>OY734942.1:21376284-23807951 GCA_963457585.1 Spergularia bocconei | reverse complement strand
ACATACTAACTCATAATCACTAACCCTATGAACCAGAGGGTAATTTTAGATGCGTTAGGTAATCAGCTAAAGCGAACTAATTCTGAACTAAGCTAATGTTTAGCGAATGACGGAGTTTTAAGTTGATGTTCAACATTCCTCTTCTTGTGTATCATCAGATGCAAGTAGATGGCTAAGAGCCACTTTGCTTTTCTTAGGTTTTGGTGGTAAGCTCTCCTGGACATCGCCTTTCTCGCCTTTTCTTTTCAGTTTACCTTCACTAGATTCCTGTAAATCTTTCTCTTTAGCCTCTCCCGGCAATGGTGAACCAGACTCAGCAACTTCATCTTGATCCACAACTTTCTCATTCCCAGCCTCAGCTTCTGTTTGTTTTGCTTTCTCATGCTCCAACAGTAGAGATCGAATTTCATCATTGCGTGCAAGGTCAAGGGCTGTTTTCCCAGCTTTTGTCTTGGTATTGAGATTGAAGCCTTTCCTTAACAAGTACTTTGTAAGGTCTATGTGAGACCCCTGAACAGCATAGTGAAGAGCGGTCATGCCCTTCCGATTGGCAGCCTTTACAGAAGCTCCCGAAGCCACAAGAGCCTTGACAACTTCTAAATGCCCCTTCTGGGCTCCAAAATGTATCGCACTCATATCGTCCATAGCTGCAGCACCAACATCTGCCTTGTGCTTGCAGAGAGCACTAACAACGTTCGCATGACCTGCCCATGCTGCCAAGTGCAGTCTAATATTCACAACTAAGTCAAGGCAACAAATGCTAAATTGAAAATCAACAATCATAATCAAGTTAAAGCATTTTTTTTCTATGATTGCCAGTGACAGCCACCTGAAAGTTAAAATAAAGCGAAGCACATGTTGGATCCTTGAGCAGAAATTTGGAGCCAGGACCGCTGATTGGATCAGGGTTATCAGACAGTAGACCACATACATCAAGAGAACTTAAACATAATAGTCCAAATAAGCCATAACAGTGAGCAGTCTGAGCACCCACATGGATCCAACAATACACATCTCACAGTTCTACAGCCTACAAGAGTGTTAGTCCCATAGCAACTCAATGGTTCCGATTGCTAAATCAACAGGGCAATTAAGAGGAGTGACACAGATGTGATACAGAGACAAACATGCATAACGAATATACCAAAGCCAAAGTCGGATCCACACAAGAATAACTTTCTGGTCTCAATATCAAACTGTTTCATAGCATACTACAATACGAGATTCACTAGCAGCTTTAATGGCTTTCACAAATTCCTAAACTACACAATTTTGCACGAGCTTAGTCCATCACTTATCTACAGCATCGAAATATAAACTCCCTCCAATTCTCTATGATCTTCCCCTTGGGAACAATAACTCACAGTTTAGTGAGTGCACGGTTCCTAAGAGGAAGATCATAAGAATTGGACAGAATATAACATTTTATTGACTAAAGTAGAAAACGGAATCATACATGGACAACACTTCCGACATGTAGCATTATACAAACACTAATATGACACTACAATGCTAAGAACCTCAAGAGATAGCCTGAACTAAGTATCATTGATCACACTACCAAATTTCAACTTCTACCAAAAGATATCAAAACATGATGAGCATAACCATGTAAATTATTAGTCACATACTCACAGTAAGCCAGCCCAAGCAATTCTTATCAGAAAAAAGATTTTTTGTCCAAATTCCACCAAAAAAAGGCCCCACGTTAACAGTACTTGAAGTATAGTACTTCCACAAATTCGTGACTGAATGAACTTTTGAAACAACAATCATATTGCAGCAACAATGCACTGAAAATCCCAACTATAAGCACATCATACAGACCCCAACATACGAGAAATTATGCAACATAAGTCCCTCAACATGATAAACTCTATCTCTTTTCTACATTACACATGTACACTCTCCTCCCTATTCTGGATCATCTCTGCATACTCAGTTTATAAGGAGTTCATATATGCATGAGAGGTTTACTTCCAAATGCATTGACTCAAAGCCCTAAAATGACATTCAAATTCTTCTACAAGCACCATATCAACAAAGTGACAATGGTATTAAACTTTACATATATGATGAAAAGCAGAAAGAGAAGTTAAAGTTATACTCTCTGTCACAAAAAAATTGTTCACATTATATTTTGATTTGTCCCAAATCGATCATTTTCTGTACACAGTAGATTACGATGAGAGTTTTTGAGGTTTACAATCATCAAAACTCAGATCCAATGGCATAAGCCAAAAAACTTGTACCCTCATCACAACAAGCAAATAGGAAGGGGGCCAAAAGGGTAGACCATATCTCTATTGAGTCTAGAGGGACGTTTAGTGTCTTTGCTTTTGAAATCTAAAATATGAGCTCAAAATTAAGAGTGATCAACCCTTTTAGGACGGAGGCAAGAATAAATAATCACTTTTCCAAATTTTCTGCGTTAGCTCGTGAGTTCACTGCTTGATGGAAGTTTAGAACATTGCCCAGGTCCTAGATGCATCCAAACAGGGCTAAGAAAACTAGATGTTATAGACACACTCAAGCACCTACATTGAACTACTTCTCAAACACTAGCCAAACCCAACCTGATAAACTGTGATTGATTCTGAAACAGAAGATTTGAAGCTTAAAATCAATCTACACACTTAATTGGGAGACACTGGCACCTGCAGTGGCATGGTTTTATAAGACAGCCATTTTGTTCATCAACAAAGGAAGAAGTATGAGAGTAAGCCATATTTCTTTGGTAGCATGTCTACGATGATCATGCCATTTCATAAAGGTAAATGTTAGTCTTATAGTTTTAAATGGAACCGAACGATAGAGACAGTGGGGGGACAAGGGGGCCCGGGGGGGGGGGGGTGTCTAAGTTTTGACACTGTCGACAACGAAGATTAGTGAAGTAGGCAGTACTCCAGACCATCATGAAACAGGACAAAGAAAATTCGATGTTATAGACACACTCAAGCACCAACATTTCCTAAAGAGAGTAACACTTAAAATGTATAATTAAACCAAAACTCTTGAAAGTGGGAGGAGATAATCAAACATACTAGCTAAACTGCAACATTGACCTCAAGTCAGTCTTTCATCATAACATTCATCTCTTTGAAACTTTAAAGCATCCAAGGCCAGTTTCACGTGTTTGGCTCCCTTAACATTCCAATACAGCTCAATGTTGCCATGTTCATCCTCACCACCACAAACGTGCTTTTTTATGCATCCGAGTCTATGGTGAATGATACATTATGGGAGGTGTTGAGCCAAGACTTACGCTTAGTTTTCACAAGAAGATCTGGGGAGAAAAGAAGAGTACCATACACCATGGAGTTAGGGCAGTGCAGGAACAATAAGCCAAATCCTTTCATGATTGAAAAAAATTGGATGGAAAATATCCATCCACCTCTTCCCTTCCCTCCCGCTTTCCTTCCCCTCCTCAATTGCTACCGAAATAATCTATTAGTAGGCCCACACATACCTACAACAGAAAATGAGAAGTATGCCAACATAGCTAGTAAGCTAACAAAACCTACAACAGAAAATGAGAAGTATGCCAACATAGCTAGTAAGCTGACAAAACATTCTGATTGGATACCATTAAGGACTTGGCTGGAATGAGCCTCATTGTTTTTGGGCTAATAGAAGCCAAAACAAAGGAAAATAGGGGGAAGTGGAGGTGGGATTGGGAGGAGGAACAAAAGGGTGAAGAGGGAAACATGGGGTAATCATTAGTTCATTACCCCCTCTCCCTCGCAGTCCTATATCCAGCCAGCATTATCATTTCCTCCTTTTTTTTTCTATTACCCAAGTGAAAATGAAGTTAAATAAAAATCGATGACAATTACCCCCGTTCTAAGCGACCCCTAAAGAGTAAAGAAGGGAATTGAAGGGGAATGGGAGAGAAAAGAATGGGAGAGAAAAGAAGGTCTAACTAAGAAGTCCTTTGACTCCTTTCTTCCAATTTTTCGGTCTTTGTGGAGGGACATTTTTCCTCTATATATTTCCAATCGTGAAAAGGATTTGGTTTCTTAAGGGGAAGGAGTATGATTCTCTCCATCTTTTCCTGTCTGCCATCCTCAAACCTAATATTCAAACAATGGAACTTGGTCCCTCTTTTTCTCTCCAAACTTCTGTGTTTAGACACATTCTAAGGCTACAATGTGTCTAATCCAAATACATCCTAGAAAATCATTAATCATGTCTATTGCTTAATTGGGGAGAAAGGGGTTAATGTGGAAATTACGAGGGGAACTCCAACTGTTCTCAAAAACGAACATTCTCCTTTCCACACCCACGGAATGCCATTTTTTATCCCATCTCACCCATCCTCCTCTCCTCGTTCATATTTTCTTCTTCCATACCACCAAACAAAGAAAATGATAAGGATACTTGGAAAACTTCTCCCATCCAACGAAACGGAGCTAAGTCTTTCACTAATCATCGTATCTAGTCTAAAATCTTCATGCCACATCTATTGATTCAAGGGTAAAAGCACACTCTCGCCTTACAACCAATTAGGGTTGACCTTGCTTCCATCTAGAACCACCCCTCCCTCCACCCACCCTCCTCGCGCCCCAATAACAGCCGCATTTCTGCATTAGTGGTTCTATAGTGGGTCATTGTGCTCGTAAACTCAATTCATTACATTGTCTAAACTCTAAACAACACTTACACCACAACACACTATCACACACCATCAGAGAAATCAAAGAGAACCGCATACGATACGATCAATTTACATGTTCCAAACATGATTCAAACACATATAGTACACTAAAATTATCTCCGTGAGCAAGAAAAGACTCAATCTTTTGTTACCTTTTCGGTGAAATTGAGCAAAACTTCAAAAACCCAGTTCAAGAAAATAAAAAAACAACCCAATTAAGCTAACACCCAGAAACATACGATTGAGCTACCAATTATGCAAACATATAATCAATGCTCAAAATCAGATTAAAGGGTTTATCACTGTACAGTAGCGTAAAGAGGAAGAGTAAAAAAGGATACGGAGTTCTGGAATGCTTATCTCTGGAATTGACAGCCAAAGGATTGTTGCTTATAATTAACTCAACTGCATTCACATCCCCATTTCTTGCTTCTGCGTGTATGTCTTCCCCTTTTGAGCTGCTGCTCTTCATTCTTTCAATCTCTCTCCTCTTTCTGGAAAACTTGCGAGTCACACTTCTGAGTTCTGCCAACGTTGTAATTTCTGCGCAAAACGCTGGAAAACGAAATTTGGGTTGGAATTTGTATTGGACTTGGTTAGACAAAAGTTGGACTGATCGAGCACGTAAAAGAGGGGTTGGGCTGTAGTGGAGGGATACAACGGTTACCCATAAAACGCGACCGTTCTCTTGAATTGTTAAGTTCGGTTTTAATACCTCTGAAGTCTTAACGAATCTATACATATGAAATTGTAACGAATCTAAAAGATCATGATTTCAAAACGAAAACAAAAAATCTAACTGTAAGAGCATGTTTGGTAACATTTTCAGTTTTCACGTTTAAACTTTTTTTAAATCCAATGTCCCGCACGGTGGTCTCGGGCGTGATGGTGGCACGATCAACGGATGGGGGGAGGTTTTCGGAGGATGTAATGGTGAGTTGTGAGCGGAGAGAAGTTAGTTAAACATGATAAATGCGTATAGGAGTCCAATTAGGCTTTTGGTTTGTTTAATTTGTTTATGAAACTATCTCACCAAATCACCATAATCTCACCTTTGATACCAATTTTCATCTCACCCATCTTATTATCCCTACAGATTTTAGATTAGATTAGAGATGTGTGAAAGAGCGAGCGCAGAAGTGATGGTAATAATGGTCATAAAATCATACCATAAGTTACGAGAGAGAGTGATAGAGTGAAGTATAAGTTTAAGCAGAGTGAAACCGGTAAATTATACCATGCACCAAGGTGCACAATGAGCATGGTGTACCTCCTCTGTGAGGAGGTACACCATGCTCATTGTGCACCAGTACACCATGCTCATTGTGCACCAGTACACCATGCTCATTGTGCACCTTGGTGCATGGTATAAGCATTGAGTGAAACTCCAAAGTTATCGCTAACCAGTAGAGAAGAAAGTCATCTTATTAGAGAACCTCGATCAGTTCGTCGCCTTCGCTGCATTTCAGGTCTTCTTTCTCTCCCTTATGCGCTACCCTTTTTATTTGTTTCTGATTGTCTTTGTTTTGATTTCTAGGGTTTAGTTTTTTGTATGAATTTTTGATAAATTTAGGGTTTTACGCTCGTTCATTTAATGGGTATGTTTATGTTTTGTGCGGAAACGTAGAACTAGGGTTGTGTCGGTAGTTTCATGAAGGTGGATCTTTTGAAGTGGGATTGCCGTAGGAGAACTCTATTGGTGATTTTATGGGTGTTTCTAGTAATGCTGCTTTAAGGGTTTTTCCATGAAAAAATATACATAAAGTCTAAATACAACAATAAAAGGTTAAATGCAACAGTTAAAAAAAAGAGACTAAAACACCCTTACTCTAATCTTCTATTGGTTTTCACGTATTCACCACCCCCATTTCAATTTCTCCACATTTCCTTGCCTTCATCATCATCTACCACGATCATAATCATCATCAACATCAGGAACAATCTAAGATACCAATCTCTCAACAATTTGTAATTTTTTGTTAGTACTTTTTCATTTTCGGCCGAGTCTCCCCGTCGTTCTCAATACCGGAGCCCCTCCCCCATCAACCCAGATTTTCGATGCCTGATCCCTCCTTGTCGGATTTGAAAACCGACCCCCTTCCCCTCCCCGTCGGACTTACAAACCGACCTTCACCCCCTCCCCGTCGGATTTGAAAAACGACCCCCCGTTCGATTCTCAGATCTGACACCCCCCATCCCCGTCGATAAACAAAAACCGACATCCACCCTACCCCTGTCGGTTTAGGGGCCGTCACCCTCTCCCAACATGTCGTCTCCAGAAATCGACACCCTCCCTCGTTTTAAAAAGCCTACGACCCACGTACCCCTGTCAGCTACCGCACTCGATGCCTCCCTGTCGGCTGTTGAAACCGACACACCCACTAGGCCCGTCATGTAGTTCACCCGACCCCTCCCCTGTCCCCGTCAAGTGGTTTGACCGACCCCTTAAGTTAGCATCGTAGTTTGGGTTTTCGTCCTCGTTATCGTTATTGTTCTTCATGATGATCGTAATTTGTACTTGAATAAGTGTAAGAAATCGTTATTGAAGTTACTCAAAATTATGATACTTATCATACAGGTTGTATTCATAAATCTCGAAAATTAAGTCAAAGGGTATTTTTGGTACAAAAAATAATTAATTGTTGCGTTTAGTCATTTTAACTGTTACGTTTAGACCGTCCCAAAATATATATTCCCTCAAAGGTTTTGACCAACAAACATTTTTCTGTTTCATTTTTGCAGTTAGAGTTGGCATGTTGAAAAAAATCCAAAGCTATAGGTTCAACTAACTAGTCCTAATACACACTAATCAAACTAGCTATTTACACTAGAGGACTCAAGCTAGCACTAGAAATGTATATGCAGACTAAAAGATGCAATGAAGCAGGCTTTTGCAGGAGGAAAATGGTTGAATTCAGGCAAGGAGTGAGTATTCGATCCAGGAGGGATACAAGTGGCTGATTCAGGAGAATGAAGTGCAGGGTTGGACAAAACTGTTGTGACATAGGTACCGCATTCCCAAACACAGTTTCATAGCTTGGATTGTGGGTTGGGAAAGCTTGAATGTCGGGAAGAAATTGATAGAACTCGGCATCTGTGCAGAGGGCAGCTGTTATTTATGCTAACAGGAGATTGAATCCCATGATCACCTGTTTTTTTACTGTCCTTATAGCCAAAAATGCATGAATCTTTTGAATAAAGAGCTCAATTGCCAGATTCCTAGCAGGAATAATGCCCTGGAATGGTGCAGTAATCGAAGATGCAGCTCAAAGTTTTAGAAACAAGTCACTGCTGCCTGTGTTTATGGTTGCATTTACCATATTTGGTGGGTTAGGAACCAATGTAGACTGGAGAATGTGGTAAGATTGCCGGAGTGTGTGGTTAGAGAAGTAATCTGGAGTGTCAAAGTTAGAGCAACTAAGATAGGGCAGAACATTGTTAGAAAAGATAGAGATTGGATTGAAAGTATAAGATAGTTCATGTGCTATTTATAATGTTTAGGTTGTAAATTGGATTGGCTTGACCAAGTTTTGAGCATAAAATATACTTACATTTTCACCAAAAAAAAAAAAAAAAAACTAGCTATTTACACTATAGTAGTACAATAGTAAATGGGGTGTTTGGTTGATAGAAATTAAGTGAAACATAATTAGCAAATAAAACACAAGTTTAGATAAGACCATACCACTATCTTGTTCTAGAGCACTTGGCCAAAGTCAAGTTCAAATCTCGATGTGGTTTGTTGAAATACACTTATCAAGTTAAAGGTCAACTATTTATTGACCGTAATAAATGAATACCGAATCTCACTCAAATCCACAGTTCATTTAGTTATGTAATAAGCGGACGAATCTCACTAAAATCCATAGTAACGATGTACTAGGAAAACGGGGTACCCACTTGAAATAGGGCAAAGTAGAGGGAGTAGTATATAGGCAACCCAAAGGCCTCCCTTAAAACCAAAACTTCCAGTTTACTCGTGAAGTGGGAGATTAGAGGGGAAATTAGATCTAAAAGATGGAGAGGGAATTAGGCATGGGTATAGAGGAGAAGGAAAGAGTAAAGTGCAAGTTTAAGCGGAAGAGGAAAAAAAATCAACAGTTTTCGCTAACCAATAGAGAACATGGGGGGTTTCGGATTCTGGATGACCGGTGTTTCATGGATTGTGGTTTTTCGAGGATTTGTGTTTTTTTTGTTGTATATGAGTGTTTTTAGCATGTCGCTTTATTTTCTTATTGTATCCATTTACCGCTACGTTACGTTGTGCCATCCATGTGTTACGTTACAACACCAAATGTGTTTTTGTTTTTGAAACTTAGCGGAATCACAATGAATATACTTTTCACTAAAATCCATAGTAACAATGTACTAGGAAGACGGGGTACCCACGTGAAATAGGGCAAAATAGAGGGAGTAGTATATAAGCAACCTAAAGGCGTCCCTTAAAACCAAAACTTCTAGTTTACTCGTAAAATGGGAGATTAGAGGGGAAATTAGATCTTAAAGATGGAGAGGGAATTAGGCATGTGCTTAGAGGAGAAGGAAAGTGTAAAGTGTAAGCTTAAGCGGAAGAGGAAAAAAAATCAACAGTTTTCACTGACCAAAAGAGAAGATGGGGGGTTTCGGATTCTGGATGACCAGTGTCTCATGGATTGTAGGTTTTTCGAGGATTCGTGTTTTTTTTGTTGCATATGAGTGTTTTTAGCATGTCGCTTTATTTTCTTATTGTATCCATTTACCGCTACGTTACGTTGTGACATCCATGTGTTACGTTATAACACCAAATGTATTTTTGTTTTTGAAACTTAGCGGAATCACAATGAATATACTTTATTATAAAATATCACAAATGAGACGTCTAGTCACTTAGGTAATTAGTGCACATTTGGAGACGAAACACTTTTCTTTAGGTTCGTTTTTATTTTTGTAGAAATGTAACTTTTTTATCAGAGTATTTTCATTTCTTTCAAGTTGGTAGAGACTTATACAAGGTGAGCATGATTATAACATTACATGTCACTAAACTAATTGTTCATAAGCCTTATTTTGCGAACGAGAAAATAACAACATAACTTTTCAATCAATTATGTTAGATGTTTAGACATATTTTAATCATTATTGCATTTGCCGATTTAATCCCCAAAATGACACATTATTATGTAACTTCTTTCCATTATATTTACGCAAATATTTACCGTAAAGAAAATAAGTTTGAATAAGTGACTAACCATTAAATCTGCAACTGGATGAGTAATCCTTGTTTCACCAAACTGCGAATGTGATGATCCGGCTAGCCAAATCTAACAACGTAGATATATAGAATTTGGTGATCCGGTTAGGCTAACGTAAGTACGTAACAACATAGATGTATAAAGGATTTTCATGGTGTAAAAGTCTCATTCATCATACGCCACAACACAACCCAATAAGATGGAAAGTTACCGTTTAACCCGTAAATGGATTATTGGGCTTAAAAGAAGAATATTTTTGTTGTTAGTATGTAAGTAGGAGTATTATAAATATATCATGAACTCCACAATTTTCCAATGTAGGACAAACGTGTTCTGTAAAGTTTTGGGATGTTACAAATTCTCCTACTTAAAGAACTCAACGCCCACGTTGCGTCTAAACCAATCCAAATTAATAGGCACACATACCCTGTAACGTCTCTGCTAAACGACTTGTCTGGACCTGCGTAGCATCTAACACGTGGTCGCATGGTCGCTCTAATACTACTTATAACACCGTACCCTGCCTCATCACATGAAGTGCAAGTAGTCACTTAATGCAGCTTGTGAGGCTGTGTATTGACCTCACATGCCAACACAAATCATTCCGGTGCACTTTGACTTCACTGGTGCATGCTTAACTTCCCACGAGGTCACTCATCCTAATACTATTCTCCAGCAGACATGCTTTACCAATGAGTTTTTAGCGCATGAAATTTTTAAAAAAGAAAAGTCGACTTTGTTGGTATGAGTAGTTGAGTAGCATTTTAAATCCCTTTAAGCACTCATATGATCCCCTTAAATCTCTTCATATTCTAGTGTATTACTAAATGTATTACAACCCTAACTTCACCTCTAAAATGTCACCAAGGTTTTTTGATTGAAGAAATCGATACTACGCCTACTCCTCACTCCATAAGTGGTCTTCATCTTTCTTAGCTAGATCATGTCGCGTAATTAACCTCCACGCAGCGGACTCCAGCCATCTTACACTTCAAAGCAACAAGAACCACACACAATGGCAACGTCTTAAGCGCCCCAAAGCTTACACCCTACTCTCTCTTAGCCATGGCCCTATATAAAGAAATCGAATCCAAGATTACCCGATAAAGCCACCAATCGTCACATATATCATCAGAAACATTACAGTACGCCCAAAAAAAAAAAAAAAAAAACAATCTACGGAGTACATGTATAAATACTTTTGTCAATAGATTCACAAAAATCACACTTATAAAACAACACATGACATGACTATGACTTTAATATTCTCGAATTTATATATGGTTGATATGAGTGTTATTTTACCATTCACAATAAATTATTAGTGGCTACAAGAAACTGTATTTTTTTTTTCTCTATCTATAAAATTTATACATTTCACCTTCAAATTTCAATTATTTCAAGAGGTATGTAAAATATTATTTCACTAAGCTAAGGCCTTGTTTAATTCAACTTAAAGAACAATAAATTCACATCAGATTAGATCTCATCCTAATCAAATCAAATCAGATAATAATTATGCAAATGATATCAATGGAGATCTATTTATTGTTATTACCCCGAAATTTTCAATAAATTCAAATCAACTCAAATCAGCAAATCATTTCTCCTTGGCCATGCTAGGCCGTGTTTAGTAGAACTGAACCTTTTTGATTTGATTTGATCTGATTTAGATGTAATTGATCTAATCTGATTCAGATGCAACTCATCTGATCTTATTTGAATAACTTTGAACTGCTCTTTTATTTCACGTATTATATGTATATTTTTGAATATTTGATATTGCCTCCTCTCATACTCTATGACTTTGGACCATTTGTATGTACCTTCCATTTGTAGGTATTATCCCAAATTCTCTAGGAAAATTTGGTCCCAAATATTAATAGTAATTAAATATACTTAGCTTGTATATGCCTTATTGCCGTTGTATAATTTCATATTGAGCCGTCCACATTGAAAACCTTGGACGATTTCCAAGCCTATTATTGAAGAAATTGACATCATGGTAATGATGACATTAAGTTGGTTTCTTGCTTAGGAAAATAAAAATGAAAACAAATACAATTGGCTTGAAAAGAAGAAGTGTATATGCATTTAACAAGACATCGCATCGCCAATTGTGAGCAGGTGATTAAATTTGTTAAAAATAAAAAGAAGTCTTAATCATATCAGTTGAAGCATGTTTTTCACTCATAACCCCTTACATTTGTCCATAGCTCTCCATCATAACGCAAAGAAATTAACAATTTCCAGCTTCCGTCCAAGAAACGATGAGTGAGATTGAGATGCTAATGACAGGGTAACAATTATGATCGCATTCGTGGTTCCAAATATGTCACATAGACATACACTACTCTCGTTTCTTCTTTCGAACTATGATGATTATGAATATTAACTGATGAGCAACTTAATCGGACAATAGATATATAGACATTTAAATGTATGTATCCTAATTAATAACCACTGCATGCTCGCCTTGCTAGTATTAGTAGTTGTCAACAATAATCTTTTGTCAATGTATGTTTAGGAATGCAAGCATCCGAACTTATTATTAGACTGTTAGACATAGAGGATGGCTATAATGGGTTGAATTGGCCTAGCGCGGCTAGGCACAGAACAACCTTAGCTTGGTCTTAAGAGTCGTGGCTGGACTAATTATCGTTTATCCTTAGTTTGAATCAAAACGTCGATGGACTAAACGCATGCATACAATAACTGGACCTTCAAAGTTAATGGACATGCATGCATGTCAAGCTAATTTAAGGTTTATTTTATAGAATTCAAACGCAAACACGATAGTGAAATCCTAACCCAACCGGACCAAGTCATAGCCACCTCTATTTGCTTATTAAGTAGTTAGACTGCAACTTCTAATTTACTACTAGTCAATCAACAAGTATGCACCAAGTAAGAGTTATATGAAGGTATACAAGAGAAATAATTAAAGAAGTTGAAGGGGTCATGTATGGCCTCATGGGTATTGCTTCTCATGTACTTCCAAGATATGATACTAGCACATACATATAGTGGAGAAGAATAACAGTATGCAATTATGCAAGGAATAATATATAGTTGACACTTGGTAAGACACCAAGTAACCATGGCACCCACCATGCCATGTCTACCTTAGCTTCACGGAGTTTACTAAATGTTAGCTTCTTTGACAAGATCACGATTACTCCGTATTCTATATATCCATTAGCTTTCGAAGTTGTTTATTTCTTCCTTAATCTATACTTCAATGTACAAAGTGGCCCGGGTTGATCTATAACATGCTAACCATTTCTAAACTTGCATCTTGTCCAAAATTGTTTTGAGAGTTGATTTACTATTAATTGCGAGAAGTCCTCGACATCATTGCAGTATACCACAAATAAAATCGTTTTTTATTGTAAGTATCGATAGTGTATACTTTGATCAATAGATTCACACTCACACACTCCAAATATCATATGAGCATGATATTCTTGTATATTCGATTAATATGATAACGTTATTTTTACCATATTATATCAAATTACTGGCTAAACGAAGTTGCATGCATTTCTTTTTTTCTTTTTTTCCCAGAGTTTATCGTACATTTTAATTACTTTCAAATTTCAATAATTTAAATGTAAGTTAACTCCTACATGCTACTCCTATGTCACTAAGCATAAGTGTTCATTTCGCACTGTCCATGCTAAGGAAATGAGGTTAAACTTGATAATCATATATTTACATTGCAACAAATCATGATTGAACGTAACAATCCTCAGCTTATCCATCGAATGAAAGATTACTTCTACCATTATATTCCACTTCTTTATATAATTGATATTTTGAATTTTTGATACTGCCTACCCTTGTACTCTAGGACTTGGACCATTGAATCCGTATGTACCTTCCATTTGTAGGTACTATCCCATATTCTCTAGCTAGGAACATTTGGTCCCAAAGATTAATAAATATACTTACACCCTTATATATTCATCTTTGGTTGGTTGGTGGTGCCATGCTATTAGGACCAAAATAAGCAAAAATATTTGATCAAAAATTGGAAAACTAAAACTATGATTGACGCGTTCATGCACTTAACACTAGTCAATTTTGTTCAATTTTAGTGGTTGGACTGTGTTTTTCATTAATCGCATACTTTCTATTTACAATTATTTTCTTAATCCTCTTCCGACATAAAATAAACCTTATGTTCCATGCGAATCTTGAAATTTTCTATTGCATTAAAAGCCCCCACGGGGGGCCTAGGTAGTGTATGCATTATTGTATGTCTTCTACGTCACTAAAAATCCCACCTTGGAAAAAATTGTAAATTGAGACAAATGTGAAATTTCAATACAACGTCATTGAAATGTAACGTATGGTATATGGTATTCACTATTTAGCTTGTTAAGTTACTTTAAAGTTTATTGTTGTTCTTGAATTCTGAGTTAAGATAGTGAAATCTGCAGGTTGTAGTTATTTAAATGATTTCCTCTCTGCGTTTTAAACATTTTCGAATATGTCATTTTCACAATAGACGATTTTCAATGAACAGTTATTTTGATAAGAATCAAGATTATTGGTGATTATGTATATTATTCATATTTAAATATTGGTAGAAATGAGACTAACAATTTGTTAAATCGGCCGATCATTTTCATTTTCGGTTTTCAGCAAACATTAGCCGTAAAGAACATCATAGGTGAACTTTAATTTTAAACTTTTCTTGTCATTAATTTCCCCTACACGTAAAAGGATTAAAAGAAGTGGAAAAAAAATGTGATTAAAGTGAGCCAAAGATGCCATGTTTGCTTCCTATTTACACCAACTTTCATTCTAAAAGAAAAACAAGAAGATTACACGTCGAAAGAGTCCAAGACACAAGACGGTGAGGAGGAGATGTCCGTGTGATGGTTGGTAGAACAAAAAGAAATGGAATTTTATTCATAATAAGAACAAATTAATATCCCATGCCTTTATTTCTTTATATCCAATCAAATCTTTTCCAACAAAAATACTATCCAATCACAAAGATATGAAACTTCTATAATAATAGAATAATGAAATGTATTTGTACAAATTAGAAAATTTTACAAACTATGTAAATTAAATTATTAAATGTTGCCCATTTGTGATTTGCCCCCCTCCCCCTTATAAACACAGTCAACATATATTATGTGAATTTATGTCTATTTGTATGGTTGTTAGTATGTCTTTTTGTTTGTGAATTTATATTCATTACCACCTCTACACTCACCTTCTACACCCTTTCCTCCTTACCTATACACTATACTAAAAATCCAATCCATTTCCCCACAAATCAAAATAAACTATATACTATAATCTTCCATATCATGCAATATATATACCCAAATAGTCCACATACAAGTGCTATTGGAGTATTGGTTACTAACTAGCTAGCATATCATTTCATTCTTTGCTTATTATTTCTCAAACTTCTTCATCAACAGCTTTCTCTTGTACACCAACATGGGCTTCTTATTGGGATGCTTCGGCTCAACGACGAAGCGATCACCGGCCAAGAACGACGACCGGGTTTGTCCCGAGGCGATACAGGCCGAGGAGTCACCGGCCGGTGGGGTGAAGAGGTACAAGTGGGAAGAGATAGAGAAGTATACAATGAATTTTAAGGAGGTGATTGGTGTAGGAGGATATAGCACTGTGTACCTTGCTAAGTTTCCTGATTCAACATTTGGTGCTGTCAAAATATATAACTCTAGTGAAAGGCTTAACCAAGTCTTTAGGAGTGAATTAGAGATCTCTCAAAAGCTTCACCATGCCAATATTGTCAAACTCCTTGGATATTGTGATGAAAAAGGTACGTTCAAGTTTTGGGTAAAATCGTCCTACGGTCAGACACGGCGACATTTAACATTCTGGGGTGAATTCTAGACACGAAACCTTAGAATTTCGCCCCAGAATGTTGAATGCACGGCGTATATGTCGAATAATTATGATCAAAGTGAATGAAAATTGAAAATTTGACTTCTAACAATTGTTCTTGTTATTAATTAACAGATGAAGGTGTACTAGTTTTTGAGTACATTACAAAGGGAAACTTACAAGAGAAGCTACACAATGACCAAACCAATATGAAGGACCAACAACTTACATGGAAACAGAGGATGACAGTAGCATACCAATTAGCAAGAACTCTAGAATACCTCCATGAGAGCGGTGATCTCCAAATCGTGCACGGCGACATTAAAGCTTCAAACATACTCCTTGATGAGAGCCTAAATTGCATGCTATGTGACTTTGGTTTTGCTAAGATGGGATTCTCATCATTAATCAAACCAGCTTCCTCGTCACGCATGTCAATGATGGGTTCACCAGGGTACATAGACCCGCATTTCCTGATGACAGGAATCGCGTCTAAGAAGAGTGATGTTTACAGTTTCGGGGTCATACTTCTCGAGCTCATTACAGGGTTAGAGGCATTCCTGTGCTCAGGAGAAAGACAAGTCCTGCTAACCTCAGTTGTTCGTAACAAGGACGGTTTCGACATGGAGAAGCTAGTTAAGATCACTGATCCAAGGATTGTCCGAAACGAGCGTGTTGATAAGGAGGAAGTGAAGGCTATGGGTGACATTGCAGCGCGTTGCCTGCACCACTTGCCAAGTTTAAGACTTTCTGCTACAGAAATCTGTAAGATGATGCAGGAAAAGCTGTCTTCTCTGCCTGATGAATTTCTCAACTCTGAGAAATCATAAATGATCATTAGTTGTAGGAGAATTTTCATTACATTTATCTTCAGAAAACAGAAAAACATCAGCATATTAGTGGGGTTTTCTTAGGATTAGTGAAAATCATCAGAAAAATTCTGATCAGTTATTACAGACTGATCAGTATAAAAATTACAGCATCTTTTTTACATTTTTTTATCTGCTTGATTGTGGTTTGTACAGAGTTTGTGTAAAGTTGACATCTTGTTCATGTTGAGGTTTCTTTGATGGAGGTTGCGTCAACTCAAATTGCACCCCAATTAAAAATAAAAAGATTGTTAATTTGATCACTATAATATGTCAATGTCTGTTTATGTTGTTCAGTCATTATAGTGTTTAACCTTGACTTACAGTTAAATTCACATAATAAACTAGTGAAAGTTGTATTCAAAGGTCATACTCATACGTTATCATATATAGGTGACTCCAAATCATATTGATAATAAGTCGTTTTTCATTACATAGCTCAAATTTAAAATAATACTGTAATAAGTCTTAAAACTGTTGTACCATGTATCATAGTGAGACATGATGAAATTTCAAGGTTTTGGGAGTAAGTTCTCGACTTGAAACAATAATGGTTCGGCCCAAACCTTGAATTCTCACCACGTGTCGAACGAAATTATTCAAAAATTTACCAATTCAATTAAGGTATAAGAATCTTGTTCATATGGTTTGCAAGCAAAGAACAAATCAGCAGCCACACCTGCAACACATGTTTTCATAGTTTCATAGCAAACATATGGGAAAAGGCAGAAAAGTGGAGCGCACGTCACTTTGATCCCCTGCATTTCAACTTTGATTGTCCAAAATTTCATTCAAGTGTTGAATTTTTGAGCTTTGACAGCAAATCAGAGAAAAAGTCTTTATCTTAAATTGAGTTGCTAACTACATAATTTATGATCAATACACTTGTGGCTTTTTATTAACCACTGCATGAACTTTTTGGTATTTTTCATGAAGCTAAGTTTTCCTCAACTGAAGAAAACTTGTACATTAGGGTAAATAGGTGAAAATTCAGGTTCGGCCAATGATAACACTTCATACACGGATAGTTAAACGGTTTCACACAAGACTGGCGTGGAAATTTGAGATGCGCTTCTTCGAAATTAGTAGGTTGCAGGCCACAGTCTGATACTCTAGTTGTGGAAGAATATTTCAAGAGTTTAGGAAGGACGAAGACTAATCTAAACAAGGACCTTAGCTTAGCTAACCTCCAACTATATGGCAATCATAATGTCACAGTCTTATCATATAAACCATGCCGATGACATAATCACACCTTTATTAGTTAGTAATCTTGTCATTTTCCATCACTAATTGTCATATTATCTTCTCAAAAAGATGACATTTATTGTTAATTGTTGCTGTTTACTATTTCATACGGTACAGGGCGTTCGGCTGTATTACCTCAATCAAACCCCTGCATGTCCATTCCTCAGTACAGGCCAATTATTGGTCTAATCAGTGGTTGGATGTCACACGATTTTCATTCACAAGGCTTCACAGTTCACACAAGTTTCGACTTCCTTGAGCACTCGTACGATCACAAGACCCTTGAATAACGAAGGACATTATTACGAGAGCTAAAGGGAGCAGGAATTTAGCCTTAGGATTAAGGTTGCGTACATTAGGACCTCTTCGGATACGGTATACTGCATACTGCATGTTTGGTTGGTTTCTTAGATGTTGGGTGGCTGTTAAGTAGTGGGTTACAGTACCAAAGAGAATGGACTTTTACAAGACGGCAACCTAGGTAATGGCCCCTCACAAGACTAATTCAACAGCAAGTAATTATACAGCAATGTGATTCACAACAAGAGTAACAGAAAGTGTCAGACCATCAGTGCAACCAGCTCAGAAAATATCAAATAATATGATTGATACCATAATGTACCAGATTGTACAGGAAATAGAGGTCACACGTTCACACCAGTACATTTTGAACAAATGATAAAGGTGGCATACATTGAATCCCTCTTATCTCGCCAAAGCCAAGGGCCTATAAGACATTAGGGTAATGTTGTTGCTGTACGCATTAGTACATTTTGGCATAGCTAAGAAGTTTATTGCTAATGTCTGAAAATGAACAGCAGATACAGTACAGATCAGTACTTGCATTTATTAATAGCAGAAATTTCAGTCAGACATTCATATAGTCATTGAGCTGTCAGATCAGACTATTTGAACCAGAAACATTCTATCGGCAACTTTCACATTTCTAAAGATCCCCAAAATCTTACAGCCACAGGCCCTAATTTAGTAACTTCAATTTAACTCTATCAAGCATTATTTACCATCGGAAGGTAAGATAAGTCACATAACCACCTAGTCACCTACCATTTTACCAAGCAAGGCTCGAACTAACAGCAGGGTGAAACGTTTTATGACATAAAGGTCCCAAATTCAAACGCCTTAATGGGTATTTAGAAAAGAGAACCTCTTATTATCTCAAATTCTCAACTCCCGTCCCCCCCATCTCCTCTCCGAGAAATCTGGCATGCAAAAGGCAAGGCTTTGGTTCGACTACGATGGGTCTGGTCGTCCTAACCTACGAAAAAGACATAAGATGGTACCTTTCGACATCTAGAGACACACTCCTCTGATCTATACGAAATCGAACAATAGAGTGCCCATACCTAAACCAAAGAGACGGAGTCTATTTCGTAAAAGAAAGTAAAAACAAAAAAAAGGGGCTTTCAAAAGGACAACGCACGCTTTGAAGATCTTTGACTGAAGCACACCCCATCAGCCATCCCAGGCCAGCAACCACTCAACCGACACCATCAATGAGTTCAAACAAATTAAAAAGGACACCAAATTTATGTCATCAAAGGGACCATAGTGACTAGTGAGGAAGAATATCAACAAAGCACCTCATTCATTCACGCATGTGTACTACAGTGTATGAACTTGGCATCCACAGAATCATACATTCATGGACCCTCTTAGATAATTTTAAGAACTTGAGTTCAATTATACTGTAATGAATACGGAATAACGCTTTCGCAAAGGAAGTAAAGACGGTAAAACAAGTATTGGGTAAGATAGTCCTATTGTAAGACGGCATGAGATTTTAAGGGTCTGGGACGAGTTTTAACTTGAGACCTTAGCTAATGTATCGGTCCGAACCTTTAAACCTCAAGCTGAGGCAATTGAGAGAATTGGAAGTTTAACTTACAGAAATCAGAGGATTTGCTGAAGGGTGTTCCATTTTAGACTTTAGATACTACTCCGTATATGACAAAATGAAAAGGAAAATAAGCCTTTAAAACTTATTATAAATCAGAAACAGGATCTACAGGGCTTTTCCACACACGCGCACACACAAAGTTCACTTGCTGCCCAATTAACGATCTACAGGGTTTCTCCACGCAAAAAAAAAAAAAAATGCAATATGAAATAATAAATCAGAACAAGGACTTGTTATATTGAATCTCCACCATAACAACTTAACATAGTAGAAGAATTAAGGCGGTAATGCTGTCGTATTTCCATTAAATTTTGCAGACATCGCGACAAACACCTATAGACAATAAGTTGTGAGAACTTCACAAATTCAATTGCCACTCCCATTGATCATAACTATACGAACAGGATGATTTACAACTACTAGCCAGAAATGAAAAGCCTAACAGCAAGGTGAAAATCACAAGTGGAAACAAAAAGCTACAACATACATGTCACCTGTAAAGCGCATCCCGAACTAGAGGGATCAGATTAGTTTTCCAGCTTTCTGGTAGCAGCTTGCTAAGGAACCAAGGACTGATTGTTCTCGTGCACATCCGGTTCGAGGTCAGGAAGACCAGCACTAACTGAAAACTTCAGCAATCTCTTCCTCTCCATGTACTTGAGAGTAGGTTGCAGTACTAGGCCAATAAACACGATAACAAGGCTCACTAGCATAACTTTGACGGACGCAAGAGCTAGAACCAAGCACATCAATATGGTTGGAGGCACGCACATTAAAATAGATCCGACAGTCCCTACAGGAATCTTGTAAGGCCGAGAGAGAGCTGGCTGTTTCATCCTCAATATGATAAATGCTAGAAATTCCAGAATCATTCCAAAACAATACAAGAAATTTTCTGCAGCCACTATCTCATCGAAGCTCAACCAAGATAGCAAAATCACACCTGAGGCAGAAAACAGTATGCCAATCAAAGGAGTTCCATGACGTGACCTCTTGGCAAATAGTTCAGGAATCATGCCTCGCTCTGCCATACCCAAAAGCTGGAAGGAGTCGCTACTCATTTCAGCAACAAACATTCCCATGTTGGACAACGCAGCAGCCCCTTGGATCCACCAACATAACCATGTCCCGCCAATAATCTTGGCAAGGTCAGCGAAATAACCATCTTGCCAGGCTTCCCGGTTAAGAGGAACTGCCCCAGTCCCAGCCAAGAGGGGAAAAAAGTAGGCACAGACGACAAAGATGAGGGCAAAAAACAAAGCCTTTGGCAGAGTCTTCTTCGGGTTATCCACTTCTCCAGCTAATGTACTTACTGAATCCCAGTAGTTCAGATTCCAGAAAAGGGTGTTCAGATATAAACCCCACTTAACATTATGGAGATCGACCACGAGCCATCTTGCAGGTTCCAATCTTGGTATGGACAGCAATCCCATGACAATGAAAGGAAGGATCGAAACTACACCCAACAGAACAGCAGCCCACCCAACTATTGCAACACCTCTATAGTTTATGTAAGTGAGGGCAAAGGTCAAAGCTAGCACTGATAAAGTTCGTGGATAGCCTTGACCAACCGCAGGAACTACTGACTTTAAGTAGTCAAGAAAAAGAACTGGGTATAATGCATTATCAATAACACCACTGAGCCATTTCATCCAACCTTGCTGGAAACCCCAGTACTCTCCCAACGCAGATGAGACCCAAACCACGTAACCTCCATTTTCAGGGAACATCGTCCCCATTTCTGCAGTGATAAGAGCTTCCGGCACACTCCATATGAACGGAAACACCAAGAACCCCACAAGTGCCAGAAGTGGTCCTGCTGCCCCAACAGTGTCCTCCACTCCAAACGGGCCGCCAGAAACCTCATAGAAGATGAGGAAAACAAGTGGTAGCACCGAGACCTTTTTAAACTTATTAGCCCTAGGGGACGGCAGATCACCGTCAATGGTGGCATATGCAGGCTCACTGTGATGCCCCATCTCAACTGAAGCCTGCCTATTATTAACTGTATGCCTTAATTTCTGCACATTCAACAACAAAGTTCCAACACATTCAATACTCAATTTTTGAAAGTGTTCCAAAAACCAAAAAATATAAAACCTTTCCAATGACAAACACAGCAAAATTTGCCAGAAAGGTCCACATTACTAAAACAAACCGGAACTAGAATTGTTTCCGGCTTTCCGCCATAAACAAGGGGAGCTTCTCGTTTACACAACCTTGCCCCCTAACTAGTACAGAGGGCAACATTGTACAATTTTCCTAAATGAAGTAATCAATGAGCAACATATTTGACCTCATCACTAAAAACGAAGCATATTTTCGCCCAAGACGACATTCCCAACAATCTAAGCACACCCTAATTGCAATAATGAACTCAGTTCACAAAACAACAACAACAACCAAGCCTTATTCCCAAAATGATTTGGGGTCGGTTAACATGAATCGTCATAAGTAACCGTCTCGAGGATGTCATATAAGTCAAACTCAATTCACAAAACAAACTGCAAAAATTCAAGCTCAGAAACAGATACCCAGATCAAGAAATTCAACTAATTGCACTAATCAAGTCCAGTAAACAAATACCCACATAATTAATCACAAGCTAATTGTGTAATTATAACAATAAATTGAATCTACTGACAAAATTATGACATAATTGGCAAAACAAAAACATACCCAGGTGAATAAATTCCCCAATTTCAACAAAAAAAAAGCACAAATCACATGAAACCCAGTTTTATTGAGATGAGGGTGGGTGGACCAAAGGTGAAAGCTTTGGCAACTAAATAATGACAGCTGAGTGACGTAGTAAACACCGAATAACATAAAATCGCAGGAAAATTGAATAAAAAAATAAACAGCACAAACCATGAGAAAGAATAAGATATGATGCCATCTGGGTATTTGATTTTGTCGCCCATCATGCTGGTTGCTTCTTCGTGAAGATGGTTTTGACACATGTGGCTTTTACAGATTCATTCTCTCTCGCTATCTCTCCTACTTTCCCACGCTTTTTCCCAGAATACGACGGAATTACTCGTTTATATCGACGCAAAGCTAAACTCCACGGATCGCTACCGTAGGAGTTACGAGAGTAGCAGAGAGAGACACTAACGATGAACGCTATTGTGTTTTCTTCATTATTGTTTGACTAAAATTTTACTCCAAATGTAGGATTTTGTCACTTGATTAGGCCGATAAATCTGGTGAACCAGGTTAGCTTAGCTCAAGCCTCAAGGTCACGAGTCACGACTCACGAGTTAAGTAGAGTTGTCGGGTTTGTGTGCGAGTTTGTACTATGTACTTTGTACTTTGTAACCATCAAAGTCCGTTAAATTTGTGTTGGACACTAGTTTTTTTAGTCAAAAATACAAACGTGGACTTACACTCTTCAAATCGACTATCTGAAAATAGTTTTCACTAGCTCGGACGCTCGATTAAGCTCGGTTTATTAACAAGCTTAATATTTGTTAATCAAGTACTAATGAATTTTCAGGCGCTAATCCTTGGTAATACTAATAGCACAGATCATTAGTACCACGTGTGGGGAAATCATTGTTTTTACAAGAAATTAAAAAATGGGAAAACAAAAAATAATAATAAAAAATTGGGGAAAGGTGTAGTAGGGCTGGGCCGGCGGGCCCTCTACGCATGCGCGATCACAATGACTTACGGGCCCAAAGAAGAAAGAAAGAATGATGATCCAAAGACAGAACCAGATTAATAACCAAATTGGGCCCATAACATGTTTCACAAAGTCTGAACCTAAAAGTCCTTCGCGAAACTCTGTGGGCCCATAATTTAGCCCACTATTTGTATGACTACCCCGGAAATCTTGGGAGTTTGGCACTTTTCCAAATCATCATCACCAATTCACCAATACCACATCAATGTTTATCTTTATAGATGATGCAAAAAAAAGCTCTTGTAAAACAAGCAAAAATAGCCTATACTATCAAAATGCACAAGTGATGATTTCATTTAGAAAGTATGTGAAGTAACCGCTTAGACAGTGTCATTAATATATTGTCATGGGTTCATGCCGGTGCTCAAAGAGTGAGCAATTGTTAGCTAACGGATCCAACAATAATATAGAATTCGAAATATGTTGAGCTTAATATAGTTTTCCGGACTTGAATACATACAATACGAATAATAGTACTTATGTACTAAAAATTAGGTGAAAGGGTGACTCGGAATATTTTCTTGCTAAAAGAAGTAATAGAAACGTGCATTTCATCAAAGAGAGGTAGCTTGCTTTAGCCTTTAGAAAACACACTTTTCTACTCCTATTTCGTGTTTATGTAAGCATTGGGTTGGTAATGCACTAATGCATGGAAGGCATGGCAAGTCAGAATTGATGAGCAACCTTTATGAGTTTTTTCAGTGTCAAAAAGAAGGCCGAAATGATAGATTTTTAGTGTGATTAAGCATGAATTTCATCATGAAAAGAATGGGTGTTGTCGTTTTGGAGAAGGAACCTTATGTCCCACATTTCCTTCCAACACTATTAATCCCACTATTCGTGAAAGTATCAAGCGCAAATGCGCAATTGTGCACAAGATCATGATAGAATAGGTTAATCATCATCCTATTGATACATGTCACGGAATTTTTCGTATCACAATAGGCGAACTACCTACTATTAACAAATTTATGACGTTACTAGTTGTCCCATAGATTAAATTTGCATATAATAATGCTTTTTTTTATTAGTGTTCACTAGAAATGTCGTATGCTGATCGTGTGTGCGTTCGATCTCCTTAACGTATCGAATTCAATTTAACGGGTAAACACTTTCTAACGTTACTTGCTGCATTCTCATAAATCGAATCCTGTGATTACTTGTTTGAAGGGTCTCAGCTACACACACGAATTCACCAAGTTTGGTAAATTTGGAGTATATAATCTTTTGACACAAAAAAGTTTAACTTTATAATTACTTTATTTGAAGGAACATATTTCTACAGAAGAAAAAAGGAGCTCTCGTGCATAACTAGAGTTGAAATCCCCTAAAAGAATCGAAGGATCAAATAATCAACGCATGGTTGCTAAAAGATTAAAGATGTCTTTCATGTTTTTATTTTTCACTGAGTGAGACTTTATTTGAGAGGGATTGATTTTCATGATGTATAAACTGCTACTAAAAACTTATTACGATGGCTTTATACGCAACAAGCGTGCGTTTTGTGGCCCTATTTCTTTAGGAATTATTAATCGAGTAAGAACAAATTCAACTATTCCCATCAACTGTTTCATTGATTAGCTAATTTGCTTTATCTTCTTCTTCTTTCGAACATGTATTCTCTACGGCTTAATCATGGACGATGCAGAGAATTTCAAATCAAATCCTAACATTTGTAAAACCAATCAAGGGCAGTGCTCCAAAGAACGACAAACAGTAGTAGATGTGCGGAAATTATTTCAAGCATACTAGCCAAAGTACAATATTAGGTTCTTGAATATGATTAGATTGTTCAATTTTAACTGTTCCTCACAATCGTTTGCGTTTTCAAATTTAGTTAATTTCAGCTTATTATATGTGAAGATAGTATTAGTTGTAAGGTCGTTTTAAGGAGTGTTTCCATTCGATGTTGATTAATAGAGATTACTACTATTAGTGCAAGTAGTGTCGAAAACTCGAAATATATGGTGAAGAAATTTGGTACGTGTGGTGTACATTTGCACCACGATAGTGCGCACTGTTTTAATTCAAATAAAAATCCCAATTGGGAAAGACAAAATGTTGGGCTATTGGCTATCGAATTGAACATGACACATTACTAGTAAATAACTCAAAATTGTCTCTTTGCTATTATTTTCCAAGCCAGCTAATAACTCATCACCTAAATGAGTATATATCACGTGCACGAGGAGACGTTTTATTATCTTATTATATCGTCTTTGTTTCATTTCATTCTGGTAGAAGATATACACGTTTATATTAGTAAATGACATTTGAAATTGAGACTTTTAACATATGTATCCGTAACACCTTACTAATAATAAACTTACACTATCACATTATCATGCATCGACCACTGAAGAAGAACTCTCCAATCATGCAATCATACTCAATTGCTTCTAAAGCAAGCTTTGCAGTTATAACTTATAAGTCATGAAATGGGAAATGTTAAAAGAACGTGATAATATACGTGATGACTGATGCCTAGCTAACAAAAACTAACTGACCTCATCATCAGCAACAACAACTACGTCGTTTGGGTTAGTAGCTATAGGTGAAGTCACAACGCCACCACTTCCGGCGCCACCGCTTCCGACAACGCCACCACTTGCGGCGGTTGGTGCAGTCACTACGACAACTTGTCGTTCAGCACCTTCTTTTGGGCACGCTACTTCTGTTGAACCTTGCATCACGTACGTACTTCTATATAAAGCTGATGAAAATCAAAAACCAAGATAACGTTGTTAACTTCAAGTCACGGGAAATGATATAGCGTCACCTGATGGTACGCAAACTAGTTAATCAACAAACGAATGAAGTTGTACACTTACCCAATAAGCGAATGCAGATTATGGGCGAAAATTGAAGGCGCTCGCGTCGTATATGCAGCTTACAAGAGAGGTAGAAGAGAGAAAATTAAGAGGGAAATCAAGAATTTAGGTAGGTAGTTAAGGTTTAGAGAGGGAGGAGAAGGGGAAAGGAGAGAAGAGAGAATCCTTAAATGGGGGCTGGAAAGATAGCATGAGATGATAAAAGTTGACGTTTTGACTCTTTTTTATTATTGTTTTTGTCACTTTTGTGTGACCGTCTTTTGTTGAAGTTTCGATGTGTATAGCTTGAGTTGCTATCCACCTATAATCTATTATAGTCGGGAACCTGTCCAATTGCGTGTCTATTCGACTCGTTGGCTGGTGCATTCAGAATTCACAATTTATATATGGTTAAGGCTCATGAATCATGCATAATCATATTGTATTAGTTTGAATGTTAGACTGTTAGTTAGCTTTTGTATATTTACCTAAGAAACAGTAGGTTTTTTCGCCGCAATTTCTTAAAGAGTTTTTTTTATCTATTGTAGGTGTTGAAACGTTTCTTAATTTTCAAGAGGAAATCATGTGATCAACAGCTTGTTCTCTGTACTTCGTTCTGTTTCATAGTGAGTGTAAATCATTTGTGATAGCTGATTAGCTGATACTAAAGATACAATCAGAGATAGGATGCTGGATGCGTGAAATTTAAGACACTCGTTATCAGACCAGTGTCATTCAAATTAGATCAGGTCAAATTTATATCGGAGTGAGACACTCCTAGTCAAATACAACAGTAGGCCATCATTGAGGTACTTGACTGATCTGTCCTCAAACCTGATTCTCCACATTTGGCTACTTAGACCAGTTTAGTTGTCACTGCTCAGTTTTCTGAGAAGTCTAGAACTTATATGTATGTACAAAACTTATCAGCTTAAAAGTGTAATTCTTATTTGCATTACATACTGGCTTCTGCCCAAAACATCAAAAAAGCTGATTTTGCCACTGCTGAAAATGGCTGGTGCTTATACTGCTAAGGAGCCAAGGATTCAGTGTTCTCATTAGCATGCACTCGAAATCGAAGATCAGGGAGATGAGTACTAGAGGAGAACCCCACCCATCCTTTCCTGTTCAAATACTTGAGAGCAGGCTGCAGCACTAGCCCAATCGCGACCACTATCAGGCTCACAACCAGAATCTTGGCAGATGAGAAGGCCAGAACTACACATATAAGCGCGGTTGGAGGAACACACATCAAAATGGACCCAACTGTACCTAAGGGGATCTTATAAGGCCTGTCAATTGCTGGATGTTTTATTCTGAGCACCAAAAACGCGATAAATTCCAGAATCATACCGAAGCAGTATAAGAAGTTTTCTGCAGCCACAATGTCATCAAAGCTCAACCAAGACAGCAAAATTACACCTGATGCAGAGAACAATATTCCAAGTATAGGGGTTCCATAACGCGATCTTTTAGCAAAAACTCGAGGCAGCATTCCTCGTTCCCCCATTCCTAAGAGCTGAAATGAGTCGCTACTCATTTCAGCAAGGAACATTCCCATGCTAGACAATGCAGCTGCCCCTTGGATCCACCAACATAACCATGTTCCACCAATAATTTTCGCAACATCAGCTAAATAGCCGGCGGTCCAGGAGTCCCTATTAACAGGAGCTGCACCAGTTCCAGTTAAAAGAGGAAATATATAGGAACAAACAACCATGATTAGAGCATAAAGCATGGCCTTTGGAAGAGTCTTTTTCGGGTTCTCCACTTCTCCGACAAGAGTACTTATTGAATCCCAGTAATGCAGATTCCAGAATAGAGTGTTGAGGTATAAACTCCATTTGATGTCATGAAGATCCACCTGCAGCCACCTTGAAGGCTCCAACTTCGGGATAGAAATTAACCCCATGACAGCAAAAGGAAGCATGCTCGCGACACCCAAAACAACAGCAGTCCAACCTACTATAGTTAAGCCTCTATAGCTCATGAAAGTCAGAGCAACTGTCAAAGTCAGGATAGCTAAAGTCCTTGGATAACCATGACCGAAAACAGGAAGGACCGATTTCAGATAATCGAGGAATAACACAGGGTACAGTGCATTATCAATGACTCCACTTACCCATTTCATCCAACCTTGTTGGAAACCCCAGTACTCACCCAATGCAGCTGACACCCAAACAACATAGCCCCCATTTTCAGGAAACATTGTGCCCATTTCGGCAGTGATCAGTGCCTCTGGTACAGACCATATCAAGGGCACTACTAAGAACCCAACCAGGGCTAACAGAGGTCCTGCTGCTCTTACACTGTCCTCAGACCCAAAGGGACCTCCGCACACCTCAAAAAAGATCAGGAAAACCAATGGCAATATCGAAACTTTTCGATATTTTTTACATTCAGATGATGGTTCAACACCAACCACAGTAGGGATTTCCAGCTCAACTGATGCTTCCCTGTTGCTACCTGTATCAATAGCTTTCTGTAGAATTGAAAGAAAAGGTCATGTGAACTTTTCTTTTCTTTTCTTTTCCAATTTTCCTCAAATCAGTGTTCTATAAGCAAAACAATCTGTCAACTAAAACTCTTGAATCACACAACCACATGTATAAAATCAAGGTCAACAACTCACTATCATATACTTTTATGCAAATTTCTCTACGTAATGTTGGTAATTTTCAATAACTCAGATGAGTTCATATCATATCAGAATATCAGATCAAATAAGCTTTAGTGTTCTAAGAAATTCGGATCATATGAGATCCAAAAGTCGCAATTGAAATGATTGTTCAAGTAGAAATTACTAAATTTCGGGTCTACTAATTTGCTCAACTGCTCTAGGTGTAATACATACACTACTACTTAAACATACCTCTTCAGTAGGAGTAACACCATTCTGTTTGATTGAGAGTGTTTTGACACGGCCGCTACTACCAATACAAGTTACCTCATCACTGGCTTCTTCACCATGCAGTGTTTCACTAGAAATACAACCTTCCATCTCCTATATATCGTGTTTGACTCAACCACCACGTTAAACTTCTAACTATAGAGTTACAAATGAAGTTTCAGAACTAATTAGACTAGACACACTTACTCGAGGGAAATAAAAGAACATATGCTTAAGCTTGAGTTGCCTAGAAAATGTATGGAATTAAGGACCTTGAGAAACTTACTTGGCTACTTAGAGCCAGCTTAGTATTTAAAGAGAAGCTAAGGATGAAGAGGAAAGTTCTTGTGTGTGTGTGTGTATATATAGGGTGGCTAACCAATGCAAGTTTTGGTTTCCTACATGTCTCAAGTTCAAACCCTCGGCACTCATTGTATATAACAATTTCGCCTCATTAATGATCAACCAAATACAGTATTATACTCCCAACTATAGACACATACGGAGTATATAGTATAGGGATGACTCATGAGACATGCATGCATGAGAATAGATGATATTATTTTTTTTACGCTACGAAATGATGAATTATATAGAACTTTTATTTTCATGTGAAAAAACCATTTGTTGTATGTCGTAACTCGTGTTAAGCTCCAAAATATCACTACCATCTCGGCAATAAAGGCCGAGTATTGGTGAATCTGCCATAGAAAAGTCGAGAATATTCCTCCAATACTATAAATAGATTAATTAGAGGATAATCCTGATAATTCGTAGGATGCCATTTCAAACTGTTACTCCTTATTACAACCAAGGATCGGACTATAACTATATAAAGTAATCCAGGATGATATATACAGTCTACCTTTATAGTTATAGCAAATTCGAGTCAAAATCAAGACAACACTATTGGAAAGACGACAGTGCACAAACTAACTGAAATAACTGACATAATCTAACTACCACAGTGGAGGTTGTTGAAGTAAGTGAGCAATTGGCAGAGTAAGACACCGCCTCTGCAGTCTACACCACTCCCTAATCCCTACTCCCTCCTTCTAGCCAGTCATATTATTATTGAATATGCCGAATGAGAAATTATCGAATGTAATGTAATCGTCACATACAAATTTAATATTGTGCAATAACAGAATAAAGATGTGTATTGGCATACCGCTAAGGCGCTAACATGTGATATGTTATTATATATTAATAGCATGCATACAATCATGTCAAAGAAATTCGATGTTTTGAGAAATTTCCAATAAGTGATATGCTATATTACATGGTCTACATGAACTTACCAACTTTAACTTTCGTTGGCTCCAACACTTACGTGGTCATTTGGTTGCATACGTGAATTTCGAATGCCCATGAAGTCTCACTTCCAAGGTTGTACAAATTCACATGAATTTCTCAAAATTGTTTGGTTACATCATTACATGTGGAATTAATTCCACAGCAATTTCCAATTACCAAGGGGGGCTAGGTAAGCCAATTCCTCCATTTTGTAGGAATTGGAAATTCCCATGAATTCTCAATTTCCATGATTTGTGAATTCCCGTGATTTTTCTTGGCAACCAAACGACCACTAAATAATTCCGAGCAAAACAAATGTTATATTTCCATGAGCGTGCTATTATTTGTCATAACATCGAGTATTTCTTAAAAATAACCATAGAACTAACTCAATATAGCCAAATGCCAAGATCAACACAGAGTGTATCAGAGCAAAACCGAATCCAAGAGTACGAAATCTTAGCATAAATCGAACATTATTGCATAAGTCAAGTGCAGAATTGGAGGGCCAAAATTCAGAGGAAAGGTTATGAAGTACACTAAGCATAACTTCTCAACAGACCTCACTTCTTATCTTCCTTCTCTGCCTCAGCAGCTCTCTTAAGCCTAGCACCCTGATGGCGTTTGTTCGCCCTCTCAAGACGCAACGTTGCATAAGCATTGAGCGCCTTCATCTCATCTGTAACCTTCACAAGCTCCACAGTTGGCTGCGCTCTCTGGATAGGCATGAACTGGCCTTGGACCTGTGTGGCAGCTGACAGTTCCTCTGGAGTAGAATCCCCTGCCTATAACAGAAGTACAAGAAATTAGACACCATTCACAGGAAAAATAATCGGGTTTTTAATGTCTCGAAAACAAGACACATCATGACCCAGTGGAGACAAGATTAGTTAAAGAGAACAAATTTAACCTTTGCCTTGATATGTTTTGGGAAGACAACAATCTTGGCCTTGTAGGACCTCAGTCTACTAACATTAGCTTGGAGGCCTTCCAAAGAACGGTTCCTACGGCGGTGATCAACTGTAATACCAATAGTTGGTGCATATTTCTTAGGAATACCTGCCATCTGTAACAGTTCAGAAAAATACATTCCTGAGATTTTCTTCTTGGATACTATATCAAAGATAAAATTGTAAAGACAGGCGTAAAGAGTAGGTAAATCAACATTATTTTCGGCCAATTCAGTACGTAAAGGCAACGAGCCAGTTAATCTCAGATGACATTTTCCAACTTAGTAAGTTAGTACACATGATATCATAAAAGTGATGTATTAGAATTCCGGCAAGTTTTACTGAACGTCAATGATTTGCTTAGCTTAACGAAATCAGCAATCAAACTCAAACAGAGAAACTCAACAGCTATGCCACTGCCAATATGAGTATATGACATGGATTCAATAAAGACCAAAGCTAATGAACAAGCACAGCAACTCCGACAAGGAACTAAATTTTTGAGTCTTCAATAACACCAATAAAACCCAGCAAGTATTATTGGACAAGCGAAAATTCAAGTCAAATCAATGCCAATGTCATGGTTATATATACGCAAATAACATCACACCTGCACTATGCATGCTATATTAACAAAGTCTAGACGATGCATATATGTATACAAAATTTAAGAACAAATCATATTAAACCATACTTGCAACTCTTCAAGAGAAAACCCTCGACCAGCCCTAAGCTTCATGTTGTACTTCAACGTTTGTCCATGAACAGCAGGGCGAATTGGTCCAACTGCAGGCCTAGGAAAGATCTTCACTGCCTTGGTTTGCCTTGCTGAAAAGAGTATAATACACGAAAACACTTAGCTCAATTCCGTTATGCAGCAATACCACACAGGATATCAGGAACTCAACATTGCATTAAAACAGTATGAAACTATAGTATATATAGTATAGTACCAAGACGTCTTCTTGTCTTGCGAGCAGGCTGATCAAACCAAGTCTTGACATTGTTGTCCCATGATTTCCTGAAACGCGCATTTGGTACAACATTGTTATGCCTCACCATTTCTTACCTGAAACACAATGCAACCAAAAACCTCGACATCAGGGATGAGTAATCAGTACCACATTCCTGTCTCCAGTTACCACTATCACAAACAGGTGCAACATAACAATAGGTAGCGCTTTCGGGTTCTACAATCTCGGGCATGTCAATTATAAGCCCAGAATGGCATATAGATTAGATAGATCACTAAACACTTTATACACCCAAATTCATGATTGGCTCCAAATTCCTATAATCATCTAGTCCAAAATTCAAACTCACCCTAATTCCAACGAAAAATCCATAGCGCCACTATATTGCGTTTTTGTATACCCTCTAATAGATTTGATGAGCACACAATGTTAATTTGATTTTGTTGGTGAGTACTCACATATATATCATGTTGCACATATTTTTTCCAATGTATATTGACTGAATTATTTGTATTTGTCTTATACACTACGAATGTTCAATCTATAGTGTACTTTATGTTTGCTCATCAAAATATTAGCGGTGCGTGCTCATCAAAATGAACCCCGAGGTATGGTGTAACAATTGAATTCCAACAACTAAATCTTCAAACAGTAGAACAATAAAGCCTGAAACTTTACACTCCAAAAACCTACAGAATTAGGTAAAAACAACAAATAAACAATCTAAAAATCATGATAAGCGAAATAATGTTCTCAAGGCAACCATTAAACCACCGAGAATTACGGATCAAATTTTATAGACCGATCAAATAAGAACAATAAAATAAAATCATGATAACCAATTTTCTACCATGGTTTAATAATAAAAATTTACTATTAAGCAACTATATCATCCCTTACGTTTGATTTGAACACGTGTGATGACAACAAACCTTACGTAAAACAAAAATCGAAAGAAACAGAGGGAGTAGTTCTTATACAAGATTAAATTATTCAAGCATTACAAAGAGTAGTGATTAATTCATCAAAATTGAAGAATTGCGGAAGGAGAGAGAGGGAGATTACCAGGAAGAGAGAAATGGGTGTAGGGTTTTTGGTGGCACGTACGGAGAACAGAGAAGAAAAGAGCCAATATTGGGTTTTAACTTTTAATACCACTCCGGTGCGTCTATCATCGCTGAAAAGTAAACCTAGCAAAATGGGCCCAAACCCAATATTGGATTAGAATTATTAAACTCGAACATTTGAATTGGCCAGAAATTATAAAGCTAGTTAATAACAACGGGAGTCGAGAGTCTCGAGACGATCAAGGTTGAGTTACTAGTTAGCAAATCAACGAGTGTAGGGTTGTGTTAGATTCATATCCTCATATTTCCGGCTAATATTATTGAACAAACTACATGGATGGTCTAAAGTTTAAACATAGACGACCGTCGTAATGGTGATGTCATTATTCTACTACTATACTCATAATATTAGTAACACTTTTTCTATTTATAACCCAAAGGCGCACATCAAAAATTACGGAAATTTATTTTGGAAAATATGTGAAAGAAACACTAATACTTCCGTCATTTCATCCAATTATCTACGACGGGTCGAATTTTATGAGTAAAATACAAATTCAACTTAAACAATTGAATGAAATGCAGGGAATAATTGGGAAGACATTGAATAGTCGTTTTGCCCTTGGGCCACTCAATGGCAATCTCGTCAAAGGGGCTGAGAACTGAAAATGCATTTGTTGATGATGTGGGGCTGTGGGCCAAAATCTTGAGTTGGTCCATCGGTTCACCAGCTGGTCACATGACGGTTGGGACATTTTCAAGACGGTTGGGCCCAACTCGGAAAGTTTCCAGTCTAACCCAGCCACCCTTAAGCGTCGTAGTCAAAGCACTATAAAATAATGATTTTAGAAAAATAAAATAATAAAATGTTATCACGTGATTGGTGGGGTATAGTGAATGAGACAAAAAAGTGATACAGGTAATCCACACGCGTCTGAAGTTATCATTCTTCATTGTTAAGTTGATATGAAATCCATCATAAATGGCAAGTAGTTTGCTCACTGGCTTGATTGAGAAAAGAGATGCCTTGTCTCTTTCTTCTTTTTAGGAATAATGTACCGTTTTTGAAGTCTTAAATTGAACTAAATCAGCAATCACACTCACTCCGATCCTATTATATCTTCTAGCTAAAATTCGACGTTAATCCACTAATGGTCAATCCTTAGGTGCTCCCACTTCTCAATATGGCTCAATCCCATGTTCAATGGGAGCTATTATAATGGAATTGGAGATTACAATGAGCGGGTACTTGATCATGTGGATATTGAAAAGGATCACAGGTAACATAAAATTAGTCGAACTATAAAATAAATGAAACATAAAAACGCTACGGCCTCCGATTATAGCCCCGTCAGACATCAAGTTATTACTCACCGTCGTTAGTCCATAACAATATAAGTATATAACACCAAATTATGTGATTTCGCATGTCAACCAAACGACCAATTTTTTCTTCCGAAAGTATATTCCCGTCACTTTATTCTTCGTTACATGAGAGCACTTAGTGAGGACAACAAAATTACCCAAATAAACAAATAAACGGTCCACACACTCACGGAATTTGTTCCCGACGCAAACACACATAATTACTCGTATATAAATACCACCTAAAAACCCCCGCTTATTATCAAACACTTTCACATCTACTCTTACAATTCAATCCGATCAATTTGCGCAAATCTAGATTTTCAACAATGGGTCTCAAGGTTAATCCTTTCCCCAATTCTTATCCCTTTTTCATAACTAATTAATTATAATTCTTGTTTTTTTGATGTTTTGTTGATAATCCCACTTTTGTGCAGTTTTTTTTTTTTTAATTTTTGTTGTTAATTTAATTTTATTGCTTGAAGAAATTGGGTCAATTTTTGTAGATCTGGGTTGAAAGAGTGACTGCCCCATATGTGGAATTTATGTTTTTTGATCTGTTTGTGTATTTTGGGGACTTGTTTTGGTGGTTTTGCATGGTGGGTCGAAATCAAGTTTACACCTTTGCTTGGAAATTATATTGAATTTTTAAGATTAGTAAGATTGGAGAAAGAAAATACAAGATTTGATCTAGTATGATATAGATGATTGAAATGAATGGATAAGATGACACGATTTATGGGAAATTTCTGATTGTATGTGATGGGTTTAGTCTCTCCTATACACCCTTGTGGTGGTGGGACCTTTCTTCGGACCCTCGTTTGCAGGGACGCCAATGTGCACCGGGCTGCCCTTTTTATGTGATGGGTTTAATTAGCTGATATTGGTGTAGGATAAGTGATGTTTTCCAGCTACTCCCGTATATATGAAACTATTTTGGAGTAGGAATGTAGGATTGAGGAGTGATGGAGTATATGTTATTATGATTCGGTTTATTACTGCGAATTGTTTTCGTTTTCTGAAGTAGGAAGCGAGTATATTCCTTCTTTAGGGGGTGAAAAACCGAAGAAAATTGCTTCAAAATTCAGTAAGATTTGGACCTTAAACATAGGGTTTGGGTGGCACGGGATCCCTTGCAGACATTCACCATGAACTACATTCTTTCCCTTTAAAAAGAAAATTACATTCTTTGATAATCGGGATGGTTTGCCTTGCTATGTTTCGTTTTTTAGAGACTGCTGTAATATTTTAAGCTTTGCTCAAGTTGTGTGGCAACAATGTTGCAGGAGGATTTTGAAGAACATACTGAGAAGGTTAGAGCCTTGACTAAGGCTAGTAATGAGGATTTGCTCATTCTTTACGGATTATTTAAGCAAGCAACTGTTGGCGATGTGAATATAGGTTAATACTCTCTGAAGAGTCTCTCTTTATTCTCTGATTGTGTCTCGTTTCTTTGTTGCCTGATACGTTTGCTTCTTATGGAAAATTTGTTTACAGCCCGCCCTGGGTTGTTTGATCCAAAGGGGAAAGCAAAATGGGATTCCTGGAAGGGTTATGAAGGTACATCACACTTATAATTATAACTCGAGATACTGATCTTTTCATCTGTGGTTATAATGGCCTTAACCGATAATCAGATTGTCTGAATTGTAGACGTATTTGCCCATACAGTTCTCGGATTCTCAACACCGTAGTTTTTCTGTGAATAGGTAAATCAACTGATGATTGCATGACTGAGTACATCACCAAGGCCAAGCAGATGTTGGAGGGAGAAGGAATTGCTTGATGTTTTAGCTAACTTCTATCCAAGTCCCTATGTTATGGAAGAGCGAAGGTGCAAAAACATAGCAGTACCAGCTACTGTAGTAGTACTTGCTTCAAGATTGTTGTTTTAATTTATCGTGTTTCTCGTACTTTATTTCGACGATGTTGTACCATGGAACAACATCTGAATTCGTAAATTATGATAAGTTATAATCAAGCACCAGTACTTTTCCTTTCATGTCCACTTCTTCAAGCAACTATTCAATGTGTGGGTTGCGCTGTATCCTCAACGTTATGGTGAACGTTGATGTAGTTATAACAGTATTACAAAGTTCACAATCTTCGCATATAATTAACACAACACATTACAGTGCTGTCCTTGTCCGATACAAGGGCGAATCATTGAATTGCTGGAGCCTTTAGTAAGTGGAGGAGGAACCTCAACTTTTGTGCTCGGTATGGTCTGTGATAACCTAGAGAAAGGCCACTTTAGAAAGATGTTTTGATTCTTCAATAAAACTACCTTTACTTGTACACTAGGGTCCATCAGATAGCATGGCTGTATCAACAGAAATTACCATCTTAAAGAACTGCCTTCTTTTTAGATCGAATATATCGTTACTGAATCTGCACCGAAAGGCTTAAAACAGTTAAGGTGTCTGCACATATAACTGTATTGAAGAATAAAAGCTGAATCAATGGCCAATGCTGCATCTTAAGAGCCAAAAATATGAAGAATCATGGTGGTTGCTACTTGCTAGACAGATTCGCGGGTTTTCATTAGAACTTCAGTGTATACTTGAATACAATGAAGTTTTAGCACACGATTTTTCTCAAAATGCCACAAGGGGTCAGGAAACTAGTTAATTTCCAATCAATTATTTACCTACTATTTACCTGATCCGTTATGATTCATGGAATACTTCCATCTTTACATGACACCAAAATACCAGCTTGTAGGTCTTGAGGATCATCGACGTATTAGGATCAATATGTCGTCTCAGGGAAGAATTAGTTGAAACTGTTGGCATAAGGGTATCTAGGGAAATAATAGTCTCTTGCGCGAGTGGCGCCATCTCTAGCCAGAATGCCTTCAAGATCTCCCATGATTCTAGCCAACCATATTTCTACGTTCCTTTGGATATCTTTGAAATTGCTGCGGATGCTGTCCAGAGACCGTCTCACAGCAAGTCTGGTCTCAAGATCATCACCAAGAGAATGACTATATATATCAGTTTGTATTGATAGCAGCTTCTTTCCGGTTTCTGAAGCTCTTTGCTGGAGCTGAAATGCTTCAAGCAGAAACTCTGTCTGCCTTTGTGATCGAAATTCAGAACTTAATGCAGTTTCACCAGGATCACTAGCTTGCTGCAGAAAGTTAGTTTTGCAAGATTCAGAACCAGGGTCCCCGAAATAGACACTAAGCATGAAAACGTATAAGAGCTAGATACTTAAAAGAAGAAAAGCAGTGTACAGATTTAAGAGCACGCATTTTACTTAAGTCACAGATTCTTAGCCCACCCCACGCCCCTCTGTTTCGTTGCTTTTACTCTTCATTCGCCAGTTCAAGTGTCCACTTTGACTAGACCGGTCCTTAGGACTGGACTAAGCTTTGTCGAATGCTATTCATCTCTTACACTTTGTACGGAAATAATCCTATACTTTAACATATTCTTATACTTCTCTAGGAAAATATGTAAAAATCATTCTCAATCAGAAGGCCTTCATTTAGAAAAAGTCTTCAAGACGTACTTGAGAACCAATCAAATACGGCAAGCTCTATATCAGGTGCTGCTAATTCAGACCACTTAAAGAGATTAAGTTGCAAGTCAGCACATAAAGAAAAGAGAGTTTGCAGTTATAGGAAGCGTGATTATTACCATCCTTTTGCAAAGGTCATCGACCTTTCCAGCAAGATCTTGATACCGCTTAGTCTGCTTCCTCATCAGGGATGTTACCTTTGTCGAATTGTTTTTTCCTACTTTCTCTAAATTCAACAGCTCTTCTTCAAGTAATTTCAGCTTGGATGGTACTCCAGTTGATTCACCATCAACCTTCCACGGGGTCTCCCTCCTGCAAAAGGGAGAACGATTTTGTTTTCTAAGATCATGCTCACTTAACACGAAAAGAAACAACTGAACTTTCGACTGCTTCTTTCTGCTATCTTGCAAGGTAGGTGGCAGAGATCAGAGCTATTACCTCACTGCATAATTTTTCGCAGGCTGCATGGGCTCAACAGTTTCATATTGCGCGTCCTGCAAATGTAAGTATTTTCTGATTAAGATCGTTCCAATATCAAAGAAATGAATAAGAAACTGATAATAAACATCATCTTCATTCTTTAAACATGCACAGCTCTGTAGATAACATATGATCACCATTATTGAACACGAACACGCGGAAGTTAAATGAGCATCAAGGCATCATAGCCATAGCACACAGTGACACAGGGCAAGGTAGTTGTTACCATTGCTGGCCAGAAACCGGCTGAGTAGAGGATGCAGCCGGAGCCCCGCCTACTGCATCTCCATGAATCCCCCACAACAACAAAAAAAAAAAAAAAAAAAAAAAAAAAAAAAAAAAAGCCTCAGCTACAAAGACGTACACATACTTTGTCGTATACCAATTGTGCATTGATCCATTTGTCAAGCAAAAGGGGTCTCTGTCCGGCTATCCCTATTAGTCTTATACTCTTATGCTATGCATTTCACTTAAGATTTGGGTGTATTTCAAACAGTTCACATTTTAACTCTGTACATTTGTCAATTTGTGCCCTTGATATTATCTATGAACAGAAGGCTCTCCAGTCATTATATGATAAAACCTCGACATGAATAGTTACGAAAGGATGGAACGACATTAAAACGCAAGAAGACGGGCAGAACAAAGATAAAAGTCACTACTACAATTCAACAAAGATACAAAGAGATGCAGTGATCACCACAAAATTGCTGTTCACATACAGCTAAGAAATGAATGCTACGATGGTTCAGTTACATTACCCACTCCTAGGAAAAATTCCACATAACAACATACACCACACAAAAGTTCCTCCACATGGTGCCTTAAAAAGACAAACTATACATATATCCACAATAAATTTTTATAATATCATCAATATGTATTAGTATCACTCTACACTAAATCCACATAATTGAGCCTAATACAAATTAATCATCTCATCAATCATTCACTTATATTCAACCACATTCACTATGCTCAACCAACTAAGACGTTCACTAAAAGTAGTTAACCATGCTCGATAATTATCTCACCAATCAATCACTTATATTCATCCACATCCACTATGCTCAACCAACTAAGACGATCACTAAAAGTAGTTAACCATGATCGATAATTATCTCACCAATCAGTCACTTATATTCATCCACATTCACTAGGCTCAACCAACTAAGACGATCACTAAAAATAGTACTCCACGTTCAAGTCCACCTCCCCGCTCGTATATTCGCCTCATTATACACCAAAATAATACTACAACTAAACCATTTATCATAATGTCATGTCATAATCATCATAAACATAGAAGTGGTACCAAAGTACAAACCACTTTACGCAACCATGTTTAATAAAGACAAAGTTAATCAAACATTCAATTATTCAAACACAAATAATTACCCAACTTTAATCAAATGTACCTTACAAAAATTAATCAGTCTAATTATGAAAATTCCAATGCGGTAAAAAAATTAATACCTGCCACAAATTAGGTGTTTCAGGCCAGAATTTTGAAGCAGATGACAAAAAATCATTATCAAACCCATCATTATAAGCACCACCACCACCCGTGTCATTATCTCCGCCCCAGTCTCGTTCTTCCCCGCTCACGCTAGCGTAATCTTCACCCCCGCCCTCGGCCGCTTTATGCCGGGACATGAAGTTGAGGAGCTCGTCTCGCTCCCCAACATCCCGCCTCAGGTCCTCAACCTCGGCGAGCAACTGCCCTTCGCGAGACTCCACCTCTGCGAGGCGGGACCTGAGGCGGGAGATCTCCTCAGAGGAGTCGTCGAGGCGACGGAGGAGGCGACGCTCTTCCTGCTGCCAGGAATTACGGTGAGTGGCGAAGATCTCAACCACTCGAGCGTTCGCCTTGGAGTCCTCCTGCCGCCTCGACCGCAGCTCATCCAACTCCTCCTCCGCCTTCCGGAGCCGCACCATAAGGTAGCGGTTCCGGGTGCGGAGGGTTGGGAACAGAGAGAGAAACACAGCGAAGCTCACACCTAAGTAGGTGGAGCTGAGGTGGTTAGTAGTTAGATGCTGTGTTTCTCTCTCTTCTCCTCCACCACCACCAATAACACCACCGTGTTGTGGTGGTTGTGAGGTGGTGGTTGGTTGTTGGTGAGGTTCTAGAAGTGGGTTTATGGAAGCCATGGAAGTGTGAGAGTGAAGAGTGAAAGTGAGGGGTGAGTGAGTGAGTGTGATACTGTGATTGTGGGATTGGAAAATGTGAGGAGTTCGGCTTTTTGTGTAAGATTTGATGTGGCTTTTTAATGAAGCTTTTCTTTTTGGATGGGAAAAGGAGGGTTTTAAAAAGATTTGTGGGTGTGTCTTGTTTTGGTGGTTTTGGGGGGTTGGGTTTTGTGTTGCCTTTTTGGCTGACATGGAGGCTGTTCTAGCTTTGTAGCCATGTCGACGTTGTTGTAGGTCTTGTACCCTTCGTGGCTCAGCGGACAATGGACAATGGACAATGGACAATGAGACTAGTATGGGTAGTCAGTAGCAGGAGAAAATGGCGAGTGTGACTCGTAACGGGGAATGTAACATCTATTCACTGATATAATTCTCAGCATGACGCTTTTGGTTGGAATGTAGTTTTTATTCAATGCATAGTTGATTCATAATAGTTTAGTTCAAGGCACAAATAATGACTCAAAATCAATTTATAAACTTGAATAACTTGACCTATATGAATTGAGATCTGGATTGAAATGAAGAGGTATGCATTATAAGTTAGGAGAAATCTAGATTTGATGCGAAATTGTAAACTCGGATTGAAAAATGACATTAAATGAATGTGATCCATATTTACGAAGAAGGTTTTTAACCAAACAAATGTATACAAATGCAGTAGTTTAGGTGAAACTATCCAAATGGATTCAACTTGCACTTGTTGACATCAATTGTGTATCACACCTCTCTCCTTGTTTACTCTACCTCTGCACGTGTCATTGAGTAAATGTGGGAAAGATGACCGGAACAGGAGCACCCAACTCAAGTAACTCAACCCGAGACTTGGGTTAGACTTGAAAACTTGAACCAAATTAAACTAGATCTAACACATAATTAATCCGAAGTTAACTTAACCTAGGAATGACAAGAATTGAATCGACCATAATTTCGCAGCATAAGAATTACTTATAACCGGACACTACTCAAATTGTGTCTACCCAAAATAGTTCCAAATTCAAAAGAGTCATAAATTGGCTAAGTAAGAAAACATGCACCACATAACTTGTTCGAATACAAGTAGCCTAAATTGACCAACAACAACAACCAAACCTTATTCCCAAAATGATTTGGGGTCGGCTAACTTGAATCGTTGTTTAGTAACCGTCTTGCGAAAATTACGCACCATTGAAATATATAGACCACCGAAATCGTAATGACCATAATTAACCCCGATAAGGGTAGACACCTGAAATAGACCTGATACCATTGACCCGTTTACCGAGTCTGCCCTAACTTTAATAGTTACCCATGTTTGTGAAACTAAATTATAAGACATACGGAGTAACAGTTAAGTACAAGCCTTATGAATCGTTATACTCCGTATCCGTTCATGTTAACCGACCCCAAATCTTAGGCCATGTACAACGCTGAAACACACTCTCCATAAAGCACTAGCTCTCCAGTACATTCTCTCTCCTTGGAGAGTCAATACCTTACTTCACCCTCACAATGCTATCACTCTCCTATACTCCGTATAACTCTCCACCTCACTTTTCGTGGACCCGATTGTATTATTTTATCACATCTTTTCATTTTCACTCATTTTTTTACTATGTTTTCGTAAAAGATCGGTATAAGTTCGATATTTTTCAATATCACATAAAATAAGTCGACATCAAATTTATATTTTGTTATAAAATTATTTTTAAAAAAAATAAAAAATGATTTTTTTGAGTAAAAAAAGTTATTTTTGAAAATTAATTATTCTCGAACTTTATTAAATTAATAAAATATTTAAATCGTGATTGATTACCGTAATTTGGTAGCATATTATATAAGAGTGGGTGAGGTATATGAGAAGAGAAAGAGTTGTAGTTAGCTACTTGTGTGCTGCAAATGGAGAGTTAGCTATATCAAATGTTGATGGAGAGTTAACTCTCCATTATCTTGAAGCACACCACTGTGAGGTTATAGTTAACTACTTCTTCTCTTTCCTCTCTCCTCAAGAGTTAACTCTCCATTTCGTTGAAGCACACCACTGTACGTGCTCTTACGGGACGTCTTCATTGAATATTGTTGTTGGGCTGTGCTGAAACAGTTTGACCCATGAACATGGACACACCAAAAGTATAGCCCAAGTGGCCAAGTACAATGTCTGAACTCGGACTCGCATAGTCGCATACGTATGGCTTGGAAATTGCGGCTTGACGTCGCTTGAAATCCCATTTTATTAATTTTAAATTCAAATAAAAGTACTAATTAAACGAGTTTTTAACTTTTTATTCAATTTAATTTCAGTTTTTGTTTATATGGGGTGCGAATTATTTCGAACAAAAAAAACTCAAATTCAAACAAACAGATGAATTAATTACTGGGCCACAAAAATAACAAAAATACTTCCAAAAAATTAGTCTCAATTTTTTCTTGCAAAAAATTCCAAGCATTCACTCAAAGCTTCTGAAGTTCTTAATAAGGTGTGAGTTACAAGCTTCTCACTTGAGCTTGTAAAGTTCATTTTTTAGTAAAAATGATTACATTTCTGTGAAAATGTAAAAATTTCCCCCATTTTATTTTTATTTCTTCAAGTAATTGATTGAAAATCTTGATTTTTGGTGTGTTGTAGTAAAAAAAATGAAGTGGGTTTTGTTTAATTTGTGTTTTTTGATTGTTACAGGGTGAATACTGGGTGAATGGTGGTGCAATTGGGCGAAAAAATCAAGTGAGTGTTGAATAGTGGGTGAGTCAATAGCTTTTACTTTAAGCTTCTAAAGTTTGTTAATTTAGTAGAATCGTTGCATTAGTGTGAATTTATGTTTATTTGAATTTTCCCTAATTTATTTGATTGATTTTATGATTATGGTGTGTTATAGACTTATAGTGATATATTTGAAGTGGGTTTTGTTTAATTTTTAGTTTTGACTGTTGCAGAGTGAAAATTGGATGGTTGGTGGTGTAATTTGGGGAAAAATTCAAGTGATTGTTGAATAGTGGGGCAAAAATGTCAATACTGAGTAGATTCTTTCACAAGAGACCTCCTGATGGGTTGCTTGAATTTGTTGATAGAGTTTATGGTGAGTATCCGCTTTCTTCGTTGTGTATTCTGGCTGCCATTGTATTGTTTTGAGTTTATACGCGAAATTTATGCTCTTTAGTGCTCATGCAATCATGTGTACATATGTCATTTGCTGCTGCTTAACTGTTGCATTAGTGAGGGTGGGCCTTTCGGAAACAGCCTTTGAATCGACTAGTTAAGGGTTGTGTACATTTAGACGTCCTCATACCTTGTTAGATATACTCGAGAATCTGGGGTGTTGGTGGTGGTCTGGCCGTTGAGGTTTTGTGGGGTTTACTCTTTAGAGTTGAATGGTATGACTTAAGTGGTTTGGGACTTTGGGCCAAAGTCCTTGGCTGTTTCGGAACCACATGATTGCAGAAGTGACCTAATGTGAACTGCACCATTGATGGGATATAGGTGTCCAGATGTATGACGCTTTGTCCTTGCCTAGTGTATGAGTGGTAGAAAAGCTGTCTTTGCAAAGGCAGACTGAAAGGATTGTTTACTTAATGGTATAAGCATAACAATATTGTTAGGATTCATAGTTGAGGACAATAACTAAAAGGTGCAGTGGCACAGCCACTGATACTCTAGCTAGGAAGACGGGCGTTCGTGCTTATTTTTTAGAGCTACCTTGTGCATGGCCACACTTAGAGAAGTTCGTGCAACCACAATCGGAAGAGATTTCGCTAAATGTTTCTATTTTTCCTTTCTCTCGCCTTGCAGTGTTTGATTCTTGCTTTTCTACGGATGTTCTGCGTGATGGAATCTACCATATGTACCTGCACGAGGTTGTAAATGAATTGCGTGAAGCATTTCCTCATTCGTCGTTTCTTGCTTTCAACTTTCGAGAAGGCCCGAAGCGAAGTCAGTTTGCAGAGATATTGTGTGAATATGATGTCACAGTATTGGATTATCCCAGGCAATATGAGGGCTGCCCTATCTTGCCTTTGTCATTGGTACATCACTTTCTTCGTGTATCCGACAGTTGGCTATCTGGCCGTAATCAGCATAATATTATTTTGCTGCATTGCGAGAGAGGGGGGTGGCCGCTGTTGGCATTTCTTTTGGCTGCTTTTCTAATTTTCAGAAAGTTGCATAGTGGTGAAAGAAGGACTCTTGAAATGGTCCACCGTGAGGCACCGAAAGGGTTTTTAAAGTTGTTATCACCCCTAAATCCATTTGCGTCTCAGCTTCGTTATCTTCAATATGTTGCAAGGAGGAATTTATCACCAGAGTGGCCACCCTCTGAACGCACTCTTTCCTTAGATTGTCTAATTCTTCGAGGAATTCCTAGCTATGACAATAATAAGGGTTGCAGGCCTGCCATCCGTATATTTGGTAGAAATCTCCGTAACAAGGATGGTCTATCTACTCAAATGCTTTTCTCTATGCTGAACAAGAAAAAGAGTCTGAGACACTATCAGCAGGTTTGTATTGATCCTACAAATTTAGGGTTTAACTCATTTCCCTATTATCTTTTGCTGTTCTGATCTGAACACTCTCTGATGCAGGCTGATTCTGATGTGATTAAGATTGATATACAGTGTGTGGTACAAGGGGATGTTGTGCTTGAATGTGTCCATTTGGACTTGGATCTAGAAAGAGAGATTATGATGTTCAGAATAGTGTTTAACACTGCTTTTATCAGGTCAAACATTCTGATGCTCAACTGTGATAACCTAGAAATACTTTGGGATGCTAAAGATCGATATCCAAAAGGTTGTCGAGCGGAGGTATGCACTGTCACCACTTACTCATGAATATCTAGGCAGATAGTGGATAAGTTTTATTTTGGAGTACTCATTTGCACTCTTTACTTTTCATGCCTACTTTCAAACTCAGGTAATATTTGGCGAGATTGAGAAATTGTCACCGTTGAAAGAACCAACGTCAGTATTAAACGGTGAAGAGAGGGGTGGATTGCCTATTGAAGCTTTTTCAAGGGTTCAGGAATTATTTAGTGGTGCAGAATGGGTTGACAACAGTGACGATGCGACTCTATGGTTGCTCAAGCAACTTTCTGTTTTACAAAGTAGGCTAAGTTCAAACACATCTCCTGCTGATTCAGAAGAGGCATCTAGTGTTGCTGATAGTTCAGATTTTATGGAACCTGACAGCTTTTACGACTCATCAAACCCTAGTTTAACTGGAATTAATTTCCTCGACGACCCGTCTCATGAATATGCATCGGATGAAGCATCAGATGTTCTGTCCAATCCTTCTGGAGATAGAAGTTTCATGCAGGACAACATCAATTCAACACATTTAGGTGTTGAGAATAAGGATTTATGTGTCACAAGCTCTCTTATAGATCAGGTTGCACGAGTAGATGCAGTTTCCTCTTTGATTGAAGATCAGTCTTCTATTGCTGGTAAAGAGACTAGGAGTACACATAGCAGTTCCGAGAATCAAGCATCCCTACATTCAGTACCATTGCCACCACCACCAGTTCCCCCATCCGTCCCTGTTGTCACATCTCCCCCTCCCCCTCCCCCTCCACCACCCTTTGGTCATTCTACAAAGACTTCTCCTCTCCCTTCCCTTTTGCCTCAAGCAAAGATGTCCATTCCTCCCCCTCCACCGCCAACTCCACCTCTACAACCCACACAGGTTAATTCTACTCAGCTGTGTAGCCCCCCACCCCCTCCCCCTCCACCGCCACCTCCGGCAAAGGCATATACTTCCCTTTCTCCCCCTCCTCCGCCTCCTCCTTCTCCACCTCCTCCGCCTCCGCTTCCAGCAAAGGTATATACTTCTCCTCCTCCCCCTCCACCTCCTCCACCTTGTTTAGGTACTTCCACAAAACCGTGTCCACCCCCACCTCCGCCTCCTCCACCTTGTTTAGGTACTTCCACCAAATCGTGTCCACCCCCACCTCCGCCTCCTCCTCCACCTTGTTTAGGTACTTCTACAAAGCCGTGTCCACCCCCACCTCCTCCTCCTCCACCTTGTCTTGGTACTTCTACAAAGCCGTGTCCACCCCCACCTCCGCCTCCTCCTCCACCTCTATTGAGGAATGGTGATTGCCAACAAATGCCTCGACCTCCACCTCCACCTCCACCACCTCTACCTCGTTCAAATAATTCCACAGGACCACCTCCTCCCCCACCACCTCCACCCCCTTCAAAGAATGGTGATTTTAAGCATATGCCTCCACCTCCGCCGCCGCCACCTCGTACAAGTAATTCTACAGGCCCATCTCCCCCTCCCCCTCCCCCCCCACCTAAAGCCAATTCTTCGGTTAAATCTATGCCGCCTCCACCTCCACCACCTGCACCTTCACGAGTATCACAAGGATCAGGCCGTGGTGCAGTTCCTGGTCCACCCCCACCGCCTGCACCGAATGGACCGGGTGCACCACCTCCACCGCCGCCGTCTGCTGGTAGGGGAAAGACTTCTTTAGGGCCGGGAATTGGTAAAAGTAAGGGTGCTGCTTCATTCTCTGTTGCTCCGAAGAAAGCTTCCCTGAAACCCTTACATTGGGTAAAGGTTACACGAGCAGTGAAAGGTAGCTTATGGGCTGATACTCCAAAGCAGGAAAGTCAGGCAGGGTATGTACCCTACACTGTACTTGCAATGGTGCAATAGGCAATTTGTAGCTCCTTTTTGTACTCTTTTTTGGCATGTGCTTCTCCTTTTTGTTCCATTTTAGAACATGTGCTCTTGGGGAGAGAGTTTCCGCTAACTTTAGCTAATTAAAAGAAAATATACTGTCTGTTGAATTAGTAATAGTATGCCTGCTACGAGACTGGTGAGATTTTTGAATGTGCCAAATCTTTATCCAACTGGTGCGAACACATGCTCAGAAAGACTTGTCACTTGTCTAAGTGCCTTATTTTATGTACATTTTCTTTATGCGCATGAACTTGGAAATGTTTTGGTAAAAGGACTTCTACTTATTGATTTTGGGTATGCCAAAATTTTGCTCCAGGGCTCCTGAGATAGATATCTCAGAACTCGAGACTTTATTCTCGGCTGGTACTGATAAAAGTGGAGGAGGTAAAATAGGACTTCGACGCGGCCCCAACATTAACAAACCAGAAAAAGTGCAGTTGGTAAGTGATATTTATCTAACATATGTTGCTTACAAATCTAATTTGCATTTTCCTCTATAATCTGATATTAGTATACGGACACTGACCTTTGAAAACCAGATGTGTACTGATATGCTAGCATCCTACATAGTATATACTCCCTATATGTCATAAATTCCGTATCTTCTAATCTTTGCTGGTACAACTGTATTCTTGTGTTGTTAGCTGGTACAGTAAGGAATACGGATTGTGGAATTTTATTTTGTTTCTCGTGTTTTCTACGCGTAGTTGTTCATCCAGTTCTACATATGTCCTTTTTCTGAAGTCTGAACGATCTGAGATTGCTTCTTCTTTAGTTGCTCATTATATGTCGTGATTCTAAATTACTTGGTGGTTAGTACAAGATGAGATAGGAACCCTAGTTATACTTGTATCAGCGGAGTTAGCTCAAAGCTTAAGTTAAGTTAAGACAGTAGTATGCAGTGAATATCAGTAAACTTTAAGAACAGGACGCTTTTTTTCCTAGTTTGTTTGGAAAAGGGAATCAAAGAACTGTTGATTCTTATCTTAAACTTTGTATCTAAAAAGGAATTAGGTAGTGTATAAATTTGGTTCCCTTAGATTGCTAATAATTTAACAACAAATATTTCCAGCCCAGGTGTGCTTGTGTTTGTGTGCTGGTTTGGGCCTCATACTGAGCTCCTCTGATTTCAGACAATTGTATAAGTTCAGGTCACGTCCTATTATATGAGGAGTGGGGTAGGGGTCGAGGGGTAAGTGAATACCTCCTCTAGCCGGTATTGCTAGACCAGATCAATCTTAGTACTTCCTGTCCTGCGGCTATGGTACTTACACTAGTTGCCTACTGTCAACTTCGTGACTTGATTGTGAGACAGAGATTTCGAAGATAGATGAGTCATTTTTGTTTATTGTGTATACGGAAAGGGTGGCCATTGGTCCTTTATATTGGCTGGCTCCAATTTGTGGTGTTTTAGATTAACTAACGTCTTACTGAAATGGCATCGATACTCTAAAATGGTTAGAAGAACCAAGTTTCTCCCTATCCCCCTCAGTTCATCATTTCATCCTTTGAATTGATTAGTAAGTGCTTTTGTTTTTTAGTTACAATTGATTAGTCTATACTTATGATTATGCCTCACAAGTTTTCTGTAAACACAAATCAGCCTATAGATATTGCAATTTTGGCATAGTTGCCCTTTCTTATGTTGATCTCCATTCTCTTTCTTGCGCTTGCAGGTTGATTTGCGGAGAGCAAATAACTGTGAAATAATGCTCACAAAAATAAAGATTCCTCTCCCAGATATGATGGTAAGCTCTCTTCTTTACAGGTTGCAAGAATAACTGAAATATAAACCTCAAAAAATAAAATAAGTTAAGCTATATGATGTTTAGTGTTTCTTTGAAATGAGAATCTTGCATTTGTTCCTGTTGTTATAATTTCAGCTTCTTTCCTATATAATCAGTGTTATATTTGTTTTATTTACTAAAAGAAGCAGAAGAAAGGGAGATATATAGTAAGGAAGTATTAACAAATGTCATTGACAATTATTAATTCACACAAGTAGTTCATGTAGTTTTAGGCTTTTAGCTCATAGTTGACGTTTTACAAAAAATTGAGTACATGGGATCGGAATCTTGCATACTTTGTTTTTCTGATGTGCTCATGGTTCTTATCTGCACACCTCCACACACATTGTTATTCTCTGCTGGAATCCTGCTATCCTCTGCATTGGTTGAACTAAAACTCTAGGGGCCGGGAAAGAGGCTAGTGATTTCGAAAAAGAGACTATGCTTTATGGTTGAAGGTGAAGTCATGGAGGAAGGGTGGGGGTGATTATAATCATTATATCCTTGTCAAAGTGGTAAACACTGAAAGACCATGACAAAATCCTACTTTGAGTGCGTGTTTTGAGTCTTGATCTTCAATTTGAATGCTTGGAAAAGTTTAAATCAAATGGAGGACTCCATTTTTGTTCCCTTTAAAACTAGATTTGCCATCTTCAATTTGTTCCCATTTCAAAGCATTATGTCTTTTATGTAGAATGTCTACCATGCTGGCATGTTGTGTATCAACTGTAAGTGCGACACTTCTATTTAACTGCATTTTTGCTGGATAAATTTCATGCTATTTTGTCACAGTGAAATTTACCTCTCAATTGGGATATTCAGTTGGCCCACTTTTGAACTGCAATTGGGATATTCAGTTAGCCCACTTTTCGAACTGGAAATCTTATTAGTGAATGCTGTTTCTGTTAATTTGTTGTACAACAGATCATATTAGTTTGGGAACAGTTACACAGAAGTCAAACTGAGATTGCTCATCGGCTATATATTTCTGGCTTTCTCTTTTAGGTTTTCCTCAAGATTTCTTTTTAACTGTCCCATCTGATGTTTGTCATGTTACATCCTTTTTTCAATATGAAAAGGTTTTATGTGTCGTCTGCTTTTTGCAGAAAGCTGTTCTTGCACTGGATTCTTCTACATTGGATATCGATCAAGTTGAGAATCTTATAAAATTTTGCCCCACAAAAGAGGAAATGGAGTTGTTGAAGGTATTCATATTCTATCTCTTTGCGATTTTGGATATTAATGATTTTCTGTGATGATGAGATTAATTTGTCTAGTTCTTAGTTATGTATTCAAGTCCAGATCCTTAAAACTGGAGAAGCATGAGGAATATTTAAAAATCCACCCTGAATTTTATTTGGAAGCATGCCTTGAATGTACTTATAATACTTGGCACTTCTTTGAACTACTCCCTTTAGAATTCTTACCAATCTCGTGCTTTTTGTAAGCTTATCTATAACTTCTGAATGAGGTTTAAAGCAACATGAATTTAGGCTCAGGATGATATGTGGGTTGATCTTTGATGGTTTTGACTTTGGAATATGAACCATTGAGGATTCGTTGAAGATTTGATAGGGGTGTCCTTCTTCACAGAAGACAGTGCACTGAACCTAAGTCCTGATGTCTGTGTTATGTGTGAAAGGGATAGTGGGTTTGCACTTGTTTCTTTATTGTGATATTACTTCCATCTGTAGTTGGGATTCTTTGACAGTTGCAATGGGTTTGTCCTCATTCATTGTTGTGATTTTTTCATATTTCCTGTGAGGGTGTTAGTGGGATTGTGGGAAGCAAGATTGGAAGCTGCTTTGGTAGTTCAATTCGTACCTTGTGGTCTATAGTGAGGAATATTCTGCTTTTTTTTCCGAAACTCTTTAGACATCGGACTACATAGGAGGATTGTTACTGTGGCATCTCGTTACCCAAAGGCAATGGAAGGTATAATAAAATTGGTACGAGAGTATGTATATCCGTATACCTTAATCAAATGGTAGTTATAAAGAATATATGAGGGGAGCTTGGTCAATATTGGCTAAAATGACGCTGATAGGATGCCCTCATCATTAGAGACACAATCAGGGGTTAAGTAGTACCTGACTTGTACTGAGTGGAGATGGGAAAAAATTATCAGTTGGTTCACCCAAGACTCATTTGGACACCTTATTGGTGGAACTATGCTAAATATTTCTACCCAAACATAAGGGTTACTGGGAATAACCTATGATATAGAATTATGTTTTTTTTTTTTTAAATTACAATAGCCCCAGCTGCGAGGTCTGTGTTCTATTTGTGTGTAGAAAAATTAGTACGTCAAGGCTTCTGCTTTTTTTTTTTTTTTTTTTTTTTTTTAAAAAAAAAAAAACTATTTTGTTAGCTTTTGTATTGTGAATTGGAAATAACTATAAAAAAAGCTTCAAGTTACTAACTTGTTCTTGTTCTCTTCTATCTTTTCCTGTCTTCTATCCAGAATTATACTGGGGATAAAGCAATGCTTGGAAAGTGCGAGCAGGTTGCTTTCTTAGGCTTTCAAAGTTTCCTTAATGTTGGACTATAAAGCTTTTGCATCATCTCTGACAATTGACAAAGCTTTCTCATCATGACCGTTTCAGTTTTTCCTGGAGCTGATGAAAGTTCCCCGTGTTGAATCTAAATTACGAGTTTTTGCTTTCAAAATAACATTTACTAGTCAGGTATAGAGTTTAATGCTTTTACTGGTCAAGTGGTTGTGTTATAAATTCAATTCTGATGTTTCATATTATGGGCTAAAATTGCAAATGTAGTAGACTCACTAGTTTTTGTCAATGATGCAGGTTACTGATTTGAAAGGCAATTTAGATACCATCAATTCTGCTTCACAAGAGGTGGCTCTCAACTCTTGAAATGACATTCGTCGTCCTTGTCATGGTTTGTTCCTTTTTGACTTATTCATCTTGAATACACTTGCAGGTTAGAGAATCAGTAAAGCTGAGGCAAATAATGCAAACAATATTAACTTTAGGAAATGCATTAAATCAAGGCACTGCAAGAGGTACTGGTCTTTAGACGTCAAGTTCATGCAATATTATGTTTGATTTTGTGACTATTCTCAAAAGTATTCCAACGTGTCTTGTGGAATCAGGTTCTGCTGTTGGATTCAAGCTAGACAGCCTACTTAAATTGTCTGATACACGTGCCAAAAATAACAAAATGACGTTGATGCATTATTTGTGCAAGGTATGTGGTCAAAATAAACTTTTATAATTGGCAGTCGTTTTACACAAACTGTGATTGCTATTTGCTGATAAGTTTAGAAGGATGGATATTTTATAAATACATCTATTTACTCGTACGGAGTAATATTTTTGACAAGATGTATTTATCTATAAACCAATTTTTGCAATGTGATTCTTGAAACTGATAAACTTGTCTAACGATAAATATTGAAATTGAATCGGTGGATTTAGACTCGAGGGCTGAGTAGAGGGAGAGGATCCATATTCTGCATGATAATGCGGTAGAAGTTAAAAGTAAGGAAAGGTGATAAGATCAGAGATACAAGTGTATACCAGTGTAGATAAGGAGAACAGTAAACTGTTGTCATCAGTAATTGAAAAGAAAAAAAATTTCCATTCTAGGAATCGAGATTAAGAAATTAGTTGTGTTTTAACAACTAAAGTGTTTCAATTTGTTAGAATCATCATTCTTCCAGTGTAATAACTCACGATCTTGTTTTTGATGGGGTGAAGGCTTAAGGTTTTGACTTTCGGCTTGAGCGATTAGACTTTCATTATTAAAACTCACCTCCAAATCTTAGAATCTTACGATACTTTACTATTTGTCTTACCCAAGGCTAGCTGTTGTCGCAGAGGTTCATTCAGCAACTGAGTTGTGCTAGTGTATTTAAAGTTTAAACTGTGTCTTAAGTGATGTGTTAGTAGTAAAATCATTATTTTGTAATTGGTGATCTCTTCTTCACATCTACTCTGCTAGTTTTGCTTCCTAATACAATGTAGTTCTTATTTGTTTGTCTTGTTAGTACCATTGTAGTACTGGATAAGGAATTACTGATTATGCTGCTAATATTTAGCTTCTAGCTGAGAAGTTGTCAGACTTGTTGGATTTTGACAAGGATCTAGTTCACTTGGAAGCAGCTTCAAAGGTACGTAATATTTATTACACCTGAAATAGTATCGGCCTGTAATCGCATTCTATTTAATTTATGTGCTGGTCTTGCATTGCTTCTATCGACCAGATACAACTGAAGTCTTTAGCTGAAGAAATGCAAGCAGTGAGCAAAGGCCTTGAAAAGGTTGAGCAAGAGCTTGCTGCTTCAGAAAATGATGGAAGTATCTCTGCTGGCTTCCGGATGGTAAGTTTAATACTTGATCTTTGAAATTTTTTCCAAGCTTGATGTTGTTTGGTTGGAAGTAATTGTTTTAATCTGGTCTTTATTTGATGGCCTTTCTACTTTACAAGTGAAAATAATTGTGCCAAATGCTGGCAAAGAACATATACGTACTTCTTTTAACAGCTTATTGTGGTAAATCATGAGTTTATGGCTTAGTCCTACATGTGAGGTCAACATGTTGGGGCTAATGCTGGGTAAAGTGGTTGCCAAAGTTTTCCTGTTAGATAACGTTCTTTGGGCATTGTCTAGGCTAATTTTTGGTACTTTTATCTTTTCTATCTTGTCAAAAGCAATTGGATGATTCTGTTTAAAATGTAATTGAGTAGCTGATGTTTTCTTATATAGGTGTTGAAAGAGTTCCTGGAAACAGCTGAAGCTGAAGTCAGATCTCTAACCTCCTTATATTCAGAAGTGGTAGGCCCTCTTCTCTAAGATTGAAGCTGTTGTGAGTTTTATGATGTTTGCATAATTACATTGTACATCTAATTTGTAGGGGAGAAATGCTGATTCTCTTTGCCAATACTTCGGGGAAGATCCAGCTAGGTGTCCGTTTGAGCAAGGTTTGATTCTGGTCTTTCTTTACAGCAGTAATCTTACTCTCTTCTTCATATGAACATGCGTGCAGGTCCTACCTGTTATCTGTTTAGAGCGTGAAATAATGGTACTGGTATCAGTTAATCAATATGAAATTGATATAATTGAAATGTCTTAGTGGCTGATTAGCTCATACTTCATTTGCTCTTTCAACCCGGTGATGTACCCAGGCTTCATACAATTTCTTTTGTGCTAGATCACTTTAGCACTGGTCATAACTCACATACCATGATTGTAAGTTTCAAAATAATGTTGGAGACTGGTTTCAAGATAGGGTGGTGCTTTTTTTTAGCTATGTGATTCGGTCTACATTTTAGTGTCAAGTATTGGCCAAGTTCAGAAATGGATTTGCCTCTTATTTACTATTCCATAGACCTATAAAACCAGGACGAACTTTTTCGTTATTTGTATTTGCAACTTTGTGCTGTTTGCACAGCTATGGAGTAGTTTCTTTTCCATACATTTGCCTATTCAAACTTCAAACACATACCACGAAAGAGGATGGAATAGGGGCGACAATTGGATGATGAATGGTTGACCTAATAGCACAGATTTCTTTTCGTTTATCTAAAATCTCAAGTTGTCCTAGTTCTTCAAGTTGAAATTTACTCCAAAAAATATCTCTTCCAATGCACTTGTTGCTTCCCCCCTTATTCATACGGTCATACTTTCTCAATTGACCCAATCAGCACTGTCAATTATGTGATGGCTACTGAAGGATCTGTCAATGGTTCAAAAGAGTCATTAACTTACCTCACCTGGATTCAGGCACAGTTTTTTTTTTTTTTTTTTTTTTTTTTTTTTTTTTTTTTTTTTTTTTTTTGTTTCTTTGACAAATTTCTCCTATTGCTGCTCATTAGTAGAGAAGTTAAGTGAGAGACTCCCTTTTGCTTTCTCTCATGAATAAAATTCTCTTTATTTTTTTCATCCGTCTTCTGATAAAAGGCTGTGGTTTGATGGAATAAAGTAATAATCTGAACCTATTGTGTAGACTCAGCAGTCAGTGACGATTACCGTGAGTATCCCAAGTCACTATATGTAACACAATGCTACATTGCACAACATGAAAGACAAAGTTGAAACATTGTCAACCTATGAGAAGAAAGGAGAAAAACTTGTTTTTTGTTGTGTTAAATGTATCTCTCACCGTATCCTTTTGGCTTTCCTTTACACATCCCATATAATGGAGGGCTTGATACACGAGACATCTTTTTTCCCCTTGACGCGTAGATTAAACCTTGCTTGTGACTTGTTACTGTAAACAGAGCCGATGTGTAGGAACTGGCCTTTCTTCAAGGCATCATGTTGTTGTATTGTAGAATAAGGTCTGTAGAAATGAACAATTTAATGCCGTGTGAATAACCGCATCTATGCTTGCAATTAAAGATTTTAGATGTGTTGAGAGAGTGGCCGGTTTCAGTGTTCAATCTGTTCATTTAGGATTCACGAGGGAAGACTGCCAGTAGTTGTGGCTGATTGAGATGGCGCTTTTTAGTTATTGGTTATGTTTTTTCCTCTCTCATCCTTCTTCTGTTTGTGCTCTGAACTTTCAGTACTCAGATGCACTCTCTTCCCTTTTGAAGCGATTTCACCACTTCCATTTGTAGTGATGTCGTGGAATATCTGTATTAGCTGCCCCTCCTACACATAGCCTAATATCATTATAGCCTTCAGACTGATAGTTGTATGTAATCTGTTTCTCATTTGCAGTGACTCAAATACTGTTCGTCTTCGTGAAATTGTTTAATAAGTCACGAGAAGAGAACGCACAGCAAGCAGAAGCTGAGAGGAAGAAATTGGAAAAAGAAGCCATGAAAGAAAAAGCAGCTAGTGCTACTGCTGCGAAGAGGGAAGGACTGGATCTGGATAGGTCGAAACTCAAGGCCCCCAGCAGGAAACAAATGGCTTAATCCAGACGGCCAAATATAAATGACATGATACAAGGAACACTGAGGAAAAGTTCCTTTTTCAGCCGTGTTCTTGGAAGTTCGGGGTCGTTTGCAGGAACCAGAACTCTAACACACACAGATTGCTTCCAACTGCATGACTCTGGATGCAGTCCAGTTTGCAGGTCCTGAATTGGGTTGCTCACTGGTCTGGGTACACAGTACACTACAGACATCTCTGAGTTGAGGAATGTGTTCATGGAAGAGTTATCTCCTTTGTAATTCGTCCATCTCCCTTACCTTTGTCCTGAACACTTGTCACTGCAGGGCATCAATCCTCAGTCCATATAATGTCTGTCTGTACATTCTCTGTAATTACTACGAGGTAGCCATAATACGAAATTGTAAATGTTCTTACTTGCTCAGTCTCCCCTTGTTCCCATCTCAGTTGTAGACTTGTAGTAGCTCCTTTGTTACATTTCGCCACAATAATCGTCATGCATGATACGGCTCGAGCACTATGAAGGCTGTTTCTGCATGTCAAGAAAGAGACATGTAATATAAGATATGTACACCAGGAAACTGTCTTACACTTACAGGACAACTTGTTACCAAAATTATACATTTTGATTCCAGGGTCAACTGAAGATGTCCAATATAGCAAGGAACAGCATCTCAAGTTGGTTCTGCGGTGAATCTACAGGAATCATATGAGTTGACTTTTGCTGTTTTAAGAAACTTAAGTCAGAAGATCAGGATTGGTTATCAATCATTTAGACATTTTCTTTTCTGTGAATAATTCTGAAAACTATATTTTAGTTCAATTATAATTATTAGAAAGTTCTTTGATGATGACAGTATGACCCTACTCTCTGTTTTTTTCCTTGTGATTGATAAGCTATGGAGAACTGTAGAAGTTGTTGCGGAAAATTACCACAAATAACAGTACTCTTATGATAACCGAAGAAGTTGTAACCAAAAAAAAAAAAAAATGATAACCGAAGAAGTAGATGAGAAGGGCATATTAACTCATGTGTGAGCTGTGAACATACGAAAACAATTTTCTGAAACGATTTATTGTTGATGAACATTTTGTGTCACTCACTCGTAGCAAAAATCACAATTTGGGATTTAGGTGCGAGTTTTACATTAATAGATACTCCGTAACTCCTAATAAGTTAAATCAAGTTATTTTATTTTACATGACAACCTCATAGGTAACTAATTCTTTCTTTGAAGCCTTTGTGTCTTAAATTACCGTTTTTTTTTCATGACACGTTTTGAAAATGACCATAAACTCTTAATATGTAACACATACGATTACGTGTTATGATCTTACAATTTAAATCTGCGCCGTGAACAAGACTATCACCACTCACTCTCTCTCACAAAACGTAAATTATAAACTTTAAAATAAACTTCTGAAAGATTTGAGAATAAGTAGTGAATAACCACTTAAAAAATAATCAAATGGTTGCGTAAGTTAAAGAGAATCTCATAGTCTTAACTAACTGCCAAAACCCAAGTGTTTGAAAAGTATGTGCTACTCATCATAGAATCCAGGCTCATAACAGATACTACTAAGCTTTCAACAAACTGAGATTCTCCCCCACAAAAAGGAGAAAAAAGAAGTGCAAGTATGCTTATGTTGACTTTATTCTCCAATCATATGAAAATTTAGCCTTAGATAATTTTTTTTTTTATTTTTTTTTTTTTGACAAAGGATAGCCTTAGATAATTATTTGCATATAAATAACAACAAAGTTGCTTCATAATTATACAAAAACAAAAAAAACAAAACCATAATCATAAAACAAAATGGAGGCACAGTGTCCCCCATTTGGGTTTGCAGGGAAATACTACACAGACATAGGAGGAAGTTGTGTGAGGCAAGCTAGTTTCTTTGGTAGCAAACCTGTGCTTAATCAAAGTGTTGGTTACTCTGTTGTCTTGGGTTTTGGTGCTTTCTTTGCTGTCTTCACCTCTTTTCTGGTATGTCTCCTCTACTATAACTCCTTCTTTCGATTTATAATGACGCGCAAAAGACAATATAGTGTAGGTAGAGTGGTGATGAACTTGAACTTGAGACGTATCTCGTACGTTAGGGTTAAGTACTAGACCAAGATTTCTTTAGTCTCTCTGTTATCACTACTATGTTACACCTCTATTATCAGTTTATCACTAGTTCACTACTATGTTACATATGCACTTTGCATATGGCTAGGCTTTCCTAGAACAAGATAAAGAAAAGAAAATTATTAGGATTTTGCTTGACTTTTATTGGTTTGCTATAAACAAATGTCAAACATGGAGTAGTTTTTAAGTTAGAAAAGTAAAAGTAAGGTACCATTTTTCCATAATGAAATGTGCCATGATTTCATTTTATCTAGTACTAATATGGTTGTATTAGGCGAATAGGACTGTTATTGACAACTTGCAATTTAAGAGATGTATCTAATTCTTCCAAGTTAGATATTGGTTTGTCACATCAGGTTTAATTTTAGTCCATGTTCGAGTCGTGACAATGAATTGAGTGTGGTAGTGAATCGTCATGTCATGTCTATTTTTCTTTACTTTGTTTGGGCGAAGACATTATCGTCATATGTATGTTAATTGTTGTTGGATGTCTATGACGGTGCTCCCATATTTTTCATGTGTTTTTGATAAATCATGACCAAATGGCCAATGCATAAGCATGTACAATAGTACTGACTTGATCACATATGGTAGTCTTCTGATTTTTCACTAGAGTCGACAAAGTTAGGGTTAATGATTGGAAATTCTCCATAATGCTGTGAAAAATGGGCTTAAATTCCCTAAAACTGATTATTTTGTTACATGCATGCTCATATTTACGTTGGTATGAATTCACATACACGAGTCTACTGAAATACTGATGAATGATGACCTTGGTTTCCTATAAAGGTATGGCTAGAGAAGCGTTATGTCGGGTCGAGTCACACGTCTGAGTGGTTTAACACTGCTGGTAGATCAGTGAAGACAGGGCTCATTGCCAGTGTTATTGTGTCTCAGGTAATCATCATATTATTGCCACAACTTTTGTCACTAGTGTTGATTTTTGTCAGGTCGAAAAATCGAAAACAGAATGACATTCTTGATGTCAAATATCTATTTCTGTAGTGGACATGGGCAGCTACCATCTTGCAAAGCTCAAATGTAGCATGGGAATATGGTGTCAGTGGTCCTTTGTGGTATGCCAGTGGAGCTGTAATTCAGGTATGTTTATAGGAAACTCCGGCATAAATCGTGGGTTTCCTTACATCTGTATCTGATTATCTCTATGCATAATTGTTTGCAGGTTATCCTGTTCGGAATAATTGCAATAGAGATCAAGAGAAAGGCTCCTCACGCTCATACAGTCTGCGAAATTGTTAAAGCCAGGTATACGATTAGACCTTTAACATTTCACTTAGACAGTTAGACCTTGAAAGTTGAAACTGTTGTGTGTCTGATCTGAGATTTAACTGTGCTGAATTTCTGGTTGTAATTTGTCAGATGGGGAACGTCTGCACACATCGTCTTTCTGACCTTCTGCTTCATCACAAACATCATCGTTACTGCCATGCTCCTCCTTGGCGGTTCTGCTGTTGTGAATGCTCTTACAGGAATGAACATATATGCCGCGAGTTTCTTAATACCCCTAGGGGTTGTTGTCTACACACTTGCAGGAGGACTAAAAGCCACATTTCTTGCCAGCTATATTCATTCTGTTATAGGTCTGCCTTCTTTGCAATAAATTCTAGAATACACCTAGCTGACAGATATTGTACACTGCTGCTATTTATTCTGCATTCATCTGATTTGTTTTTCTGTCATTTTGATTCAGTGCATGTGGTGCTAGTCATATTTGTGTACCTAGTCTACACCGCGAGTAGTGAACTTGGTAGTCCGTCTATAGTGTATGAGCGTCTCAAAGAAGTTGCAAGCAGATCAAGAATCTGTACAGAGCCTATTTCACATGTTGGACAGTCCTGTGGTCCAGTTGTCGGAAATCACAAAGGATCCTACCTGACTATGTTGAGTTCTGGAGGAGTTGTGTTCGGGATCATCAACATTGTGGGGAACTTTGGCACTGTCTTTGTTGATAATGTAGGTTTTTCAACCTTCTCATATATCTAAATAGAAGTGTTGTTCTTATTATTCACCTGATTAAGCCATAAACTCTAAATTGGCCGAAATTATACAGGGATATTGGGTTAGTGCAATAGCAGCAAGGCCTTCATCAACACACAAGGGTTACTTGTTGGGTGGCTTAGTCTGGTTTGCAGTGCCCTTCTCATTGGCAACAGCACTGGGACTTGGAGCACTCGCGTTAGATTTGCCTATAACTGCGACTGAAGCTAACCGTGGACTTGTTCCTGCTGCCACCGCAATTGCTTTGATGGGTTCAGCAGGATCTGTTCTGCTCCTCACTATGCTGTTCATGTCAGTAGTACTTTAAATCATATCCTAGCTTTATCTTACCTTTACTTGCATCAAATTGTCAGAGTTAATTCGAGGGATTTTCTTTTCTTCAGGGCTGTAACATCAGCTGGATCCGCGGAGCTCATAGCAGTCTCCTCATTATGTACATATGACATATACAGAACCTACATAAACCCTGATGCAACAGGAAAGCAAATCCTCAAAGTATCAAGAATTATAATCCTAGCTTTCGGGTGCTTCATGGGATTATTAGCAGTGATCCTAAACAAGGCAGGGATTTCCCTTGGTTGGATGTACTTAGCCATGGGAGTCATCATCGGCTCAGCTGTCATGCCTATCGCGTTCTTGCTCCTCTGGAGGAAGGCCAACGCCCAAGGAGCCATCCTCGGTAGTATTATCGGGTGTATCTTGGGTGTTACTGCCTGGCTGTCTGTGACAAAAGCCGAGTATGGAAGGGTGACACTTGACACAACAGGCAGAAACGCGCCAATGCTTGCAGGAAATTTGGTGTCTATACTCAGTGGCGGAGCTATTCACGCTGTTTTAAGCTTCCTAAGGCCTCAGAATTATGACTGGGACACCACTAAGAAGATCACCCCTGTTGAGAAGGACAAGAGTGAGCTTCCTTATGAAGAATTCTCTGAGGAGAAACTCAAAAAGGCCAAGTCATGGATTGTTAAATGGGGTCTTGGTTTTACAGCTGTGATTGTCATTATGTGGCCTATTCTCAGTCTCCCTGCAGGTATGAACTAACTAGTCTTGCTCTTCATATTTGTCAATGTAACTTTTTTTTTCCGGCTCATACTTCATAGTCGACAACATTACCCCAATGCCTATACATACTACGACAACATTACTCTAATGCCTTAACAGAAGCTCCTTAAGAGACATACATAAGGCGCGAAAACAATGTCATACAACTGTATCAAATTAACACATTCTCCTATATCTTATGCAGGTGTGTTTAGCAAGGGTTACTTCACACTTTGGGCAATAATTGCAATAGCATGGGGAACGATAGGGTCTGCAGTGATTATTGCAATGCCATTGATGGAAAGCTGGGGAACGATCAGTAGTGTGCTGGCCGGGATGTTTACCAATGATCGACTCGTTGCAAAGATTGAAGAGATGAACACAAAGCTGCATTCTGTCATACTTGCACTTCCTGAAGCAGAGAGATTGTACATGATTGAGCAAGAGAAGGCCAAAAAGAAAGATTTGTTAGATGAAATTCACCCAGTTTACCATGACGCTAGTGTTACTGTTTGAAATGTTCAACTTCTTATCATTATATATTGCCTGATTTTCCAAGGAATTAGAGGAGAAAAGAAAACTGATAATTTCAGGGATGATTAAATTGTTTGTTCTACGTGTATAGCTTTAAGATTTCACCATTTTGCAATGAAGATAACTTTCTGTGATTACTCGGTGACATTATTCTCTAAGATGACCTAGGATGTTCTCCTTTACCCGATATGTTTTGACTCGGAGGTATAGATTTTGATCCCGGCATTTCTTTTTGTTAAGCAGATCATACCTCCAATCACCTAATATGTGTACAGTGTACACCTTGTTCTTTGTCTATAACATTAAGCTTTGCCTAACCAAAAATCGATGCTAACATGTTAACATGTTCTTGTTGTTACGCTACGAACCATTGAAATCATCATTTTAGACATTTTGATTGAGATGAAATCACATATGCACATGGTTAATTTCCCAACTATTGGCTTGCACTAGACTTGATCATTGGCCATATAGCTCATTTGGCCTGGCCCGTTCAGCCCTAAGTTTGGGCGGGTATGGGCAATGATTAATAGAGGACAAAGGCCCTTCTATCCCGGCCTTTCTCTTGAAAGGGCTGGGTTTGAACAAGTGACGACATTTTTACGTAAAGGGTCAGCCCGTTTAAACCCGTCATTTCTTTTTTTTTTTTTTTTTTTTGAAATGGAGGTTTTGGAGTAGTTGAATGTTACATTATGTTGCCTAACCTAAATTATTACTACGTAATTTGTGACAACTAGTTTGTTTTCAAAATTAAAAGTGTGGAAGTAAATGATAACTTTGCTTTTGGTTCTAATCTTTTATTCGTTTAATTTGTAAGCCATCTGTGCTATATGATTTCGTTGCATTTTCCTGGTTTAAATTTAATCTAGTTTATTATCTGCTTTAATCTTAATTTTATCTAAATTTGATCTAGTTTGTCACAGACGTTTTTTGAAACGTGTGAATTTCTCACCCCCCTTCAAACAATTCATTACACATTAATTTCCTGGTAACTACAAATTTTCATGTTTTTAAGTTGTATCCAAATTAGCACGATTGCACGAAGCATATAACTGCTCCATTGTTCATCGAACTTTCGCTCAGTAGCTCCTTGTGAAATGTGGTCGTGTCGACGTGGCAGCAGTCATAGCCGCCAATTTATGCTTACTTTGCAGGATTTTGTCATTTGCTCCAGTGTCTTTCCAACTAATATGACGTATGATCTTAGCTCATCCAATTCCCCGAAATTACGCAATTTAATTATTGACATTTGCAAATTAATTACACCAACAAGTAATAAGATATAGAAAATTAGGAGACACTAACACTTTTATTATTACCATGTGTCTCCATGTCCAACACAACCTAATCGTACATTCCTACACCAGGCCACTATTATGTTTTAGGTGGTGTTTGTCAAAGGAAAAGATCTTAAAAGGTGGCGTTTGAGATTTTTGAACTTCAAAGGTGGTGTTTGTCAAAATCACTAACTTAAAAGATGTTGTTTGGCAAAAAACCCTTTAGGTTTGGGCACTTCAAGACATCTAAGTATATACTGAAAATATTTAACATGACTAATATAAAGAGCAACTAAAGTATATTTACGGTAAAAATAAAAATTAATTGCCTTAGTAACGATGATTTTATACTAGTATATATTCAAGTCAAAATTATTTTTAAGATGAACGGTAAATTATCTTTCTAACAAATACAATCCTTCATTTATTTTCCAATTTCCATTCCTATATGGCCAACAACTATGCTATATCCCAGTTGTTAGATCATTCATTCATATTACACTCGTATCAGTATCCATGTCCGTCAGACCGTCACGATTAGACCTGGCAAACGGGTCATCCGGGTCGGGTTTGGGTCGGGTTAGTTCGGGTCGGGTCAATTCGAGTGCATTGCAAAGTTTGGGCCACTTCGGGTCGGGTCGGGTTTGGGTGGGTTCGGGCCACTTCAGGTCTATCACTTTTCGGGTCAATTTCGGGTACGAGTCAAATTAATTCAGGTTAGTTCGGGTCGGGTTCATTCGGGTCGGACCAATTCGGGTCGGGTTAATTCGGGTCTAGTTGAAGAATCTTGACGAATCATTATTAAATTTGTACTATTTACATTTATTTTCAATTGATTGACCAAATATAGATGAAAAACATTAAATTAAGTACTTTTTCATGTGAAGATGTGAAAAATAGGAACATCATGCCATATAATATACTCACTTCATATAATATGAAATTGATTTGCGCGAAATGTTCGTATCACTAAATCAAAGGCTAGACATACTGTATAGGGAAATTTAAAAAGCCTAGTCAATTTAGTACGGGTGTATTCGGGTTCGGGTGATAATCGGATCGGGCTAGTTCAATTCGGGTCATTACGGGTTCGGGTCAACTTCGGGTTAGTTGACTTCGGGTGATAATCGGGTTCGGGTCGGGTGTAATCGGGTTTGGGCCATATACGGGTGATTTCATTTCGGGTGGATTTCGGGTTTCGGGTCAAAATTTTCGGGTAGGGTCTCGGATCTCGGGTCACTTTTGCCAGGTCTAGTCACGATTCCATGAACTAGAGTGGTCAAGGTCCACAAGTCAAAGAAAACAAACCCAACAAGAGAGAAAAAAGAATAAAGAAGAAGTAGGACACGTTAAATTAAAGAGAAGTAAAATCACAGCGAGACAGCCACCACTCACCAGCCTTCCTCCTCTATATTTGCACACATTCTTGTTGCCCAAGAAACGTAAACTTCACACAACTCAATTGAATATTCCAGAAATAATAATCCAGGTCAACCAGAAAAAAAGAAAATAAAAATAAATTACTTCTCCAATCTCATTGGTCCACATCAGCACCTCTACACCGACTTACCCTCTCTCCTCGTATAAATACCCGCCCTCCTTCCTCTACGCCGTCATACACTTGTCGTGATAAACACACTTCTAAAACATACCAAAACCTCCAACATTTTCGCACAAAATTATATTAAAAAAACACAGCACAGCATTAGTTCGGCGGGTAAGATCCGACGGCTGATATTGTTCCTAGGTTAACATGATGATGACACGTAGCGCAACGAGGGTCGCACGATCAGCAATCACCGTGGTAGGCCCACGCTACTTCTCCACCACCACCCCGACGGCAACTTCCGTTTTACGCGACACAGCGGCGTTAGGAAAGGTGCTTGCGTCGTCAGGTCACGTGAATGGAGCGGGTACTGGTCACGTGCGCGGGGCTGCGGCGGTGTTTAGTAGGTTGCCGGTGAGGTTTAAGAGTACGGCGACGCTGAGTGACGTGATGGAGAAGGAGGTGAAGGAGGAGGTTGAGAAAGAGAAGGAGGCTGCGCCAGCCGCCGGTGGTGGCGGCGACGGCGGTGGGAAGGGAATTGCGAGTTATTGGGGTGTTCAGCCGAAGAAGATTACCAAAGAGGATGGTACTGAGTGGAAGTGGTCTTGCTTCATGGTACGTTGTTGATCGGTCGCCGCGCCGTTTAATAATTATTACTCCCTCCGTTTTTTTCGGTTTTTTATCTGTTTGGTAGATGGTGGGATTACTCATATATTCAGAGCGTAAGGAGTTCAATGAAACTATTAATAGTCGATAATAGGGCGGAATAAAGAAAATTCGATTAATTGACGTTAATATTAGTTAGTGTGACAATAATATGATTTGTTTGATTTAGAGATGTAGAAATTGATTAATGATGAATAATTGTGTTAATAATAATGTTTGATTATTATGAAAATTGGGCAGCCATGGGAGACGTATCAGGCTGATTTGTCAATAGACCTAACAAAGCATCATAAGCCGAATAACTTCTTGGACAAGTTGGCTTATTGGACCGTCAAGTCTCTTCGTCTGCCTACTGATATCTTCTTCCAGGTAAAATTCTTCGATAATTTTGTGTAGGGTAATTAGATCTGAAATAAATTGATGAGTAAATCTTTTTTGTTTTTTTTTTCTTTTTGATGACATGCTAATCAAGATCTTAAACATTGAACCTTTTGGTACGAAACTGAAAGACCAATTGAAGTAATAAACAAATTGAAAAATGGTGGGACTTTCCTTATTTCTTGGGAGTCAATGACAGGGGTTTCTCTGTTTTATTTTCTTTTCAATTATATGTTAGACTTTTCTTCAGTGGGCTGAATCCTGATGCGGCGGCTTATGTTACATATTGCTAGAATTGGTGTACTATTTCTGAAATGTCGAGTGTGTTTATTAAGATACTAATCCGATGCTTATTTGAGTTTTGAATGTGATCTGCATAATTGTGTATTGTGATTATGCTCCAAGTTGATGTTGTATTGTTGTACGTAAAATGTGATCGTATGTGTTATATTGGAGCTTAGCAATTGAATTGTTGTTATGTCTATATTTTGAGATTTACTGTTTGTTTATGGACTCCGTCCGTGTCATTTGGAAGATATTGAGAGCTCAAACCTAGCTATACCACAAGGCAGAGAATTCGAGTAGTGGAGGCTAGCTATTATATTCGATTCTTATACTAGATACTTGAATAACATGTAATAGTCTAACGGACATTCTGCTAAAATTATCAATTGGAAGTTTGGAACTGAACTGCTTTCTATCATTGTATTGGAGGGTAAACGTACGACAATACGTAATACAATTTACAGAGGAATTAAGCAAAAGTTGAATCTGTGTTACATTATTATGTATAACGATTTATCGGCTGTGTCTAACAAAGTACGGCCCTCATGTGGAATGACAGAGGAGGTATGGATGCCGTGCAATGATGCTTGAGACAGTTGCAGCAGTGCCAGGCATGGTTGGGGGAATGCTTCTCCACTGCAAGTCCCTTCGAAGGTTTGAGCATAGTGGTGGGTGGATCAGGGCTCTGCTTGAGGAAGCTGAAAATGAGCGTATGCACCTCATGACCTTCATGGAGGTGGTGAAGCCGAGGTGGTATGAGCGTGCTTTGGTGATTACTGTCCAGGGTGTCTTCTTCAATGCATACTTCTTGGCCTACATTCTGTCCCCCAAGTTGGCTCATCGTATTGTGGGGTACCTTGAGGAGGAAGCCATCCATTCTTACACTGAGTTCCTCAAGGAGATTGACAATGGCAATATCGAGAATGTTCCTGCTCCTGCTATTGCCATTGACTATTGGAGGATGCCTGCTAATGCAACCCTCAGGGATGTTGTAACTGTTATCCGTGCTGATGAGGCTCATCACCGTGATGTCAATCACTTTGCATCAGTAAGTTTTAGATGATCGAGTTTTGTATCTTCACAATTAACATTCGCTTTTAAAATGTTCTGTCTCTAATTTCTGTCTATGGATTTACTTCAGGACATTCACTATCAAGGCCGTCAGCTGAAAGAAGCTCCTGCTCCCCTTGGTTACCACTAAAAGGATTTACAAATTTCTGAAAGGTGATCAGAGTGAATGTGGAGATCGTATATGATATGGTTGGCGAAACATAAGTAATTGACAGACAAGTACTTTGAAACTCTATCTAGCTAATCTGTTTGGTTATGCTTCTGCCAGATGCAAAAGCATAGTACCAGTGTCATGTAAATACTTTGTACTGGGAAGAGTTTTGAGTGAGTTTATTTTCATTTTAAACCTGTGGAGCAATCTTATGAGCTATACAGTATACACAAATTGATTAGTTGCCTTATTCTTATAATTTGCAGGAAGCCAGGGAAAGAAGTCTCTGGTGTTCCTTGTCGCGTTCTTGACAGCTTGATTCAGAAGGATATATAAGTGTCTTTGGACGACATACATTTGGTTCTGTTTTCGTAGTTGGGAGGTAACGACATCAGTCTCTGAGCAGGTTATACAGAACCAAGTATGCCACTAATGACACTAAAATTTCTGATTTGTATCCTTCTCCTTGATAAAACACATAGTACAGGATTACAAACATGCTGCCTGCAAAGAGCCTACCAAAGCCGCAGGTCCAGAATTCACCCCTATCGTGTTCTTCCTCTCTCAGCGAAAACCTGTCTGGGGGAGAGAACACGTACAGGCTTATAAAACATGATGCGCAGACCAAAACCAGAGGGCAGGTGTACATTGTACTGATTACCAAGTAGAAAACGAGTGCTATAGGTATTGTTATAGCGATTGTTTGAGGTAGGATTGGCCCTATGACTAAGAACAGCGGGAATATTATACCCAAGAAGGAAGCTAACTTTTGGGTATTTTCAGGTAGCTTGTTAGATATAACTGATACTAAGGCGATGAGGGTGAGGAAAGGGATCATAGGAGATGGCCCATTCTCCATTTTCGACGAAATTTTAGCAGGTCAGGTGTACTGTGATCAGTTTGCTTTGGGCCAAATTTATTTTACATTAGTCACGCTCTCTTCACATGGACGATCATCGTCATCCGTCAGTGTTTCTCTTGTTCTTCATTGGCGTTTTCGGCATGATTGAGCATGTCTTAGCACAAGCTTTGGCAAGATGTATGTACCAATGATCAGCATTTTTTGTACAGAAAGTACAAGTAACAAGCTTTTCAGTTAATTTGTTGAAGTGCAATGTTGTTCATATAAGCGGTTACACACACCAACATCAACTTTTACGTGACTTATGACTCATTTGTGTGTGAACCAAAAGAACTAGAGAAGTACATGCCTCATTGTGTTTGTTCGGGTTTTCTATCGAGTTCTCGAAGGGCGCACGTTAAAAGCCTATCTTGCTGCAACTGTAATTAGATATTCCAATTAATTAAGTTGATCACATAATTTGACATGTGACTTTAAGTTGAGATAGACAACAGTAAATTCGTTGTTTAATTAGCAATCTAATTATCCTTGTTTGTTTATCACATACATTTACCAACACTTTTACTATATAGCATCTCCAACTCCAACAGAGTATCGATCTAGTGTTGGCTAAAACACAACTAGCTTTTACCGCGTCAATTCAAATATCATTTATATTTATGGGGCCATAATATCTACCAGTCATAGTAAACAGGGTGCAGGGTCATATAAAGCGCGTTGAACAGACCATTGAAAGCGGGACCTGATATTACTCCGTTATTTGCCATCTTTGAAACCATTGTAACACAACAACCCGTGCAATTTTGCATGGACTTATAAAGTAGTTAAAATAATTACAACTCTAAATAAAGTAAAAATTATACCGTCCATAGGCTATTGTAAGGAAAAATTTAGGAGATCCAAACCGATATTCATAATTAGCTAACCGATCTCGAGCTCCTATTTTTTAGGCTCGCCGAGCCCAATACGAGCCACACTTTAGCCAATCCCGGATTCACCCGACCTTGAACTCAGTTAGTCAGTTTGGCTCGTTTACACTTCTATTCAAAGCGAGGATCAAAGTTGGCCTAGTGGATAGGAACTCAACCTGCCTGGGGGTTGTCCCGGGTTCAAATCCTCATACCTCCACCCCCGCAGCATTAGCTGCTCCTTTGTACCAAAAAAACACTTCTATTCAAAGCGAAAAAAACCCAAAAAAAAAAAAAAAAGAAAAAAAAGAAAGAGCAGGGAGAAGAGCTGCTACCGTATTCTGTATACTCACCGGTTCTCGGAAAACTCTCTCTTTCCTCAGTCGCCTCCGTTGCCGCCAGCCAGTCTGCCGTAGTCGCGCAGCTGCCGCCACTCTCGCCACCGCGAGAACCGGAGTTATCACCGTCGCCTGCGGCGTCTCCGCCGTGGTAATTAAGTTGATTAAGTACCTCTACAAATTTGGGAATTGATGCTATGAGTCTGCAATTGCGCCAGTAACTATAAATTTCAAGAGGTAAATTAATTTTTCAGCAGTTTTACTCTTTAATTTATTTTATGCAATTGAATTGTGTTATATTGTGGAATGTTAGGGTTTATCTTAATTGCCTAATTTTATTGTTGATCAATTTTAATTGGTATTATACGATTTTGGAAGTTAGGGTATGACCAATTTTAGAGTGATTGTGTTTTAATTATGTTTTATTGTTGATTTGATAATCTAATTGCTTGTTTAGTGAGGGTATTGATTTTTCTAGAGTTAAGTGATAATGATTGATGATATTGTTAATCGTATTTGGGATTACGAAGAAGTCGTCGTTGTCGTAATTAAAATTGACGGTTCTGATGTAAGTTTGCAATGTGGCTACTAAGGTAGTGTCACAAGAGCTGTGGTAATTCTCCAGCTTTTAGTGTAATTCAATGAATTAAGCTCGGAATAGTGTGATTAGGGTGAAGAAATTAGGCGTAGATTGGTTGAAGAGATGGGTTTTGGTGTTGTCGAGAGGCAGTTAGTGGTTGGGCTGCTTGAGCTCGTTACTTTGGTCGTACTGAGGATTAGCGATTGGTTGTAGGAAACGAATTTTGGTGTTGCCTTGCGGCATTTGGGTTTGTTGTCATACTGCTTAAAATCAATTGTGAGTGCGTAGGTTGTGGAAATGGTTTTTGTTGTCAAATCGTGGCAGGTGAGCATCCTTTGGTCATTGGTGCGTGTAATCATCAAATGAGAGTGGGATTTGTTGTAGAAATTTTGGAGAACTTGGTAATAATTAAGAACCAATAAACAGTAGAGAACAGAACAGGTACACCCAGATGACATGACGGTAGCCCCACCCTTGGCAATCAACATGTAAGAGAAGTATCACTGTATTAGGGACATACATCTCCCAAGTTTTCGATAAGCAGCCAATTGTTAAGCCAATGCGCAAATCTTGATCTTATTTCAACAATATAAATCATGAGCATCTATTATCCTCAACAATCCCATAATGACATTGAACCATACTCCTAGAAGCAATGGTATGATGGTCTTTTGAGAGCAACACCATAAACTTTGAATCTCATTTACGCTTGAATCATGACAACTAACGACATTGGATTCTGTGAGACTAGAAGTAGCATAATGCAAGAAGTTATTTGTAATAGGGAAAAGGTTGCCTTCTCAGTTAAGCACATCACCAACTTCCTTCATTTTAAAGGCTGCCACCTCCAGAAATATTTCCGGACAAGCCATTAATCAACAATCCACCGACTTTTGGTAAGGGGGCAGCAACTCCAGGGTCTACGTGATGTTTTGCTAGGGAGTAAAACTTAGTATTCAGACCCTCTAATAGTCTAATGTCGACAATTAATCTCAAAAATCAACCTCTCTTTTTGAAATTGGATTGAAAATTCCTTGTCAAGAAGCCAGTTGTACTCACTGAACCTGAGTTGTACAAAGAGAAGCATTCATTCTTCCAAACTTTAAAAGTGCTTTCATAAGTGAGTTAAACTTATTCTTCATTTGAGGACCACTAATTATGAGTTCATACCTGGTATGAAAAAGCATCCAGTGATATCACCCAGTGTTTTGCAAGGAAGTAGAGTGTTTGCTTTTGGCTCTGTATGCCTTTGTGCCTCTGGCTCTTCTATTTTACCTGACTGCTTGTACACAATACTGTACAACTGTGCTGCCGTTTTGTGTACATATTGCATGCATTGTGTTGTGACTGGTAAAATAATGTTATTGTTTTTTGTTGTAATTTGCAGGAGTTCATTAGTCCTTTCTTATTGTAAAATTTGATAATACAGTTTCATGGATCGTCCTCCACATGATTATGCTGCTGCAATGGCTTTTGCTCAGCAGCAGCAGCAGACAGGTAATTTGCCAGGACAACAGTTTGCGTTTCCACCACACCATCAGCAGTTTCCGCCATCAGTGCATGGTCCTCCTTTTCTTCCTCCACATCCATCTGTGCAACAGTACCCATTTCCGCGCCAACAGCAACCCCAATCACTTCATCCTCATCCTCCCCATTCTCATCTCCATCACCTTCAGCAACAACAGCCTGGTCCATCATTTCCTCCTCACGCACCTCCTCACTTGGGACCTCCTCCTTTTCATGGCGGCCCATATGATTCTTCTCCACCTCCAGTTCCTCCCCCTTCTGATCCTGAGTTGCAAAAGCGTATTGACAAGCTCGTAGAGTATGTTGCCAAAAATGGCCCGGAGTTCGAAGCAATGGTATGTGAAAAAGAACACGGCAACCCGGCTTATAGTTTCTTGTTTGGTGGGGAGGGTCATGGATACTATCGCTATAAGCTCTGTTTATTTCCCAGACTGCCTGGTCCTTTCGGCGGTCCTTTTCCTTCTGGTATGCCTGGTATGCATCCATCACCTATGAATCCTGCTGGTGTTTCTGGACCCATGATGTGCCCTCCGCAGATGCACCAACCTCCATTCCCTCACTTGTATGATCAGCAACAGTCTCATAGTCAGGCCTATATGAGTCATGGTCGGCCCGATTACGACCGCGCACCAAACTTGTTTAGGGGTATTTCTGGTCCACTTCCTTCCGATGTTGCAATGGAGTTGAACAATGTTCTTGTTAACCTCACTGGTACAAAAGAATCCATTAAAAGTGCTAAAGCATGGTTCATGCAGAGGTCTGCTTTTGCACTCGCTTTAGCTGAAGCATTGAGAGATAGGGTCTTTGCTGTGGAGGATTCTGAGAAGCAGCTGCACATTATCTACCTTGCTAATGACATTCTCTTTGACAGGTGCCGTGCTTATTCTAGTTCATATATAAAAAGATGACTATGACTCTGTCTACATTCTGGTTTTGCTATATTTTATTGCACTCTTTGCTATCTATTGGTATGAAAAAGTTTTGGCCTCATGGTGACAAGAATGTTGATTACAGTTTTCTCCGATGTTAAGTGTAACTTATGCAGCCTTCTAGAGTGTTAAAATAGTGGCAGCTGCATGCTTCAATAATTATATCGTAGCCCTTTACTGCACCTGTTGTTTCTGCATCTAGAACTTGTACCTAGCCAATTACATGTTTAGATCCCTTTAGTACCTCTTATATTTCCAAATGATACTGGCCATAGTTCTCAACTGTCATGGCTTAATAAACTTCACTGACCATTGCTACTGGCTTGCTGTGCTCATATGGGAATTATGACTTTATCTTCTTTCTCTCTTCTCGTTTACATGAGAACTCGTCTTCTTGACCTTTACATATCTGATTTACAGCTTCCAGCGTCGTCTCAATCCCTGTGAACTTGATAATGAGGCCCTTGCATTTAAACCTGTCCTGGGGTCCATGCTGGGGAGAATTTACCATCATCCACAGAATAAGGAAGAAAATCAGTCACGTTTGCAGAAGATTGTCCAATTCTGGGCATCAAAAGAAGTTTATGACCAAGAAACTATTCATGCTCTTGACACTGAGATGTTGGCTGGACCATCAGCTTCCTTTGGACCTTCAAAGGAGCTGCCTGGTGTGTCTGCTGATCCCTCGAGTGCTGGAGGTATGAATTATGATTCCTATCCTATGCTCTAGCTGTTAGTAGTTTTTTTCATTGAGACAGGCGGTTAACATGCACACGCTTATGGTTGTTAATTCTCATTATATTGTGTAACATGCCCCAAGCATTGGATTGTTGCATACTTTTTGACATTCAAACGTACTCAGTTGTTTGAGATTGGATGTTTTTTTTTTTCCGTTCCCAAGAGTTCCAACAATGTCATTTATTTGGATGCAGGTTTACCTCACCAAGCAGGAATCCTTCCACAATGGCAGCAGGGTAGACAGAACTCTGTAATAAATCAGGAACTGCCTGATAGACATGGCCCCCCAATTTCAGCTTTGATTCCCGGTCAACAATTTCTTCAACATACTGGTCCTATTGGCTTCCCAGGCACCGTTCCCTCAACTTCTGTTGTAGCCCCAGCAAACCAACAGCACGCTCCAAATATACTGCAACCATCGGGACCTAGTGCTGGTGAAAAGTTACCTACTTACCCTTTGTTCCCTCCAGGCCTCATTCCGGGAATGGTCAGGAAGCAACAGATAGGAAGTGGTGTCCCTTACTCTCCAATGAGCCCACTGGACATTCCGACGGTTATACCTCCATCTGATACGCCTGAATCTGAACTTTTGGAGCGTGTTTCCAAGTTTTTTAAAGATATTGGAGAGGTCAATCCTTCAGAAGGGCCTATGGGTGGATCTGAAGGAAGATATGACGATGACTACGAGAGAGTATCTCCAGTCCGCAAGGGAGGAGCTTGTATTCCTCCACCTCCTAGTTTGCAGAGCGGTGCAGACACAGAACCAGCATCCTTTGGTTCAGGGAGGTTAGGCCTTGGAGCAACTTCAAATTCAAACGATGGTAACCAATACGGTGATGTTTATAGCAGTTATCGCAAGCAGAGAAGCTCCAATTACCATACGTCAATGAGTGTCAGAGCTACAACAAAATAAAGCTAAGTAAAACGTTACCGTTCCAATTATTTTCTTTGCATGATTCAGCTTTCGGAATTTTACTGGGGTCAAATTTTCTGTGTCCGTAGACCTTTCTGCCTGTTATGGATGTTATCTTCATAACTTAATTGTTTGATTGCCTACTTTGATTGATCAAAGGGCAGAGGTGATTTGGTAGTGTTGATATCATGGTAAGTTAAATGATTCTCTGAAAAAAAAAGATCATAAAATGATTTAAGATATTAAATCCAATGGTCTTTTAAGTTACGGGTTGACATTTTTAAGTTGAGGCGCGCTTCTTTTCTCTTTCTTTCTTCTTCACCAATACTCAACTCAAAATGTCTCCATTGGCTTAACCACCCAGGCACCCACCACCGCCGCACCGCGTAACTGTCTTCCTCATCCACCTCCGTTGTGCACCTTAGCCGCCTTTTTTTAAAGAGCCACCAGATCATCATCCTTGTTTTTTTTTACGAAAATTCATTCATAATAATTAGCCATACGACATCTACAACAAGTGCTGAAATTATCAAAATACAACGTTAACAACAAATTCAACCCAAACCTCCAAAAAACTACGATCATTATGTGAGGTGACTCGTGATCCGAAAACCCTCTATAATAATGCTGTTTCATGATACAGCTTGACGCGAGGGGACCTATTGATATCTTGTAGAAGGACTATATATTTATATTGTTTATATATACTCGTTTTATAAAAAAAAATATTGCCTTATGTATTTTCTAATAAATTACTATAATGATTATTTTCCATAAATTAGCTAATACTATACTAATCTATAATAATTGTATTTAATGCTATTTTTATGTTTAATCCAATTAATGTATAATATTTATTACCATATCCTAACCGATGATTGTATATATAATGCTATTTTTATGTTCTATCCAATTAATGTATGCCAAGTGTCCCCCTGAGAAAGACTTGGTTTCAGATTCTAATATATAGTACTAGTTTGCAAGCCCGTGCCACGCCCGAGCTATATATTTCTATTATTTATATTCGTTTTATAAAAAAATGTTGCCTTATTTTTGTTCTAATAAATTAGCATAACGATTATTTTTCATAAATTAGCTAATATTATATTACTCTATGATAATTTATTACCATATCCTAACCGATAATTGTATTTAATGCAATTTTTATGTTCTATCCAATTAATGTATGATAATTTATTAGCATATCCTAACCGATAATTGTATTTAATACTATTTTTATGTTCTATCGAATTAATGTATGCCAAGTGTCACTCTAAGAAAGACTTGGTTTCAGATTTTAATATATAGTACTAGTTTGCATGCCCGTGACACGCCCGGGCTATGTATTTATATTGCTTATATACTCGTTTTATATGTTGCCTAATATTTGGTCTAATAAATTAGCATAATGATTATTTTCCATAAATTAGGTAATACTATACTACTCTATAATAATTTATTACCATATTATAAATAGTATTTAATGCTAATTTTATGTTCTATCCAATTAATGTATGATAATTTATTACCATATCCTAACTGATAATTGTATTTAATGCTATTTTTATGTTCTATCCAATTAATGTATGCCAAGTGTCGTTCTAGGAAAGACTTGGTTTCAGGTTTTAATATATAGTATTAGATTAGATTAGATTAGATTAGATCGGATTCTTCTAAGTCCCGCAATCTCAGTACAAACCACCTATATAGAGACCGTGTTGAGGAGGTAGAAACGAGTTATTGCTAATAATAACTAGATAGGTAATTAATTAGGGTTTAGATCAGATTCTTCTAAGTCCCGCAATCTCAGTACAAACCACCTATATAGAGACCCTCTCGAGGAGGTAGAAACGAGTTATTGTTAATAATAACTAGATAGGTAATTAATTAGGGTGTAGATATTAGAAATTTTGGGCTTACCACTATCTAATTGATGGGTGGTAGCCCCTAGATTGAGAGTCTAGGTTTTTTTTTTTTTTTTTTCTTTTTCTTTTTTTTGAAAAGGACAGGACGAGAGAGGCGGCTAAGGCCCTGTGCGATTCAGCTTATTCAACGGTGTTTTCAAATCAGATCAGATTTATTCAAATCAAATCAAATCAGATCAGCTTTATTCAAATCAAATCAAATCAGATCAGAATTATCCAAATAACAAGCAATGAATGTAGTCTATTTTTAGTTATTAATTCGTCGAGTTGCAGTTAATTTATTAGTTAATTCAGTTCAGATCAAATCAAATCAAATTTATTCAAATCAAATCAAATCAAATCAGAAAAATGCAGTCCAATCGCACAGGGCCTAAAAATGTGGGAACGATTACTGAAAATGCATCATCCATGTTGTTAGGTTTACAAGTTTTAGGAGTATCAGTAATTAGGAAAGTTTTCTCTTCTTAAATTTCCTTATCTATAAAGTTTTATATAAGTCGTATTCTTTAGAAAAACACATAATAATTCGAGAAGTAAAATCAAAGGCCCCGTCCTTTCTAATTAAAAGAATCCTAGAAAAAATCAGAGTATTTTGTCAAAGAAACCCAAAAAGTCTGATTGTTCATCTGCAATGTCGATCCTGGAATCTGACCTTTTTTACTTAGAAGTATTGCCGAGATTGCCCTTGAAATCCCTCCTCCGCTTGAAGTGCGTCTCCAAAACTCTAAAAGCCGCAATCTCATCGCCGGAATTCGCCCAACTTTACCTCCAACGTCGGTTACTCCCCCCAGACACCAGTCACCTCCTCGTCCTCTCACCAGAATGTGGCCGCGTTTGCTGCTACGACATAGACTCCCCGCCTCTTCTCCCCATCTCCGCAACCTTTACCAGGAGCGTTAAATCGACCAAGTCAAACTTCGTACTTGGCTCCTCCAATGGGTTACTCTGTGTATACGAATATTTCAACCGCGTTTGCCAATTGATTTTGCTTAACCCGTCAACCCGAATTTACCGTGCTGTCAAAATCCCCGACGACGACAAAGCCATACTTAATAATTACGGGTTTGGGTTTGACCATGAGAATCACGACTACAAAATTGTCAGCGTCTGCGATCATAGCAGTCATGCCAGTCAACCTGCTGCTCCGTGCATTCGAACTACAAAGGTTTACAGCCTCATCTCCGACTCCTGGCGAGTGGTGGAAACCACCTTGCCTGCTGCCACGGATACAATTGAAAGCATAAACGGTGTTGTTCTCATAAACAATCATTTGCTGCATTGGTTGTTCTGGTTAACGACGTCGTCCGGGCCCAAGCGCAGGATTCGTTGCTTCGATGTTTGCTCTGAAAAATGGAAGGATGATGTGTTGTTGCCTGCCTACTATTATGACCGTAGCCAGAAAAATTATTTCCACAAGGTTGGAGTTCTTGACGGTTGTCTATCCTCTTCGTTTGAGAATCGAGATGATTCTTGTTTCGATGTGTGGGTTATGAAGGAGTACGGGGTTCAAGACTCGTGGGTCAAGTTGATAAGAATCCCTGTTTCAAATGATTTGGAAGGGGGTATTGTCCCCATTTTTTGCTGTAGCGCGTCTGGTGTCGTTTTGATTCGACAACGTGATAGGGCCAGACTATTGTGGTACAATATGCTGGACAATGGATTAACTGAGGTTGTAGCGGATCAAGCTCCGAGTTTTGCGAGCCGTCAGGTTTATACATGCATGAGAAGCCTTGTTACGATTCCCGGTGGCGTGCTATATAAGGAGCTACGGTAGGAAGTAGGAACATGCTGGTGAAATGTGTGTGCCTCCCAAAATACTTTTGTTATTTTTACTCCGTGTTGATATGCGCAGTTAGTTGTGTTGGAGACTAGATCAGTAGATTGTACGAGTGGAATTTTGGTTTAAGAGTGGAATGATTTGTTAGATTTTGTTTCCTGGTTTTTATTTGTTCCTGAACAATTGTTATATTTCAAGTTATCGTAATTCATGAACTTGTGACTTGTATGCTACTTCAACTTTCGTAACTTTTACTTCGACTCTTCTAAAACATTATAAAAAAACAAACAATTAAAAATTGTTACTTCGACCTTTTCTTCTACCCTCTATACAAAACACTCAAAGATGTAGTACTCCTTTCGTTTTTCTGAGTTTCTTACGTTTCGTTGAATTTCTCACATATTCAGATGAAACGTAAAAAACGAAGGGAGTATATGGTTAGTACGTTTATTGAAGGCACAAAACCCCTAGAAAAGGGTAATATATTCGCTCATCAGTCATCACCATAGTAGTGCACTTCTGTCATAATAACGTTTATAACTATGGTAAACTAAAAATTGTGCCTTACCATTGAATTCTGGTCTTACGGTAATTCCCTTGTCAATGGAAGTTAGGGTTTATGTTGGGAAGTAGAGTTGAGCTGATCAGCTCTATTTTTGGGCGTCTTGATTATTATTAGAGCCTGATTACAGAGATTTATTATTGGCTTGATCGACTTTTGCTTCGGCTTTTGATCCTGTATGTATGTAACAACTCTTTTCTCTTGTATTCACGACCTGAATCAACTGTTCCACGCTCTTTTACGCCTAGTAACTCACTCATGGTAAAATGTCAGATTATGTAGGCTTCCGCACCAGGTAGAAACTTGGGTAATGCGAGAAGGATTGAGATATATAGGCTGATTTCGTTGAATCAGTTAGATTATTGTTGAAAGTTTCTAAAGATGGAAAATATTAATCCCTCCAAAATATTGCAACTTCCTACAAATACCCAAACCAGAGTCTTACTGAGTTGTTTGGGTTGACATTCTTAACCAAAACCAGAAAAAAATCCCAAAAAGTCAATTGATTGTTCATCTGAAATGTCAAGTTTGGAATCGGACCTTTATTACTTGGAAGTACTGCCGAGATTACCCTTGAAATCTCTCCTCCGTTGTAAATGCGTCAACAAAGCCCTCAAAGCCGCAATCTCATCGCCGGAATTCGTCCAACTTTACCTCCGCCCAGGGCCGTGCCTGAGCTAGGGCGAGCAGGGGCGGGTGCCCTGGGCCCATGGTAAGAAAGGGCCCAACGTGGTGAATGTCTAACTATAGGTTGTTTAAAAAAAAAAAATCACGTTTAACACTTAAGATTGAAAAATGATATTTTTTTCTCAATTCACCTTCAATATTAATAACCATGAAACACGCACAAAATAATTTGAGTATCTTCTTTTTCCTTCCCCTTCCTAATCTTTCTATTTTAACAACAAACGAGCAACTATTCAAGACATATTTATGTTGGATTGACTTGGATGGAGTCCCTAATTTCTCTTAGTCAAATTAAAACAAGAGCAATTTCGATTCATGCCAGTAGGCAAGCTTCATCAAGAAATTGGGTTGAATTCATTTTTTAGTTTCTAATTCGTGAACAACTATCAATTTCTAAAGGTTAGAATTTAAACTCTCTATTCCGATTGCATATGTTAATCTCAATTACAGTTAAATCTTAATGCAATTTGCGTAGGTTTCCTCAATTTCGTTCCATACTGTTAATAAGTAATTACCTATATTGTAGCTAGTTTCTAATTGATTATCGCGTGTTTTAGGACTAAATCAATGCCCTAGTAGTATTATTTATGAATACTTTTTGTATTTTTCTAAGGGGCCCAAAATTATGTATTCGCCCTAGGGCCTTCAAAATGTCAGGAACGGCCCTGCCTCCGCCGCCAGTTCCTCCGCCCCGACACCAGTGACCTCCTCGTCCTCCCGGGAAACCGTTGTATTCAGTTCTACGACCTCGACTCCCGGCCTCTTCTTCGGGCGGCTACAACCTTCGTTTGGGACGCTCAGGCCACGGACAACTCCGTACTTGGCTCCTCCAATGGGTTACTCTGTTTGTTTGATAACTCTGGAGGTCATTACCAATTAATTTTACTCAACCCGTTAACCCGAATTTGCCGAAGTATTCGGATGGTCGTCAACGGAGCACATGTTACTAATTTCGGGTTTGGGTTTGACCATGAGAATCACGACTTCAAGATTGTGGCTGTCTATGATCAATTCAATCAACCTGCTATTAATACCCGAATTACCAAAGTTTACAGCATGAATTCCAACTCTTGGAGAGTGGTGGAAACCACACTGCCTGAGGATTCAATGGAAGGGAGATATGGCGGTGTTCTTGTTAACAATCATTTGCTGCATTGGATGTTTTGGAATCCGTCATTGCGCAAATGTAGGATTGGTTGCTTCGATATTTGTACCGAAAAATGGATGGATGATGTGTTGTTGCCTGCCTACTATTATGACCCTAGTCACAAGAACTACCTCCTCGACTTTGGGGTTGTTGACGGTTGCTTGTTGATACGCTAGGTTTTATGCTATTTTGTGGCGCTTATTGGATCATATTCTTGCAAGTTTGGTAGCGGTTTCTTCATATATTTGCCCATTATTCAACTTATGTGTTCGGTTTTGTCATTCTCATAAATATGGGATGTTTAGCTTGATTTTGATACTATTTTGGCAATGGGACTGTGTATCTCGCCTTCTTGGTCATTTTGGTAGAAGTCGGTAGCGGCGAAGAAGCGGAATTGAAGACAAGATGCAAAAGGCGAAAGTACGGGTGCCACTACCCGTGGCTAAGCAAGGCATAAAATGCCACTACTCGTGGCTGGGGCAGTGACTTTACAATTTATGAGATTTTGCTGGCCACGACCCGTGGCGATTGAAGGAAGAAAGTGCCACGACCCGTGGCTAGCGCAGACTACAAGAAATCGATTACTTCCTTATTAGTTTATTTCCTATTTTCAATCTATTTTTCGGGAAACTATATAAACCCTTTTATTTCCTGTAATTTATTAAGTGAGACTTGGTTTTATTATTGCACTCAAGCCCTAGAGAAGACTACGACGTACGTTATTCTTGAAGACCTATCTTCATCAATTTACGACGGAATTCAGTATTTTTTCTCTTTCTCAATTTACTTTTAATCATGCTCTCTTGTTTGATTATTGAATCTATTGTTTCAATCATGCGTAGTGAGTAGTCCTCTATCTAGGGTTCGACGGAACCCTAACATGTGTTGATTATTTGTTAATTCCCAATTTTAGGTCATGAATCTTGTTTAATTAGGGCTTGTTAAGGTTGGATTATTATCATTCAATTGCTTTTCCTATCTTCTATAATCGAAATGCGGGAGCGGAGGTTATAGGTTAGATTAGATTTGTTTATTGCTTGATTTTGCTAATTGAATTAAAATACGGGAGTTGAGATTCGATTTAGAGCTACCTTAATTTGAATTAGAGTTCTTCTTACGGGAGTATGTTAGAATGATAGTTGAGCCTTGTTATGTTGTTCCTAATGCTTTTATTGCTTGTGATTTACCTATGGGAGTAGGACCTTACATGTGATAGATAGATCTAATTGAGCCCGGGAGGGGATATTAGTTACATTTGTTAGCATAAGCTCACCTTATAATTGTTGGATTGACCTATTAGCGGGAATTACGATTGAGTCATGCATGTTAGGGGGATGTCTATCGCCCTAGAGTCTTTTAAACCTTGTCTAATCTACATCATTTTCATAGTCAATTTAGTTCACACAACCATCCAAAGTTATATTTAGCGTAGATATCTCGTAATCTATATCGACTAGTACTTGAATTGCACCTCCCTGAGATCGACCCGTTTGCTACGATAACCCGTACGCTTGCGGTTAAATAAAATACACAACAAGTTTTTGGCGCCGTTGCCGGGGAGGTTACGGTTTAATATTAGTTTAGCTTTAGATTTGATAGACTACGCCTTTGTTTTTGTTTTGTTTTGCTGTTGTCTCATGATTCCCTCTCTAGTTATGTCTTTGCATGCCCAAGAAATATCGATCCGAAGGTGAAATAGAATACGATCCTGAGATCGAGGCTACTTTGAGGAGACGCAACGCACAGAGGAAGAAACAGTTACAACAATCTCGTCAGCATCAACAACAAGAGATGCCTGACGACGACCCTCCACCATTGAAGTCCATGAGGGACGAGAGTACGCCGAAGGTGGTTATGAACTCGAGCATCACTAGACCTGCGGTGTCCTCCAATAACTTCGAGCTGAAATTTTCACTCATCCAGTTCATCCAACAGGATCAGTTTAGTGGAGAGCCCACCGAGAACCCCAATGAGCACATTAACAATTTCCTTGAAAAGTGTGATACGTTCAAGATCAATGGGGCAAGTGATGAAGCTATTCGATTACGCCTATTCCCTTATTCTCTAAAGGGTAAGGCGAAGGAGTGGTTGAAGCGTTGTGATGCAAATAGCTTTCGTGCATGGGATGATCTATCTTCGGCTTTCCTTCACAAGTTCTTTCCACCTGGGAAGACGGCCAAGCTAAGAAATGATATAACAACATTCTCACAGCACGCAAATGAGTCACTATATGATGCATGGGAAAGGTACAAGGAGCTTCAACGACAATGCCCACATCATGGTGTACCGGATTTCTTATTGGTTCTTATTTTCTACAATGGGTTGAAGAGAGAGTTGCAAATGACTTTAGATGCCGCATCTGGCGGTGGAGCTCTTGACGGTATGCATTGGGAAAAAGCTAGAGCATTGATAGAGGAAATGGCCTCTAACACCTACCATTGGGATAGTGATCGAGTTGTTCATAAGACCGGTACAGATTCTGCAGCCATTAACCTATTGAACTCCAAGTTTGATTCACTTTCTCAGCAGATTGCAAGTTGTGGTATGGGGAATTCATCTACAACACCCCAGTGCGATGTGTGTGGTATTCAGGGTCATCTACCCCAAAACTGTCAATTCATATGCTCATCAAATCGGGAGATGAACATGGCTGAAGCAAATGCTCTTTACACTTCCCAGAGTCCGAAAAATGATCCATATTCTGAGACCTTCAATCCTGGTTGGAAGAATCACCCTTATCTCTCTTATGCTAATCAGAATGTTCAGAATCCAAGGCCGACTGCCCCTCGACCATTCGCTCCACCTGGTTTCCAAGCTTCAGGCTACCAATCTAGGCCACCGGTTCAACAACAATCTTCCCCAATGGAGATCCTCATCCAGCAGCAGAGTAAGATGTTAGAGAACCAGCAGAAGATGATGGAACAATGTTTTGGCAATATCTCCCAGTTGAACTCCAAGCTTGATAATGCCACCACCCATAATAAGATGATGGAGACTCAGATTTCACAGTTGTCCCAGCAGGTCAGCCTATTACAGCGACCCCAGAACAAGTTTCCAGGACAACCAGAGGTTAATCCTAAGGGACCCAATCATCAGATGAATGCTGTCACGCTGAGGAGTGGGAAAGTTCTAGAAGAGCCGATGAGACCGATGACAGCCTCATCTCCATCCATTGATCCCGTGGTGCCTGATATCGCGGAGGTGGTGGATGTTGATACTAGTGCTAAGAAGGACACAGAGGTTTCTGCTACACCTCCGAGGGTCTATGTGGAACCAGCCCCTTTTCCAGAGCGGTTGGCTAGAGCTAGGATCGAGAAGAAGTATGGGAAGGTCCTTAAATGGTTGAGGAGTGTTGAGATCAATATCCCATTTTTTGATTTACTTTCTGAGATACCGTCGTGCGGGAAACTTTTGAAGGATTTGGTATCTTACATTAGGAAAACTAGTGATGTTCATGTTGTGGAGCTTTCCGAGGAGTGTAGTGATATTCTTCTTAATAAGCTTCCACCTAAGCTTGGTGACCCAGGTAGTTTTTCCATTCCATGTACTATTGGGGATGTGGACGTTGAGAGAGCGTTGTGCGATTTAGGAGCTAGTGTCAGTTTGATGCCACATGCCATTTACAAGAAGCTCCATATGGGTGATCTTAGACCCACGCGTGTCTCTTTACAACTTGCTGATCGTTCCATTCGTTATCCTTTGGGTGTGTTGGAGGATGTGCCACTCCAAGTAGGTAAGTTGGTTTTTCCATGCGATTTCTTTGTTATGGATATGCCAGAGGACAGTAATACTCCGATTATTTTGGGCCGACCATGTCTTGCTACTGCTGGTGCTTTGATTGATGTGAAACGTGGCAAACTATCCTTAGAGGTGGGTAATAATAAGGTGGAATTTGAGCTTCACAAGGCTTTGAATGCCTCGCTGGATGACACTTCTTACACTGATGAAGTACTTAAACGGTTTGACAAACCATTATGTTTCGAGAGCCCCGCTGATTCTCTCCAACGAGTTAAGATTGATGAGCACAAGTCCTCCTCCTATAAGAAGGGCTTACATGTTACGCCATTTGATGAGAAGAATCCTCCTCAACTCGATGTTCTACAAGCGAAAACGGTAATTGAGAAGAGTTCTAAACCCCCTGAGGATGCACGTGCTTCTAGAAGTCAAGATGAGTTGAGTAAGGATGACCGTCTATCGAGAGATGGAGTGGAACGGGCATTAGAGGTCAAAGGGGATACTTTGTACGCATTGCACATGATGGTGGACGCTATGAACAAGTTTCACGCTACTCAGTACCCCACCTATATGGACCCTACTGATGAGATTGCTGCTGAGTTAGCTCGCCGCCGTGCTGCGCGGGAGCAGCGGATGGGAGGTGGTCCCTCCGGAGCTTAAGTTTGAGGTATGACTTCTTCCTTTCCCTATTTCTTTTGGTCCTTTTTCCATTGAGGACAATGTCATGTTTAAGCATGGGGGAGGGAGAAGTCACTACAATTTGTATATGTATCATTTGTAAATGCATTTCATTTTATTTCGTTTGCAAAAAACAAAAACAAAAACAAAAAAAAAAACAAAAAGAAAAAAAAATGAAAAAATGAATAAGAAAAAAAAAGAAAGAAGAAATCCCGGTGAGTTGAAAACCCTTTAGGGCAACTCAGGCAAAAATGGGGGCCTCGGATAGGTTGAAAACCCTTTTGGGCGACCTAGGCAAAATCGTTCGGCTGCTGTGTGGTGAGCTTGTGAGGTGAAAAAAAAATGAAAATGTGCGGAAAAATCAGAGAGAAGAAAGAAAAGAGAGAATAAAAACACAGGTACAACGGCGGGACGACATAAGAAGGATCGTGAAATGAGGCGTTTTGGGTAGGATTTCATCTTAGGAGTCATAAGGAGGTTCGGTTGGAACTTGAGAGTGGGTTTAGGATTGAAAATCCTCGGTGCTATTGAAGGTATAAGTGGCGCTGGTGTTAAATCCGAGGTAGTCTTCGATCACGGCACTATTCCGTATCAAGGCTGATGAGGGCGTAGGTGGTGAGCTAGCTTGGGAGAATTTAGGACGTTATAGTCTCCCTTGCTTCCGGGTATAATTTGTTACTTTCGTTGCTGAAGGATAAGATTGCTAGAATCCGCTGCTTTGAGATTACTTCAGTGGCGGGGTCTAGCTAGGAAGACTTGCCACACTTGGAGTAGAGGAGATAGGTAGGTGATCATCTTCTTCCCGTGCGATTGCTAAATGGCCTTGGTGACATTTCATAGAAGATTACTCGAGGACGAGTAAAGGTCAAGCATGGGGGAATTTGATACGCTAGGTTTTATGCTATTTTGTGGCGCTTATTGGATCATATTCTTGCAAGTTTGGTAGCGGTTTCTTCATATATTTGCCCATTATTCAACTTATGTGTTCGGTTTTGTCATTCTCACGAATATGGGATGTTTAGCTTGATTTTGATACTATTTTGGCAATGGGACTGTGTATCTCGCCTTCTTGGTCATTTTGGTAGAAGTCGGTAGCGGCGAAGAAGCGGAATTGAAGACAAGATGCAAAAGGCGAAAGTACGGGTGCCACTACCCGTGGCTGAGCAAGGCATAAAATGCCACTACTCGTGGCTGGGGCAGTGACTTTACAATTTATGAGATTTTGCTGGCCACGACCCGTGGCGATTGAAGGAAGAAAGTGCCACGACCCGTGGCTAGCGCAGACTACAAGAAATCGATTACTTCCTTATTAGTTTATTTCCTATTTTCAATCTATTTTTCGGGAAACTATATAAACCCTTTTATTTCCTGTAATTTATTAAGTGAGACTTGGTTTTATTATTGCACTCAAGCCCTAGAGAAGACTACGACGTACGTTATTCTTGAAGACCTATCTTCATCAATTTACGACGGAATTCAGTATTTTTTCTCTTTCTCAATTTACTTTTAATCATGCTCTCTTGTTTGATTATTGAATCTATTGTTTCAATCATGCGTAGTGAGTAGTCCTCTATCTAGGGTTCGACGGAACCCTAACATGTGTTGATTATTTGTTAATTCCCAATTTTAGGTCATGAATCTTGTTTAATTAGGGCTTGTTAAGGTTGGATTATTATCATTCAATTGCTTTTCCTATCTTCTATAATCGAAATGCGGGAGCGGAGGTTATAGGTTAGATTAGATTTGTTTATTGCTTGATTTTGCTAATTGAATTAAAATACGGGAGTTGAGATTCGATTTAGAGCTACCTTAATTTGAATTAGAGTTCTTCTTACGGGAGTATGTTAGAATGATAGTTGAGCCTTGTTATGTTGTTCCTAATGCTTTTATTGCTTGTGATTTACCTATGGGAGTAGGACCTTACATGTGATAGATAGATCTAATTGAGCCCGGGAGGGGATATTAGTTACATTTGTTAGCATAAGCTCACCTTATAATTGTTGGATTGACCTATTAGCGGGAATTACGATTGAGTCATGCATGTTAGGGGGATGTCTATCGCCCTAGAGTCTTTTAAACCTTGTCTAATCTACATCATTTTCATAGTCAATTTAGTTCACACAACCATCCAAAGTTATATTTAGCGTAGATATCTCGTAATCTATATCGACTAGTACTTGAATTGCACCTCCCTGAGATCGACCCGTTTGCTACGATAACCCGTACGCTTGCGGTTAAATAAAATACACAACACTTGTTCTCCTCGTTTGAGAATCGAGTTGATTTTAGTTTTGATGTGTGGGTTATATAGGAGTACGGGGTTCAAGACTCATGGTGCAAGTTCCTAAGCATTCCTGTTTCAGATGACTTGGAAGGAGGTGTTGTCCCCATTGTATGTTGTAGCCCGTCTGCTGTCGTTTTGATTCGACAGCGTCATAGGGCTAGACTGTTCTGGTACAATATGTTGGACAATGGAATAACTGAGGTTGCAATTACTCCCTCCACTTTTTTTGATTCTTTACGTTTGGTTTGAATCTGTGAGAGGAATTCAAACCAAACGTAAAGAACCAAAAAAAATGGAGGGAGTAATCAGGCTCCTGATTTTGCGAGCCTTCAGGTTTATACATGTATGAGAAGCCTTGTTACGATTCCTGGTGGTGTGCTATTTGAGGAGCTGTAGGAACATATATGCTAGCTAGTGAAATGAAATGTGTGTGCTTTCCAAAATACTTTAGTTCTTACTTGATGTATACGTTTGATATGTATAATTTGTGTTGGAGATTAGATTGAGCTGTGAGATTTTGGTTTGAGAATTGGATGATTTCTGTAAGATTTTGTATCCTGACTTGTAATGTACGGTCCTTAGAATTATTAATGAAAAGCAACCGTGGTTCCATGGTGCATCTGACATCCCTTGTTTTTTGAGAATTTCGGTTTTAGTTGTAGATGTCATATAACGAGTTATTATGAATTTTTTTTTTTCGACTTAAAAACAAATGTAGAAAATTAAATAAAATTAATCACACTAGGAAAGCTCTCTAGTTGTGAGTTGTGACCGAGCTTGGAAGAGCAAGTCAGAAGCAGGATGAGGATGGTAGGCTAATTCTAGTAGATATCTAGTGATTTTTTTGCGGAAAATGTCAGATTATTTACGCTATTTCTCCTCCTTAGCTTCAACAACACTGGCTTTTTCGTTGAATCAGTTTGATTTTGAAACTTTCCAAAAAAAATTTTATGTCAAACATTGCAAATTCCTACAAAGAACCAAACCAGAGTGTTACTGAGTTGTTTGGGTTGACATTTTGAAGTTCAAGCGCGCATCTTTTCTTTGTCTCAACTATGGCTTCATATTATCTTCACCAATACTCAACCCTAAAATTACATTTGCTCTCTGAAATATTTGCATAATTGTTCATCGAAAATGTCAGGTTTGGAATCGGACCTTTATTACGTAGAAGTATTGCCGAGATTACCATTGAAATCTCTCCTCCGTTTGAAGTGCGTCTCCAAAACTCTAAAAGCCGCAATCTCATCGTCGGAATTCGTCCAACTTTACCTCCGCCGCCAGTTGGTCAACCCCGACACCAGCGACCTCCTCATCCTCCCTGGAAACGGTCGTATTCATTGCTACGATCTCGACTCTCCTCCTCTTCTCTCTGCTGCCACAACCTTCGCAAGGGACTCTCAATGGGCCTCGGAAACCTACGTAGTTGGTTCTTCCAATGGGTTACTCTGTCTGTTCGATAAGTTCAGAGGCCATTCCCAATTGGTTTTGCTCAACCCGTCAACCCGAATTTGCCGGGGTATTGGGATCCTCTCCGACAAAGCACAAGTTACTAATTACGGGCTTGGGTTGTTAGGTTTTGATAAATCAAATTGCGGAAAACTATCAAAACAGTCCAAGATCTCTCACATGTATTAACATGAATCTGCACATATTGACATACCTCTTGTAGCGTAAATTCCCGTATAAACTATAATTAATAAGGAGATCAGGACCTCAAGTGTTGCCCCTCTACCAGTATCCACACAGCTGGATCAGACCCTTAGGAGCTTGTCGGCTACAACAATGAAACGAACTATTCTTCCATGCTCATCAGTCTACATCGACCCTCTTAGGGCTCACTCTAGGTTTCTCTCCAATTCCTTAATTATCTCTGAGATAACCGATGTTTAAGAGTTTTTCACAAGGTAAATATATATACTCATACATTACCTAAACTCCGCATACTAATTAGGAAACCTTTAAGATATTTTCTCTAATCTAATTAGGAAAGTCCATATATGCAAAATACTATTCCATTAGTATTTCCATAAATATAGAAAGACTGATTAACCTGATCCACACTTAGTGTGTGTGACCCAGTAGGTCCAATTACATTTAGCAGCTGATCAACGATCAACAAATCATAAGAGGTTTTTAGCCTAAACATTATGATTACCTAAACGTAAATGAATTAATTCACTCCGTAATTAATTACCAAACTATTTGACAACTTGATCGAAGGACATACTCCTTCAATCTCCCACTTGTCCTTAGAGCAAGTGGTCAATCGCATTCCCTTGTCACTTAATGTCTTATTTGAACATAAGGTAAGATTTCATGTCATCCTTATATAGTTCAAATGTGTTTCTCGAATCTGAGATGAACTGATAAAACAAATGATTATCCATAATCCATTTGAGCACGGCCATGCATTTTCAGTTCCAACTCTCCGAGTGGCCCAAAAGACAACAATCCCACAATGGGAGGACAATTCCAATCTTGCACACTCAAGCCTCTCTACCAAGTTCATAGTAATCCGAATGTTACCTTTATGACCTCCTTTTACGGCACGGCGTTGGGCAATATCACAGCTTACCAATTCCCAAGTAAGAGAAATGATGCACTCATGTTAAGAAATCGAGTCAACATAGTTAATGTGAAATTCTCATAATGACTTTACATCCTTTCAAGAATATCCACATAAGTGGGTCTGTTCAATATGAATCCTAGTTCATATCCATGCAAAAGATCCATGACTTCCAAGTCGCGAAACTCATGAAACAGAGCTAATGAATCAACTTGCATACTAGTCATAACAGTCATTAGTGTCCACGTTTAATGACTTATACTAGGAACAACTATAATCTAAGTTCCAGTTCACAAAAGCATTTCATAATCAAGACCTCATCTTGAAAGCTTATGGACAAATAGATTATTTTGGACATACATTTAACACTAAACCAGAATTAAATGTAAAATCGAATAAATATCGATTTATGATAAATGTCAATATTGTTTTACAATCATGATCTCCTAATCATATCTAAAACAATAATTTCAATAGAATCACAACCACTCTCTAAAGTGTTTGATTCCATTTGCCGTTGTATGCTTCCCATGCATAAATTTTAGCGACAGTCTAGTTAACGGAATAGAACCATTACAATCCGTACTTACTTTGCTCATCCATACTATTAGCAATCTAATCAATTAGATGATATATAAACTGAAAATCTCCAAGAATCTCTAAAGTTCAACCATGAACAATTTGATTCAAATTTTCCATAACAACATCATTTCAATTTCCAAAAATGAAAAGTGCATCTTTGGTTTTTCGATCACCATAAGATATATTTGATCACACACTATTGTGATTCACTTAAATTGGTATCTGCTCGTCATACTCCAAGTATACGAAAGAACAAGTACATGATAGTAAGTTTGATAGATTTACTACAAATCCATACATTCAACTAATCATCCTTTTCTCTCTCATCGCATGTCCAATGACATTGAATCTTGTAGAGAATCTAATGAATGAGTTATGAAAAGAAACGTCTCTAAGAGTCTTCTAATATTGAACTCAAAAAGTTTTACATCAATGTAAACACTCCCACTAAATTCAATATCCCACAAGATTTATTCCAATAAATCTTGATGCCCAAAATGTACTTATTTCCTTCTACTTTCTTCATTTAGAAATTACACTATGTTAAGTCATCCAAAACCTAAACACATGAATATTCGTTTGAAGAAACATGTGACTATCACATAAAATTAGAAAAATAATTATGCTCCCACTAAACTTCTTGTCTACACAAGATGCACCTTCATTTCTTAGAAATCAACTTCTAAAGTTGTCTCTTTAAAATGAGGATTTCAACTCCTAAATGCTTACATGAATCCATCACTTGGATTCTTACGCAAGCATCATTTCCTAGCGTTAATTGGATCAACGAAACATTTAAAATGCGCCCATACACATCTTCTTCCAATACCCATCTAGGAAGCGATTTCGATATCCTAATGCCAAATCTCATTACTATAACGAGTTGCATTAACTAGGTTTATCCAATGAATTTAAGTAAAACACTATGTTTTCATCCTTGTCCATTTTATCGAATAAAATTCATTTGCATGAGGAGCCACTCCATTTCGCAAATGAACCAAGTTCTAAACTTGAAGTTTGGACATTAATCCATCTCAAAATTTTATGGCCTCAAACCATTGGAGTTTTGACTTGTCATATATAGCGTCTCTAAGGTTTAAGGTTCATATAACTTTCCAAAAGGCATAATAGAATTATGAGTCATACAGATCTCCAAATCTATTTCTCAAATTTTTCCTTTCAAACCTATATGAGGTATGTTCGTCACTATGACTACACGTTTCTAAAACATTAGTCATATCCCGTTTCCTCAATTCTCACCAAATTTTTAATTAGGGTGACATATTAGGATAAGGTATGTTTGAACTATTTGTTGCTCATCTCGAATCTAATCGAGATAGACATTTCTCCCACTTGTCATTTTAGAAAGATACGTTCTTTCCAAAAGGACACACCATTTCGAGCAACTAATGTTATGTTCTCAAATGTTGGAGAATAAACCACCATGTTTCTTCTAAAGAAATACTAATCTGATTGTAAAGCAAGCTTATTTGTCACACCTTGTTACAAATAACTTAGCAACTTCAGATTTTAAGTAAGACAATCTAGGAACTATTTCTTTCCATATCTATATGGAGTCTTTTACACTGCTATTGACAAAATACTGTTTTAGTGATACATAATTTATAAAAATTCCAAAAATGATAACTGAAGATTTGGGTTGACTTATCATGGATCAAATCATACCTAGTAGGATTTTAATTCCTTACTCGGACACACCACATGGTGTTCTAGGTGGAATTAATGTGGAACTTTCCCACAATTATTCATGATAATTTTCAATTTATTGATTTAGACATTCACCATCTCAATCTAATTGAATGACTAATATCTCAAGTTGATTCTATATATCATTTTGAAATTTTCTAAACTTTCCAAAAGTCTTAGACTTTGATTTCACATCAAATATAACCATATTTATTTCGCATACGTTAATGCAATGAAATAACTAAATCCGTCATTTGTGGTTGAACTCATTGGATTACACAAAGTGTACTCCCAAATATTCATTAGCTATCACCATTTCTAAAATGTGATTTCGGCTTTTATCACTAAACATAATTTGCATATGTCGTACGACTCCAAGTCTAGCGACTTAAGAATGAATCTTAATTAGATGCAATTACTATTTACATGATAAAACAACGCTATTCACAAGTTGGATTTAAATCAAATACTTCCCAATTATATATTTATGTCATAGATTATTTCCAAACAAGGAACTCTCATATCTAATATAGAGCTAAAAACGATTAAAACAACTATTATTTTATTCTTAACACGTAGGCAGGTCTAACCTCCCACTTAAACAAATATCTACTTCAACAAGTATCTAATACATTTGGTGTAGAGATTTTATGCTAAGAGTAATGACATAAATAACTTTAATAAAAAATTGTTTCCATTCTTCTTATCTTCCTAGAGAACGATGTCTTTGACTAAACCTTAGCCAACATTAGAAAAATTTCAATTCGTTATATGTTTTCAAAATGACCATCATTTTGAGCACTAGAAACAAATTTATTTTTCATTCTCGATCCAATGATCAAACTTTCTAGTGTGTCATAACTCTATCCTCACACTCACTAGAACCTTGTTCTTGAGTTGTAGGATAACGTTATTAGCATGAATTATCTAATAATTATCGCTTACACCAGCATTTTGACATCTACTCCATATCATTTTGACAATTTTCTTAGTGGCCGTAGCCAATTCTAAAAGGGAACACAAAGTTACTATCTCCAAGATACAACTTTTCTCCTTCCACTTGAAAAACTATTCTCAAGTTTCGATACCAATCGATTAAATTTATTGCCATCCACAATCTTTCTAAAAGATTTGAACGCAACTCAATTATTGTTGTTGTTGTTATATTGCAAAGTATCTAACATTTATCAAATAAATAACAAAATTGAAACATTTTAAGTTATTTAACACTTTATTCCATCCAATGCTCTACAAGAATAAAATGACTCCAAGATCCCAAATTATTTGGATTAAGCAAGCTTTGGCTTGACACTTAAACCAATTAACTTAGGTAAGTAATCCCATTACTAATTATATCCAATATAATTCCTGGTTTGTAAGTCACATCCAATGTTAAACCTACTCATTTGCCTCAACATCTAAGGACTCCTTACTGATATTGTCGAGTTAACCAACTTAACATGTGAATCTCTTCATAGACCCACCCGTACTTATCCCCAGATTAGAAGTGATACCTTGCTTTGGCAAAACCTATCACTAGTGATCGAGGTTTTCATAGGTGTTACTTGTTGGAAAGGCAATAAACTCAATATTAGTAGAGACTTCGATTTATTATATGTTTAACCTAAACTCTAGTGAACTATTACGAGATATAGGTGACATGCATAAATCGTAAAACGCAATAAAATACCAAAATTAAATTGCGAAAAATAAATGTGATCCTAGTATGGCCTCTAATCTTAAAGATCTAATCTTCAAGACACCTTCTGGAAACTTTTAGATCATATCCACGTCATTCAAGCGCCATCCATCATGATTCGCCTTGCAATGATCAATCTTCACTCCAGTTGTAATTACATTTGATTAACGGTTCGCAGACCGTGAAAACAAAATTAAATAATTACAAAAATACTTCACGATTCGCAGATCGTATTTAGATTACAGGAATACAAACAGTACGCAGACTGTATTTACTATCCTATTTGGGCCATACAAGTCACCTCATGCATAAACCATTCATACATTCATTCATTCAATCACTTCTAAAATGACTGACCCAGTTCTAATATATCGATATTAAAATTCATATCATGCATTTAAAACATATTAAACACATAACAACAATCAACCATGCTAATTAATCCGAACAATTCTATATTAACAATTAATTAACAAATTTGAATTATCGATTTACTGTGTTAATCAAATAATTCTAAATTATTTGATATAAATTGCAAGTTGCATTAAACTGTTTTAACGAGGCCACGTAGTGTCTCAATTAAAACTTATGCCCCATTCATGCCAAATTTGGACTATCCAGATTTAAAGGCTCCCACTTAAATTAACATTTTACCCAAATAATATGTCCGAGAATAAGTCAAATTTCATTAAGCAAATAATTTACTAAAGCCTTTGGTGGGTCATTGCCATGCATCTTGCTATACAAGCTACGTACCTTAAGCACAATTGCTCAAATCAAGATTTGATACATTAAAGCCAAGCTTTCTTGTCATCAAGCATGATTCTGTTCTAACATGCTAGTACTAGTATATGATTAAACACTTCTAAAGTAATTAACCCATCGTACTTTACAAGCGTACTAGCCGAATACCACAAGCCCAGCTTGTCTATACTGCTACTCGCACCACCATTCGCGGGACAGCCCAGCTATCCACCCGAGCCCAGCCCAGTTTCACCGTGTGCTACCAAGTCACACAGTGATTTAATTTGCCCATCTCAAATAACATGAGCCCAGCTCACGTTTTCGACCACCGGCGCAAGCCTAGCTCGCCGGCACCTATTCCCGAATTCCTATCCCTACGCGACCAAGCTTGCGTCTCCGGCTGCTTTAATCACGGCGTCGCCTAGCAACTTTAAAACAGCCGCGTCATACGCTCCCTTCGAGTCGCCCGAAGCCCAGCTTCGACGCCTCTTGGCCATCTCTTGTGTCGCGCCGAAACCTAGCTTCGTTATCTCCGTCGCTTCTTCTTACGACGTGGCCTAGCCACTCGTCTTTTCCGGTCGACAACTCCGCTGGGGTTCGTATTTCGGATCAAATCATAGCTCGCCGGAGATGCTCAAGCCAACTCACACGAATCATGTCGCGATAGTTGGCCGGAGCTGCCCCTTTAGCATCACGAATTGCTCGTCGGACATTACCCTCTGCTTTGTGTCGTCCTCCATGAGCGTCAACTATTGACGTCTTGACGGCTTTATGCCACCATGGCTGCCATTGAAGCTTTTAGACAAGTTTTCTGGACTGTTCTCGTGCCTAGCACTTCTGATCCTTGGCGACTCGTGGACTTTCGTTTACTTTTGTTTATGGGAAGTCTCTGATCTCTAAGATCAACTTGCCGTGTTCTTCAACATGTGTCCTCTTTTGTCCTTTTGTAATTCTATTTTAATGCATTGAAAAACTAGAAGCATGATACAATGTCTAACTTGTATGGTTAGGCAAGTGTGACATAAGATCACAATCAAATTTGGGTAACAATATCACTGAGATCTAATCTCCATCATTGAATTATACGTAGAATACTTCTAGTCTAACTAGATCGACCGTAATTATTTTAACATACGCCGAATACAATTTAACTATGTAAATAAGGGGCTAAAATTTTGAACAATCGTCTAACAAAGTTCAAGACTTTAAAACCAATTAAATCTAATTTAATTTTGCAATTTAAAACAATCAAATCATAAATCAAAACACACGTCAATTTTAGATCAAATTAATACAATGTGAGATTGCTCTGATACCACTGTTAGGTTTTGATCAATCAAATTGCGGAAAACTATCAAAACAGTCCAAGATCTCTCACATGTATTAACATGAATCTGCACATATTGACATACCTCTTGTAGCGTAAATTCCCGTATAAACTATAATTAATAAGGAGATCAGGACCTCAAGTGTTGCCCCTCTACCAGTATCCACACAGCTGGATCAGACCCTTAGAAGCTTGTCGGCTACAACAATGAAACGAACTATTCTTCCATGCTCATCAGTCTACATCGACCCTCTTAGGGCTCACTCTAGGTTTCTCTCCAATTCCTTAATTATCTCTGAGATAACCGATGTTTAAGAGTTTTTCACAAGGTAAATATATATACTCATACATTACCTAAACTCCGCATACTAATTAGGAAACCTTTAAGATATTTTCTCTAATCTAATTAGGAAAGTCCATATATGCAAAATACTATTCCATTAGTATTTCCATAAATATAGAAAGACTGATTAACCTGATCCACACTTAGTGTGTGTGACCCAGTAGGTCCAATTACATTTAGCAGCTGATCAACGATCAACAAATCATAAGAGGTTTTTAGCCTAAACATTATGATTACCTAAACGTAAATGAATTAATTCACTCCGTAATTAATTACCAAACTATTTGACAACTTGATCGAAGGACATACTCCTTCATGGGTTTGACCTTGAGAATCACGACTACAAAATTGTCTTCGTCTATGATCGATACAGTCCATCTGCTGTTAACACCCGAACTACAAAGGTTTACAGCCTCATTTCCGATACCTGGCGAATGGTGGATACTACACTGCCTGAGGATTCAATGGAAGGCAGATTTGGTGGTGTTTTGATTAACAATCATTTGCTACATTGGATGTTTTGGAGGCCGTCCTTACGCAAGCGCAGGATTCATAGCTTCGATGTTTGTACAGAAAAATGGAGGGATGATGTGTTGTTGCCTACCTACTATTATGACCCTAGCCATAAGAATTACCTCCTCGACATTGGGGTTCTTGATGGTTGCTTATTCTCTTCGTTTGAGAATAGAGTCGATTCTTGTTTTGATGTGTGGGTTATGAAGGAGTACGGGGTTCAGGACTCGTGGCGTAAGTTGCTAAGCATCCCTGTTTCAGATGACTTGGAAGGCGGTGTTGTCCCGATTGTTTGTGGTACAGGGTCTGCTGTCGTTTTGATTCGACAGCGTCATAAGGACAGACTATTCTGGTACAATCTGCTAGACAATGGATTGACTGAGGTTACATTACATCTAGCTCCGAATTTTTCAAACCTTCAGGCTTATACATGCATGAGAAGCCTTGTTAGCATTCCCGGTGGCGGGCTATATGAGGATCTGTAGTGACATACTAGTATACGCTACTGTTGAAATGAAATGTGTGTGCTTCCCAGAATACTTTTGGTCTTATATTACTCCGTCTATATTTGATATGTATAATTTGTGTTGGAGACTAGATTGTACCCCGGACCCTCGCTTGTCGGGGACACCAATGTGCGCCGGGCTGCCCTTTATTGATTTGTGTAAGATTTTGTTTTTTTTTTTGTTTTTATTGCTTCAATTCTTATTACTCCCTCCATTTCATTAGGTTGTTTGCATTGTGTTTGAATTTCTCTCACATATTCAAACACAATGCAAACAACCTAATGAAATGGAGGGAGTATATCTTTAATTCTTAAATCTCTAGCTCCCTCCTTAGAAGAATACAAGTCGTTCTTACTTTTCGAAAAAGTGTGACTGTTTTATATTCAATATATATGGGTAAAAATTACAAAAAACATATTCGAATAAGTGTGACCGAAATGTGAAAAGATGATTTTGATCGGTTATTCTTCTAGTGAAATGAAAAAAATGACTACAATAATCTAATTTAGTAACAAAGGAATTACAATTCGCAAGAAAGAGCCATTTTAAATTTCTCATATGAACCAAATGACAAAAATCAAATGAGGTAAATCTTTGATAGTCAATGCTATAGTTTAACAATTGAAAACTATACTCGTACTACAATACTAGGAGTAGTTGCTTAAAACCGAAAGCACAAAAAAAATTCATAGCTCATACAGAATACTCCTGCTTTTTTAGATTCTTTTCTTTCGTTTGGATACGTTAGAGATATTCAAATAAAATGTAAGAATCTAAAAAAACGAAGGGAGTATTTGAAATTTGGATATCAGCTCAATATAAAGTTCTCGGTTGACTAACAAATATTTCCCCAAAAATTCTGACCTGAAACCACCGTCATCACCGCCTTCTTCTCCCACCACCACCGTGCCGCTTCTTCAGATCAAGCGCGATCTTCTCCTCTTCCTCAAACGACGTTGCCGGGCTTGATCCTTGGTCCATGACGACAATAGCGTGAATCAGACGCCGTCAGAGGTTTAAATTGGTAATCTCCCCCCCTCCCCCCATTTCTCCAGTTGTCGCATTATTAATTTCGACCTTGATAAAACATGATTAAACTCCCAAATTACTTCAATTGATTATTAATCCGCAAATGTCGATTCTTGAATCGGACCTATTTTACTTAGAAGTATTGCCAAGATTACCCCTGAAATCCCTCATCCGTTTAAAATGCGTATCCAAAACCCTAAAAACCGCAATCTCGTCGCCGGAATTCGCCCAACTGTACCTCCGCCGCCAGTTAATCCGCCCCGACACCAGCGACCTCCTCGTCCTCCCCGGCGACTCTCGCATCCTCTGCTACGACCTCGATTCTCCGCCTGCCGCCGCCGCCGCCGCCGCCGCCGCCGCCACTTTCTTCTGGAACGACGGTTCGGTTAGGAACATCTCCGTTGTCGGTTCCTCCAATGGCTTACTCTGTCTGTTGAGAAATTACAGTGATCGTCACGAATTGGTTGTTCTCAATCCGTCAACTCGGATTCTCCGGGTTATTGGGATCGTTATGAGTGAAGTACATGTCACTAATTTCGGGTTCGGGTTTGACTATCAGAATCTCGACTCCAAAATCGTGTCCGTCTTTGATAATTACACTCAATCTGCTGCTAAAACCCGGATTACGAGGGTTTACAGCTTGAATTCCAACTCTTGGAGAGTGGTGGAAACTTCACTGCCTGAGGATACCATGGAGGTGAGACATGGTGGTGTCCTTGTTAACAATCATTTGTTGCATTGGATGTTCTGGAGCCCGTCCTTGCGCAAGCGTAGGATTGGTTGCTTTGATGTTTGTAGCGAAAAATGGAAGGATGATGTGTTGTTGCCTGCCTACTATTATGACCCTAGCCATAAGAACTACCTGCTTGACTTTGGGGTTGTTGACGGTTGCTTGTTCTCTTCATTTGAGAATCGAGTTGATTCTTGTTTTGATGTGTGGGTTATGAAGGAGTACGGGGTTCAGGACACGTGGGTCAAGTTGCTAAGCATCCCTGTTTCAGATCATGACTTGGAAGGGGGAGTTGTCCCCATTGCCTATCGTAGAGGGTCTGATGAAGTTTTGATTCAACAACGCCATAAGGCCAGGCTATTCTGGTACAATAGGGTGGAGAATGGATTAACTGAGGCGGCTGCATTTCATCTGACTCCAGAGCTTTCGAACCTTCAGGCTTATACATGCATGAGAAGCCTTGTTACCATTCCTGGTGGCGAGCTATTTGTTTAGCTACCCCTACCCGGGGAAGGCGGAATTGTGTAAGTTTCGTATACCTTTGTTCTTACTCTTTAAATATGATTTTGGGTTTAGTTGTTGAATGAATTGTGTGAGATTTTGTATTTAGATTATCGTTGATTCTAATGAAGAGCCATTTGGTTTTATGATGCATCAACCCGGGTATGCTTTGTATTCTAAGTGATAGCATAATCATGTACTAGTGAATTCTGTGAAAAAGATTTGATTGTCAGCTATGTTACTTGAACTTTAGCCTGTAATGCATCACAAATATGGGTATGGAATGTGTGCCCAATTTATTTCTTATCCTAGAGTCTCATAGAAGAGAGAAATGGAGGCTCACATAACGAAAATAGAGGAATAGACCTACTCCGTTTGTATTAGACATTTAAATACCCGTCATAGCCCCCTCCTCCGGCATCATCCCCTGTCTTGTGAAAATTGGTCAAATGTTAGTTTTAGGCTTTTAGCTACTGGGCATTTCTTGATTTTTAGTTGCCATATACTCTGAAGTTGCAATTATAAGGTCACTTACTCACGGCCATCATAGATTCATAGATTCATAGCCATATTGAGCCATCGAACCTTCGAGCCACAGAAATACAAGATCATAGCTAGAATCATAGCGTCTATACAAGTGATCAGTCATAGCTAGAATCATAGCATCTATACAAGTGATCAATCATAGATTCATAACCACGGAATCGTAGCATCTATATTTGGTTGTCTAGATGCTATGATCAGTCATAGCCACGAAATAAAGTTATGTAGAATCATTGCATCAACATCAGTTCAGTTTTCGCTGTTTTGCTGGGGGATCAATTTACTCTGTCCGGGGACCTTGTTGGCTGGGAGATCAGTTTTGCCTTCACTTAATTGTATTTGAAGTTTTGCACTAATATTCAACAAGGGAGTGACTTGTTAGAGGGTATACTTTGATTAACCAAAGGTGTAACTTTTCTTATTGGAAATGTTGAATACTTAAATTCATGGAACGTTAAGTTATCGACTTCACATAGCTTACTCTTCGCATGTCACCTGAAACTTATTAAGTAAGAACCGAAGTCTCTAGCTCCTCGCCTCCTCCCTGATTGAACAATGACCGCTTGAATGTGAACCGAATTACTTATTGAACGAATGCAAGCCATTTGACAAGTGACTGAGTTGTTTGGTGGTGTACGTTCTTTGTTTTGGGAATATGAAATGATGGTTTAGTTAAAGCTTAGCCTACCTTCAACACCTTAAACTTCACTTTGTATGAATGGAAACCTTAACTGGCCGATTGGCTCAACCCGATTGAATGATAGCTGCCTATTTTCCCTCAGGGCGGATCACATGTTTCGCTTTCCTGTTCCTTCCTTGTACAGTTGTACCCTATCAATCATGACTTACAATTTCATTATTTTATTCTTTTGTAGCTCATAGTTTTTTGGGAAGATTTCTGAAATGATAGCCTTGATGAATGATGAGAACTTTGATTGCAATTGGAGATGATCCAAATGCCAAAGTTTAGGAAAACTTTGATTGCAAATATCTTATAATATATTTGAATTCAAATATGTACAAAATATTTACATTTGATTTCAAAAATTAAACTTTCATAATAGTATATGTTTAAAGAAAAACGTATTTACATGTAAAAATTAATAAGTGACGTATCAAATACCATGGGAGGTACTCTGTCAGGGAGACAGCCGTTGTTGGCTCCATTTATGGGCTACTCTGTTTGTTCCAGAGATCGTTCAAGAATTCCAAATTTACTGATCAATTGATTTTGCTCAACCCGTCAACCCGAATTTGCCGGGGTATTTCCGTTGTAGCCAACAATGCACGAGCCACTAATTTCGGTCTTGCGTTTGATCATGAGAATCGCGACTTCAAAATTGTGGCCCTTTTTGATGTATGCAGTCAATCTGCTGGCAGAAGTCGAACTACCAATGTTTACAGCCTCAATTCCAACACCTGGAGAATGGTGGAAACCATCACCCTGCCTGCGGATTTAATGCTAGGCACATGTGGTGGTGGTGCTCTTATTAATGATCATTTGCTGCATTGGACGTTCTGGAACCCGTCCTTGGCCAAGTACAGGTTTGGTTGCTTCGACGTTTGCAGCGAAGAATGGAAAGATGATGTGTTGTTCCCTGCCTATTATTATAATGACCCTAGCCACGACAACAACCTCCTTGATTTATTGATTTTGGGGTTCTTGACGGGTGCTTGTTCACTTCATTTCAGAATGGTGTCGATTTATGTTTTGATGTGTGGGTCATGAAGGAGTACGGGGTTCAGGATTCGTGGCTCAAGTTGCTGAGCATCCCTGTTTCAAATGATTTGGAATGGGGTGTTGTCCCTATTGTTTGTCGTAGAGCGTCTTATGACATTTTGATTCAACCGCGTTATAAGGCTAGGCTTTTCTGGTGTAAAAGGGTGGACAATAGCATAATCGAGGCTGCCTTTCATCAAGCTCCGGATTTTGAATACTTTCAGGTTTATACATGCATGAGAAGCCTTATCAGCATCCCCGGTGGCGTGCTATTCGAGGAGCTACAGGATGTTCCTGAAGATGGTTTATGTTTGCTTTGCTGAATATGGGTTGGAGATTAGAATGTACGATTGGGATTTTGGGCTTAAATTTTGTGTGTAAGAATTTGTATTTTGAATTTAGTTGCTCCCATGATGCATCAACTTTGGTATGCTTTGTATGTCAAATGATAAGCAATAATATGTAATTTGTAGTCGCTGATCAAAACCATGGTTGGGGCACAGAAAGTTCAGAAAACCGAAACTAAACAAATAAGTGGAGATTAATTGGAATCAAAGATTAAGGCAAACCACGGAAACCTTGCGCAACCAAGAATGAAAATCTGGACTTGCATAACTAACTAAACAGAGGATATTTGAGAATATTTTACTCCTCTAACTTAAAAAAAAAAATAAAAGACAAGTCACAATTCTTGATATATATCGGCCGATATTTTATATAGAGTATGCAGTATACGAGTATATAGTAATACTAAATAATACATGAAACTTAATTCAAATGTTGATAACTAGAAATGAATTACTTACAACTCAGAGCAACTTAATTGATTTAGTTTTTACGATACTCGATAGTATAACCATTCAACTACTGTTTGATGATGAGTTGAATATACATATGGGAACCTGCCCGGTATACATATCAAGGATGAGTTGAAAATTTGATGATGAGTTGAATATACATATGGGAACCTGCCCGGTATACATATCAAGGATGAGTTGAAAAATCCATGGCGAAGACGGTGGCTGCATGCAGTCGTTGTTGCTGGAGTAATTGAGTTGGGGCTTTGTTCGCCGAGGGTATGCGTAGCTTGATCGGCGATCTATGACGGTGATTTGGGGAAAAATTGACGATTTGGGAGAAATTTGGGAGGAGGAATATAAGGTAAATTAATTTTTTTCATCATTTTTTCAATTATACATGTCACGTCAGCACTTAACTGACGGTCTCGTGTGCTCAAAAAGGTGAATGTCTTGTTGGTAGTTTGATGGTAGGAATCTATTATAAACTGATCATATGAGCCTTAATTTCCCAATGTGGGACAAATAAACTCCATAATCCACTTTCCAAATTCCGTAGTGTTACAAACTGCCCCCACTTAGAGAACGCAATGTCCCCGTTGCACCTCGGTCAAACCATACCAACATCAACACATGTCCAAGATCTCCCCCGCTAGACGGCTGGCCTGGGCCTCGCCCCAGCACCCATCACGCGGTCGCTGGGTTGCTCTGATACCATATGTTACAGCCCGATCCACCATACGTCGCACGGTTGCTCTGATACCATATGTAACAGCCCGATCCACCATACGTCGCAACACAACCCAATAAGATGGGAAGTCAAGTTTTAATCCCGTAAATCCTGTTGTGGGCTCTAAAAGGTGAATGTCTTGTTGGTAGTATGATGGTAGGAATTTATTATAAACTGATCATATGAGCCGTAATTTCCCAATGCGGGACAAACCAAATTCATAATCCACTTTCCAAATTCCGTGGTGTTACACCCATCATATTCCCCATTTAATAATAATAAAAAAAGTCTCGTACCCCATTTGATAAAAAGTTGGAAACTTTATACCCCATTTGTATAGTTAACTCGTTTGATGATCAAAACTAAACTAAACCAAACCAACTTGGATGATAGCAAGAACAATGCGTGATCCGAAAGACAAATTATGGCTCTCGTGAGACAAGTTAAATGGCTTCTTCACATCCTTCATCTTTTGAACCCAAGAATAAGGTGCGGCGACCACGCCCTTCAAGTGGACGTCAACAGGTTGCAGGTTTTTTGCCGAGTACACAGCTTCAACATTATTCAATGCGAGCAAGACATCAGAGAAAATATTGATGCAATCTTGTCGGTCGACTAAGTCGGTAAGGGTAAACTCCAAGTGTGCTTTGACATATTGAATGATACCTAGCCCTAAAGAATTCAAATTGTGAGATTCATTAGTTTCGGGTGCTGCGCTTAGAAGGTGATGGATGTTGGAGGTTGGAGGGAGCCACGAAAGGATGAAGGGGGGAGGGAGAGGGGAAAGAGAAAGAGGTATGGAGGTAACATCTAATTTTTACAAGAAAAGTTGTGGATGTCTAATTTCACCCAAAATGCGAAGTTTAGGGACCATTTTTTGTTTGAGTCCAAATTTAGAGGACCATTTTGACACTTCACTCTGATCTAATCCTAAGTTCTATAAGTAAATAAATGAGTTTGCTGGCTCGGATTAGCCTCAACACTATGATAGGGGACAACATTACCAAAGAAAAGTCTAGAAAATGGTGGGTGGCTCACTTTACTCTGATTCTAATCTTAGGTTCTATAAGTCAATAAATGAGTTTGTTGGCTCGGATCAGCCCCAACACTATGCTAGGGTACAACATTACAAAAGAAAAGTCTAGAAAATGGTGGGTGGCTAAAAAAAAAAACTGTATAATCTCTCTCCTCTCTTTCATCTTCACCAAATCCCAGTACAACAACAACTGAAAATGATACCGCCGGCTTAGCCATCCCCACCGCCACAACCGTCTTCCTCCTCCACCGTCGCCGTTGCGCATCCAATCGCATCATTAGCGCCATCCAATCGCCAATACCTTCCTTTTTCCGCTTCCTGCTACGACGGTGCCAGGTGGTGGTCCACCACGACGACAACCAAGGGTAATCGGGTAATCTTACTTATATCTCTCCAGTTTCGGCATTTACTTTTCATTTTTTGGTGAAATAATTGCTATGGGTAGAGACACCCAATTAATTCATAGAAAGAAAGAATCCCCAAATTAATTGAATTGATTTTTCATCTGGAAAATGTCAATTCTTGAATCGGACCTTTTTTACTTGGAAGTATTGCCGAGATTACCCTTGAAATCCCTCACTCGGTTAAAATGCGTATCCAAAACTCTAAAAGCCGCAATCTCATCGCCGGAATTTGTACAACTTTACCTCCGCCGCCAGTTACTCAACTCCGACGGCACTGACCTCCTCGTCCTTTCTGGAAGCTGCCGCATTCGCTGCTACGACCTTGACTCCCCGCCTCACCTCCCCGCCGCCGCAGTTTTCCTCTGGTTTGACAAATCCGTCTCGCTGATCGCCGTTATTGGCTCCATCAAGGGCCTACTCTGTGTAGTCAAGAGGGTCAAAGGCACTGACCAATTGATTTTGCTCAACCCGTCAACCCGTATTTGCCGGAGTATTTCGGCCGTCATCAGCAATGCACAACTTACTAATTACGGGTTTGGGTTTGACCATGAGAATCACGACTTCAAAATTGTGGTTGTCTGTGATCAGTACAGTCCTCCTGATCCCAGAAGGCGGACTACCTATGTTTACAGCCTGAATTCCAACTCGTGGCGAATGGTGGAAACCACACTGCCTAAGGATTCAATGGAACAAAGAAGTGGTGGTGCTCTTATTAACAGTCATTTGTTGCATTGGTTGTTCTGGATCCCTTCCTTGGGCAAGCGTAGGATTGGTTGCTTTGACGTTTGCACCGAAAAATGGATGGATGATGTGCTGTTGCCTGCCTACTATTATGACCCTAGCCACAAGAACTACCTTCTTGACTTTGGGGTTCTTGACGGTTGCTTGTTCTCTTCATTTGATAATCGAGTTGATTCTTGTTTCGATGTGTGGGTTATGAAGGAGTACGGGGTTCAGGACTCGTGGGTCAAGTTGCTGAGCATCCCTGTTTCAAATGACTTGGAAGGGGGTGTTGTCCCTATTGTTTGTCGTAGATTGTCTGATGACATTTTGTTTAAACAGCGTCACAAGGCGAGGCTTTTCTGGTATAATAGGGTGGACAATGCTCACAATAGCATAACTGAGGCTGCCTTTCATCGAGCTCCGAATTTTGCATACCATCAGGTTTATACATGCATGAGAAGCCTTATCAGCATCTCCGGTGGCGTGCTATTTGAGGAGCTACAGGATGTTCCTGAAGAAGGTTTATGTTTGCGTTGCTGAATTTGTGTTCCAGATTAGAATGTACTGAGTGGGATTTTGGGCTCTAATAGTTAAAAATGATTTGTGTAAGAATTTGTATTTTGTATTTCAGATGATAAGAGATTCTGTAATGTGAGTTACGACTTTACTAGCTATGTTATTTCGACTTTCATCTTCAACCCTTTAAAGCCATACCCGTGTCTGACACCACACTCAGCTCAATGATGTACCCGATTCTCGCCTGTTCTATGTTTTCACATCACAGAAGAGACAGAGAGAGAAGCTCACATGACCTCCCCTCCCGCATCATCCCTTGTCTCGTAAAGCTAGATTTAGTTAGTAAAGCAGTCACTAGGTGATTCCCATTCTTCGACTCCTACTGATCAATCAGCATAGCCATATACAGCCATAGAGTTTAAAATCATAGCATCGATACAATATAGTATGATATAAGAAGTTGAGGGCAAACAATTAGCAGAACACAGCTTACCAATAGTTTATGAATTCCAACTAATAATGATTTGAGTCAAATCATCACATACTTAAAGAGGTAAGTAGATAAACCTGATCGAAAAGAGCACAGCCACATTACAAACATGTGCTAATTAACAAGGCAACAACAAGTCCTACCTTCAGACTAAAGCTGATTGCAGTTCCACAATTTGGTTCTCCAACACTTGTAATTCGATACTGTTAGTTGGCAGTTTGACAAACAATCCGCGAAACTCAATCAGGCACCCAGAAAATTTAACTGAACATCGATACAGGTCCACACAAAACAACATTTCCTCAATTTTATCTCCTAATCCGCCTTCAGATTCAAATCGGTTAGGATAATCAACATTAACAGTAAGCCTCTTCAAAACAGGGGCATTACATAGCAAGTATTCGGCTAAGTTGTTCAGATATTTCCGATGCTTGAAGATACATGCCACTATATCTATCCTCCTGACACGTAGTAACATACTTGAAGATGTGGGCTGATGATCAGATGCGAAGGATATTAGTTCATCACCTTGTGTAATACCCACTGTTAGCCCCAGATGATATAGATTGTGAAACACTGCACCAAAGAATTTCCGTTATCATCCTGCAAGCCTTCAAACTGACGAAAGGCTGAGGCAAGTATACGAAGCGCCCTAACCTTCGAAATCATCGGAACAATAAGCGATCTCAGCAGGGTCTGGCTACGGGTAATAATACTGAAGTCGTGTAATGCATTAGGGTTCGTAACAAAACAGCAGGTCAAGTGACGTACACACAAACCAAAGCTATTCAGTTTAGGTGCATCGATCACAACCTGACTATTCCCAATGAAAAACAATTGCAAAACTTTCAAATTTACACTAGATATCTTAAGAAGGACACCATTGTAATCATTAATTGTCTCGCCTTTGGTGCACCATCTTCCCGAGCCTAGCTGTAACTTCTCGAGTAAAGGGCAAGATGTAACCAGTTTCGACACGAACCCACATTGCGAAGGGCGTACTTTTATGCACAAGTTTTTCAAATTAGGAAGATTAACGATAACACTTGGATCATCAGGCAACTCATAATTAAGATTTACAAGCGGCAAATCAAGAGATACCAATGATTGGGTCTGGAATATGCAATGCGGGAGGGCCAACGACAAACCCGACTTGGAACAGGAATCGGAACTGCCAGGAAGATTCACCGTGACCTTGATTCTCTGGACGTTTCGAGAGCAGAGGAGACGCAACGACCATGAGTCCATGACTCCAAGTTATTATAGGGTTGGGAATATGGCGTGTGAAAGAAGAAAGAGTGGATGAGCCCGGAGGTGAGCTGGGACAGTAGCCGGTCAAAAACGGTGTAGATATCGGCGGATTGTGTCGGAAAGTGGCAGCAGTCGAGGTGGAGGGAGGTGACTTCCTTCCAAAGGTGGCGGTAGCGACGGGATAAGACGGAGGTGCAGACGGCGGATTTAGTGGGGAGGAGAGAGACAATGTCGACGAGGAGGGCGTCAGGTAGGGAGGTTAATCGATCAGGCGGTGGTTCACCATATGAGTCGTCACTGGTCTTTGGGTTATCGGGGTTACCACCCATTGCAAATCGTATGTTGATGGTATCAATCTAATCTAATCTAATCTAATCAATGAGTATACAAAACAGCAACGAAAACGAAAATAACAACAACAAAAACAAAGCCACAGCCTCTTGTTTCTAATTATATAATGGCGTCGATTTAAAAAAAAAAAAATATATTAATCAATCACCACATACATACATGCATATTTAATGAGCCTAATTTTTTTTGTTTGTGTTTTTGATTAATCACAAAATTTAAATTATTTTTCCAGCATTGTTTGAGAGTCCATGTTATTGAGGAGATTAGACAGGATCTTTCCATGCTATGTGTCATTCCTAATTCTAGTGGGTTTTTTTTTTGTTCTTTGGCAAATTTTAATACATTATTCGTGTATATTATTGTTAGGAATTTAGCAGTAAAACATGGGTTCAACCAACTATAATTTTCAAACAAACCACATAACTTAGCTTTTAGTAGTAGTAGTAGTACTAGTGAGTAAAAGTAGAAGTAATAGTTGTTGTTGTAGTTGTAGTAGGAGTAGGAGTAGGACTGTAGGAGTAAGAGCAGCAGCAGTAGTAGTAGGAGCGGCAGTAGCAACTGTTTCGAAGGGGAGTTATTTGTGGGTTTTCTCAACCCAGACCCGAAAGCGACCCGAACCCGAAAATGACCCGAATGTCTGGGTCATAACCCGACCCGACCCGATCGACCCGTTGGGTCAAATTAATTCTGCAAAATATATATTATAATGATAAAAAATAAAATTGAAATAGATAAATATTAATTAAATATTATTAATTGATTAATTAAGACATATAAGAGCACGTACAGTGGTGTGTTTCAACGGAATGGAGAGTTAACTCTTGAGGAGAGAAAAGACAGAAGAAGTTAACTCCAACCTCACAGTGGTGTGCTTCAGGAGAATGGAGAGTTAACTCTCCATCAACATTTGATGTAGCTAACTCTCTATTTGCAGCACACAAGTAGTTAGCTACAACTCTCACTTCTCTCACATACCCCACCCACTCTCATATAATATGCTATCGAATTACGATAATCAATCACGATTTAACTATTTTATTAATTTAATAAAGTTTGAGAATAATTAATTTTTAAAAATAAGTTTTTTACTCAAAAAAAATATTTTTTAATTTTTTTTAAAATAATTTTATAATATAATATAATTTTGATGTCGACTTATTTTATGTGATAGTGAAAAATATCAAACTTAGAACGATATTTCGCGAAAAAAAAAATGAAATATGAGTGGAAAGTGAGAAGATGTGATAAAATAATACAATACGGCCCACAAAAAGTGATGTGGAGAGTTAGATAGGAGAGTGATGGCATTGTAGGGGTGAATTAAGGTATTGACTCTCCAAGAAGAGATAGTGTGTTGGAGAGGTCGTAAATTATATGGTACCCCGCGCCACATGGCATGCCTCGATTGGCTGGGGCACAAAAAAAAATTAAAAAGCCTAAAATTAAAAAAAAAAAAAAACAGATCTCTTTACTCCACGCCTCCCATAACTCTCTTTCTCTCTCCTCTCTCCTCATTTCCCCTTCCATGGTTTTACTAATAAACTCCATCGTCGACCCACTTTCATCTCTCCCAATCGTCGCCGGTGACCCACCCTTACCTCCACCATAGACGTTGTTATTTTCTAGGATGGATATTATATAAAAAAAGGTATGGATTTTACAACTATGGGTCATAGATCTTACAACTTTGGGCCGTGGATCTTAATTTTGAACTTCAAGTTTCATGGTTTTTATGAAATGTTTTTATTTGTGAAAAGAAAATTGTGATTTTCATTTATAAAAGTCAGGAATTTCGGAAGGAAAAATGATGATGTTGGTGTAACTACAAATAAAAGAAAATTGTAAGATCCGTGTGTTTGTAATAAAAATATCCATGAACTTCTCCTTCTATCCATGAGGTTTAATCATGGATCATCTTTTTTTTTCTTTTTTTGAATGATTTTTCTTTTGAAAAAAAAAAAGTTTGGAATTCGAATTAACCTTCATTTTTTTTTTCAAAATGCTGGTTCTATTAATGGCGTATGGGTGAGCGACGTTGGAAGTCACCGGAAATGGAAGTCCAACTGGCGGAATTAGGGGTGGGGAGATTCGGTAAATTGATTTTAGTTTGATTTTTAATCAAATTCATGAACTTTAATTTCGATATCCATATACCACCATCATAATATCCATGAATAATATGGGTATGATCAATGAAATTAATTTATTAAATCCATGACTAATTATCCAATTTAATTTCCGGTGTATGGATCTTAGAAACGCCGTGAGCATTGGCCCATGGTCCAATTGATAGAAATACATATAGAGTGGTGGCTGTGTGTGGTGGTGCCGATTGGTGGTGGAGGAGATTGGTGGGGTTGAGAAAGGGAAGGACAGAGAAATGGAGTTTGGTATGTTTTTCTAAGCCAATTTCTGGGTTTGAATTTTTTTTTTTTTAAATTTTTTTTCTTCCCAACCAATCACGCGCTGACACGTGGCATGGTGTACGGTGACACTGTGCACCAAGGTGCACAGTATAACGACTGTGGAGAGGTAGTGTTTTATGGAGAGTGCGTTTTAGCGTTGTACATGGCCTAAGGTCACAATTATAATTAAAATATTGATATTATATAATACAATACATAAAATGCTTGTAAAATAGTAATAAAATAATAATTTGATGATAATAATTACCGAGAAAAAAAGGCGCGAGCATGTATTTTTGACCCGTTGGTCAACCCGTAACCCGACCTGAACCCGTATTAACCCGCGTATAGTCGACCCTTATTTGACCCGACCCGTAGTGACCCGAACCCGAAACCCGCCCGCCCGACCCGTTTGACAGGTCTAAGTAAAGCATACACAAATGAAGAAGCCTTAAATTAAAAAATTGGGTTGAATCAGCTTAGAAAGAAAAAACAACAAGGGGGCGAAATAAATTACACAATTATTGAAAGTCAACAATGGGTTCAATTACTCAATTAAATAAAAGTTTTATAACCAAATTAATGTATTATTACTTTGGCCTATTATCAAATGATGAAATTAATTTAAATTTTAAAACCCGTGCATGATTAGAAAAGTGTTTGGGTTGATGTCACGTCAAAACAATGGGTAGGTGGACTTTGAAGTCATCAAACTTATAAAGTTGAACGTTGAACAATTCCACTCCATGTACATACGAACATACCAACCACAAGATAACGTATGGCTACTAGAGTACTAGACCATTAACGCACACATATATTGTCTAATTTCTTCGATCGGCACCATTTATAATCCATCCCTATACTTACTCCGGCTTATCCATCCCACCACCACAACCGTCGTTCGATGTCGATTTTGGAATCCCGCCTTTTTTACCTACATGTCTTACCAAAATTACCCCTGAAATCTCTCGCCCGCTTAAAATGCGTATCCAAAACTCTAAAAGCCGCAATCTCATCGACGGAATTTATCCAACTTCACCTCCGTCACCAGTTCCTCGTCCCCGACACCAACGACCTCCTCGTTATCCAGGGAATGCGTGTCATTCGCTGCTATGACATCGACTCCCGACTCCTCTCCGTCGCCTCGACCTTCTTCCGGGAGCACAACCACCCGTCGGTCACTATCGTTGGCTCTTCCAGTGGCTTACTCTGTCTGTTGAGGGATTCCAGCTTGATCTTGCTCAACCCGACAACCCGAATTTCTCGGGCTGTCCCCATTCCATCCAACAGTGGAAACGCCACTCATTTCTTCGGGTTTGCGTCTGACCATGAGAATCTCGACTTCAAAATTGTGGCCGTCTGTGATCAATACTATGCATCTGCTATTAAAGCGCGTTTTACCATGGTTTACAGCTTGAATTCCAACTCTTGGAGAGATGTGGAAACCACAATGCCTGAGGATTCAATTGAAGGTAGAAATGGTGGTGTTCTTTTGAACAATCATTTGCTGCATTGGATGTTCTGGAACCCGTCTTTGCGCAAGCGTAGGATTGGTTGCTTCGATGTTTGTAGCGAAAAATGGATGGATGATGTGTTGTTGCCTGCATACTATTACGACCCTAGCCACAAGAACTACCTCTTGGACTATGGGGTTGTTGACGGTTGCTTGTTCTCCGTGTTTGAAAATCGAGTTGATTCTAGTTTCGATGTGTGGGTTATGAAGGTGCACGGGGTTCAGGACTCGTGGGTCAAGTTGTTAAGCATCCCTGTTTCAAGTGACTTGGAAGGTGGAGTTATCCCCGTTGTTTGTCGTGGAGAGTCCGATGATGTTTTGGTTCGACAGCGTCACAGGTCTAGTCTTTTCTGGTGCAATAGGGTGGACAATGGATTAAGTGGGGTTAAATTGCGTCTAGCTCCGAATTTTTCGGATTTTCCGGTTTATAAATGCATGAGAAGCCTTGTTACCCTTCCCGGTGGCGTGTCATTTGAGGAGCTAGAGGAAGCTTCTGGTCAAAGCCGGTTTTTCTAAACTTCCCATAATAGTACTTTTGTTGTTACTCAGTTTACGTTTAATATATAATATGCAAAATTTGTGTAAGTTGGTTCACATTGTATAAGTTGGATCATGCTTTTAATTTGTTGAATAAAATTGTATAAGATTCTGTGCTTCTGGCTACTACACTAAATACTCAGTAAATACCAACAATATGTATGTACACAATTCTTGCCTTTACTTTCCGAGTCTCATATTAAGAGAGACGAAAACAGAGTCTCATACTCATTCAAAAACGAACAGAGCGCATCCACATAAAGAGGTAAAGTAAGTGAAAATATGTAATTAGGGTAGATAAGGATATTTGTTGTCGTGTTATTGATTAGGGGTGAACCCCTATTTATAACGTTACATAGTTTTGCTGTTAATAGTAAATTATACGGAGTACTCCGCCCTAATTTGATCCTCCAGCACTTGCAATTCATCACTGTTGGTTGGCAAGTTTACATGCCGTCCGCGGAACGCAATCAGACACACAGAAAATTTCCTTGAGCAGTTATAAAGTTCCTTGCAAAACTTCATTTCTCTTAGTTTATCTCCGGATCCAGGTTCAGGATGTCCGGGCCAATTTGTGTATATAACAACCGTCAACCTCTCCAAAACAGGGGCATTATTTATCAAGTACTTGGCCAACTTTATCAAACTTTTCCGATATTTGAAGAAATAAACTCTTATTTTTATACTCTTGACGAAGAGTAACAGATTAGGAGATGTGATCTTTACTTCATCAATAACATTTCCATAACTAAACCGTAACTCCAGATCGGATAGACTGCGAAGAACCAAGCCTTGAAACCTATCAAATGTCCCGCTACCTATGTAAAGCCATCTGACATTCAACATCACCGGAATAAGCGGTTTCATGAGTGTCTTGCTGTAGGTATGGATAATGGCATTGTGCAATCCAGTCAGGTTCTTAACAAAACAACACGTAAAGCGAGTTGCTGTGATAAAAAAGTCACGAAGTTTAGGCGTATCAATCACAACCTTTGTTGTCTTAGGTACGTCAACTAACTTCAACCGCAGAGTTTTCAAATTTCCACCGTATATTTCAATGAGGCCACCATTATTATCATCAATTTCGCCGTCTTTGGTACAATAATTATCATCACTGCACAAGGTTAATTTCTCAAGTAAAGGGCAAGACGAAACCAGTTTCGACACGAACCCACAATTCGAAGCATGTAATTTCAAGCACAACTCTCTCAAATTAGGAAGATTATTAATAATAACGTTTGGGTCATCAGGCAACTCATAATAATCAAAACAATGCGGCGGTAGAGAAAGAGATACCAATGATTGAGTCCGAAAGACGCAGTGCGGGACAGTGAAGGGAGAACCCACATCCGAACCTCTAGGAAGCACCACTATGAGCTCGATTTTCTGGACATGCCGAGAGCAAAGGAGGCGTAACCATGACTCCAAGTAATGAGGTTGAGGGTTTGGGACGCTAAGGAAAAAAGAGCGGATGACCGGGGAGGTGAGTTTAGTGAGGAGACGGTCGGCAACGGCGTAGATATCGGCGGAAAGTAGCGGGAAGTGGTGGCAGTCAAGGTGGAGAGAGGTAACTTCCGTCCAAAGGTGGCGGTAACGACGGGATAATACGGAGGTCGAGACGGCGTTTTTGGTGGAGAGGAGGGAGATAATGTCGATCAGTATAGCGTCGGGTAATGAGGTTAATCGGTCAACCGGTGGCTCTTGGGGTAACTCGACAGTACTTGCGTCGTGACGGGTCTTTTGTTTTTTGGGTTTCCTATCTATTTCCCCCAACAACATTATTGCAGAGATGTTTGTTTGGGGACTTTGTAGTAAGAAAATCGGGGTTGTTCGAGTTGGTACGAAGGGTTATTATATCTTATTTATAATATTATTAATCACATTATTTAATCAAACTCGTAAATTTATGGAAATCTAATCTATCTAATCTAATATATATTATAAAAGCCGAGTACAGCCTTTCATTGGTGGACACTTGGCACAACCCTATTGGATGAAAAATATTAAAGTAGTGATAAGGAAAATTAATAAACAGTACAATTAAAAATTATAATTAGTTGAATATTTAGATTATTTAATTTAATTAGAAAAAGGAAAGTTTTAAAATCTATTAAGCGTTGAAAATATTAACAGTCTAGAAAAAATGATTTCCAATCTATACAAAGTATATGATTTCTTCGAATTTGTTAATCATGATCGTAATATTTGTCACACATTTTCATTTTGCAACACATCTTTCACAAAAAAAAAGAAAAAAGAGTTCCAAAAAGAATGTGCAAATCATAGAGAATTGGGAAAAGTATAAGCCTTAAGGTGAATTATTATTAGTTTAACAAGTGATATTCCGTTTACTAATTTTGTTAATTCGACTTTTTTCGTACAAGTGTGGAAAGAGTTTTATAAAATATTTAATAAAATTTAAGCCATGTGTTTAGAATATACTAAAGGGTAATACTTAAGGAAAAATGTCTATACAAAGAGTTAGTAATTGGTTCATGAATAGAGTTTGTCATTGCATGGTGTATTTTGTTATATATGTAGCATTGGTTCATGAATTTGTACATGCATACAATTTGTTCTTTCTGTTTGTGGCTTCTTGGGTACCATTGTTTGATTTGTTTTCTATTATTATCAGAATCAATTTTGGGTGGGACATTATTGTGTCATGTAGCAAAGGGTTTGGTTGAGTCAGATTCTACCATGCCGAGTTATTGGATTTCTCGGATTGTGCAACCTTTGATGCAAACAAATGTGACTTATTATTATAATAAGTGACTGCATAGAGTTCTCCGTTTAAAACTCAAATGTTATTGCAATTTTACAATCCGACTCTTCCATATGTTAATTGAGAGCTGAAAGAGTTATATTTCAAAAAGTTCAACTACATTGAGCAATGCTATTGCTTATATATATGTAGAATATCAAGCACATTATAAATAAATGAATGGAATTCAAGCAGTATAATTTTTTCCTCTATGTTACAGTATAGTGAAGAAAATATGTCTATACAAAGATTAATAATAAAAAAAAAATAATGAATGAATATGATATTTAAGTTTGACCAGAATTTATTTTCTCCTTTTTTTTATTGGATTCTCTTAACTAATATGGTTTCTAAAAATAATGAATGAATACTCCCTCCTACCCACTTTTATTTTCCCCTTTCGGAAACTGTTTTTGAGTAGCCATGTTCGTAGCTACTTTTAGACCAAGAATTGTCGTATAAACAAAACAATAATAATAGTACTATGTAGTAGTAATAGTAACAATAAAAGGGCGGAGCAAGGAAGGTCGTCGGGAGAGAACATAATCAATAATCTGCTTAAGCTACAAACAAGTCCGTCAGATGAGACTCAACCAAATTGAAACTCCCAATTTGATTCTCCAAAACTTGCAATTCATCACTGTTAGTTGGCAGTTTGACATGCCATCCGTGGAATGCAACCACGCAGCTAGAAAATTTCATTGAGCACTGATAAAGGTCCTTGCAAAACATCATTTCCTCGAGTTTATCTCCAGATTCATCGCGTTCAGGTTGTTTTGAGTTTGGGTTATTCTCATAGACATCAACACTCAGCCTTTTCAAAACAGGTCCATTTCTTATCAAGTACTCTACCAACTTTATCAAGTTTTCCCGATTTTTCAAGCTACACATTATCCTTATCTTCTCGACAAGACGTATTAGTCTAGGAGATGCCAACTCAAAGCGGACAGAATTCAGTTCATCAATGCTTAAACTTCCACGAGCCAAGTGTATCCACAAAACCGATAATCTCTGAAAAATCAAGGGTCTCCCTTGATCATCCAGTAAGCGCTCAAACCGCTCGATTGCCGGGGCATATATGTGGAGCACTTTAACATTCAAAACACTGGGGAAAAGCGACCTCGTCAGTGTCCATCTACGGCAAAGAATAGTAGCCTCCTGTAATGCACAAGTCAACTACGGCAAAGAATAGTGTCCATCTACGGCAAAGAAAGTACAAGTCAACTTCGGTAGTGCTGCGACTAACTCGAATCTATCAAGTTTAGGCGCATCGATCACAACCTTATTATTAATCTTAGCTCCGGGATACACAAGCAACACCAAAATCTTCAAATTCCCACTATATATTCTTACAAGTCCACGATTATTATAATCAGTTACGCTGTCTTTAGTCGAATGCTTTTCGACGCTCAAGATCAATTCCTCAAGAGAAGGGCAGGATTTAATCAGTTTCGAAACGAACCCCAATTGTGAAGCTGAAGCAGACACGGTTAAGCGCAACTTATTCAAATTTGGAAGATTAACAATTACACTATCATCATCAGGCAATTCACAACAAACGTTAGCCAACAAATTAAGAGATGCCAATGATGGGGTCCGGAAGATGCAACGCGGCAGAATTAAGGGCGGACTGGAACCGCTACGACACCGCTCCATATTAGTGAACTCGATTTTCTGGACATATCGAGAGCAGAGGAGGCGTAACCATGACTCCAAGTAATGAGGTTGAGGGCACGGGGCGCGGATGATGAAAGAGCGGATGACCGGGGAGGTGAGCTGGGACAGTAGCCGGTCGGCAATGGAGTAAATATCGGCGGAAAGTAGCGGGAAGTGTGATACAAACTCAGGCCAAATTTCATTGTCAAATTCAAGTCCAGGTCAGCTCGCAATGTCAACTGCCACGCAAGCTTCCAAGGTCAAAGGAAATGGGCAGGGAAAGTCAGAAATTGAGAAATGCAAGCTGTCCGAGAATGAGCTGTCCAAGGAGAATATTCTAGAGATAATGATTGGCAAAACCACCTGAGGCTCTGCACCTGGTTTTGCAGGAATAGAAAGCTGTCATTTGTCTTCTAGTAATGCTGTCATTTGTCATTTTGTTTAGCTGGCATTAGTCCGTTGCACCTTCTAGTACTATAAATTGTGAGGAGCGTATGATTGTAAGATTCACCATCATTTTTGTAATTTCTCATTCTCATCTTAATATAATCTTTCAGTCTTCCTCTCAAATTGCTTCAGTCTTAATCTTATTTCTTTTTAATGGTGTTTGTTGATCAATAAAGATTTAATCTTTATCATTGGTATCAGAGCCAGTCTTCCTCAGACCTGTTTAAATGGCACCACGTAATCAAAATCCCAACCCAAATGCAGACAATTCCGATGAAAATCAGACGCGTCTTCAGTTGGATGGAAGGTTTCAGGCGCTAGAACAAAGATTCACTGCCATGGGAGAGTCGATACGAAGTGGAACAGATGAAGCCTTGGCCAGAATGACAGAGATGATGGCAGGGTTGTCAGCAGAGTATCAGAGACTCAACACCACGGTACAAAATCTGAGTGGAACAGGCAGCAGCAGTCAGAACAATAATCACCAGGGTATGAACAACCAACTTCTTGCTAGAATGGGTAGATTAGAGTTTCCTAAATTTAATGGTGATAATCTAGATGGATGGTTGTTTAAATGTGATCAGTTTTTTTCACTGAGTGATAACATGTCTGAAGAGTATAAGGTAGTAGTAGCTGCTATGCATTTAGAGGGTTTTGCTTTAGAATGGCATCAGTCTTTTCTGAAAACCAGGAATAAAAGTGGATTAAACCCTGTTAAATGGGAGGAGTATAAGGAGTTGTTGCAGAATAGGTTTGGAAAAACATTTGATGATCCTATGTCTGAACTTGTTAACCTGAAACAAGCTGGTTCTACTGTGAGTAATTATCACACTGCTTTTGATAGATTGCTTCATAGGGTAGAATTGACTGAAGAATATGCTGTGAGTTGTTTTCTTGCTGGCCTTGATGATCACATAGAGTACCCTCTGAGAATGTTCAGACCCAAAACACTCCAAGAAGCCTATGGCTTGGCAAAAATCCAAGAAGCCACCTTAACACTCACCTACAAATCACCTAAACCACCCTTATTGACAAAGCAACCACCTTTATTACCCACACCACCCAAAATAACCCAAACTACTGCCCAAATACCACCCCTATCCAAATATAATCAACCCTACAACAATTCTGGAAACCAAAAAAGCTTGAACCCAACCCCATATGCCAATGGCACAAGAAGGACTCTTACTTCTGCTGAGATGGAAGAAAGGAAAAGAAAAGGACAGTGTTTTTGGTGTCCAGAGAAATTTACTCCTGGTCATAGATGCCAAGTAAGAAAGAACCAGGTCTACACCATTGAAGTAAGGGATTTGGGTAACACTGATGAAGGATATAAGGCAGAGGATTGTGAAGTAGAGTTGGAAGGAGAGGCTCACCAGTGTGTAGCCATGATTTCAGCTTGTGCTATGGGAGGAGTAGAAAGCTTCCAAACTATGAGGGTGACTGTATACAGGGAAGGAAAACCACTACAGGCCTTGATTGACAGTGGTAGTTCTCATAATTTCTTGAATGTAGACACAGCAAAAAGGATTGGGTGTGAAATGGAGGTTATGAAACCTATGGAGATTTCTATGGCAGATGGAAATACATTATTATGTGATAAGGCTTGTCAGGGATTTTCATGGGAGCTTCAAAAGGCTAAGTTTGAGGACCAATTCTACCTCATTCCACTTGGGAACTGTGACATGGTGTTAGGAGTTCAGTGGCTATCAAAACTTGGGTCAATTGTTTGGAACTTTAGCCAGTTAACCATGGAGTTACAACACATGGGCAAGACTATAATCATCAAAGGACTCAAGCCAGGAAGGGTAAAAATTACACCCCCTAAAGAGATGGCTAAGTTGATCCAGCAAGATGTTCAGCTGGCTATGATTCAGGTGAGGCCTGTTTCCGAGACAGAAGGTCTGGAAATGCCTTCTATGCATGCTGTGCAGGTGCACCACCAGGCTGACACACCTATGGATGGTTTAGAACAGGTGTTACAATCATTTGGACAGGTTTTTGAAGAACCTCAGGAGTTGCCACCAGTGAGAGAAGGGCATGACCACAGAATTCCACTGAAGCATGGAACAAGTCCTGTAAATCTTAGACCCTACAGGTTTCCTGCTGGGCAGAAAGATGTGATTGAAAAAATCACTAGGGAATTGATGGAGAATGGGGTTATACAAACAAGTAGCAGTCCTTTTGCATCCCCTGTAGTACTGGTGAAGAAGAAGGATGGGAGTTGGAGACTTTGCATAGACTATAGGGAGTTGAATAAGTACACCATCAAAGACAAGTTCCCAATTCCACTCATTGAAGAACTTCTAGATAAGTTACATGGAGCAAAATTTTTCACCAAGCTGGATCTCAGATCAGGGTACCATCAGATTAGAATGTATCCGGATGACATTCACAAGACTGCTTTCAAAACCCACCATGGACACTTTGAATTTTTGGTCATGCCATTTGGATTGACAAATGCTCCGGCTACCTTCCAGGGCCTTATGAATTCCATTTTTAAAACTGTACTGAGAAAACATGTCCTTGTTTTCTTTGATGATATTCTCATCTACAGTCAAGACTGGGATTCACACTTAGAGCATGTTGCTGCAGTGCTGAGAACTCTACAAGATGAGCAGTTGTTTGTTAAGAGGAGTAAGTGTGATTTTGGAGCTACTTCTTTAGAGTATTTTGGGTACATTATCTCTGATAAGGGTGTGGCCACAGATCCTGAAAAGATTAGAGTTATAAGAGATTGGCCTGTACCTACTTCTATCAAACAACTAAGAGGATTTTTGGGCTTGGCTGGGTATTACAGGAGGTTTATACAAGGGTTTGGTGGAATTGCAAAACCTCTAACAGTCTTGTTGAAAAAAGGAGGGTTTAATTGGACTGATGTGGCCACAACAGCTTTCAATCAGCTCAAGCAAGCACTCATCAGTGCCCCAGTTCTGACATTACCTAATTTTCAGAAACAGTTTGTCATGGAAACTGATGCATCTCAGGAGGGCATTGGGGCTGTACTGATGCAGGAAGGACACCCTATTGCTTTTGTGAGCAAGGCATTATCACCCAAGAATCAGACCCTATCCACTTATGACAGGGAGCTGCTTGCCATACTCTTTGCAGTGGGAAAATGGCATCATTATTTGATGACTGGCACTTTCATTATCAGGACTGATCAACAAAGCATTAAATACATCTTGGAAGGTAAGATGTCAACCCCATTCCAACAGAAATGGATCACCAAGTTGCTGGGTTATGACTTTCAAATTGAATATAAGAAGGGGAGCACTAACCTGGTAGCAGATGCTCTGTCCAGATTGCCAAGCAATCAAATACTGGCTATGACTGTTTCATCTGTTCAATCTGACTTGCTGGAAAAAATTCAACAATCATGGACCAGAGACCCACTGCTGGTAACTTTAATAGCTGAAAAAACCACTGATACACACAGCCATCCTGATTACACTTGGGTTAATCAACAACTCAGGAGAAAGGGAAGATTGGTAGTGGGAAACACAGATGAACTGAGAAGGGAAATAATTTACATCTGGCATAATACACCCACTGGAGGCCATTCGGGTACTGAGGCCACCTTAAGGAGGATTCAAACCCTCTTCTACTGGAAGGGAATGATGAAGGATGTCAAGACCTATATCAGATCATGTGTCACTTGTCAGAGGAATAAATATGAGACTGCAGCTACACCAGGGTTAATTCAGCCATTACCAATTCCTACCACAGTCTGGTCTAACATAGCTATGGATTTTATTGATGGCCTGCCTAAGTCATTAGGTAAAGATGTCATAATGGTAGTGGTAGACAGGCTGAGTAAGTATGCACACTTCATTGCTTTGGCCCACCCTTATTCAGCCACAACTGTAGCCCAAGCCTTCTTGGATAATGTCTATAAGCTTCATGGAATGCCTGAAGACATAGTTTCAGACAGAGACCCCATTTTCATCAGCAACTTTTGGCAAGCCTTGTTCTCAGTTCATGGAGTCTCTCTCAGCATGAGTTCTGCCTATCACCCCAGTCAGATGGCCAGAGTGAAGTATTGAACAGGTGTCTAGAGACCTACTTGAGATGCATGTGTTGTGATAGTCCTAAGGACTGGGCTAAATGGCTGCCAATGGCTGAATTCTGGTACAATACTAACTATCATACAGCTACTCAGTCCACTCCGTTTGAGATACTGTATGGACAAGCCCCACCTATACACATTCCATACATTCCTGGGGAAACAAATGTGGAAGCTGTAGATAGGAGTCTACAAGCCAGGGAGAGGGTCATTGAGTTGCTCAAGTTTCATTTGGGAAGAGCTCAGAATAGGATGAGACAGATGGCTAATAAACACAGGAGTGAAAGAAGCTTTGAGATTGGAGATTTTGTTTATGTCAAACTCCAACCTTACAGGCAAAGCTCAGTGGCTGCAAGAGTAAATCAGAAGCTATCTCCTAGATACTATGGCCCATACAAGGTGTTGGACAAGATAGGACCAGTTGCATACAGATTGGACCTTCCTCCTGGTTCTCAAATCTACCATACACTCCATGTTTCCAAGCTCAAAAAGCATATGGGCAAACTACCTGACTCTACCTACTTGCAGTCCACCGCAGATGATCCTACCTTAACCAAAATTCCTGAGATGGTAATGGAGAGAAGAGTAATCGGGAAACACAACAAGGCTGTAACTCAAGTGTTGGTTAAATGGGTTGGTCATACTGTGGAGAATGCTACATGGGAAGACTTTGCTAAATTCACTGAGCAATTTCCTCAATTCGATCCTTGGGGTCAAGGATTTTCTGAAGGAGAGGGTAATGATACAAACTCAGGCCAAATTTCATTGTCAAATTCAAGTCCAGGTCAGCTCGCAATGTCAACTGCCACGCAAGCTTCCAAGGTCAAAGGAAATGGGCAGGGAAAGTCAGAAATTGAGAAATGCAAGCTGTCCGAGAATGAGCTGTCCAAGGAGAATATTCTAGAGATAATGATTGGCAAAACCACCTGAGGCTCTGCACCTGGTTTTGCAGGAATAGAAAGCTGTCATTTGTCTTCTAGTTTTGCTGTCATTTGTCATTTTGTTTAGCTGGCATTAGTCCGTTGCACCTTCTAGTACTATAAATTGTGAGGAGCGTATGATTGTAAGATTCACCATCATTTTTGTAATTTCTCATTCTCATCTTAATATAATCTTTCAGTCTTCCTCTCAAATTGCTTCAGTCTTAATCTTATTTCTTTTTAATGGTGTTTGTTGATCAATAAAGATTTAATCTTTATCAAAGTGGTGGCAGAAAAGGTGGAGAGAGGTAACTTCCGACCAAAGGTGGCGGTAACGACGAGATAAGACGGAGGTGGTGACGGCGGTCTTTGTGGGGATGAGGCAGAGAATGTCGACGAGGAGGGCGTCGGGTAGAGAGCTTAATCGGTCAACCGGTTGCTCTTGACCTAACGCGGTAGTAATTGCGTCGTGACGGGTCTTTTGTTTTTTGGGTTGTCTATCTATTTCCTCCAAAAACATTCTTATTATAGAGAGGTAACAATATATTTAGTGTGTTTTGATTGGAGGCGTTCGAGTAAGAAAATCGGGCTGTTCGAGTTGGTATATATATATGGAGGATGTACATAGAGAAACATCACGACGTAAATAGTTATAGGGGTTTTTTTTTTTTTTTTTTTTGTTGGAGAAAACTTGGAGAAAACTTGAGAATGGAATAGTGGAATACGTTTTTCTCATTAACAATAGAAGGAAAGAGGCCTTTATATAAGGCTTACAATAATAACCACCTGAGATAATGCATAACTAATAAATAGGAAACCTACCCACTAACAAACACTACTAACAAACGTGCACAATGCACTACAAACAATTTGACCCACTAAGTGATTAACTCTAATTATTAGGAAACTAACTAAAACTAATTTACTGATTTTTTGGAACAACTCAACACACCCCCTTGATCCAAAATATCTTCTTCATCTTCATGGAGCACTTCTCTCCATAACCAGTGAAGCACTTCTTTTCACTTGTGATGCACTTCTCATCACCTTACGATGACGCACTTCTCGTCACCTTGTAGAAAATATTTAGTGTTGTGGAGCACTTTAACATTCAAAATCACGGGGAAAACCGACCTCGTCAGTGTCCAGCTACGGCTAAAAAATGTAGCCTCCTGTAATGCACTAGGGTTCTTAACAAAAGAACAAGTCAACCTAGGTATTCTTGCGACTAACTCGAATCTATCAAGTTTAGGTGCATCGATCACAACCTTATTATTAATCTTAGCTCCGTGAAACACAAGCAACGCCAAAATCTTCAAGTTCCCACTATATATTCTTACAAGTCCACGATTATTATCATCAGTTACGCTGTCTTTGGTCGAATATTTGTCGACGATCAAGATCAATTCCTCAAGAGAAGAGCATGATTTAATCAGTTTCGAAACAAACCCCAATTGTGAAGCGGAAGCAGACACCCTTAAGTACAACTGGTTCAAATTTGGAAGATTAACAATTACATTATCATCATCAGGCAACTTATGGGAAGTGTATATTGTTATGATGTATTATTTATTGTATTCACATATTATTATAGCATAGTATCTAGGTTTGCCTATTATAGTTAGGGAAAATATTAGGAGTCTTTGTATATATGGGAGTCTTGAGTCCCTTATTCAACTTAACGCAATACAGTGAAATTGTGCGTTCATATGGCATCAAGAGCAGGTAGAGATCCTGAGGAAGAGAGAATACACAAAGAGAATAAACAAACAAACATGGTTGATGTTAGTCACATAGTGGCAAGAGTAAATGCAAGCCGAGAGAGAAAAGAGTACTCTTCTGACACGCTAAAGGCAGCAGGTTTCACCCTTGGAGATATAGAAAGATTGCGTTCTTTGATATCGCCTAGTTCGGACAAGATCGAACAACTTACAAGTAATGAGAAATTGGATGAGTCATGGATAATGGACTCGGGATGTTCACACCATATGACGGGGAACAAAGACATAATGTATGCACTTTGGAAAGGCGAGGCAGCAAGTGTTGGATTGCCGGATGGAGTACAGGTCATGGCATCGTGGCGAGGAAAAGTCAAATTAGACGAACAGCTTGTACTTGGAAATGTTTTATATGTGCCAAAATTGAATTGCAATTTAATTTCTATTGGCCAATTAGTACGAGAATGTAACATTATAGTGACTTATTGGCCAAATTTTTGTGTAATGCAGGACCCTTCTACGAAGACGCTGATTGGAGCGGGTGACTTTCGAGATGGGGTTTACTACTATCGAGGGATCGTTGAGCGACATCAAATCTCACGAGTCAAGGTAGCTGATGACGTCAAACTGTGGCACAAGCGAGTTGGTCACCCTTCAAGCAGAGTATTGTCCTCTGTCTTTAATTCTTTAGGAAAAGATTTTGTTTGGGATAACAATTTTGTTTGTGATTCGTGTTGTCGAGCTAAACAAACACGATTACCTTTTGTTCGAAATCATAAAATATCGGCCAATGTTTTTGATCTAATTCATTGCGATATTTGGGGAGGTTATCGAGTAAGTGATTTGTCAGGGTCACATTATTTTTTGACTATAGTCGATGATTGTAGTCGTGGCGTCTGGTTGTATCTGATGAAAGACAGAGGAGAAGCAGGACAATTGCTACGTGATTTTTGTAAGATGGTACAGGTGCAATTTGATAAGCAAATTAAGGTAATTCAAAGCGATAACGGGAGTGAGTTTGGGTCTAATCCTATGCTTAAGTTTTACAGGGAACATGGGATTTTCTTTCAGACGAGTAATGTGGACACACCACAACAAAATGCCCGTGTCGAGAGAAAGCACCGACATATCTTGGAGATGGCACGAGCCTTACGATTCGAAGCTGGGTTGCCCGCCGTTTTTGGGGAGCCTGTGCATTGACATCGGCGTATTTGATTAATCGAACACCAACTCCATTATTGAAAGGTAAGTCTCCTTATGAGGTACTACATGGTGTGAAGCCGAGCTTAGATCATTTACGAGTATTTGGATGCTTGTGTTATGCACACAATAAGGATAGGACCCGAGATAAATTCGGAGAAAGGGGGAGGCGTTGCGTTTTCTTGGGTTATTCCAATGGGAAAAAGGGATGGCGTGTCTATGATATTGAGAGTAGACAAACATTTTCTTCGCGAGATGTGAAGTTTATAGAACATGTTTTTCCTTTTTTGGTGAATGAGCAACAACAAGACAAATGAACAATTAAAGACAGGGGGAGTGATTTTCTAGCTAATGAAGAGTATTGTGAAGCGTTTTTTGGGAATGAGGCATGTACAGGCCAGAGTGTGAGTATGAATAATGCCGCAATAGGGGTAGCAGATGCTACTGGCGTCAATGAAAATGCACAAGAAGACCATAACATGGCTGTGGATAGTGCTCCGACAGGGGGAGCAGATATGACAGGAAGAAATAGCATGAGTAAATCCCGTGAAGATATAGTAGGTGCAGGAGAGGAACATATGGAAGACCATTTGAGAGAACAGTCGAGGGACCAGTCACCGGAACAGTTGAGGGACCAGTCACCGGAACAGTTGAGCGACCAGTCACCGGAACAGTTGAGGGACCAATTGACAGAGCAGTCGACAGAGCAATCAAGGGAACAGGCAACAGAACAGTTCCCAGACAATAGTTCCAAGGATATGGGGAAAGGTGCACGCGAGAAATTTACTCCAGCTTGGATGAAGGACTTCGTATGCAAGACGAGAACAGTAGTAGTGAAACCCATCTCCGACATTGCGCACCCGTCTTCCATTGTGTCTTCAAAGAAAGGTACGCGTTACCCTATAGCCAATTATGTTAACTATAATTGTTTCTCTGTCTCCTATCAACAATTTCTTGCAGCTATTAGTGTTGAAAAAGAACCACGGTCATATTTCGAGGCAGCCAAGGAGGTCAAGTGGAGAGAAGCCATGGCGAAAGAGATAGCAGCTTTGGAGGCCAATAAAACTTGGAGTGTGGTGACGTTACCACCTGACAAACGTCCAATCGGGTGCCGTTGGGTGTACAAAATCAAGTATCACGCAGATGGTACTGTAGAACGATACAAGGCAAGGCTTGTGGCTCAGGGATTTACCCAGGTTGAGGGCGTCGATTTTCAAGAAACTTTTGCCCCGGTTGCGAAAATGGTAAGTGTTCGATGTTTACTGAGTGTAGCAATGGCAAAGCATTGGCATATTTCACAGCTAGACGTAAATAATGCCTTCTTACATGGAGACTTAGAGGAAGAAGTATACATGAAGTTGCCACCAGGTTTTGAAGCAATTGGACGTGATAAAGTTTGCCGACTAAAGAAATCTTTGTACGGATTACGACAGGCCTCACGTAATTGGTTCTCCAAATTGGCTGATTCTTTGCGTAAATATGGGTTTCAGCAATCTTTGGCCGATTACTCCTTATTTACTTGCAGGACAACAAGCTCGTTTCTTGGCGTTCTCGTATACGTTGATGACATGATAGTTGTTGGAGACAATGAAGCTGCCATTGGTGCATTTAAGTCTTTCTTAGATAAAAATTTTGGTATAAAAGATCTTGGTCCATTGAAATTCTTCTTGGGCATAGAAGCTGCGCGAGGGGAACAAGGGTTATTTTTGAGTCAACGTAAATATGCTCTAGAGATTGTGGAGGAATGTGGTTTATTGGGATCAAAGCCCCTTGACACACCGATGCAAGCCAATCAAAAATTAGCATTAGCGGATAGTGAGCCGTTGAATGATCCGATGAAGTATAGAAGGTTAGTTGGACGACTCATTTACTTGACAATCACACGCCCAGATCTCGTATATTGTGTTCATGTGCTATCACAATTTATGCAAGCGCCGAAGAAAGATCATTGGGATGCAGCCTTACGAGTAGTACGATATCTAAAGGGGTGTCCAGATAAAGGTATTGTTTTGGGAGGATCGAGTGATTTTCAATTGTATGGTTATAGTGATTCAGATTGGGCTCGTTGCCCTTTGACGCGACAATCAGTAACCGGGTACTTTGTGTGTCTTGGGACTTCACCTATCTCGTGGAAGACAAAGAAGCAAGCTACAGTATCGCGTTCATCGGCAGAAGCAGAGTACCGAGCCATGGGGGCAGCTACCAGTGAGCTAATTTGGTTAAAGTCATTTTTGGCGTCACTTGGGATTAGTCATAAACAGCCAATGCGGCTATATTGTGATAATCAGGCAGCGTTACACATTGCGAAGAATCCAGTTTTTCATGATCGCACTAAGCATATTGAAATCGACTGTCACTTTGTGCGTCAACACCTAATTCGAGGTAACATTGCAACATCGTATGTTCGCACAAAGGACCAGCTAGCTGACATTTTCACGAAGGCACTTGGTCGACCATCCTTTGAATATTTGTCAGGCAAGCTGGGCATCCGAAGGCCGTCTGCTCCACCTTGAGGGGGAGTATGGGAAGTGTATATTGTTATGATGTATTATTTATTGTATTCACATATTATTATAGCATAGTATCTAGGTTATGGGAGTCTTGAGTCCCTTATTCAACTTAACGCAATACAGTGAAATTGTGCGTTCATACAACTCACAACAAACTTTAGCCAACAAATTAAGAGATACCAATGATGGGGTCTGGAAGATGCAACGCGGAAGAATTAAGGGCGAACTGGAACCGCTAGGGCATGGCTTCACATTCTTCAACACGATGTTCTGGACGTTTCGAGAGCAGAGGAGGCGTAACCATGACTCCAAGTAATGAGGTTGAGGGTACGACGCGTAGAAGAAGAAAGAGCGGATGACCGGGGAGGTGAGTTGAGTGAGGATTCCGTCGAGAACGGTGTAAATATCGGCGGAATGTTGAGGGAAGTGGCCCCAGTCAAGGTGGAGAGAGGTGACTTCCTTCCAAAGGTGGCGGTACCGACGGGATAAGACTGAGGTAGAGACAGCGGTTTTGGTGCGGATGAGTGAGAATATGTCGACGATTACGCCGTCGGGAAGGGAGCTTAGTCGGTCAACTGGTGGCTCTAATTGGCGTAATTCAGAAGTAATTGCGTCGTGACTGGTTTTTTGTTTTTTGGGTTTTCCATCCAAATCCTCCATAAACATAATATGGCTGAATTACCGGCCAGTTGACCAATTAAGATTAAGCTCCCTAGTGTGTTTTGATTGGAGACGTTCAAGTAATAAAATCGGGGTGTTCGAGTGTGATTTTTTTGTGGTGTTTGTTTCATAATTTATTCAAAGATTCTAGGGTTATTGCCGGCAATCACCATAAGAAAATTATATCTTAACCAAAATTTAATATTTTTCTATATTAATTTATGGATAAAGTAACAATTATCTTATCTAATCTAATACTGTATATTAAAACCTGAAACCAAGTCTTTCTTAGGAGGACACTCGGCATACATTAATTGGATAGAAGATAAAAATAGCATTAAATACAATTATCGATTAGAATATGGTAATAAATTATCATACATTAATTTGATAGAACATAAAAATAGCATGAAATTACATTTATCGGTTAGGATATGGTAATAAATTACTATAGAGTAGTATATTATTAACTAATTTATGGAAAATAATCATTATGTAAATTTATTAGAACAAAGATAAGACAATATTTTTTTATAAAACGAGTATAAACAATATAAATATATATATCTCGGGCGTGGCACGGGCATGCAAACTATTATTGGATGAGATTAAAAAATATTATTGATTATTAGGATATGGAAATACATATAAAATATTAATATAGTAATAAGGAAAATTAATAAATAATCAAAAATTTAATTAGTTAAATATTTATGTAATTTTAAATTAAATAGAAAAAGGAAAGTCTTAAAAACTATTAAATGTATAAATTATTAAATTGTTCAAACAGTCTAAGAAAATAATTTACAATCTATGCAAAGTATATGGTTCTCTTCCAATATTTAATCATGATCATAAAATTTGTGACAAATTATTTTCATTTGCAATACATCTCTTACAAAAAAAAAAGGTCCAAAAAAAATGTGCAAATTTTAGAGAATTGGAGAAAATGATAAGCCTTAAGGTGAATTATTATTAGTTTAACAAGTTATTATAAAGATTTTCGTTTACTAATATTGCCAATTTGACTCTTTCGTACAAGTGTCGAAAAGTTTTATTTCAAAAATATTCGACAAGGATTAAATAATGTGTGTAGCACTTAAGGAAAAATGTTTATACAAAGAGTTAATAATTGGTCATGAATAGGGTTGGTCATGATGTATTTTGTTATGTAGCATTGGTTCATAATTTATCTACACAATTTGTTCTTTTATTTTGTGTCTTCTTGAGTACCATTTTTTCATATTATTATTAGAATCAGGTTTGAATTTGTGTTATGTAGTAATAGTTCATGAATAGGGTTTAGTTGAGTCAGATTCTACCACGTCGAGTTATTGAATTTCTCGAATTGTGGCACCTTTGATGCATATAAATGTGACTTATTATTATTATAAAAAGTGTCTAAATAAAGTTATCCGTTTACAACTTATATGTTATTGTAATTTACCATTCGAACTACATTAAGCTATGCTTATATGTAGAAAATCAAGCACATATAAAAGAAATGAATGAAATTCAAGCAGTTTAATATTTTTGTTCTATGTTAGAGTATAGTGAATAAATACGCATGTCTATACAAAGAGTAATAATTTTGTAGAGAAAATGAGTTAATAAATGAATATGATATAGAAGTTTGACCAGATTTTATTTTCTCCTTTTTTGTTTTAGATTCTCTCGACTACTATTGTTTCTAATTTTTCAAATGTTTTCGTTTCCTTATAATTTATATGATTGTATTTTTCCCTTTAATTTTCTAGGTATGATCAGAGCGGGTTCGGTCATATTAAGGTTTTTTTTGTAAATCCTCATTGGGCATGGTTACTAAAATTTATTTGATCGTATCATCTCGAATTTTGTTCAATGTTTTTGGGTTTTTACACATACAGTGAACTTCTCATCTCAAATTTGTCTATACAATTTGCTCCCTCTCTCTCTCTGGCTTATTATTCAAAAGTTCCATTCTCTTAGAATCGAAATCAAGTTCAGGCTGGACATTATTCAGTCATGTATATCATTAGTTCATAAATAGGATAGAGTTGACTCATGTTCTACCACATCGAGTTTTTTGATTTCTCGCATAATGTCACCTTTTGATGCAAACAATTAGACTAAATAATATTTTGAAATGAAGGCTAACACATGACATTTTCATGCAACATTATCATCAAAATTAGAGAGAGTATAAGTCTTTAAGTTAATTATTATTCTTAAAAGTGATTATAAAGTTCTCCCTTTAGGCCTTTACTACTTACTACTATTCAGTGTGGTAATTTATTGGTGAAAGAGTTATATTTCAAAATTTTGGATTAAAAGTTAGAATCGGAACATGACACTTAATAACACAAATATGTATACAATCAATGACTTTATTATGTTTTTTAAAGACGGTCAATAAATTATATAAAGATAATGATGTAAATTACTATGAGAAATATGTTTCTCTTGATAAGATGATTACGTATGTGTAGTTTTTTTGCAATTTCAACAAAGATAACAATCAAAGAATCATGCAAGTTGTAAGTTCAAAGCGTGTTGGGTTATATTGAGTTTGTGTGATGTCAGATCTGCATGAAATTGTACTTTTCATAATCTATTATATGAGAAAATACTTTTCGATACGAATCCCACGATGTGCATTTCATTATTTATTTTTATGAATATTTTATTCTTATATTTGTAAGTCAAACTCTCATCTCGAGCAAAACGTACACCTACACTTTTATGGAGGTGGTAGTAATAAACATTTTTATAAGGGATATCCAATACTCTTTAAGGGATAACTGATACTTATAAAACTATAAATTTTCATAACGTTAAATAATGTTCGACATGTTACATTTATGTGCACAATGTAATTATCTAACAGGCTTTTTTTTTTGTTTTTTTGTTTAATATTTTCAATTGGCCATGATGTATTTTGGCCATGAAGTTAATACTCTTTACTTAGTTTTTTTTTTTTATGACCGTCTTTAGAAAAATTAATAAAGTCATTGACTATATACATAATTGTGTTAATAAGTGTCATGTTCCTGATTATACCTTTTAATCCAGTTGAAGTTTTTGAAATATAATTCTTTCAACAATAAATTATCACACGCAATCTAATATTATATATTAAAACCTGAAACCAAGTCTTTCCTACGACGACACTTGGCATACATTAATTGGATAGAACATTAAAATACAATTATCGGTTACGATATGCTAATAAATTATCATACATTAATTAGATAGAACATAAAAATAGCATTAAATACAATTATCGGTTATGATATGCTAATAAATTACTATAGAGTAATATAGTATTATCTAATTTATGGAAATTAATCATTATGGTAATTTATTAGAGCAAAGATAAAGCAACATTTTTTTTATAAAACGTGTATAAACAATATAAATATATAGCACGGGCGTGGCACGGGCATGCAAACTAGTAGTAAATAGTAAAGGGAGAACTTTAATTATAATCAATTTTAAGAATAATAACTAACTTAAAAACTAATACTCCCTCCAATTTAGATGATGATGTTGTATTATAAATGTCACGTATTATCCCTTATTTAATGTATGAAAAAAATACACTTTACTTATGACATTATAAATGTAAATAAATATTTTTAGAGCCTATTAATTATATGGTCATTATTTCAAAGTCTTATATTGTCTAATTGTTTGCATCGAAGGTGACATTATGCGATTAATCCAAAAACTCGACGTGGTAGAATATGATTCAACTCAATCCTATTCATGAACCAATGCTACATGACAGAATAATGTTTAACCTGAACTTGATTCTAATTCTTATGAGACAATGATACTTTTGAAAAATATGAAACAATAATAGTCATGAAGCAAAAACAGAAAAAAAAAATATAAAAAAATAAAAGAGAAAGAACAAATTGTGTAGACAAAATTCATGAACCAATGCTACATGACACAATTATGTCCAACCTTATGCATGATACGGAAGAGTCGAATGGTAAAATTACAATAATAAGTTGTAAACAGAAAACATTATTTAGTCATTTTTTAATTTTTAATAATAATAAGTCACATTTGTGTGCATCAAATGTGCCACGATCTGAGAAATCCAGTAATTTGATGTGGTGAAATTGACTGATCAACCAAACTCTATTCATGAACTATTGCTACATAACACAATGTTGTCCGACCCAAAATTGATTCTGATAATATGAGTCAATGGTACTCACGAACTCAAGAAGCCACAAAAAAAAAAAAAAAAAAAAAAAAGAAAAAAAAACAAATTCTATAAACAAATTCATGAACCAATGCTAGATAACAAAATACACCATGCCCAACCCTATCCATGAACCAACGATTAACTCTTTGTGTAGACATTTTTCCTTTAGTAGGTAATATATTTTAAACACATTGCTTAATCTTGTATGTTGAATATTTTTGAAATAAAACTATTTCGACACTTGTACGAAAGAGTCAAATTGGCAAAATAATTAGTAAACGAAAATCTTATATCACTTTTTAAACTAATAATAATTCACCTTAACAAATTGGAAGAGAATCATATATACTTTGTATAGATTGAAAATCATTTTTATTAGACTCTTTCAACTATTTAATATTTTCAATATTTAATAGATTTTAAAACTTTCATTTTCTATTTAAATTAAAATTATTTAAATATTGAACTAATTATAATTTTAAATTATTTATTAATTTTCCTTATTACTTTTTTAATAATTTATATGTATTTCTATATCCTAATAGTCCATAATATTTTTTAATTTCATCCAATAGGATTGTGCCAAGCAAGTGTCCATCAATGAAGGGCTGTACTCGGCTTTTATAATATATATTAGATTATTGGTTATTAGAATATGGAAAACTACTTATAAAGTATTAAAATATTGATAAGGAATTGAAATTAATAAACAATATAAATATCATAATTAGTTGAAAATTTAGATTATTTTAATTTATAAGAAATAGGAAAGTTTTAAAATTATTAAGATTTGAAATATTGAATGGTAGAAACAACCGAATAAAAATGATCTCCAATCTATGTTAAGTATATGATTCCCTTCAATTTTTTAGTTATGATATTATAATTGTTTCACATTTCATTTTCCAATACATCTTAATATCCTGCGAAAAAAAAGAAGTCCAAAATAAATGTGCAAATCATAGAGAATTGGGGAAAGTATAAGCCTCAAGGTGAATTATTTTTACACTTTTTCATTTTCTTTCAAAAGTTTCATTCTCTTATAAGAATCAGAATCAAGCAAGTTTAGGTTGGACGTTATTCTGTTATGTAGCATTGTTTCATGAATAGGGGTTCATGAATAGGATTGAGCTGACTCAAGTTCTACCACGCATTATTTTTGAACGTAATGCCACATTTGACACAAACAATTAAACTAAATATATTTTGAAATGATGACCATATTATAGGCCCGGAAAAATATGTATTTACATTTAAAATGTAACAACTAAAGTGTACTTTTTTTCAAACATATAATGAGGGTCAATACGTGCATTTACAATGCAACATCATAATCAAAATTGAAGGGACTTTAAGTCGTTAGTTAGTTATTATACTTAATATATATTAGAAAGTTCTCCCTATACTATTTACTATTCCGTGTGGTAATTTATTGTTGAAAGAGTGATATTTCAAAAGTTTTAACTGGATTAAAAGTCGGAGAATCAGGAACATAACACTTATTAACGCAATTAAATATATAGTTTATGACTTTCTTTTTTTTTTAAGACAATGAATAACTTATATAAAGATAATGATGTAAATTACTAAGCGAAATATGTTTTCTGTTGGTAAGATGATTACGTATGTGTAGAATTATAGTTTTCTTTGCAATCTCAACAAAAATAACAATCAATGAGTAATGCAAATAGAGTTGGAAATTACGAGGGTCAGATATATTTCCCGTATGGTAAGAGCGGGTTGGGTTATATTGGGTTCGTCTCATGTCGGGTCCGCATGAATTTGTACACCGAGTCGGTTTTTGTTCAAATAGCTTTCAATCAAGTCGCGTACTATAAGGTTAAATTTTTGAAAGTTAGGTTGATTTTTATTAAGGTCCTCATGGCGATTGGTTACAAAATCTTTTTATCGCATTATTTTGAGACACTTCCTTTATCAATTGATATCTTATTCATGAAAACATACATATGTAAAAATAGTTTTTGATACGAATCCTATAATGTGCATTTCATAATTTATTTATGAGTATTTATTCTTATATTTGTCAAACTCTTAACACTATCAATACATCATCTTTTATATATGGAGGTAGTAGTAATCAACCTTTTATAAGGGAGACCTAATACTTTTTAAGTGAAGGTGACATTTTTTTTTCCATATGTTAGATAACGTTCAACATGTGACATTTATGTGTACAGTAATTATCTAACAATGATTTTTTTTTTCTTTTTTCTTTTTGTGAAACGAATATCATTAATACAAGTAGGGAGCCCGTGCGCGGCACGGGCACGCAAACTATTATCGTAAAAAATTAAAGAAAGAAGTACATGTTTGGCTTAAACGTATCAAGGAATTACGTTAAATCAATGAAATTAACATGTGTAGCCTCATTTGATTTCGAAAAAAAAAAAAAAACATGTAGCCTCATTTTTCGTTAGCCATTAGTATTGTACCCAAGATCATTTTATGTAATGAAATAACTGAGGCTGCATTTCATCAAGATCCGAACTTTTCAAACCTTCAGGCTTATACAAGAAGACAATATATGTATTAGGAATTAGGATGATGCCTGGAATGTGATTGCTTCTGAGAATGCTAGTGAAATTAGGAGTGACCGGGTCAAGAGATACTGACCTTTACTTGTCGAAGCATCCATTCATTAGAATTTAGATAACCTCTTATCACTATGTCTTTGTGTATGTTTAATGTGCACATTATGTGACTGTGTTGCAGATTAGATTGTACTGCTCTCAATATATTCAGCCTAATAATGCATCAACCACTACAATATTGAGATCAATAGACCATTGCAGCAGAACTCAAACTCAAACATGTACTTGTAGCAGAGTACACAACTTACCGATTTGTATGAACCCCAATCATTATCTATTAGACGAGGCGATTAATGCATAAATGAAAACATCAAAACCACAATTATTAGAAGAGGAGAGTAAGTAGGCAAGAGTACATAAACTAGTGTAGCAAGTCACTATGGTGAAAACAATTATTGGTATGAAATTATGAATAACTATTAACAGGGCAAGTAAAGGTGGTTCTCGGGAGAACATCGATCATCAATCTGCCAAACAATTATGGCCTTCGGCCTAAAGCAATTTGGAACACCTCAATTCGATCCTCCAAAGTTCGCAATTGAGCATTGTTGGTTGGCAGGCTAACATGCCATCCGCGAAATTCAATCAGGCACCCGGGAAATCTCCTTGAGCAGTGATATAGACCCTTGCAAAACAACATTTCCTCGAGTTGGATCTCCAAGTCCATTTTGAGATTGAATTCGGTTATCAACAACAACAGCAAGCCTTGTCAAAACAAGGGCATTACCAAGCAAGTACTCGACAAACTTGTTCAAATTTCTCCAATACTTGAACGTCGAAACCACTATCCTTATCATCTTGACGAAATGTAACAGTCTAGGATATGTGGACTCGAAGGGGAAAGAATTCAACTGATCAGTGTGACTCCCCAACCGTAACACTAGCAAGGATAGACTGCGAAAAATCAAGGAATTCCCTTGATCATCCTGTAAACCCTCACACCAATTAATCGCGGCATGACTTGTCTAAAGCACTACAACATTCACAATCACCGGAAAAATCGACTTCAACAGGATTTGGTTTAGGGTAAAAATAGCAGCATTGCGTAATGCAATAGGGTTCGTGACAAAAGAACAAGTCAAGTTATTCGTTGGAGTTGCATGGAATATAAAGTTTTGAAGTTTAGCCGTATCGATCACGACCTTACTAACCTTAGCTTCGGGATGGACAATCAACGGGAGAAGTTTCAAATTCCCAAAAGATATTGCAAGTAGGGCAGTACCATTATTATTACCAATTTCGCCGCCATCTTTGGTTCCGTTTACGGTCAAGTATAATTCCTCAAGTGAAGGGCACGACGTAACCAGTTTCGACACGAACCCACATCGTGAATCGTATATGTTTAAGCACAATCTTTTCAGATTAGGAACTCGCAATTAACATAATCCAGCGGAAAACGCGGAAAATCAAGAGATACCAATGATTGAGTCTGAAAGATGCAGTGTGGCAGGGCCAAGGGCGCACCCAAAACGCTAGGACGAGCCATCCTGAGCACGATATTCTCGACATTGCGAGAGCAGAGGATGCGTAGCCAGGACTCTAAGTAGTGGGGTCGGGGGTATGGTGCGCAGAAGAAGAAAGAGCGGATGAGCGGGGAGCAGGGCATAGCGTTTATTTGAGAGGCCCGGACAAAATACATGAAAATTATAATTTCAGGGCCCCTATTAACAACGCCGTATATGTTTGTAATCACCTTTTCTAAATTTCTAGACAATATACTCCGTATCATTTTCTAAAACAATAACATTGCTAACACACTCTTAAACATATTAATATTTCCTAATATATTTCCGTGATATATCCTCTATTAGTTCGAGCAATCATATACAAAACTTTGTTTTGGGCCCCTTAATATTCTTTGAGAACATTGGAAAAAAAATTCTGGGTAAGGAAAAGGAAAAAACAAAAACAAAAATGGAAGAAGCGGGTAAATAAAACCCACGAGTCCAGGACCAAACAATTATATTTATAAAACAACAACTAGTGGGTTTCGCGAAGTTCGCGAACCCCTGATGTCCATAATACATGTATACATTCCTATCCACTAAGCTACCATTATCAAGTGATATAAAGAGTGAATGTATTTGTTTTATATCAGATTTTGCTAATTTTGGGCCACCAGGATTTCGAGGCCCTGCTCGCCCTGCCTCATCTATGGGCCTGGCGGGGAGGTGAATTGAGTGAAGAGTTGGTCGAGAACGATGTAGATATCGGCAGACAGTAGCGGGAAGTGGCAGTAGTCGAAGCGGAGAGAGGTGACTTCCTTCCAAAGGTGACGGCAAAGACGGTTTAAGACGGAGGTGGAGACGGCGGTTTTGGTGGGGATGAGCGAGAGAACGTCGACCACTATAGCGTCGCGTAGGGTGGTTAATCGGTCAAGTGCCGCATTTGAGTTGCCTCTGGTCTTTGGTTTTTTACGTTTTATACCCCACTTCTTTTAGATTGAAGTGGAGTAATTACGATGGTGAAACTTTTAAGTAAGAGTCACGGCTTATTTGGTAGAGAGAAATCGGACGGAAAACATTAGAAGGAAAAGAAAATTACGAAAAGGGAAGGAACTACCGTTTCCTTTGTATGGTTTACATATTAGAAATTCGGAGTAGGAAAATTGGGAGGAAGGTGGGTGTTACTTGGAACCCTTTTTTGGTGTTATAATATAGGATGAACAAAGGCACTACAAGGCTATCCATGGTAAGTTTTGAGAAGATTTGGTTACTTTAAAAAAAAAAAAGGGCAAAACCGTGTATAATCCATAGTTTAACATTCTTGAAAGCCCTTACAAGTAGTATCATGGGTTTCAGCAAAATACTGGAACTAAAGATCTATGGTAAATGCCAAAACCGGCAAAACAGAATAATAGCGTGTGTCAAAAAGCCTTAAAGATTTTCATAGGAGAGCGTATTCCAATGCTTACATTAAGGTTCGAGATTTGGCTAGTTTTTACTAAAGGTGAAAGTTGGCCAAAATCGAAGTTTATTGTCTAGTTTTTACCCAAAATCAGCCCGCAACATAAAGAGATCATACAAGTGATTAATTGATGAATAGTTTAAGGTTGGGATTGTATATCATTTGGTAGAGTTGATAAATTTAAAAAAACAAATATGGTGAATTTTCACAAAAAAAAATGGGTGACAGGTCATAAAACACGAACTCACGACTCTAAAATATCGTTTTCGTGAACAAAAAAATTTAGTAGCGGGTTATGTAACACCCCATATTTTTGGGTAATTATTTAATAAGGGTGTTACGTTTATAATGTAATTGGGAGTTTTATTAAGGGTTTATTGGGATTCGATTGAATTATTATGGGATTTCTAATTATAGAATTACACAAGAGAACACGTTAGTCTTTCGAATTTAGGTCGGGTTTTTGGATCACGCAACCCACCTAATTAGCTAAGCCCAAACCCGAGTCTACCCACATACCCGTTTATGAAAAATAAAAGAAAAAAACCCTTGCTTTCCTTTCATAGCAATTCGGCCTCCCTCCCTCTCTCTCTCCTTTTCGTAGCCTCCACCCGCAGAAATTCCCAGCATCGCTGTGTCAACTTCAAACACACACAACTTTCACATACGATCTTTGTTTACATTGTGGTTGGTGGCGTTAGAACCGCGCTTTCGATACGAATCTAACAATATATAGATCGTGCTAAGATTCCACCGGATGCTCCCTGTGGAGATGTTTTAGTGGAGCTGTGTCTATCTACCCGAGATCTGTTTCGCCCCCTCGGTACTTTGATGATTCCCGTTGACTCCTAAGATATTTTGGGACGAGATTTTGTGGAGATGTTCCTATAAACTTTTGTGACAACATATTAAAATTTGGTAAGATCTACACCTCTGTATCAAAAGTTATATCATAATTCGTGGGTAAACCCTAATTCATGTTTATGGTTCAGTGTGAGATTGATTCCCGTTGATCCGTTTATGGTTTGTGGACGAAATTCGGAGGAGACGTTCCTGACATAACTTTTTATGACATACTCCAATTTGGTGATCATACGATGTTGGAGGTAGAAGTTATTCACGTTTGTTTGCTACTGTCTCCTTTTGGGTTCATGATGTATTAGTGTTAATTGTGAGATTTATGACTTGTGGTTTCACTTTGTGAATTAGGGGATTATTGTTGAGGTTGTGATTGATTGGGTATGGTGATTATGGGAAATATGATGTTAGACTAAAAGGAGAAATGGATTGGCGTTTGAGGTAAGAACGTTGATCACAAACACCTTCATTTGCTATTGAATCATTGATAAGCTTTTGTATGATCATCCGATGCTTTGTTTTGCTCAATTGTTCGTATCACATGATTCTTGCTTCAAGTTCATCATTGATTTCGTACTATCGTTGGTTGCTTCGTACAATTGCTTCACAAATTCTTCGCATGTGACCGGCCTCTCGGCCGTTTTACTTCTCGGCCTCTCGGCCTTTTGCTCGCCTCGGTCTCGGCCTCTCGGCCGTGGCTTCCGAGCCACTCGGCCTCTCGGCCGAGTGGTTACTTGTTTAACCTCGTATTGCTTTGTGTTTAGCATGATTCAATAATGATCGTATAAATTTTGTACCGACAAATAATATACATAAAATGGATGAAAGATGATATATTGACCACCTAGAGTTACGCGTGTCAGCTTGTCTGGCCGCCGTTGTATACCTCTGATCAAGGTAATTTCTGGCCGGGTTAGCTACCGGTCCTCTATTAGTCTTCCTCGCTAGATGGACAACTCGTCCTACCGGCTGTCTAGCGAGGGGTGTGCACACTCGGGATTAATAGGGTCGTTATTCCGACTCTAGCTCGAACGAAGTTCGATATGTGGGGCTATGGGGTAGGACCCTAGCCATAATAAAATGAATAATTCTGTTGTATGAGCGGCGATGCTCCTTTGACTATATTATCTATTGTTATCGACACTCTTGTGATATAACTTCAATTCGTTCTTGTTAGCTACGCGCCTCAAGGCGCGTATCTAAATTCTTTTGTATGTTTATTTGCTTCTTACTCAGCCTGTGCTGACGTTCTGTTTCTGGTTCGTCCCTACCTTGTTCTGGGGCCTATGTCAATCTTCGATGGCATAGTTGACAGGTCTTGAAGTGTGGCTGCATGTTAGTGAAGCTGGTGCATGAGTGGGAGTTATTTCATAAGACATATTTCAATAAAGACTTTATTTCATTTCGGTTGTAATTTGATATTTCGTTTGAGAACTGTAGGTTCGACATTTAAGACTTCCGCTGTATTATTTCTGTTGGTCTATTGTAATTGAGTTTCTAGCCTGGCAATTGACTCGATAGTCAATTGTGGCGTGACAATTCTAAATTATTTCTATTTATAGTTGGTCAAAATTTAGGGTTGTTACAGTTGGTATCAGAGCTTTAGGTTCTGATTCGTCGAGTCTACAAAAGTTTTCAAAACTCATTTTAAAGATATTTACAAACTGGGAATGGGATGGGTGCATTCATACGCATGCTGATTGCTAAGTGCTACGTGTTTCCCTTCATTTATTACGGAGTTTTAGGGCCAACTTTTGAGACTTTTGATTTGAAACCGAATGTCACTATTGGGAGGCATCTCATTATAGGTTTTCTTTGATATTAATAGAAAACATGATTCTTTGAGTTATAACTCCAAGGGTAATTAATTCAACATGTTGTGGTTATTTATTACGTGGAGTGTGATGTGAAAGTACTAAGGGCGACTAGAGGTTATGTTAAAAGGACTTGAAACTATTTTAAGATATATGAGGAAGTGAAAGGTATTTGGGATATATTGAGGATGAGTATGATGATGGCTTAGGCCTTGCTTACTTAATACCACCGTTGTCAAATTCTTTAGTCCTTGAAGAAGAGTTACGATTTGGAACATGATGTTGGATTGTATTATGTGAGATGGTGTTGAACCACAAATTCCAAAACACCCATTTGGTTCTTCTTTTCTATCCACGATACCCTATTCATGTTAATGAGAAAATTGGGAGAAACCAATTGATAAAACTTATGCTTATCCCTTTTGAATACCCCGCGCTACTCCATCTAACTTGAAACCACGCCCATAGGTGAGGAACCTTGATTTCTTTAGGTGAAATGTGGAAAGTTGAAGAACGGACTAGTAAAGGCGAGTCTATAAGGGAGTTGAGCATGAGGAATTTGAGGATTTCGTGTATATTGTTCAATTTATTATATGAGTTAGATGAAAAGGACAATGCGCGTGCAAGTACACTACTTTGAATTTTGAAATTTGGGAATGAGTAAGACGAATGGATACATTAGCGTGTCAATAAAGTGTTAGTATGGACGATGGGGTTGATAGCTTATGAGGCTCCATACATCTTTGATCATAGTCTCGTTTGTTGAAATATTGAGGTCCGCTCTTCTGGTGGAAGATTATTGAGGGTGTGATTGGCTTATTATCCTTTTAATTGTTTGAACATATGGCGCCGATAAGTCGAATTTGAAGATTGTATGCTTTCTTAATTTTATAATTTAGATGGTGTCTTGTCAATGCATACGTCTAAGTGGGGACAATACCCCGATACTATTATGATATTATGATTATATGCTGAGATTGATATGATTAAGTGCTATTTGATCTTATTTGCGCGATTGATGTTGCTATTGTCGAAAATTCGTGCGGCTGAGGTTCCGAACCCGGCACGGCCCGTGCTACAGTAACCGAGCCGGGTATTCAAAAAAAAAAAAAAAAATCGAAAAGTTCCAAAAAGCTAAACTCGTACGAGACGAATAGCTGAATGCTGATTATCATGTATCTATATTCTGAGATAAATCCTTTACATGATTTACTGATTATGTGTTTGTTCGTTCGATTATTGATTGAAATATCGTGGTTTGTGTTTATAAATGTATGAAATGAGTATGGAAATTGATTGAAGTGGTTACGACTGAATAGATTGTTAGTGCTCATAGTCAATGGTGTGAAATAACGTCCCTGATTTGACAACTATCCTGGCTCAGTTGGTACAACACCAGGAAGTGTGGCTCACCTTATGGCTCAGACGGCCAACGCAGCGCAGGACAACGCTGGTAATAATGGGGGTTATGGAAGCAACAATGGCCCGGGAAATAATAATGTTGGTAATGGAGAAAATGACGGGTTTTGAACCTTGTTACATGATCTTGTTTTGGGTGTCTACATGCTAAAGTTTGGTACAGTTCAAATGATTGGGGATCGAAATAAGAATCGTTTTGAGACTCATAACACAGAGGGGAAAGAGTAAGAAGATAATAATTATCCACTATGCTGCAACAATGAAATTTTAAGGTTGAAAGATTGAAGTACCGATTAAAGTATTGGGCACCACGGGGATAATATTATATTACTGCCAAGTTTAACCATGTACAATGAGAATAATTTTGGTGCTTTGTATGTATGGAACACTGTGAGTCATGAGTAGCATTTGATCACCATGTCGTGGCATTAGTCCCCCTCATATGGTATTTGTAGACCATGGTGGATGAGGTAAATTGAGGTTGAAATAAGGCATGGCTTGTGATCGAAACCAATATGATGTTTAATGGGAAGAATAATATCTGAGGTACTATGTCTGATTTGGTTAAAGTTACATGCTTAACGCGGGATGTCGTATGATACAAACGGACTTAGTCAATATGGATACACCTTGACGAGTTAATGGAACGTGAAGTAATTTCGTGGTAGTAGCGTTGTTGCACCCTTAGAGTTCAAGGCACTTTGAACGTCATATCTTGAGGTTTGTAGTAGTTGGAGGTTTTGATGTTATTTGCAAGCTAAAGAATGGCTCCTATTACATTTTGGTTTAAATAACGAGGAAAGGAATGGAAACTTCAAAGATGCAGAGTTTTGGGTTGAAATTGTCGTGGAAGAAATTTAAAGGTGTTAGGTAATCGCTCAAATATAAGTCACGTGAATGAGATATGGGTTGAAATTATGATAGATGAGGCGAATTGAAAGGGGCTGTGTATAGAGGAACTAGCGATTGTTGATATGATCGAATTTGGTACTATCTACACAATGCTTATGGTATTAAGTTACTGAGAATGAAATTTAAACCCCTTTTGAGAAGCTACAATGGTATTGCATTGGTTAAGGCGACTTTGGTTATGGAACGTATGAGAAGACAACAAAAGAAAGCTAAGGATGATCGTAATAATTTTAGTTGGTAAGTTTGAGACTAGAGGATATATGTTTACAGGGACGAAGTTTCTTCAAGTCAAATTAGGGTGATGGTCTTGCGCAACGACTAGGGCTATAAAGAGCGTCAACATCACTTGAGATTTTTGGATACGAATATGTGCTTAACCAAGTCCCCAAAGGATTTCCTTATAGTTACATGAGCTTGCGTGATTGCTCTAAGGTCTACACCTGTAAGACATGGATACGTGGAGACCCCAATGTGCAAAAAAAAAAAAAAAAAAAAAAAAGCAACTTGGAGACTCGTAGTATATGTTTTGAGGATCAGGTGGGAATGAGATATGAAAGGAAAATAAGTAGAGAGTGATACTCTTATCACATTAAAGTCCTATGATTATAGGATTAAACTCATTCGCACAAGCAAAGAGATTGATTTAAGTATTACCTAAGGGATGATGTGAGTCATGAACGAATAAAATTTGGAGAGCTACAGCGTGCGTGTTCAGGAAACCCAAGGAGTATGGGAAGAATGACCTACTTGAGGTTAAAATGATGATTATAGTCTTTAACTTTAGAGACATTCGAGTTTAGACCATCACGAAAAGGGTGAATTAGGTGTATAATTCAAGGATCTAACATCAGACATTCAGAGAGATCACTGAAACTTGATGAGTATTATAAGACGACAAGTTAACGATGAGGAGACTCAAAATTTTGTGTTCGACAACTTATGGAATTGTGGAACCACCGTGAATGGCTTAGAGAATATAAAGATTCGCGGGCACATCAAACTAGCATAAGGATCTGAGCAACGCCATGACCCTCAGTGCGATAAAATAATTACTAGATGACGACAATATCTTGCCCGGGGAAAAACAACACCAAGGGTCAACAATTATGGAGATGATATGGAGTTTAAAGGGTAACAACGTCTATCATTAGCTCTCTACGACATAAAAAGGACGTTCACTTTGTGAAGATAAGTGATAAACAGGACAAGAATGTGAATGATACATGGAGTAATAAGATACCCTTAACATCTTATATTACAATTTGGGTATAATTTGTACACTTATTTCTTTAAGTGTTAGTTAATTATTATATCTCTATATAATAATTACTAATTACATCATTTTAGCTAAATTACAACTTTTTGTAATTTAATTAGCTAATTGTCTATATTGACAATTCACACAAAAATCGTAATTTATACGACCAGAGTTCAGAACTCGCAAAACACTATCAGATATAATCAGTTAATTCTTTAACTGAAATATTAGGGTTTATATTATATTGTATTAAATACAAATATAATATCCTTTGGAGAAACTATCTTTACCGGTGTGACCGAGAGGGATCAGTTGATTACCGCCGTTAAACGACAATAACGTCAAACTCTAGCCAGCCAACCGTTATCGATTTACGTTAATCAACTGACTTAATATATATAATATTTCCCAGATTCATTCCTAATTAGATTTAATTAGTCAACGCATTATTGTCGGAGGACACCTACTCCAACATTGTTTGCATTTGCATTTGCATTTGTTTATTTTTCTGACACGAGTCCACAAGTAATACACATATAGTACTCCCTCCTTTTCATTTTCAAACGTGTAAAGAATCTAATGAAACGGAGGAAGCACTATTTGCGTATTTGAGGACGATATTCTCGACATTGAGAGCGCAGAGGAGGCGTAACCATGACTCCAAGTAATGTGGTTGAAGGACTTGCGCGCGTAGAAGAAAGAGCAGATGGAGGGGGAGATGAGTTGGGTGAGGATTCTGTCGACCACGGCGTAAAGATCTGTGGAATGTTGAGGGAAGTGGCAGCATTAAAGGTGGAGAGAGGTGACTTCCGTCCAAAGGTGGTGACACCGACGTAATAAGACGGGGGTGGTAACAACGGTTTTAGTGGGGTGAAGAGCGAGAGGATGTCGACGGTGATGGCAACATTGGAACTGGTTACCCAAACTGAACCCGACCCGAATGACCCGTTTGCCAGTTCTACTTCTACATGTGAAATGCAAATAAAATTAGTTGTTCACAAATGCTCAAGAAAATGGTAAATGTTACTCCAACCGCTATTAAAAATTGTGATGCTAAACATGTAGATAGCGTTTTGACTAGGTCAAAATGGTAAATGCTAACTATTAATGTTCTAACAAACAAGACTTTTGAAAGCCACAACTCCCTCTTCTCCTTTTCTCTCTCAAAAACCTTAGCCTCCAAATCCGTTTTTCCCATCTATGTGTGGGTTTTTTCTCTCAATATGAGAGCGTCGATATCTCTGATATTTCAGAGCATGTGAAAGATATAATGATTTCGTAAGATAAGGTATTGCGATCATATACTCGTCTACATGTTACCAGGTTAAATGAGATCTCTTTACATCAAATTTTCTCCAGATCTGTAGGCCCCCTCGTGGAAGGCTGTCTCAAACAGCGATATGATAGAGCGTATGCAGAAGCATCATCTTCTAACATTAGTGATTTTTATTTTGATAGGGGGTTTTATCTGATTTTGATAATTTTGTATTCTATTTAATCGATAATATTTTAGATGTAGTAGGCCTTTTAAATAAATGATATAAATATTCTCCCTTCAACAAAAAAAAAAAAAAAAAAAAAAAAAAACAAGGCTTTTCATCATAGTCCCACTATCTCCAATAATAATAAATAAACCATTCACTATCTCCAACGATAATAAGTAAATTATCCACTATCTCCAACAATTATAAGCAACTAACACTACCTTAATCCAAGTGAAACAAACAACGAGTATTTAAAGAAGATAAAGGCTTTTTGTATATGCATATACACTTCAAAATGTACATCCCTCATTTCTCTAGCACATGTCCTCCACATTCTCATTTCTCAATGCTCAATCTTACCACACAAAAGTAGAAAAAAATACACAAATTGCCTTCCATATATGTTTTGTGATGTATAGAAATACAAATAGCCGTACTCTTCAAAGAAAGACGGAGGGAGTAGTTTTTAAGGCCCACTTGGTATTAATTTACAATAAGGAGAGGATGTCCACTTGCGTTGTCATTGAACAAATCAATAAATTGTGGTCATTTTGGTCTTTATCGCCGGTGTTCCATAGTTTATTTGAAGTTCCTATTTATTTCAAGGAAAAAAAAAAGTTTAAAACCTATCACTCAAGAGATGGTAAGTAACTTGTTTTGAAAATTGCACAAGATTCGAATTTAAGGTCAATCGAGTCTGATACGTGCGCCTTAAAGATCGGATCTAATGGTTGAAGTGTTATTTCACCAAATTAGATGACTTTTTCAATTTAGTTGGCTTTCTTAACTGAGTTGTGTTGTATCAGTAGGATTTATTAGGCTCTATCGACTTACGGGTGTTGTATGACTTATATCCGTTGGATTTGTAAGGCTTATTCAATGGCTAGTTTTGTATCTGTTAGATTTGTTGGACTATATAGACTCGGGTGTCAAATCTGTTGGATCGGGTGCAGTACCCAAGACTTATACACGCACGTAAATATGTGTATAGATATATATGTCCATTCATTCATGGAACGACCTAAAGACAAATATCATAAGTATAAAATTACTAATTAAACTTATCTACTTAGTGTGATAATTATGTTAGAATTTACGTACCTCATTGAAAACCATCAGGCAGCTAAGGTGAGGAACCACCACAGCCGAGCCAGGTCTCGATACTAGCTTCACCACCCAAGTACACTAGTTGCAGGAATCATCGCGAACCGTCTGGTCCCTCGCGTACAACGTGTCTATAAAGACACACTGTTGGAAAGTTTATGTACTCTCCAACCCTAGCCAGAGATGGTCCACGAGTTGTGTGTACGAAAACTCCCGGACGTTCGGAGTCGTCGTCCCTGCAAGAACCATGAGAAAAAAGTGAGCAACAAGTAGTATACGCAGCATTGCGCGAGAAGGCTGTATAATATTATCCTCCGAATAGTTGCCATTTTTCTTCATTTGTGATTCAGATATAGAACTCCATTATCGAACCTGAATTACTATGTCTTTCAATATATAGTATATGTATAGTATATGTAGTAATATATTATATTGTATAGTGAGAAGTGATGAGATATAATTTTAGCCATTGGTTTCGCATAACTCCTGTAACTAAAATGCGCAACTCCAATCGTATAACTCCACTAATTAAATTACTCAAGTTTAGTCGATTAACTCCAACTAAATCGTCTAACTCTAGTCATTTAATTCCATTAATTAATTTGTCTAACTCTAACTTAATAGTTAACTCCACCAACCAAAAGCTGTAACTCCGATTTAAATTCACTATCTAAAATACATAACTCCAACTTAACTCCACCAACCAAAACTCGTAACTCCAATAAATACGACTTAACTTCATTCACGTAACTTCAACTTAACTCTACTTATTAAAACACGTAACACCAATAATTTCAACTTAACTCCACTATCTAAAATACGTAACTCCGATAACTCTAGTATAACTCCAATAACTAAATACATAATTTCGATAATTAACTCTATCTAAATCCAAATAAATACAGTAAGTAATGAGAATTAAATAAGGAAAAAAAAAGGCCCAATCATCCCCGTTTTCTCTCTCCTCCCCTCCCAAGATTGGTGCGATGCAAAAAAACCAGATAACATATACTCCCTCCATTTCTTTCATTTCTTAATGTATTCCGTTTTCGCCAATTTCAGTCAATTCTTTACGTTTCTATTTTGGGAAAGTTTAAATCATTTGAAATTCCAAATCTACCCTTACTAACCTCTTAACCCCTTACTAACCTAGGCCACTTAGTTTAATAAACTCACTAATTTTACTCGATTGCTACTAACATTTCCCTCCCTTGCTACTCCAACAACCAAATTATTTCACCCACCCAACAAAAATAATCATTCCCAACCCATTTATTACACCCACCCTCTCCCTCACATTCATCCAGTTCATCATTTTTTCTATGCTCTTACTCTCTCCTCTAAACTTCCCAAAATTTTAGCCTTTCCTCTAATCTGAGAATTAATCTATACTCTCTCCTCTGAAAATCTTCGGCTCCCATCTCGGTCCTTTAAACCTCACACATACGAGCACCCTACAAAACGAAATAAAAGCAAATCTGGCTTTTCCCGTTTGAATACAAAAAAATCTGAGTTTTTTTTATGGAAGAAGTTGGGGCTTTTTTTTGTTAAATGAGCATCTAAAAATCTGGGTTTACTTTTTTTTTTTTCCTTTTGAATCAAAATAAAATTTTGTGTTTACTTTGTTTTTGAATGAAGAAGTTTGGGTTATTCTTGGTTAATTGACCTCTATATTCTGGGTTTTTTTCTTTTTTGGATAATAACAAATTTGTGATGAATTTGTTTTTTAAGGAAAAAGTTAAGAATTTTTTTGTTATTGAAAAAATCAAAACGAAGAGTAAAAAATAAAGAGGTCTGGGTTGGGTTTTAAATTTTTTTTTTTTTTGACGATGATGAATTGATGATGATGATGATAGGAGGTTGGTTTGTGTCGTTGGGTAAGAACAAAGAAAGGGGGATGGAAATCAGTGGAAAAGAATAGTAATAAAAAGATTAAGGACATAATTTGCTAGTAAGAAAACTAATTAGCTCTCACCTTGGTTTTTGTGCCTAACCCTTACGTAAAGAATTTATCGAAATGGAGGGAGTATGTGATTTGTTAGCATGCCAAATTCTAACCCAAGTCTCATTCTCTAATCTTTAATTTACAATTTTATTCCTCAAGTTTTTTTTTTTTTTTGTCTCAATGGGTGAATATACAGGAAAACAAAAAGGAACTAAATCAAACTCTAACAATCTAAAAAAAAAAACATTCACGTACTACCTTCTCTACTTTAGATTCTTTACGGGTTTTTTTTTATCGTTTCCCCTATTGTTCAAGTTTCTTATTTTGCATTGTTTAGTGTTATCAAAGAAAAACCTTAATTTGATTTCAAACAAAAAAGAAAAAAGAAAAAAGAAACCTTAAATTTAAGTACCTTACTATCTTTTTTAACACCATGCATGTTCTCTTCTACGTAAAGTTTCTCCTTGTGAAGTGTTAGGGCACTCTCTTTTCCCAACAAAATGAACGTAAAGAATTGAAACAAATGGAATCAATATACTTATCAGTGTTATCACCATGGTCAATTCTCAGTTATCATGTGCAAACAAAACAAGCAAAAAATCTCAGGGTCGTGGTCTAGCGGTAAGAACATTGGCAATTGGGGTATCATCACATGAGATTGTAAACAAGAACCCAAAATATGCAGATTGACCATTGCAAGGGAGAAGTTCGTTCGTCGAAAGCGAACTCAGTTCCGAAAGATGTACTTGGGATCGTTGGGGTAAGAAGAAAGAGAAAAAAAAAAAAAAAAAAAGAGGTTGTGCAACACATGTTAGAGAGAAAATAAAGATGGCAGGAGAGAGATATAATATATTAATCTAGCATCAAATCTGTAGGTTAGGAGATGTGCTCAACTAACAAGGAAGAAGATAAGACGAAAAGAATGAAGGGAGAAAAGAAGATAGTTTAGGGAGCAAAGCTCAACCTAGAAAATTTGAAGTTGAATATCAGAAGAGGAGAGAAAATTGAGAGAAAACAAGAAATCAGAGAAAGAAGAGAATTTTCATTATGATTGAATTGATTGAGTAAAAGAATACAATAGGGGTATTTATTTCCAAATTAGCCAACAACTAAACTAACAAACTAACTAATCTTTCTAACTAACTTTAGGCAAGTCCTTGACTTTGCTAATAGGTCCATGTACTTTGCTAATAAGTCCCTGTATCATCCTTCCTGTATCAGTAAAAAGATTTCTACTATAAATTAGCTCAGAAAACAGTAGGGGAAGAAGCCGGGAGCTGCGCTCAACCGTGAGGTGTGTAGAAGAAGATACAGAGGAGAATGAAGAAGAAGAAGAAGAAGAAGAAGAAGAAGAAGAAGAAGAAGAAGAAGATAAAACAGGAGAAAAGATAGACTTTTAGAGAATGAAAAATCTGATTGTTATTCATTGAATGAATAAAATGTATACAATGAGAGGAGTATTTATACCCAATTGAGCCAACAATTTAACTAACAAACTAACTAATCTTTTTAACTAATTTTAGGTAAATCCCTGACTTTGCTAATAGGTCCCTGTACTTGTTGTGGACTGCCAAACCACCGGCTCCACATAATATGATACTGTCCGATTTGGGCCCACAGCCCGCACGATTTTTCAAACATGGCTCATACTATTTAAGGTGGTGGTGGTGGGACTTATATATAAGAATTCTAGTCCTTATTTTTTCAATGTGGGATTTGAGTTGACACCCTAACAGTACTTATTGTATGTGCCGGTGTGAGTTTCCGGTAATAAGCCTTTTGCCAAAGATCGAACAAAAAAACAATTTAAACAAATTAATAAATGTTTCTTTACAAAATAGAAAAATGGCGGCCATTTAAATATATAGAAAATGTCAGCAACAGTATCAGCTGCAACAGCATCAGTATCAGTGCCACCACCAACTCTGTCTACTCCACCACCTTCCGCTCCTCTCTCTCCTTCGTTTTCACCGCACCTCATCCATCATCACCGTCGATCATCACCACCATCATCATCTCCACATTTCACCGCTCATTCCCTCTTTAGGTAAATTTGATCATTTTTACTGCGGTAATTTTCGCTGTATTATCTTATTATCTCTTAATTATCATTGCATAATTACTGTCGATTGATTAATTGAACTGCTGTTTGACCTTTATTTTTGACTTTTTTTTACATTGAAGTCGCAATTTTTGTGTAATTTTGTTGATTTTGTGTATATGTTTGATTTTATCTGGTATTATCTTTGAATTAATCGCTTTGGTGTGGAAATGTCGCCCTGTTAATTTCAATTTTTTAGCTTGATAAGTATTTTGATCGATTAAATTGGTCAATTATTGTAGATTTTTGAATTAGAGGAATCATGATAAAAAAAAGAAAACGAATTAGTTTTAGTAATCCAGCCCGGAGTTGACTAATAGTGGAAGCGTGTAATAGAAGTAGGGGTTTAGAATTGGAGGTTTTCGGAAGGTTGTTTTTGAAAAGTTCGTTTTTTGTGGTATAATCCGATTTAGGTTCCAAGCATCATAGGAAGTGGCTAGGTTTGAGTAATATGCGAGTCTGAACACGCTGTTTTTGTTGGTTGGGATACTATACAAGGGGTTCGTATGTACTATACAATTACGGTTATGTTATCAAATTATTTTCATGTGCTGTCGGGGGTTTTGCTATTACTGTGCTTTGCAATTTGAAGATTACCACCAACGATAGTAGAGGGGATATTCTCAAAGGACCACCGGGTAAGAGAAGGGCACGAATGCCCCAAGTTGGTCTTATGGGCCTCACAAAAGCAGTGACAGATATCTACTTTGTGATAAAATGACAAATCCACTATTATATATGCGATGAGGTTGGAAATCTCCCATGGAACCTTCTAGCTACTACGAATAGAGTTGATCACACAAAGATTGTCTCCCTCAATTATGATATTTTTGACGTTTAGGAAAATAGCGGCCTTTAATACTTCTTTTAAAGCTAAGGTTTCTGCGAAAAGAATAACAGTAGAGTTACAAGCTTTGGCCCCAAATAAAAATAGGGTTTCCATTAGAATTTCCAATAACATATGCCTAAGTTGACAAGTGTGTTTTGGCTTTCATTTTCAGGACTAAGAGCGCCAGACGCAAAAGGCTTGCATGTATGATGGCGGCCATTGATGGGAAGGAAGTGGGCAGTGACGCGTCTTCAGGGACTATGATTTATGAAGCAATCATGGAAGACAATGTCTTTCGCTTTGACTGCTCATCTGATGACAGAAATGCTGCTTTACCTAGCATTTCGTTTGTAAACTCTAATATTAGGGACACTCCACTCGTAATTGAGAAAGCTCCATCATTTACCCCTACATTTGAGCTCACTCTAGGCCAGCAGATTGTTCAACTTGAGGTTCTTACTCTTCATGAGCTTGACTTTACCTGCAAACAAACTTTGCTTTAATGGTTTTGAGATTATGAAGGTTGCTGTGGACAAAAGAAATGAAGTGCTTTTAGTATTCCTTTTTTTGTTTACAACTCTTCTGTCTTCTCGATATGAATGAATTGGTTTGGGCTTGCAGCTTCCTGTTGGTACAACTTTCTATGGAACTGGAGAAGTCAGTGGACAGCTTGAGAGAACAGGAAAAAGAGTAAGATATCTCTTCTTGTACTTTAGTAATGCGGAAAATCATCTTGCTCTTGTCAGTCATTCTATTTTCCATAGGTGTTTACCTGGAACACAGATGCTTGGGGATATGGGCCTAGTACAACATCGTTATACCAGTCCCATCCCTGGGTGCTGGCTCTGTTACCAAATGGGGATGCATTGGGTGTGCTTGCTGATACAACACGACGCTGTGAGGTAGAGCGACTCATCCTTCTTACCTCCGCTCGTGGACTTGATTGTGTTCTCTCCCTTACTGCTAACTTTTCGCATCTGCTTCGAGCAGATTGATTTACGGAAGGAGTCAACCATAAAATTTGTTGCTGCAACATCGTACCCTGTTATTACATTGGGCCCATTTGCTTCCCCAGCTGAGGTTCTGGTTTCTCTATCTCATGCAGTCGGTAATCTCCAAGTCACTTCACTAGTTCACTGATGAGTCCTTAGCGTGGCTGACCTTCATATTTTCTTAATTGTATAATATTAACAGCCTTGTTTTGATCAACAAGAAAGCTCGAGACAGTCATCAGTGAATTCCATTTTCCAAGGATTGTTAACAAAGATCATAAATTCATAATTTATCCAATTCAATTTATAAAATGAACTAATGACCTTGTGGAATTAGGGTAAATGAACTGGGTTAAATTAAAATGCGTGTTCCTGAGTGCCAAGAGAGTGACATTATGCCTTTAGTTGAGTTCATGAAGTCTCTTGGTAAGACTTGCAGCTATACTGAAATTCAAATTATTTTCTATCAGACAATGTAGTTGTCTACTCTTCCCAAGGTAAGAAAGGGGAAGGACAGATTTTCTTTTCGTTTAAATATGTATCAACATCTGATAAATTAAACCCAAGATGAACTATGGGTATAGAACTCTTGATCATATAATTAATCTTTACTAACTATACATGTTTAGATTGTTTACCTTTATGATTTTAGCCTCACCGGAGGTGACCTTCTCTCTAAAAGGATCAGTTGGCCCCATCGAGGCCATCTTTTAATTGCTGGCATGTGGGTGGTCTCTACCCTATAGATGCGTAATTACTACAGATCCCAGTCTACAGTTTGCACCTTTAGAAGTTGCTAGCTGCTTGGTTTTTCTGTCTATGTGACACCTGATAACAGTACTTTGATCATCAGGAACTGTCTTTATGCCCCCAAAGTGGGCTCTGGGTTATCACCAATGCCGTTGGAGCTATGATTCTGACAAACGAGTTCTTGAGGTTAGTTGATCCTTGCCTGTGAAAACAGACGTTGTGTGATCTCACCCTCATCTGTGTTGTATTCGTGCAGTTTATGATTAGGAGACTGCTTACCAGTTTCTTGCTTTTCTACCTTTACATCTCTTGTCCGGATACTACATCTTGTATGATCAGTAAATGTCAAATGAATGTACAGGTTGCTAGAACCTTTCGCAGAAAAGGTATACCTTGTGATGTTATTTGGATGGATATTGACTACATGGATGGTTTCCGTTGCTTCACATTTGATCATGTAAGTTGACTGTATTGGCTATGTTATCAATTTACTTTATCTGTAAGGTGCACATTCAACATGATAGATGATTACAAGCTTACAAGGTTACAGTGTGTATGTTAGTCATCATTAGAAAAGAATCTAATTGTGGAAGAGGGTGCGCTCAAAATTAAGATATATTAAACAATGAGTTATATCATAGGTGAAACTACATTTGAACTAGGAACTGGCTCAAGATGGTCTGGCTGATAAAATGCTTTCTCAAGGTTCTTCTCTTCTTCCCTTTTTTTTCTTTTCTTTTTTTTTTTTTTTTTTTTTTTTTTTTTTGTGGAGGCCACAAGGGGATTGGTTTAGTATCTCCTTAAAACACTAATATAGGACAAAACCCACACATAGCTAGGGAATCTCCAACAAATCTTGTGTAATCCCTCATCTTTTCTGTGCTTCTCCATGAGATTCATGCTATAAAGCTTTAACAAATGCTTTTTTCGACCTTTAAGTTTTATTCGGAGTATTTGTGGGGCAAGAGCTATCAAAGAGTTCTTTGGCTTCCAATTGCCAGATTCTAATTATCTGCTTGCTCAAAAACACATGTACAGGAGCATTTCCCAGACCCAAAATCTCTGGTGAATGATCTCCATCTAAGTGGTTTCAAGGCTATCTGGATGCTTGATCCAGGAATCAAACAAGAAAAAGGTTATTTTGTGTATGATAGTGGGTCTGAAAGTGACATCTGGATTCGAACTGCTGATGGCAAACCTTTTGTTGGTAAGATATCACATCTTTCTACTTTTGCTCAACAGAGTCGATCATGCCATGGTTTTGAATATTGGCTGCAACACCAAGGTGTGACCTATATACAAGATTCTTTAGTTTATGGCGACCGTTGTTTGAAACAAATAGCGGGATTGGACCAAAAAAGATATCGAGTACCATGGGTTGTGTTATAAATAGCCCCTGAAAGTTGTATGATCAGAAACTTCTATATGAGAAATCCATTTTCCGAATGAGCTAATAATAAGCCCTTATAGAACTGGCATCTCTGAACCAAATTATTATAGTGATGAATGATGACAAGTTGCTTGCTTCATCCCATAAGAGTGGTTAATTCCATTTTAGAAATGCTGTGAAGCAAAACTGCCCAGTAATACATGCTCAAAACCTATGTTCGTGGGGTGGCTGTAAGAAGATGGCAATTTGACCTTTCAACTGGTCGATTGGGTGCTGAACTATAGCACCATGCCCATTTCTATTTTATGAAGACTCAAAGATGTTACTTGGGCTCAGACATCAACCTTCTTCAACTATTTTGAGGTCTTTAGCGGTAATCTTATATGTGCGCTCAATATCAGGTGAAGTATGGCCAGGTCCGTGTGTTTTCCCTGATTTTACACAATCAAATGCTCGCTCATGGTGGGCAAATCTGGTGAAGGACTTCCTTTCGAATGGTGTTGATGGTATATGGAATGATATGAATGAACCAGCGATATTTAAGGTAACACTGAAATGCTCATGCCCTTCACATTTGACATATATTGCTCTTTGGTTCTCTTTTTACACTGGTTATATCTTTAAGGATGTTGGCCTGGCCAGGTCGTGTCAAAGACTATGCCCGAGAGCAATATTCATGTCGGTGATCCTGAGTTAGGGGGCTGCCAAAATCATTCGTACTACCACAATGTATTTTATTCCCCCTCTTCTCTCCCATCCCCTCCTCTCCTCTATGCAATCGTATTCAGATTACAGAAAAATGACCTGTTTTTGGTACGCCTTTTTTCATTTTAGGTCTATGGAATGCTAATGGCAAGATCCACATATGAAGGCATGAAAGCAGCCAATGAAAATAAACGTCCATTCGTTCTTACTAGAGCTGGGTTTATGGGCAGCCAGAGGTATGCTGCAACATGGACTGGTGACAACCTTTCAACGTGGGAGCATCTTCACATGAGTGTTTCAATGGCACTTCAACTGGTAAGGACCCTTAAATAATGTCTAGTTATGTACGATGGTACAATTCTTCATTTTGGATGGATCGCTAGACCACTCATAATATATCATCATTTAGTTAAAAAAAAAAAACTGAATTCATTGGTACCTAGAGGTTTAGCTCACGCTGGATACTACTGAATAGCCAACACAACTGACCACTCCTAATTGCTCCCTCTGCCCCACCCTTTTTTTCATGTTTTTCCAAGCAATTCTTTACTATTGCGTTTGTTGTTACTCTACTTACAAAAACACCCTAGTCATTCATCACCCATCCTCAAATGTCTGCCATTCCCATTTGAATTTCATACCTCTTCTTCAATTGAAATGTATGCAGCCCAGAATTGGGTGGGACAGAGAGAATATGTGATAAGAAAGTATGTGGCCTTTGCTCTAAAGATTTATTGAAGAAATGAGTGGCTTATACTATTTTACATTTGGGGTACAGAGCCTTAGTGGACAGCCCCTTTCAGGTCCAGATATTGGTGGTTTTGCTGGCAATGCTACACCAAAGCTGTTTGGAAGGTGGATGGGTATCGGTGCCATGTTTCCGTTTTGCCGTGGGCATTCTGAGAAAGATACTGTTGACCACGAACCTTGGTCCTTTGGTAAAGAGGTATGTGAAAGCTGGACTGTCATTTGGCTAAGGTTTACGTTGCATCTTTTCTACAATATATTTCTATGTTTTACATTACAAATAGAAAGACAATCACTGAAGTTTCAAAAACTTCTGATTACAGTCTTTATTCTTTAGATGTGTCTCTTAAACTTCAAAAAAAAAAAAAAAAAAAAAAAAAAGACATGGTCTCGTGAACTTTTTGGATCAAACTTCTACCAATCCCCCTGTTTCAGTTATCCAAACTATGCATTCCCACACTTGTGTTTCAACAAACAAGTAGTTTTAAGGGTTTTTGCACAGAATGAGAGATTACATCTAGAACAACCTAAAGTCACTTTACTAATATACCCGCTTCTTTTTATTTCTGCAAAGGGCGTTTCAAGGGGGGCAAGTAAGAGTAATACTGGAAAAGTAGAGTTGAATATTCATCGCTTTCCTGAAATGTTTTTCTGTGCTACAAAAGATTATGCCAAATATAATATGATCTCATAATCTTAACAATATATCTCATGATCTCATATCCTCCAATACTAACCTTAAAAGACCTGTATATTGGAATGGAGGGGACAGGCTTATAGAAACTTGGGTAAAAGGCAACTGTGTTCTTGTATTCTAACCAGGTGTCTTTATTGGTACTGGTACATGATAAAAGTCATGCAAATTACTTTGTAAGCAAGGTTGCGGAAAAGTAAATTTTCTGTGATCAGAATCATCTGAGTTTTTTTGTTTCCATCTACGGGGACCTTTCAGTTCAACAATAATTCACGTTTGAGCTAACTTTGGCTTCATTCAACAGTGTGAAGAAGTTTGCCGCCTTGCTTTGAAGAGGCGCTATCAGCTGATACCACACATATATACTTTGTTCTACTTAGCACACACAAGGGGTACTCCAGTTGCTTCACCCACCTTCTTTGCAGGTGATATTACTGTTGACCATATGTCTTGAGCATGACTGCATAAGAACATTTGTGTCGGCATCTATTTACTGAAAGTTTACTTGCATTTACAGATCCAAAAGATTTACGGCTCCGGACAGTTGAAAATTCTTTTCTGTTGGGACCACTTCTGATACATGCAAGGTTCCATCTGATTCTCTAAAGTGTAGTTATACAATTTTGGGAAATTTTGATGCTTAACCAGTATATATAATATCTCTTAGTTCTAACTTTGATTAATAAGTTGTAAACATATTCTTCCTTCCTACTACCAATACATGTCTACATGAAAACATGCCTCTCCTGAATCAGAAGTACCTGGACACTTATATGGAGAAATAGAAACAGAGGACGAAACTTACATATGATTTTTCAGTTTTTTATTATGCCCCATTGCCCCCATTTGCTCAATTATCTTAATGGACATTCATATAAGCCGAACATTGACTTGCCTTCAAATTTTGTTGATGCTAGGCTTTCATGTTGTTGTATTGACTTTTTTCACTTGAGACTGTCACTTGTCTCTGTAGTTTAAAAAGCAACCAAAAGCAAATATGTGACACACTAGCAACATTGTTCATCTTGGCTTCAATTTGATTTTTATCATTGTCATGAGGTTGTCCTACTTCCTGACTTTACAGAATTGCTTTTATGTTGCAGTACATTACGTAATCAAGGGATAGATCAGATGCCTCCACTGCTGCCTAGAGGAATCTGGTTGAGTTTTGATTTCGATGATTCACATCCGGTATTAACTATCATCAACTGTTTTAGTACAGCAGAATTGCTTCCTCTTGCAAGATTACTAAATGTAACATTCTCATCTAATTTATTATAGGACTTGCCTGCGCTGTACCTTAAAGGAGGATCTATAATTCCCATGGCTCCTCCGCACCAGCACACGGGGGAAGCGATTCGGACGGATGACTTAACTCTTCTTGTGGCTTTAGATGAGCATGGTATGTCAATGATCGACACACTGACATTTAAAAGCCAATTCTGAAAACCCTGATTTATGTATTGGAGCTCCCGTAACCTGATTTATGTCAGCAGCAGCGAATCAACAGTTCAACTGTTGAAATTCAATTCCTACTGTCTCCATCCGAATTTGAATGTATATCGTCAAACTTCGTTAAATCAAAGGGTTTTCTGTTTTGTTGATGAGTGGGGTTGGGGGGCCCACAGGTTTGGCCTGAATCCTCACATTTCCTTTTGGTGCTGTTTCTACCAGCAGTATGACACGCTTCCACTAATATGCAGGGAGAGCTGAAGGGGTACTCTTTGAAGATGATGGTGACGGGTATGAATTCATTAGAGGAAATTATCTGTTAACATATTACACTGCTCAACTCCACTCCTCTGCTGTTACCATAAAAGTTTCTAAGACAGAAGGATCATCGAAGAGGCCAAAACGCCGTCTACATGTCCAATTGCTGCTTGGTGGTGGTGCAATGGTATATAGACTTGTTGGAATTCATGATGGTGTCATAAATTGTGCCTATAGATGCAGTTCCTTTGCAATTGAAGCACTTCTCTAACATCTCGGATTCTCAATGTCTTGCGCAGATTGATTCCTGGGGCACTGATGGGCAAGACATCCACATAACAATGCCGTCCGAACATGAGATTTCTAATCTGATATCCCTTAGTCAGAAGCAGTATCGGACTCGAATGGGTAACTTTTAAGATTTGTTGCTGTGACTAGACACAGAGTACTGCTTTCCAATCAATTCAAATGTTTTATTTTGTCTCATCTGTTGTCTTCATCTGCTGCCCGCACTTTTGTTATGTTCATTGTAGTCTCTTACCTGATGCCTACTAGTACTGTGGAAAAATAGTTTCGCGAATATGGCCATTGTTTGTTGGACGAATGGATTTTCTAAAAGTATTATCTTTACATTGTAATCCTTTCTCATCAAACTCTCGAACTGCTTCTTGATTTCTTTTGGCCTTACCCTGGACAAATGTTTGCTTCAGAAACTGCAAAAGGTATTCCAGACGCTGAAGAGACTTCAGGAAAGAAGGGGACTGAGCTGTCAAAGACTCCTATTGAACTAGAAAGTGGTGAATGGTCTCTTAAAGTGGTTCCTTGGATTGGTGGTAGAATTATAGCAATGGAGCACCAACCTACTGGTACAATTTCTCCTCTGTTCTGAAACTGTCTTATAAATTAAAGTTCAAGCATTTCCCTCTTTATACATAGTGGATGACTATATGGCCCATTTCACTGCAAGTCTGCTAATCTAGCAAAGGAACTTACTATCTACTCCTATAGTCCTATGTCAATGCTGTTTGGGCAAGCAAGACGTATGTGGCTGCTGAAATCTTCATGACTTTCCTAGGTCATGAAGAAAACTCTACGAGGATTCGATGATTATAAATATATATAAATTATTACTTAATCTTTCCATTGGGAGTTTGGTGGCATACCCTTGACTTGTAAAGAAGTTTCTGGGAGCTTATAATCATCCGTGACCCACTTCAGAGACTTACAGTCTGCCTTTCTCTGGTTTCACTCATCTTTTTGTTTAACCATATGACTCTCCATTATAGAGCTTTGTATCCAAGTTTTAGTAGTTTGATAAAATGTTTTGGATGCACTTCTGAATTCTGATACAGTTTTCTAATAGAGATTCACCTTGTAATTGTGTGCTCCAGGAATACAATGGCTTCATAGCAGGGTTGAGATTAATGGTTATGAAGAGTACACTGGCGTAGAGTATAGATCTCCTGGTTGTACTGAGGAATATGCTGTCATTGAGTGAGTTTCTTGTTTTTTTTCTGAATGCTGATAACTTGTTGAGTTTAAAAGTTGCAGGATCTCCAGCGCAAGATGCAATCATTCCTTTTTTCTTATATACCTGCTCACCACATTAGTGAAAGGTTGTAGACTTGGAATTGAGGTCGAATTCTGTATAACATGCCAGTTATTACGCACAAAGATCACAATATTCTTCAATTTGTATTACTGAGGAGATTGGTACCCTGCTTTTTTACCAGCACATGACTGCCACAGTTTACAAATTTTTTAGTGTACACGTAAACAGCTTATTTATCCAGTGAAATGGAATTCATATTTATGCTAAACGTCACTGATTACTTTGGGTGAAGGAATGCATTGAAATTCTGTCTTTTGGTCATCTATCATGTATGACTATAGAAGTCGTGATTGTTTTGTCTTAAAGCAAGTGACTGGTCATGCTAGGGATATAGGACTGCAGGAGTAACAAGAATACAATTGTCATGATTGGATTTATGGCATGGGGCTACAATTTAGATGCTAGAGTAATGTGTTATCTTCCATTTTTCTTTATTCAAACTATGAACTTCGTCCTGCAGGCGAGATCTTCAACAAGCTGGAGAAGAAGAAGCCCTCATATTGGAAGGAGACGTTGGTGGTGGATTAGTTCTGGCAAGATGTATATCAATTCCTAAAAGTGAACCTAAGGTTGTACGACTACAATCCAGCATCATAGGCCGTAATGTTGGTGCTGGTTCTGGAGGCTTTTCAAGGTTAGTGAAAATTATCCTCAGAAACGTTTTGATTCTGAATATATGCTTCAGCTAAGACTAGTTCATCTGACTAGGCCCTTTAGACCACTGATTGCCTTGTATCTCATGAATGTCACCCCATCCTAATGCGATCCATTGGTTCTTAAGCCCTGTCCCCACAGAAAAGGAAGATCGTAATTTATAATCAAGACGACAAAAAGTTGCGTTTGAGTGAATCTTTTAGATAGTATCAGGCACATAATTCCTAATGAACTGCATGTAGTTCAAGTTTGATGCCGCAAGTCATCCCTAGAGTTTGGACTGGAAACACAAATCAGATCAATTTAGTTTAGTGACACAGAAACCAACGCAGGTAGTGTAGGGCCTGGGAAGTCAAATATCTGCTGCCTTCCCCTAGCTAGTGTAGATTCACTGGAATCAATATCTATGCAATCCTCACTTCTGGAAAAAATGTGATCTATAAAATGTCAATTACGCTCACAATTTTGGTGATATAAAGAGTTGTCTCCCGGAGTTCCGTTTGAGGCAGACTCTTGGGCATGTAAGTTTAATTAGCGGGATACCATAATCTCTACAGTTTCTCGTTTTCAGTTCTTTGGACTTTTGGAGGGACAGTACTGGATGAGATGGTTTAAGTGTGAATTCTAAGTTCTGAGTTAATGACTTCTTGTTACTACTTGCTCGGTATGTTACTACGCAAGTATGCAATGGTAGTAACTAGTATCCTTAACATATTTGAGCTCTATTGGGACATCTTACCCTTGGTTCCACTGGATTTATCTTTTCAACATTTATGATCTGGACAATAGTATTTGACTGATTTCTAACCAAGTTAAGAAATGCTCTTGCATGATGTCGCAGGTATTCTGCACAAATTCTGATATACACTATGGAGTGTTCTGCTTCCGTTTTTTTTTTTTTTTTTTTGTGTTGTGGTTTGATATACACTAATCAGTATTACTGTTCGTCTTATTTGTTCTCAGTCTTTTTCTCTGTTGGTAATGACACATTGTAGGCTTGTGTGCTTGCGCATACATCCCACGTTTTCTCTTCTGCATCCTATGGAATCACTTGTAACATTCACCGCAATGGATGGATCAAAACATGAGATTCGGCCTGATACTGGTGAGCAGTCTTATGAGGGTGACCTGCTACCAAATGGTAAGTTAAATATTACACATTTGCGGGCTTCATCCATTTCATGGACGAAAATTGATGGCTACTTTCAATATCTTTGATGTGGTTGAATTACTCATAGCTCTCTGGATTCAGGAAGGCTTTTCTGCTATTAGATTTTGCTTAGCGTATTCTAATATCCTTGGGAAATCTTCCAGGAGAATGGATGCTTGTCGATAAATGTCTTGGTGTAAGCCTGGTCAATCGGTTCAATGTCAAAGAGGTGTACAAGTGTCTGATCCACTGGGGCACCGGAACTGTGAATTTGGAGCTTTGGTCAGAGCAAAGGCCTGTTTCTAAGGAATCGCCCCTAAGCATATCTCACGAGTACGAGGTGAGAATGAACTAGTATCCTCATCTTCATTCTTCAAGAAGGATCGGATCATCAACACAGATGGACGGCCAGACTTTGTATAATGCTTCTCGACTCCACGTCTACACGCTTCGTGACAATCTATTCGAATACTCTCCTTGTTGTGAGTCTTATTCAAGCCAGGAAATATATAAATAAGAAAACACCATTGAAACTGTATAGCTACGCAAGTAGCAGACTAGCAGGGTGTTATTTTCTGGATGGACTCAACTTGTACAGTTGTACATTTTAATGGGGAAGTGTGACACTTATTTTCCAATGTTCTATCTCCTGTATTTTTCGCCCTAAGTCACAGATTGTTGACGTGTTGACTATCAAATTACCCGTTCACCAACATTTAACTCACCATCCATGGTACACCTTACAAGGCTACAGGCAGTTGCCATGCTTTAGGACTCGTAAATTCTTAATTTTTACGCGTCTTTTTTCCTTCTATAATCAACAAAACTTTTAAAATGGTATGAATGACTAGTGGTAATTTTCTTACCCCACTTTTTCTTCGCCCCTTCAATTCCTCGATTGTTTACGTTTCGTTTAAATTTTGTAAATTTCACGGGTCCACAAAACGGAATTCAAACGAATAAAAAAACATGGAGTGAGACAGTAAGGCCCTGTGCGATTCAACTTATTCAACGGTGTTTTCAAATCAGATCAGATTTATTCAAATCAAATCAAATCAGATCAGCTTTATTCAAATCAAATCAAATCAGATCAGAATTATTCAAATAACAATAAATGAATGTAGTCTATTTTTAGTTATTAATTCGTCTAGTTGCAGTTAATTTATCCGTTAATTCAGTTCAGATCAAATCAAATCAAATTTATTCAAATCAAATCAAATCAGATCAGTTCAAATCAAATCAAATCAGATCAGTTCAAATAAAATCAAATCAAATCAAATCAGAAAAATGCAGTCCAATCGCACAGGGCCTAAGTATATCAAATATTTATAACGCACCAAAATATCTTATGTATTCAAACCCTAAAACTTCCGAGTTACCACAAAAATGGCGGGAAACTTTAGCGCCAGAATGCTGAGAATCCACCCTACAAACCCTTTCCTATATAAACCCCAACTATCCACACTTCTTCATCACGCCAACCCCATTGCCAAAACCACCCAAAATCGCCGATTCACTCTCCTCAAAATGGACAAAATCATGGGATTCGGCCCTCCTCTCCACTCCAAAAAATCCGAAGAAATTGAAGAACCCTCTCTCAAGCATCAGAAACTCGACCAACACCACAACGGCGTCGATTCCGCTACCGCTCCCGCCTCGGCCGCCGCCTTCCTCAAGGTCAAGAAGCTCTCAGACAAGGCTATCATCCCTACCCGTGGGTCCCCTCTCGCCGCCGGCTACGATCTCTCTAGGTACATACCCCTCGTTCCCCATTCCTCTCATTTTGTAACTTCTTCATGAAGATTCCTAGAATTTAATTGTGGGGTATTTTTTTTGTTTTGGCAGTGCGGTTGATACTAAGGTGCCTGCTAGAGGAAAAGCTCTGGTTGCTACTGAATTAAGCATTGCTATTCCAGAAGGGACTTACGCTCGTATCGGTACGCTTTCGATTTTTAATTTCACCCATTTTAACTCTTTAATTGGTGAATTAGAGAAAAACCCAGATTTTAAAATGAGTTTTAGAGTAAAACCCAGATTTTAGATGGATTAAATTCTGCGTAGAAAATCGATTTAGTGGAAATTCTGGTTTTGGCATTTCATCGAACACGTGGTGTGTATTGTGAATACGCGATAATTGTACATTGTCCACTGCTATATCAGTGTCTAATTGAGCTCCAGCGTGTGAATTTGGGGTATGTTATTGTTTTTGTAGGTGTCCCCATCTGATTTTATCTAGGAAGGTTTGATTTTTACGCGAAATTGTCGTGGTGACCATCTGTAAAGCACTCAACTTTGTTACACCGATCATGTTTGCTGAGACGTTTTTGCATATGACGATTTATGTTAGCCGACCCCTAATCATTTTGGGAATAAGGCTTGGTTGTCGTTCGTTGTTGTTTTGTTACTATGATTGTTAATTGGTTTACAGTGTTAAAATTTACGGCCGCTGATTTCACTGATGCTAAAACTTCTTCATTGCTTGTTTACTATTTTCTAGATTGTGCAAAATCTTGTTTGAGCATTTCACATTGAGAATGCCCACTTGTGAATTTGTGTCTGATTTAGTTATGGCGCGTTCCAATTGGCATTCATTATGATTTTGTGGGTGCCCATTTGAATTGATCTTGAGAGTTTTGATTTTAATGCTAAATTCTCGAAATGTCGGCCTGTGAAAGTGCACACCGATGTGTTACAGCAGCTGTTGATGGTTTTACAGTATCAAGTTTACGGCTACTGATCTCATTGTATGCTGAAAATGCTAATTTCTTGTTAATAACCCTGCAGCACCAAGGTCTGGTCTGGCATGGAAGCACTCCATTGATGTGGGAGCTGGTGTAATTGATGCAGACTACAGAGGACCAGTTGGAGTGATTCTGTTCAACCACTCTGATGCTGAGTTTGAGGTGAAAGCAGGAGATCGCATTGCTCAGTTGATCATTCAGAAGATTATAACTCCGGAAGTGTTTGAGGTCGAGGATTTGGACTCCACTGTCAGAGGTGCTGGTGGGTTTGGTTCTACCGGCGTTTAATTAGTCACTGATGGTGTGCTTAGTGAGCTGTTGGTTGAGCTAGTAAGTAGTAGACTAGTAGTAGTATGTCTAAAAATCGAGTTTGTGCTGTGGGTGATATTATCTTGTTGGGTATACTTTGTTACTCAACTCGGTGATGTTATCTTGTTGGGTATACTTTGTTACTCAACATCTCATGGGACTTCTGCATATATCTGATGCATCTAGTAGTAGTTGAAATGAAAGTATGAAACTTTGATCTACAAGCTTGTTTTTGCAGACTTCATATTCATTCTGAATCTGGTAGTTCGCTAGTTGCAAAACATGTCAGCAACATCGCCGCTTGTCTACTGTCAGTTGTGACTGTCGTAGGATGTAAAATTTCGTATAAGAGGTATTGCTGTGTAGGAGTATGTTACAGAATGGAACACCTGATGACGGAAATGTTGGTATCGAACCAAATATCATCAATTTCATGCAAAACCCCCAACAGCATTGCCAGGAGAAGAATCAGTAGTTGCATTTTCAGTAGTTGCAATAAAACGCAAACACTCATTGATACGACCACAACTAATAGGCTGGAAGTTGTGCCATTGTTCATCAACCACACCTTTCCATGAACCACACATTTGACTTGGCCATGGTCCAATCTCGGAATTATCAAAGGTTTGTATTGGTATACCGGAACTCCAATGCGAAAATATTTTGGTATAGTTGGTTCCCGGAGCCAATAAAATGATTTCTCATATTTCACATTTCACACATATTGAAACGTAAACGTAAACATGAATTCCCAAACCTTGCTTCTCAAGCAACTAATAACAACCACTCTCAGCATGAAACTACAACTTCCAATCTTATTGATGAGTCATGAGTGCATCCCCCCGAGTAGTAATTAAAATAACACTGCTGCTGCTCAACTTGCTAATAATTCTCTGCTTGAAGTAAAAGCTTTCGATTTCAGGTGGATTGACGAGATCCTTGGAAGCCACATTATAGATTATTCAACATTGATGCTCCCGGAATCATATTCGGACTCGTTTCGGCCTACGAAAGCGTCTTACCCAAGCATGCTTAGTTGCTGCTAAAATTTGACTGATTGTTTATTAATTAATAGATAACTAGTTCTTGTTAATTTGTTACAGAGAAGTGACTTTGTGTATGACTGTATGAGCTATAAGCTTTCAGTTATGACCGTTAATTGCTAATTTAGTAGCAGAAATGAAAGACTTATGTAAAGTTTTCTTTTTTTATGGATACAGTTAATTGGTAACCATTCTACTTTTGCGAGCATTGTACAATACGGAGTATATAATTAACCGGGTTTTCTAACGTGTGCCCATAGGGGACATGATAAAACTCTTATTAGTGATATCATGTGCCCTATTGGCACACGTTAGAAAACTATTTAATCAAAAAATCACATCAGTTTATGCAACGTACACAAAGTAAATTTTTACAATGATTCTATTGTGATTGTTAGTTTACCATAATACGGAGTAGAATATTTGCTTATCATATTTTTTTTCATTTATCCTTTTTTTCATTTTTGGCATCACACTATATGCTATTACTAAGATATTTTTGTATTTTGAAGGTAATTTACGAGATGGCAAGAATATCTGATGTTTGAAAATCTTGTACTCGTAATGAATAGGAGGTGAAGTGAAATATAATTTCTTAACAAATGATTATGGTGCACACTGCACACATTATATAGTTTTTTCTTTTTTGGTTACATGCACACATTATATAGTGCCATATAGTATTAGTTGCATATCTTTTTATGTGTTCTGTTATTTTTTTTACCCTACTTTTTTTTTTAAATAATTATATTTACCCTACTTAGTCATATCTTTAAAAAGGTTATTCTTTTTTTCATTAAACTCGGCACATTCTATGATATTATAGGTAAAATATTTTTGTAATTGGACGTTAATTTAAGAGATGGCAAGAAGATCCAATGCCAATGTTCGAAATATAGTAATGAATAGAAGGTTTTGGATACTTTCCGAACAATAACGTACGTACATGCTACCACTAATTACAGTTTTGCTAGCCTCAACACTATATATAAAGGCGATGCTCAATGCATTTCTCTAATCTAACAAGGTCAATTTTCTTCCTAAAGATCCGATAAATTAAATCGAGTGATACATATATAGTCCTACACATCCACCATGGCAAATCCCGGAGCAATGTCAGTTTCGGCCGGACAAATCAATCGCCAGGATGGCAAATTTCCTCGTGAAAAAACTCTCATATGCGTAATTCTTATCCTAGTTTTAGTGGTTGCTCTTGTGGGAGCTGTCTTTCTCATAAAATTCCTCGTGACTAAAACTAAACATCATCATCATTAATGACGTTTATTTAGAAATAGACACGTATTTTGTTTCACAATAGTTTTTGCGTTGCTTATCGTGTCATAATTAAATACGTTGGTAATAATAATAAATGATAATGCTTATTTAAACTTAGACATTGTCTTGCTCTTCTTATTTGTTTCAATCTTGTTTATATATCGTTATTGTACAAGCCTTCTCTCGTTTTTTAGCCTAAAATGCTACACGTACGATGCATCCCCTTTCCTATAATTCGGGATATAAATGCGCTCTTTACAGATCGGATCAGAGAATTGGTTATCTTTCACAGCTAAGTAGCAATGTGGGAAGGAGAATTATTAACTACCTAAAAATGCAACACTCACTGGAAAGACCAACATTGATATAGGAGTATGTTACACAATGGAACACCTGATGACGGAAATGTTGGTATCGAAAAACGCTGTAATATAATGCAAGAGATCGATTCAGCTGGTAGCCGCGCCTTGTACTGTAAGAGCTGGCTGTGGCTCAAGGCACATTGTTTCCAGTAAAAGAGGAACTGACATCGTAACTAGCTTTTTGGGTACGCTTTTCATCCTCAATCGAAAGCTTCAGGTCTTGAGAACAAGGCAAACTTGACGTTGTGTTCATGGAGTACAGTAATTTCGCACTATTAGTTCACATAAGTGGAGGGAGGGAGTTTGAACTTTGAAGCACCATTCTTCCTGGAGATGTTTGTTAGTAGTAGTCTAATTACACAGAAAATCTGGAATCCCGAAACAATCAGCGTGTAATTGCCTGCAAGTTAAAACTGGACAAACGGATTGCAGTATATGATCCCTTGGATACAATTGTGCTATCTCGAATCATTCTCCAAGCACTGTAACTGTAAGACTGAATTTCAAGATCTGTTTTGAGCATCAGACGTACAGACTTTTGATCAAACGCCTGGACAGAATGTAATTGATAATAAAGCGAGCTTCAATGTGTTCCACCCTAAATCCCTAATAGGGAAGAGAAGTACTTGGAAGTGTAGAACGTACGACCATAGACGATGACATGAACGGAAAAGGTAAACACATCAAAACAAAGAGGGGAGAGAGTTGTTATAGTGACCTCAAAAGGTATTTATTTCGACAATTGCTCTCATTATTCTTAGAAGTATACCAAAAAAAGAAAAGAAAAAAAGTCGAAAGTGTGGAGAGCCTCTCAGCAGTGAATCTCTATAGTGGCGTCGAATAAACTAAACCAGACGCTTCCTATTATCTTCGGCCAATATCAAACAGGGATCCATGATGAAATCTGCAGGTATAAGCTGACTTGTCGACCAAGAAGTCTATACTTCTGGTAACTTGGTTGGAAGCTCAGCTGGGACGTCGGAACTTACCTATGAAAAGAAACAACAAATAAAAAAAAAAAAGGATTTTAGTTGAATAGATGAATGTAGTTGTCTCTGCTTTGCAAAATTTAGACGTGAATGCTCTGTACAACACTCAAAGAAATCAACACCCATAATGAAACACCACCGCAATAATTCTAAATTTTCAAGAATTTATACCTATTAGGTATGGGATCACATAGCAATACCTGTAAATATTTTGTTAGCACCGTCATAGTGCTAAAATTAAAGCCATTGATTGGGTCTCCTTTTGTACGAGATGCATGAAGCTGCTTCCTCACTTGATTTGCCAATGACTGCAGTATCACAGAAACATTCAGGTTCAATATAAAAGAGTGGAAAGAGGAATAAGGTACCCTGCTTCAGAGTGGGCCGAAAACAAATTTCTATTGAAGTATGAATAACCTCCCTACACCTGTCTTACGTACCTTTCCTAGTTCGACTCCCCACTGGTCAAAAGAATTGATGCCCCATATGAATCCTTCAACAGCAACTCTGTGTTCATATATAGCCAACAACTACAAGACAAACATCAGAATTATCAGCGGAGATGTGTTACATCAGAGAGTATTGCCTGAGACTGAGAGTACAGTTTCCACTTGGTGATGCTTGACATACTAGTTACTAGCCTCAGAACTCAGACATTGAACATTTTCTTATCATGATTATTTATAAATGACAATTCTATAATAAAACTATACGAGGAAGGAACAACCAACCTGTCCAACATAATACGCAGAAAGGGATGGAAGTAGCAGGCTCAAAGAAGGACGATTGCCAGTGAAAGTCTGTAAAGCAAGTTTAATGACATGTTAAATAAATGCATGGTCTTTACTCTTTAGTACATTAGGAGGCTGCACACACAAGTACTAGACACGTTACCTTGTGAGGAATAAGATGCGGAGAAACATTCTCCTTCTGTAACTCTTCTGCGGTCTAAAAATGAAACAAAACACTGAGTCAGACACCTCAAATAGTTCCATCTATTAAGCAGAGTGGGTTGGGAGACTTGGGACAAACACCACCAGGAGTAACTAAGATGAGTCTACTGAGATATATAACAAAAAATAATGTAGGCCCCGAAGAAGTCAATTTCTTGGAATAGTCTACTTCAATCAACACATTGATCAGGTCTTCAGAAGATACAAGTTTACTATCCTCCAGAGATAATAAAAGTTGCAAAATGTGGAAGAAAGCCAAAGAATAAAGCAGCAGCAGGAAGAATGCACCAACCTTTCCATAGGCCAAAGCATCTGGTTGTGCAAAAAAGTTAGACATCAGCTCATCATGATTACTCACAACTTCTCCTGCAAAGTTTAAATTTTAATCAGCAGATGTAGGTGATACCAGCATGACATCACTGGTAACCATTACAAGAAAATTGATTAATGAAAGACTAAAGCAAAATTAAGCAGCTGTACCTTTGAGGTATACTGGCTGCTGACTCTTTGCAACTCCAATAAAATCACAGGGAATAACACGTCCCTGCAAAAGAAAATTACAGACTTCAGCGCAAAAATACTCCGTACTTGGCATGGAAATTGGAGGGTCGATTGTCAACATAATCAGGTACGAGGAAAGACTTAAATATTTGAAATAACATCAAAAACAGCACAACTGAGCTTTACTCAATTCAAGTAACATATTTTCTTCACCTAATGCTAATAGTTGACGATCATGACAATTATTCACTGTTCACGGGAAGGCAATCAGGTCAAAGTTCCAATAAACTTTTCACAAAACGCACTTTCAATTGTGTCTTCCACGAGCCTTCAAATAAGTCACTCATTTAGCATGACCAGCTTATGTCTACGATGTGTTCCCTCACAAAAGAAAAGAAAAATAAGTCTACGATGTAAACTAGGAACAAGCAATAATATTTAGCTGTAATATAGCAGCCACCCAACCTACATATTAATTCTGGGAAGGGCAAGTTTCTCATTTAGCCTTGCCTTCCTTGTGGATTACTCTAGCTAGGATAGCAAAAATAAGAAGCTACTAGGCAAAATGAAAGGCAAACAAATGAGTATTCATCAGTTCACTTGGGAGTGTAAGGCCACCTGGAGTGACCTCTACTATCTGTTCTTTGTATTTCATAGTCTATTGGCATTAGATGGACGAGATCTCATATATTCATTGCACTGTTAGTTAATGCTTGCTACATAAGTACATAGTGACACACATATTCAGCGGTATGCAGCGATGTAGTGATTTAACAGATATCAGTCCATCTTGGTCTCGAAACATCTACGAGGCTGTGATGGAAACATACAAGACCTTCCGAATCTGAAGACACTTTATCTCCTTTCTAGACTTGAGACTTTTCATGACTCCAAGAAGAACAACTTATCGCACACCAAACGCATAAGAATTTCAAGAGAGTTGACAACCTTCTAAATGATGTCAGTGTAAAGCAACAAACACTTTGAGGATTACCTTTGCAGCATTAGCTGGAATCTTATGACACCAACACCAAAGAAAGAAAATATTTTATTGAGACTAGAGCATCCAAAAATCATTCTTAATGCATGAACTATCAATAGGATTCACAGTGACTATTGATGGACGAGCTATATGATGGACGTATATAGTACAAGCACGGAGGACACTATGGTGCAGCCTTTAGGCCATTTAGATGTCCCTTTCACTTGCAGATGGCTTGCAATGATTCTTTATGTAGAGGTATCATGATGTCTAAGCACTTCAACAAAAGCAAGGCGGTAAATAGAGGAACTATAAAGGATGGACTATTCGTCCACCCCATACATTAAGAGCATGATTGTTAGAAAATAAATAGGAGGCATTACGGGAGAGCATAGATGTGAATTTGACCTGATGAATCAGCTGGTAAAAGCTGTGTTGCCCATTTGTTCCAGGTTCACCAAAATCGATTTCACCAGTCGCAAAAGGAAGTACCTCGCCATCAATTGAGACACCTTTTCCATTACTTTCCATGCTGACCTATTGTTGGTACAATTTAAAAGGTGAGTTTAAAGAGGCAATATCATGCCTGAAAGTAGAAAGAATTACTCAAAACAATGGGCTAGAGCAGCAAAATATATAATAAAGATGATTCATGCCTGCTGAATGTGAGGGGCGAATTTTTCCAGTGCTTGGCAATAGGGCAAAATGGCCTAAATGACACAAAATATGGAACACAATTAGTTAAGCTCCACTGTCACTGCTACCAGACTATACAAATAAGAAACTTCAATTACAACTCATTGTTCCACCCCTCAAAAGGGAAGAGGATGCACTCACTCTTGCTGGATGTCCAAGAAACGATACATTCCATACGCTCAGCAAACCTAGAAGGACCTGAACCACATGACAAGATCACCAAAACTATTAGCAACAATAGTGCACAAAAACAGTGCAGGCTCCAAGCTTGTAGAAACTTGATAATGCATAGAGCAAGCCACTTAAGACAAGTAGAATGTGACTTCAAGTACTCCAAAGTCATCAAAAATTATAAAATCAAAAATCAAGCGCAAAAGAAAAGCCATCATGCCCATCAAGCTCAGAGTTGGTAAGTAACTACCGGCAGATTTTTCTCAAACGGAGTAGATTGGAAATGTATATCAACACTTGAAGCTCCCTTCAAAAACCTTGAAGACAATGATCCGATTAATCGTGCTATATTTACGAACAATATGTAGTACATCATTAGGAAAAGAGACATACTGCTCAACCATTGGAAATCCATATTGGAGAGACAAAGGCAAAACCCCAACTGCACTGCAAACTGTATAATATATCATCAGAAGCTGTATATGCATAATGACAATTTTCATTAAGAGATAAGGATAGTTACCACTGTATCTCCCACCAACCCAATCCCAGAATGCAAACGCATTTTTAGGATCAATTCCGAACTTCTCCACAAGCTGCAAAGGAAGAGAGACAGGATTTCGAGTCGATATTTGAAACGAGAAGATAAATTTCAAGAAAATTAAGATCCTTTCAATTAATTAATAAATATATTGTTGTGTCACATCTAGACTCTGCATCCCCAGAGCCATCTCGCTCAATCAAAAGCTTAAGCTATACTAAATAAGGGAGAAGCCTATCTATATGTGAACCTCCCCCGTGATGATATCAGGACCTCCCGCCCCAACACCACCACCAAAATGCCATTGGAGCCTGCTTGATCACTTCAGTATGGTATATATTGGGGAGGGGAATGTCAAAGGATTCTACTTTTCCAAACAAACAGAAACAGGGTAAATATTCAGTATTAGGGTGTATTGCAACTTGGAAGGGATGTCACCATAAGATAAGATCATAGGAATGTAAAATCGTATATTTATTCAGAGTTTAAAGACATCTGTAAATTCACATGTCTATTTATTCATTGTTTGAAGAGTCAGCAATGACATTATTTGAACTACACAGTCTTAGACAACTAACGTGAACCATATATAAGAAGAGTAAGGATGAAAATTGTGGAAACAAACACAAAGAAAAGAATGAGAGAAATAGTTAGATAACATGGAAGAAATAAAAGAGGAGAGTGGGGGAGGAAAGAGGCATCTTAAACAGAGACAACATTATGATTGTGTGAATATACCGTCAGGTTGGTGCTGACAGCCACCATGTGTTTTGCAACAGCTGCAGGCCTGAAATTACAACATAACATGGCAGTAGAATTAGTCCAACGTATGCACGAACCCCAGAAAGAAAAATTACTTATTAGTTAACGATACACAATACTACAAATTGCAATGCCTTTGCTCTAAGTTCGAATAAGAAGAGCCATTGAGCACTTTCACAAGAATTAAATTTGGTTTTATATCAGCATAGCTGCCAGTCACACTTGGCAGGGTATTCAGAAATAACTTCTACTGAATTTTCAAGTTACAAAATCATAAATGTGTTTAGCTGGTTAGAAATCAAAGATTAAGAAAACACTGACCCTAGAGCAGATGAAATCCATTCCCTCAAAGTCCTGGCATTCAACATGGTTTCAGCTGTCGTAAAGGTTTTTGATACAACCACAACTGCAATTCTCAACAATTTATTAGCTTGTCGATTATCAAACTACTAAAGATTTAGGCAGGAAATTGATCTAACACAAAACTTGCCTAATGTGGTTTCGGGATTTAATCCTGCAATATTTTTTGCAATATCGACTGGATCAACATTCGCCAGACTGCAGCACAAGCAATCAAAGGATTATTAGGGACCACAATAAGAAACATCACATCCACACCAGAGCAATCGAGTACACAACAGAAAACAAAAGACAATTACATCCAACATATCAAAGCCTTAAACCTACACCATGAAAGGTAAGATATTTCTTGTTCCTCCACCAAAAATACTGTATAAATTAAGTACCAATAATTATAGAAAAAATCCTAGACACATAACGATAGTAAAATGGTGAACGTCATAAGAAGTACTAATCTCAAAAAGTCTGCAGACATTTGTTTAATACTTTTCAAGGATTTCAGTTTACTATTCCATGGAGATAAATACTAAATTTCTTCGCTTAGGTATATAATGGAATAAAGCAAAATGACTAAATAACTATATGCACTTCATATATTATGTTCTATGGAATAACAGTTTGTATTTTGTAGATGCAGTTCTTGACGCAATTTCATTTTGGGCCATACGGAAACCATCTCTTAGCGTTATCAACAGATGGCTACGGTTGCGTACATCCGACCACCCTTTAACTCTAGATAGAGGAACCAAGGGAGTCTATGAAAGCCCTAGGGAAATGTTGTAATTGTTGATTGGACAAACTACAAATACTAAACGGCTGTAAAAGAGGTATAGAGTTACGGTGTGTGCACTTAGGAAGGCAGTGTATAACTAGATCTTCCAACTACCCAGACTCTGTTTAAGAATGTTTTACTGGGCTGCTGTCGTTGCTGTTATTGTAAAAGTAACGGTGCCAAGAATAATAAGTCAATTACTTCTTTGTGAAGAAACTTTCGAGGCAATTGTTTAGCATCTAAATAACTGTTTCATAGCGGAAGTAAACAGCAGCATAAACTTACAAGCGTAGCTGACGTCCTTTTGCGCATTCTGCAGCCTCTGGATCTGTTATTATTGTAAATCAAAACAGTGAAAGCCCGTTACTAGCCAATACTTCACCAAAAAGCAAGTTTTGATTATACAAAATACCATATTCCAACCTGTTTGAAGAGCTGTGTGCACGAAGAGAGGCCCTAAGAAACTTCCCCCAATACCAATTGCAATCACATCCTTCAGAACTTTACCTGTGACTCCAACCTGACAAAGATTGCTTATTAATATGACCATCAGAACCAAGGTACGGCAATATATCACAAAAATTAAATACTTACCCAAGAACCATTTCGTATTTTCTCAGAAAAATCTCGTATTTTGTCCAAGACTTCCCACACATCAGGTACCACGTTCTTCCCATCACTGTTAATAACTGCATCTCTTGGTGCACGGAGAGCGACATGAAGTACAGACCTATTCTCGGTGCTATTGATCTGATGGCAAAATAAAAATAAAAACAACCAGATGGAAGGAAGACATTACTAAGCGAACTACCCTTTACTAAACAGAGAAAGCAATTTCAAAACGTGATGAAAAAATCTTCAGCTGCCAGAACATATCTACTTGCTATGAAAAAAGGGGGGAAAAAGAGTTAAGAAAAGGCATCTCACTTACACGCTCTCCAATGAACATCCGGCTGATCTTTTCTTTCAACTGTGCAGCCTGATAAATAACAAACACCAGAAACTGATTCAAGATCCACTCATTATTCCATACATAGCAAAATAAGCAACCAAAACCCCAATCTAAACACTCACCTCAGCAAGCTTAAATAGCTTATTCACAGTCTCAAGAGTCGCACGCTGCCGAGAGTAATCCAACAACGAACCCTCAAATTCACTTCACAGACAATACCAACAAGCACACTCTTACTCAAACAATTCAAAACAAAATCAAATGATCAAAACTTAGCCCCTCAAACAAAAGGGAAAATGAGACAGAGAACTAGGAAACATACACCATCATAGCCTTGCATCTTTCGACATCACTCATCAAATCCCGAAGATGGGTCTTGCTAATTTCCCCAACATGCGTCTACACAAAACGACATCAAACCCAAATTTCAAACCATGAATGCTGCATACCATTACTTCCATCATTTAGCAGGCTACCAAACTAAACAAAATCAACCCAATACCTTCAATTCATTCCACTCATTCGTGTCAGATATAAGCTTAGATGATGCCATCTTCTACAACCTGCGTTTCGAAAACCCGTCTTGTTAGACACTCTTTTCCGATATCCTGTTTTAAGCTAACCCACTTGCCCATTTCCACAAACACTTTGATCAAAAGTTCACAACTTTGATCAAAATGCACCCCCAAATCTTTATGAACACCTAGATAATTTAACATCTACAAAATCCCAAATTTTAATCATCTAATCAATAGTGTTTAATACAATACTAATCAATCAAACAACCTGTGAAATTCTACCCAATTCCAAGTAATTACCCATCCAAGACAGTTAAAATCATCCTACTAATGATGGGTATCAGGTGATCAAATAAACATTAAACCAAATGATCAAATTCTAGTAACTAACCAATTTCTCCATCCTAATTTTTTTTTTTTTCTGGCTACAATTATTACAAAATTAATTATTAATTTAACAAACCTAAAACCCTTTTTTACTGTACTGGTAAACCCAGAAAAATTACAGATTTACATTAAAAGAATAGCAAGATTAAACACATAATTAATCAGCTAAGTAAAAAAAGGGGGGGGGGAGGAGAGTGGAAGAGCTTACTGGGATATAGTGGTGGGTGAGAGATAATTGTGATAGAGATATGAGCAGAAGATTGTGAAGGAAGTTACCTCGGAAGAACTAGAAATTACTGATGTGACAAAATGCAGAAGAATACAAAAATCACAATTTGGAATTATTCCTAGGATTCCAGCTGCTACTCCGTATTATATAATGTTCTTGTTTATGTTTGTTTATTTATTCATGGCTTTACTTTTTCTGTAAGATTTTCCATTTCGTCAAGACGGTCGATTATTCTGAAAAAAAATGTAGGATGTTATGGAAATGATTTATGTTTTTAGAAAAATGTGTTTCTTGATCATCAAACAATCTATAATTATCCACCTATTATATACAACTTTATAATTTTCGAACGATTGGCTTTCGCGTTTATAGGACTTGTTGATACTTGCAATCTTCTTAATTAGAGGGTCAAATTTGGCATATAATGGAGTAGTTAGAAATTTGAGAGTTAAGGGTCGTCTTAGGTTCGAATACTCACTAGTATACTACCCGGGCTACGCCCGAAATAAATTTTATAGTATCATTTTATTTCTTTTTGAACAAATATTTTTATCAATAAATTTTATCGTTTATAAAACAATCACTTTCAATATAGATGATGTATTTCAGTTCAAATAAGTAATAAGGAAGGTATATACAAAATGATAAGGTAAAGATGAAATCAATTAATGATAAAAATTTATATTTTTATAATAAAGAAATATTGTGCATTTTTTAGATAGAAAGCCACTTATATGTATCACCATGGATGGAATGTTCATCTACACTATTTACCTTAAAAGACATTTTACATGAATTTTTCTATTTGAAAATTAAATAGACATGCCAGGTGGCATGACAGATGGCCTAACTGAAGCCGGTAAACGTGGTCGTTGCAAGATACAAATATTTTACAACTTTAATAGGAGTAAGGGCGTTGGACTAGGTCATTCATTCATACATCTAGTTGCAACTTTCTTTGTTCTCGTATCAAACAAATGGTTGTACTATTGCTCATTGTGTTGCTAGGTTTGGCTGAACCCACTGGACTTATATACTCCTTGTAAATAACTTTCCGTAAATGAATGAGCTAGTTTTAAGCATGTGCGTTACACATTCAAATCTTATATCGTATTTAACGACCTTTAATTTTTTATTATGAAAAAGAAGGAGAGAATGTGAGAATTAATAAAAGTATGAGAGATAATATGAGAGAGGATGTAATAATTTAATAAAAATAGGAGAGAAAAATATGTTCCAAAATAGATGAGGTGTTTGAGGTGGGACGTCGCGAAATGGGATATGGGGTGTTTGAGATGGGACGAAGGGAGTATTTTAAAATCTAGATCAATTAAATAAATAAGCAAAGTAGTCTAAATTTTTCATGTTAATACATCCTCTTATATGGATATACCATATTGTCATTCATAAAAATTATGCTCATATTGATACTACATTGTTATTCATCTTTACTATAAGGATGAATCATGTAATAAGTATGAAAGCCTTTAATTTGGTTGATCATCGAGGTTTTAATTTTGCGATTATTTATGCATGTGTTCACTTATAGTTTTTTTAATCAACTCCCCAAACTCATAATCTCGTTATATATATCCTTATCTAAAATGAACAAATTTCTATGAAAAAATAATATTTTTTGTAATGCATAGCGTATATTCTTTTTTACTTCCATTCGTAGACGCACTCAATACATCTTTAAACTGCCTTAAAACTTAAGCATTATTGCACATCAGAAAAATGTATAAAAGGATCTTAAATTGATAAAAATTCGACACAAATCTAATGATGTATGTTTCGAAATTATAAATATTTCTCAATTTTTTTTTACTCCCGCACCGATTATGTTTATCTAGACTCTCTCTAGGCTCTTCCTAAAAGATCTCTCGTTTTATCCCTTTTTATACAATGAGTTTTAAATCATATTTAGGTAAATGGTTGCAACCATTTCACCTATCTATTATAATCTTGTGTTGATGGGAGCATTATCAAAGCATATATGGATCTAGTGTAGCAATAAATGCATGGTTTTATTGACAAACAAGATGATGGAGGATAAGCTGGTAGAAAAGTACGGTGATGTTTTAACACGGAAGTTTTTTTTGGGTGAATTGAAAGTAAACAACATCCAGACGACATAATTTATATTTACACGTTGAGATTAGTTATAGAATTAACATAATTGTTTAACTGCATGCCGGATGGACCTCATAGTGTGCTGCTATTATGTCTTTGTGGTTTGTTGGCCGCTTGGAGGAAACTGCAATCCATGTGAGCCTGCAATTGATTATACGACATAAGACATGTAATCAAAGGTCTTTAAATTACGAATTTCAGCACCTGACTTGCCTACACATTTAGGCTGCAAATCTGATTGACATCATTTAGTGCGCCATCTATCGTGCCACATTAGGCCATTTACCATTGTGTTATGTAATTTACAACTATGTGTTGCGTATTATTGCGATTGTAGCTGATGTCCTTACTTTGCAATACGACCCATTGAGATGGGAGATCACCTTTACCCCATAAAACCTCTCATGGACTTAAAAGATTACGTCTTGTTGTTAGTATGATGGTAGAAATCTACGAACGACATTATCTGAGATGTGAGACCTAAAACAAGCAGTTTAGGAATAAGGTTCGTCTTTAAGAAGATCATGTGGCGTCAAAACTTGAATGCATCTTCGATCACAAGCTTCTCAACATAGAAGACAGCCGCAACAATCTTGAAAACAATTTCTTATTCAACATCTTCATTTGATTTTCAATAAAAGTAACATCGCGAGCATCCGAGATCATGAGGCAGTTCGTCATCTTTTTTGGTAAAATACGACATTATTTTTAAAAAGTGTGTTTTCACAACGTTGGCTTTTTAGAAATCGTAATTTTTTTAATCTTCAACATATTTAAAACAACAACTAGTTTGCATGGTCGATCCTTGCCCGAACTACCTTTTTATTTTGTTATAATATTATTAGGAACAAAACATTTTACGTTATTTTTTTTTCTTTCAACTTTTGTCAACCGTCATATTATTATATAATTTATTTCTACTAACACATCGTGTTTTTATTTATTTTCCACTTTTACGTCACCCATTATATTATTTCATTTTCATTTTATATCCCGTCACTCGTTATAGTATTTCATTTTCATTACATTGTCACGTCACCCGTTATACAATTTCATTTTCATTCCACTATCCCGTCACCCATTATATCACATTATATTTCAATTTATTAATGTAAATTAGTTTTATCATAATTAGCTAATTTATCACCTTAAATTATAACATTTTCCATAAATTACCTGATAATTACCATAATTTTTATTTTCATTGTAATATCCAATTAATAGGTGTCAAGTGTAAATATATAATATTAGATTAGATTGACTAAACTATCCTGGAACAACCAATACATGGTTAAGATTCGAAACTTTAAGAGATTAAGACACTTAACGCCGCCATATTTTATGCCCAAGTTATGTGTTTTTATCAATCGGTGTCTTTTAAACAAAAAAAGAGTTCCTATGTCGACACAATGATTTTGGTTAGCGTGTCTTCATATGTAAAGAAGTAATTGAAGTTGCAGTTACCATCTGTAATTCACGAAAATACGCGTTGTGAAACTTAATTGATGGAAATAAAATCATACATGCTGATCTTTTTGGTACAAGATCCAACTTCAGTGACAAAGAGAATGAAAGTTTCGTAATTGTCCCGGACTCCTAGGTTCCTAAATCCTAAACAATGCTCTGCCAACAAGTGAGTCAACAACAATAGAATTAAAATTCAAACAAAGAAGATCATATACATACTCCCAAATCCTAATTTATAACAATGCTGTAATTTCATACGCATGAGTTCCACCACCTTCACACTAATCTGAAATTCAATAGTAGTTCAATTGTCTGTCCGTAATTTTACTGTGAGACCGTCTCCTCGTATATGACCAATTTATAGGTTACTTTTGATAAATCAATATGTTACTTTTGAAAAAAGGATGACTTTGAAAAATAATAGTTACTTTTGAAATGTGTGAGAGGTCTTATCGTATGAGACCGTCTCACGCTAGGAATTTGTGATTGTCCAAAACAAGGGAAGCTCAATAGCTCAACATCAATTCCCAAAGTGGGCGCAACAAAAAGAAAGGAAACACAACCGCGTGCAAGTTGAGACTAAACCTGCTTCATTATGAAATCCTACCCTATAATTCTTTTTATGGATCGAACTTTACCAATCGACATACCCATATCGTCCTAAACTCAATATAAACACCGATACTTTCCGTCATCAAATAGCGTTTGCTTTAATTTGGAAAACTTTCTACAATAATTTGTTTTTTCTTTGTTTTTAAGGCAAAACTTTCTATAAGCTTCCCAATCACCAACTACTCCAAATCCAATTCCTAGAGCAATTACCCAAATCAAATTAGGTAAAAAAAAAGAAAAATCTAGGTTAGCCGGCATCACAAAATTACAAACCGCCTCACCTCGCCACCACACAATTTGACACCCACTATAAATACTCCCCTTTACCCTCACTATACACCCCAAAAAAAAAAAAAATCCCTAATTTCTCTCTCTCTCCTCCTCCATTGTTAGGGTTTTAAACTTTCCCCCAAAATCTCACCATGGACGCTGCTACAAAGAAGCGTAAGTCTGACGAGAACGGCACCGGACTCGCCGACCAAACCGAAACCCTAACTTCCGAAGACGCAAGGAAGCTTCTCGAACCATTATCACACACTCAGCTACTCTCTCTCCTCACAACCGCCGTCGTCGACCACCCTGACCTCCTCTCCTCCGCCCGTACACTCGCCGACGCTGACGTCACCCGCCGTAAGCTCTTCGTCCGCGGCCTCGGTCCCGATACCGTCACCGACACGCTCAAATCCCTCTTCTCATCGTACGGCGAGATTGAGGAGGCTGTCGTCATCACCGACAAGAACACTCAGAAGTCCAAGGGTTACGGTTTCGTCACCTTCAAGCATGTCGATGGGGCCCTCCTCGCGCTCCGGGAACCGAGCAAGCGTATCGACGGGAGGATGACTGTTACTCATCTCGCCTCGGCCGGGCGGGGCCCGAACGGGGAAGACCAAGCGACAAGGAAGATTTATGTCGGAAACGTCCCGTACGAGGTTTCGGCGGAGAGGCTTCTAGATTACTTTTTGGCGTTCGGGGAGATTGAGGAAGGGCCGTTAGGGTTTGATAAGCAAGGCGGAAAGACGAGAGGGTTCGCCTTTTTCGTGTATAAGACCGAAGAAGGCGCCCGAAACTCGCTTGTGGATCCTCTCAAGGTTATTGATGGACAGCAGGTGATGTGTAAGTTGGCTGAGGATGGGAAGAAGGGTAAAGTTGGTATTCCAATGAATAATGCTCCTCCGAATTCGGGTGATGATAGGATGGGTCAGAACCATATGAATACCGGGTTTGGTCCGCCTCCGATGAGTAATTACTCTGGCTATGGTCCTGGTCCGGGAAGTATGGTTGGTCCAGGTGGTGGTCCGTATAATGCGCCGTTGGGTGGTCCGTATAGTTCCGGGTCGCAGTTTAGTGGCGGTCATGGTTCGGGTGATTATGGGTCTTATAGGATGCCCCCACCGGCTTCTATGCCTCCGCCTTCGTCTGGGCCGTACTCTCATGAGAATGGGGGTGGTTTTGGTGGGCTGCCGTCGTCCGGGTTTATGGGTCAGGGTGGTCCTCCTCAAGGTCCCCCTGGTGGAATGTACCAGAGAATGCCACCACCTTATTATTAATTGAGGTAGTATTAGCCTTTAGTTTTCGTGTTTATCTGTTATTTAATGCATCTATGTGTCGCGTAAATTAGATTCTTTTGATTTTGGTATTGGTTAATTTGTTTTATTATTGTGGAATGATGAATTAAGTTGCGGATGTGATGTTTGGTTCAGGTATATGTGACAGCTACTTGGGCGCAAATTGCATAGAATGGTTTTGGTGATTTCGTGATTGAAGTGTCGTTTGCTTGATAGGCGTGCTGGACATGTCTTCCTGCTACCTGCTACCTGCTGCACTTTGCTTTGCTATGTAGTTTGTCTTTGCTTCACTAGTGGTAGTTTTTGGTGACGGTCTAGTACGAATGCAGGCGTAGCTGTGTTTCCTTTTCTTTCTAGATGTTCTTAGATGGAACAATTTACAAGTATTAATGTTACATCTTTTTTTCTTTCTATCGGATGTAGTCTTTTGCTGTCAATATACTTTATCAGTTTATCCACAGTGGTTGTCAGAAGAGAGTTGTTTATGCTCCTATCCGCATCTTGTAAACTTTTATCTAATGTTTCTATTTGCTTATGTTTGGATCATATTCCAATCTTTGGTTGTTTGGTATGTGAGCTTTATTGTATTTATTTATCATCATGCCCTAAATTCATGTCTCGGACTATGTGGCACATAGGTTTCTGTGCTTTGTTAAATTTATCGGATGCATTAGGCTCATAATTTTAGTTGTCTCAACTGTGTTAACTTTGCGACTCAACTTTTATGCTTTCCTTTCATCTCTTTTGTTCCCTCTGTTATGTGCTGTCACTACTGTGAATGATAGTCATCCTACAAATTATATTAGTATGTTTGGGTTCTGTAATATTCTAGTCCCGTCAACAAGTATAGTAATATAATTCCTGTATTTTGCCGAATGGTTCTCAACACTTCAACACTCTTGTGGAACTGTAGTTTTATACTGCGTAGTTGTGTGATATTTGGTTAACAGTGTATGTGTAAGTGAAGCATTTAAGTTGAGCAGAACCTCAAAAAACATGATCTAGATGTTAAATGATAAGCTGAAACATACTTTGTTGGTGTTATATGATTCCCATGCCTAATGGGTTATCTAGCCCTGGCTCAGGGATGCATTTTATTTAGAGAAATAAAAATGTTTTTGGAGTACACTGGTGAATTTTGAATTACATCTTCCTCTCTGCTCTCTCTTTAAGAGAGAGCACACACTTTTTGGTCTCACTGTGTCACACAGTGAGACGAGCTCGGAATATTATTGTGTGCTCAAAGTTGTATTTAATGTCGTTGATTTGTTGCATATATGAGGTTTGTGTGTGTTAGATTGTTATGCTGATGTTGTATTTTCGCTTTAAGTTGGAGTGTGTCCTTAAATTATTGATCTTATTCGTTAGGTCCTTTGATTTTGCACGATCACCTCAGCAAGCTGAAAGTTCTTTTAGTTGATCTATCATGAACTCCCAATTTCACCATCAGTAGTCTAATTCATGGTGTAATAAAATATCCTTGTTTGAACTTCCTGGCAGAGATACTACTTTTCCTCTCTCTTTGCTAAGTTCAGTGTTTGGTCTGAAGTGGCTTACCTGTTGTTGGTCTATATTAGTGAGCCTCATTGTGTTCACTGTAAATTGTTTAGGAAAGTATTCATACCTTTCAATGCAGTTTGCAAATATACTTAGGTAACAAGGCATGATTCATTTGCTTCGAATTGTCAGATTGTTGAGTTAATGAGGTTTTCAATGTATTAAAAAAGCATGGGGGTGATGCCCATAGATAAACTGTAGTTCACTATTGTTTCCATCTTATCGATCACCTCATTTTAGGTTCCTCCATGGGTGTGGAATCATTAGAAGTGCCCTAATGAAATCTTTTGAGTGATGAAGTTCGTTTGGAAGTTGGAAGCTTGACATCAGGGGCATTTTTGTCTGGGTTCCCTTTTGAAGGCCCTGCTATTGCGTGATTGGTATCCTCTTTGGGGTGCTTCTACAGCCTTACATTAAAAATCAGATGGGAGCTGGTTCAATTGGGTGGTTTTTTGACAAAACTTGTTTGCGCGTAAGTTGCAACTTTGTGGAGTTTGGAAGAACAATTGTCGGTTATACCCTCTTCTTTGGTGTTTGGCTTCTCCATTGAGTTGTTATATCTATGTCTGGAGGTGGTTGGATCCAACTCTGATGTGATTAACTCAAATAAGACCGAGGTGCTGATTGTGAACCTCGGAAAGTTGATCACTTCCAATTTGGTGGTTTAGATGGAAGGAATGAACGAAGATAGTGTTATTTACTTTTCTGCTTTATAGTTGGTGGTTAAGATGAGGATGGTATGGATGGAATGAAATTACATACGTGAATGATTGCGACAGAGCAGTTCTTCTTTCCGGATCCTGTGAATTTGCGGAAAGGTTTAATGTATGGTTTTCCCAGTTTTTCAGTTTATATGCCGATGATCCTACACTACACCTTATATTTTATGTAAGCTTCCCCTAACACTATTAATACAAATTATTTTTTGTTTTTTGGGTACACGATACAATTTCAAAGAAGAGTTGCTGTACCTATTGCGATCTTTCACCTCTTGTATCCATTAATCTGCTTTGGCTTGATTTAATGTGGCTAGACTACACACGCTTACAGGATTTAATCCTCACAAGTCAAAAGCTTAATATGTAGACAAGGGTGTTATAACTGACATAACACTAAGTGACCATCAATGCTGCATTTCAAATAATTGTCATTTAATTTTCACCTGCTAGAAGCTTGAAATGGAGATAATGTCTTATAGCGCCACTATTGACTATCAAGTATAAATGCTGGGTGTCATAGTATTCATTCATCCTTGTCCGCTAACTTGATGCGAGCTGATATGGCATCACTATTGACTATCAATAATGTACTCTGCAGAATCATTGTCTATTTTATGGAAGTCAATTGAAACCTTGGAGCTGTATTTTAAGCTTGAGTCTATTGGTGTATGTTGTCAAATGATGGCTTTTGGTGTGTTATTGTGTTTTATGAGCATACAGTATTCATTCATCCTTATCCGCTAACTTGATGTGAGCTGATATGGCATCATTATTGACTATCAATGATGTATTCCGCAGAATCATTGTCTATTTTATGGAAGTCAATTGAAACCTTGGAGCTGTATTTTAAGCTTGAGTCTCTTGGTGTGTTGTCAAATGATGGCTTTTTGGTGTGTTATTGTGCTGTATGAGCATACAGTAGTCTAAGTAGTCCAAGCTAGTATTACTGCACTGTATAGAGTTTGTAGTCAACTATGTTCTGGCCTTCTTGTTCTATCTTCATCGGTCCATAACTCGTGAGTTTGTGGGCTTTATTTCATGTGTAGATTGGTTTTACTGTGTAATTATGTTCATTCGATGTCTGCATCCTGTCTTGTGCATGTGAAAGGTCACAGTGGTTCTAGTTCTTGTCTTCCCAAAGCAAGACAGGCACCTCTAAGTTGAAAACTTTCTTAATGGTGGTTAGTGCATGTTCTTAGAGCTAGGTATTATCTTTGCTTCCACTTCCTTACAATTTTCTTTGATACACCCTCTCATGAATAAATTGACACCAAGTGAGTGATGTTTTCTGCATACAGGAAATGTTGTGTGGGTAGCTGGGCGGGGATCAGCTCTGGGATTGTCTCCTGTTTCGTTCTTTTTTTTTTTTTTTTTTTTTTGGGATTTTGTCTGTCTTTTCCTGATTATAAGGTGAAGGTGCTGTCGGTCGTAAAGTCAGTTATATGAACGGTCATGAAAGATTCTGTTGTGATTTACTGATTTTAACTTTTACGTTGTTTGGCAATTTCTCTGAAAATAAGTATGATGTGCCTAACTCAGATTAGAACACAAGGAGGCAAGAGGAATCTTCCGTTTTCTGTGATATAGTCGTTGATGATTTATCAAACCTTTAAGGCTAGAATGAATCTCCTACAATCTCATTCAGAAGTTCGTCAAGAATAGAATGCTCCACATCTCTTATGATCTCATCTGCGTCAGTGTAGGCAAACACCATCTCGCTCCAGCCGAGGTCCCACATGCAGTTGACATCAGGTGCCCTATGGTATATATCTCTCTCCAGCATTTTGAGTAGATACTCTACTTCGTCATATTCTTCTGTTTTGTTCCTCCCATAAGATTGTAGTGTCAGTAAGGCTTTGTGCAACTGCCTCACTAGATTATCCAAAGTTGTCACTTCTGTGCACTTCATGACTTTCCTTATAGTTGGATATAATGACATCTCTTTTATTCTTCCTTTCCTTTTCAGCAGCTCATAGCAACAATCCAATAGTAGTTTGCTATCTTTATCATGATAAATCTGATCACTTGCATAATTGAGAACGCCTATAGGAATGTTAAGTTTGAAGAGGGCCTCTGCTGTGTTCAGGAAAATGTGACTTTGGATTAGTTTTTGCTTCAAGATTATCTGATTTTCTGTCAGCGGCTCTTGTATCTCTATTGTTGTCCTCTGCTGCTCTTGCTTTGGGTTGTGGAGATTAGATGTTCCAGCCTTATTGCTATCTGCAGCATGGGGAGAATTAGATCTTGTAAAGTTTGGGTTGGAAGTAATTGCTGTTCTTGGCAACGTCAAAAGGAAAATATGGATTGTGAATTTTGGTTGAGCATTGGATGCAGTCATAGAAGTAACAACTAAGTTTCAGTAACCCCTCCTCTTCTCAAAAGTGGACTAAAATCTAGAGGATATAGGATTTGAAGGGAGTGTATGAGTTTACCTATTTCAGTTTTTTGAGCCTCAATCTCGTGGACTGTATCAACTATGGGTTGTTGACCTTTCTGGCTGTCAGCAACTGTTGAAGTTGTATTCTCACTCTGCATCAAGTATGGTAAATGAAGTATGAATTCAAATGCAGTATGTATGTAATTTGATCTAGAGAGTCCAAGTATTATGTGTGTCAGGTTTATGATCTTGATCTTACTCTGTTACTTGATGGTAGTTCAGCCAGGTCTTCTTGGCTGTATGATATATCTCCGTTGGAACAGTCTACTGTGCAAAGATGTTCCAAGACTACCTCTTGAGTTTCTTCTAGCATTGGTCCTCCACATGATCCGGAAGTTGCATTTGTGTGATTTGATGTCTTGTTGCTTGTTTTGGCTGCTGCTCCCGGAACAGTGAGCTTTTCATGCATTGTGGTAGCTGTCTTGACTGTGTTGGTAGCTATTTGATTTGTTTTCACATCGTTTAGTTTGGGATCTCGATGTTGTGTTGTCACTTGCCCTGCAATTTCTCTCCTTGAAATACTGGTAGATTTATTGGAGTTATTGCAGGCTTTCAGATGAGATGACATATCCGTTAAGGGCTCACTTTGCCCTGAGTTGGGACTTGCCAAGGTCTTTCCTTTGGGATTTGAGTTTCTTGATGCTTTGCCTGTGGCATGATCTTTATTTTCTTTGCTACTTATTGATAGGTCTGCTGTTGCTAATTCCCCATCTGCGTTTAGCGCTTTAGCATTCTGTCCCTTTTGCAGATTCTTTGAATGGCTTGATAGAGTTTGGAACTTGTTTGATTTTGGAGGATTGGCTGCTCGATTCCTTTGCTGTGATTTGCTGTTCACTTTGTGTTTGATTCTGTTATCTGCTCTATGCTTCTTTCCTAGAGGTTCATAAACTTGGAACCCTTGCTGCAATGATTTGTCCGTTCTGTTTTCTTGCTGTGTAATTGGAGGCTTGTTTGCAACACTGCCTACGTCATGGGCACCCGCAGTGGCCATCGATGCTCTTTTTGTTTTGTTGGAGATCCCTGAACTTCTTTTCTCCATTGATTCTGTTCTATGCAATATTTTTGTAGCATGCTTGACCTCTTGTTGCATTTGTGTTGTGCTGTTGGCCCTTGCTTCCTTGTTAGTGTTCTTCGGGCTTCCATGTTCGGCATTTCGTTGTATTATTTGACTTTGCAGCTCATTCATTTTGTAGATTGCCTCTTGTGATTCTTTCACATGGTTCCTTGTTCCCACCCTTTTTTCTTCATTCCAAAGGTTTTGTTGGTCTGGTGTGGTTCTGTAATTGTTCTGGTTACCCATATAGGTAATTTGGTGTGTTTTTTGTTCTTGTGGCTCATGTGTGTTTGGTGTGGTTGTGCTCTTGGTGTTTTCTACTGTGCTTGTCATGAGTCGGACTTTGGCATCCTTAATCTCTTCGACCTTAAATTCTGCTTTCTTGGAGTATCCATGTGATATTCTCAAATCAATTTCACCTGATCTGTGTTTGGACCATGTTTGACTTCTTGTATCAAGTTTTTGATCAAAATTTTGTGAAGTTTCCTCCAGCCCCATTAACTTTGCAATCACATTTGGAAGTCTTGGTGCATTCTGCTTGGGGTTTGAAGAACTGGTTTGTTGAGATGCTTGAAACACTGGGCCACAGCTGGTAGAGCGCCTATGAGAACTTTTTAAAATCTTGGACTCTTGTTTCTCAGGCATGGTGATGGGAGCTTCTTTCAGATGTGTCAGAGCCTGTTGCTTTTGCTGGAGATCAGTCTGTAGAGGCTCGTTGTTGAACTTTGATGGCTTATCAAATGAGAAAACTGGCCGTTCTACTTGCTTTTGTATTACCATCGGGGTGCTGTTGTCATCACAATCCTCACCCTCCTCCAGCAGCTTAAGACGACTTTTTCTTTGTGGTTTGATCATGCAATTTGATGCCTCTTGCAAACTCACAAGCATTCTTAGGGATTGTTCCAACTCCATTGCTCCTTGCCAGAGTTCCTGTCCAACTTCTATGGAGCTTTTACCAATGTTATGGCCACTTGTGCACACATTGAGAATGTGGTTTAATTTCTGGGCCCCTCTTGCTATTTCATCTATGTGGAGATTAGTGAGTGTTGGAAACTGGTTTGCTGGTTGCTGTTGCATGTTGGAGGTTTGTCGCATTGATTTCCTACCTATTTGCTGTAACAAGTTTACCATTGCACCATTATTGCTCTTGAGCTCAAATGCCTTGAGTTTGCCCACGTCGTCAAAGGCGTAAGCTATTGCCATTGATACATCAGTTTTTGGCCCTGATTTATGGCCGCCTCCATAAGGTACTATTTGATTTGTACTTTGTTGGTTGGGTAAGCTATGGCTAGTGGTAGAGCTCCTTTGCGTGCTTCTGTTCACATTGTCAATCTGCACAGCCATGTAAGTTTCTGTTATCTTATAAGAAAAAAGGACTTTCTGTTATTGCTATCTGCCTGTGTCAGATAATCTTGATAATGGGCAAAAACTTCGTTGGGTGTATAGATGAAGCAACATACTGTGTGCACTGTCTTTGTATTCTTGGACTGTTTAAAAGGGTTCCTTGAGCTCCCCCTATATGCATCTGCTGAATATAAATCGGAAAAATATCAGAGTTGCTATGTAGGTTGATCTGGGAGATCCCCTGTTTAATGGTGTTCATTGATTCTTATTAGTTCTGAGGCCCTGCACAGTTTCATATATCTGCTGGGAGTGCTATGTTGGGGTGAAACATTAATGAAATTTTACGGATGTTAACCAATGTAGGGTGGTCGTGACCTACATTTGTTTGCTTAAATTAACTCAACATGTGGTATCTGAGTTACCTGAATATGACTTACGGTTTGATGTGCCGGTTTATAGTTTAGTCTCTTATTTGTTTGTTCGGCAAAAGGTTTGATAGCAACTTGGTGTATTCCTCAACAGTTTTGCTAGACTATGGTTATGTGGGAACCTACCTTGCTTGCAGCTTGGGTGAAAGAATAATTGTGGGTTACATTGGGAAGTTGCTACTTGCTAGTGTCCCTGGGTGATTCTTGTGAATGCTAATAACTGGATAATTTAGGTGTTGTTCTAGCTCAATATGAATACTGTATTATACAATGTCAAGAAGTGACAGATACTAGTAAAGTAATACGACAATCATGGCTTATGGGCATTGTAGCACTGTTTGCTACAACATCTACTCATAAATTCAGCATTGGGAATCTGTTGGGAGTATGTATATGCATGTCTTTCATCATGTTGCGATAATATTGATATCATGCACAGGGATGAGGGTTACATACCTGGAGTTTGAGTGGTTGCCATTTGTTCTTTGCGAAGTCGGAGATCACGCAGCAGCTTCTGTGTGAAGTCGGGTTTTGTGCCCATGTTTCCGGTTTGTCGAGTGACCTCCAACTATCTCTCTCCAGAATGTTTGTGTTTTCCAGAATGTTTGTGTTTTATTAACTTTTGGAGTTTCTGGCTGGACCAAGCAAGAGTTTTGTTCGTTTTCGAGTTAGATGGTTTATATGTAGTAGGCGTTGGAGTAGAGAGGAGAAAGGTGGGAAGTGCGAGTATCTTTCAGATGGTTGAAGGAGTACTGTCAGTGTTGGTTGAGGTTGTGAGGTGTGTTGTCTGTCAGATAATAAGACATTCGCAGGTGTAATTTCCTTTTTTAATGGAGTGTGTGAAAAGTGAAGCGAACGTCTCTTTGGTTATTTCTTTGTGCAATGAATTTATTCTTTACTTGGCTCATCTCATTCTTGTGTGTGAACTCTGAAGTCTAGGTGACTTGTATTGGAATCCAAGGAATGTCGCAGGTAGTAATGATATTGAGCTTGTAGCACAAGGAAATCTGTTCAGCGGTCTCCTTCATTCCCCCCCCCCATCCCCTTTCGGGGAGATAAAAAGATGATGGCGAAATGCCAATTGTTCTTTCTTTATTGCGGCAAAGGTAAAAGGAACATTCTGGTTTCCCGAAAGATCGTCATAGTAGAGCTTGTGTAACAAAGATATAACGGCGTGTTTGATTTCATCTATGGAGTTGGATTTTCTTGTAAAGTTGTAACGTTTTATTATATGGTAATCTAAGATCCATGAATCCATGATATTCCAAAATGTTTTAGTTCGATGTAGAGCGACTTGATTTACTAAGATAAATGAAGCTTGTTAATGCTATACCTCCAAATCTCCAAGAGCAAGTAGAAACTATAAAGTGAAAGTACTTCAAGGCAGAAGTTTATATGATCTCAAAGTGAAAGTACTTCAAGGCAGAAGTTTATATGATCTCAAACTCTACCCTTTTTTCCTCCCACTGGTTGACTAGCACATCGCTTCCACTCTTGAACTGCACCAATTACCATTAACCAGTAATTATAGCACGTTCATTCATCAAGTAAACAACAAATGGAGTCCAGAAAAGAAAAAAAAACCATTAGAAATTGCCTGATTATTCCTAAGTCTTGCGCAAATGGCTACGGAGTAAACTACAAACATATCAATGAAGATCCTATGTACCATTATTTGTCCCACTCCCTGTACCAAGCCAATAGGATGATAGAAAAATCAAATAATCTTATTAAATCTTTAATTTATTTAGATAAATATTATGTTTTCCTATCATTCTATGGGTTTTGCACAGGGAGTGGGACAGAAGATCTCTACTGCAAACATATAGGCTAGCAGCTTTCGATCTTGATCAACTTTATAAATGAAGTTCTTGTTGGGGAAAGCCCCATACCTGCTCATGCCTATAAGAATACTACCTATAAGTATATGTTGGGAGTTGGGACAACTCATAATGTATGAGTCATACATAGATACTCAAGTAATCTTCCCTTCATGTGTGAGTTCACATGGTACATTGACATTTGATACCTCGAACCAAACATGGCATCTCAAACTACCACACTATCGGATCTTAGCACCACATTCACCCACACACCAAGTGATCGAACCAGTTTCCACTTGATGCTCGCACAGTTGCACCCACTTCAAAAATCCACATACCAAAGCCCATGTTAGGAGTCCCCTTCTGCTTACTGTGTAACTCATTTCCAACCCGTACTCTATAGCACCTTCCGTACAACCAATGGGCCCAATCCAAAGGGTCCATGTACATCTCCTTGGTACAGATCATGCCCAAGTTCAGGTCATATTATGGGCTCCGATACCACTGTTGGGGAAAGTCGTCAAGGAGTAGTACAAACCCATGTCAATAAGTCAAGTTACATCCATTCTAAAACTAGTGGCGGTAGGACTATAGGATCAAAACCACTAGCTTACAAACATGTTCACCCGTTTTAATTTTCCGATAGGGGATCGGACAACCGCTTGTACATAAACACCTAACAAAACTAGGACTATTTACATTTGTTTACTTCGAAAATCTTAAGTTTACTTATCAGGATTAAAATCGATCTTTCTATTCGGTGTACTTGCCTTATTATTATGACAAGTTTTTATTTGGAACATGAATCATGAGAAATGATTTTTTTTTCTTTCTATATTAATAGGAAATATTGATTTTTTAGCTCCCATAATAATAATTTCCAAACTCCTAAAGCCGCCCTAATTCGTTTTCTTTTCCCTTCCTCCTCTCAAATTCCAAAATGCTGTCATCCCAACCTATAAGAACCGTACGATTATCAAACACCGTCCAATCTCAGCCGTCCATTCACCTCCCTCCATAGTATAAATACTTTATTTTCCCTTCAATTTCAATCATCCATCCATCCCATCCGTATCTCCCCAAAACCAGAAAAAGTCGCCTCTCTCTTTCTCTCTCCTCAAAACCATGGCGATCTGTCATTCACGTCAATCCGATATAATCTTTCTTCCTCTTGAAGCTTCTCCCGCAAATCTCAACACACCGTGATCCTTCTCCAATTAATTGAATTCAATTTTATGAGGTAAAGATTTAATTTCATTATCTTTAAGAATTTATTTTCTTGTATTATTTTACGGTAATTTATGTTGCGATTTGTTCTCTCAATTTTTTGAATTGATTTGCAGATCTGCGAGATCGGTTGACACTTCATCAGATTTTTGGCGCGCAAGCTAAATTTTTATTTCGAGGTCTTATTTTCAAGAATTTTATATGATTCTTTTTTTTTTTTTTTTTTCAAAAATTGTTAGTTGTATAAATTTGTCGAGATATTGTTTGAAGTAATTGATTTATTTGATCGATGTTTTGTAATTTGTGTTGTAGATAATAAGTTATTTGAACGGCGAATTTTTAATTTGTGATCTTGATTATTTTAGTGATTGCTTTATTTGATTGATATTTTATTAACCAATCTGTTCATATCTATCAGATGTTTTATCTTTTTGCATGTAATGTTAGTATAAAATTGTGATGTATTCGGCAATCTAGTTCTCGGTTTTGAGCTGTTTATCGTGCAATTGTGTCTAATTCGGCACTTTAGTTTTCGGTTTTTGAGCTGTTTATCGTGTAATTGCGATCTAATTCGGCACTCTAGATTTCTGTTTTGAGCTGTTTATCGCCGAATAATTCGGCACTTTAGTATTCGGTTTTGAGCTGTTTATCGTGCAATTGTGATCTAATTCGGCACCCTTACATGCTCGTAATCTTTTTGACGAATTGTTATTTTGTACACTGTGGTTGTGGTTGTGTTTTTTATTTAATATTTTGTTCTACTATTTCATTATATCTATGCTGTAACTTGTATGAGGGTGTAAACATAGCTGTTGGTTACGATTGATGGAGTGTTTTGATTTTCTACAATCTGATAACTGGAGATAGGTCATGGCCAAAGTCGATTACTAACGTTCTTCGTTGTTTTCTCGACAGGCATTGATGTGCGCGGCTGGTCAGTGAATGTGGGCAAACTACCGCTTCAACATGGTTTGCCCCAAGTGTATGGTGTGGTATTTATATACCCTATTTTATCAGGGTGTATACTAGTTTATTATACGTAGGTCATTATAATGTATAGTGGCTATGTGTAATGTGTGAGGTAAGACTTTAGAAAGAAAGAATTAGGGTTTTTGATTGAAAGGGGAGGGGGGGTGGTTGGAACGGAAGCTTGTACTTCCGTTCTTGGGATTGTGTCTGGTCTTGTTAGTCGGCCTTTGCCATGATGGGTGCGCTCGCTTGGCAGGTCACCATTCAATAAAAGTTTGCTTTTTTGGTTTGAGGGGGAGAGGCACAGGGATTTTGCCTGGCTCTCCCCACTTTGGTTGGTTTGAGGGGGGAGATGGCACAGGGATTTTTGCCTGGCTCTCCCCGCCTCCTGTGTCGTGTGTCGTCTACCCTCTTTTCTCTTTTCGCTTTTTGTTTCTGGTTTCTATAGCTTTTCCAAAAACCATATATTAGCCGATCAATGCTTTGCGAAGCGACTCTCAAATCATATGTACAGCCATCCTACCAGACGACAACCCATACTAGCCACAGGTATTTCTATCAATTCCTTGTCATATTTTCATCATTGGAGTTCACACATTTGTCGACTTTTGCACTGCAATTTATTTCACATTGGCCTGACTAGAAACTAAAATTCCATTAATTCAGTACTCATTGTGATTGTGAAGCAAGGCCATCTATGGGCTTTTTTCAAGTTAATACAATTTATCTTTCTCGAAAACTTATTTCAAGTATGTTAATTTGGTATTGATTTTTATTGTTCATATTAAGCACTCTTTCATTCCTAAAGGTAATTCGGGCACTTCATATTAACGCTTGTCAGTTACAGTCATTCACATTAGCTTTCAGTTTTCAGAGTAAAATATCATGATCAAATGCCGTTCCACTCATTTGCTGAAGGCTTATTCGTATTCGGTTACCACTCTCTCTCGCCAACAGTAGAGGCTGACTACTTGTTCGCTGCACCTATGATCAACCATAGTTGATTTATGTTTTCCTTGTGTCTTGCTGTTTACTGTTGAATACTTCTACAAGTACTTCATATCATTAATGGAATTTTCCAGGTTTTTCTTGCAAGTGACTTTTCCAGTGTTATATATTTTTTTTTTTGAGGTCTTCCAGTGTTATATATTGTTATATTGGAATTGGAATTGTCATGTCTTATAACCTGTAGGGTGGGAAGGGACAGATGTGTATTCCTCTCTGCTCGTGTAGCGAGGCTTTCCACTGTGTTTGTACCTTAAGAGGTTTTCCATACTGTTGGAGCGATGATCTGTTGCACCGTGACCCAACTGAACCATGATCAGTCCCTGTAACACTGGGACACAAGTGGGAGTATTAGTGAAAGATTCTCTGTAGTTTCCTGGTTTGCTGAGCGAGTGAGCAGACTTCGACTCCGCTTTCAAAGAACAGCTTGTCCATGCTAGCAGATTTGACATGAATGCTGTGGTGGCACTTGAAAATTTTCTTCTCCCTCAAGATGTTGTGCAACTGTGAGGACTGATGTGTAGATGCCTGTATTCGACCGACTCGTGCTTGGTGAGTAAGCTGTTGCTTTCAGTGGTTTTGATACTGTCGATCCTCCAATCGAATTCAGCTCATTATATAAATTTCATATTTCCCTTTTTTCCTTGCATTGCTGGCAGCTATGGGTGTCGGGGGGTGGGGGGGGGGGTGTGAAATGGTATCTGGACTGAATGCTGTTGCTACTCAGTATTCTATGCACTACTCCATTACGGGGGAGCTGGTAACAGCTTGTCACTTGTGGATATGTTTGTCGGCGTTGGAAATAAATCTTTCCATAGCTTTTCTTGAGTTGTCATGTGATTGAATCTTAAGATGTGACTGTCCGATGTTTGGCAACCTGCACGAGGAAGTTCAGCCGGGTTGTGGAAGCTCATCCCCAAGTTTAGGTATATTCTCTTTTGATGATGCTCTCTTGCATCTGTTTAATTCTCCACGATTTCTGGTTCAATAAATTCTCTGTTCAGTATTTCTCTTTGCCCTCATCTTTCTTTGCTACAATTAGTAGTGAATGTACTTATCCTCGGAAAATGAAAAAGAAAATTAGTAGCGTATGTACTCGTGATTTTTATCCTGACCACCATGTGAGGTATGGTTTGTGCAGTGACTAGTTTCTCAAGACTGCGTACCTGCAAATTCATCGCACTATGTTTCTTGTTCTGTATATATGGTTGTTTCTATACATCGTAGCTTCAGAGAGTTTCCAAGTTTTAGTCTATTTTTGTTGTTAATTTGGTACTAAAAAGAAGTGTCAATTGGTAAACCTCTCTTAATAGTTGAGGGTCTTTTTTCCGTCTTCAGTTCTTTGGTTTTTCAGAGTCCCGTTTTTGAAAACAAGAAACCGTGTTTCAATTTTCAGTTGTGAATTTTCATTTTCTTTATCATTATTATAGAAACAAATAATTTAAAGTTATTTTGTAACTTGTTTAACTAATTTTTGTATGCAAAAAACCAAAAACCGAAAACGGTAGTAATACCGAATTGGCCCAGGGTTTTTTTTTTTTTCTTCTTTTTGGGCCTTCTATGTGAGTCTGGGGGTTTACTGGCGAAGTGGCAATGGGTTTGACAATTTCAAGTTTTTCCCCCTTCCATATAGGAATTTTTTTTTTTTTTTTTTTTTTGTGTGTGTTTGTTTTTGAAGGTGATCTCTCTAATTATACGATTAAGGTGAGATTTGGTCAAGCTAATGTGCTTTTCAAGTTGGCTTTAAGGATATGTTTGTATCACCATTGGTGTGAGACCGCATGTTGGATCTCAAGTATACTGATCTTTCGATTCCAAAGTTTTGAGATGCTCTATTGGGGATCGTTTTGGGCTTTGGTAACATAAGTTTAATTCATCAACTCAATTCTCACTACTCGATTCGGCCCAAATTTTTTATAGTGGACTTTTTCGTGTTGATATGCAATCTGAAACTCTCAACAATATAGAGCTTTGCTAATTGCTACGAGTGTCCAATGAGCGAGGGGTGAAAGTTAAGAAGCGGGAGCTCGTTACCAATGTATCTCATAAAGTTGGATGTCTAAGCGTCTAGAAAAGTCTCGTTTATATTGTGGAGAGACTAGAGGCTCCAAGCTATTCCCAGTATTTCAACACACACTGTACCAAACTGCCAGTAGTGAAATATATATTACTCGTACTATCTTGTTTTCCCCGAAAATCGAGTCGTATGCTCTTGGTAGAGAAGCTCGGCTTCTTGTAGACCGCTACAATTTTGGAGCGAGTTTTGTGAGTGGTGATGCCCACGGATCTATAAAGCTCTAAATGGAGGAGCTCCCAAATGAACCATTTGGGATTTGGTGGTTCGAGTCCACCTAGATCCTCCTGAATTGTATCTTCAGTTCTTAGTAAAATAGAACTTAAGAGTGTCGGTCATAATGTGGTGGTGTCTCGTGTGGGTGTTTTGCGTTAAACCGCGCGGGGATTTTCACAAATTAATTCTCTTAAAATCAACACTTCACCATGACACGATCCCTGCAAAACACTGGTGGTCTAGGTCGAATACAAATTCGACCAATTCTTTTTTTTTGGTTTGGGGGATTGGCGGTGTGGGGTAACCAATGTTTTGAAAACTGAATCGGATCCGACTAGTTCGATTGTTATAACCTGGGATTGGGTCTCTGGTACGATCAGTGCTTTTAAACCCGAAAAGTCAAACCTGTATAGGTTTGTCGCAATCTAGTGATCCACCTTTTAGGTTTTTAGTCTAGTCCGATTCGCCTACTTTCCTTGTTTTTGAAAACTTAATTTGAAAACTTCAGGAAAAAAAATATTTTACTACTAAATTACCATACAACAACAACAACTAAGCATTATCCTCAAACAAATATTTTACTACTAAATTACCATAAACTACCAAATTTCCATATTATAACGTTTTCCTAATTCTAATTGTCCAATGATCAGTTTGACTTCGACCTGATTTCGGGTTTATATATAGAGAACAGTACATACTCTGTACTAAATTAGCTCACTTGTCAAACTTTCACGACGTCGAATCGAGTTTACAGGAAGTGAGGAAGCCAACAAACTACCCACAATACGAGTTTCTCTATAGGGTTCTTATTCTTGATTGGGTTCTTATTGTTGATTGTGATCGGTTAACGATGACTCTCGCGTTTCCGAAAGCAAAGCATTCATCTCCGTCTTCCAAAATTCAACCCGAATTCTTAAAGGAGTTAGACCCGTCTAAAACCCCAGTTTCCGTCACTAGAAAACGAGTTGCTATACCTCCCAAGGAGAACGAATGTCGTCCGCTTAAGAAGATGAAGAATCTTGAGCAAGAAGATACCGAGAATAATCCTGTTGCGTCTGAGAATTACGGGCTTAATCTCCGCCAGCGCAATGATAATGCTGTTATCAGTAGTGGTAATTATGGTAGTAACTGTAGTAATGGTGGTAGTAGTACTATTGAAGCGATAATAGCGAGTAAGTTTAAGAGTCATATGGATAGGTTGCCGGAAGATCAAGGGTTTGATGAGTACCAGGACACGCCCGTTGTCGGGTTTGCTGAGGCGTTACTAGCTGGGTACGGGTGGCAGCAGGGTAGAGGGATTGGGAGGAATAATGCTAAGGGGGATGTTAAGATCATTGAGCATGAGCGGCGCACGGGCAGAGATAGGCCAGGGTTAGGGTTTGTGATGGCTGATGACCCACCAGCTCCGAAAAATGAGGGTAGTTGGATAAGGAGGAATGCCAAGGGGGATGTTAAGGTTGTTGAGTGTAAGCCGCACGTTGGCAATGAAAAGCCAAGGTTCGGGTTTATGGCTGATGACCCGCCTGCTCCGAAAGTTTGGGAAGATGATAGGGTGCTGCAAAGGGAAGAGAAGAGTGGTAGTGGCAAGAGGACAATGTGGCTTATGAGTCATATTAAGGTAAGGATAACTAGTAAGGAGTTTGAAGGAGGAAGGTTTTACTTGAAGACGGGTGAGGTTGTTGATGTGATTGGTCCCCGAATCTGTGATTTATCCATGGATGACGGTGGTAAGATTGTTCAGGCAGTCGATCAGGACATAATCGAGGCTGCACTTCCCAACCGAGGTGCTCCGGTTGTTGTGCTCCTTGGGAAGCATAAGGGGGTGTATGGCAAGCTTGTGGATGACTCGGAGGAGGCGGCATGCCTAGTTCAGGATGCTGATTCGCAGGAAATGTTTCGTGTTAGACTTGAAGATATTGCTCAATTCGTTGGAGATCCGAGTTACCTCGGGTATTGATCGATTCTTAGCAATGCCTGTTCGTTGCCTAGTGTAACCTAAGCTAGAACATGTATATGAATTATATCGTTGTTGTAGAGATCTATGGATAGATTGATTGTTTTTTATTGACATTCTGTATGATCAATATGCTCATCTGATTTTAACCTATGATTACTAATTGCGTGTGTATTCGTATATGCTGAACTTGAGATGTTTACTTGAGTAGAGATAACAAAGAGCTTTAGTCTCCAGCATTTGACTCTTCCAAATAAGTGTAATATGGTGGGTTCCCTAAATCGGCAAATAACGCACGTTGGCTGCAAGAGGAAGGGCAAAAAAAAATCTCCAAACGAGGAATGAGCTTCTCAATTTCATGAAGGGCACGCCTCTAATGTCAAAAGTCAACCATTGCTCGGCAAATGAATTACCGTAATCGTATAAGGCATATAAATAGACTGAGTCTTATGTGTGAAACGGTCTCATATTAACGTATCGTAAGACCATCTTATGCATGTATATAACTATATACGATCCCGGCCATTTGAAGAGTTCAAGTGAGTAATCCATGAAGACGAGAAGGAGTTCAACTTAACAACTAGAGAGAAAACGTAACCACAGAGAGCTGGAGCTTTGAAAATTTTGTATTATTTTCTAAATGAGTAGTGCTTATACCATGCTCCCGGGAGCACAAGGAGCATGGTGGTCCTCCTCACAATAGATGAGTGGGGACCACATATTAAAAAATGAAAAATCATTTTAAGTGTGGTCCCCACTTCTTTATTGTGAGGAGGACCACCATGCTCCTTGTGCTCCCGGGAGCATGGTATAATTTGCGCATGAGTCCCACTTGATTGTGTCTCATTGACAATGATATTGGCTACATTAGGCTAAACCTTAATATGGAAATCTTCTATGACCTTCTCCTATCATAATTATAGCGGTCCTTGAATTTGTGCAACTTGGCACATGTCCATCCTTGGCCTTTACTCTCTGATTCGGACTTTGATAATCGTTTTTTTTTTTCCTTTCCTATAATACATAAAAGGAATAAAACGAGTACAGTATAATGCGGTTTAACAATAAACTAAGATAAGACGGTTATATGATGATTGATCGGTTTTACAAACAAAGCCAAACGGCCAGAATAAAAGTCCTCCTCTTCACTTCTTGAGTCGTCCCCCCTTCTAAAAAAAAAAAAAAAAAAAAAAAAAAAAAAAATCTCTCCCTTCTTCAGTCTATCTCCCGATCGATCGCACCGACGGCCACCGCCCACTCAAACGCCGTCAAACCACCAGGCTGACCACCGCAGACGGCCGAGGTCTCACTTCCCACTCCGCTGGCCAATCTTATTAAACCTAGGTCAGTTTTCCCCAAATCAATTGATTCAATTTTGAGAATTAGGGTTCTTATTACTTAATTGTAATCGATTCAATTGCGAATTGGAAATTTGGGGATTACACACTCTCATAATCGCAATGAAGCTCGCCTTTTCCAAATCCTCTTCCAAAACTAAACCCGCCGTCGTCACCGCCGCCGCAGACGACGACTTCACCACCTCCTCCGCCGCCGCTGCCGCCGCACAAATCCAACCCGAATTCGTAAACGAATTCGACCCGTCGAAAACCCTAATTTCTACCACCAGAAAATCAGCTATTATACCTCCTAAAGAAAACGAATGGCGTCCTTTTAAGAAGATGAAGAATCTTGACCTCCCTCCGCTCCATTCCGGCGACAGTGCTCTCGCTTTCGAGGAAGACGATACCGATATCGCTGCTGCCGATGAATCCGGTGTTACTTACGGACTTAATTTACGCCAGAGCAATGATAATGTTAATGTTGTTGTTAGTAGTGGTAGTAATGGTGGTAGTTCGATTGATGCGATAATGATGAGGCAGTTTAAGAGTGATTTAGATAGGTTGCCGGAGGAGCAAGGGTTTGATCAGTACGAGGATACGCCCGTTGATGGGTTTGGGGCCGCGTTGTTGGCTGGGTACGGGTGGCAGGAGGGTAGGGGGATTGGGAAGAATGCTAAGGAGGATACTAAAGTTATTGAGTATAAGCGGCGTACTGCCAAGGAAGGGTTAGGGTTTATGGCTGATGATCCGCCAGCTGCGAAGGTTGGGGGTGACGATAAGGGGAAGGAGAATGGTGGGAGTGAGGGAGTCGGGGTTGGGATGGAGGTTAGGATTGTGAGAGGGAGTAAGATGGGGTTGAAGGGGACGGTTATTCAGGTTTTGGGAGGGAGTATGGTGGTTTTGGATGTTGAAGGGGGACGAAAGGATACTTTTAGGGTTGATGATGTTGCGGAGTTGGGGAGTGTGGAGGAGGATAAGTGTTTGAAGAAGTTGAAGGAGTTGAAGATTCGTGACTCGAGAGATGATAGGAGAAGTGACAGTAGGAAGAGCAAAGATGATGATGATAGGAGTGTGATTCGTGAGTCGAGAGATGATAGGAGAGATGACAGCAGGAAGAGCAGAGAGGATAGGAGTGTAAGTAGGGAGGGTAAGAGAAATAGGGAAGATGTTGATGTCGGAGGTAAGCATGAGAGGGTGCAAAGGGAAGAGAAGAGCAGCAACAGTAGGAGGATGCCTTGGCTTATGAGTCATATTAGGGTAAGGGTGATTAGTAAGGAGTTTAAAGGAGGAAGGTACTACTTGAAGAAGGGGGAGGTTGTCGATGTGATTGGTCCTGGAATTTGTGATTTATCCATGGATGACGGTAGGAAGATTGTTCAAGCAGTCGATCAGGACATTCTTGAGACTGCACTTCCTAGGCGAGGTGGCCCTGTTGTCGTGCTCCTTGGGAAACATAAGGGGGTATATGGCAAGCTTGTGGAGAAGGACTCAGAGAAGGAGACGGGCGTTGTTCAAGATGCTGATTCGCAGGAAATGTTTCATGTCCGGCTTGAAGAGATCGCTGAATTCCTTGGAGATCCGAGTTACCTCGGGTATTGAGTTTCTTCTGATACACGCATGTTGCCTAGAGTAACCCGAAACATGTATGTAAATTTTCTCATTATAGATTGAGTATTTTTGTACTGAAATTCTGATTTGATCAACATATTCATGTTCTTTAACCCATAATTAGTTCCTAGAGCTAAACTTGAGATGTATTCTGCATTGACTACGAATTTTGTAGAAGTTGCTTCAGTGCATGTGTTATAATGCCTACAGTTTTCTGAGACCGTTCACTCAAAAACATAAACCCATCGCCCGTAGACGTTCACTGATCAGTCCGAAATGGTACCAAATATTGTCCAAACTTGTAACTGGGTACAGTGAGCATATTGTCGCCAATCCCATCCGCTTCTTGCAACTAAAATGTGGTTGAACCCTCCGGTCAGAATGATTAGTAGTGAAACTTGGTGATGTGAGAATCGCTTATCATATGGATTTGAGATGCATTTTAAGGTGGAAATGTGGAACCAAAGGCTCAAGAGCAACATCGAGGAAGACAAACTGGGTCTCGTGATTTTGCCCCATATTTTACAAGGAGAATTTTAGCTCTTTAAGTTCTTGCTTATGGATTCTGAAATTTCACTCTTAGATCACCAAAGACCGCTTATATTGGAGCAGTATTTTACCAAAACTTTAACATGTCAAGACGAATGCAAACATATATACCAGATTGTTCTTAGTAAACATATGTTTCAATTTTACATCAGAGGAAATAAAGCTAGGGAGGGGTGGAACCAAGACCTTTTAGTTTAAGATTAACGAAGGCTCTTCTATGATGCAAGTGCTTTGCATAAAATGAGTTCAAAATTCATCTTCACTACTGTCTTCGATAACAACAGTCTTTCTGGTTTTCGCCCTCTTAGGAGCCTTTTCATCAGTATCTTGTTCGACTTTCTCGTTCTTGGACTCCAAGCTATGGGAAATCCCTTCAAGAATAGCAGTTCCATACTTCTCACTCTTGACCTTTCCAATAATTTTCTCTAACTGTAGAAAACAGGTCAATATTTTAGATCAAGTAATACAGCCAGACAATGTTATGGCATGAACAAGGTTTGGATATCTGTGGAGTCCTAAGTTTGTCACCAACGGGATATGATGAGAAACCAAAGAGATATCATTAGTTAGTTAACAAGATGTATGTAAACAATCCATGAACATTGGTATGTCGATTCAGATTGTTTAGGACCCATAATTTCTCAACCTCATGCATCATCTTCCAATGACTATATCAGCAAGTAGAAGTATGTGCACATGGTGACTTAGGAGGTAAGAGTATGATTGAGACAGAATAAGTCGCCATTTTTAACAGCTTGAACTCAGTAGTAAGCACGTAGTAGAAGTTTCGAATATATAAATCAGCAAGTATTGTATGTCCAACTGTAAAAACCGAAAGGTACTAAGTAACTTGCCTGCTCCATTGACTCTGGCTTCTCAGTAGCTAGCACGCTGATCTGTTGTGTTGATAGAATAGAGTGAGGGAATATTCCTCCATGAAGTGAAGCAATTTCTTTACGTAGCTGATCAAGACTGATCTCCAAACTAGATGATGCAGCTTTCCGCTTATTAGGCTTCACAGGACCATTTTTAACTTCTTGATCACTGCAAATCTGAAGCTTCACAGTCCTTTTTCCTAGTAATGGTATCATAGAAGGTAAAAGTTAGCATCCTTCCAGTAACAGTTGCTCCACTATGAAATACCTTAATGATGGCATTAGACTACTGAAATGCGCACAGATAAAGCAAACATCACAACATGCGTTAAAGGTATGCTTAGTAAGCATTCTGTTGCTTTCGAAGAGCTGCTGTGACTGTGACTTGTGAATTGCTATTACAAATAAGCGAAATTTGCAAGGTGTGACAATAGACATGAGTTGACCTCCAAAAAGTTCCCATATACAAAATGATTTGGGGCTGACTAATATGAATCGTTATTTGTAACAGTTGTGTGCAGGCCATAAAAGTTAAAAAAGTTGCAAACAAGATTTAAAATGTAGTGAAAACAAGTTTAACAAGTTTTTTTTTTCAAAGTTCTCTAATCTTACTTTTTCTTTTTGAGGTCCCCCATTCTTACACTTAATACACATTAACATAGGCAAATTCAGAGGCTACTTGAAACTTGGGAAACCTCATAATTTGCATGTTATAACTGCTGACTGCATCTTCTTCACCAAAAGTTTGAAAGGAAAATAAGTCCTGGGGAAAGAGAGAAAATTTTACCTTGTAGAACTTGCTTACCCAAAGGACCAAGGGCCACATAAGCATTCGTTGCGTAAGCGGTATGTTGAAATTCTTCTTTCTGCATAATAATGAATGAAAAAGAGTAGAGCTATGTTAGATTGTTGTGGCCTTCCTGCAAAAGAGAATAGAATATTACAGTGTGTAAACAAAGGCACTGAAAGAATTGGCTTCAGCAACATGACGGGGTTCGTATTGCATAACTCTGAGGCACCGTTCAATTGAGTAAAGAAGATCACTTCAACATGTAGACACCATTTGGAATTGTAGACATACAGTAGCCGGCAATCCAAGCAAAACTACAACGACATATCTGATAGATGGACGGCCTTGGCAAAGAAATTACTCCTCTCTTATCTAAGAAATAACAGTACAACTACAGTAACAGCCAATATCAGTCCTCTTTTGACATTTCGTGTTCTCATTCTAGACTGTTCTTCCTAGTGGATAAAGGTGTCATCCTTCATGTACATCAGATCTCGTTATTTGCAAATTGGTAGGATCACAGAAGGTCTTGGTATGCCAAATTTCTCTCTTGTTAATCGCTGCTTCCACAAAGCCTCTATCGCGCTTTCCTGGAAATTACGGAGATATATTTGCTTAAACAATTATGAAAGTAGTCCAAGAAACCTAAAATTTTAGGGGATTTCTAATAACTTGTGACTTGTCCACTCTAACCCACCACACCCTCTTTCCTCTATTTGTCCCAACCTCTCTCCCCTCCTGAATTTTTCTCACTTCTGAAAGCAGACTCAATGTTGTTACATCACTGAAAAGACTGCGCTCTAAAAAAAATGAGTTTCTAAAGCAAAGTGTGATGTTTGAGTCTGTATCTTTCAGTTCGTCTTTTTTTATGGGTAATGACAACGCCACGCTAGAATTAACTGATCCACGCTCTTTTGTGCGTGGAAATTCAAAAACCCGCTGGGGTCTATGACTTGCGACGCACAAGAGAGCATGGATCAGTTGATTCATGCCGTGGATTTATGCCTACCCTTTTGTTTCTTGTAAAAAAATCTTGGGTATGGCATTTGGTATTTTATCATGATGGACATCTTTGAGGCACAATAACACTGCCGCGCTTGTTGAATCAATACTATGTGTCTGCCTATTTCAACTAAGTAGCACGTTAAGCCAATCACATTTCAACTATTAGCAATATTAAGAACAACCTGAGGAGCAAAAGAGCATGATGTGAAGACAAAACAGATGATAACTTGATAAGTATTTCATGAAGGCAGAAATTTGAAGTTCCTTAAGCTCCTCACCAGAACGTGATCTGTAATGAGCTGAATGACAAGCTGCTCCTTAAGATCTTTCTTCAAGTCCTGACCTGGCAGATGAATGCTCCTAATAATTAGTTAACTGCATTAAGTAAGATCTCTACCTCTCTTACAAATTGATAGATCTCTTGATCTGAAGTCTCTAGAGCCTATCCTTATTAGCTACTTGCAGCAAAATGAGAAGATCTAACAAATCCTCGACCATGAAAGGCATCACATTAAGCCAGCAATGTCAGGTATATGTTGTACCAGGACTGTTGCCTAATTAACCTCATAAAAAAAAAAAAAAAAAAAAAAAAACTCTCACCGTTGTCCCCAGTAACATAACAAGTCAGAATGCATCACTTGCTTTTTCGAACAAGAATCACACGAAGCGAAATCTAAGACCAGTAAGACAATCCTCAAGAGACACAACACAACAGAGGTGCTTATAACCTTAAACGTAATTAAGTATCAAGAAAAGGATCTGATGACCTAATGTAATTAACTAATTAAAATGTACAAGTTTTCTAGATGTAACTATAGAATGATTATTACTCCAGCCTTTCCTTTAATCTGGTGGCCTTGAGAAAATTAGTATATGAGGTACATATTTGTTCACTCTCCGAGAGATTTGTAACTCAACTGATCACATGCCCTCATAGTAGTAACAAGGATGTATCACGCATGAATCAGCACATACCTAGTTCTTTCTTAGCTTTCATTTTGTCAACCAATTGCAGCATTGTGAGTCTCTCATTTTCTTGCAAATTTTGTAATAAGTTAACCATGGCTTTGGCATGACCTGCAACATTGGAAAGCAAAGCATATAAAATATTAGCTGATTAGCTCACCAAGTGGAAAATATTTTGGTTGTTGTTGTTGTTGTGACACACGATGTATGAAGAAATTGATAGGATGGTAAACTACTATTGTAAATTCTTATTCTTATGACAACCCAAATGACCACTAACTAATACACCCTCCGTCCCAATTTAAACACCCCATACCCAAAATACCCCCATCTTGAGGAGGGTGTACACGCTAATCGGTTAATCAAAGTTCCAAAAAAATTGCATAGTGAGTTAGATAAGAATCTTAGCAAAAATTCCATGCAATCTTATTGGAACTTTGATTAACCGATTAGCGTGTACACGCTCCTCAATAAGGGTGCGTTTTGGGTATGGGGTGTTTAAATTGGGACGGAGGGAGTAGTAGTAATTTCATCAGAAGCTAAAGTGAGGCAGTAGCAATTATATTTGGGACACGGTAGTCACTTAAGCTTTCCTTCTAAGATGAAACTATTGAAAACCTTGTGCATGATCTTCACATCTTATTCTCCCACTTATCATCAATTTTTCATTCATTTTTGAAATAGATGACTAAGCCTTATCCCCAAAATGATTTGGGGTCGGCTAACTTGAATCGTCACGTGTAACTGTCTTGTGCAGGCCACAAAAAGCTAAAGATTGTTGCAAACACGTTTGAGTGAAAACACGTTTAGCAAGAGTTTTCAATAAAACCATCAAAAGAAAAGGAACATAAATAAATTCAAAAAATATAGTTATCAAACAAGTGAAAAATGAATAAAGGTGTTTACAAATGAGGAAGAAAAGGTTGGATAGGATAAAATAGGGAAATCATTAAAAAAAACACTAGTAAAACAAACAAAGAAACCAAAGAAAGTTAAATTATATCCTCCACGTATATCATGTCTCTCCACACCGCCCTATCCAACGCAATCCTCTATTCAAGCCCCAAGGATTTTTGGGATATATTAAAGGTCAAAAAAGTTTGAGTTTGACTTCTGCTCCCTCCTATTTATCCAATTTGTGTTTCCATTTTTCCTTTTCACCAATTTCATCTAAATTTTCCCAATCCCTTCTTGAGCATGATTTTCCTTCATAAAATGATAACCTACCCCAAATTCATAAAATGATACCCTACACCTAATTGGTCCGAAACAAAATGGAAGTAATTGGATGGAATGATGGATTAGAGATAGTAGTAGTGAAAAAAATGATCAGCGTAACTTACAGGTTACATCAATTTCCTTGATCTCCAAAGAAGAGACACAATTATCACACATCCCTGGGATGGTAAAACACAAAGGAAGATCAAATCATTATGAAACACCAATCATATCTATCACATCAAACAGAGTTGTAGCTTGAATCAGAAGAAAGGAACATACCATTGCAGTCTATCAGCGGTTCAGCAAAGTGTCTGAAAAATGCCGCTCGCCGACACGTACTCCTCGACTGAAAACATTTCGTTTCATGAATGTGGGCAACAGAGATATAGGAGAAGAAAACACAATAAATGATGCCAAACAGAAACATAAGAAGAGGTTCAAGGGTCGACAAAACCAGATGGTGTTCAATAGCTGTTTGCAGCAGATATAGCTCTAAAAACCTCAGTTTCTAAGGCACAGATGAAGTTCAAATCGTAAAAGATATTATTAATGTCAATATAGGCATATAGCACAACAATATATAAGAGCCTCAACGTAGTTGTACACTTGTACGTGCTGCTTTCGTTCTCTAAATTTATTAAATCTATAATGGTCAAGACCAGTCACATTCGAAATTTAAGAATAATATTTTTCAACATTATTCAACTCTTAAAAGTAATATATATGGACACTTGTAACTTTCAGAAGACAATATTCATTTTCTCAACGAGATAGAAGAGTAAGACTGTGGTCTTGACCTGATTGTGCCAAATACTACTTACCAAAATCAAATAAATAAATATTGATACTTGGTAGAGACAAGAGCTATTACTAATGCACTGCTCTGTCATCCTGAGTCTACCTTAAATAATACATCCTGCTAATAACAGCATGATAACAACTCTTTCCAGAACAAAGTCCTTGTAGATTTTTTGCATCAATCCATAGATTTTGGGGAGAAAACATGATTTATCAGGTCACAAAGATATATAGACAAATGAAGCACACTAGTTTATTCGTTATTCTTTCTAAATGCTGCCATCTCCATGTATCTCAATACCATATTTAATCAATCTAATGTAAATCTTCTATATTTTATCAAACAATCAAAGTGTTTGACAAAGTTGATCGTTACAGTACCTGACAGTAACGTACAATGTCGTAGAGATTCTGCAAACCGGAGTTCTCATAGAACACCATACAACTCTGCCAGAGAAGCATCACCACAAGTTATTAAAAAAAAAAAAAAAAAAAAAAAAAAAAAAAAGAAAGTAAAAAAAATTCACTTCACTCGGTCATTCACAGTCAACAGAGATATACAAGTTAAATGCTGAGATGCTTACCTGCCTAGGTACATCAGCAGGCCTATAATAGAGTAGGCATTCTGCAGGAAGTCCATCACGTCCAGCACGACCACTTTCCTAAAACCGAGATATTTGTCAGCAGTGCTCACTTCCGAGGGTTTAGTGGTAAGAAAAGCTTTAAATGAAATAAACCTGGTAATAGGTCTCCATAGATTTGCTCAGACTGTGATGAATGACAAACCTGACTGCAAAGGGCCAAAGCATAATATCACCATACAGTCCCAACCCAAGCTATAATAATTATATTAAGAACATTCAAATTTTAAAGACTTTATGTGGAATCTAGGCATAAGATACTAAACCATGATGTACAAGTTTCTGCAGGCATCACAACATACTTAATTTTAAGAAAAAGATTTACATCATATACTAGGAAAAGAAATGGAGATGCCGACTGCACAGCAATGCATCATTTCAATTCAACAAGCAATTACTACACCCCAGTAGGATGAAGAATTTTCATAGAAAACTGGCCAAAATCTATACTATCATACATAAGTATACAAATTTTGAAAGATGGAAAGACAAACTGACCATCTGGCTTGTTGATTCCCATACCAAAAGCCACCTGAAAGGCATAAATAACAATAAGGCAAGGCTAGGCCTTAAATTCAAACCAGCATAAATGTGAGAAGGCAGATAGACTGACACCTTACCGTGCCAACAATAACTTGCAACTTCCCTTTGCTCCACCTGTATCATCATGAAACAGCTTAGAGAAATATGTATGTCACTAATCACTATTACCAAAACCATCATTTGGTCATGTATCATGAAGCATCCTAATTAAATTGTATCAGTGAACCCTGTATTGAAATTCTTGGAAGAAAAAGAGGCTATTTTACCATCTTTGACACAAATATAGCCAGTCGTAGGCCAGGAAGGTAATGTAAAACAGTTTTTTTTTTTTTTTTCTTTTCTAAAGAGTTTACAAATTTTCAAAAAAGAAAACTTTCTGCGCATCTGTCAACAGGGCGGTGAGAAGAGAGAGCTCATTCAAAACAGTGCGCTCCTGATAGATCACTCCTCCGAATTTGTCACAAGCAAGCACATACGCAAACTCTACGAATTTAATGCAGTTAATGGACTTCAGACTCCTACTTCAGGTGAAACCAAAATCAAGGCAATCGCTACAACTCAGGGATATGCACAGCCTCAATATAAAAAACTAAAAAGATTGGGTGTAGGGCGAATCTAATGCATCCTCTGCTCCCTATAAAAAATAGAAGGTTTCCAGCATAAGTACCATCATTTATAAACCAACAAATTTATAAGAGACGAGAATAGAAAACATATAAACGTTCAGAAAATCTGACAAGGTTCTCATGATTAGCATTGATAATGCAAGTGCATTGGAGAATCTAAACCTCACCGCAAGTGAACATTTTCACGGTCTGTTGCATCCATATAAGCATGATAATAGTCGGCCTTGATTCCCCTGTCGCGTAATTCCTTTGCGACCTACACATATCAAAATAATACTAACATTTACTATAAAACCAAAATGGTGGGAGTTGCAAATTTAAGCAAATATACTAGCAAGAACAGAAATTTTTGCATCATAAAAGTCTTGGACAACGAACAACAACAACAACAACAATAAAGCCTTATTTAACAAAGCTTCCCACCACCACCAAAAATCTCTATTCTCGTGATTTTAGCCTATAATTGCAACGCAATATTAAATTCAAGTATACTGACTCATGAAAGTATTTTGGCAAGCCGCATTGGTTGGAGAACACATAGTCAGAATCCAGAAACTAGAAACTATGTCTCGACATATAACATTCACTTTGATCACGTATGCACAGAGGCGCAACATGCATCTCTAGACACAGACAAATGTTTGCACAGAGAGGCACACAGCAGGGTTCAGTAAACTTCACACCCAACCTGTTCACATTCTTTTCTAGTGAAGCAATAAACAATCCCAGATTCATTATTTGGATATGATCCTGTGATGAACTCAGCTATTTCATCAACCACCACTTTTCCAACTGATGATTTTTCTCTCACCTGTTAAGAGAGAGGAGACGAGTCATTACTGTAGCATGGTACATTGAGAAATCATGGTAGTCTGTCAACTAACCATATAAAATAGATTGGGCCTGTTCACACTACTGACGAATTTGACACATTTTGGTATGCGCAACATCTCCATTAGATCAAGTTGGACTTTCTTTGTAGCAGTTGCCTGCAAAGAAAAAGTGAATATAAATTTATACATAATTTAAGTGTATTATAATATGCTTTATTTCCAACTGTAGGAACAAAAAACAAAAGGATCAGCTAGGGAGAAGATTGGGAATACCGTCAAAGCAATAACAGGAACAGTTGGAAACTGAGTCTTCAAGATACCGAGGTTCTTGTAGTCAGGACGGAAATCATGACCCCACTGACTGCAGCAATGTGCCTCCTGTAATGGGCAAGATTCAATTATGGATACCAGTGGTTGGGTAAGGTTTCCAGGGATCCAACCCTTACACTTAAAAAGTACAATCATCATCTTATGTATGTATCACTGTATCAGTTATATAAGCGCTTAAAAAACTCTTTTGACCCTATTCTCTCTTGGGACTTACTATGAGGATCCCTAATTACTTGACGTCACTTCTTTTCATTATTATCATATGCCCAACCCAACGCGTCCCTTACCCTTCCTCTAAGATCTTATAATTTTTAGCTAGTACAACCCGTCACCACCATAACAAAACCGGCCATCATCACCATAAGCACAGCCTACTCCAGTAAAACCACCACCAACAACCACTGACTAAACTATTCATGTGAGAACGTCTAGCAAGTGAGAATGAGTTATAAAGAAAGATTGGAAACTGGTACACTCACGTCTATGGCTATCAACGAAAGACGGCCAGCATTGTGGCACTTTTCTAGTTTAGACATAAATCTTTTGCTCTTTGATATCTTCTCTGGTGTGACATACAATATCTTGAGGTCTCCTTCATTCTTTTCCAGGGCCTTATATATGAATTTCTCATCCTCCTTGCTAGTAGTTGACGTCAACATGTATGATGGAATTCCCAGAGCAGTCAGGCCCATCACCTGAACCAAAAAAAGAAAACAAAAAAAAATAACAAAAAACAAAAACTTGAGATCAAAGTTATATCTTATGGTGCCTGAAGAGTCTGTAAGTGACATGCTATTACAAATACCTGATCTTGGATAAGAGAAAGCAGAGGACTGACTATAAGGGCAACTCCATCCCGAAGAATAGCTGGTAGTTGGTAGCATAGACTTTTACCACCACCTGCAGCCATAATCACCATAACATCTCTACCACTCATGACTGCATTTATAATCTGACATACAATATCAACAGTCAAACAATAGGGGGTGTCCAGTAAGAGTGAAACAGAAGATAGTGAGCTACAGCAATCAGCATATTCAAACGAAAATTTCCATTTTATAAGAAAAATATGTATAATTATGAAAGGAAACAGTACACAAAAGACAAGAGGACAAGAAGTCCCCTTGCCAAAGGAACAACCTATAAAACTTGTCCTAATTAGCAACCTTCTTGACCTTTTCTAAACCAAGATCCTAATTGGCTGTGGTTTGAAACTTTATAATATCCTACAACCATTTTTCTTCCTACACCCCATCACATCTAGAATATTCCTAGGCATGCCAGCCTCTTAGATCCCAGGAGTAACACCGCCAAAAGACCTATACAAAGTGTTCATCACCTTTACCTAAATTAGGAGCTTCCACATCTACCAAAGATCACCAACCAAGCCCAGCTTCTACCTCTAATACTGAACCGACCATATAATCATCAACAGAATTCGGGAACCGCTTGTCCTTCACCCTACCCTCTTCAGTCTTGACGAACATTGGTTATCTCCTTCCATGTCATGTCAATCTGATTATCTACATTGCCCTTCTTAATAAAAATGCCTACACTCTCCAAGTTCACCCCTTGTGTCTCGGAAACAGAGAACAATTCAAAGCCTTCTAAAATGAGATCTAAATCATCATGCTCATTATCTTCAACAACAACAACAACAACAACAACAACCAAGCCTTATTCCCAAAATGATTTGGGGTCGGCTAACATGAATCGTCATCCAGTAACCGTCTTGTGTACGGCAATAACTTTCGAAAACGTTGTAAACATTTTTAGAAATATTTAAACCCTTTCAAAAGAAATTTAGAAAGTCGTCAAAATAAATAAAAAGTTTAAAAAATATTGCAAGAAACAGATAAACTTTGAACACAAGTTAAAAAGTTTTGGAAAAATAGTTGGAAAAACCAAACAAATAAATCAAAAGGGGTCAGAAAAAGTCCTCCACATGGATAGAGTCTCGCCACCCTGCCCTATCCAACACCATACTCTCTTCAAGCCCTAGGAAGCTCATATCACTTCTAATCACCCTCGTCCAAGTCATCTTGGGTCTTCCCCGACCCCTACTAATATTATCACTTCTCCACCCTACTACTCTTCTAACCGGCGCCTCACTAGGCCTCCTCCTCACGTGGCCATACCACCTCAGTCGGTTCTCCATCATCTTATCCCCTATGGGTGCAACCCCTACTTTCTCCCTAATAACTTCATTTCTCAACCGATCACGTCTTGTATGTCCACACATCCACCGTAACATGCGCATCTCCGTCACACTCATCTTATGAACGTGACACTGTTTCACGGCCCAACATTTCGTGCCATATAATAGTGCCGGCCTAATTGTCGTTCGATAAAACTTACCCTTCAACTTATTGGGCATTCCTCGATCACAGAGAAGTCCGGTGGCATTCTTCCACTTCAACCAACCTGATTTGATCCTATGGGCCACATCTCCGTCCAATTCTCCATCCTTTTGAAGAATTGATCCCAAATATCGGAAAAAATCTGATCCCTGAACAATCTTTCCATCCAGCCTGATCGTCCCCGTCTCCGTTTGCCTAATACCGCTGAACTTACACTCCAGATACTCGGTCTTGCTCCGACTCAACCGAAACCCTCGAGACTCCAAAGTGTGCCTCCATAGCTCCAACCTCCTCTCCAAATCCTCTTTCGTTTCTGAGATCAACACTATATCATCTGCAAACATCATGCACCATGGTATATCATCCTGGATTGACCTCGTCAATTCGTCCATGACTATAGCAAAGAGAAACGGGCTAAGTGCGGACCCTTGGTGCACTCCAATTGTAATAGGGAACTCTTCTGACTTCCCTACACTAGTCCGCACACTCGTGCTAGCTCCCTCATACATGTCCTTAATGATGTCAATATATTTTTGCGGGACTCCTTTCTTAGTTAGAGCCCACCAAAGCACTTCCCTTGGTACCTTATCATAAGCCTTCTCCAAATCAATAAATACCATATGTAGGTCCTTCTTCCTATCCCGATAAGTTTCCATTGTCTGTCTTATGAGATGAATTGCCTCCATAGTTGACCTCCCCGGCATAAATCCAAATTGATTCTCTGAAATCTTCACACTTTTTCTTAATGTATGCTCAATCACCCGTTCCCAAAGTTTCATTGTATGACTCATCAACTTGATCCCGCGATAGTTTGCACACTCTTGAACATCCCCTTTGTTCTTATACAAAGGGACCATAGTGCTCTTCCTCCACTCCACCGGCATCTTATTACCTCTCCAAACATGCTCATTATCTTCATGAGAGAGAAATCATCATCAACATCAAAATTCGACCCGGACTCTTCAGTTCCATGTACTTGATGACCCACCCATCTCTTGACCCACCTTAATGCCGCAATCACCTTTTCCATTAACCTTATCTGCTTCTTGTAACATGTAAGCCAGACCCACCTTCTTTACTATCCACCTTTACTTCATTGATACTGTTAAATAGCCGATTAGAACATACATTTAGTTACGAAACTACAAAAGATAAGAAAAGAAACGCTTCATGATGTAGGGAATAGGACTCATACAAGCTTGATTATCATTAGACGAGCTTAGCTTAACTACTCGGCTTGTTAGAGCCCTACGGGTGTTCTTAACATGCTTCAGCATGTACAGACTTTTGCACCGAAACCAATCTTTGAATATGGCATGTTCCAGGACAAACTCCTCTATTTGTTTACATCACCGTCTCTGCTTCTTCATTCTTTTTAAATAAGGTGACTAACATACAATCTATATCCATCACAATAACACCAAAGAGGAGCGCCCTCAACAATAGGGGCTAGCAACCAAAAAATGAATGACATGGGAAGGGCAAATGAGTAATTTCTTATATAAACTAGCTGCTTGCGGATTACTACATAGAGGTTATAAATAAGAGAGCTAAGAGATTAGGAATTATCGGATTGGTATGTTAATGTTTACTGAGCACTAAAATGGCAGACTCGACGCCTATCTTCTACCTTGACTATCTTACTGTGTCGTCTTCTCTACCATACAATGTGAGTTCATAAAAGCCCCCAACGATCCGAATTCCAGTTTAGAGGAGATCCAATGTATATACAAGTAATACAACCCCAAGATCCTATACTAGGTTCATGGGTCTGATTAAGACAATGTTCTGATACAATTTTTATAAACTTCAATTTGGTGCATATAGTTGTGTCTCGTTTTTTAAAAAGCCCTATGTTTTCTTAGTCACAAAAAAGCGTCGAGCTTAAGGATTAAAGAAATCAAATAAAAGTAAACCCCAGGTCAGAGACTCAGAGGAGCTTCATCAGATAATTTCGCACGAAGTTTAATATACCTCTTGTTGATTTGCACGGTATGAAGATATGCCAAAGATGTTGAGTCGAACATCAGCAGCTCGAGAATCCCACCCGAAAGAACCTGACCACGACTCCACAGAAGTTGAGGCACTGTCATCCTGACGGCTCCCTGATGCTTCATGATTTTCAAGAAGTGTCTTAAGCTCGGTCTGCCTATTATACAGCTTATCTTGCTGATCGAGCAGTATCTTTATTTGATCTGCATGTTAAAAATAGGTGAAAAAACGGTACTATTGCCTAGCAAGATCATGGCATTCTTATGTACACCCGATGCCCAGTTAGCAATATCAACTATTGGCCTCTAGAGAAGTCCATAAATGATACCCTCAACCTACATTACTTGGATTTGCAGAGGAATCTCTAATTAAGTAAGGATCTGGCACTTTGAGCATAAAGGGGGCAAAAATAATATTTCCTCCATACCAAAAAGAACGATAACATGCAGAATTTTGGGGCAAAATTGTTCAACTTTGAGCTTAGGTATACAATCCAATCAATGTAAATAATTCAGTATGCTATTAGTTACTCTATATTTGTGGAAGCATGATTATGCAAAATGATGAAAGTAAAACCAAAACATGCTCAAAGACAAGCAAGTGGCATAATATTTCATCCTTCTTCGTACAGCGGCATAATCTAACACAATCAAATCTCTCATGCCATTACCATTCTTTTAAGAAACCATTTTAACTCGGTCATGCTTGCCTAATCCCAAACAATACCATCGTAATTGTACAGTTGCACACTTGTACCAATATCAACTCTTTACCAAGAGAAATGCTTTCTACCTTCTCTTCAGTCTTCCCAAATCACTTGACATTCGTGTAAACAACACTTGTGGTCTAAACGTAAGGGTTAAGGCTTGCGTAAATACGACCCCCCTTACCCCGGCTTATGGCGGAACCCTTTGAGGCATTGGAGGTCATGTTGTTCTTCATTAAGAGAAACCACTCCAATCAAGTGAGCAAATTATCACACAACCCAATTGAGCTAATTATCAGAATACCCACGAAGCTTGAACCACAATACTCCGATCACGTTCACAGAAACTACCAAAAAATTAGCTTCCAAGTTCCAACTGTTTAAATGTTCATTTCTTCAAGGAAAATACACAAAATTGGTACATGGTCAAGCAAATAATCTCTAAAGATTGCAACTTTTTCTACAAATTATCAAAATGCGTACACAAAAACGATTTGAAGTTGATTAATTAACACTTCATTATACATTAACAAAAAAAAAAAAAAAAAAAAAACAGTTCAGAGAGTGGTAAATAGGAATAAAAATAATAAGAGAGGGAGAAATTAACCTTGACCATCTTGAAGCTCGGCTTCAACATTGAGGAGTTCCTCCAATATTTCGTTAGTACTGTCCTCCATAACTCCAAATTTATATCTTTGTTTTACCCCCAAACAATTAAAATTACTGCTGCAGATTAAAGTTTAAATTTGTGCAATTGGAATTTGTTGGGAAGAAAGCTGAGAAACATATGTTCTTGAGAATTTTTAATTTTTGCCCAGATTGTAATATTAGACTCTCTGTTGTTGGGAGCATGTGTTGGGTTCGGCCTACTTCGTTTGTTTGGGCCTTTGTGGTCTCTTGGCCGTCTTGGCATTGAGCTTTGTCGTAAGACCGTCTTATAATAATGTCCATTTACAAACTATGGCATCTCTACATCAAAACTTTTGACTCTCGAAAGAGGCTTAGAGGAAGCATGTCGATGCGGTTTTGAAAGACTATTAGAGCATATGGATAACCTAGGGTGCGTGAATATGATTAATAAGGACATTAATGTTGTTGGCGCCCTATGCAATCTAGTTCAGGAGTGCAAAGATCTCATGTCCCCGGGCAGTTGGATGGTCGAAATCAAGCACAAATACAGGGAAGCAAACAGAGCAGCGGATTGACTTGCTAATTGTGGAGCAGATCAAACGTCTCGGCTTGCAATTCTAAAGGAGGATGTTCTCGGAGTTTCTAAATCTCTTTTAGTTAGATTGTAGTTCTTTTTCCTTTCGGGGCTTGCCCCTATTTGTAAAAAAAAAACGCACAATTACCGTTTTTAGGTGTGACCATAGCATGTACTCCCTCCTACCCAAAGATATTTTCCTGTTTCTTTTTGCAGTTTTGAGATGCCCTGTTGGGAACTAGTTTTAGACCAAATGAATCATTCAATTGCTACAAAATTTAGTAAATATTTCATTCTGCATTGCAATCTACCAACTCTACTTGATTTGAAGGCAAACGGGTCTTTCATTAAGTCTACAAGTAGTCCCTAACATGGCAAGTCAAAACTGCAAAAAGAAACAGGAAAATATCTTTGAATAAGAGTAGTATAGTTTATTTTATAGGGTTAACTTAAATAATCAACTTGTTTGAGGGTTGTTCCAAATTCGGATCCTTCTATCCATATTTTTTTAGACTTGCAGCATTAGTTGTTACTATGTACCAAAATAAAAGGCCAAAATATATTAAGTCATAACATGTCAATGCCGCCAACGTGTCATGTCACCGATAGTCTGGCTAGATCGTTGACTTAGACAACAAAAAATATATAGGAGTCAATATTACTGCGGTCAATTTTGAATTTTTTTTCAACTAATCCACGCCAACATTACCAACAATTCGGGCGCGCGAACTCGGTGTACCCGGGTACATAATTGAACAACAATTCGACGATGCCAATATTATCGTACCGTTTTCTAGTTAGGAGTAGTTGTGCTTGGAGCTATAATTAGCTAGTGTCCAAAATGACCTTTTTACATGATATTCCGAGCCACCGTAATATATAAATCACATAGTTGAAGTGAAGTCGGTCGGAGGATCAGGCTCAGACCCCATCTAAATTCAATGCTCAAATTAAAGTTAGTCTGATCATATGAAGATGGGGCTGTAAATATGTGGGCAATGTATGTAGCCCATAGTCCCATACCACCTCCTCATCATCTTTGCCCACCAAAAGGGTTTGGCTAGTAATTGTGTGGTGGTGCCACTCTCTAACCCACTTGCTTCCCAAAAGTTGGGTTTTGATTTTATACGCCCCTAGACTTTTATTTAGGGCTCATTGGCTCATCCCAAGTGGTACTATTTTCAACTCTACATGTAGGTGAACCTCAACAGCAAATGTTATGACGGTTCAATTTGTTTGTATTTGGATTGTAAAAGCAAACTAATTCCTACAAGATGATTTTTCATAGGGTATATGTCAAGATAACTAATGCATTGTTTTCCAAAATACGACAAATATGACAAAAGTCAAACTAAAATATGATCATAAAGGTACTCGAATACTTTACGAAAGATCATAAATTTCCGGTTGAAGTACATACTTAGCAACTCCAATTGATATATTTATACCTGCTTGGGATAGATATGCTCATAAGTAGGCTACCTCAACATTAAAAGAAAAATGTATTCTTTGTCCAGCTTGCCAAATCTCCTCAAGTGAGCACTGGCTGCTTGCATGATACAAGTGCATTTCTTTTTATTTATTTTTCCCCAACATACTTGACACAATGGTAAATACAGGTATTGTGGGACCAATCGAAACAATTTGGTTATTTGCTTAACGTTGGAATAGTATTTGGTTCCGACTTACTCGAATTATTTTAAAGATATGACAACTCCGAACAAAGTAGAATTCCGCCTAACGTTAGAATTGCTCTAACCCTTTTTTTTAGATCATTTACATGACCTACTTAATGACTGAAGTAGTTGTGGAATGCTGTGAGTCTCGGTGGCCTTTCCTGGTTCCATTGTACCTCCAGCTAAGGAGATGAGATAAGGTGTGTACCTAACCGTCCGTCAGGCGTCAGAACTTCGAAAAGAATTCCCAAAAAGTTGCAAAACTTAGGCACAGTACCACACCAACTAAATATTCTAAAGTCAGTTAAAAAATTAATTAAGAAAAGGCCATTTTTTGCTTTTTTGAATATTAAATGAGATGAACTAAAATCTCAGCTGCCCCAAACAAAAAGGCATACTTTTGCAGAGCACATGGTCTGGCGATAAGAAAAAGATAAAGAGAAACACAAAAAAATACGAGTTACATCTGCATTGCATGCATTTAAAAGTAACACGCTACAACCAACTAAGTACACGGTACACAGACAGAGCAACAAAAGCCACAATCCAGCTTTTGTCACCCACCTCATGCTCATCCCCCTTCTCTCTGTCCCTATATTTCGATTGACAAAAACGATGTTTTTAAATTCTTAGCGCTTGATTTTGTGTCAATAGTCATCGTTTGCTTTAAACGATTCAAATGCCATATTTAATTGTGAACTAAACTAGTTATAAGTTCATCTTTGTCAAATGGGTTACGTTTCATCTCTTCAAGAATTTCAAATTATTGGCGATAAAGTGGAACAAAAGATCTGCGCTGAAACCTGTTACCTGCCTCAATTAAGAAGCAAAGTAAAGAAAATCAGAAAAATACAAAAAGCAAGTTGGAGAGGATAATAAAGGTACACCTTTGAATTGAAGGCCAGTCCTTCTCACAGTCTTTTTCCCAACTTTTTTTTCTTCTCTCTTTCACTATCTCTCCTCCACCACATATCTATCCAAAACACTTCCCTTCTCAACTCTCCCCCTCTCCCACTTTCCCTCCCTTCCTTTGTTCCCACATTATTATCACCCAAAGTTGATCCCACATCTCTCCTTCTATGTCCAGAAAACGCCCAAAACTCCTCCTCCAACCCCAAGAAACTCTGAACAATTATCACCAAAATGAGCAGCAACAACAACAAAATGAGCAACAACAACAACAAAATGGCCAACAACAACAACAAGAAACTCAAGACAATGATCAACAAAATGAGCAGCAACAACAACAACTCATACCTGGTTTACCAGATCACATAGCACAACTTTGCCTATCCAAGATCCACCCTAAATTTCTCTACCCAATTTGCCCTTCATGGAGAAACTTCATTTACACTCCTCTTTTCCCTCCTTTCCTTTCTCTTTACACTATCTTCACTCCAACCTCTTCTTCAACTTCTCATCTTGTCACTCCCATTCATTTCTCCGCCTTCGACCCGATAACGGGTCGATGGCGAGCTCTTCCCCCGCCACCGGACCCTCCTCTCCAGCTCCTCCTTCGCCACCCTTCTTTCATTTCCCGCAACCTCCCAATCCAGTCTGTCTCCGTAGGGGACAGACTGGTGTTGGTTGCGGCCACCACCCAGCACCTCCTCCCGGCCCTGCCGCGACCCTTGGTATTCGATCCGCTCGCCCGGGATGAACACTGGGGGTTCGGCCCGGACATCCCGGTGCCCCGGCGGTGGTGCGCCGCCGGGGGATTGAGCGGGTCGGTGTACATGGCCAGCGGGGTCGGGTCACACTTTTCCACTGACACCGCCCGGTCAGTGGAAAAGTGGGACCTAAGCGGCAGGGACGGGAGTATGTGCTGGGACAAATCCCGACCGCTCCGGGACGGGCGGTTTTCCCGGGAATCAGTAGAAGCGGTCGGGTGGAACGGAAAACTCTGCATGGTCAACGTCAAAGGAGACGCAGCCAAACAAGGCGCAGTCTACGACGCCAGTAAAGACGAATGGGACGACATGGCGGAAGGGATGGTAAGCGGGTGGCGAGGCCCGGCCGCTGCGATGGACGAGGAAGTGATTTACGTGGTGGACGTTAAGAAAGGGATGCTTAAGAGATACGATGAAGTGAGAGATGTGTGGGTGGAGTTGTTGGAAGATGAGAAGTTGCGTGGGGCCAAGCAAATGGCGGCGCGTGGTGGTAGAGTTTGTGTAATTTGCCGCGGTTGTGCTGAGATTGTTGTGGTGGATGTCGTGGCGGTTCCGGCAAAGATATGGGTGGTCCAGCCGCCGGTCGGGTTCAATGCGGTTGCGGTCCATATTTTGCCCAGGATGAGCGGTAAAGTGGACACTACAGGCTACAGGGCTAAATTTGAACCATAGGAATTAAAATATAAAAATCTTTGAATTTCTTTTTTTCATTTTCATTATTCTGATTTTTTGGTGGATGTTACTCGATTTGGAAAATCAAATCAAAGATACGAAATTGTTTTTACGTGAGGATTTTAGGAAGGAAAAAATCTGGGATATTTTGTGGCAACATTTATTTGGTGAGTGGTGACATTGGAAACATGTTCCAAATCCACCTATGTCAGTTCTGTATAATGTCATATTACTCATATACATGATGCAGTCATAATTCTTCTCCAATTGTTATTATGGCTATATTAACGCTGATAAAAATATGTGTTCGTGTTATAAGATGACTGATCTTTTAAAGACTGATAATTTTATCGAGACAATAATTATTACAGTTAAGTTAGATTTTTTAATTTTGTCCATATAAGAGACATGTTGTATTTGTCTTCCTATAAATGTTTCGGCAAAATCATTACCCTTTGTAAACATTTGACATTTACAGCTACGGAGTCGAATAACATGTGATTGAATATGAAGAGTCCAAGGTCAAAGGAAAGGATACGGAAGTGTGAGGTGAATCTCAAGGGTGTATAAGATAGAATGAAGAAAAGTTGTCCCCCTTTTGACATTAAATGGTTGGATAGGGTGGCTGACTAGTAACAAACATTTTTGCTCTTTTATGTCACTTAACTAATGTTAATGTTGTGGGGTCTCCTTCGAAGCCCACTTCTGTGTCCAGTAGTCCCACTGGAACTGGGATCTTCTTTCCTTTGTCCCAGTTCAACCACTTCACGGGTTATTTGCAGGGAATATGGAAAGAATAAAAAAAAAAATGTAAGGTGGTGAAAAGAATGGAATTTGGAAAAATGAGGAGACAAAATATGAAGATTAACAAAAAGTAAGAGCTAGAAGATGTTGTTATTGGTGGTATCAAGTCTTTATGAAGGTAAAAACATCTTTCAACTAAAAAGCAAGACGGGAGAGTGAAATTAGCAAAAAGTAAGAGAAATCACGATGTCCTAAATTAGAAGGAGTATCTGAGAGACTGAGATGGTTAAACGAAGGAAATTAGAGTTTTTTAAATAAGGTCGAGGGGAGTAAATGTAACTGCTTCGGCCAACATAGAATTTAACTAGATGCTTAGCTTTAGAGGCTTGTTTCGGCCGGCACCGAATATAACTAGATGATCTCATAAACTCATACTCTCATCTATCTAGATACTAAATATTAATTTTCAAAAAGTCGTACGACGTGTTTTTTTACTTCCAATGTTATATGAAATATTTTTTTGAACCATACACAAATGATCGAATGTCATCAACTTACCCGTTCTTTTATATGCAAGCCTAACTCATAATTGTAATCACTTCCCGAACCGGTACTTCATTACAGTTAATGAACTATGTCCATTAGACCATTACCGTCGGTCCAGGCTGATAAACTCATAAACCACCATATTAAGGTCGCTTCTACGGTTCTACCTCCTCCAGGATTTTATGTCCCATGCTAAAACACGAAATCAACCTCGAAACCAAAGGACAGAGTATTACCAGGAAGGTAGCTTTAGCTATTAAGAGTAGTAACTATTCTAGTGTACAAGAAGCCGTTCTACAATCCAACAGTTGTATGGCGCATCTGCTTCAACTAACCAAATGTGGCGCATCTGCTTCAACAGTTCTAAAACGTGCACCCTGATTAAGCACCAAGTGTTCGTCTTCACTGTGCAAGTCCCGCAACTATAACGGAGTACTAGCACAATCAATGGACATGAAAACTTCGTGACTCTGCGACATCTCTGCACTTTTATTCCGACCAATCAAGCCAGTCTCTTGTAGTCTCATATGGTGACCAAGGAATAATTTCTAAGGGACAGACTATGATATGTCATCGAGGAATACATGGTAGAGGAGATCATTCTTCTGAAACATTCGAATATTATTCAACCATCTTTTATTAATTCCACACTCACAACACCAAATATTTATGACCTCTAGAGTCTGGGTACTGCTTAAAACATGGACACAACAGCATCAGTATGCACAAATTACAGCAACACTACACACTTCAGAGCTCAAAAGCTAGTAGCAACATGTTTAGCAGAAAGGAAATACAACCACAATCTCCGAAACATAAAGAACAAACATGAAAATACAGCCATCATAAATCTTCTGTACCATTCAAACGACGAAGTTTAAGTTCATCAATGGCATGTCTGCTGCGTGATCACCAGAAATAACAGACTAAAAGGCAGCTTCAGTTTTCAGAACCAGATGAGGTCTCGCCAGAGGACGAGGAACTGTCGTGTAAACGCTTGAGCTCATCGTAAGCCCATTCAAGGCCAGGACAATAGTGAACTGGTGGGTTAAATCTGCTGTCGCAGATATCAGGTGGCAGGAAGGCGCCATTCTCAACAAGGAATCTAACAGCTTTCCTGTTCCTTTCCTTAGCTGCTAAGTGGAGGGGAGTCCCTGAAATTAAACGGTAAACAAATCTCAAAAGAATCACAAGAAACCATATAAACTATCTGCTAGATGCAAAATTGCCAATTCATAAAACAGAACTAAATACAAGGTGAAGAAGAGACTGTCCATAGCCAAAGATACTTACATCCACAAGCCCCCTTGGTTCTGGCATCAATATTGGCACCATGCTCAAGAAGTAAGTCCATGACCTTAATATGGCCGCCTTCAGCAGCAAGGTGAAGAGGCGTGACACCATGCAATTTAGGACCCCAAGCAGCAACATTTGCATCCATGCCTTCGTCAAGCAAACGTCTAACCTGCAAAATACATCTAGAGGGTGAGAATGTAACAAGTTGAAACAACTTGGACTGAATATAGAAAGAATATCACTCAAGATCAGCAGAGATAAATCCTCAAATCTCAGCTCAAAATAAACCTTTATGCCACACTTACGATCCTAAGCTTCAACAATCTGTGTTCAAACACTACAAGCATGCGTAAACATCAATTTCAACAAGGTCGCTAAAAGTTGGCAATATATTTGCACCCAAGCCTTTTGATTAAAGACCAACAAGGTCGCTAAAAGTTGGTGACCATACGACATCAGAACTTATATCAATGATCTCCCCAAATGAATTCATATCTAAGTTCTCAAAACAGGGAGCGACCCAAGACCAGCAGACGTTAATCTAGGATCCAGACCTCTTATTACGTTTTTTCTAACGTGTGGCCACAGGGAACATAGTAGAAGCCCATTACCTCTCTTTTTTAAGCGATAATTTCCTCAATTAATCAATGAGATCCCATATTCTGTTTTCTCATGTGAAAATCTCACTAAAATAAGGAAATTGACTCTTATATGTGCCCTGTGGGCACGCGTTAGAAAAACCGCTCTCATTAAACAACAATAACAACAATCAAGCCTTAGTCATAAAATGACTTCGGATCAACTAACATGAATTGTCCTATGAATTCTGAAACCGTCATATGTATTGAATTAAAAGTTAAAAGGTAGGGAGGAAATAAATTTGAAAAAGTAGTGAAACACGTTTGACAAGAGTTTTACAATCAAAGTAAGGAAAAATGGAACACAAACAACATATATGTACTTACAAATCAAGGGAAAAGGTGAGAACATCTAATTAAACCCTGGGACAAAAATTAGATTCACCAAAGAAGTGAAGAAACACAATCTCCCATCCTACGCACCAAATCTGTCTTACTGTTCATGAGTTAAAATTAAGGCCTGTGGGAGATTCACAATCACTTCTACACTAGAAACTCAAAAGCACTCTAGGTACACCTCACTTTTGGAAGACTTGAAACTCCTTTGTTATCCCACTATACAGAGGAGCCAAAATCTCTTTTCCACATGAACGAAAGATATTATCTAGCTGAAACAGTCCAATATGTCCAGAGCAAAACTTTATATCACAGCTAAATACAGTGAAGATAATTAGATAAACATGCCAGTCTAAACAAACAAAAAGATTGTGGTATGTGCCGAAATATTCAACTCAATTTCACCTACATCACGTTGTTAATTGCTTACTGGTGGGAACGCTAGAAACATGTAGTAATAATCACAATAAACAATCTGAAGGACACACGACATAACATCTGCATGTAATAGCTTATTTAACTTAAGAGACTTGCGCAGCTTGATAGACAGTGTAAAGCAACAAATCTCTACATTATGCGTACTTCTATACTTCTATGACCCAATCTTCCTAAAAGCCTACTGTTAGTATCTTCTAAGCATATACATTAGATACTTCCGAAGAAGAAACTTAACATCTATGCCAGCTTTGTTGAGGAGTCTCATGCTGTACCAGAATTTACGGTCTCATGCTGTACCAGAATTTACGCAAAGCATATAAGATGAAAGAACTGCATACTTTTGGCACAAAAATATGCAAAGTAAGCGCTCATATGGTGACAGCTTAAACAGTTGAATGCAGACAGATGAACATGGATACTTTACAATACCTTACCTAGTTAAAAGCCGATAACAGACCCACTTAATCAATACAGAGGAAATATTTCGCAACAGCAACACCTTAAAAGTACCATACCAACGGAGCAGCAATAATGTATAGAAACAACCCTCACACTTCCCAATGGGTAAGCTATAACAAAACACGACCAACAGGGCAAACATCGAAAATAGACATACGAGCACATTAGAGCCAACACGCAATATACAACAATTTGCATCTCACCCTAAGACACAGGCTTACAGCTCACACACGTGGCACGACATAACATCTACATGTGATAGCTTATTTAACTTAAGAGACTTGTGCAGCTTGATAGACAAAGTAAAGCAACAAATCTTACATTACGAGTAGTTCTATACTTCTATGACCTAATCTTCCTAAAAAAGCCATCTATAACTATCCAATAAGCATATATATTAAGTACTTCCAAAGAAGAAACTTAACATCTACGCCAGCTTTGTTGAGGGTTCTCATGCTGTACCACAATTCAGGCAAGCATATAAGATCAAAGAACTGCATACTTTGAGGACAAAAACATGCAAAGTAAGCACGTCATATGGTGACAGCTTAAACAGTTGAATGCAGACAGACGACCATCGATACTTTACAGCACCTAATCTAATTATAAACCCATAACAGACCCACTCCATCAATACATGTCATTTGTGATGCAGAGGAAATATTTCGCAACAGCACCACCTTAAAAGTACCATGCCATCTTAACACAGCAGCAATAATGTACAGAAACAACCCTTACACATCCCAGCGGGTAACCTAACAACACACAATCAAATCGGGCAAACACCGAAAACACACGTACAAATTACAAGAACTGTATCACCATTCACCACTATGCATTCTCTTCCTAACACACAAGCGTAAAGCTTACGCAACTGTCTAACTTCAGTAACTGATCAACAAAGAAAGAATATACAAGCAAACGAAGCGGAGCAAGAAGATTATATACCTCCTTACGGTCACCTTTTCGGGCACCAATATGAAGTGGAGTCCAACCCCTATCATCAGTACCGAAAGCATGTCGAAACGACCGCCTTTTCGACAGTTTCCTCTCCGGGAAACCAAGACGCCCCTCTTCCCGAGGTATGATCATCATCCTTACAAAGCTCTCAATTTAAACTTTTTTCCCCAAATCAAGAAAACACTAAACCCCACCAAACTCAAACAACAGCTCAGAAACTTCCTCTACAATCCACTACTTGAACAGCTTCAGAAGTCGAAAATTCGACGAAAACCCAGATGAAATAATCGTCCCAATTACATAATAATCCAATCAAAGTTTCTTACTTTCTAATTCAGACAACACAAAAGAAGAGTAAAACTGTGAATTCAATTAAAAAAGGGGGGAAATTGAAATTAGCGAGAGAAAGAGGAGTGATTAGCCATGTTGTAAGGGGAAAAGGGATTCAAACCAGGGCCCAAAACACGAGGATTCTCAGAAATTATGATTGAGGAAGCCGTGACGTGGGAATTGAGTGAGATTATGAACATTATAGTTGGGGGAAAACTTGTTGATTACGATTGAAATAAGGAAAATTAAAGAAATTGAGCTAATGTGTATTTGAGAATTGGGGGTGAATTAGACAAACCCTCTATCAATTTGGGACAACATATGGGATTGATTGAGATTTGGGGATTTTGGGAATAATATTTTTGAGCTTTGTTAGGGTTTGATGATGAACAAGGCGGTCGCTAAGTATTTGGGGATTTTAGGGGTTGGTCTTTGGTAGTGGGGAGGGAATATATTTATGCTTGCCAAAACACCACTCTTGCCCTTTCCCGATTTTTATGCTCACTCCCTTTCGATGGATTGTTTACTGTTTCTGAACATCTCTTATGACTAGACGAGTAGATAGTTTCTATTTCTATCAAAAGACGTTTGAGTGACATTTGTGGTATAAATGACAATCTCCATCAAGGACTCAATAATCTCGCGACCTCTGGATGTTCTTGGTTGCTCACAAACTCTAACAAAACACTGTACTCCACCAACCCTCGCAACTTCCCACACTCTTACAATAGTTTTTTTTTTTTTTTTTTTTTTTTTTTTTACAGTGAGACCGTCTCAACTTATGAGACCAATTAATGAGTTATTTTTGATAAATTAACATGTTACTTTTGAAATAAGTTGACTTTGAAAAGTAATACGGAATAGTTACTTTTGAAATGTGTGAGAGATCTCATCGTCAAATAGCTCTGAAACATGAACCCAAGGGCATCAACTAGCTTAAATATCACCATACCCGGAGTATTTAGATAATCGATCATTGCAAATGACATTTCAAGTTATCTTTCTCCGTATTCCAATTACCCTACATCTAAATTTAAGATTAATGTACGGATAACCTAGTAACATCTGCAGTGACAATAATCACCTTAACCAATTAAGGTCTTCATTTTCTAAGCATTATTTTGGGCCGAGAGTGATTCTCGTCACAAATTCGTGAATGTGATTGTAATTTGACTAACCATATGTTGTTTGTAACTCTATTTCTAATTTCAAATGTATCCTCCTAAATTATCATTCACAAGGTATAACAGATTGACAAACGATTACCACGACGACAATGTACCAAAAAAGTAATGTCACTTCCTTAGCATGTATAAGTTGCCAAAATGTCCTAAAAACCACTCGTATATTTTTGTAAATCGAACTTAACATCTTCGAATGTGTGTCAAAAAATGACGGTGCTTAGGTAGGAATGTAGGATGGAGCACTAAATGTCTTGTAAATGACGCTGAAACTTCAAGTCATCACTAGTCAAAAACTCCCAACAGAAAATGGCGGGCACAGAACAACACAACAACAACAGCTAAACCCTAAGCTCCACTCCCCACCACCATGGATCCTTCAACACCAACAACTTCATCTTACACCGCCTTATCTCGGCGCACCCGCTTCCTGATCAACCCTTCTCCCTCATTTCCCGGCGAGAGGGGGGCGAACCCACAGTGGGGGCGACAGGAGACGGTGGAGCTAATAAACGTAAGAGGGAAGCTTGAAAGAGAATTCACCGCCTCGAAACGGAACAAAGCGCTATGGGAAACAGTTGCTGATAAGATGAGAGAAAAAGGGTTTGTTAGAACAGCTGATCAGTGTAAATGCAAGTGGAAAAATCTCATCATTCGATATAAGGTCTCCTCTTTTCTGCTTTGATTTGTTATTTTTTCAAATTTTCTGTTTTATTGCAAGTTTTTGTTCATGGGTATTTGTTATTTCATTGATTATTTTGTCAATTTGCTGTGATTTCTTAAGCTTTAGTAAGAAAAATCATGTCTTTGAAACTGCTGTAATAGAGACTCTTTGCATGAGGATCAAGGTTGGCTTAGTGGTTAGAAACTCAACCTGCCTGGGGGATGTCCCGGGTTCAAATCCTCATACCCCTACCCCCGCAGCATTAGCTACTCCTTTGTACCAAAAAAAAAAAAAAAAAAAAAAAAAAATAGAGACTCTGCGCGAAAATTACCCGAAATATAAATGGATTGGTAATAGCTGTTGTTGGGTCTTGATTCGGGTTTGGATATGGCGAAATGGGAGTAGAGATGAACATAGGCTTAGTGTGCTTGTAGTAATTTGAATGGAGGTAGTAAAGTTAGATGTATTGGAAAGAGTGGATTCGGAAAGATGTGCATCTACAAGAAGAAGAAATTAGGGGAATTGAGGCCTCGAGGGTGTAGAGATGAACATAAGCTTAGTGTACTTGTAGTAATATGAGTGGAGGTAGTAATTAGTAAAGCTAGGTGTATTGGAAAGAGTGGATTCGAAGAAAGTATGCGTGTATCGGGAGAAGAAATGAGGGGAATCGAGGGTGTTGAAATGATATTATTAGGTTTTAGTTGGTGGAGTATATTCCAAGCTAAAGATCTCATCTTGGGACTTGGGTGATATGATATGTATCTATCTGTTGGAGGTGGTTGCCTTTGGCTTGATGTTGATTGGTGAAATTTTCGCTCTTGGGTTGTGTTTACTTCAGCTAAATTGGGAATGGCAAAGTTGATTAGGGATTTCAAGTAATAAATTGCTTGACCAGTGTTCCAGATGATCAGTTTAATGCTTCATGTTCTGCGGGAAAAGGAAAATTCCGCTGTATGGTTTGATCTGCCTTATCAATATGGCGATAAAGTGCCTTTCCTGATTTGAATGTCTTACTATTACTTTATTATGGTAGCCTGATGAGATCAGTAGTTCATAGACTGCTTCATCATTCATCCTGTGATGTTGGAACATACTTCATATGGAGGGTTCTGTTGTCAAATGAACTTCATCAGGTCTCTAATAGGTTCACGCGGTTGCAATACTAAATGTTTCATGTAGAAATAGACACGCCGTATCTACTTGCTTTTTTTTTTTAAGGCCATTATATACTTCTATGTATTGACACACACATCTAATAGATAGACCCTTACAGCTGAGTTTTCATTCCCTGAATGCTGATTGGCATTTGCAGTGCACAGGATGGCTTATAGGAGACATTTGCTGTATCCTAATATTTTCATGTGTATATATATCAGTTTCCAGTTCCAATTCATATATAGACATAGTGATAGACTGATAGTGGTGTTAGATTGTTCGTTTCCATGTGGGAGCACTGATCATTGGAGTGCGCATGGCTGATGGAATAGATGTGAGTGTTTGAGGATCTACACCAAACAATGCCACTATGCTAATGCCTTCTACGAGCTTCTTGCATATTGTTATGACATGATGTCATGCTCATGAGCCATACTCCCTTTGCCCCATGCCCCAAGCAGCTGTCCCTGAACTCTTGCTTGTGGCTGCACACAAATGGCAATGTTTTGCAAACAAGTGACAGATCAGTATTGCCGTTTCCACCATTTACATTTACTTAATTGTATCATACGCAAAGGCAGAAATTACTGGATGAATATTACATGTGGAATACAGTGTTTGTTTTTGTTTTTCTTTCCTTTTTAGTTTTCTGATAGCTAGCCGTAGGATGAAGAGTTAACTTGCTGCTAGCTTGTATTTGTACAGGGTAAAGAGACATGTGGTCCTGAAAGTGGAAGGCAGTGCCCTTTCTTTGAGGAGCTTTATGCTGTTTTCTCTATAAAAGCTAAAGACTTGCCAGAGTCCTCCATGGACTCTCAACAGGTAGCCGTGCAAGCAAGGAAGAGAACGAGCAGTTATTCTGATGACGGATATTCAATTGACTTTCCTCAAGAGGGAGATGATGAGGTGGATGATCAAAAGATGACATTTGACAAGGAAACAATTCAATTAACCGTAAGTGATAAGGTTACCAGTCCAACTCCGACCAACATACTTAATATTAGTAGTAGCAGCAGCGTCATGGAGATGCTTAAAGTGTTTTTCCAACAACAGCAAAATATAGATACACAGTGGAGGGACTCAATGGAGAGGCATCAACGTGAGAGGAAGTTGTTTGAACACCAGTGGCGGCAATCAATGGAGAAGTTGGAGAGAGATAGGCTGATGTTGGAGCAGGAGTGGAGAGAAAGAGAAGAACAAAGAAAGATCCAAGAAGAGGTTCGAGCGGAGAAAAGGGATGCCCTCTTGACCACATTGTTAAACCAGCTCATCAGTGAGGACCGTTCATGACTGAAGATCGGAATCTGACAGTATGATGTGTATGTTGAAGTCTCCTTGTGTTTATACATGTTACAAGGAACTGTAGACTGTAGTACATATTATGTTAATCTTCTTAGCAGAATTATGTAGCAGTGTCCTGGTAAATAGTAAAATGCTTTTATGTAGTACATACTCCATCTAGTATACTAGTATAGTATGAAGGTTTGCTGAATAGGTGCATTTCGGTTTGTAGGTTCGAAATATCCAATAGGTGCACATTTTTGCTTATGCACTTATATGGTGTATACTGTATGGGATGTGTTGCAAGTGTAATCCTTTGTGTTCTTCATACAACACAGATTATTTTCATACTATTCGTCCAAAAAAAATCATCGCTTTTGTTTCCAGGACTATAATTCGAGGTTCCAACAGTTCTTCTGTCATGGATACATGATGTTGTACAATAAAGCAGAGTTTTGGAGAGGATGAGTTCGAGGGGGAAAAAAAGTCTGAATTTGATGATACCGGTGAAAGTGGTAAAATTTTATGATATCAAATATGGCTGAGGCATAGAAACTCTTTCGAAAGTTATCAACCTGGCGTCTGAATCATGAGAATATCTGCAGACTGTCCTCCATGGCACGTCTTTGTAACAGTTTGCTCAATATAAGCATTATGGTAGAGGAGTCTTTATTTCGAGGAAGATGAAGTCATGAAACAATGGCATGCTATGCAAGTTTTGAGCTCCCCGGATCTATCAATTTCAGGCAAATTGCCAAAGATGATCTCACTTTTGTTCCAATTACAAAGACATCACACATTGAAGTATAAGTCCCGCCTTATTTCAAACAGGCAGACACCAGATTAAAATGTATATAGATCGCAGCAATTCTGTTACACTGAGGAATTTAACCATACTAGTGAGAATTTTCTACAGATGAAGAGCGGCATTGGGTGACTGATATGTCAACTTGTGCTTGGAGGTGTTTCCTTTGGATGTTTCGAACCGTAGTGATCAATAAGCTGCTTCTCATTTGCTAGTTGTGTCTGCAAAAGCCGAAAACATTAAATTGTCAAGGTACGTCCAACCGTGGGGTGAAAAAGCTTTAAAGGGAGCTTCTCAGAAGCTCCTACCACATAAACAAATAAATAGCAATACCGAACAACACAACTCAAAGATAAAACAACTCAAAAATGAAGCTTAGGTAGGATAGATTAAGACATTAAGTTAGGGTAATAATATTAAGAGACTTCCAATGTCTACTAAGTTTCCTATTGTCCAAAAATTTACGAAAAACATCTTGTACTCCTAATCCAACAAGTTGCATCAACGGATATGTCTTAGAATTGTAGACAGCACAACAGTTAATGGCATTTTCAGCATCCTTGCTCCCACAGAGCTACCTCATCCAATAACAACAGCCCAATCAAGATCATAAGTCCATAACCCACTGCGGAACTAACATGAACTTCTAACCGTGAAAGACATCTGCCCCAAAATTGAGAAGAAAAAACAGTGATCCATAGACTCATCATCACAATAGCAAAGCATGCACTGAGTATCACATGAGACACCCCAAATTGGAGGGCAATCCTTCATCGCCGATTTACCATGAAAAACAAGCTGTTAAGTCGCCTCTGTGGCTTATTAGAGAGCACCTTACACCAACTTACTTTAGAAAAGTTGCCTCTATGACCTATTCATATTTTTGATTCTAAATATTCCTAAATCCTAGCACCCTACTAGACACTCCATAACAGAAACAAAGAGATGCGGTGACTGGTGATAACCATGTTGCAACCAGTACCAGTGGGATCTATATCAGACAGTCGGAGTACAAGCTGCTAAGTTCTTTTGGAACAACCTCAAGGAATCCCCACTCGAGTGTATCATACGCCTTCTGTATACCAAAGTTTATTACACAAGGACTTAAACAATCACATCACGCTTACTGATCTCCCAACATTTTTTAAAAAAACAAGATTTAAATACTGTTCCCTCATCAGTCCCGCGCAAAGCATTTTCTACTACAACTTCCTTGATAGGGGCACTGAGCTGAAGTGGATAATTTTTGGACAAAGTAGGACTCTGTCTAGGCTGTGAAAGTCCAGCATGAATGTACTCAATATTACTGTCACCCAACCAAATCGACATATACCTTGAGTTTTGTCTGAAAACACTCCCATGAATGGTATTCCAAATTTCCCAGGCTTATAAGCTATAATGTATCCTTTTCCCTCATCAATAAGTCAGCATAAAGAAGATTAATAGCTTGTAAATTCCGAATGTCGGTCACGTGGGCTCAGTGTGGAACCAAAATGAACTGTGGAACATGCACATTCATTTTCGTTCAGCTTTTGCAAAGTTATTTGAGCATCCATTAAACCTTACCATAACCTCCACATGGGATGAGTTGTACCCAAAGCAGTCACAATACATTAAAAAAAAGGAGAGAGAGGGAGAGAATGAGAAGCCAAAGGCCCAAAGCATTGAAAAAACGAAGGGTTTGCCAAAACTCTGTGAAGCTTATAAAAGTTGAGCGGAAAAAAAAAAACCAGTTTTTTCATCAAATGTTTTAGCAAGTTTTGCACCACAAAATGGTAGCAACACATGTTACCACATGTAACAACAACAAAGCAGTGGTCTCAAAATGATTTGGTGTTCGTTAAAATCAAATGTCGTTTGAAAGCATCAAAGAGGAAAACAGAGGAAAATGGGAAACTAGATAGTAAACCTGACGTAAAACTAATGAGGGTAAGCCATTGAATTAAGTGAAGAGAACAAACAAAGACGACAATAAACACGACATAAAAATAAAACTAGAAAAGCCTTTTGAATGACCGTTAGCGAAGAAGAGATTTGGACGAAAGAAGCAAGTTTTGACTTTTGATGAAAATTCAAAATAAATAAGTAATACATCCCATTGGGAAAGATAGGAAAGAGTAACAATAAAAAAAAAAAGGAGAAAGAGACAAAAAAATCAACCAAGGGTAGTTACAGCGAGTGCAAGAGATAACGTTAACCATGAGAAATGATGGCACAAACATCTAATCCACTTAGGCAACGTAGTCTAGGATATCCATATAATCACACATATGTGACCAATACAAGATCTCCAACAAGTACTTACAGGGAAAACGCTGCCTATGCACAAACTGAAGGCTTATCTCAAGAAAGTACGCTTCTAACTAAACAGGAAGGATAATCAACATTCAAGGGGTCACAAAGATGTCAAGGTAGCACATGATATGGCAAGGCTAATCCAGTGAAAGTTTATCTCCTCTGCCTCATATTCTATATCACTAACCTGATTTTATGTATCATAAAGTCATAGGAGTGAAATGTCAGCGCGACATATACAATAAGTCACTGGAAAAGGAACCCCTCTTTACAGATCTAGATACTTGATCTCAGATTTGAGCAGAACAAAGTCTACTATGAGCTCCATAGAGCAAAATTCTCATGCCCATGAACAGGACTTAACCCCAGACCTAAAGATGGATCAGATACTCAAAGCAACACTTAACGAAATCACATTATTACAACCCACACTAAAACCTGACTGGGCTACTAGAATCAGAAGTGGAGACAGTGACATAGCAAGATTGTCTGTATCACTGATCAGACTTTCGAGATATTTTTCCCCATCCTATCCAATTTCTTCGTTTTCCCATTAATTAAAACTAGTTTGCATGCCCGTGCCACGCCCGGGCTATATATTTATATTGTTTATACACGTTTTATAAAAAAAAAGTTTGCCTTATCTTTGTTCTAATAAATTACCATAATGATTATTTTCCATAAATTAGCTAATATTGTACTATATTACCCTATGATAATTTATTACCATATTCCAACCGATAATCTATCTAATGCTATTTTTATGTTCTATCCAATTAATGTATGATAATTTATTACCATATCCTAACCGATAATTGTATTTAATACTATTTTTATGTTTTATCCAATTAATGTATGCCAAGTGTCCTCGTAGGAAAGACTTGGTTTCAGGTTTTAATATATAGTATTAGATTAGATCGCAAAATAAAATGCACACCACTACAAGTCACAGTTCCAAGCCCCTCGTCAACTATGAACATTCATAAAATCTCAAAAATGTACAAACCCAATTCCCTAATCTCATAAATTAAAGCAAAAGAATAAGGATTCCTTAAATACACAGCCTAGATGCATTTCAAAGTCACAAAATTACGACATATTGTACACCAGCTCAAATCCCTAATCAACCTCTTTCGTTCTTCTCGCGCCTTCAACCTTATTGGCGAAAAGTTCACAAACCCTAAATACAAGTCTAGAGGTAAACACTACAAGGCTCTAACCATGTGCATTACTCCTTATTCATTCTTATCAACAAGTCTTTGGAGCTCTAAAGGGTAGTATTTGAAACTGACATGATGGGCAATCCTCGATTTCGCAATCTGGTCAATCAAACTGACTTTCCATCATACATATCCCTGAACAACCTTTCTAAGTTCTAACATACACCTTCCTATTCATAATACCGATGTTTAAAACAATTCAAATACAGCAGAACAACTCGTAGATAAGATCATGATAGTATCAATTTAGCAAAACAGACCCAGATTGAAGAATTGTCAGATTGCTGAATACCCAGATAAATAAAATGCTTAAAAATAAGAATAAAAAGAAAGGGTAAGTATAAAGTGCAGACCTTGCAAATGGAGCAGATGATTTTGAGACCAACAGCACGAGCCTCGAGTTGGGATCCCTTGTTCTTCTGGTTTTTCTCTGCATTCTTTCTTTGAGCCTCGATCTTTTGCTTCCCTCTTGTCATCTCTCTCTCTCTCTTAGGTTGTGTGATCTTCAAGTCTCAAGCTTTTGCGATTAGCAGCGGCTAACTCTACTGGTGTACAAGACTATAACCACTAGTCCCAAATGGTCACTAGCTTAAAACCTCGTGGGTTGTACGAGTGACTTAAAAACGTTCTTTGCTACGTGGTGTGAGACTTTGAGGTGGTTTGGGCTCATGTAAGCAAAATAATATGATTTCGTTTGTACTTCGTAGGTTGTAACTCATTGGATGAGTAGTAAATCACTCACATGTTTGATTCGGTGTTAAAAGGTGAATTATTGGTGTAACGTTCTAGAGTATAAGGAAATCGATGAAAATCGTGAACCTTAAAAATCTCCACATTGTTACATGTTTTGATGTGCTTATGTTGTATATATAGGAACACTGTGCACGAACATCGACGAACCATCACACCTTCTCGCCAACTTCCAAGCCCGAGTAGGAAGATTTAAATGTCTATTCAGGTGGATACAAATCTTTTTTTAGTAGATGCCTTTTTCATACCCAACCATATAATCAAAATTATCTTCCTTCCTTAGGGTTCACTTGCTTGCTTGCATTCAAAGCAGCTACTATAAACTTTGTCTAATTTTGTAGGACTTGGCGTCATACTTCATATACGCAAGTACGCAACATACAAATGCATAGACACATGACCAATATTACGTACTTTCAGTATTAAAAACATGTAAAGGTTGTACAATTGTAATTTGTGTTATCTATAGTTATTAGACCCCAATATATATACACGGCCTATTCATCTTTGATAATACGGAGTACAAAATAATATCCGTTTTTATCCGCGTTTCGTTTTATTCCATCTAAACCAAGTTGCTAAAAGTCACGCAAAACAATCTCTCCCAAAATCAAATGCAAAATTCCATTTTCACGATCTCACAAGTCACACCACCACAAGAATCGAACAAGAAACGTTAACTTCACCGATCAATCTAACCACATCATTGCCACCTTTTCTTCGGTGTCACACGGTCCCACCCCACACACACCATTTCAATAAAAATCATCACTCATAAACGACACCGTACCACCCCAAAAGGGCAAAACCGTCAATCATCACATCTCATCACACACTCAAAAAATAAACAAACGTCGGCCACACGTGCGGAACATCGTCGTCTTTGCACGTGCCAATTCTCTCTCCTCCCTCCATTGGTCTGCTTCACACTCCCTCTTCTTCATGAAACAGCATCTCCTCACTCCCTTTCTCTCTCCTCTCTCCTCACTCTTTACTCATACAGCTCAAAAAATCAATTCAATTGAATTGAATGTGTAAACCCTAAATCGGCAATTTTGAACTGCATCTTCAACTACTTAGTACTGATTTTCAGCAATTTCTCCCCCAAATCAATCTCCAATTTCCGCCCAAATCAATTTTGAAATTGCTCAGGTAATTGTTAATTAACCCTATTTGTGTTATTAGATCGTTAATTTTGATGAAATTTCTGATTTTTGTTGATTATTATTGGTGAATTTTAGTTTGAGTATAATTTTGGGGGAGTTTTGCTGAAGATTGAGTTTGAATCTGATTGATGGAGTTTTTAGAGTGATTTTTGTGTATTATTTCTTTGATTCTTTAGTATTAGAAGTGTCGGAGAAGTTTCTGATGCGTGAGAAGATGTTGCGAAAACTCGGCCCGAGTTGTGATTGTGCTTGCTCTCTTTACTAAGTAGTGGTGTTTTGGGACTGTGATTGATAGTAGGCATGCGGGAGTTTGTTTTGGAAGTCGATTTTCGATGTTTGGGACGATGCTGCGTTGTGGTAATCGGCTTACTAACTGAGCTGCATCTCCTACGATGTCGTGATTTAGACTAATAGCTGGTTAGTGGTGTGTCTTGTTGCTCGGAAGCACTGCATTCCATGTTATACGTCTAGTGCATTGAACATCGCGTACCTTCAAAGCTTTGTTGTAGTGTAGTGTAGTGTAGTGTATATGCGTATGTTGTGGGATATTGCTTTCTGAAAATTGTTGCATGATCGTAAATATGATGTGTTGCTGTCATGTATGCGTTGCTCATCAGTTTTTACTGTCTTGTGTAGTGGTTGGATGGGAATGCTTGTATTGATGATAAGCGTGTGGAGAAAAGAATCTGAAAGAGGGTATATCAGATGATATACTGCCGTTATATCATGCTTTGCTTTCTCTGCGATGGAGATTGTTAGGCTGAGATATGTTCACCTTTGCAACATTTTCGCTGTAGTAGTATGCATTCTGTTCGGTGGTAGCACTGGTCTCAGTCCCGATGGTATGCATTTATTTCTTACTTTCTCTCTTTGCTGTTTTTTCGTTGACAAAGTCTTTTAGAAGTTATATGGTTTGTTGGACCCTTATATGGCAAATGGGTGGGACTTATTCGAAGTCTTAAGTTAAAGATGGCGTAATATTCCAGTTTGCATTGTCATAAGATTTGACAAACAAGGAAATTAAGGGAGAGTGATATGTTGTATAATTCAAGAAAGAAGTAAAGTAGGGACATCTTTGTCATAAAACCTAACAAACAACGCAAGTTTTAAAGTAAGAAGTCAAGAACAATAGAGTTGAACAACTCAACAAGGAAAGTAGGAACTTTTTCGGTGAATGGAGGAATTATTTGCAATCTTAGTAGGGTGAATAACTTACACGATGGTATTGTTGTGTGCACTTATCATGTTAACTAAGAATGTAGAATAAATTATCTGGTGTGTTGGCCAAGGGAGCTGTCCTGAGTCCTGACTGTACAAATGAATTTGTGCCGGATAACTGCTTGGGATACTTTAACGTTCTGCATCTTCATTTTCTTTAGTCCCTTTAGGTATGCTATAGTGCTATACATCAGCGTAATGATATCCTGATTTCTTCGATATTCTTTTGTGCTATTTATAATTAGCATCCCAGTGTAATTATTTAATATCCAACACCTCTTACGTCTTACCTCGCCATAGTCCATACAGTTGGCATTAGTGTAGGCATAGGGTTATTAATGTTTTTTCTACTATTATATTGGTCAAATTTATAATATTCTTCTAAATGATTCGTCTAGACTGTCTCGGCTTTTCCTTATTCAGAGATTTCTTTAGTAACTTCAAATCCACTATCGTAATGACATAACTTTTGAGCCTTTGTTTTTGTGCATGTAGGCCAGGCGCTTGTTAGTTTTAGAACATCAGTTCTTAGCTCAGATGGCATTCTTCTTAGATGGAGACCTGAGGATCAAGATCCCTGTAGGTGGAAAGGAGTGACCTGTGATCCCAAATCCAGAAGAGTAATACATTTGTAAGTGTTAATGCATTCACCTTTTTGTACTGTGTATAATTTCTTGTCTTAGATAGTGCTCTGCACAAGACTTACTGTTTTTATGAAAAGATACTTCTTGCCAATTAAGTTTCTTTCTCTTTTTTGTTTTCCCTAAATGATTAATGTGCTTACTTTGGTCATGCGGATAACCTTGTCTCGTCTACTTAGGGGGATTGTTAACCTTGAAATATCTGGGGCTAATAGAATAATGTACGTGGGATTTTTTTTAAGTTTACAACAAACTTTCGGATTGATTAATTTCCTACTTTCTAAGGTCAATCGGCATGGTATTTTAGAAGAGATGGCTTTGACTCATTTAGAGAGGAGTTATGGTGTTCAAGGGCCTGTTTGCTGGCCATTGTCCCCTTCAAAACCAGAAGCGTTTTGTGTTGTGCTTTCCTTTGGATATGGAGTATATTTCAACATCCTCGTTACATTTATGACAAGGAGTTTTTCATGGATCAGTCTTTTTGAATAACTTTCAGAAGCTCTTGTGATGAATAGACCTTAACAGGACATAGCCACATAGGGGTTATTGCATGTCCCTCATTCCTGGTTAGGTTTCTTGCAAATGGAATTCGTTGTTGTACATTGGAGGAAAGAGGAGAAGTTACTTTACATACGTGCAATAGTCGCTGTATTCTGGTGTATTTGGGTTACATGGGAATTGGATGATGTTTAAGAGAGGTTCATATCTTTAGCTTAATTTGGTGAAGGCACGTGGTAGTTCTAAGAGGATCATTGTTAGTTATAACCTTTTCCTCTAGCTGGAATGGGAACCTTTGTAATTACTTAGCTGAGAGGAGTACTTCTTCTCTCATGCTTTACATATGTTTTAATTACAACTCTTCCCTCCCATATATAGAACTCGGACAGGGTTGTAATAACTATGTCTTTACCAATTCACATTGAAGAATTATATGGTAGTGTGTTGGGATGGAATGGAGCTAAGAGATGCCTCAGTATTACAAACAAGACCATTAGAAGTCTCAATGAGTCATTGGGACACTCAAACTTCTGTCAAAATCGTATCAAAGCCAAACTTACAAACATCAGTTCTGACATTTAGGTAAGCAGTCAATGGTCGATGTCTAGAACTTTCTTATTTTAGATTTAGAGCTTCCGATCGATGTGAAGCCCTTGCGCATCAGGGTAATGGATTTGATCAGGCAACAGTTTTCTTATCAATGGATGTTCAGTCTCTGTTGTTAACTTGATATTACCTCATTCGATGTATTTCATGTGGTATTGCGTATTTGAAAGGTTTACCAAATACAACTGCGCTATACACACTTACCAGAGCTTCCAATATGCTAGAGTATCTAATATGATTTTAAGATTTGTAAATTTAGTTGCATGTGTTGTTACTAGTGCTATACTTGAAGAATTTGTGATCTAGTATGGGTTATAACAAGTCTGGAATCTTTGGGACAAGAAATGTTTGTCGCTTGCATATTAATTTTGCAGAAAGCTACCAATAAGGAATATTTTCACGGTTTTCAATGGACATTGGAGAAATCTTCAGATTTAGATTAATAACGTGATGCAGTGGAACCATATAATGCACTGGGGTACTTGAGTATTAGATGATATATTGATGATATAGGTGAGCCAGCTAGCATATCTCTTGGATCTATCTTAATCAGTTGATACCATACACCTGATCCGAAGCATGGCTCGCGAATCAAAGCAAATCAATTCGGCAGTGAACTGCCAATTAGTTGTACAAAGTGTCACACAATATGTGGGTTAGTTTAGTGAATTAGCTAGTATTTAAATCAGATGTACTAAGAATTTGGTAAACAAGGTGGCATGCCCTCACAGGATCAAGTTGTTGTCGTTGTTGTGATTAGTGCTGATTTATTGATTGACTGTTTTGTACTTCTCTATATCCAATTAATTTCTGGCTATTTGCTTCTTGATTCCCAGGGATCTTTCGTACCACAGGTTGAGTGGACAAATATCACCTGATATTGGAAAACTTGACCGCTTGGAGATCTTGTATGTATTCTTATTGACATTTATTGTTTTCCTTGTTTTAGAAACCTGTGTGTTTTTTGCCTAACATCTGTGGCATTCATTTTGTATTGCAGAGCCCTTAATAACAATAATTTTTATGGGAAAATTCCCTCAGAACTAGGGAACTGCACGCAACTGCAAACACTGTAAGTCGTTGAGAGTTGTTAATTCTTCCTTTCCATATTTACTGAGTTTTAAGCAAGGTTGGTGCTGTCTTTTTAAAGCTTCTATAGGGGTGATGCAAAGAATATCCCTCTCCTCCATGTTCTAAAAAAGGAGCCCTTAAGAAAGTAAGGAGAAAAGGTAGTTTTCCAAAAGTAAGGAGAGACCAAGCTGACAAGTGATCAGCTAGCTATTTCTGATTGACAATAAATAAAGGAGGTGTCAAATAGGATAGTCTACAAGCTTGACTTGAAATTATTTCAAGATAGAATGATCAAGGATGATTGTCTGGCTTACTTTGAGTGACAACAAGTTTTCTTATCTAGAAGGAATTTGCCATCTACAGAGTTCACCAATTAGTTCTAGATCACATGCTTGCGTAGGCCGTAGGGAGGGTAAAAGTTTCTGAAATTGCAATATGGGTTTGGATTGACGCAATAACATCTGCAGGACATTGCTCCTGTTTTAAGGTCAAAAGAGTGCCATCAGATTGTGACATACTACTCTGATGTGAGTCCGAAATAGTTGTTACCTGTATCTGAAAATTAAGTAACTTTAGTGGAATCTGTACCTCTTATGTTCTGGTTTTGTTTGGTGTGGGTCTTCACCATGATTAAGATTTTTGGGAAAACTTGGGCTATTTTCCATGGTAATGGTACCGCGCATAATGACTATCTATAACGCTGAGGTTCTTTTACAGAAAGGTATGCTGAGAAAGCCTTTAGTAGTTTGAAAGTATCAGGCAAATAGTATTTTGTTTTGTAGGGGAATGGAGAAATAAGGCGAAGGACTCTGCTACAGCATGATGAGGAGTTTAGTTTTCTATTGAAATTTTTATTGGGAAAATACCCTCTTACTATTGATTTGAAAGAACACATATAACACAATTGTTAGAGTAAAGGTTTACCTGATAGTTTATGTCATTTCTTTTAATTTATAACAAAAAAGCCTTCACTAAAATTTGCCGTGACGAAAGATCCACATCTTATATATGAACAAGGACACTAAAATGTTCTATTATATGATTGACATAAGAGCTTGTATTCTACATATTAAACAATTCTTCTAAAAGCATAAATCTCGTTGATAGTTAAAATTTGAAGAAATTGATATTATTGGGTTTGTTTAAATTTATGTTCCGTCATGATCTGGGAATCAGTCTCAGGGTACATTGTGGGTATCAGGCCTAATTGTGATGAGGTGCCGCGATCCTTGTGTGAAGTAGGAAGAAAACATTGTGATGTAGGGTGTTTTTTTAGAAGTTCTTGGAAACTATACTTTGTAATAGAAGCTAGAGGTAGGAATTATGTGATAGGCTGATAAAGAAAAAAAAAAAAAAACCTCATCAGTGCTGATAAAATTTGGGGACTGGGACTGGGATTGATGTCTGATTTCAAACATGGCGGTGTCTGGACTTCTTTTAGATATAGAGCTCCAAAGCTAATGCGCACGCTAGTGTGGGACAGTGGGAGTAAACATGTGTAGCCTATCTTCAAATTAGAGGGTGCAATAAGGGCGTCCTGCCCCTCTAAATTACTTTTTTTTTTATTGTTTATTTTTGAGATCATAAATTTATCTTGAGGAGTGGGTGCATGATCTTTTATATTCATTACATTTTTTTTGGAGGAAGTCTCGTGTTAGACGTCTAACTATAACTCATTGTGAGACCACCTTATACAGTGACCCCTTTTAGGTTGTTAGTGACCATTGTACTTTTTTTCGTGGTTGCTTTAATTTATGATCAGAGCAACCCATATAGAATGCGTAAAGGGGTTACTTCACAAATTATGGATAATTTTTTTTTTTTTTTTTTTTTTTTTTTTTTTTTTTTTGTAATCCTCCAGATCCTCTAGAATCACAAGAGGGATGGGCATGGGTCGGGTCTGGATCGGGTCTGCTTGGACCCGGACCCAGACCCGTCAAATTTTTGTCAGACCCAGATCCAGACCCGACCCGTCGGGTCTCAAATTTCCAGACCCAGATCCGGACCCGTCGGGTCTGGGTCGGATCCGGGTCTCGAGCGAATCCTGTTCATAAATTGTGATAATACTTAAAATAGTCGATATTTTCGATCCGAACGTAATTGTGATGATGCTTAAAATTGTGAGAAACAGGTGGGCGTGGCCGGCGTCTTATCGTCGCCGTTCAGTAGACGCCCGGATTAGATCTGGCTCAGACGAACGAATTTCTCTTTCTTCTTTTACCGGTGGCGATGAAGAATGGAGGCGACGGTGGTGACTGGTGAGGAAGACTTCATGCGACGATGGCTGGAGTCGACGACGCCGATGAGAAGTGAGGACAGTCAGGAGAGAGGGAGTGTGTGAAATGTTGAAAATTTGGCTCTGCGTGTTTGTTTGAGGATTTGAGGCTGAAATGGTGATTGCCGACAAGTATAAAACTAGGGTTTTTTTTTAATTAAACAACTTATACGGGTTTGGGTCGGGTCCGGGTCTCAATTGTTGGACCCAAATCCGACCCGTCATTTTTGTGCATGGATCTGGGTCGGGTCTGGACCCGTCGGGTCCCAATTTTTTGGACCCAAATCCGACCCAAGAGGGTCGGGTCCGACGGGTCTGGGTCGGGTCCTGGGTCCATGCCCATCCCTAAATTCACAACTAATGCGGTTTAATTGGAAACTAAAACAATCACTAAAAGCAATACAAAGATCACAAACAATGTTAATTTGGTCACTTTTTAACCACGTAAAGTGCTCTCACGGTAATGTATTATGAAACCGTCTCATGTGAGACTTTGCCTTTTCTTTTTTTTTGGAAGTTGTAATGCTGATTGCAATATTGAGAATGAAGTTCTTTAGTTTTTGGATGTCATGAGTAACCTAATAATCTTATCTGCAACATTCACAGATCCTTACAAGGCAATTATTTGAGCTACCAGATTCCCAACGAGCTTGGAAATCTTACTGGACTTCAATATCTGTAAGTTTTTTCCTATTGTAATCGTTTTGTTTGGTGGTGGATGTTCTGCTCGAACCTTTCACTTCTTGCTCGTTTCTGGAGAGTTTATACAGAACCAGAAACTTTTATGCCCCTTATTCTGGATTCTTTGGGTCTCAATAAATGTTATGGCCTACTCCACAATGGCCGTCCTATATGACCTTGCTCATATTTATTGAGGTGCCTCACAAGTGAAATCGAAATGTAGTCCTACACTCCTACTTGATAGGATAGTCAAATTGATACATATAACTATACAAGGGTCATTACGACTACTAATGCGGACAGAAAGAATATGTTTTCTGTAGCTGGCTCATATTTATGATATGCGTATATAATGGGAAACGGCTTACTCATGTTTGGTTTTGGGAGAGGCCACTGAATCATCATCGTCTTGTGCAAATAGGTCAACAAAATGAAGTCTGATTGAGCAAAATAGACAAGGTAGTGGACAGTGGTGTGCGCGTATTTTAGGGAAATTAACAAGTCTTACTGTCACTAAATACATCTACTCATCTAGATGCTTTTGCTTTATGCCCTATGTTCCAAACCGTTAAACTAGGTATTAGTGTTTTTAATCTTGTTTTGCTGACATATAATGTCACTTAGGTTGGGAGATTTGAGTACCAAAAAAAAAGGTTGGGAGATATAGAGCTAAAATACAATGGATGTATTTTTAGCCTAAGCCTCACATGTTATCAACTAATCATTATGTCTTGAAGATTAAACCGTCAGCTTGTGTGGATGTCAAACCTTCTAACTAACCTTTTGTTATTCATGTTTACGTTTATGATAAGCTGAAAGGCTTTTTTTGTACTGATTTGTTCGAGCTTTCTTATTTTGCAGTGATATTTCAAGCAACACACTTAGTGGTTCAATACCTCCTTCACTTGGGCAATTAAACAAGCTCATTACATTGTAAGTGTCTATAAACCATAGCCATGAATCATGCATTTGCGTTTTAAAAAGCCTCCTCTGAAAGTATATATCTTTTGTCCCATGACTTCTGAAGGAATTTGTCTACAAACTTCTTGGTTGGGGCCATACCATCAGATGGTGTGCTAGGGAGGTTTTCTCTGGACTCGTAAGTATTCTGTTGCTTGTTTCCATATGTTATCTTTTTTTTTTTGCGTGTGCGTTGGTCCTAAATATTTCTGTATGGGGCTATTTTACTGCCGCTGTTTTCCTCATGCCTTTTAGTAGTTGGTGGTTCTGGTCACTCTTCATTTTGCAGTGTATTGCTGAGTGTAGTAAGTGTAGTTTAGATTGCATCCCCTGTGTTGTTACCTCTTTTCAACCAGTAGAGAGCAAAAAATTGAGAGATCTTCAGTTTTCATCCAATCTTTGGTAATGTTTTAAAGAATATACTATAATATGTTAAACTTTCAAGTTAGGGGAAGAGAGTTTTTCCGGAAGTTGTTAATAGTTTTAAGCTGTTGCTGGTGTTGAAATACTTTGAAACTTTATTGATATGATAATTTCTTCCCTTCGCTGTTTGGAACTATTAAGAAACTACCAAACTTTATCTAGGCATAACTTTGAAATGTGTGATGGCTTCAAGCTCTATATCCCTGTTACAATTCTTGCTATGTTTGCTTGTAATTCTTTGGAATTGATTCTAATGGTAGAATTTTGCTTCTGCCTTACTCTTATCAACAATCTAAAAGGACCTATGCCTCTATCATTGTTTTTGCATATTCAGTTTTGTGGGTAACCGTGCGCTTTGTGGTAAGCAAATTAATGTGGTCTGCAAGGATGCTGATGGAGGATCTGGTGCGGGTTTTGGTGGTTCTGCTTCAGGTAATTTTTGCTTAACTGCATACAGCCGTTCATTCTATTTGTTCAGGCATTTATATGCGTACAGATAGATGATTATAAATTCATCCAGTGATCCTTTCTGATTTGCGTCTATGTTTTTTTTTTTTTTTTTTTAATTATTTTCATTCTATGATATGTAGATGACTCAAATGCAAAGAAAAAGTATTCTGGCCGACTTTTTATCAGTACGTCTGCAACTGTTGGAGCATTACTTCTAGTGGCTTTGATGTGTTTCTGGGGATGCTTTTTGTACAAGAAGCTGGGTAAAAACGACGCTAAAGGTCTTGCAATGGATGTCAGTGGAGGTGATTTCTGGTCTATTGACTTTTCTTTTTTTAATTTCAATTGGAGAACTGCGAGTTTAAACTTGTGGAATAAATACACCTAAAAGTACATGATCTTCTTGCTACAGGTGCATCAATTGTTATGTTTCATGGAGACCTTCCGTATTCTTCAAAAGACATCATTAAGAAACTAGAAAACTTAAATGAGGAACACATAATTGGTTGTGGTGGATTTGGGACTGTGTACAAGCTGGCCATGGATGACGGCAATGAATTTGCGTTGAAGAGGATTGTAAAGTTGAATGATGGTTTTGATCGCTTCTTTGAGAGAGAGCTAGAAATTTTAGGAAGCATCAAACATCGATATCTTGTGAACCTACGTGGATACTGCAACTCACCTTCGTCGAAGTTACTAATTTATGATTACCTATCTGGTGGTAGCTTGGATGAAGCACTGCATGGTAAGGTTTATTATTATTATTGCTCTTTGACCTTTGCTGGATAGATTATGTGCAGATCTGCTGTTCAAGATCACTTTCTGTTTTAGTATGTTTTGAACTGGATTGATATATCGAAGCATGCTGTAGTTTACACGTCAGTTTAGTTTCTCAATCGTGAATTTTCACCTGGTGTATGGGATTTGATGGTTTTTTCTTTTCTTATGTATGAGGCTTATGGCCCGTTTCTTGAAAATGAGAGTCAGGAGGGATCACTATAGCTTTATTAGTGTTTGTCCTTGAGATCTTACTTTAAACTAAGGATTTAGTTCACTTAATGATCAGTCATGCTGAGTGCATAGTGCCTTGCTAGCTTTGTTCTATGCGCTGATTGGTTATGACCGTTACGAGATGTATATATTAGCCCTGGAAACCAAGCAGGATCAAGGACTCAACTTTAGCTTTTTTAAGTTTGTAAAGTAAAATTGCATTTTGCTTAGCAAGTGCTGGGTCTATCATAGTGTAAGGATGGTCAGGTTATTTTGTCTTTGTCACTGTAATATATCCACCAAGCAGCTTGGAAAATTAGAGTGGGCATTTGGCAAAGCCTAATAATGAGATAAATGTTACACTTCTCTTTGCCCGTGGATTTTACTCATACCTAACCAAGTGACTATGTATGAGTTGTGTGAAAGCAAAAGTAATGCATTGTGTATTCTTCTAGTGTTTGTATTGGATGTTCTTCAGGTCTATCTTGAACTATTAAAACCAGCCCTTCTGTTTTCTGTATCTGCTAACAGTTTAACTCTGATGTGTTATATTCTTGATGGTTCGGTTCTTACGGACAGTCCTGAAGCTTGGTTTTGGCTTACTGTTGCAGTGTTACCTTACAATTTAAAGCCTTCATTAACTTTCGATAATTAATTTATTGCCTTTAAAAAAACCTTTGATAATTAATGCACAGGAAAAGGTCTGAACTTCTAGTATTTGTAGTAGAAGTTGTTCTTCAGGTTCTCTCTCGAAAATTTGAAAGCAGCACTTGTGTTGATTGTACTCTGCTAAGAACTTAAGTTGAAAACCTTTGACGAAATCTGTTGTTATGTGATACTCTGATGGTTTTGTAATAATCCTCATGCCATTTTATGAATATTTCTGAACTACTATCTTGGCTTACTGTTGCTCGAAAATCTAAAGCCTTCATCAACTGCTAATAATCAATGTACAGAAAGATCTGATCTTCTGGACTGGGATGCGAGGTTGAATATAATTTTAGGCGCAGCAAAAGGCCTGGCATATTTGCACCATGACTGCTCCCCTCGAATTATACACCGTGATATAAAGTCGAGCAACATATTGCTTGATGCAAACCTGGATGCACGTGTTTCTGATTTTGGGCTGGCGAAATTGTTGGAGGATGAGGAGTCTCACATTACTACCATTGTTGCTGGAACATTTGGCTATCTTGCTCCAGGTTGGTTTTCTGAAATGCTCGTCCAGCTTCTGAGTGATTTTTATTTATCTGCATGTTTGTCACTATTTACTAATAAGAGAAAACAGTGGACACTTTAGAGGCTGACACACAGCTAAGACACTCTTTGCGGGACAGAGGGACTAAGTAATGTAGGACTGTAGGATGTACCAATTCCCTGTACACGTTTATATTTCCATCTCCTCGCTATCTGTTCACACTCCTTCCGTCTCGCTATAAGCAGCACCCCATATAGGCTTAAAGCTGTATACACCCGATCCCCATACCTTGCCATAGGCGGGAGCTTTCGAGTCATTGTGGTAATTTCAGTTGCTTGCACAGTTGCACTTTACCACCCACCGTTGACAAGGAACTAAAACTATGACTTATAAATCTTGCATTTAAACTGTAACAGCCTAACAGGTGGTGCATGTGCTGGTGCCTTGGTCCTTGTGTACTACGTATCATATTTTTTTCTTTCCTGTTTATCTTGAATTAAGAGTGACCTATACTACTGTTTGGACTTTGGAGGATTATGTATCACTTGTTGCATTTTTGGGGAGTTTTGATATACTTGATTTTACTTTGTTCTGCAGAGTATATGCAAAGTGGGAGAGCAACTGAAAAAACAGATGTTTATAGTTTTGGAGTTCTGGTTCTGGAGGTCTTGAGTGGCAAGCGTCCAACAGATGCATCTTTCATTGAGAAGGGTCTGAATATCGTTGGTTGGGTATGCTATCCCATCTTTGTGCTTTTTGTCGTTCTTGCTATGATGTCAAATATACCATATTCTACTGTTCTAATATTATGTTCTCCCTAGTTTTCTAATTTTCACTGCTCCAATAGTGTGATAGTGTTACATGAGGTAAATGTTAAAGAAACAAGAAAAAATGGGAAAAAATAATTAAGAAGACATAAATTGCATCACATCACCCGAAACTTATTTATGTACAACAAAATATATTTTAACCCCCTTTCCCCACTCTCTTGTGGTGAAATTAGATGTATTAGGTTCGTGGTCTAGAGTCTAGACTCCTTGATATTGAATTGGCTTGTTTCCTATACATGGGTAAGGAGTTTCATTACTTTCACATAAGCCCTCATATCCTTTTCTCTATAATGGTCTGATTAAGAGAAGTTCAGTCAATTCCATTACTTGCTATCATACCAATGATAATTTTTACCTGTAGAAGCTCCGAGTAGAATTTTTTTTTTTTTTGACGGGCACAATTAAAATTTTATTAATAAACAAATGTGTAACTTTTGATCGCACTTGTGATCCCGTAACAATGAAATTATTGGGAAGTTCACTCTAGCAGTGAAAGGTACTGTCAGTATTTTTTGATGTGGATCAAGACATTTTTTTTTCCAATCTTATGTGCCATTGTTAGTAGTGATCGATGTAGAACATGTGCGTCTTTATCTTTTGTCATGTGCATCATTGCTTCAAATGCCCTGGAACTTGTGCTGATTGTTTTTACTGCATAAAACTCCTGATGAGTAATTAACAGTCGGGCACTTACATATGGCTTTGTGCTGCAGCTGAATTTCCTAGTGACGGAGAATAGACAGAGAGAGATAGTTGATCAACACTGTGAAGCGGTGCAGCAGGAAAGCCTTGATGCTCTGCTGTCAGTAGCTATGCAATGTGTCTCTACATCTCCCGAAGACCGGCCTACCATGCACCGAGTAGTTCAGATTTTGGAGTCTGAGGTAATGACGCCATGTCCTAGTGAATTTTATGATTCAAATTCTGATTGAGCTACCAGAGGTAGAAGATACTTGTTCCTTCAACTTGAATCTTCTCATGGAAAAAGGGCAATGCGGTGGCTAAGATCTTTCTGCAGTATATGTTATTTATTGATTCTTTTAAGATCTTAAAGGCAATTGGAAACCGCCTTTCAGCCGCAAGTCAAATGTTGATGGAAGATCTCTGGTAGAATTTTGTCATTCATGAATAGGATTGGCTAAATTGGGAATCGGGATTTTGTTTGAGAGTTAAAGATTTGTCCATTTATCTGCCTTCGTTTCGGGATCTTTCTTTTCTTCTTTGCCCAGCATTTGTTGAAGTGTATATACTTATTTGTACAAATTGAGACTGTGCCGCCATAAAGAGCACCATGCTGTTGATCATCTTTGTAAAGTAGAAATCACCAGAATAATTAGCTTGTGGTTGTGAATGTAGTCATCAGTGTTGGTAAACTAGTCCAGAAACTGCTGGTCTTGGTCAGTTTTCGAAACTCATTATTGCGTGTATTGATGTATTATCTTCGAATTCTGGCCATATCTTGAGGCACAAGGAGCTACCATCAGTTCACTTTTATGTAATATCGTGAGCTCACTTCAAATTGATGCCTGTCTGTTTATGCTTTTTCATCTTTCGAAGAACGTGATCTTCCGAAACGTTTGGACCACTGGCTAATGTTTACCCTTACACTGCACTCCGTTTATCTTTGGTTGTTTGGTCGCTTAAGGCCGAAAACTGCATAGCGCGGAATGTACTTGTGAATGATTGATTAAATCCACAACGAAATTAACACTCGCTGAGACATTGGAGCTTGATTAAGGGAGTGGGACGTTTATGAAACCTCCGCAGACTAAAATGTTCTCTTTAAACCTCCCTAGCGTATGGGAGACGCATTGTCCATTGCTCGTCCAATCCTGGTTTAGAGGTATAACATTATATCTACAGCTAACATTGATTTGCAAGAACAAGCATTGCTCGTTTGACAAACTGACCATTCACACAAACGTGAGATGCAAGCAGTTCCCTTTGCTCCGTCAAGGCAAATCATGTACAGTTTAGTAGCTACATGTCTGAACAGATTCCAAACAAATCGGATACTGGCATATGGCAGTGTCCCGAATACATTCTTCAAAAATCATGCCCAGCCCCTAGGAAATCAGGGTTCATTGGTTTTCTTTTCTTAACGACAGCAATTTTGCCCAAGTAGCCTGGAACATAGATGAAAAGAAATGTCGTACAGGCCCGTAAGTAGGTTTTTCCATCGTAGATATCAACCATCTATAGTCAGATGATGCAGCCTCAGAGAGTGGCTCCAGAAATTCACACTTGGCCAAGATTTCAGGAGGTGGTACGCCAGCAACGAGGTTGGTTACCAGCTTTGGTGAACCCTTAGGGAGATCTTTGGAAGCATCTGATGGTAGATTTACTAAGGCAGATGGGGATGCACCAGGGAAAACTCCTTGCTTAAATGGCAGCTCTCGCGCAGGTTGTAGGCAGAAGTCTAACCACTGATAAATCAGTGGCGACGGCCCTCTGATTCGTCCTCCAAGATTCTCTGATTTTGAGCATTTGGTTGTGGCAGGGACAGCCTGCGAGTTTGATGGAAGACAGAAGGTTAAACAAGGTAGCCGACAAGTTAGAACACAAAATCAAGAAGTTATCAATCAGACTCATGCCTGAAAAAGGCCTGCAAGAACAAAAAGGTTGGAATGCCTGATGCTAAAAGAGCTGTGTCCTACAGTAAAAATAAATTCCAAGGATAACTGAAGTCTGTGTAAAGCAGAAATGGACCGAGGACCCAATCTGTTTCTAGTATATTTACCATTGGGAATCTAGAAAGACCAAAACACAAGTAATATTTAATAGTGGCATTGAGTTTCTCGACCACTTACCTAAAAAAAAGGACAACTGGCACCAAATGATCAATCCACAATAGTACTACCTCAGACGACAGAACACGTATAGCCGCAGTACAGTTTCAACTTGAGAAGATAGTGTGCCATGGGCAACCATCTAAAGACAGGCTTATATTCCAACCTACCTCCGTCCTTTCCCCGCCCCTTAATTCCTTCTCTCCTTGCGAGTTGAACCATCATGGACTAAAATCACGAGTCTTACAGAGTACCCTCAACAAATTCTTTGATTTTATAATTTCCAAAGGGGGGGGGGGGAGTTAGTCAATAGTGTTTTTTCTTTTTTAAGGAAGGTTAGCCAATTTGTTGTAGCCTAAGATAAATAGCCTTCTACATATTTGTTATTCACAACAGAGGCTAATTACATCACAACTCCACTGGACAATGGCCTATGAGGCTATGACCCATTTAGCCTTGTGTTTATGTGTTGATTATTTTGTTGAGCATGTATACTGAATTACTGATTTGCCTTGTGTCGTGGTTCACTGAAGTACAACACAACAAAACAATGTCTCAAATTAATTTGGGATGGACCAACATGGAACTGTCAGTACATTACTAGAAGAACTCTCATCAGTGCGGAGTGATATAAAAAAATCATTAGAGATCTTCTACGAGTACATGTTGAAACTTGACAGTGTTGCACAAGCCCTCGAGGCCTTTAGCCTTACATCCCCCCCCATCTTACTTGTTAATTATTTTACGAACTCCCACGAGAAGCTCTTCACCAAGCTCTTCACAACAGTATCTGTTGTCTGACCTCAAGATCCTAATGCTACCTACAAGTCTACAACCTCCTTATCAGATATACTTCGTACATATACTGTCATAAACCTACCATAATTTGCCAGGGTGATTATATCCTGCACGTGCACTTTAATTTTATTTCCCACCAGAATCATCATAATCTCCTTGAGTAGTATGAAGACTATCAACCTTTGCAAACATAGCACAGGGGCCAACGTCAACCCATCCTTAAAAGACTAGTGAGGCGTTAAAGTGCTATGTTACATATACATATGACCATTCAGTTGTTGCGCATCCATATGTCAATTTATCAAATAAAAGGAATCGGTTCAGAATATCATGTGCTATAAGTGAGATTATTGGCAATTAAGGTGTCAGTGTCAAGGGTTTGCAGAAACATACCCACAAATCGGCCCACAAGCTAGCTCCAGACTTGGGAACAACAACAGCAACATTTGAAAGCCGCTTGGCAGCAGGAAGGATGTCACTGCTCCATCCAACAGCCACCCAAGCATCACCAATACTAAAGGCTTTCAGATAATTCCCGCTGTCAAATAACAGTACCTACATTAGGGCCACTCAGAATGTAAGTGATCATACAGTCCAGCTACATAAAGCCACTTGGTAAGCATGTGATTATTCAGGTAAGAACAAAAAACAAGTACATGGCAGTTGTCTCATCAGTAGCACAATGAAGCAATCCCGTCTTTCCGTAAAAAAAAGAAAATCATTTTAATAATACTACAAAGCAACAGAGAGTATGACAGAGAAAGTGATGACTAACCAGAATAGTTAAAGTAACACTGATGGCAAAACGGGTTTAAAAAGTGGAATCGTAAACGTTTTTGACCGTCACTACTAAACCCAGTTTCACCCTCGAACTAACTCCATGCAAGAATAAAGATCAGAACTGTTTCCAATATAGCATAAAAAGAATGGGAACAACGAAACAAGGCAGATAACCAAATATGTATACAACCATAGATTTTATCCAATCATGAGATGAGCTTCTATCTCCCACATACGAAAAGTCAACTCTTAATGGTCTAAGCACAATACGTTGCAGTATCTAGTATAATACTTCAAGTAAGGATAAAACATAAACACGTTACTTTCTCATTCTCTTCCTCCTCAGAATGGTACCTGCTTTGCAAGCAGAGCAAGATGCTGTTGTACAGCAGTAATCCCACCAGGAATCTCTTTTCTGATATCATTGGTGTTATATGATCCTCCACTATACTTCAACACAGCCCCAATGACCTCTCGTGGACAATCAATCATAGATATTCTCCCCGAAAGCTCAGGACGCCATAAATCTTTCCAGTCCTACAGAAATACAGCATTTGTAAAAATTAGTTTTCTGGTTTCAAAAGTGAGGTGACTGGGGAGAAAAGCCTATAATATTTCTCACTTAGCATGTGTAACATAGCATTGCCCTTCTGATACCCAGCAAAATGAATATGCAAAAACGTTGTGGTAGGATTAGCTATGAGCACATTTACAAGAAATACCACGACGTAATTACTAAAAGATTTACCACCATAATGAATAATCAAAGCAAGGACCCTATCATGGTATGCCTACAAGCACTGCCACAAAAAGCAAAATGAAGTAACCAGCACACCTTCAGACACTACATTTTGTTTATATCTATTCTGAATGAAGAATAAAATAAAATAAAATAAAATTAGAAAAGGACGAACAGACCAGAAGTCCTCATATGCAAACATTACAAAAAAATCCTGATTCCATTGTATAAATGTGATTGGGTTACACTTAGATTCCCCTTGCTCTGCCCCACTAAGAAGCTAAGAACATATCGCTCTCGTGATAAGCTATTAAGCTGTCAATTCTAAGGCACTCATGTCTCATGGTGATTATGAGGAAGTTAAGTGATAGATGAATATTAGAGTTGAATTTGGGCAGCTGAAACACCCTCTCTTAAGAAACAAAATCATTATTATTATAGCAAAGAAGAAGTGAATGAGGACAAGGAGTCCTCACGTGCAAACCAATACAAAGAAGCCCAGTTCTACTGAATGAACGTAATCGGAGTTCGCTTAAAAGCACCCGCAGCATTAGCTCAGGAAAAAGCTAGAAAAACAACCTTTCTTCATAGAAGTTGACACCACACAGAGCCATCACTCATACAGATAGTAGTAAGTTCCCAATTTTGATGATTAAGCACTTAGGTTTTTCAAATGTCTTAAATTTAAAAGGCCGGAAAGATAAATAGAACACTGGAGGGGAGGTGCTAGTGAAACAGAAGAAGCGGAGACTTAGCAATTTACAGATGGGGGGCTGAACTTTACAGTTTACATAGACTCTGTAAGGGAGTGTACAAAAAATATATAATGTCGGAGTATTACATCTGGCCATTCCTTCCATGTGAAACCTCAAACATGAACTATCCACCGACAAAATTTTGGGGAGTTTCATGGATTCTTTTGACAGATACAGTAAATACTATTGTAGATTTTATCATGTCACTACACCTCTGGTCAAATAAGCTTTTTCATATTTCTTACTGCAAATAATACTGAATAAGATTTGGCACTGGCAACAAACTAATATATGAATTACCTCTCTTGTATGTCAAAATTAAGTAAAGGAAGAGAAGCACTTCAAACTAACCTCTATTGGAGCAAGTCCTAGCTTATCAAACTTGCTCTTTTTATATGCTATGACCATGCTACCCCATCTGTATGGAACAGCCCACGTCCTGCCTTCAGGATCAACCTTCCCTTCATTATTCCTACGCAAATAAATCTGAATTTCTTTAAGCGAAAGCAAGAAACCTTACACAAGATATGTAAAATACTAAGTTTCAGATGGAAATGTGCAAATACTTATATAAAGCTTGAAACATGTAATAAATTCACTCCACCAAAGTAGGCATATGCTAATTCAATCAAACTGCCCTCGATGCATACTACTAATAGATAATGGATCAGAGGAGGATGGAGAGAAAAGCACATAGATACGTGAAAGATCATCTTGGGCAACATTATACAAAGAACACTAACCAGCACAAGATCGGATCAAAAGCCCTTTAGACAAATTTACAATAGTAAGATAGCTCAATCATTTCTTCTGTGATAGTGGTGAGGGAAAAGATGCTTAGCCTGGGAAAAAATTCAAATGGACATGTGCTGCTAATGAGGATGTCCAAATAGTTCGAGAAGCAAAATGTTGAACAATCAATATGTTATAAACTTTGATAGAAAACATGTCCACAACATTGAATTATGTTTCAGATTTCTGAACAAACAAACACTACAGCTGAAAGCTGCCAGATTATGCATCCTTTTACCTTCCATTTATCAGGTAAACCCCTAAACCAATCATAGTCCTCTGCGAATTGCATTGGCTCAATCATAGTTTTGCCAATTGCGAGATCAAGCCAAGAGTCGCCAATGGTGATGAGATCAGCTGTTTTTGGAGAAGTATCAACTTTGCTCAAGGATCCTAGAAGCTCAGAAAAGATGCCTTCAAGACTTCCACGGAATTGAACACTCAACTTCAATCTTTTTCCTTGAGATTGAATAAAATCCTATACACCAAAAATTATGTAACATATGATTTCTTACAATTCCAGTTAACAAGCGACAACGACTGTATTAGCGAAGTAGCTGTCTGCAGACCTTGATCCATGCAGGTGGTACAGAGCCCTGTAGAGCAACTACCCGTAAAGGGACAGTCAAAGCATATGTCTTGGATTTCCAGTTCTCAAATTCTTGATCCAGCTGTTCATCTTCAACATTTTTCACATCCTCTATAATGCCATTTGCACGCAAATAAGCAATATGAGAAATTGGCCAGCTACTATTTAACATCATCAAAAGCGCAGACAATTTTGCGAGCCATTTTGAAATGAAAATAACTACAACTCTGGTCTGTAAATAGTAACACATACCTTCAGCAACATTCTCCTCTTGCACAGGCCGACTTTTAGCATCAACTGCAGCAAGTGCAGTATATCCCTTTACCAAAAATGAAGAGGTGAAAATACCGAGAGCAACAAACAGCAAAGAAGAGGCAGAGAGCTCAACAACAGCACGAGACAATTTGAGCCACTGGCTAGAGGATCCTGACACCGACGAATTCCCACACGATTGGCAGCCAACCAAAACTTTCAACTTGGAAAAGCCAGGATGCCTATGACGAAACACTATCAAAGGTCGACCACTACCCGAGGGCGAAAAAGGAACCAAATAATTAGGGTTTGAGGAATGGATAGTTCGGCCAGACCCCGAATTGGCTGATAATAAGTACATTGTCGAACCACCAAGTAGGTTATTCATGCAGTCATCAAAATCTCAAAACTTTATTCACAAGCTGCAATGCCCACCTGTCCCATACACAAGATTTTAACTTTCTGAACAATTGGGCATAGTTTTAATTCTAAAACACCAAAAGAAAACGATATCGGAAGGGGGGACAATTTTTTTTTACTGCAGAACACATTGTTAAATTACCTATATTCCAGTAAAATTGAAATAAATTCATTCTCCATCTTCATTTTACTTTGTGTTTCTCTACAAAAATGTTGGGTGTTCAATTAATCAATTCACTACCAAAAAAAATTACCCATCAATTTGTTCAAAACCAAGAACACAACTTTCCATTCTAACTCTTCATCCCACATTCATATGTTCATATGAATTAATAAGAAGCATAAGTTTTATTAAAATGTAATCCAAGTTTATTATATCAACAATCCGACAAAGGAACAAATCCCACAAACATTTCAGCAGAGAAGTCTATCTTAAAAATCAACACCACAGAATAATATAATTCTCAGAATTCTAATGTATCAGAAATTGCTAACTTTATCAGGAAGAACAAAGTAGTGCTTTGGGAAGTGTTTACTTACATGGGGATAATACAGAAAATTGCAGATAATACAGAAAGTTCATGAGTCAGTGTTTACTTACATGGGTCAAATGGATTCTAGTATTCTGGGGAGTTTGCTGGGGAAATCAGACGAGCAGGAGAGATAATGGATGTGTAATCGGGGTCCGAGTAGAGGCTCACTTAGACCTGGCAAAACTGACCCAAACCCGAACATCCGACCCGAAATACTTGACCCAAACATCCGAAATTGACCCGAATTTGTAATCTGAATTCAACCCGGAACCCGAAATGACCCGACCAGACCCCGAAATTGACCCGAATACTGTTTGACCCGATATTGAGCCGACCCGAAACAGACCCGAACTGAAATGACTCAGACCCGAATAATCAAACATTTAAATGAATTTATTGAACCAAAGGGACTTGTATAGCTATATCATATATTCAAACACTCCAATTAGCAATAAAATTTAAAGTTATGATAATATAAGACAAAATTTGATATTAATATGATTAAATTTGAACATTTTAGAATGATATGACCCGAATCCGACTCGACCCGAATACGCCCCGACCCGAATTTGACCCATAGTTGATACACCCGAACTAGACCCGACCCAAACCGAAATAGACCCGAAATTTATGACCCGAAAAGTGACCCGACCCGAATAGACCCGACCCGGACCCTACCCGATTGACCCGTTTGCCAGGTCTAGGCTCACTATTCTTTGGTTATAAAACAAAGTGACTTTGCGCTTCTTGTATTGTGAATTAGCAATTTTCATTACGGGTTATTTACAAACGACCTCTCTATATTTTCAACTTAGAAGAAAGCTTATGTTGGGTTGAAAGTATAAGCTCGCGGGTGAGTAAAGAACTTCCAAGCGGAAGGTAGGAGCCTTCACACGGTTGCAATCATGATGTTTCTTGTCATCCAAACAAAATCTCATTTTGGTACTTCATGAGACGTATTTATAAAAATCCCCTATAAATTAAGAGAACGACTATTGACACTCCATTCACAATACTTTAACCAAAATTAATGATGAGTGGAAGTGCCTTGAGTACCAATAGTTCTTATCAAACTGAAAATGACGAATTAAATAGTTGACTTTACATACATAAATGTAATTTCATATACAAAATAATAATGGTGCGACCCTAAATATTTCTTCACATTACAATTTACTTCACTGTTGAACGTACTAGGTCACCGTATGCCAGTATAGCACTCCTATTGGACTGTTTGAAGAACCACCAAAACCTGCTCAATATGATTTGATTCTATACAACTTCTCTTGAATTTTCCGTTGTAACTCAGTGACATACAAAATAATCATTAATCAATAGATCGCGTTACAAGCTTTACAAGAATTTATACAAGCGTCCACAAAGAAGATGATCACTGCTTACTGGCTCGTCTGAGAGATGCTGCCCGTTGAGACGGTGTCCAATTTTTGTACATAAGGCGAAGGAAACCATCCAGTTTTACCATTGCATTCGCCTTTCGCCCAACCAGCTGGAAAAACCTGATCATAAGAGTGAAAGTAGAACTTAATTGGTATTACTAGGATCAGTAAACATGCAATGTGTCTAAGTGCATGTGATGATCATGGCGATTGCAGTAACTGCGCATAAAATGCTGCAGGAGAACACAAACCTGATGCACAACGACTATTTCATCCGCTAAGAGATTTAACTCTCCTTCTGCTTGACCATCGAATGGGTGTATAACCTACAAGAGACCCAAGGTAAACTAATTATAAAACAAGCAGTAGAGTATACAGGAGTAAGCATGCTGAGGAAAGCCGGAAGGGAAATCCAAATACTAATTTTCAATCATTTCAAGACCTATACTATATCTTAGGTATGAGGATTACTTCGCTTGCAGATTCCTGGCCCTAAATAATGTCATTCTGAAGCTAGCTATGTGACATCAGCTGCAAACGGGTAAACGAGATAATTCTTGATAAGGTACAATATTGATTACAAAGGGGTAGGAGACTGTAAAACAATTTATAAAAAGAATTGGCAGTTCTTCTAGAGATTGATGAGAATACACCAAGCTATATATTTAGATCTAGGGGAAGCTTCGCATGCAGTTTGTTGTCGATATAGTTAGTTCACGGTATGGGTGTGCTGATGAGACAGAAAGTTGCATGTAAGGGTACTCCCTCCGCCCAAAAATGAATGCTCACTTTAATTTGCCTTAATCACCTGCATCATGTTCTCTCCCGAGTAACTTGAAAAGTGTAAGCTTCATATATTAACGTCTATAAAAGGTAGCAAATCGGAAGGGACTCCAATGGGAGTAAAGTTTAACTTTGGGAGAAGATGGTTATAAACTATTCAGTATAAGGATAATTCCACTCGTTTTCTGAAAAACTGAACCCCAATTAAGTGAATCAATCTTTTTAGGATGGAAGGAGTGTTGCTTAATCATGAACTCCTGTTAGTGCGTCCACAATGACAGTGATATATACTTCAAAGTCATTTTTTAACTCCTGCCCCGTGGTTCTAAGTTCTAACCACAGATCAGGTTAACCAATATAAAGGGTTTAACTTGAGTTGTTATGCACCTAATATGCTCTATCCAAATCATGATAATTCACATATCTACTAGCCGCATTCTTCAGGCAAGAGGAAGGGTGAAACAAGAAACAGGGACAGCAGAGGAAAGAAACATAAAGAAGACAAGTCAATTGTAAAAGTTTGAAAAATCTCACTTTTGCAACAAAGTATGCATCATCTTCAAGTTTGATTTCATGCTCCTTTTGCCCATTTAAATCAGCATGACTCGTTTCCAATATGTGTGACTGATCATCTTCAAGTTTGGCCAGCATGTGTGATTGTTCATCTTTAAGTTTGATTTCAAACTCCTTTTGCCCATTCAAACCGGCATGTCCTGTTTGCGGTATGTGTGACTGGCTCTGCATAGCCGCTGCTGCTGAATGAGATGGTGACTCAGTATGTTGTTCCACTTCAATCATCTAGGTTTATAATCAAACACACGCGCAACAAAAAAAAATCAAAAGATAAAAGAATGATAGAAAAACATTGAAAGCCAGCTCAGGCGTGCACACGCACACCCACAATAAAAATCTTTTGCAATAAAATCATGCAAAGAAGAAAACGCAACCCCCCCCCCCCCCCAAAAAAAAATGAATGAAGAAGTTAAAATGTAATTTTCCTCTTCACAGAGGCATTATTGAATGTAAAAGTAAAAAAATTAATAACGAACCTCAGCGTGTAACTTCTCCAGGATAGTAAGAATATTGCGATGAAAAGATCTCTCAGCATTTACCTGCAAGATCCAGTGACCAACATATTCATTACATTAAACCATCTAGCAAAAGTAATCAACTTTTAACGGTTAAAAGAAGGCTTTCATTTTCGACGATATTGAGATAGAGAAACTCAAAGATACATCAGCAAATTATACAACTTTGCCTTAATTATTGAATCTCCTCTGACTATTGGCTAAAACAAAAAAGTTGAGGCATTCTTCTTAAGCAACGAAAATACTTCTATGACATGTGCAACATACGTTTTGGCACAACACGAAATTCAGTCTTCATATAAGGTCAAGGAAATGACACATAAATTACTCCTTATATGTCAGTAACTCAGTATGAATATTAGACTTGGAAATGTCTATGTAATATGATTTCATCACGATGTCACTATTTATCACTAGATTATCACAGTGGTCACTGAGGGCAGATAAACATCACACAGATGTTCCATACAAATATGCTGTCTTCTGGGTATCACTTATGTGCTAACAAGGTAAAATACTAACTCTTAAAGAAGCTCCTGTTCTTACCGCTAGGACGTTTTTAGCTTCAAGGAAAGTGGTCTTTTCAAGCTTGAAGACAAACGGTTTTCAGTGGAATGGCAACTTATCGCAATGAGCCTATGATTCTACGAACGGTACTTACTTTGAAGCCTGAAGTGTTGCGGAATTAACAAGCTCCAAAATTTTCAGGCCATCCCATTTAATGACTTCTATTCAATAAATGGAATATACAAGGACAAAATTGTCTGGTCATCTACTGTAACTATAGGTCCCTTGCAATGATTCTTCTTAATGTAAGAAGCCTTTTTACAATAAGGAAATGTGAAAAGGTAATTCTAGGAGGATCAGGGCAAAGTCTATGAGCAGTATTTGATTTTTTCCTTGTTGCATGAATGATTGAAGAAAAATAAATCACAAGTAGTAGAACTCAGGTTAATTAAGAACCTCTGATGAGGAAGTACAAGCTATACCATATAAACAAGCTTTTGGAAAGTCATCTTTTGCTGCTGAGCCTCAACCGATAACATTGCAGAGGAAGCTTCTCGTCCAAGTGACGTCAACTTTGATCGAAGTTCATCCAGTTTGTCCTCCGCAAGTTGAAGCTTGATAGATTTTTCGCCAGATTTTAGACCCTCACTGGGCTTTGATCTAAGTCTTAGAACTTCAGCTGCCTAGTAAAAAACACAAACACCATTTAGGATATACGAAAACTGATAAAAATTATCTATCAGAATATATAACTGGTAAATACATTATAAGAAATTATAACCTGAGCTTCCACGTCTTGCCATAACCTTTCATATCGTCGGATCAGAAGTCGGCCATCCTCAAGCTCAGCACTTCTTATCAGAGCTCGGAGCGGCTTGCAGACCTAGACATTGCAACAAAAACATTGTAGGCATAAGAATCCGAAGTAATCTGAGAAAACTTTGACGTGAAACAAAATTGCAAGAGTCTAAGTAAAACGAAGGACATATGAGAGGGGCTAGGACTTGTTCATGAATGGGATTAGCGGGGTCCAGACCAGTATCTGATCCAAAATCAAACAGCGCCTTTAGATGGGGATTAGTCTTAAGAATTTGAAATTCTCTCTACATCAAGAAGCATCCAGTTGCACGAATGTCAAAGTACGAGACACAACTGGACAGTCATATATGAAAACAAGCCTCTCATTTTGACAACATGCTACAAAGTGAGACGAACTGCTGTCTACTTGAGAAAGGATTAGTACAACATTAGAAGAGATAAGCTACGACGACCATAGAAATCCAAAAGCCAAAACCTTGGGTTATTTGGTCAGTGATGGAGACAAAGAACACAAATATTACCAAATATCAGGAGAGGGTATCTTAAACTCTCAAAATCTCATTATAATCAAAGAGCACTCTTTGAGACACTATGGATTCACAAACATTAGAGAACCAGCACTGACATCTGAGCATTCACAGGCTGAGATAACCACTTAAAATAGCCATGACTTCGTTTAGCACTTTAGCCTATTATGGACACGTTAGTAGGACTAGGAGAGAATCTCCCATTTAACAGAATTTTATATTACCTCCTCATCATAAACTCCACGCAACTTCTCTTTCTCCTTTATCACTAAAGTGCGAGAGGCACGGATGAGCATGGCAGCTTCTGTTAGGGAGGAAGTACTGCATTGATTTTCCGTTTCATATTTGCAACAGTCTTGAACAAATCTATTATCTGAATATGAAATCAAACTGCTTTAGCCTCAATGCAGCGACGATCAGCATACAGAGAAATTGTAGAGCAATCTTAGCTCACCTGTCTCAATTTGCTTTGAAGTCAGTGATATAGTTCCATCTACACCATGCACTATATCCTTCTCAAAGTGCTGGCACCGTAAAAGAAAGAGATAAGCAACTTAATTATAAGCTCTTACATCAGTCAGCTCATGGAAATGCATTTCATATGAAGTACTAGCACGACACTGTTTTAGAAGACCATTGCTAACTGACTAAAGACAAAGTAATGTACCTTAGCTGCTCTTGTGGAACTGTACAGATTCCGAAGTTGATGAAGTCGTGCAGTTTCTGCATCATCTGCCACAAAAGCTTCACCATCAAAATGCCCCAACTGTCTAAGAAACGCCTGTAAATTAAAGGTAGTCAGTTATCAGATGCCATTCAAGCAAACTAACAAAAAGCCTGAAAAAGGCACAATAATCATCTCCTAGAGATTAATCGACACCCAGCTTACAATCCACTCATCCGCTGTGTAATAACCTAGTAATTATGCATCATTTTCATGTGTAACCTTATCAATTGGCTTCCTAGTATTATCACTGTCAAGACGAAGAAAAACCCACATTTTTTGGGGGGAATGACTGACGTTACCATTATATCATCATTGACTCATTTGACATCCTCCTTCAAAGGCTACTTTTCCTCACAATCATTTCTCACAAAATGTTCTTCACAATAAACTACGACAACAACAACATTACCCCAGCGACTCAAAAGAAGCTCGCGCCTAAGCGAGATATAGCGAAAGACACAATCTTTGCATTACCCCAGTAAAATATTACTCCATAATTACTCAGTAAAGCATCAACCAGTTCCTTCCTGGACTAATCTTTGTTGAGGGCATATAAGTTCGTAATTAAGTAGCACAACGATATAGTAATTCCATCAAAATTTCCTACATACACCCAACATTTCCAAGAACTTTAGCCCACTGAAATTCAACCCACAGTAAAATCATAATAATTGAGCACCCAACTCCCCAATAAATCCCCAAATACTCTCACCTAGATGTTAAGTAGTTCCAATAATCACGTGTCCAAAGGATCAAGGTTCGGCCTAGTGGTTAGGAAATCAACGTGCCTGGGGTTGTCCCGGGTTCGAATCCTCATATCCCCACCCCCGCAGAAGCTAAATAACTAGCTTAATCACCAAAATTAAGAAATAATTACTGCTACAATTCATATGCCAAAAAAAATAAATGAAATTGTTATTATTGCTAATTCAGAATTTATGCTATTAATTAGGAAGAAAAAGAAAAAGAAAAAAGATGATGAGAACAAAAACCTGTTGCTGCTTAGTTACTTGTTCCCTGAACTTGCTAGCTTGTCTTTTAAAAGCTTCCATATCACACCACCATAAAGAAAAATGAACACTCTTGTTTTTATTGGTAATACTATTTTTGGGATTATTAGGAGAATAAAAACCCCAAAGATGACAACTTTATAAGTTATGACAGATGATTAAGAACTGGGTTTGTTTGCAACAAAAAGGTATGTTCTTCTGAGTTCTGACAGAGGAATTTTTTTGGGATTGAAGTGGAAAAGTTGGAAAGTGAGAGATTATTATGTAATATTATTTGATTAGACTTTTGAATTTATTTTTCATTTTTAAGGAGAAATGCTTGGCCAATCACCGTGATTGGCTCAAGCAAAACCAATCACCAATTTTGTGAATCACGCGCTCAGCTGGCCTTGGAATTTGCGCTTGGGGTTGAGGCCAAATTAATAATATCTGCTCTCCTTCCTTTTTTATTCAACAATTATACTCCTTTCAACTTCTCACCACTGCACCCATCTCACCAATCCACGACCACCACCCCATCTGCTCTCACCAGTCACCACTACCACCCCCTCTTCGCCGGAATCACTAGTGAGACCCCACCCCGCATGTCCCAATCAACGACCACAACCCATTGAAATATCTCTCTCTTTCTCTCTCTCTCTCAACTTCTCAAGTTCCCACATTTTCATTCACCGCCACAACAAACTTAATCTACCATCTCTCCTACAATCCCTTTTCTAATCAACATCAAAATTCAAATTGATTTTATTTGTTTTTATATTCGAGGTATACGGATACTTTATGAGAGTGATGAAATGGTATATAAGAATGGTGAATTTGTATATAAGAATGGTGAAATTGTATATGAGAATGGTAGGGGTAGTGAAAAATTAAATTAGTATGTAGTGAGCTAAGGTGGTGTGGTGGTGGTGGTTTGGTGAGGTAGCTAGTGGTTATAATTGATTAATTGGTGGTGGTGGTTTGGTGAGGTAGTGGTTGTAATTGATTAATTGGTGGTGGTGGTTTGGTGAGGTAGTGGTTATAATTGTATATGATTGTGATTGTATATAATTTATGTAATGGTATATATATATTATGAAATGGTATATGTGAAAGATAAGATTGAATACTCCGTTTATGATTTGAAGAAAAATGGTGATGTGAAGGTGGATACGGTGGTCACCGGAGAAGAGGCACTAGGCGGAGGGGTTCATATGTGGGGTTAAGGAGAGGTGGTCGAGGTTGGAGATGGTGGTAGTGGTGGTGGTCCGGGCGACCAATATTTGCCGGCAACAATTGATCGGCGGCCATGAGTAGCACTCCGGTGGTGGGGATTTTGGGAGAGAGGAGAGAGAGGAGAGACACTCATGTTTTTGGCCCACATGTTTAATTAATTTTTGTGGAAACTGCAAATCTATTATTTTCTTTTTCTGGGCCCAGCTGCCTACGTGCCTTTTCATGGCTTTGTGTAAAAACTTGGCATTTTGTGCGGTGATTGATGAGGAAGGGCTAATCACCGTGATTGGTGTAGCCTTCCTCATTTTTTAAGGGATTAGAAAAAAAATTAATTAATTGGAGCTCCAGATTCTTGAAACTAAAAGGACCAGGTGTCAACCACTAGGCAAAGAGATTCTTGTTTGAGAGGAGTTGAGAAACATCAAACATTCCAGGCCAAATTGGCAAATAGTTGGTGTTTTGGGTTTAGTGAGGGAAAGATAATTTTTTTTTTTTGTAATAAATTGAAATTCGTTAATATTGTCGCCAAACGGCACTACATCAAGAAAAATTCTAACGATACAAATATCATCAAATAAATCTAATGACACAATTCTTCCCTGATTAACAAAATTGATCCCTTGTACGTCGACATCTTTGCGTCTTTTATCGGCATCGGAGATCTATATAACTTGGAAAAGAAAAGGCAACCAAAGTAGTTAATGGTATTTGATCCCGAATTCAGCATCCATCGCAGCGCCATGACAAAATCAATGAACGTCAGATCTTCGTAGATATCTCGCGAATCTCAGTATAAACCCACCTATATGGTGGTAGAGATACCCTCTCGATGAGGTAGAAACGAGTTATTATTAATAATAACTAGTGAAAACTAATTAATTGCGGTGAACAATAAGAAAATTGGGGCTTACCACCATCTAATTGATGGCTGGTAGCCCCTAGATTGAGATTTAGAAGGTGAGGGAAAGAGAATTGTTGAAAGCTTTGATTTTACACCAAATGTGGTACATACTTTTTGGGTTAGTAACGAGTAACGACTAACGAGAATAATACAATAAGTTTCTTACTACTTGTTTGGTAAGAACGAGTTTGATGGAAAACAAAGAAAACAAAATTTGCAACTTTTCAATGTTTGGTTTATAAGAAAAGAAGTGGAAAGAAATGAAAGAAAATGATTTATTATTGAAAAGTCATTTTATTTTTTCTCCTTCTCCCGGAACTGACGGAATTGGACGGAAAGACAAATGCAATGAGTACTTTCATTCCAATTCCTTCAAAGTTCTAATATGTAAAAATTGTAAACCAAACAAGGGAAATGGTAGTTCCCTTCCTTTTTTTTTTTCAATCAGTTCTTTCCGTCCAATTCATTTGTCCCAAACAAGCCGATAGTAATTGTGTCTTGACAAGTACTATTAAACAAATCTCAATGATACATAGATTTCGATACGCTATTCTTGTCAACATATATTTGATCTTAATATCATAAGGAGTAACCACTCGTACTAAATTTTATACTCATATAGTATCTCTTATCAAATTTCAATCGACCACAAATCATCGCATGAAGTAGGAGTACTCCGTGACATGAGAAAGACACATTACAAGTTTCAAGACTTTCAACATCAAAAACTTCACTAGGATTCCCAACAAAGATTGACCAATTCAACACTCCCACAATTCACACTTCCAACACTTCATGAAGTAGCCGTTGCGACTCCCACTCACATTGCATTTTTCTCCAATAAGTCGGCGTACAATAATCACACTCTAACACAACAACACAACATTTCCAGTAAAACTCATCCCCAAAAAACTTGTTCTTCAATGGCATACAAATCACAAGTTGAGCAGATTCTAGCAGAAGCTATCGATGAATGTGTTCTTGATCAAGTTGCCGCCATTAATTGCTCTTCTTTCTCTCACTCCCTTCTCCCTTCTCACCTCGAAACCCGCTTCCAAAAGCTCAAATCTTTCCCTTCTTCTTCCTCTTCTAAACCCCGACTCGGTCCTGACTCGGCCAACGAGTTGAGTAACTCAGGTGGTGGTGGTGGGCGCTCGTTTTCCCCCAAGAGGAAGGGATGCTCAGATGATGGGGAGGGTAAAATGGGAAATTCACCATCTGGGTATTCTAAAGTTTCCACCTTTGATGGGAATTCAGGCGGTGAGGAGGGCAATTTGGGAAATTCACCATCTGGGCATTCAAAAGTTTCCACCTTGGAGGGGGATTCTGGTGGCCGGGAGGGTAAAATGGGAAATTCACATAAAGGGCAGTCGGAAGTTTCCAACTTTGTGGGGAATTCAGATGATGTGGAGGGTAAAAGGGGAAATTCCGACAAAAGGAAGTCGGAAGTTTCCAACTTTGAGGGAGGTTCAGGTGGTGGGGGGAAGGGTAAGAAGGGAAATTCAAAAGGTGGGTATGGGTATGTCTCTTCTCCGTCAGATTCTTCATCAGGGTACCTGGATTCTCCCAAGTTGAAGGGAGGGAAACATGGTAGGAAGGGTAAAATGGGGAATTCACATTCACAACCCGGGTCAGGCTCATTTTGCTCAGACTCTGAGGAAGAAACCGCGGGAAAAAATGGTGGTGGGTGCCTTTGTTTCTCTCCGAAACGCGTCCTGAGGAAGAGGAGTGGCGGCGGTGGTGGTAGTGGTGGTGGTGGTGATGGTAGCGGCCGAGGCCGAAAGGCGGGTGGTGAATTAGGGTTTGGTTGGGAGAAAGATGAGGAATTGTTGAGTGATTTGAGGTCGTTTTCGGCGAAAGAGCAGAAGAAGAGGGTGAAGGAAGCAAAGAAGGAGGAAGAGAGGATGAATAAGGAGGCAGAGAAGATTGTGAAATGGGCTAAGCAAGTTTCTGCAAGAATGGATTTCAATATTAGTGATGATGATGATGATGATTTGAGTGATGATAATCATTTTGGCCGTCACTGATGTGCGTGTTTTCTCTATAGGCACTAAAGTGGAATATATTGTATACAATACTGGTTTTCTTAGTTGAGTTGGTATTCTCTCCGTTCCTTTGGATTGTTTGATTTTACTCGATTATGTTCAATCCAAACGTTGACAGTCCAAAAGAACGGAAAGAGTAGTTGTTAGCTTGCTCTATATATTTACAGTTTACGATTTACTTGTCATATACCTATATAGTAGTATATATATGCTGTTGAAAGTGGTTGTTCAATGTGTTGAATGTTGGTGTATTAAAAGGAGTTCATTTACAGCTTAAGCTCTCATGTTTGCCGAGTCAAATCTACTCCCCTTTTTCCGTTGCAGAAAAGATACAATGATTTGCTTCTGTTCGTAATTGGTAGCTTTTTCAGTTGTGCTATTTTGGGGGTTTACTATCATCCAAGCATTTACTATGTTGTTTGGTGTCTTACGATACTCCAATTTGCTGTTCAGACATTATCTAGAATCTAATTGAAAGGTGAAAGAAAGACCAGCAAAAGTTGAAAGAGTTGCTTACCCCGTTCACAATGTGATGCTGTTAAATGTGGAAGCTTTTACTTGTGCATTGCAATTTTAAAAATCTAACCACGAATTCGATCAGTATTAGCTCGATTGCAGTCTTAGTTTTTGTATAAGTTTGTATGAAACTTCAATTTTGGTTAGGGTAGAATAGCTGATTGATTATGTAATGGAATTGCGCATATAACATCCCCTTTGTGTTCTTTTTGTTTTGTTTTGTTATACTTAGGTGTAGCAATAGTAATTTGATATAGATTATGATGGAGGGTCTTACATTGGCCTATCTCCACGACGAGATAGCTTCCCTCACTGATAAGATAAAGATCAGGGAGAACTGCAGTCAGGTGGTGCAACATATGAGTTGTTATTAGATCTAAGACTTTATGGAGTCAGTACTATGTGGCGCAGTACTAGTAACGTCTTCTGTGTAGCCATAACATGATAGTAGAGAACATAGTCGATGGATAGGGTTCACTGCAATTTGGTTATGGCTCAGAAATGAACTACAGTTTATAGTAAGCTTTACATTTGTTGAGGAAGGGATGCTTAGTCCATTTGGTTATGGCTGAGAAATGGACTGATACATGGTTATTTCCAGTATGGTCTCCTGCATCTTCAGTAAATATCCATTGTTGAATAAATAAAGCTTAACTAAGCTCGGCTTCTTCCAAGAAAAAAAAAAAAAACTTAACTACCTCTATTGTTGATTTTTTTTTAAAGGAAATGTGGAGTTGGTACTCATTGAACCTCTTTGAGGACTTTAACTGTTACCCCTGGGTCGAATATCATGCAATGGGGGCTCTGTTTTACATGATTTCGTAAATTTAATTTTTTTTTTGGGGGGGATCTAGTACAATTCTTAGAGCCTTCTAATGCTATATCGTGCTCTCTCCCTCTATTCAATTGTGAGCATTTGTTAGTTGTTAGGATGTGTTATAAACCATTGTTGTAAAGCATGTTATTGATTCGGTTTGCTGCCACCCTTCTGGCCTCTGCCTAATATGCTTCTGCCACAGGATTTTATATCTGTTAGAGTTGACAATTTAGTGACCAGGTTATTGTTTTCATGTTGACCTCCCGGGAGGTGATTGATTTAAGACAATATGCATAGTACGAAAAATTCAAGTGGTTTGAGCTTGGAGAAAAGCATCTCTATTCCGTGGATTGTGGTCGTAGTTTCTGGATGGTACTCATCTGCCTTTTTAGTCAGTTGGACATCATTAGACGCCTACATATCTTTAATCTGTCTCAGCTCTCAATATAGGTTCAAAGTACTCTTACTACTCTCATGTTTGTCATTGTGGGTCTCTGCTTAAAGCGTTGATAAGCAAATTGTGTGTTCTAAGTTCAAATTAGTGGCCTGTGGCCTGTGGCTGAAAGTCTGAAACCTCAGTTAAGTTCCAGGTAAATCAAACGGTGCATCTGAAACAGTAGTAGTTAAGGTAACTTTGACGGGAGAGAATTGTTGGTTTCTTGTAAAAATACGGATGATTGAGTTAATGGGGCTTGATGAGCATTCTTTAGCTTTAATCGCGAAATTCTTTGTTCCTTAGACCTTACTAATGAACGGTTGTGTGGGAGGGGTTTATGATTATTGTTGGAAAATGGCTGTCAAAGCCAAAGTGGGATTTGCTATCCCACATCGGCCAAGCAAAAGATTTTTGCTTGGTTTATATTACTCCCTTTTTCTTTACCTGTTAAGCTGCCAAGCTGTGGGCTTACTATGGACTGTGTATGTGTTGGTTTCGGCCCACACGCGTGCGCGCGCGCCGCCCGCCCGGTCCGGGGCGTGGGTGTGTTGAAGTGAATAACACATGTGAGTGTCCCACATTGGAAAAAGAGGAGAGAGTTGACATGTTTATAAACCAAGGAGTTACTCCACCTATTGCCAATTGGTTTTAGGTTGGAACCTCCTTCGGTTTATGTCGTGGACTCTCTCTCCTCCTACCGGGTGCGGCCCAGGCCCGATCGTGGTTTAACATGGTATCAGAGCCCATGGTTGAAGACCTGGGACTCAAGAAGATGAAGTGGGCCCGTATGCAGATGGACCAAGTTGACGCAACCGAAGAGAGCTAGGAGAGCCCCGGTTTGCGATGCTCTACCGAAGAGAGCCAGAAGAGCCCCGGTGAGCCTGTGAAGGTCCAGTCTGCGCAGATGGGCAAAGATATGAGGGAGCCGAAAAGAGCTAGAAGAGCCCCGGCTAGCCCCGAAAGCCCAGTCTGCTAGTATAAGGGAACTCACATGTGAGGGGGAGTGTTGAAGTGAATACCATCCTTTATAAGCGGGTCGTTTTTGCTTATTCTGATCATCGAAAAATCGAACAATTATAAACACATAAACACATTCTTAGACATTGGTTCCTGGGTAATTGTAGTGGTGCAATCTCCAACCTTTGGCCGTTAGTGGTAGCGGTCGAGGGTGACTGTGTTAACCTTGGGAAGCTTTTCCGGCCAGTGACGATTACCACCGGAGTCGGGCCGTAAACGCTTTCAAGTCAGTGGTCTCCTACCGCGGCACAGTCTTGAATTCCGATAAGTTTTCGTTTCTTTCCTTAGCCATTTTCGTACTCTATTTCTAACAATTATTCTTCAGACTTACATTCCTTTATGACGAAGGCAGCAAGAGCAGAAAAATCAAATCAATGAGCCTGTAAAGGAACAAAACGCGGCTGGGTGAAGGACTGCAGTCACAGCATTATGCTTCAGCAGAGGATATGAGACATTGGATCGCATGTGTACCATTGGCTTCAGGAAAACGTCCAACAAATTCAACTCACTCAACAAATTTCACCTGATGCTCGTCACATGAATGAGGACTTGGCTCATCCATTTACTTTAGATCTGGCTTTGGTTTTCAGTTGAAGGTTGTAACCCTGAATTATTTTTCTGGCAGAAGGCGATCTTATCTGAGTGAAGAATTGTATTGAGGAGGGTCTAAGGGTTGGGTCAAAGGCTCAAGCTGTTGCTGCCAAGCAGCTGTGTATTGAAGGCTAACAAGGGCACAAGGAACGACTGGTAAGTTTTTTTTTTTTTTTTTTTTTTTGTGTGTGTGTGTGTGTGTGTGTGTGTGTGGAAATTAGAATATGCTAGTATCTCACTCTAGTTAGACATAATCACCAGTACACATGGAGCTGCAGTTGATTTGTGAAAGACGGAAAGTACTCTGAAATGATTAGTGCACACAGTACTGTTTGTTTTATTTGATAATGGACAATGTTGGTTAACTTTTCAGTGGCAGTTGGAGGCAACAATCTAATGGTGGTAAAGGCACCTGCACTAGGTAAATGTAATTGGGTATTGCTGTGTAGACGACGAGGATTTATATGTCTATAAGTTCAGTGAGTTGGCAGAGGAGAGCTCTTGAGAGTAAGTCATTTAGTTTGTTCATTGTGTGATGTTACAATCTACTTTATACATCATCTGGCTCTGTCTTTAAGATTCCTTGCTCTGAAATATGAGGGGTTAAAGCAAATCATTTCCCTATCTGTGATTCTTCAATTGTGAAGTATCGATTGGTCAATGCAATTGTCGGCGCAATTTTATTTTTAGCCTTGTTTTGACAAGTAACATGAATACACATTTGGTTTGCATATCATCACTTGCAGGACATTTCTCATTTGTGCCATGGTGACAAGGCTAGATATTGCGGTAGGGGCAGCCCCCGATCTCAACTTGCAGAGGCAGAGCCGCAGAGACACAGACACCGGTGATATACCATGGCCTTGCTTGACTCTGTAAGAAACTTTTCCTATCACGTTACAGCTTTGATAAAATACTGGGTGAAATTCATTATGAGCTGCGTTGACTGGTCCAGGATGAACGATGCTTTAATTGGGACCTGAGAATACAGTAATACAGCTTGTTAATTAGGCAGTGAAATAATCAGAAGTGCCTGCTTGTGCCTCTTATAAAGAAGCTTAAATGAAAACGAAATGTTTGTACTCCGTATAAGATTTGGCGTAAGTGTCTAGGACTTACTGATATATTGTCTAGGCTGGCGAAGATGAAATTTGTCAAACAACTTTGTGACCATCTCAATAGTTAATCCCATACACGGGGTTGAGGATGATCCTCAACTGCTTGCCAGGGACCCCGCATTTGGATCCACGGAGGTTACTGAACCACACTCTGGGTAATCAGACTCCGTGTCCTATCTTTTTAGAACCTAAGGACGCAGAAGTACAGCCCTACAGAACAGCTTCTGTACAAGTAAGGTCGTGGCCAGGGGGAATATCACAGTTCTGCAATGTGACATTCCTATGAATGCCTACCTAATAATTAGGAAGAAACTAAGAAGGGGATGTCAAAATATGTGAAACAGAGGTTCCGGATGAACGGCTTATAACCCTTGTGCAGGTGCTATATGAATCACATTCTAATATGGCATTCTGCGATTGCAAGACCTCCTCTCCTAAATTCACAGCTTTAGGCTCTAGCTGTCCGTTATATCCCTCTCAGGCTTTTACTTCGGCTTGGAGTTAGCGCAGGACGCACTAGGTCAGATACTAGGCATGCTTTCTGAACATTTTACGATATTATGGATTGGCGAAATCAGTGACAATTAGAGAGGTTGCTGCAGCCATGAGAACCACTCCTTCATGTCTTGCCTGTTTTGTGTTCACTGTTACTGTTTTTTAGTTGTTTCAGTGAAACATTAAACCGGGTTTTGTCCGACTATTTGAAGATAAGCTGAGCAGTTGCCTGCTTAGGTCATGAAATTAGGTTCTCCTTTGTAATCTTCTCACATGTCTTTTCTTAGGTCCCTATTATTGGTCACGTAAAGCTCATTATCATAATCATTTAGCTTGATATTTCTGAGTGTGTACTCCCTCCATTCTAGTTAACATTTGGTTTTAGTTCTTTTTACATATTCAAATTACTGCAACAATGCAAAAGAGCGGATCAGAGGGGATACATATCATTTCACGCATTCTAGCTATGCATCTCTGGAAATCGGAGAAACTTCGTATTATCATGATCTCTCCCCTTCTTCATCCCGGTTTTGTCTAAAAAAAACTCTTTTGTCCATCCACATTCATTTTTCTTTCCTTACTTCACCTCTCTCCAGGAATATAGTCGCTAGCCAATCCCTATTAGCCGTGACCCGTGATTTACCTCCATTTATCCTAATCGATGCAAGTATGTACGTGTGAAGGAGTAACACCGTGGACATGCAACTCCATCGTATAACTATATAAGTATTCGATTTAATATTGGTCTATAAGATGAGGGGTTGTAGTAGTTTGTCTCGTGCATGAAGAGTACACTAGTACGGGTAGTAAAAGAGTAGCAGTTGCAAAGCTCGGAATGGAGCAGGGCAGTGCGTCGCGTCACATGATGGACGATGTTATCCTAATTAGTATGGTTAATTAATTGGATAGAGAAATAACTAATATGAGTAAGTTTTTATTTGTTAAATCATGTTAAAAATGTAGTAAATTACTAAGAGAGTTCGTACATTGATCTCCTTTATTTGAAGCGTAAAAAAAATGATGAAAATCTATGCTTATCTATCCTTTATTTTAAAGCAAAAGGTGAAAATTTGTTGGCGTGTGATGGTGTGATGGATACTCGTATCTTCATTGGGAATATTAGAGATAATTCACGCTTCTCATCATATTTGCGACCTTTTTTAATTTTCCTTAATGTTTTAGGAGGAAAATTGATGTTATTATCTTCGTTTGGCACTGATAGTGTTGACAAAGACAATTAAACTCCATTTTTCTTTAATCAAACAAATATAATTCCTAATTATTGTCAAGGTTTGAAATTCATGACAAAGTAACGTCAACATGAAGAACAATAAACTGGATGATACTTTGACACAAGCACTAGAAAACACACCTAATAATTTCATGTCGTTTGTGTATTAAACTTACTTAGGAGTATATGGAATACTATACTAATAGCATTTGGTTCAAACCAAAGATAATCTTATTCTAACTCTCTTATTGGTGGATGATCAAAGACCCTCTAGTTGATTAGGTGAACCTTTTGGACCGGCCTCCCTTAAGCCATATACTAATCAGCTAATCAAATATTTTGACATCACATCATCGGGGATACATCATTTAGGTACTACCTTCTCGACTTTTCACACAAATGACTTTAAAATACACGTAAAAGGGTAATGCCGAAATTAAATATACTCCATATTTGTAAGAGTTATTCATAGAGAAACACAAACAATAAGATACTTTATGGATTGGCAATCCTTACCATATTCAACTAATTGAAAGAAGTGATACTTAACTCAGTTCAGGTACTACTAATAGGGAACTTACGTACAATTCTACAAACCGTAGTATTTTAAAATACGTGTAAGTGGGTGATACTGAAATTGAGTACTACACAAAAGAGCGCTACGCAAAAGCGCAGGTTCGCGCAATTTACATGAAGACTGAAGATCAAGTACTATATCTCATAATGATAACATTAGTTACAGAACTTAGCCAAATTAGTAGAGTTGTTGGAGCAGTTGTAGAAAGCATATCACATCACCCTTAACTTTTACTCCTATAATTACATAGCCAAACAGAGCTTCTCTGCTCCATTTACTCATCCAAAACAAACTCAAATTTCTTTCCCTCCAATTTTTTGCTTCTTACTGTTTTCTCATATGACAAAGGCAAAAACTTCAGATATATCAAAGCCATGGAGACCTATGACAGCAACAAAATGTTGCTCAGTAGAGGACTCCATAATCCTAGGAGTAAGCTTGAGCAGGAAGTCTCGAACCTCCGACCTCATGTCAAAAAACATTGCACCATTGCCATCTTTTCGAAGATTGGCATATTCCGGCCACTTAAGCAACCTCAGCAGCTGCTCGTCGCAGCGAATCAATGAGGATTTGGCTCAGTCATTTGGGTTAGACTTGTTTGATTTTCAGCTGAGTGAGTTGAAAGCCATAACAAACAACTTTTCTAGGAGTTATTTGTTAGGAGAAGGTGGGTTTGGTAAAGTTCATAAGGGTTATGTTGATGAAGGTCTAAGGCCTGGGTTAAAGTCTCAGGCTGTTGCTGTCAAACACTTGGATATTGAAGGCTTACAAGGTCACAGAGAATGGCTGGTAAAACTTCATAATTTCTTCTTTAGGTTTATTTAATTTGTTGTTTGAAAGTGAAATTTGACATTGGACTTTTCATTATTGGTCAACCTAATTGACGATTTTTACATGCCTTTAGTTCAAAAATGACGTGGGGTCGACTGACATGAACTGTTATCGTATGAGTAGTTGTGTTACCTTGTCATGAATAATTGCAATTACATTGAACTAGTTTATTCAGTTACTTTTCCCTTGAACATGTCACTCCTATAGTACTATCACCCCGCCTAGCCCACATTTCCGATGTCTGTATCTTTTATATGGTCGCGCTAGATTGCTGTTGTGATTATTTACATCTAACTGAACATGATGCATTTAGATATGTGAAAACAGTCTTTACTGTGTATTCAGTATTCTGTAATGACAGTTATGAGTAGTAAAATCGAAATTTAGACTTGTTTGATGATGAACCATGCTAATATAAGCTTCTGTTGCTCAGTCAGAGGTGGTGTTTTTAGGGCAGCTGAGGCATGTAAACTTGGTTAAACTGATTGGATACTGCTGTGAGGATGAAGAGCGTCTTCTCGTGTACGAATTCATGCCAAGAGGCAGCTTAGAGAACCATCTTTTCAAGAGTAAGCAATTAAGTCTTCAATCTTGTTGCGTTTGTCTGTCATATGACTGGTATTGTGTTCAAGGCTTTATCATTCGTAAATTTTATCTAATGCAGGGCTTTCGTCATCACTGCCATGGGGAACAAGGCTAAAGATTGCAATAGGAGCAGCCAAAGGTCTGGCCTTCTTGCATGGAGCTGAGACGCCAGTCATATACCGCGATTTTAAGACCTCAAACATCTTGCTCGACTCTGTAAGTGTACTTTTAAGACCAACTTTCGCCTCTACTAGTACGTTTGTTAGGCTTGTATAGTGTTCAAAAGGCTCAAACAGCACACATGATACGAGCTGATAACATTTTCACTCAAATTGTTGTATTGGTTTAGGATTTTACTACTAAATTGTCCGATTTCGGGTTAGCAAAGATGGGACCTGAAGGATCTGATACCCATGTCACTACAAGAGTTATGGGTACCTACGGATATGCAGCTCCAGAATATGTTTCAACAGGTAATTTTAGACACAACAAATCCACTTAACATGTACAAGACACCATAAAACAGAACATTTCTCTGTTTTCTACCAGTAATGCTATAGAATTGCATGTTTGTTTTCACAGGACACTTAACAACGAAAAGCGATGTCTACAGCTTCGGTGTAGTACTACTAGAACTGCTCACCGGGAGGCGATCAATGGAAAAATCAAGGCCAAAGGGAGAGCAACACCTAGTCGATTGGACGAGGCCGTATTTGTCTAGGAGCAGGAGGCTAAGGTACATTATGGATCATAGGCTTGGAGGGCAATACTCGGTTAAGGGGGCGAAGGATATGGCACAATTGGCGCTACAATGTGTGAGTTTGAACCCTAAGGACAGGCCTAAGATGCCCATGGTTGTACAGGCACTTGAAGGATTGCAGAATTACAAGGACATGGCTATCTCTAGTGGACTATGGCCTCCACCAAGCTCGAAACCGAGTAGGGTTAATGGAGTTTCTGCTGAGGGAAGGAGTAACTGTAAGCCTTCACCTGTTGCACCTGTTAGAAAAACATGATTTCTTAGCTGATATTGTGATGCAGTAAATAAATACTAGTACAATCACTACAATGTGACTTAGCATCAAAGTCTAGATTTGCTTGTAAGAGCCAAAAGTCAAAGTGTACTTAGAGTTGTACTAATATTGTGAAACAAGAAAACCATTAATATATATAGGGTTTTTTGCGAAACCCTACCTTTAAAAGACCAAATTTTGCAAAACCCTACCTTTTATAATGATTTTTGCGAAAGACTACCTTAAAACAAAAATTGTTTGCGAAAGACTACCTAATCACAGTTTCCGTCCAAGTTAACACCATTGACCGTTAGTTGACTTATTTGCACTCTAAAACATCATCCCCAAAAATCGATTTTGAGAAATTTCCCTCGATTTCGTGTTGGCAAGATGTTTTAGTGAGGTTGGAATTGAGGGAAATTTCTCAAAATCGATTTTTGGGGATGATGTTTTAGAGTGCAAATAAGTCAACTAACGGTCAATGGTGTTAACTTGGACGGAAACTGTGATTAGGTAGTCTTTCGCAAACAATTTTTGTTTTAAGGTAGTCTTTCGCAAAAATCATTATAAAAGGTAGGGTTTCGCAAAATTTGGTCTTTTAAAGGTAGGGTTTCGCAAAAAACCCATATATATATGATGGTCGTCGACTCGTCGTATGTACATATATACAGACATAGCCAGGGGTGTAAATGAGCTGAGCGTTTGGATAAAAGCTCGAGTTTGAGCTCATCTAAGGATTGTTTACGCTCATTTATTTAATAAATGAATTGAGATTGAACTGTTATTGTTGTGACCGTCACTCGATTGAGTTTCAAAATAAATCCAATTATTATTTGTATTTAGTTTTAAGGTCATCAATCAGTTGGTTTTTCTTAGGATTACACATGACAAAGATCAAAAGAGCGTGTAAGAAAATTCTAATCCGAGATCTAAATATCATGTATCAAGCATGACTATTATTTCAAGAAAAATAAGATGTCAATTTTTTGCATGACATGAGATTATACAACAACTTCAATATAGAAAGAGTCTATAGAATCCTAAGCAATCAAACTGAGCTCTGGCCTAGCTTACTGCTCTATGGTGGACACTATATTACTTTAGTTTCAATTTAATTGCCTTAAACTCAGGAATGCAAGAGGAGTTGGTACCAAAAACAGAATAACACAATTTTTGATATTTGACCAACATGTCTAATATAGAAATATTTTAGTGAGGAAGTTTACACCCACCATTTGTTCGAGACCTTTTGAGTTGTGGACATTATAAATGACCTTTTGCAAGATTAGGTTTTTCCGTTTTTACGTTAAATATCATATAACTTTTGAATTCGAGATACGCTACTCTAGAATGCTCGTCTACTCGGAATTTTTGCAGCGGTAAATGAGACCGTATAGTATAGTAGTATTGTACTCCTGTTTTTGTGAATTCTATACATAATTTACAACTTTTCGCATATATACATAAAAAATGAAAAATCTAGAAAGAAATATCAAGTAGATATATATAAAACACAAGGCCTTACATGTTCTCCCTCGCGACTCACTCACAAATGAATCCAAAATGAAAATACCAACCATAGTAGGAGTATATACTAATGTAGTAAGAACAACCTACTCTTTGAGCTTGCATTGTCAACGTATGTTAATTTAGAAATTTAGAGCCAATAGTCAACACACTAATGCTGAAAATGGACCGCATGACGTATCGTATGCATGAAATTAATTTGGCAATTGGCATGGACGAATAATTGGCTAAAGATTGCTCAATTAGGCTACGGTACGACTAATTGTACTATGCAATGAGTTTTTCGATCAATGCTTATGTTAACAGATACTGAGTAAAAGAGTAAAGCGGCCTGGAACGGTGTTGCTATTCCAACTCGAGACTTAAAATATCACCGATCGAAGTACCCGTAAACTTACTTGAAGTGCTAATAATCTTGGTCTTCACTTTTACTAAGAAATATGGGGCAAATAATATATTGAATTGATGTTATGTAATACTAAAGGAGATACACACCTTGACAACAACTTCCTTATTATGTACATCACATGTGGTTTATGCTTGAAAACCAAGAAACAATTCGTCTTTGCTGAGCTCCTCCTTCAAAATGTATCTAAAGCCACAAGCAACGTTTACCGACTCAACCAATCAAGTCACAATTATATCCTAGACTAGATTGACAATTTTAAATAATCAGCGGGTCTCTTATGAGACCGTCTCACGGGTGAGACGGGCCCTGTGAGACCGTCTTATACAATAATTTGTCTTAAACAATAGAAAGACCATATAACGTGTTGAAATTACATGTAGTGATTCTTTTCATAGTACCATGTAATTTAACCTAAATTCGACTGAATTAAATCCATTTTTGTTAAAACACTTTCGCACGAAGAACCTTAACATTTCTCCAAGACTTCTGATCCATTCCTACATTTTCGGTTTTCAAGAACTATTGAGAAATAACGAAAAACGAAGGCCAATCCATGTTTCATTTCCATATCCATTTTCCACACAAGCATATCATGAGCCAAACACCCATACATTTGACCAATTTAAAAGAACCCCAATAGAAAAAGCTTGAACATTTTTTGCTTGTTAAAATGGGAAAGTTAGGCCAAATTCCCATGAAAAAGCTAAGAAGCGTGAGAAAGACACCATCTCACGTTGAAAGTCCATATAGATCACTTGCCATAGTGCGTGTTTAACGCCCTAAACACCAACGTTCTTAATTCCTCACTTAAGCCTAACTTTTTCATGCTCAAGTTTTCACTTGAATACATCTCAAATTTTCTCTGCTCCCCAAATGCCCAAATCACTTCTTTTTGCAATTTCATTCCCAAATTATGCCCTCAAACATGACCCCAAAAGCTAGAAAATCCCCTTCTTCATCAAGTTCTAACTACAAACTTTGCATAACACTCTTTTTTACCGTCATTTTTACTATACCAGCTCTTTTCCTCCTTCAAACAAGCTCTTCTTCCCTATGCTTCCCACCCTTCTCTACTACTACGTCCAAGTCGTGGTCCGGCGACTTGCGAACTGCTACGTTCGCTTGGAATAGCCTTTCCTTGGCTGAGCAACCGCGATCACTTAAGATCGCGGTTTTCTCTAGGAAATGGCCTACAGGATCCGCCCCAGGGGGCATGGAGCGTCATGCATACACTTTGCACATGGCCTTAGCCGGTCGTGGTCATAAGATCCATGTATTTACGTCACCTTATAAAGGAGGGTCGAGCATAAGCCCATCTGCACAAGGGTATCCAATCATACATTGCCACGAGGGCGAGCCCGACAAATGGAGGTACTTTTACTTACTCCTTTCGTGTTACTTTATTCGTCTGTTTTAATTTGAAACTTCTAACTCACATTATTAGTATGAATATATATGAAACGGTCTCACGTTAAAATGAGACAGACTCATGTCATATAAGCTCGAATTTGTAACAAAAGTTGATTTGCATTGTTAAGCCACAACAAGGCATGGGACCAATTTGTGGAGGAGAACCAAAAGGAGGCATTCGACGTGGTGCACACGGAGAGCGTGGCGCTACCTAACGGGCTAGCGAAACACCTACCAAACCTAGTCGTGACTTGGCACGGCATTGCCTTAGAAAGCTTGCAATCAACTCTATACCAAGACTTGGCTAGGCAACCAGACGAGCCAAGGTCCTCTGGTTTCGAGCAGGGCGTAATTCCTAAGATACTCAACGAAATCAGGTTCTTCCACAACTATGCTCACCATGTTGCAATTAGTGACAGTTGCGGAGAAATGCTAAGGGACGTGTACCAAATTCCTAGTAAAAGAGTACATGTAATTATAAATGGTGTGAACGAGGCCGATTTTAAGGAAAATGGTAAACTTGGCCTACAATTTAAGGACAAAATTGGGATGCCTAAAAATGCTACAATAGTCATTGGTGTAGCAGGAAGACTAGTTAAAGATAAAGGACACCCCTTAGTTTATGCGGCATTCTCTAAGTTTATTAAGAAGCACCCAAATGTGTACCTAGTCGTAGCAGGGTCCGGTCCCTGGGAGAATAGGTACCGCGAATTAGGACCCCAGGTACTAGTCCTAGGGTCCATGAAACCATCCGAGTTAGGAGCCTTTTATAACGCGATTGATATATTTTTGAACCCGACTTTAAGGCCACAAGGCCTTGATCTAACACTTATGGAGGCTATGATGAGTGGAACCCCGGTCATGGCTTCGAGATTTCCGAGCATTAAAGGGACTATTGTGGTAGAGGATGAGTATGGGTTCTTGTTTGCTCCGAATGTGGATTCATTGCTAGAGACATTAGAGGAAGTTGTTAAGGAAGGCGCCGAAAAGCTAGCCAGGAGAGGAAAGGCCTGCAAAGATTATGCAATGAGAATGTTCACTGCACATCAGATGGCCTTGGCGTATGAGAGGTTGTTCCTCTGTGTAAAAAATGATTCATTTTGCAGGTACCCCTGAATGTATAAGATCGATTTTTCGATCATTTTGTGCTCGTTTCGCATAGCTTTACCTTACAGTTTACAGAATTACAGGTAGGACATACATACATTAAGCTATGATAATTGAGAAAGGTGATTTTTGTAAACAAAAGCTGCAGTTTTAGACCTGTTCTGAGATGCATTCAGCAATTTACAGTACACAGGCATTCTGCTTGTTATAAAGTTATTAGATTCATACAGTTTTAATATCTAAGAACAATGAAAAGATGAAATTTTGTATCATTGATCTCTACATAATTGTTTCCAACCAACAGGGCTTAGGTTTTTTTCTCTGTATACACGGACACATTGCTGTTACGGGCAAAAGTTTTGCGTAAAACCGTGCTATGATAACTTGCATTAGAATTAAAACTCGCCGGGGAAACCTAACACCTCACCACATATACTGTTACTGACGGCAAGACAGTCTTACTATGACTATGAATAATGAGCAACAAATGGACATACAATGAATTCTGGGCATGTACCCTTACATTTTCATCATATTTGCCTATTTATCCTCTGTACTTTATCCTACTAACTACTTAGTATATTTAACATTTTTCCTGTACAAATTTATACCCAAAAAGATTCAAGTGTCTTATTCCAGTTGGGAGGAAATTCTGTCGCGTTCAAACCGAGCATAAGCATGCCTAGTCCTCATGAACAACAGCACGCTTGAAACAAGTCCAATAACTGATAACCATGCCCACCACATAAAAGTCCAATAATAACAATGCCTTCCCATACAAACCACTGAATCAGTGACCATTGAGATTTTCTGAGTCGAGCCAGAATTCGAATCATAAACAACAGCAGCTAGGAAACCGTAAACCAGGGACCCAATAGGAATGTTGGTGATCAGGATGTTATGGTTGACCCCTACACTGCCAGGGCCGAAAAGCTCAGATGTGATCGAGACGGCAGCAGCAAATATGAAGCCAGAGCTAAGACCGATCAGTGCTGTTCCTGTCTGAAGTGCCAGGGCACTGCCTGATGCTGTGAGCAAAAAAAAGGCGATGGGTGTTGGTGTCAGTGCCAGTGCTAGCCATCCTGTCCTTGCAAAGTAGAACTTCCTGTAAAAGTTTAGCATTTGCTCAGTTTCAGTAAAATTAAGATGGTATAGAAAACAAAGTTGCAGTAAGATTTACAATAAGAGAGCAGGAAGATACTTGAGCATAAAATAAATAGTTCAAAAAGACCAATTACTTACGCACGGATGTAATCTGGAGTAGCTGACAGTAGCCGGCCAAAGAAGGAGAAAGATGAATAGAGGGTTAAAAGAGTGGTTGTGCTGGAACTCTGCCCAAGAGATTGAGCAATCTGTCCGAGATTATTACTGTAAACCAAACCTATTGTACCTCCACAAAAGTAAGCAACATAGTAGAGCCAGAAATCGACTCTGCGCACAAGGACTGAAGCTGGATGCTCCTCCCCAAGCATCAGCAACTGACCCTTCCCAATAATAGGCCCGCAACATACATCATTCTTCCCGGCATCAAGCTTATTCAAGCTAAAATTAGTCGACCCATTTCCATTTGTTAGCAATGATGTTGTGCTGCTTGCAAAGCTGCCCTGCCTCATGCTCAGCTCCCTGTGAAACTCCAAATCATCGTCATCAACCAAGATGAAACCTGAGCCATCAATTCTGAAGCTTGAATGAACCTGTTTGAACCACTCTCTTGCATAAACAATGCCGGGAACACATAAAGGGAAGATCAATAGGAAAAGCGCTCCACCAAAGAGAAGGCGAGAATAAGCCACACTGTTTGTAGCTGAGGTAAGGAAGAGAAGATAAAACCCTGTCATCACTGCCAAGACATTGAGGAAAAGGAATATGAAGGAGTCCCTTTTGACAGCATCAGGAAGCAATGGCTCAAGGTCGGGTTGCCTTAGGATTGGTGTCAAAGAAACTAAAGATGTTAAGAGAGGAATAAGGGCATTCAAGAGAAGGTAGAGGGACGATGAAGATGGGTCGACAGCATTGGCTGCTAAAGCATATAAAGCTGCACTTACACCATTGAAACTGACTGTCAGGGAAATTGCAAGGGCACGGTTTGCTGGGAAGTTTTTGATGCAGAGGACAAAGCACACTGTGTTGAACCAGCAAATGCTGCATCCTGCTAGTAAGCATAGGAAAAACACCTGCAAAAGAAAGCGAGGAATTGTTTGAAACTTTTTTCAGACTGCTATTGTTACGTATCAGAAAAATACAAACAGCCCAAGAATTTAGCCACTTCAAAGGGTAATGTCTATTTGCCCTGTGTCCATTTTGTATGGACAATATGATGTTTAGGGCACTCTCGAATTTTTGGAAAGGATATATAGGCAATTCAATCTGTATTTCATATCCAGTTAGCCTGGCCTTAACAGATGCATTGGACAATATTGGTGACGAAGTACGTGACTAGACATTGTTTCGAAACTAGCTCCTGAAGAACAAACCCATGAACCAAAACACATATAATAGCTGACAGTTAGTTTCATACATCACAATTTAGTCACATACATCATTAAAAGGATTGTCATCTGTTCTGGACATATGTCACTATCTGATCAATTCATATTGTCAAAAACAGTTGCTGGATATTGATGATTATGGTAATGGATAATCGTAACTCAAGTTTAAACGAGAACACAGAGTGTACAAGGGTTTCCGTTAGCAATGTCATCGGGAAATTTTGGGTGAGATAAGATAGTCAGACGACTGGTGAAATGAGGTATGGATTTCGCTGAGATCAACCTCGCTAGAGCTAGAGAAAGAACTAACAACACTCATTATGTCTTACCCAATTTGTCTCAATCATCACAATACCTAAACAACTATACTGATGGGTCTTGTGTGACATTCAATGTGATAGAACATGTAGTACAGATTGGATTAGGCTTCCCATGGTCCCCCATTCATAATTCAAAATTTCGAAGCATCTAGACCTAAAATGATGGTACTCGTTTCAAGCGTGGTACATAGTCGCAAAGCAGAGGGCCAATTACTTACCTACCAAAATAAACACCTAAACAAAACCATCATCAATGCTAAAGCAAGTAACATACTAACATTGATTCTGTATATCATAATATGCAAAAATCATTCATAATCAAATTGTTGAATAAAAGAACCACCGATTTTATTATTCTATACAAATTCAAGTACACTTGGGAAATAAAAGAATAATAGTCAAATTATTATAAAGCTAAGCATCTAACCATGATACTAAACCTTTACTAAATCTGACATCTAGTGCAAGCAACGTGCATCCATCAACATGTTAAAAAAAAACCCAAGACGTGTGCATCAATTCTTTTTACTTCATTATGCATCAAAGCACTGGAATGAGTAAAAGATACCCACATTGCTTTCAAGCAACACCTTACATAGAAATTAAAAAAAAAAAATGGCTTATGATGGAATCAAGGGTTTAAGGTAAGTAAGTTGTAAAGTTTCGAGTTAAACTCGCTCTCATCATATATACCTGCAACGTTGTTTCCCCATATCTTGTTAGCTGACCTCAAATCATTTTAAAACCAAGCTTCACTATACCACATGCCCGACTTCAAGTAAATATTGTGCAATGTATGACCATTTACAAGTAGAATATCATTTTATTAGCATTTCACTCTTAACAAATTCCAATCACACTTCTTCACTGTATAATCTATCCGACCTCAAATCATTTCACTTTTAGGTCTACGACAATAAAATATGCCCGATTTCATTTTAAATAACATGTAATGTAGGCTAAACTACAAGTTTTCCGAATCCCTAACATCTACCGTAACATTTAAAAACATGCTCCGTAATAATAAGCCTAAAGTTACTAAATCAAACCTCGAAACTCGAAACATAACTTACTAACACGATCATCCAACTCATCAAAACTAATAAAATAATGACAGTCGCAATAATAAATAAGTGAGAGGAAGTGTGATGGAGAAGCTTAACAATAATAATACCATGAAATAAGGGGGAGAGAAGAGGCCACGAAGAATGATCCACTGAAGACCATAACCAACAAACCCCATAAACGCGGCAACTAACATAACAACCCAAAGTGGCAACCACATCAACGCCAACCCCGACGACCAACCCAACGCCTTCCCTAAATCCGACGCCGTCGCCAAATAATTCAACTGCACCTGAGATATCCCTAACGCCGTCTTCATCTCCGACGAATACGCTGAAAAGTCAAAGTTGGTACCGGTGAACGCTTGTATCCATATTGTCGCCACTAGGATCATCCATTTACGAGATTGCCCCGCCATCGACCCGCGCAAAACCGCCCGCACTACGGCGGTGAGTAGTTTACGGGGACTGGTGGTGGTGGTCCGCCAGTGGGGCCGGAGGAGTGGTTTGGAGTGGGAGTGTTGTGTTTGATTTGGAGGTGAATTGGAGGGAGGTGAGGATTGTTGTTGGTCTTTTATACGAGGACGCATTTTGAACACGTTTATATGGTGGACCGTCTTTACTATTTTTGGGTGGTGGGTCTAATTTTTTTTTTTTTTTTGTGGGCTCTTTTGCTCATTAACCCATTTTGTGATCTTTTTGCTTTCTATCAAATGTTCTTATAATGGGAGTTGTTAGCAAAGTGATTATGAATATTATATTGGAACTTGATTATTAATTTAATTTACCGGTCCGATATTATAATTTTGAAGTACGCGATTGGTAGATTTAATTATCATCTGTTGTATGATTAAAATATCGTATGTGGGTATGTTTTGGTCCGAGGCTGGATTTGTGATAGATGAGTGGATATTTGATTTTTTTTATTATTATTTAGATTATGAGAAATGGTTTTTTTTAATGTTTGTGTTGTGTGATGAATGATGATGTTAGCATAGTTTCATGACTTTGATCTCTGTGATCATGGTACACTGGTAGGCCTCCAAATGACGCAAAAGGTAGGTCAATGCTCGCGTAATTACGTTTCTTTGGCCAAACAATAATCTAACGAACTTGTGTAATTACCAAACTTGCTTGTAGATGATTGGATTGGATCTGTTTTGTGATTAATCATTTCGATCCAAGGCCCCGTTTGATAAAACTTCATCTTTTTGAACTAATCTGATATGATCTGATTTGAATGACTCTGAACTGATCTGGTCTGATCTAAATGTGTTGAAATCTTGATTGAATTTCAACGAATTAGTATCAGTTATGGACCAAATACAATAAAAATTTGAACATTTCTGATCTGATCTGATCTGATTTGAATGACTCTGACCTGATTTGAATGATTCTGAACTGGGCTAAATACAACTGCTAATAAGTCTTATCAAACAGGGCCCAAGTCAAGGTTTCGGTAACCCGTATAGACACAGACACTCTTTGGATGACACGTGTCGACACAATCGGTCCATCTTTTATTTGGAAAGAGGACATAAATGATAAACCCGGTTTTGGGGAAAATAGACACCGGTCACGCACCTATCAAAACTTTAGGGGGAGAACCATTTGGTCGAAAAACCCTCTCACTCTTTCACTCAAACCCTTGTCGCCCCACCCTTCCACCGCCATCTCACATTCACCGCCGCCGCCGCCGCCGAAAGTCGTACGTTATTGCTCTCCTCTCGCCGTCATCAACTCCCAAACCACCGCCGTCGCCTGAGAAGTAAGAAGCCAGCACGCAGGTTGTTCCTCCTACCTTCTGTGTTCAGTTTTTTTTTTTTTAAATTGTTTTTTTTATTTGATATAAGATTTGCTCGGTTGTTTCTTGTTGTGGTTAATTAGTAATTGAACTATATGAATTTGTATTTGATATGAAATATTTTAGTTTCTATTGGGAAAGCTGTTAGAGAAGTGTGAGACACACGTTTTATTGTGTTTGCATCGTTAGGGTTTTGCTGAGGTATAATTTTGTAATTTCTGTTCATTGGGAATGGTTAATTTTTAGTTTAAAATATCTGCATTTTCAGAGTATGTTGCTTGTGTAGTTTCTGAATTGGGAAACAATTGAAAAATAAATTAAAAGTTGCTGGAATTTTGATTTTCTCAGGGGCCTCTAACTGGAGTTTTGCACAGGGGTTTGAAAAGTTACGAGACGAGACGGAACTGTAGACTAGTGTTAGTATTGTAAGGGTTGGTTCCATGGGCGAGATTAGAGAGGAAGGTGTATCGGATAGTTTGAAGAAGAAGAAACATAAGAAAAGGAAACACGACGAGGTTAGGGTTTTAGAAGGAGAGGATAGCGCTGTTGCGCAGTTAGATGAGGGAGGGGGTAAAAAAAAAGCTAGAACCGATGATTTGGGTAGTGATGGTGTGCCTGAAGTTCATGGCGCAGATTTGAAGGAGGCGAAAGAGGAAAGGTCTAAAAAGGAGAGGAAAAAGGAGAAGAAAAAGGAGAGAAGTGAAGAAAGGGAGGAAGAGGGAAAGAAACGTGATAAAAAGGAGAGGAAGCCGGAGAAGAGTGGTAGTGGTGATAAGGAGGAGAGAAAGGGGGAAAAGAATGGAAGTGGTGATGAAGGGGATAATTTGAAGGACGTAGAAAGTTCAGGTGGGGTGGCTGATGAAGGGGATGTGGGTAGGGAGGTTAGTGACTTGAATTTGCAAGAACGGGAGAAAGGAAAGAGTGATGGGAACCGTATGAATGAAAGAGAGACCAGTGATGCAAGGGATTCCGAAGTGGGAGTAGTAAGTGAAGAGTTGAGGGCGAAGAAGAGTAAGAAAGAGAAAAAGAAGAAGAGGAAAGCTGAAATTGAGGGTGTCGGGGCTGATGATACTGGACCTGATGATATTGTTGGTCATGATGGCTCTGCTGGGGTCACTGAGATAGAAGAGCCTGCAAAGGACAAGAAGAGAAAGAAGAAGAAGAAGAAAGCTGAAACTGAGAGTGTCGGGGCTGATGATACTGGACCTGATGATATTGTTGGTCATGATGGCTCTGCTGGGGCCACTGAGATAGAAGAGCCTGCAAAGGACAAGAAGAGAAAGAAGAAGAAGAAGGATACTCATGACGTTACTGGCGAAGCTGAGGATGCAAAGGGAAAGAAGAAAATGAAGGAAAAGGAGAAAGATGGAAGAGAGGACCCGGTAGAGGATGCTGATACTGGTCTTTCAGTGAATAGCGAGGTGAATGAATCAACTGCGCCTAAGCCGAAGAAGAAATCAAAAAAGGTTAAATTTGCTGAGAATGTGGAAGTTTTTCCTCTGCAAAACGACAAGCAAACTTCTGAGAATGTGGAAGTATTTCCTCTGCAAAACGACAAGCCAACTTCTGAAGATGGTTTAGTGCAAGGAAAGCGTTTTTCGAAAGAGGAAGATGAGCAAGTCAAAGCTGCTGTGTTTAAATACATAGAGGATCATAATCTAGGTGAAGAAGGTCTAGAAATGGTCTTGAAATGTCGTAAACACAGAGATAAAGTTAAAGATTGTTGGATAGAAATAGCGGAATCGTTGCCATGGAGACATAAAAATGCTATCTATTCCCGGGCTCATATATTGTTTGAAAGAAGTGAGTCTCGCACGTGGTCAAAAGAGGAGCTTGAGGAGGTCCGCCAGTACTATGAGAAGCATGGCCCAAAGTGGAGAGTATTGGCTGATGATCTTGGTAGGAACAGAATTCATGTGAAAGATGCTTTTCGTCAGGTTAGATTGGCCAACAAGAAGAAGGGCGAGTGGTCTCAAGAGGAGTACCAGAGTTTATTCAATCTTGTGAATAAGGATTTACGCATAAGGGCATTTATGGACAAGAAAACAAAGTACGGCATGCTACGGGACAACATAGGCTGGGAAGCAATTAGTGAGCAGTTGTCAACGCGGACTGATCCAATCTGTTGTCAGAAATGGTATAATCAACTGACGTCCTCCTTGGTGGTCAGTGGTCTGTGGGCGGATACTGATGATTATCGATTGCTGATGGCGCTTACTGAACTTGACGCTACTTCTGAAGAAGAGGTGGAGTGGGACTACATTCTGGAGCATCGCCCTGGTGATGTGTGCCGTAAACGCTGGAATGAGATGGTGCGCCATATTGGGGAACATGGGATCAAGTCGTTCTCTGAGCAAGTTGAAATTCTCTCTCAGAGATACTGTCCAGATGTATTAGAAGCAAGGGAAGTTTATGACAGCAAAACTCCTGTGGATTGATGCTCTTCTATAGTGGGTTCAGTGATGATTTTCCTTTAGACATGTAATGTAAGTTGCTGATTTCTTGTTTGCTGGGTTGCTTGAGCATAGCTGGCATCATAAGTTTCTTCCTGGTATGAAAGCCAGCCAAATTGTGGGGTATTTCTTCCTGCCTTTTCATTTCTCAATTTATCACTAGTAATTTTTAAAAGGATTGATCAGCCTTAGCCATATTTTTGCATTCTGTTGATATGTTCCCACACAAATTTGGCATCATATCTCAAGTTACTATATTTCAGAATCTGCGAAAAATTCTCAAGTTGTTCTTGTTGTAGATGCTAGTTTTTGTTAGCTCTGAAACGTACTCTCATGGCCGTCATGGATTTGAGTTGGTTAGTAAAGAACTGGATATTAGAAGGGGAGCCTTGGCGCACCGGTAAAGGTGTGCCGTGTGATCGATAGGTCACGGGTTCAAGTCCTGGGAGCAGCCTCTTGTCAAATAAATTGACAAGGGAAGGTTTGCCCTCATTACACCCTTGTGGTGGGACCCTTCCCCGATCCCTCGCTTAGCGGGGACGCCAATATGCACCGGGCTGCCCTTTAGTAAAGAACTGGATATTGCAACTTAAGAAAACTGTGCCAAACCTGTATGAGACATATTAAGAAACAGAGGTAGTACATGATACGTGCTGACTGCTGAGGTGAGTATGCATTTTAGGTGATGATGAGTCGAGGAAAATCCTTGTTCCTGTCCTGTCTTTCTATAAGAACCCGGTCGCCCTGTTTACTGCATTTTACTTGGCCTGTGCATTTCTTTTCCGAAAAGCTCAACTGGAATGTGACAACCCATCTGTATGTTTTGCTTTAAAAGTAGTATTTCGATCCCCTTTTTTCCCTCCACTAGTCTATATAGGACCTTTCGCAGCCTATAGGTGCAGTTGATGTTTCCATCCCCACAGACATGCTTCTCAACATACACAACTGCTATATTTTTCCGTTCTGGCTGATTAGTGAGGACCATAAATTTGATGCGTATGGCTATATTCTTCATCTACCGTATTCTGCTCGAGTACATGCTGTGACCTGAACTTAATCCTCTATTTTTTTTCCCCTCTGAAATATTCGGTCCCAAGGTTTTAGGAATTTTGCTGGCAGCTGGAGTTGGCCTGTAGGCGTGGAGAGCTCTCTTACAGACTTACTGTTCATATTCTTTGTAAATCTGGTGTCCTTTTGACATGAATTGACGGACGTAGATTGGACTGAACTTGGTGTAGGACTCTCCGGTTTCATTTTGTCAATGTGCATTGCTTTTGGCTTAAAGAGATGACGCTTTTTTTTGTAGAATGGTTTTTTTGCCTTGCCAGAACCTGTTGCGGTTCTTTTGTCTAGCTGTAGCTGTCAGCTGTTTATTTAGTGGAAGACCGAGAGGTTCCTTAACTTCTCGTTTCTTCCTTCAGGTGCACTTGTACCTAAACGAATGCAGCCTTTGATTAGCCTTTATTTTGTACCTCTTATACCATCTTTGAACTGACTTCGAAGAGACGTCTTTGTTCTCCTTCATCGAATCCCGTAGGTGTTCGAGTTTTGGCCCCCACATATGTTCAAGTCTAGGCTCCCTAATTGTAGTACTAGATATCGGGAAAACTCAACCTCATTCCTTAGCTGGTAACCTAGATTACATTTCATCTTGTCCAGCTGTTGTTTGAATGCCTGTTACTTTCCTTGAATTTGTGGGCAAATTTCCTCTGTTTCTGGCGCTTCTCCACTTTTGCCGTCCTTCCTCTAGAAGTTTCCTGCATATACTCATACCACATTGGTAAAAGGCTAACCCACCATCCCCTCATCACGATGTCATGTGGGTTCGATTCTCATTTCCATGGGAGATGGGAGAGGAGGTTCTCTATCCTCTTATCTTCCCTTCTCTCAAATGGGCTTGGTCGTTAACTCGACCAACGACTAGCCTGAATAGAAAGACAACCCGCTTACTTAAAAAAGCCAGTAAAAGTAGAAACCAAAGAGAACCGTGGGAGGATGAAAAGAGGAGGGCAGTAAGATTGGGTCTTAGAAAGTGTCGGTACAAAACGCGTACGTGCACATGCACCTTATACTCAAGATCTATGCTATTTATGGCTTGTGGAGTTGTGGGTTACGACTCAACATTGCTGACATTTTCTAGTATCTGATTATTCCACTCAACCAAAAGACAAGATTTGCGTTCACCTTTGTCTTCGTGTCATGTGCCAAACCGCAGGGAGAATTTATTTGATCCCCTGTTTTGTTTCTCTTGGTCGGATTATCCAAATTAAATGAACCCGCACCCTCGTAGACTTAAGCTCACTTCGGTATGATTTAATCTTATTTTTTAGTTGATTTTGAATAGATTAGTTTAGGTGGAATTGGATTAAATAAACTTTTAATGAAACGTGTTTAGTTACTTCTTCATGTATGGTCAGTATTTATTAGGTATATATGTCGGTTTGATGAATGAACCATCTTTATAAGTACTCTCATGTGTACTTTTTAATGTTTGGTCAATACTCATAGGAAACTTTTAGTATGTGTTACGAGGTTGTATAAAGATTATAATAAGTTAGGTCATTGACAAGTCTTTGGTTTGATTCGTCTATAAGTACGGGCACTGAAATGCAGCAATTTCATTCACCGATACTCATATAATGTCTTATGTGGCTTAAATTCGAATTAAATTAGAGGATGAAAACTAAAAATCTCTTATATTGCGCGAAGAATAAGTGGAGAAACACTAGCTTAAAGATCAGAAATCACTCTACTATATTTTGGCATGTGAAACAGCGACTTCACTTTTAGATGCAGAAGTAACTTTTTGATCATGTACTATTTAGGATTACTGCAGGATATGACATCCTATAGACCTTTTTTCTCCGCTAATTCCCCCTCAAATAACACTGCTATTAATGCTTGATAGGAGACGGTTGTAGTGAGTGATTATCTACAAAATAAGACCCACAAAATTTGACCAAACATCTAAAATGACTCGAAGTTGGCCCATTCTATATTTTTGGCATTTTTTTATACGATCGTATCATTTGAACTATATTTAGAAAAAGCTCTTTTATACTTTTTGAAATGAGAAGAGTAAGATTGCATAAATACAATCTCGCTTCCTTATAGAGGCAGACCTTGAAGACACTTTTACGTGATTATTCTTGTAATGGAGAGTACTTATAAAAACTCGTTTCAAAGTGTGATTATGATCTACGCATGTGATGAGCTATGTCAGTCATCCAACATTATTATCGGACGATGAACTGGTATCTTCGTCGTGTTATCACATTCAAGAGCTTGATGTTATACTTAAGAAGAATCGGATGTAAACATGTGTGTACTTTGTTCACACATATATCACGATCATCCTTATTGAATAATCAGAGAAAAGTCAGGAGAAGCGCAAAATGAAACATGAAGGAGGAAGGACTTAAAGGGTCCTAAATTAACAACTTTTAGTTGCATGTAACTTTCAGGTCTCCCCATAAACGTTCAACTTGGCTAAGTAATCTCCACTCGATCTTTTACATCCATACATCATATATGCCCCTTTAGTTAAGGACATTACTTTACTTAGGACTTTTCTGATTTTTGTGACCTTAATACATGAGCATAAAGTAAGCCAAAATTTTGTCTAAGCCAAATTGGTGATATTTAAGTTTTAACTTCACATTTAAAGAGATTTCATCAAAAAACACAATAAAGAGTTTCAATCGAGCAATAATGTAGCATGGTATAGAGATTTCAAATTCGGAGTATGTTGAGTCGTCAGACTATCTACTAATTAAGTTTAAACTTCATGATTTTGGTGTGATTGTCCTTCATTTTATAACATGTAAAACGCTAAGTATTCTCGTGTATTAATCAATAAAGGCACGTCATTTAAAAGTCCCCAAACAATTTTGGAGTGGATATGCGATGGTGATAAGAATTTCTCGCACGCATCTAAAGGTTTCAAATCTAAATGTTCCGAAATTCTCTCATCAGAGAATCCGATAAGCTTTGTCCTCTATGATGGTAGAATTTTTTTAATATTAGTATTAAAAAAACACATATAATGTTAATTACTAGTACACTCTTTATTTTTTTGAGTTCTTTACATTTGATTTATATTATACGATTCATGTATAAAGAATTCGATAAAACCGAGAGAATAATAAAGATTTCTTGGTCAGAATTATTTACCAGCTGCAGTTTTGTTTCCTGGCATCCTGCCTTTTGAGCTAAAAACCAATAGCTGAATAACTTTAGCTTTAGTTGAAGTGAAGAACTTTATCTTTTATTTCTACATTTACCATGTTGGTTTATTCTAATTTATATACTCCTATAAATTCCAGTTGCAATGTCTTCCATTTTAGCTGCTTCAGAAGCAAGCACAACTTCTCTCCATCTTCTCTACCTTGTGACTGAGCTATCAAAATCACACATTTTTCAGGTACCCTTTTTCGTCATTTAACTTCTAATATCAATACTTTTTATTAATCTAAGCTGATTATTATTCAAACCCAAGAAAAGATCTTGCAGAGATTGATATATGTAAAATTCTCTGTTTTTCATTGAAGTTTGAGCTCAAATAATCAAGTTTTTCTAATTTAAATGTTGTTAATGTAATTACATTATTGTTTATTTGTTAACAGGATGGATGGATTAAAATGGTTGAAATTTCTAGCATGCATGCTGATGTTGATGAGTGTAAATGGTTTTCAAGTTCCTATAACTTTAGTTCAGGATGCAGTGGCAAAAGGAGGTGGTAAGTATAGTAAATAAGATTTTTGTATATCTTTTTTACTCCACTATGAGTGTATACCAATGAAGTGTCGGCACGTCGTAGTTAAAATAGTTCTCATGTTCGAATCTCATTTCCATAAGTGTATTGGGCTTCGCCATTTCCATAAAGCGGCCTAGTAGTAAGAATAGGTCTCATGTTCGAATCTCCTTTCAGGATTGTATCGACTTTTGTGTTTCATAATAAATCCAGAATTAGAAAACAATATGATTAACATGTGTAGTTGATTGTTGAAAATGTGCTATTATTGCAATGCAGTCTGCTTGGATGGAAGTCCACCAGCTTACCATTTTGACAAGGGTTCTGGAAGTGGTGTCAATAATTGGTTGATCCATATGGAGGTTTGTGCATCTTTGTGTTCTAACTTCTTTCTTAAGTTTTAATTTCAATGTAATAAACAATGTACTGTAGTTAGTTAATGACAAAGACTAGACTTGGATAGGATGAAACTACACGAGGTTGGGTTTGGGAGAAAATTTTAAGGTTTTGGGACGAAATGTCAGAAGTTCCGAGTTTAAAACTCGCCCTCAAAACATTAGAAAGTGTGTTATACCATAGTACGGTTTTACCCAAAACTTTTGTACTTTTAAGACAAAATTATATGATTGGTTTCCAACTTTGTAAAGGAGAAAGGCTAATCATAACAAATAAGGAGTAGATTGCATATTATCAAGATTTGAGATATTAGGTGTAGTTGGTTTATACTTCAAAATTTTCATTTATGTTCAATTGTTGGTTTGGTCAGGGTGGAGCATGGTGCAATAATGCCACTACTTGCCTAGCACGTACGAAAGATCGCTTAGGTTCATCTAAGCTAATGACCAAGCTTTACACTTTCTCTGGGATTTTAGCTAATCAGGCTAAGTACAATCCTGGTACTAATTAATGTTCACTTCCCTTAGTTTTGAAGTTGTATTATTGCTTTGTTGTAACTGGTTTTAATCATATGAGACTTGCTGAATTATTTCGTAGATTTCTACAACTGGAATCGGGTTAAGATTCGGTATTGTGATGGATCATCATATACTGGAGATGTGGAAGCAGTTGATCCTGTATGTTGATTTTAAAATTCCAATTCTTGGTATCTGAAATTACTGTTTGAAGTACTGGTTAACAATGTTGATGCAATCTTTTTTCTGAGCAGAAGGCTAAGGTGTTTTACAGAGGAGCTAGACTTTTCAGAGCAATTATGGATGATCTGTTAGCTAAAGGAATGAAGAATGCTCAAAATGTATGGTACATCCATCATTATTGAAATTTCGTGAATTTTTGTATGATGGTTGGACTGTTTAGTAACGCCAAAGATGTTTGGAAATGGCAGGCAATTCTCGGTGGATGCTCTGCTGGTGGGCTAGGTGCTATTCTTCAATGTGATAACTTTCGAGCTTTGCTACCTGGTGCCAAAGTGAAATGTCTCTCTGATGCCGGCTTTTTCATTAATGCGTAAAATAACAGGAACCCTTTTTTCGTTTCAGCCACAGTGTATGCCAATTCTTCTAAAATACTCAGACGAATCTGTTTATCCTTACAGGAAGGATATAACTGGCGCTGCACATATTCAAGAGGTGTTTTCTCAAGTTGTTTCTACACATGTAAGTTCTCTATGTCTTTATCATCTATGCTTTTAGTCATAGATCACACTGTATCAAAACTTGTTCGCTTAGCTTTCTTATCAAACTTAATCTTTGTTTGATGTTTGTGCTAGGGGTCGGCTAAAAACTTGCCAGCATCTTGTACCTCAAAACTCAGTCCTGGACTGGTTAGTGACAAATCCGAACTTTTCTTATGTATTACACATTATACTAGATAATTTTGAAGTCATAAATTCCTTATTATGTCTTCTACGAGTATATGCTAAGAATCGAAACTATGAACAAAATTTTCAGTGCTTTTTCCCTGAAAATGCTGCAAGGGGAATCCAGACGCCATTGTTTCTCATAAATGCAGCCTACGACTCATGGCAGGTTAGCATCACATGTTCTTCTTAGCACTCTTTTTTTATCCTGATCTGATGTATGTATGAAAGTTAATCCTGAAACAGACTAAAAATCTAGTTTTCCATGTGGGTGCACATTCGGAGAAGTATAAAAACTATTCTAAGAAGGCTTTAAGTACCACTTTATGACGAAAAGACACAATTATAGCATGAGAAAAATTTCTGTAGACAAGACTACAAAAGCAGTCCAACTGTTGATTACTTCTGTTCCGATTATAAGCACGTAAAGAAGGTCACCATAGCTGACTTAGCTGTTGATGTCAAAATCTTAAATCATGGATATTATGGAAAACCAGTAACACACCTTCCAATTTTAAGGTCCACAATATCTTAACTATAGCAACTATTAGTAATTTTAAAGAACATTTGTTAGCGTATGCTTAGGGTAGTATGCATTGGCTTACACAGTACATCATGTTGGTTAAAATGGTGCAGGTAAAGAATACTCTAGCACCAGGAGTTGCTGATCGTCATGGAACTTGGCGCGATTGTAAGACTGACATACTTAAGTGTTCTGATAGTCAGCTTCAGACAATGCAGGGTTAGTTTCAAGCTGATTTCCTTGTGATCTGACTGCTTACGAACCTGAAAATATACTCTGATCTGAAAAATCAGAACCAGTGTCCTCATACTGATAACCTGGTACACCTGTGTAAATCTAGGTTTCAGGACAAATTTCTTAGCCGCATTGTCATCCCTAGGCAACAATCCGTCGAGAGGATTGTTCATCAACTCTTGCTATTGCCACTGTCAATCTGGAACCCAAGAGACATGGCTCAGGAATGATTCCCCTGTGTTAGATAACACTGTAAGAACATTATGTCATATCCCTTAATATTTTCTTCATAATTTTGCATACCACTTATGTTTCGAGATCATTATGAACTGGTTGTGATGAGTAATGGATATTTGTTCCGCATGCAGATGATATCGAAGGCAGTAGGAGACTGGTATTTCGACCGAAAATCCTTCCAAAAGATCGATTGCCCGTATCCTTGTGACAAAACTTGTCACAACCGTGTGTTCGAGTAGTAACAAGCTGTCTTCTGTTGCGTTCAGCGCTATGCTAACCGCGGTTTACGCAAATACACCCACATTTTTATGTATTTGAGTTATCTGATTCTCTATTAGTTGGCCTATCAAGCAATAAGGTATAGAATTATAGAAAATCCACCCTGTATAACGTTATTATCATTATTCATATACATGATGAATTGAAGATTGTTATGTCAACTGTACGATCTTGATATGATTTTATCACCTTGAAATGATTGATACCATCTTTGGATTAAGTGTTCTCAATAAATTCATTGGGTGAGCGTTCATCACGAATTTGAGATCGAGCCGGTTCCATTATTTCGGGGGTCTTATAAAGCCTATTCATCTCCGGTCACACTTTGAGATTAGCGTGTGCTTTTGCCCGTTTTGGACACCTATCGTCGATGTTTAGCTCTAATATTTTTGTTAGAGCGAGCAATATGATTACTAAAATTAGAGTCGTTTTTGTTTCGTAACCATGTTGGGTTAAAAATAAAGATTTTATATACTTTGATTTTGCCTAATTTTGACAAAGATTTTGCAAATAGCCAAATGTTCTCAAATCATATACTATGTTTTGACCGTTTGTTTTTTTTTTTTTAATTATTTTGGGGTCATTTTAGGCCTGACCACTTTTTTTTTTAAGTAGCACAATGTCCTCAAAACATTAGCATGCACAACCTCAGGGGCTCAGGGTATATTATGGTTGTTTTCTCTGTTTGGGAAGTTCTTTAAACCGATTTGCACGTCACCTATTGGGCTAGTGTTTGCCTTTTGTCTATTATGGGTACCTATCATATGATTTTGGGCATAGTATTTTTCTAATCTAATACCCATAATATTATACCTTTGGGACGATTCTACAAAGATTTGAGCCGCTTCTCTTATTCGCAATGCTTTTGAGCTAGAAATTGTAGATTACAGTGTTCGTTTTTGTGCAATTTAGACTTGCTCCGACTCTCACTTAGCTTCTTCATTCATAATATAAACATTCCTCGCAATTACATTAGGGTGCCAGAGCATAATCTCTACTCTACATGACTACATTGGTTTTTTCGCAAATCATATCTTATAGTAAAGATTACATATGAGAGCTCCAATTGTTCTAGTAGATATTTTCATTGTCAGATTCAGATGGAAATTCTACTTCAGTTTACAATTCTTATTTTAGAACGAAATGATTTTGCATATTACGTAGAATTATTCCACAACAATATCACACCATTAATTGAATATTGATTAAAGACAGTTGTATCTAGTGATTATCATTATGATCTCGTACCAGATAAGATCCACTAAAGTTGACCAAAAAAACAAAATGTGCCTATTTAGTTGCGTGCGTTGTATTTAAGTAATTGCCCACAATAGTAAACTCTACCAACTTCACCTTTTCTAAAGGATTCCAACATATTGTTTTTAATTTTTAAAGAGCTTACTAATGTTATGTAATTATTATTGTATAGCACTATAGCTCTTCGCTATATTATATATGCTGATGTGCGCGATTTAAATCTATTTATGTAGTGTAATAGAGATAATATTAACACGTATTTATGTAGTGTAACACATATTAACACGGTTACAACTTACAAGCTATACGACTTACTCAACATCATTATTATTGAAACATGAGTTGGCTGATATCTTCCTTGCTTGTCACATTCGACATAATCTTGAATGATTGATCTTGTTTTTTCAGGTCGTTGTGCTAATGATTGATGTTATCATTAATAAGAATGAAAATGCAACGTGTGTGCAGTCTGTGCACTTTGTTATACGCACAATATATCACGAAAAATCACGATCATCCTTGTCAACTAATCAAAGAGAGAAGAATACAATAGTAAACGATCAATCACAATATTATATCCAAACCGTACGTCATACATGCCCCTTTCGTTAAGGACGTAAGATAAAATATATGGAGCATATTTCTGAACATTTGATTCGAGTTCCTCGTGTTAGGGTGCAAACCTTGTCCCACATCGAAGAAATAAGGAGCAGGAAGCCTTGTTTATAAGTGATCACCACACCAATTAGTATGAGGCATTTTGGGAAGGAGCCCAAAGACAAATCCGTGAGAGATAGGCCCAAAGCGGACAATATCATACTAATTGGACCGGTGGTCGGCAGACGCAGGGGCCCAACACCTCGCACATATTTAACTCACGTTAAAAAACGAAAAGAGTATCACGTAAAACAATCTCGGTTACGATTTACTCGTATGAATTTCTAGGGCCTTTTGAGAAGATCTTGGACAAACTTTAGAAATCCTCGGAGCAAATCCACAAAAATGGTGGTTCTGTATGTATGTGGTCTTACTCGGTTGACTTATACCCTTCAAATGTATTCTTTGAAGATTATCTCACGCGATAAAGGTAGATTGACTTGGTCTTGGTGTTTAACTAGTAGAATTAGATAGACAATTTTCAATGTTACTAGTTTTAAACCCGTGCGTTGCACGGTTAAAATATTATATCGTACGACGTACATAATAACTATCTTATTTTCTTTTAAATAAAAGTTGTAGTATTATACTTAATTTTATTGCCTCCCGTAGCCACTCCGTTTACAACTTGTAAAGATAGCATTGGGTGGGTATGGGGCAGAAATGGGGCGGAAGCTGGTATATGGTGTAATGGTTGGAAAAAATGATTATATTACGTGTGTTGTGATCAAATTTTACTTTTAATAAGTGTAGTTCAACTAAAAATCCTAAATTATATTGACTAATCAAATGTTTCCTAGTTAAGATATCTCCTTATCTCACTAAACCACTTACAGAGTATTTTTTTATCTTTACATTTTTATTTTATTTTTTATTTTTTTACGCATTTTTCATAAAAGTCTCAATCTTGACGATATATTTCAACCAAATTCATACTTCACTTAATTTTTCAAAAAAATATGTGTGAATGGATCTTATATTGAAGTGCATTTCGACACGAATTTATTGATACATGTATCGTAAGATTCTCATATACGTAGCCCAAGTTATAACAAATTATGTATGTTTCATTTAGATAACTTTATGTGAGAGTTTTGTAAATATTGGACTCTCTCTGTGCATTTCTTCATTTCTAGTGCATTGTGTGAATTTCTTGATTTATAGAGCGCCGTATGCATTTGTCAAAAGCCTCTTTTACATATATATATTGATTAGTATTTAAAAGTACGTAGAGTATAATTGTTGTATAACATTTCTAGGTCAAAATTATTACCAGCAGTTTGGTAGTACTCTTGGTTTTTATTTATTTTTGTAATATATGTAAAACGTATAAATTCCAATTGCATGCAATGTCTTAGCCCATTGTCGCTGATTATTCAGAAGCAAGCACAACTTCCCACCATCTTCTCTATTATTTTTCGACTGAGCTATAGTATATCATAATCACCCATTCGTGAGGTATTTTTGTTGTTTAAATTCTAACATTAATACAGCTAGAAAATATATTGCATAATGTTGAAGGCATAAAACCGTTGTGTACTGTGTTTCCTCGAAAAAAAAAACCCGTTGTGTGTGTCCTAATTACATCAGACACCAGTATACTTTTTGGTTTAAGTTGTATGTTATCTGTAGTGAATCGCCCACACTTCAAACCCAAGTGAGCGTTTACGTTAGGGGGCGTGTCAAAGGTATAGAACCGTTGTATATGCTCTAACAGTTGATCTACACTTTAACCTGCTTGAATTGGTTCATTAAATTTTCATATAATTTGCACGCGCGATTTATATTATTATTGCCTGACATCGAATCATATTATTAGAGCTGTACTTGCCGTATTGTTAGTCTAATATTTTCTAGTTAACTAGTTAATTTACATATGTTTACCTTTTTTATCAGGATGGATGAATTAAAATGGTTGAAGTTTCTAATTTGCATGCTGATGTTAATGAGAATAAATGGTTTTAGAGTTCCTATAACTTTAGTCCAAGACGCAGTGGCAAAAGGCCAGTGCTTATACCATGCTCCCGGGAGCACAAGGAGCATGGTGGTCCTCTCACAATAGATGAGTGGGGACCACATATTAAAAAATGAAAAATCATTTTAAGTATGGTCCCCACTCCTTTATTGTGAGGAGGACCACCATGCTCCTTGTGCTCCCGGGAGCATGGTATAATTTGCGGGCAAAAGGAGGTGGTGAGTATATAAATGTTTCAATTTTTTTCTTTGATTTACCATAAAGTAATGAGATTTTAAGAAACATGTATCAGGATAATATGTCCGTGAGATTTTATGTGCGAAAATTTTGAATGAACCCTTGAAAGTATAGACATCTAATAATGTTATGAAGTGCAACGTGTAAATAAACTTTTGCTCCGTATCTAAATTGATCGAAATTTGAGGCTATTGATATCGTGAGAAACATTAATATTAGTCTGTAGTTGAAATGGAGGTACTCGTTATACGTATACCAATAAATAGTATTCATTATCTGGTTAATTATATTAGCCTTTACGATTTGTATTTTATAAACTCAAAAAAAAAAAAAACAACACAAGTAACATATATATGGAGTTTAATGCTGGAAAAATGTTAAAACAATGCAGTCTGCTTGGATGGAAGTCCGCCAGCTTACCATATTGACAAGGGTTCTGGAAATGGTGTTAATAATTGGTTGATCCATATGGAGGTTTGTGCATCTTTTTGATTCTAACTTCTTTCTCTTGTTCTACTATCTATCTTTATCAAACCATGTTGTGATTTAAAGGCAGAGACGACTTGGATAGGATTGGTTAGGATTGATTTAATGACAAAGGTATGGTCTACCGAATTAGATACCTACAGAGAACATATGCATGTATTCTATGGACATGTTTGGCTAAACCCTAACTTTTCCAAAACCACTTCTTAGAAACAATTTCTGAAAAAGAGTTTATGTTAGAGGAGCTCCGAATTTGAGCATCTACTTCTAATGAACAAATTAAATTTACACTAAAGTGCTTCGTCTCACAAGCTAGATATATAGAGTTTCTCAATTTTGGGTGTATGTTTGGCCAATTTTTAGTTTCTAGGACTCAAACACTTCACGTGTTTGGCCAAACACACCTATGTAATGTTGTGCGCGAATGGAGGGAATAGTGATCGAATTGATCCATCATACACGGGGAGTAAATCTATATCGTATATACCTATCATTAGTAATAACGGTACATCTATGTCTCAAGTTTTTAATTAAGAACAAAATAAAATGATTAAACTCAACAACAAATAACATTAGTTTCGAAAGATTTTCAGTATAAGCTCACGATTATACTTAGCAAGTATAACATTTCCTTTCCTCAATTTACCAACAACGATCATCATAATAATCAATGCATTTGGGTTGCTACGATACAAATTAAAGGCTACTTAGGCCCTGTGCGATTCAACTTATTCAACGGTGTTTTCAAATCAGATCAGATTTATTCAAATCAAATCAAATCAGATCAGTTTTATTCAAATCAAATCAAATCAGATCAGAATTATCCAAATAACAATCAATGAATGTAGTCTATTTTTAGTTATTAATTCGTCTAGTTGCAGTTAATTAATCAGTTAATTCAGTTCAGATCAAATCAAATCAAATTTATTCAAATCAAATCAAATCAGATCAGTTCAAATCAAATCAAATCAAATCAAATCAAATCAAATCAGAAAAATGCAGTCCAATCGCACAGGGCCTTATTCAACCGATTCCTTCAACAACCTAATATAAGCTAGCCAATCAATTAATAAACGCAGTAAATTAAACTAGTTGTACACCTAACGATTACAACTATCAATATATATAAAGGAAAAATTGTGGGAAATCAACTTATTAAAACTTTTTTTGTGTGAAGAATCACCTATTTATTACCACTTTTGCTTTATTGGGCGCACCTTACTCGGTTCCCTGGAGCAATTAAATGAATAATTAAGTTAATTAATTTTAATTTCTAATTTCTCTATATTAACTAATTATTGATTTTCCCCCTCAAAAAAAAACTAATTATTGATTCTGTAATTAAAATTGCCTAATACAACAAAATTATTTTCCCTAAAGAAAAGAATTCTCACATCATTCCTCCCGCAACAATTTTCCCTAAAACACGTACCTCATCTTCAAAACTAACCCTACAACATTTTAGGTTTGTCAAAATAATATAGCAACACAAAACGGGAAGATATCATAAGGTAATGAGGGAAAATATATCATCATATTCTACCCAAGTAATAATAACTTGGTAGTACAACATTTCAATTTAAGTGCAAATCGTTCATTTATTTATAGGTCGGTGATGTTAGCCGTAGCACTGTGTTGGACTAGCAAAACTGTATATAGGTACGGTCCATCCGTCCATATATAGTACTAGGTTTAAACCCGTGCGTTGCACGGTTAAAATGTTATATCGTACTTAATAATTATTTCTTTCTTTTTTGAATAACGGTCTAGTTATTAAGGTGATCGAACAAATGTGGACTCTCTCTATGCTGCCCGAAATCCTTTTGTTGGAAAACCCGTGCGCGTGACACTTTGTCATATTTCAACTTTTTAATTAGTTTATCTTTAAATAAATGAATTATTATGAAAATTACTGATTGAATATATGTTACTTATGATGTCTCCTTATCTCCATACATCACTCATGTCACTTTATGTTTATAATTCTCCATATTTCCCAACGACTAATCATATGGATCGATATATCTCAATCAAAATCATGTGTTTTTTTATACATATGCACGGTTAAAATGTTATATTGACTTAATAATCATTTTTTTTAATAACGGTCTAGTGATAAAAGTGATCGAACATATGTGGACTCTCTATGCTCCCCAAAATCCTTTGTTGGAAAACCCGTGCCCGTAGACTTTGTCATATTCTTATTTATTAATTAGTTTATCACAAAATAAATTAACTATGATAATTACTGATTGAATGTATGTTACTTATGATGTCTCCTTATCTCCCTACATCACTTATGTCACTTTATGTTTATAATTCTCCATTTTTCCCGAAACAACTAATGCATATAGATCGATATATCTCAATTAAAATCATATCTTTTTCATAAATATGTGTAAATGGATCTTATATTGAAGTACATTTCATCACGAATCTAATGATACATGTATTGTAATATTCTGATATACGTTGCCCAATTAAAACACATTATATGGTTTTCATAAAGATAGATTTATGTGAGCATTTAAAAAAAATTGGACTCTATCCTTACAAAATATTTGAAACAAAATTCACAATTATCTGAACATTATCTTTCCCAAAATTGTGAGAAAATTCTATTTCTCTATGGTGTATTGTGGCAATTTCTACATTTTTAGACGCGCCGTATGCATCGGTCAAAAGGCTCTTAACTTTTCAAAAGTATAGAGTTTCACGGTAATTGGACTCTCTCTTTGCATTTCTTCATTTCTAATGCGTTTTGGGAATTTCTTGATTTATAGACGCGCTGTATGCATTCGTCAAAAAAAACTTCCACGTAACTTTTTAAAAACATATGTAAATGGATCTTATATTGAAGTACATTTCGACACGAATTTATTGATACATGTACGTAATATTCTGATATACGTAGCCCAAGTTATAACAAATTATATATGTTTCATGTAGATAACTTTACGTTAGAGTTTTACAAATATTGGACTCTCTGTGTGCATTTCTTCATTTCTAGTGCGTTGTGGGAATTTCTTGATTTATAGAGCGCCGTATGCATTTGTCAAAAGCCTCTTTTATATATATATATTGATTTCAATCATGAAGTAGCACTTGATTAAGCAGTGCTGAGATGAGCATCCATGTCTTTTGCACAACCAAGCAGAAAATTGATGAAAATATCCGCATCTGGAGCACTCTGAGTGATCTTCTTCTCATACTCGAAGCTCCACTTCACAAAACAACCCTCCTCTTTACCCTTTGGAATTGCTTGTATCTTGGACTTGAGGGTCTTGTAATAGCTCATGATGTTTCCACCAAGATGACCATAGCACACTGACCTGCTCTTCACATCTATCTCTGCGACTTTCGTCCTCACATATTCCTGACGACCATCTGCACATGGATATACATACATCAGCCACATGTATGTCAGGTTTACGTTGGACTTGAGCTCCCCTCAAACAAACCCGTCATAACTTTAAAAAATGGAAATTTCGACGTAAATATTAACAACAACAATATATACTTACCCAGGACATAATGCCATGTCTTCACAGCACCAACTGAGTGAGAGTGAGTCCCCTGATGCAACTCAATTGCAATAATTTTTTCAGGCACCATTCTTAAGATATTGTTGGTCTCCTGAGTCCAAGCATTGAAGAACTTGTCAGCATCACATTTCAGCTCAATTTGCCTTTCAACCCTTTGCTGCTGAGCCATTTCGATCTTAATTAAATAATTATTAGTCTTATATATTAAGAGATGATATATATATTTTATAGTTCTCTTAAAATTATATATAGAGAGACACGAGAATCCCCATACAAAAATAAGCAAAAGATAGATAAACGTCGTCCATGCATAAATTTTTATGGGATTCTCCAGTCACAATTAATAGATACCCTTAAAATACCAATGTACGGATCGAGTATGTATTATGTAACCTTTGGGATTGATACGAAATTCGATTCAATTAGCTAAAAGATAGGGTTATTAGGAGAGTTAGCCCCTACTAAAATTAAATTAAATTTCCTCTAGCCTTCTACGCTCTGATCTAGTTAAGCTAGCTAGCAAATCTCGATATAAAAGATTAAAGCTACCCTAATGGTTAGGATGCCAACATGTCTGAAGATCATCTCGTGTTCGAATCCTCATATATGTCCCTACCCCGATAGCATTAACTGCTTACAATTGAGCACTGAAGATAGTGGCCGGGAGTACGTGATTCGTAGAGCCTACCATTGCATGCACCAACCAGGCATATAATGAGTTTGAAAGGAGAATGTGCGAACGTCGAAAATTCCATTTGAAAGGGGATTATATTCTTCGATTTTTCTATCTTAGACTACTCTTTGTTCCGGTCATTTCTTATATTTGTTTTATCTTTGCACAAAGAGAGGTGGAGGTACGGGAGGAATTGAACAAGGGCGGAGGTAGGATTTCAGGGTCATTTATCAAAACGACTAATTTGGTAAAACTATTTAACACAACGACCACATCCTATAACTATTGACCAAAATGACACAAAAACCGACTAAGCGAAGAGTCTAAACTAGTAGTGGTTAAGGCCCAGCCAATGATCGATTTTATCTTAACAACCCTGAATCGTGACATAACAAGTTACAAACACAAACTTCAATTATTTACGTGCAATTACTGAAGTGGTTTAATTTGGGCAGGGTGGAGCATGGTGCAACAATGCCACTACTTGCTTAGAGCGTACAAAAGAGGGCTTTGGTTCATCTAAGCACATGTCCAAGCTTTACACTTTCGGTGGGATTTTAGATAATCAGGCTGTTACCAATCCTGGTACGAATGGTTCTAATATATTTTTGCTTTAATTTGATGATAATGTACGTAAATTGTTCTAATGATATTGAGACTCTAAATGAATTTCGCAGATTTCTACAATTGGAATAAGGTTATGATTCGGTATTGTGATGGATCATCGTTCACTGGAGATGTTGAAGCAGTCGATCCTGTATGTTAATCGATTATAAAATGCCAATTTTCGGTGTCTGGAATAATTACGTGTATTCTAATTTGTAGTACATGCGTGCTGCATAATGAGCAGGAGGCTAAGGTGTTCTACAGAGGAGAGAGGCTTTGGAGGGCTGTTATGGATGATTTGCTAGCTATAGGAATGAAGAATGCTCAAAATGTATGTATGATACATTATTATACATGATTATTGATATAATTGGTATAAATTTTCGTATGATCGCATTAGTAATTAACGAAAAGGGTGTTTGGAACGATATGGCAGGCGATTCTTGGTGGATGCTCTTCTGGTGGGTTGGCTGCTATTCTTCAATGTGATAATTTTCGCGCTTTGTTACCTGGTGCCAAAGTGAAATGCTTCTCTGATGCCGGGTTTTTCATTAACGCGTAACGTACCAGCAACCCTTAATTCTTTCATTTCAGTCCTAGTACGTATACTGCTAAATATAATTTTCCAAAATTTGACTGATGAATCTGTATTTTTCATACAGCAAAGATATATCTGGCATTGCACGTACACAAGAACTGTTTACGCAAGTTGTTACTACACATGTAAGTTCGCTATCCAATATCCATATATCAAACCTTAGAGCATGTGTTCTGTTTCTTATTGAAAAAAATCGATTTTTGTTTCGTGTTTGTGCTAGGGATCGGCCAAAAACTTGCCTGCATCTTGTACCTCACAGCTCAGTCCTGAACTGGTTTGTGACAATTCTCGACTTTTATCATGTATTTGTTTTTAGTATATTGTTCCCTATTATGTCTTCTAAATGTTCTGATATGCTTTGAAACAATGAATAAAAACATTATCCAGTGTTTTTTCCCTGAAAATGCCGCAAAGGGAATTCAGACGCCATTGTTTCTCGTAAATTCAGCCTACGACTCGTGGCAGGTTTGGACCGCATGCTCTTCTTAGTACCTGTTTATAATAGGGAAAATCAGTAGATGCTGGATGTCAAAATAGTAATTTTAAAGAACATTTGACAGTTTTTGGATGTCATAATTGTGCAGATAGACAATACTCTAGCACCAGGAGTTGCTGATCCTCTTGGAACTTGGCGCAATTGTAAGAATAACTTACTGAACTGTTCTGACAGTCAGCTACAGACACTGCAGGGTTAGTCTTTTAGCTGATTTCGTAATTTTCAGATACTGGTAACCTTGGACGGGACACAGATCTGATTGCTTTCGAAACTTGAAACATATATACTGATAACCTCGAACACCTGTGTGGATCTAGGTTTCAGGACAGAATTCATTGCTGCATTGACATCCCTAGGAAACAACCCGTCGAGAGGGTTGTTCATCAACTCTTGCTATTGGCACTGTCAAACTCTAACCCGAAACACATGGCTCAAGGATGATTATTCCCCTCTGTTAGATAATACTGTAAGAACATTATATTATGTCATGTCCCTTACTATTTTTTTCATAATTTCTTGCATACAATCTACCTTATGTTTCGATCATCATTGTGAACTTATGGTTGGTTGTCGGAATGCAGACGATAGCAAAGGCAGTGGGAGACTGGTATTTCGACCGAAAACCCTTCCAAAAGATTGATTGCCCGTACCCCTGTAACAAAAGTTGTCACAACCGCGTGTTTGGGTAGTAATGATTTGTACAAGCAAAAGTTACATCTAATTGTGGACCGTTTAGGCCGGTCCCGAGCCACACACGAACTGTAAAGTATTGAAAATTTACCTTATATAAAAGTTAATACTTCTTATTATTCACGCAATTCTCAAAGCCGCCATTTTCATTATAGGTCATTCGTGACCTGTAACTAATTTAATTTGCGTACATTTGAACCCCCTTATCGTGTCTTATCGGCCGCAGCCTTAAGACTTGTTGTTGATGATATCTCTTTGTAACCATACATGTTCAAAACTTGACGTATAAAGTTAATTAACTTCTACTGATGCTTTAAGCTTCAGTAAAAAATTAGTGACCACATTTGTAATATAGCAGAAAAATATCCCCTTCCACTTAAACAAACGTGTTTTCTCATTTGGTACGTTGCTTCTTACTGCGTATGAACTAAAATTTACAACTATATATATACAATGTAGTCCTATCTTAATTTCAATGTGCTTCTAAAAAATGTTTTTGAAAAGAAATTAAAAACAAGAAAAACAATTGTTTTGCAGTTCTTCACCAAATTTCTTCTATGTGGATGTATGCAAAAATGTCCCTTTTCAGGTATTTCAGCTGGTATCAAATTACTCTGTAATTAGGTTTAATTAGCATGCATGTATTAAACTGAGGATGCTATAGATTATCTAACTGAATATAGTAGTGAAAAGACTAGCTAGCTAACTTAAGGTAGTTGGAACAAAGTTTTTGTACCAAAATATTATCTAACTTAAGTTTATGATTAGACCGCTAATACATACGGAGTATACGAGTTTAAGTTTTCTCATGACGCGATTCTTGATCTCTAACTGTACTTATACATGTACAATTGACAACTTAGGTTTTCTTTTAACAAAATCAAATATGTTTAAAGTAGTAGTATCTCTACTTTTTATTCTATGGTTTTTAGTTATTTTTCTAAATTGAACAGGTTGCTAGATTCTTCAAAATGGTTGGAGCTTTTGATTTGCATGTTGTTGCTGATGAGAGCTAATGGGTACAATGTTACTATAACATTGGTACAGGATGCAGTAGCTAAAGGGGCTGGTAAGCATCTAACATTTCTCTTTTATTTGAAGTAATTGTCTTCGACGAAAATGTGTCTAACTGTGAAATTACAAAACCGACTTCAAAACATGAGACAAAATAGACTGTATATAAGCCTAGTTAGGTTTCATCCTAAAACAATCGACTGATAAATGTACGTGTTTGTAACACACTAACGCAGTCTGCTTGGATGGAAGCCCCCCAGCCTACCATTTTGACAAGGGCTTTGGAGATGGTGCAAATAACTGGTTGGTTCACTTGCAGGTTAGTGCATGTGTTTTTAAGTCTTAATTATATGTTAATTTCATGACAAAGTATGACATGAAACAATCATGCACATATATAAAAAATGCTAAAGATCAGACTGTTTTTTTAGTGATCTGCACACTGTAGATGTTAGTAATGTATAAGTTCTGCGTGCATCAGTTCAGTATCAATAATATCATTACGTCCTCGTTACATTTTGGTTTGGCGTAGGGAGGAGCATGGTGCAATGATGTAACTACGTGCCTCGATCGATCAAAAACTGGTTTGGGTTCATCTAAGTTAATGAGCACAAATTATTACTTTTCAGGGATATTGAGCAACAAGTCACAGTACAATCCTGGTACTAATTAATTTGTCTAGTTGAGTCTGTTTTCCTGTCATATTTCAATGACATTTCTGAGTTCTGACTTCTGAGGTAATGTGTAAATAAATTGTTAAGAGTTCTACAACTGGAATCGAGTTGAGGTGCGTTACTGTGACGGATCATCTTACACTGGAGATGTTGAAGAAGTTGATCCAGTATGTAAACTTCCAACTTTAAACACCAATTATATAATTTATCATTTTAAAGAGAAAATGATATCGATTTTTCTGGTGGAATGTGCAGAGTACAGGACTTTTCTACAGGGGAGCTAGAGCTTGGAGGGCGGTTATGGATGATTTGTTATCAAAAGGAATGAAAGATGCTCAAAATGTACGATAAGTGATGTCGATTCAGCGACTTTCTCTAGTGAGTTGCTACTGTTTAGTCTGTATTTATCTGAGAAGAAATGGCAAATGCAGGCTGTTCTAGCTGGTTGCTCAGCTGGTGGGTTGGGTGCTATCCTGCAATGTGATCATTTCCGAGATTTGCTGCCTGCTTGTGCCAATGTCAAGTGCCTCTCTGATGCCGGGTTCTTCATAAACGCGTAAGGTATCTGAACCCAATGTGATTTCCTAGTTCTGTTTCCACTGAAGTCTAAATTGTGGACTTCAAACAATCCAACTTCCTATACAGGGAAGCTGTTGCTGGAGAGAGACCTCTTCAAGGATATTTCGCTGAAGTTGTTACCACACATGTACGAATATTGATCCCTCTCATATCTCTCCACTGTCACGCCATAGGCAAAAACCTTTGAGACGCTGAGGTAATGTCGTTGTTGCATTTCCGATTTCTGACATATTTGGCCGTCCCCCTCAGGGATCAGCAAAGAACTTGCCTCAATCCTGTACTTCCAAATATAGCCCTGAACAGGTAACTGATGCACCTTGGTCTCGGTCTCATGACCGTTATATGTTCAGAAATTATGCTCTCTAATACTGATAAGGTCTGCAACTCTGAAATTAAATCACAGTGCATCCTCCCTGAGTATGCTGCAAGGGACATTCAGACGCCGTTGTTTCTGCTAAATCCAGCCTACGATATATATCAGGTACACATGTCCTCTACTTTTCTACTGTTTCTTTCTTATTAGAAGGCATACGACTTTATCTACAACGGGACTATGTGTTTGGGGTTGCAGATAGGCGGTGTTTACCTGCAAGGTCTAGTTGATCCTGGAACATGGAGAAATTGTACCAATGACATAACACAGTGTTCTGATTGTCAGATTGAAACATTGCACGGTAAATCTCTTGTATTTATCGATCATGTATCTGTATATCATCAATCTATCTATCTATCGATCTATAATTCTTGGTTAATTTGGACCATAACAATACGAAACATATCACCTCATACAAGTTACAACGAAGTCATATGAGCATTCGTATTTTTATCTGATATCACTGAAACTACAAATTTTGGGAATAAGGCTTGGTTGTTGTTGTATCACTGAAACTACAAACAAACATTTACAGGTTTCAGAACACAGTTATTAGCAACATTGTCATCCCTAGGCGAAAATCCATCCAGAGGACTGTTCATCAACTCTTGCTACTGTCACTGCCAAACTGAGACCCAAGGAACATGGTTTAGGGACGACTCTCCTCGCCTAGACAATACCGTAATGAAATATTTCCATCTTATTCTCATGTTTGCAATCGTTACAGTCGTACAACACTGCCCTTTTATTACAAATGATGTTCTGATTACGAATGTTTGCTTTGCAGACGATTGCAATGGCAGTTGGAGACTGGTTTTATGATCGCAATCCTGTCCAGAAGATCGACTGTGCATACCCTTGCGACAAAACTTGTCACAATGTCGTCTTTAACTCTCTACGTAACAAAGAAGATTTCCCTGCTTTCAGGACACTTACTAGATTGAGAAATATCACCCATTCACAATATACTAGGCTAAGTTAATACTCCAAGTTATACTGTTTCTTCACAACTTGATGTCCATATTAAGCAACAGTCACTCGCTCAAAATAACAGAATAAGTGTGTGCCCGTAGCAGGAAGATTTTAATAGATAATAATATAATAAATATTATTAGGTTGTATTTTGGAATATTCTAAACTATAGAATATTCTATATCTAGGAAACCTGGGGTATGCTCCAAGTTATTGGGTAGTATAAATACACATCTCATTATCAATAATAGACAAGCATGATATTGTGTGGGTATTTGTATTCTTATATGGTATCCGCTAGTTAGGTTTTCTTCCGTTGCCCTAACTCTTGATCTTCTTTTGTGCGTTCGATTCTGGCTGGAGATGGCTTTCACCTCTCCCATCTCCAAGCCATCTCCGGCTGGCCATCCTCCAGCCTTCTCCTTTCCCTTTTATGTTAGTCCCACCAATCCGTCTATGCTACCCCCGGGGTACCATGCGCATGGTACCCCCCGCGTCCAGTACAGATGTGTCAGCCAAGCCCAATATAAAAGTCAGACCAAAGGTAAAGCAAAGCCCAATAAAAATGCTCCCACGTACCAAATTTGAGAATGTGCCAAATTCAAATGAAAAGGCCCACCCTAATATAAAGGCCCATTCTATCTACAACCCAATACACTTATAACACAACCCAAACTCATTATCTCTCCTCCTCTTCCCCACTACTACCCACCCGACCACCACCCCAACCCCCCCGCCACCACCGCCGCCCTCACTGACCACCACCCAGGCGCCAGAAACCCACCACCGGTGGCGCCATCCTCCGGCGACCACATATCCCCACCCCTACGATCGCGGTTTATCCTCCTCCCACTCCATTTTTTCTTTTTAATCCATTTTCTCTCTCTTCACATGTACGCTGATTTTTGTATAATGTTTTTTGCATCAATTGGTGAAGGTGGGTGGTGTGGATAAGTTAGACATTAGATTGTAAGAATAGGCTCAGTCGTAGCGAAGTTGGAAGTTTTGGTACCTTTATAGGAACATACTAGATCGTGATGAAGGTTTTTTGTGCTGAATTGACAATTAGCACTTGTTATCCAATGCTAGTTTTCATAGGCATTAGTCCATTACTATAGAAAAAAACGGTCATTACCCCTATAGAATTTGGCCATTACTATACATAAACATGATCATTACCCTTGTACAATTTGGTCATTACTATACACAAATATGGTCATTAGCCTTATACAATTTGGTCATTACTATACACGAACACGGTCATTACCCTTATAGAATTTGGTCATTAACCTTATACAACTTGTTCATTACTATACACAAACAAGGTCATTACACTTATAAAATTTGGTCATTACAATAAACAAACACGGTCATTACCCTTATTGAATTTGGTCATTACTTTATACAAACACGGCCATTATCCGTATAAAATTTGGTCATTACAATACAAAAACACGGTCATTACCCGTATAAAATTTGGTCATTACCCTTATTGAATTTGGTCATTAATATATACAAATACGGCCATTACCCTTATACAACTTGGTCATTACTATACACAAACACGGTCATTACCCTTATAAAATTTGGTCATTACTATGCACAAACACGGTCATTACCCTTATTAAATTTGGTCATTAATGTATACAAATACGGTCATTACCCTTATACAACTTGGTCATTACTATACACAAACACGGTCATTACGCTTATAGAATTTGGTCATTACTATACACAAACACGATCATTACCCTTATAACTTGGTCATTACTATACACAAACATAGTAATTACCTTTTATAATTTGGTCATTAATATAAGGAAACGTGGTCATTACCCTTATATAATTTGGTCATTACGATACACAAACATGGTCATTACCCTTATAACTTGGTCATTACCATACACAAACATGGTCATTACCCTTAATAGTACTTGGTCATTACTATACACAAATATGATCATTACTATAAGGAAATGTTTCATTTTCTTAACGAAATTGATCATTACCATTACCTTTACCATTATTATTATTATTATTATTATTATTATTATTATTATTATTATTATACTTATTATATCACTAAAAATCAATAATAATAATTATTATTATTATTATTATTATTATTATTATTATTATTATTATTATTATTATTATGTAAACAATGATAATACTGATCAAATAATGATATTAGTCAACACAATATAAAATAAAATAAAAACATTTTGATGCTTTTTTGAGGGTACATTTCGATGCTACATGATATTGATACTAGTCAACCCCCACCGCTAAGCTTGTAGAACACAGTTTCAATACTAGATGATTTGACAAAGCACTCTCCAAACTTTTGTGTGATACGATTGAGTTGTAGTAGTAATTTGACAAGATGTATGGGTTCTTGGTCAACATCAGATTTTGCCTCTTCCACCATCTTTGACCACAAATCATCCTCAAATTCTTCAACTTTTCTGATCAAATAATTGCTTGTTTTTTATGATTAAGAGAGTTGGGTACACAAGAAACAAGATCGGAGAAACTGAGTCTACAACAATTAGGGTATTTGTAGATGATGGTCACAACTCCTTTTCCGACGACGACGGCGGCACAAGCGACGGTGGTTCGTTGGTTGGGGCAGAGTTGATGGAGTGGGTAAGGGGGAGGAGAGAGAAAATATATTAGGTATATGGGTATGGTGAGGAGAGAGAAAGTGTATCAAAATGGAAGAGTGAGGAAGAAGGAAGTCACGGGCTATTTTTTGCAATACTGCCTTGAGCTTTTGGTTTGGGCTGAAATCAACAAATATAGTGGGCCGACTCAAACCCACTCCAATAAGTGGACGGGGGGTACCATGCGCATGGTATCCCGGGGGTACCATATCATTTGCGTAGTCCCACGCATATTAGGTTAGGTTTTTATTTCTCACAAAAATAAAAGTTGATGATGTTTGATTGAGCCGTGGTTTGACATCGGCGTATAGCTATGACAACAACAAGCTTGTATCCTTCGTGGTGGATTCTTTTTCTTCTGTCTCTCCCTCTTCTCCTCCTCTCTTACTCTGTGGTTCGTCCACTTTGGTCCTGGTTCGCCAGTTTGACTTCTCCTCTTCTTCCCATCTATCTGTATGGTTCACCCACTATGGTCCCCATAATGGTATGACCTCGATCTCTATCTGGTTCGCTAGCGTCCTCAACCTCTCAGCACCAGCGGGGCGTCGCGACTCGCCATCTCTTTCTCGCGACTCGCCACCCCTTTCTCACGAGGATTCGCCCCCCCTTCTCGCGACTTGTGTGATTGTTCCGTCTACTGGTCCGTCTTCTGGTCCATGTACTGGTCCTTCTGTTGTTCCGTCTACTAGTCCTTGTGTTGAGATCTCTCTTCTTATTTGTGCGACGACGCTTGCTACAACCTTGGATCCTTGTTGCACTCCGGTCATGCTCTGCCGCATTGTCTTCACCCAATGGCTCCTGTGGAACCATCTTCACCTATTGGCTCCTGCCGCCGTGTCGTTACCTACTGGCTCCTGCTGAAACGTCTACGACTCTTGGCTCCAGTCGAAGCGTCTTTACCATATCGCTGCTACTGCGGGGGTGTAATAGATAATAACATAATAAATATTATTAGGTTGTATTTTGGAATATTCTAAATTATGGAATATTCTAGATCTAGGAAACCTGGAGTATTCTCCAAGTTATTGTGTAGTATAAATACACATCTCATTATCAATAATAGACAAGCATGATATTGTGTGGGTATTTGTATTCTTATAGATTTGTATCTATTTTCATGATCAGATTGTACAAGTAATGTTTACGATCATAAATAATCAACTTTTTCGTAGGTTGATTTTTTATTGTATTATGTTCGAGTGTTTTCTATCTTCTACCATATCAATCATAATATTACGGAGGTAATAAAGCACTAGCTTCGGCTTTTGGTTAGAATGGACCTTTCGCGTCAAATAAGCATATGTAGAATGAACAAATTTATCAGCTAGTATGAACATATTGGCAGCTTTCATTCATAAATTTACATACTTCATTTTAAAACCTTACCGTGTAATAAAGACAGCTGATTCAAGAAATTGTAAAGTCAAGTATTGGGCAAAGGGAGACTAACCAAAGTGCAGAGTACCCAACCTTTGGTTTCTATTTTTACTGTGTGTATATTATTATTGTATTAATATATTCAGCCTTTTTTACACTAGAAGGAGTGCCTTCCTCCTAAAACTCTCGTAAAAAAAAAAAAAAAGACTCACCATCTTATCGGAGCGATAGAGTTGGTCTCGAGTTCAAACCCTAATTTTACGACAGTGGGTGCAAGCCCCCGCCCCCTGAAACAAAATAAAAATAAAAAAAATAAATAATGTCAGTGTGAATATATATAACAAAAGTCAAGGCTAAAGCTTTGACCTTTATAAATCTTGAAATTATGGGAAGCCACTAGACAGTCTGGTTCATGTCTACTGAGCTAAAAACCAAATTATGCGCTTCAACTTGAATATTTTGTTTTTGTTATTATCTATGCACGGCAGCTTCCTACTGACGCTTTCCCTTCTACAGTAATGTATAAACAACTGACTTACATACAAAGTCGTCCCTCTCACTACTGTGCTTCAGAAGCAAAAAGCATCCAATTTTTACAAGGTACTACATCTTGTCTTAGATTCATCAGTAGCTTAACTTTTACATCTGACCCCGTATATATCTCTCTATTGGCGGGAACCTTTGAGACACTTGGTAATGTTGTTGCCGTACTTATAGTTATTGTTATGTTTGTAGCTCAACATTCATATTGCTATATGACATTACTTATGAGTTGTGACGATTCATGTTAGCCAAACCTAAATCACTTCGTGACTAAGGCTTTATCGTTGTTGTTGCAGTGATGGTGGTTATTGTCACACATATGAGTGACAGGCTACAGGCTAACTATTCTTAAAGTATCTGTTTTCTTATTTATTTTTGTTTTTTTTGGAGATAGGATGGCTAATAATGCAAAATGGCTAGTGTATATGATCTGCATTGTGATGCTGATTAGAGTTGATGGTTTTGATGTTCCAATAACGTTCGTAGAAGATGCAGTGGCGAAAGGGGGTGGTAAGCATCTTTATTGTATGTCTTAAATGAGTGACGACTCTGACGAGGCTTGATTCGCCCCTATTTTTACGTGTCTGATAAATGTAACTTGATGCAGTCTGCTTGGATGGAAGCCCCCCTGCTTACCATTTTGACAAGGGTTTCGGAGCTGGTGTTAATAACTGGTTGATTCATATGGAGGTCTGCACATTTTTCGGAATTTCAGATTTTCATCTACATGATATCACAACATTGATGAATTCATTCTGATCTTCTGATTTTTTTTTTCAGGGAGGAGCATGGTGCAACAATGCAGCTACATGCCTAGCGCGAACTCAAGACCGCTTAGGTTCATCTACATTGATGACCACCAATTATACTTTCTCTGGTATCTTGAGCAACAAGGCAAAGTACAGTCCTGGTACATTTTTTTAACATCTACTTGTCAAAACATTTCATATCTTCTCAATTGTGTTATAATTGGTAATAATACTTCTTGAGGCACATTTCACTTGGTAGACTTTTACAACTGGAATCGGATCAAGGTGCGTTATTGTGATGGATCTTCGTACACAGGAGATGTCGAAGCAGTTGATCCAGTATGTAATTCGTAGAACAGACATCTTAGTTTACGCAAGTAGAAACTTTATTTTAGAAATATAATGCAATCAAGACAATCATCTGATGTTTGCTGTAATTAACAGACTGCGAAAGTTTTCTACCGAGGAGCTAGACTCTGGAGGGCAATCATGGATGATTTGTTAGCTAAAGGAATGAAGGATGCTCAGAATGTATGATATTTGATACTACAGTTTTACAAGGCATTTCTTTTTTTCGGCTTCTATCCTTGGTTTTACTGACGAAAACCTGGCAAATGCAGGCGATTTTGGCTGGATGCTCAGCTGGTGGACTAGGTGCTATTCTGCAATGTGATAATTTTCGAGCTCTGATGCCAACTAATGCCACAGTGAAATGTTTATCTGATGCGGGCTTCTTCATCAACGCGTATAAATTCTAATGAGCCTGAGTGATTTCCTGGCCTATTTCATTTGTTAATGAAGTCTTAAGTCTAACTGTGACCTGTCTAAATTTATTTAACAGCAACGATGTGTCAGGAGCAGCACATATTCAAGAATTCTTTGCTCAAGTTGTTAACACACATGTAAAGATTCTCATCTATCTTGATCTGTCTCTTTTATTCCTTGTTTTTGCGATTCATCCTCTTACAGACTTTGTATGTAATTTTAACACAGGGATCAGCAAAAAATTTGCCAGCGGCCTGTACCTCTAAATTTAGTCCTGAACTGGTAAGCAATGCAACTTCCCTCTCAAATTCAGTCCTATATGAATCTGATATATTTCTCGAATTGATGTTACTGAAATTTAAAAAGTTTCCTATCATCGGAATTACAGTGCATGTTCCCCGAGTATGCTGCAAGGGAAATTCAGACGCCGTTGTTTTTGCTGAATGCAGCTTACGATTCATGGCAGGTGTGCATCAGCGTTACTCTTTCTAGTCTCCCTATCTTGCTACATTTCTAAATAGAACAATGAAAAAACCAGACTTTTCCAAGAGTTTAAGCACTTATCTATACAACACCTATATACTGAAAAAATGAATGCACTAAGAACTTATATTATTTACTCAGCCAAAAAAAAAGAACTTACAGTATTTACTAATCTGTTTGTTAAGAATGTATGAATTTTTGATCTTGTCATCAGTATATGTATGGCGTAAATCATATGTTTGAGGCTTCTGACTTAAAGTGTCACGGGCCGTAATCTGCTGCAGGTAAAGAACACCCTGGCACCTGGTGTAGCTGATCGTCATGGAACATGGAGAGACTGCAAGACCAACATAACTCTGTGTTCTGACAGTCAGCTTCAAACACTACAAGGTTCATTTCTTGTTCATATGAATGATATGATGATACTTGCCGCTTCATTGATTGAGGGGCAGGGGCAAGGGTTAGTTTGGAACATCGTTTCTTACTTTTCGATCTCCTTACAAACATAGGAAAGATCATATCATCATAACTTCATAATAACTTATTCTGTACACAGAAAATCAATCACCTTCACAAAGATAACAATTTAACAACATCAATTTCAGGTTTCAGGACACAGTTTTTAGCAGCATTGTCGTCCCTAGGCGACAACTCGTCTAGAGGGTTGTACATCAACTCTTGTTACTGTCACTGTCAATCTGGGACTCAAGAAACATGGCTGAGGAACGACTCTCCCCTGCTAGAAAACACGGTATGATATAACCGTCTCATTGTTTCTTGTTTGTGCTAGCTAGTTCAACTAAGTATCAATGTTTGACAATGAAATGAATCTTCTTGCAGACGATTTCCAAGGCTGTTGGAGACTGGTTTTATGACCGCAATCCCTTTCAGAAGATCGATTGCCCTTACCCTTGCGACAATACCTGTCACAACCGCGTTTTTGAGTAACTCGGACTACTCTGATTTCAGATCTTTCTCCACATCCATATTGAGAAAATTTCCATGAAATAGATCATACAGTAGGTTTTGTTTAGTTTGTACTGTTTGGTTTAGCTCGAATTTGGTTTAGTGAACATGGATAGTGTTGCACAAGTCATACTACTAAGTTAGTAGTCTTTGGTTACATCATTATTTGGATAGAAGGCAATAAAGTTAATAGTAAATTAAACAAGTATATTGTGCCATTTTTCCTTGGTAGTAGTTGCATAATTAGTGTATTCATGCATACATCGGACTACTATGCATAATAAGCTCGCGATAGAATAATACCTCTACAAGATCTTGACCACTTTGAGATTACCTCGTAATATTGTACGTGTCAAAATATTGCTCGTAGTCGTAGTACTATTATGTTCTTCCCAAAATACCCTTTCTAATCATCACATAGGTGATTAGGTGGCCTCATAGCGAAATGACTGGTCGTGTATTCTAGAATATATGTCACCGTCAATTGTTTTTGAGTCATCGGCGATAATACCGAAATAGATTTTCCAAAGAGTGAAGTGAGAAAATGGCAAGCTATGAATGTGATTGGATGGATAACACTGGTCATTTTCCAATCATCAAACCTAAACTTTAATAATGCAAAACTTCCTCGGGATCACCTCTAGGCTCTAGTTAGATTTGGTGCTCCACCTAATTTTAGTTAATGCCAACAGCTTTTGTTTTTTCCCTTCAAATTTTAAGAAGCAAATTGAATTAACTTGATATTTTTTTTATTGAAGCTAATCATGAGACGATAATCCATGCTTGTTGTAATTGAGAAAACTAGAGGGCCTAACTTTATAAGAGCGCCTAAAAACGAACGGGATTTTAATTTCAATATATTAGGAACGGGCAATGATTTTGCCTAATTAGCTTTGGCAAAATCATCGCCCTTAGGAACTGATTTATGAGTTTACGTCTTTACGGATGGGGTATTCAACTATTCGTCAACCACCGAGTTGCCAAAACTGTTCCTTTTTCTTTGGTGATATGTAGCCTAATTTTTTTTAGTGGTCAAAGTTTTCCAATTAAACCTTGGATGGCCTCCTTGAAGAAACACAGTACTGAATGCACTTTGGATTTTTGCGTTGAGAATCAACTTTGTGAGTTTTCTTCATCACGTTTCCAGTGGCGCCAATTAGCATTAGCTAACGCAAAAAAGTATGAACATATGTACATTTGTTGGCAAAAGAAAAACAACAAACACATTGACCCTAATAATTACTTTTAACAGCAAAAGGTCCAATTTAGCAGCTGACCGGTGTACCGTACCCAACATAAAGTAAACACAATGATAGTGAAGTGTTTGGTTAAGTAGCAATTATCTTAAATTCGCCATAGGAAGTTTCGAGTTTGAGTCCTTTCGTATACAGTTATTCGTTCGCCACTATCACATGCGTGAATCGAGTCAAAACCTTCCAAATCAATCGTTCTTGTATTTTTCCCCTAATTCAAATTCGTACCTTTAATTTCTCTAACAAAATCGATTAAGTTCGGTAACAACTCAATTACTCAACCAAGTGTTAAACAAATTAATGTACTCCGTAACTTTGCTCATTTATTGGGTCGTCGAATATGTATCGGCCATAGTTTAGTAAACACTTGTAACTTGGTCCGGGTAATCTGAAACAAACCCCATACATTTTTCCCCTTTTTTTTTCCTTGGGTTTTATTTATTCCATTGCCAACCAAAAGAAAGCTTTATCTTCTTGCAAAAGCTTCCGCCGTCTCCAACTCACAATTATTAATCCTTAGCCTTCAAAACTTCCCAAGGTATATATACTCTGCCAAATCTCTGTCTTTCTTATGCCACAATTTCAAGTTTCAGACCATAAAGTTGTCATCTTTATACTGATCTTTTTTTTTTTTTAAATCTTATATTATACGCATGTCATCATATACTATGTTATTTCCTTTGTAAACTTAATACTAACATGTAAGTTTTTCTTATGTTTTATTCTGAAGTGTGTAGTATAATCTAGTCCGATTTCTCGTATAGTGTAACGTGAAAAGTCGAAAACCCGTCTCTATTTACGTCCGAAACTAGAATTATTTAATGGGATTTTAGGAAAAGTTCGTATGGTAATGAATTTCGGTGGCTTTCCACTCTTTTGGGTTGAATTTACCAGGGGTGGTAAATTCTAAAGTTTTTTCAAAGTTGAAACAAATTAAAGTTTATTCCTTTGTGCCAAAAACAGCTAAAAGTTAAGAACTTTGTCATGTTATTGATCATGTGGAATTTAATGTCACTTTTTACTAATTCATGTTGATCATCATGTGGAATTTTTAAAGTGTTGTTTTACTATAACAAGAGAATTTATCTGTTTTTTTACTATTATCACAAGAGAATATCAGTTGTCTCCGAAGAATACTTCTGATCTCATACTGTCATGTCTGTTATTGTGCAGGATGGGTTACACAACAGCTAAACAACTGGTGAAAGTTATAATTTTCGCGGTAGTTTTGCTGAAAACAGATGGCTTATATGTTCCAACCACTTATGTCAGGAGTGCTGTGCCAAAAGGAGCTGGTAATAAGGTTTTAGGACATTTTATTGTAGGAAATGTTTAATTTGTTTGACGTCATCTTAGTTTTCCTGTCACATTTCTGTTGCAGTTTGTTTAGATGGAAGCGCGCCAGCTTATAATCTACACAGAGGATATGGATCAGGAATCGATAGTTGGTTGGTTCAAGTGGAGGTTAGTCTTACCTTTATAGCTATAATCTTGTAACTTTTGGGCTGTAGAATGCTCTGAATGAATGAATAATGATAATACAAGATTTGATCTTTTTCTTAGGTAAAAAGTTACAAGATTTGATGATTATTTGTTAGAGGCCTATATATGATCACTTAGCTTGTCAATGTTGTTAATTTTCGATGTCTATGCCTCTGTTTGTTTGGTTGTATATGATTTGTGAAGAATCTTACTCATGAGTACCAGTATGTTTCTTGTTTGGTTTATTTAACATATTATGGTGTAGGTGGATCAAATTAGCGCCTTTTTCATACAAATTCCGAGTCTTAGTTTGTGCTGAAAGTCTTCAAACACTTCATCAGCATAATCTCTTGATAAAATGTTTGTTACTGTTGGTTTATAGGGAGGAGGTTGGTGCAACAACATAACATCTTGTCTTGCGCGCAAGTACACTCATCTAGGATCATCCTGGAAGATGGACAAACTCCTTGCATTTTCTGGTATAATGAGCAACAAGCAAGTGTACAATCCAGGTTTGATGCAACTCCAATCTGGTAAACTTGTGTGTTCTACACGTATCCAGAGTTGGTGTAACTTACAATTGGTTTTTGTACAGATTTTTATAACTGGAACAGGGTAAAAGTTCGATACTGTGATGGGGCCTCATTTACCGGAGATGTGGATGCTGTCGACCATGTAAGTACTTTCTCAGGAATCTGTTTGTTTTTCTTTGAACCTTTCAATTTCATCAATAGATTCTTGTGTGATTATGTGGGATTATAGGCCACGAAGCTTCATTTCCGAGGAGCTAGAGTCTGGCGTGCTGTCATGGAAGATCTACTGTCAAAGGGAATGAGGGGTGCCAAAAAAGTAATGTTTAACACAGCTTGTTCATTGCTCTTTGTCTTGCAATATATATTATATGATTACTGAAGAGTTGCTGCATTAGGCTCTTCTTTCTGGATGTTCAGCTGGTGGATTGACTTCCATTTTGCATTGTGATAGCTTTCGAGCTCTTTTTCCTGCTGGTACTGAAGTTAAGTGCCTCTCAGACGCTGGCTATTTCGTCAATGTGTAAGTGTCATTTTCTTTCTTCCCTTCCAAATTTCTGTTCTCTGTGAACTCTTCCTGATTTGGTGCTTTCATATGACCCCTTTGTTATTGTGTAACAGGAGGGATGTCTTAGGAGCTTCCCATGTTGCGACTTACTTTCATCAGATAGTGAAATTACATGTACTACTCCAGATGAGTCTTTTGTGTCATCTACTTGTGTTTGTATAACTCGCGTGTAAGAAATGATCATTTGGCTTCTGATGCTGTGAATATTTGTAAATTTCAGGGCTCAGCAAAGAATTTACCTAGATCTTGCACTAAAACCATGAAGCCTGATCTAGTAAGTTCGTACTTGAGTATTTTCATGTTACAGTCATCAGGTCATGATCTCTCAGCCATGCTAACTTGTTAAAATGACTTACTAGTGCTTCTTCCCGCAATATGTGGTACCAAAGATCCAAACACCAGTCTTTATACTAAATGCAGCATACGACTCATGGCAGGTTAGTTGAATCCTACTTCCTCCCTAGATTTAGATGCATGCCAATTTTCAACAAATCTTAATGCTCAAGTTTTTCTCCTGGATTTTGTGAACCTGAGCTATTTAAAACTTGCAACGAACAAGTCAGTTTGTCGATCTCTATGCCTGACATTATAAAGTAATCACTGCACTTCATCTGTTACAAATGGTCATAGACAGCATTACTGCTTCCTTTTTCCTCTGCCAGTTGCACAATACTAATCAATGTATTTAAAACAGATTAGAAATGTTTTGGCCCCAGTTGCTGCTGACCCTCATGGCTACTGGTCTCACTGCAAGACGAGCATGCAGAATTGCTCAACTAATCAACTTGAAGTTATGCAAGGTTCATTGTCAACAATACCCAACAGATGGACTATATATTTTCATGTACATGGTTTCATTATTAGCTAAGAGTTGAAAATCTTTCGACTTATCTGTTCGTTTTTCCATTCTTCAGATTTCAGATCAGAGTTTTTAAATGCTCTGAAAGGGCTAGACACATCACCCTCCAGAGGACTGTTCATAAACTCATGCTATGCTCATTGCCAAACTGAACTTCAAGAAACATGGTTCAGTCGCCATTCCCCAGTTTTGCGCAATATGGTATTAATATCTGTACTTTGTTTTCTTTCTTAAACCATGAATCAAACTAGACTGATCTTATTTTAACTACTTGCAAAATGACATGCTTTGGCGCGATTTTTCTGCTGCAATGTACACCCACCCTTCCCCGGACCCTCGCTTGTCGGGGACGCCAATGTGCGCCGGGCTGCCCTTTAATGTACACCCATTTAATCCTGTTGCCTAATGTCTGATGTCAATTATTATACTCTGCAGACAATTGCAAAGGCAGTTGGGGACTGGTTTTATGACCGAAGACGTTTGCAGCTGATAGACTGTCCTTATCCTTGTGACAGGACCTGCCAGAATCGCATATATGAGCCACAGGAACCACATCACCAAGTATAAATCCTTCCAGCTAAAGGACATACATTGTACTGATTTTTTAGGTTTTATGAATATGAGAAATAGGCATTCATTTCCTGAATGGAAAATTTTAGGCAAAAGGAGCAAGATAGGTGAAAGGAGTATAGCAATCTGATTCATCAATTATTCAAAATAAACGTTTACTCGATTTGGCATGATATAATCTGCTCTGCAGAAAGGTCATGTTTCCAGAAATTTATCAAAAGCTGTATTAGACTGTCTCTTCTGTGCTATATGCATTCAAAGTTCTGCATTTCTCTGATATGTTTCTCGTTGCATCTGCAAACGAAATTGCATCATTTTATCTTTTGAAATTAGTAGTTTACTGCATTGCATGAGTCTCAGTCTTGCAGAATATTTCCATCTTTGGTTATTTTGCTGTGTGGTGTACTACTTGAAAAGTAAACATGGTTGCCTAAACATTGAGCTGAAACTTTTATATTTCGCTCAGGAGCAGAATGGAGGTGGAAGACGACGTGGAGGTTCACCGTTGAAGCTGATTCTTGTACTCTGCATCTTAGGGAGTATTCTTACCTAGGATTAGTTTCCTGCAGAGAACCGCAGTACTAACTTTCTACAGCTTACGACATCAAGTAAATGTCAACTTCACACAGCTTGTTCATCACTGTAAATAACAGTGTATACCAATATATAGGTTATAGCATTACAGTTATACTTATACAGTTATACCAAATCCATTGGACGGATAGTGTACAGATTCAGACATATTGAATGCTCCTCAGGAGTACAGTTTCTGATTTTATTATCTAGAAACATGTAATTTCATGAGCTTAATGTCCTCGATCAGATGATCCAAAGCACACCAAGAAGACCCGTCTTTCTTCACAGATTCATTAGCCAACTTAGCCAATACATCAGCCTTCTCCGAAAACTCATCCTTCCTGTGGTCCATTAGATCCCTCACCATATCCTCAATCACATTTCTATCACATTTATCTTTCATGTCAATTCCAATCTTCCACACCTGTTCCACAAACCTACTGATCACCAGCTGATCAATCCCACTAGGCCAGCAAAGCATTGGTACTCCTTCCACCACGCTCTCCAAGGTCGAGTTCCATCCACTGTGAGTCAGAAACCCACCTACAGCCCTGTGTGCCAGCACCTCCTCCTGTGGTGCCCATTTTACGACACAGCCTCTTTCGTTTGCACCCTCCAAAATCTTTGCTGGCATTTGTGATCGAAACTCATCATCTTCCACTTTAACTTTAGAGTCGGGCCTTTGAACCCACAGGAACCGGACTCCACTATTCACCAAGCCGTACCAGAACTCCATCAGCTGCTCAACTGTCACTGATAGAATGCTTCCCAAGCTAACAAATAGCACTGATCTTAAAGGCTGTGCATCAAGCCATGCTAAGCAGCTCCTGTCCTCTTGCCAGAAACTGCTACATGGACCCACCTGCTGCTCAGCTTTTCCTGGCAGCATCCTAGTCTTGAAATGCGAATGTATTGGACCGATATTGTACAGATTCGGACAAATTGAACGCAGTTCAGCAAGCAGCGCAGTTCCTTCAAGCTCATCAAAACTGTTGAGTATATGACCTTGAGCAATTGGTAATTCCCTGCACTCCCTCAGAATTAGCTGAGCGTACCCATCAGTTAGGTTCTGAGCTCTGCATATCCCTGGAAGGTCACGCCGCCTTAGGACTGTATCTGATCCCGGAATCTTAATTACTGGATCATCCAAGCTGCCTCCTACATTCATCAATCCAAGTAGAAGTGTAAACTTCCTTATGAAAAAAATTGAAGACACAATTTTCTTTGATGTTCCTGTTGTACCATACTACCATATAACCATATTACCATGTTCTAGACATTCGATTTTACCTCTGTCGGTTCTAATACTATCGTTAGATGAACTCATTTCACAAAAACAACTTTATCAAATGTTTAAGGTTTTTTTTAGTATAGTGAAGAATGAGTTGACCGGGTAAAAAGAAAAAGATGGATTCTTTCCTCATATATTTTTTCAATCCGTTATGTTTGGTTTGAACTACTCTCGCTCACTTATTCAAATCAGACGTAAACAGTGAAAGAATCGAAAGTAAAACAATGAACTATTGTGTTACCATTTCGAAAGGGGATATCTCCGGCATCAACAAGCTTAGGAACCAAGCCAACACTAGCCCATATACAAGATGGACTCAACGTTGAAAAATAAACCACCGGAATTCCCAACTCCGTCGCCTTCTTACCCGCTAGAGTAAACATCCCGTCGGCGATCAGGCAGGTCGCCGGCGCCGGCGCCGGCGAGAACTCCGGCAGCCGGGAAATGAACTCCGACTCAAAGTTGTTGGCCATGTCGGAAAACTGTGCCGGCGGCCGGGGTTGGTCGCCGGCGATCCCGTCCGAGAGGACGGTGAAGCGTATGTTGGGAAAGTGAGACGGGAGGTCGGGGAGGCGACGGTGGATGAAGGCGGCGTTGATGAAGGTGACGGGGAGGTCGGCGGCGGAGAGGAGGTGGGCTAGCTTGAGGAAGCAGTTGACGGGGCCTTGTAATGGTAGAGGGAGTAGGAGTACGTGAGCAGTCAGTTTTTCGGAAACTTGTTGTTTACGTTGTTCATCTCCCATGTTTGTTAGGTTGCTTTTGTCTTAGGTTGTTTGTGTACCGAACCGAAGGACTGACTACTGAGTATATAAGTATACTTTGGTGGATGAACTAGTGATGATGTTACATTAGTGTGATTAGTTGAGTAGAAGATCCATCGAATCTTGTCGCATAGAAAATTTGTTCATAATCGCGGACTTTATTGAAATGCAAATTAAACAATTGCTCTATAATCTTTTTCTGATTTTTCAATTTCTTATACACGCTTCGTTTCTCTTAAAGTTTAAACATCTCATGAGGTAGTAGGTAATAAAAATAGGGTAATGATAACGTCATGCTAGAGTCAACTTATCCAAGCTCTGATTTTTTTGTGTTTGGAAATTCAAAGGGGTTTATGACTTGTCAGGCACCAAAGAGCGTGGATAAGTTGATTCATACCGTGGATTTATGCTTACCCTAAAAATAGATTAAAGTGTAAGTGTGTAACGTTAAACGGTAGGAGAGAGCGTAGTGTCTCAATTAGACGGATTGTTTAATGAACGGACACCACGATTAGGAAAATGTTCCGCATGTGTTGAAGACAATCGAAGAACACTCGAAGTCGAGCCAGAGCCAACGATACACTCACCTGCCCCCTGAATTAGTGTCTCCTCTCATTTCTAACCCCCTTTCATGGTGTGACAAACTAGTAGAAGCAATCTACTCATTTCAACATATGGTATCATGTACACTCCTGTAAACAAAATGGTAACGTTGGCCTTTGGCCCTTGGCTCTCTTTAGACAATGATCAGTCCGATTTGCAGATGTCCCCAAAACAAAGAGGCAAACCCTGTGTAATATAATGGAATAAAACAGGTAGAGTCTGTAAAATTGTAATGACTTCTACACTAATCATACCCAAACTAAGTGCAGCAAGAAAATGCAAACAATTCTGAACAGGCAAACATAAAGTTGATTAGGAACTGGAGAAAAAGAATGACTTGAACAACTTGGAACTTCTATATGACTTATTAAGCTGAACATTTAGGAACTTCTAATCTCATGAGCTTAATGTCCTCGGTCAGACGATCCAAAGCACGCCAAGAAAACCCGTCTTTCTTCACAGATTCACTAGCCAACTTAGCCAGTACATCAGCATTCTCCGAAAACTCATTGTTCCTCCTCACCATAAGATCCCTAACCATATCCTCAATCACATTTCTATCACATATATCTTTCATGTCAATTCCAATCTTCCACACTTGTTCCACAAACCTACTAATCACCAATTGATCAACGTCATTAGGCCAACAAAGCATTGGGAGTCCTTCAACCACGCTCTCCAGGGTCGAGTTCCATCCACTGTGAGTCAGAAACCCACCTACAGCCCTGTGTGCCAGTACCTCCTCTTGTGGTGCCCATTTTACGACACAACCTCTTTCCTTTGCGCCCTCCACAATCTCTTCTGGCATCTCTAGTCGAAACTCATCACTGTTGTCCACACCACTAATAGAATCAGGCCTTCGAACCCACAGGAACCGAACTCCACTCTTCACCACACCATACCAGAACTCCATCAGTTGCGCAACTGTCACTGATATACAACTTCCGAAACTAACAAAAAGCACTGATTTCGAAGGCTGTGCATCAAGCCATGCTAGGCAGCTCCTATCCTCTTGCCAGAAACTGCTACATGGACCCACCTGTTGCGTAGCTTTTCCTGACAGTACCCTAGTCTTAAAATGCGAATGTATTGGACCGATAGTGTACAAATTCGGACAAATTGATCGCAGATCAGCAAGCAGCGCAGTTCCTTCAAGCTCATCAAAACTGTTGAGTATGTGACCTTGAGCAAGTGGTATTTCTCTCCACTCTCTTAGAACTAGCTGAACGCACTCATCAGTCATGTCCTGAGCTCGGCATAGCCCTGGAAGGTCACGCCGCCTTAGGACCGCCTCTGATCCTGGAATCTTAATTACTGGATCGTCCAAGTTGTCTCCTACATCCATCAAGTACATGTGTAAACTTCCTAGTTCCTAGTAGATTGAAGCTAAGGTACATCATTTCATGCTCTAGAAGGGATCGGATTTAAAAAAATACGCATCGTTTGATGAACTCGTTTCACAAAAAATTCACTAAAATAATTCATAAAACACTCCCTTTGTTCTTTTTCATTTGTCGATATGTGGTTTGGATATACGAGCTATGTCAGAGTACGCGTGATACTCCTATCTTTGAAACTTGTACATTTTGGTGTCCCCAAACTTTGCACCTATAGGCACGTGGTTCCCCTAACCCCCTTTAATCGCTAACGCCGTTAACTTTTGGATGTTAAACTGTGATGTAGCGTATGATTAGTAAGATTTAATTAATAATAACTAATAAAAAACATAAAAGAAAAAAAAACCAAATATTTTTCTCAAGCCTCTACTTCACCCACCTTACCCACCGCGCGCGCCCCACCGCCTCACGCCGGCAATCCGACCCAAATTGGGCTGCTTTCAACCTCGACGAGCCCTCTCACTGGGCTCGCACCGCTTTATGCGGCCCAGTGGTGGGAAGTTCGAGAAGGGGAGAGGTGGGTGGGGTTGCCAGCGTGAGGCGGTAGGGCGCGCACGGTGGGAAAGGTGGGTGAAGTAGAGGATTGAGAAAAAAAACAATTGGGTTTTTTTTTCATTTTTTATGTTTTTATTTTAATTTTAGTTATTATTAATTAAATCTTATTAATCATACACCACATCACTGTCTAACATCCAAAAGTTAATGGCACGAGGGATTAAAGGGGGGTTAGGGGCACCACATGCCTATAGGTGCAAAGTTTGGAGGCATCAAAACGTACAAGTTTCAAAGGTAGGGGCACCACGCGCATTCTGACATAGTTTGGGGGTATCACGTGAATTTGCCGGAAAAACAAATACTTCTAGTAGAAACAAGTTACATGAGCACAGAAGCGAAAAGATGGATCATTTCCTCGGTCTAAATTTCACTCACGTTTTCAAATCAAACATAAAAAATTCAATGAAACAAAAAGCATAAATTAGAAGTATTTTTACCATTCCGAAACGGGACATCTCCGGCATCAACAAGGTTAGGAACAAGGCCACAACTAGCCCATATACAACCTGGACTCAAAGTTGTAAAATACACCACCGGAATTCCCAACTTCATCGCCGCCTTGCCCGCCAAGGAAAACACCCCGTCGGCAATCAGACACGTCGCCGGCGCCGGCGCCGACAGGAACTCCGGCAGCCGGGAAATGAACTCGGCCTCAAAGTTCAAGGCCATGTCGGAAAATTGTGCCCGTGACCGGGGGTGGTCACCGGCGATCCCGTCGGAGAGGACAGTGAAGCTAACGTCGGGAAAGCGAGACGGGAGGTCGGGGAGTCTACGGTGGATGAATGCCGCATTGGCTAAGGTCACGTGGAGGCCGGCCGCGGAGAGGAGGTGGGCTAGCTTGAGGAAGCAGTTGACAGGGCCTTGTAATGGTAGTGGGAGTAGTAGTACGTGAGCAGCCATTTTTTTGGAAACTTGATCATCTACTACTACACTATTATCATCATGGTCTTGATCACCTCCCATCTTTCACTCTCGTGTCTTAGGTTTGCGTCTTGTGTACTCTATTGGTGATCAACCAATTCAGCCACTGCACTTATGTTAATGTTAGTGCTAATAATGTTCATATTACTATCAACAACTTCTCAGATTTAAACCCCGTATTTCGTTTCTTTGCTATATAAAATCAAGTAGTTGATATAAATTATACGGTTCGATGTACGGTGATCTAAATTTTGTAGCTCTTCGAGTGCTCTGAAAGTTTTTCGTCACGTTTTCTTGTTTAAGGTTTTTTTTTTTAAAAACCACTTGTAAATTTGATTCCTTATTTATTTAAACCACTTGTAAATTTTAATATTGGGTGGTGGCCGGTGGGTAAACTTAAAAACAAGTATTTTCGGCGCATTGTTCACAACTTGTCAAAAGAGAAAGTCTTTATGTAATGTTCATACGGAGTATACATTTCTAAATGTATATGGATGTTATAAATTTTTAATTTCATATAACAAGTTACTGATGCTCGAAACACCAAACAGCGCCACAGCGGTTTAGACTTATATTGCCTTCAGTAAACAATAGCAAATTGCATAAAATCGCAACACAAAAATCGCATTAAAATCAGATCCATGAAGTCAGTATGTAGAGTTGTAGGGCTAAGGCAGTTGATGCAAAGAACTGCACATTTGAAAGAATCAGCACTTTCTCAGAGAAATCATCTTACAATTTTTAGTTATACACGAGGACTCATCTCAACCAGCTCCTGATTCTGCAGAATATTCACAATATGCTTTCTAGACAAGACAAATAACCTACCATGGAGCTGAAGTAGAATTTCGCTTGTGTTTTTTGACAGTTCAATAACACTCGAGTCAAGCCACAGCCAACGACACACTCACCTGCCCTGAAATAGTGTCTCATCTCATGTCTCTCCTTTTCATGGTGTGACAAAACAAGTAGAGAAGGGAGATGAGACAACATCTCGGACTGACTATCGCTACTCTTTTTCTTGTTGATAGTACATGGACAGGGACTAAGATAACCGGTATGCTGCAAGAACTTGCATTTCCTTCAGCCAATTGACAAGAATCAGACGCATTAAGTGAATGGAAACTGACAGGAAAACGATTCTCAAGACAGCATCGTAGATGCAATCTACTCATTTGTGAGAGCTTTACCAACGAATGGGGTTTTATACACTCTTCTACACAAAATGGTAACAGCGGCCTTAGCTCTACGTAGACACTGAGTCAGATCTGCAAATGTCCCCGCGACATAGTGGGCAGACCCTGTTTTATAGAGTAACGCAGAGTCAGTAAAAATGTATTCACTTCTACACTAACAAAACCTGAACTAAGTGCAGTAAGAAACTGTAAACAAACGAAAAGGTGAGGTAGGCAACAGATAGTGCTCCGCCTACGATTAAGAACAGGAGGAAAACAATTACTTGAACAAACTGGAACAGAAAGCAAAGTAATAGCTATCCACTAAATAGCAACCAATAACAAAATGTAGCATATACTCTCTTGCTCTACCCTCCCTTGTAATACTTTCTTAGAGCAACCCAGTCCTTTGTTCATAAAGAACTGCTTCCTCCAGCAAGCTTGAGTGCTCGACATTAGGAAAGTGGTAGAATATTGAATTTTATTCTATGAACAGAATGTTGCGACCTGAAATAGCCACTAGTCCTACTTAGATTGGACAGTCTACTTGTCTTTGGCCAGCCTCATTCTGGACTACACAGCTCATGTGTTTCGTGGCCTGTGGTTTGTGTCCATTTCAGCTTTGCTTGAATGAGACAAGTACCGTGGTCAGTTTAACCACACCTTTCTGAACCCCAAGCCACTTTGTCAACTACTTTTATTTCTTAATTATTGCTTATCCCCTTGGAAATAATTGCACACCAAGATCGTGTTTCATGTTCTAAAGAAGTCTAAAAGGGAAGATGGCGGAGATGAAAAAAGTAAATAAGGACAGTACCTGTGAATCTCCTTGAGCCACTTGTCGATGCACTTCTTGTGGAATTCATGGTGACAAGGCAAAATACGCATGTCATCTCCTTCCTCGTACTCCACCAGGCATATGTAACATCTGTTGATCAGTAAGACAGCCAAAACATGAGGTTCCAGAATATGACCGAAAAACTAAAAGGTACTCGCACTTGTCAGATAACTATAAGAGCATACTGTGTTCCCCCACAGGAGGGCAGAGGTATGGTTCATAGTTCACCATCTTAATTCTTTTTTTTTGTTTTTTTCGTAAAAGAGGGTACATTAAGAGGGCACCAAAGGAGTGACACCCTATGGCCTATACAAAAGGACACCTTGTGGGGTGATGCCCACACACAAAGGGGGAGCTAGAAATTAAGCTCTCAAGCTATGGTGATAATTTTCATATCTATAAAAGGGAGAAACGTCAAGTTCCGAATTCTGATAAGAATGGAAACTTGACTATGATGATACAGCAACTTCAAAATGCGAAATCTGAAATCTTGGTCTGCAGAAGCAATAAAATAGCAGGTCCTTGTTACAATTTGTATTATCTGACCTCATATCATTTTGGGACTTGGATTTCTTGTTGCTTATACTAGTACTCCTTTTTGAGACCTTTGTTTTTAATTCCTATATGACGGATGCATTTGACATTTAATTATTATCTACATTCTGTCCCAGAGAGAGCTATAACTTGGTTGCTATAGTCACAAAGTGGCAGCTATAGACATAAAAAAAAATGAAAAATATGGAATGCAAAAGCATATCTTGCCACAGAATACAAGATAAGGCATCCGTCATTCTTTCAGAATCAGATTGCCATTAGTAGGAGCAAGAAGTACATGTGTGACTTACTGTGCAACTTCTTCCCCCTGTAATTTTGGTTCTGTAGCGTAAACTCTTACAGGCAAGGATTCAACAACTTCACTGGGTGCAGGTACGGATCCAATAGAAGATACAGATGGTCGAGAGGATAAGACCACTGACTGCTGGTGAATTTCATCAAGAACCTAGTTTAAATGGTACAAACAATCAGGCAGCTTAACACAACAAATTGATAGCGGTAAGGCAGATTCACTAAAAGTTGAATAAAATAGATACCTCAAAAAGTGCTTCAGCTAGCATAACTATTCTTGATATACTAGCACGAGCAGTACCATCCTCGTTTGTACTAGGTTCTCTAGCGTTAGTGCGACACGAGCAACGTCCTGTTCGGTGTTGCCCTGATAGAATGCAGTACCTTTCATGCCCGGATAAATTCTCAAAACGACTACCTAAGCGCTGGAGAGCTCGTACCTGAAAATGACAATTACTCGTAAAGTACCATAAGTTGAGTGGAAGACGACGCAGTAAAATCTAATAGAAAATACAACAAACAGACTAAGGAGCATACAGATAAGCCTAGAATGACCAACATAATAGCTAAACACTGTACAGGCAAGCTTGGTTGACTGTTGTTTAAATTGAGATACACACATTATTTTAAGCCTCAGTCATTTAATCCAACTAGATCAAGCATAGAGTAGAAAACATACAGGTAATATGTAAAGCAGTATGTGATGCTACAAAGGTTAATATGACTAATTTAGTACGTTAATTACTTGTGTTCTAAAGATAAGATAGGGGTTAACTACAATCGAGTGGGGGCAGATGGAACACTAACCTGAGATCTTATTCTTCTTCGGCGCTCCAAGAAATTTGATCTATGCTCTAATAGATCTATTCTTCTAGCGTCTCTAAGATGCGATGTCTCGACATCATGGACTTGCCTAGAGTAAAACCTGTTGGGCATGTTCCGTATGGGATGGGGGGAGGACATCAAAGAGTTCGCAGGATTTTCATCAGAAACAGTTGTACCATCTTGCTGCAAAGGAGAAAGAGTCAAGTCCGAGAATGACGATCTCCGAAGAACTCTATCACGGAGCCGACCCACACTTAAAGTTCTACTAAAACGAACATTGCGATCCACTGGTTCTCTGGCACCATTTTGGCGATCATTAGCTCTCCTATTGAGGCTTTCTCCAAGAGACAGTAAACACACATCTGATGGAGTCCTCTCGCTATCATTCTCAACCAATTCTTGTCCAGAAGTGACCTGGTTATCTCGCAATGAACGAGAAAGTGTCGAAATTACAGGATTCTGACCTAAATTAAGAGAGGAATCACCACTATTTGCCCTACGCGATGCACGAGTGAGAGATGAGGAATTCACATTTTCACTCAATCCAAGTGGCCAACTTCTGTACAAATGAAGATCTTCACCGCTTGAAGCACCAAAGCTTGTGGGGGAAGAAGGATAAGCTCTTGATGACCCCACACTCGCAGCTCTATTGAGCCTAAAACTAACACTATTGGGAACAAAACTGAACCTAGATAAAAATCGACTTGAATGGTTCATTGATCGGCCAGAGAAAGCTTGAGATGAGCTTCCATTAGCCCTTGTCACATTGTCTGTTCCACTTGCATGAGCCCACTCACCGTTTGCAACATTAGATGATAGACCAGGGATGTTATCAGACCCATCAACTTTAACAGTTTGATAGCCCTCCACTTTCACTTCACCAGACTCTAACTCAGTCTGCCGTATTCTTGCCGAACTTGGGTCATTATGATCATCTGAAACCTGTAAATAAATGGCTCCATCTGTTAGACCTGTTCTTACACCTTGAAGGATTCATCAGTGACAAATAGTATTTCTCCCAAACAATGCAGTGTGCATCATAGAAATTATCTACAAAAAAGGACAAGAAGCAATACTCAACGGAAAAAGTTAGGCCCGATGTAATGTACTTCGTATCGCAAACAGCGGATCCGGAATTAATGAGCATCTACATGTTATGATCAGGTATACATTTCCAAGTTCCAACATTTTGTAATCATATAAAAGCAAAATTTAATTAAATATTCATCAGTTCTCTGGAGAGTGCATAAGAGGATACATCCAGAATGCCCCCTTTATAAGAAATCAGCCAATGGAAAGGATAACTAAGCCTTACTGAGCTGGGATCTAAGCAGAACACACAGAGAATTTTTTGTTCAAGGGGTAGCAACTGTTCTGACGAGTGACTATCCAGGGTTTTAAGTTTTAACTATAAACGAACTCATTAGTTTCCAACATTTACAAAGATGTACTCTTGCATTTGGGTTGCCTTTTTCATTGGCCAAGGGGCCAATCACATCCATGGTTGAACAAAACTCATCAACACTCGGGCCCAATTCATATCCTTCATCTTTAGCTCCTCCATGGAATGGCTTAATTATCTCAGCCAGTCAGCCATAGCACATACCAAAAATTTCCCTCCGATACACGCCGACACCATCAGCCGGTTGATGACACTAATACAGTTTGAGCATCAGACATCTCTGTGTATTAGGAGAAAGAGACATAACAAAATTGAAGCAAGTCAAACCTGCTCCCTTCACCACCAGTCCAATCCATGCCTAAATTTTAACATTCCAGACCAGCTATCATCACTCATCACTGCATCCGAACCTAGTTATACCTGTCCCCTCACTTCAACACATTATGGGAGCTCAGAATTCGGAATTAAACTCTAAACTTATATATATCCGATTCATTTAAAAGAAATTTTTTATCTTCATAGGTTAGTTAAAAATGCTCCTGATTCACCTTCTTCAACATTGGAGACGGAATAATTACAAACGACAGCTAATAGGCAAATATAGCTCCATTCATGAACACATTTAAATCCTTGCAACACTATTTGAAAGCCTTGCGAACATTTCTAGATAATTCAACCTTGGGAGTAATAGCAGGTCATGACGACATTAGCCTTTCATGTTCTATTCCAAAGGGACCTTTTTGCATAAGAAGAAATAGTCAAAGAGTCCAATCTCATATCCAGACCTAAGAATGAAAACTATAGAGATACCTCTTCGACTTCATCCTGTTTAAGCTGATGTGTTAACGAACTTTTAATTGTTTTACATACAACGATAGAGCCCCAAAAGTGCCAACCTACTGAAAGTGGGTGAATCAAGCTTCAGGGTTCCAAGGACAATCCAGTAAACAAGATACTGGTACAGCCACAATAAAAGGAACCTTCCCATAGACAAAGGTGAAAGTAACACACATCCTTGATCCTACCATATATACCAAAAGATCATAGTGATGAGATACTCGTAGAAGCAAATCAATTTATATTTAATCTTGCTAAGAATGTTCAGGAACTATTAGCTTCATTCTGAAAAGTTCTCTGAATCTCTTCCCAACATATCAAATTGGCATATTACCACCATGATAATCCACAGCTAGGAACCTACAAAAATAACTACTCTTACCACATATCCTATGGTTAAATGAGGGGTTTGGATTCAGTTAGCACCTTAAATGTTCGAACTTTGTCAGCTAGGACCTTTTATGTTCATTGTTGCCTTATACCACCTTATATGACCTTTGTTTATGTTAGCTATCACCAAATAGAAATGCCGCAAGCAACCACCTTTCCCCTCAACTTTTTTGGGGTTCAATTGCACTGAGTTAATCCGGAACAACACTGCCTAAAGCCCAAAGACGTGACATGTAGGGCAACCAATTATCGAAGAGTCATACCCATCACAACAACTCCAACCATAAAAAGACATTTACCATGTCCAGCCACTTCGCCAATTACATTAAATGTACACCAAATATAGGACAATAATGAATTGAAATGAGCAACATTTACACGAAACTCGGCATAATCAACCCATAAAAATTGTTCCATTTTCGGCAATCATGACAACATCCCAAAACAAGATTAACATGTAGATACGACAAATGACAATATCGAAAACGAGCAACAACAAAACAACACCCATTACACAACCAAACCCTCACAAGAATTGTTCCTTTTTCCAGCAACCATGCCAACAATGTGCAAGAATCGTAATCAATCGAAACAAGCAACATCAACCTAACACTCATCATCTTAATCAACTCTTCGCAACCACAACAACAACGCGTACAAAACCCGAAACCCTTACACATGAGATATCAATTGAAACGGGCAAAATTAACCTAAAACCCACATTTTAAAACCCCACATTCTAATAAGCATACACAAACAAATTAAACAACATTGCATTAAAACATGTGAAAACACCATATAGCACCAATTAAAATCAACATTGTCGTAAAGTAGAAGTTACCTGATAATCATCATCATCATTATCCTCATTATCATCATAATCACTATCATAAGCAGCTCTAGAAGAAGAACCAAGACAAGCAGAGCTAAAAAGACCTTTACTTTTCCTCCTACTTCTCACAGAAGACGACGACGACGAAAACGACGACGTAGAAGAAGCACTTGACACAACACCACCCTCACAACGACGCGTTTTACTACTACCAGATCCCATTTTTTTTTATTAATTTTTCAACCCCCAAATCAATTTCAAACCCTTAAATCCCCCATACCCCACAAACCATACTCATAATCAAAATTACCCAGATCTAATTAAACTTATAAATGAAGTTTAGTTAAAATGTAGGTAAAAAAATGGGGTTTTTTTGTGGGTAAGTGGAGTGAGGGGTGAGGAGAGAGAAAATGGGGGGGTTTGGTTGCGTGAAAAGGAGAAGAGTGTAAGGAAAGGTGGAAACTTTTATGGGGGAACATGGCGTTTTTCATGCCCTTTTTTTTGGGCGGACATTTCTATTGTTTTCTATTACGGTATATTTTATTTATTTCTTCTTTATTTTTTTATTTCAAATGTTTTCTGAAAGAAGATGAAGAGGATGATGATGATGATGAAGAAGAAGATGAATTATGTGTGTGTTTGTTTAATGAAGTTTGTCGGAATTAGACATTGCAGTATGATGGGTCCAAATGTTATACTGCTTGACTGTTGAGTGTAATAATAGTGTATAGTGTTGTTTTTGGTTTGAATTTATTCTTTTCATGGTACACAAGACCAAGTCATGGATGGAGTCATACAAGATTACAAGGACAATACTCCGTATCATAGATTTATAGAGTACACCGTAGTACATTACTCTTCGAGGTTCGTAGGGTAAGAGCAAAATCCGGCCTACGGGTCGAGAAAAAGGGCGGGATGGAACGGAAATTGTTTGCTTCAGTCCTCTATTCGCTGGAGAGCGGATCTTTTAATTCTGGTCCAGTTGATCAAATGACTGGACTTGACAATTTGGTTCGATTTGAGTTTGGACCGAAACTCACCCTAATAATATATCCCTAGTCTACTCCAGTACCTCACGCAAAATTAGGAAGTCAAGTTTGAGTGACAAATGAACCTACCTATTCAACTTTAATTTTTCGGTAATTTTACGGTGAGACCGTCTCATCGTATGAGACCAATTAAAAAATTACTTTTGTTAAATTAGCACATTAAGAAATAGTTTGGCTTTGAAAAGTGATTGTTACGTTCGAAATGCGTGAATTTTCATCAATTTTTCGATAAGTTAGCTCAGAGAGTATTAGATGCTCGCAATAATACGGATGAGAGATGAATGTCTTGTGTTGGTTATAAAGTCAATATTTTTACAGAAGTAGAATTGGTTACACGAGCCGTTGCAACTAGTTTAAATGCCTTGTTAGACATCCTCCGCTTTATCTACTGAAACTTGAAAAATCCATGTTAGGAGCACAGGAGCACCAATCCATATCATTATGTCTAACGCGATTTTATCATAAAACCAAATGACAATAGAAGTTGCAACCTACTAGCTTATAACCATGTTTCACTACCTTAATCCATCACCCATGGTAATTACCCACAATCACACTCACTACAAATGATCTGCATATCCATTTCACGAGGGTTCCACACCTTTTCATTCTTTCCCGGAAGAATTCATGTAGGCCACAGTGTGCATCCTCTCCCTTCATTATGTCTCTAACACTTTTATTACCACCAATGGGCTGAACTACCCTTCCCGGTTACCACGCCCAAGCTCGGGATAAACCATAAAGGACTCTGAGACCTCTTTTCGCCGTTGTCGGGCAACTACAAGGAGTTGTACTGGCGTATCTTCATGTAAATCTAGTGAAATTACATCTAATAACAAATCAAAATTAAAAGGAGTAGCTCACTAACTAATAAACATGTTCCACTCACCTTAAATCTCCGATGTGTAAGACTCACACATAATTTCAGCATGTTTGGTAGACAGGAATTGAACGGAAAGAATTGGAAGGAAGAGAAAGGAACGAAAAGGAAAAGAAGAGAAAGGAAGGGAATTACGGTTTCCTTTGTTTGATTCACTTATTGAAATTTTGGAGGAATTGGAAGGAAAGTGAGTGTTTTTATGTTGTAAATTGTCTTTCCGTCCAATTCCGCCCGTTTTGGGAGGGAAAGGAAATGACAGTTTAATGAAAAATCATTTACTTCCATTTCCTTCCATTTCCTTACATTTCCTTCCACTTCCCATGTATCTTTATAAATCAAACGTAGCAAAGTTGTAAAATCTGTTTCCTTTCCTTTCCGTCCATTTCCTATTTATCAAAAAGTAAAACTCCTCCATAAGAGAGCTTTCTCAAACCGGAAAATGATTATTTGTACCCTGATTTCTCTCATTTTTATGCTTTGGGTTAGGCTCCTCGTTCTTTCACGATTGTCTTTACTCCATCAATCTACATATCCCATTTACGGAGTATAAGTGTATAACACATCACGATGTCTCCCCCCCTAAGAGTATTTATCATTGAAAAGATGAATACATTCACAATAACTTATGCCTAAAACTCACTTATTTTAGCTCGTTGTAACACTTTTTACATTACTTATCTAAAACAAAATAATCAAAAATAAAAAATAACAATAAAAATGATCGCACTTTGAGAAGCCAATCACTTCCGTTGGTTGATACCGGTGAGAGTTCACTCACTCACTGAGTCACAACTGATCTTCAGTGAACCCAAAATGAACGCCACCGCAGAAAACACCTCTCCTCCGCCACCTCCACCACCTCCGCCCACCACCACCGCCAATCAAAACCCCCAATTCCCAAACCCTAACTCCAACAATGCCACCCAATTCCAACTCCACCCAATCTCTCAACCCCTTCCCCACCAACCTCAGCCCAACTCCACCACTCGCCGCCCCCGCGGTTTCGCCGTCACCTCCGCAACCTCCGATTCCGCCGGCGGCGGCGGAGGGAGGAGAGAGAGGGATAAAGAGAAGGAGCGAACCAAGCTTAGAGAGCGCCACCGCCGCGCCATTACCAGCCGCATGCTCTCCGGTCTCCGACAGTACGGCAATTTCCCCCTCCCCGCCCGCGCCGACATGAACGACGTCCTCGCCGCCCTCGCCCGCGGCGCCGGGTGGATCGTCGAGCCCGACGGCACCACCTACCGCGGTGGCCCCTCTCCCACCTCGGTAATAATCTACTCCCTTCTTTACAAAATACTGATCACATTGTTCATATTTGTTTCCTTATAAAAGCGTGAATTATAAGTTATCAATTTTATCAATTTTACTAATATATGTTTTTTTTTGTGTGATGATGACAATATGTGATTTTGAGATTGTTGTTCATGTCAATCATGTGTTTGTGGGGGTGGAATTTGGTGGGTATGTGGAGTATAATGGTAATGCTGAAACACGTAGGCCGAAATTCGGTCCTTTTGTTTAGAGAATAGATTAAGAATGTGATTATCTATGGTTAAGATTTAAGAAGTGGTTTCTCCATTACGAAATTACATTAACTTTCATGGATATCGAGGTAGGGTTGTTGAGACCTCGTTTTGAACCGTATGTATACACTCCCCCTACATTATGATCATTTACCAAAATAATGGGTAAAGGCGGTGTCTTTATTGCGGAGCCTGTTAGCTTTTAAGGTTTTTGGTGAGGTTTTTAGGAGTTAATGATCCAAATAGTAGGCTAGTGTATGGATGGATGGAGGATTCCTATCAACAGATGGGGTCGAAGATTTGGTTGGTTATCAGATGTTCAGGCTTCTAGAGATCTAGCTTTGATCATTGGAATCTCTGAAGTACTTATGTTGTATTGATCAAAACAGTAAGGCCTACAGGGTAGCACTTGGACGAGTCTCTTTTACCACTAATTATTGATTGTGATGATTAAAGTGGCTCTGTTCTAAATCGGCATTTGAGGTTCCTTTTGTTGGTCATCAGTGAATTTCGCTAGGAATTGTGCAACATGTATAACTTGGGATAGGAAAGCTGGATGATTCTCTTATATGGACTTATAAACAATAAGGTCTGGTTTTTTTAAGAAAGTAAGCTGCTTTATAATAATATGTCGCTGATAAATTACAGCCTTTTGGGATTTTTTGTGGTCCTGATAAATAGAAGGTTTGATTGTTAGGATTTAGCCAATTAGGTGACTTAGATTATAGCAATATGTAAGGCTGTGAGCCTGAGTGACAGCAGTTGTGTAGGAAAGCTGCAGTGGTAGTGTAGTAAGGCTTTTTTTATAAGAGTTTGATGGATTTTATCTTTGTTACTGCTATTTGTGGCTCATAAAACTGTCTGTGCTCCTTATTTTGTGAAGTAGGAGTCAGTCAGTGCGATTCTCGAAGCAAATTTCATTTTGGGTCATCCATGCGCAGCCTCTCTATGTTTCAATAGGGGTAAGGGCGTAAGGCTTGCGTGCATCCGACCCCCCCCCCCCTTACCCCGCCTTATGGCGGGAGCCTTTAAGGCAGTGGGGTAAAGATGTTGTTGTTGTACTGATATTTGTGGCAGAAAATACCTTTTGTGCAGTTTTATGGTTATATCTTCACTTACATTGTGACAGTATTTGACCATTTGTTAATGAGGGATGTAAGCGAACTTGTAATTTTGACAGGGGCTTCCTGCAAGAACATCCGACAATTTCCTTTCGGCTAGTTGTTTAAAGAATAGCTCCATGAAAGCATTATTAGATTGTCAGCCAGCAGTCCTTGGAATCGAGGAAAGTTTGTCACCAGCATCTTTTGGATCTGTTGTAGTTACCGAGATGGAAACAAAGAGCGAAAAATATACCAGTACAAGCAACATTGATTCCGCTGAATCTCTGGAAACACATCAGGTATCTTTTAGCTTGACTAATTCCCGTTCTAAATTTTTCTTCTGGTAGGTGAGACCATAAGAGGCTGTATTGTATTGATAATGGCATTTTGTGTTTTAGCTGATTCAAGATGTTCAATCTGGCTTGCGTGAAGACAATTTTGCTGGAACTCCATATGTTCCCGTATATGTTAAGCTTGCAGTAAGTGACCATATTTTCTTCTTTTTGTTTATTTACTTCCACTTTCGTTGTTTAAATTACCATCTAGGGGTCCTTTTCAATTGATGTGATTTGGGCTGCTAATGTCTTCTGCAATGTTTAGAGAATTTTATTATAAAAATTTCATTCTCTGACTCACATTTCCATTTTCAAATTTATTTACATGCTGTTAATTCTAATCATATATTTAGGGTGGAATTGTAAACAGCTATTGCCAACTAGTTGATCCTGAAGGCATTAGACAGGAGCTGAAACATCTGAAATCACTAAATGTCGATGGTGTTTTTGTGGAGTGTTGGTGGGGGATTATTGAAGGATGGAGTCCACAGAAATATGTGTGGTTGGGATATAGAGAGTTATTCATGATCATCAGAGAACTACAGCTGAAAGTACAGGTAATTGCAATTTTATGTGCATTATCAGTCTTGTGCTTACATTATGTAGTAGTAGACTAGTAGCTGAACCTCGTTGTCTCCACACTATGTATGCTCTAATTTTTGCCTACTGCAAAAAGTTTGAGAAAAAAGCATCTTTCCCCTATATTGACCAAATCAATAGATTACATGAGACTTGGGAGTTGGGTCTAGTGTTGGGAATTTTTATTCCCAAGCAAAAGAAGAGAAAATTCCTTTGCTTTCTTCCCCCTCCGTCCGAAGTGGGCAGGATCATGGTCAGTTATTGTATTGGTAGTCGGACTCTTTAATTATGAAACTCCTCTGCGCACTTGCCCAGGGCTAAGGCATGCATTACTCTGGAATTGCTTGTGACTTATTTATGCGCCTTTTGAAGGTTGCTTTGATGTTTCATGAATATGGAGGCAGTGATTCTGGTAATGTGTTCATCTCTCTCCCTCACTGGGTTCTGGAGATTGGGAAAGATAACCAAGACATATTCTTCACTGATCGTGAAGGGCGGAGGAACACTGAATGTCTATCATGGGGCATCGACAAAGAACGGGTTCTGAGAGGAAGAACTGGTATAGAGGTAACACACGTGTACTATTTATTTGCATAAGAAATAGGCAGAAAAGATTCTTCTTTATTAGTTTAATACTCTGTAACAAACTGTAGGTTTACTTTGATCTCATGAGAAGTTTCCGTTCAGAGTTCGACGATTTGCTTGGCGAAGGCCTTATTTCTGCTGTTGAAATTGGTCTTGGAGCTTCCGGAGAGCTGAAATTTCCTTCATTCCCAGAAAGGCTGGGATGGAAGTATCCTGGTATTGGTGAGTTTCAGGTACTTCTGGGTGCTGGCTTTGTATTTTAATATTGTTTACGTAATTCTGACTAGTAAAGATTGACTTGCTGTCTCATGTTACAGTACGATTATGGGTTTTGGTAAAACATCAGAGCAAAAAAGTAAATTGGCCAAAAACCTATCGTAGTTTTCCCAGATTATAAAGTAATTGAATTCTAAAGAGTGACCTCTTACGTTGCCTCTATAAGTCTATAGTCAGGATCCGATAATCCTGAAATATGGCACTATTGTTATAACTTAGAAGGACCGATTGCCAAATGTCTTTTAATCCTTTCCCTTTGATAGCTTTGCTTCATGTATACCTGTGTGATTATTCGTCCTTGGCAACGATGTCTTTCATTTTAGTCTCGTGATGACAGTACCCATCTGATTATCGCAACGCAGTAGAAGAAGAATGTCTTTGTAGTACACAACCAGAAAGAACATGAAACTGGCTAACATACGGCAAGATAGAAAAGGTAAACGAAAAAGGCAAAACAAGTGAGACAGATCCTGAAAGAAACAATAAGTGAAAGTGAAGGGAACAAAAGAAAGACCTGGCCACACTAAAGAACACACTCTAGCGGACTTTTTCAATATATAATCTTCTATTTTCTCTTCTCTGGGATCCTCCTTCTCCACATGACACGAGATTTAATTCAGTGCTATGACAGATACTTACTACAGAATTTGAGGAGAGCTGCCCAGACGCGAGGACAGCCATTTTGGGCTAAGGGCCCTGATAATGCAGGTGTTTATAATTCAAGGCCGTGTGAAACTGGTTTTTTCTGCGAAAAAGGGGATTATGATAGCTACTTCGGTCGATTTTTCCTGCATTGGTATTCTCAGATATTGGTAGACCATGCCGATAACGTCTTAGCTCTAGCAAGCCTTGCATTTGACGAGACACAGATTATTGTTAAGGTATCACCGCCTATCAGTTCTTTTTATTGACATTATATTTTCAAGTTCACAAAATAGGCAAAAAACCCATGTCTGTCTTAATATTCAAGTTCACCTGCTTAAACAGCATGCCTTTATTTTATGATGCTTTTGCTATAATCTACGGAGTACTGGTATGTCTTAATTCTAAGGGTACCTTTCTAGTTTCTGTGTTGGTGTATCTTGGCCCAATGCTAGGTATTAGTAGGTATATCCTTCATCTCTTGGGATTATTCGCTTCTGCGTTCTGCCCCCCTTCTTTTTATGGAGTAATTCTTTACACCATGACCTTGTGTTTCTACTTTTGGAATATTGTTTTGTCAATCATGTTTCTTTTTTTTTTTTTTTTTTTTTTTTTTAAATTTCTTTGACTTAATTTCTTGTTCTTAAAATGTGGTGCCATATACGGATATACCTTGGATAGTTGGGTATGCTGAATATATTAGTTGAAAGACTTGAAAGGTGCTGCTAGGTTCTTATCATATTTTAATATCGAGGTGGGTAGCAACCTTTTCCGAATGTCAATCCACATGTTTCAAGTTAATCATGTGGCAACTGGCCAGTGCCTTTGGGATGGGAGAAGTACTACACCGTGTCTGCTGCTTAGAAATTCTGTAAATGAACCTATTGCGATTACCTTCATCTTTTGTAACTGTCTGAAAAATGTATTATGCTCTTTTAACCTTTAAGTGTTTTAAATCTCTCATTAGTATTATAAACATACCTGGTGGACCAGTCCTGTGGCATGTTGGGAGGGGTGGGGAGCGTAAGGAAAACCTGACATGCACCTCGAACTCTGCAAGTGATGCTGATGTATACAAGCAGGAAGTGCTTTTTTTTTTTTTGGCAAAGGTAGCTGGGTGTTACATTGCCATGAAGCTTTGACTTATCTTCCATTGCAATAGTTTGCATACATTATAAGAAATTGTCTTTGAAATATCATTGCAGTGGGCAAGTCCGCTACATAGATCACCAGGCTTTGTGTACTCCATTTATCGGTCTAGAAATGATTTTGCAGATTCCAGCCATCAATTGGTGGTACAAGACCTCAAGTCATGCATCAGAGCTTACTGCAGGATATTATAACCCCACAAACAGGGATGGATACTCCCCAGTGTTCAAAGTTCTCAATAAGCACTCTGTGGCGATAAAATTTGTTTGTCCTGGGTCCCTTGTTCATTGTTCAGGAAATGATGAGCCGTTTGCTGATCCGGAAGGTTTGGGTTGGCAGGTGATTGTTTTTACATGCTACAGTTTTCCTGTTGTGAACTGGTGGTGTAGCAAAAACAACTTTTTTGGCGGTCAAATGATCTTTGGCAGCCTCGTGCATTTTGCCACTGATGTCAGTATTTTTGTGATTTCCGCGTTTAGGTAGCTTCACAATATTCAACTATTCCTACTTGACTCCGAAGTCTTAACAGCTCTTTGTTTTAGCAGGTTTTAAATGCAGCCTGGGATCATGGTCTGGCTGTGGCTGGTCAGAATGCTCAGCCAAGTTATGGCAGAGGAGAGCACGTTAGATTAGTCGAAACCTCAAAGCCAAGAGATGATCCTGATCATCATCATTTTGCTTTCTTCGTATACCAGTTGCCATCTCCTTCTGTTCAGAAGCCATACGGCTTTTCAGACCTAGACTACTTCATTAAAGCCATGCATGGTAAGTATTCTTAGGCTTTAGCTACTATCTTCTCTTTGGCTGCTTCTCATTACTGATCATATCTGGAAGCAGCCAGCCTCTTCTGTCTTCATCTGCAGAATGTCAAAATAATAGGCACTTGACTTATATCAGTGGACTTAAGTTAAACTTTTGCCCTTTTTGTATTTTGTAATGGACTTTTAAGCCATTTGCTTTCCTTTCAGGAGAAGTTGGATGTCACCAAGAAAATACACAATTATGATTTTCCTGGCCATCAGTATTGGCTTCATAGAGAAACAAAATGGACCAATAGTCGTAAGATAGGAGATTCTGCGGTGTGGTGTGGTGTGGTGTGCACGGCACAGCAGGACTGATGAATCAAATAGCGACTGGTATAACTTAGTAGTATGGCCAAGTTTAGGCTACTGAATTACTGTAACATGAGAAAATTGTTGAACTTTTGGAGCACAATTTGTACATTTAGTACTGGAAGGGCGGCTATTCTAGATTTCAATACAGGTAGAAGACTTGAAGAAAATGAACTTCCTTCCTATTACAAATGAACTCCCTCGCAAGAATGCTTCAATCGCAAATGTCAGACGGCAGTCGAAAAACTCAATTTTGCAGCTTGAAGGCATCTGATGCAGCGGAATTCTGCGGAATCCTTTTGCAAACTATTTCCGCCTCAAGATGGATTGAAATAGCAAGTCACCAGAATCATGTGGGAAACAGAACTGGCACTCACTTGATGCAGGATTGTACTTGCAGATCACTAGAATCATCTAGGTCCTACGAACAGGACTGGCTATCTACCTTTGAGAATCGCAGTAATTCACATACTCACAGCAGCAGGGTCCTGTTCGAACCTGCAACAAAATGTTGTTAGCTACAAGACTAGGATGTGAAAATGATAAAAGCAAGAAGCAGAGAGTGATTGTGGCCAAGGTGAGGAGAGTCAACGAGATCATTCATATGCCAGTTTTCTTACACTAACAAGATGAGACACTAAAACAATCAACAAACAAAGATGAATATATCTGAAAACTAAAGCATTCTGATATACCTTGCGGAGGGTGAAAGATACTCTTCTAGAGGCTCTGCGGACTGCGCTGTCTTTCACATAATCAATCTACGAATTCATAAAAATAAACAAGACATGTTAAACAAGTAAACAAGTCCTGTTTGCGGAACAGAAAGTCTAGCACTTTTTCACCAAGGAGATTACTAGTGTTTTGTGATAAGGAAAACTGAATTTGTAGCACATATAAGGGCTCATGCAGTTTTCGCTTGGTGCTGCTGCTAATGCTAAGGTCCAGGCAAGTCACTCGGTGTGATATACTTAAACTGCGCTGAAAACGGACTAGACAAGGCATAAAGTCATAAACAACCTACCAAACCGTCATCATGAACAGGTTTGAAGTCTTAATTATTCAAGAGTTAATTACAACACCAAGACTACAATGGATCAAATTTCACACCATGTCTGTTGGAACTCGGACAGCAACAAGTCCATGATATGTAAGCAGATCCAGAACAGGTCAAATACCTTATGGTGTGGAATGTAATGTTGCCAAGCATAACGTGCCTCCCCTGATAATAGAACCATTGATCGTGGGGGAAGATACAATGCCTTCTTTATGAAATTGGTGGAATCCTCCATACTTTCACCATGAGTAGTCTTACTACTTGTAGGATCAGATTGCCAGATACCATCACGATATCTCCTAAATTCCATAATGCAAGGGCCTGCTAAAGAAAGACTAAATATCTTATCTTCAAATGCAGAATGTGTGTCGATGTGAGGGGACAAACCTACCCCTGGTGGATATTCATTAACCTGAAAATATTTGTAGTAGAAAAACCATCACAGCTGATTAGAATGCTGTGTCTTAAAGAAGTAAATAGAATAAATCTCTAAGAACCAAGTATGATAAGTAGCACATACCGTTAACTGGTCCAAGTTTATATCTGTAGCATCATCAAGAGAAGATGAAGATATTCTTTCTAGCACGGGTGAAACGAAAGATGGAAGCCCACCCAAGCACCTTTTTGTATCAACATTTCGAATCTGTTACTCAAGTGTCGGAACAATAACATGAGTGATTTAAAAAAAAAAAAAAGAAAGAATAAGATGAGACTTCAACAAGCCAACTTGGTTAAGTGAAGAGTGTACAGCAAGTAACTAAAGCATTTACCACCTCCATGGCTCCATTTCAAAAAGAAGGATATAGTTTGATTATTCTGGTTACACTATTACCCCCGTTTGGCCAAGTGTCTCCTTTTCACCTCCAGAAACAGTTGGAGAAGCTTGGCCAAACAGGCACTTATTCATCTTTGACAAAATTTGAGCCGTCTAGTGTCAGCAACGACTATAAACATCAAGCCTAATGAATTTTCTTAGCACCATAATCATATCAAACTAATATAACTCACCATAATACTATATTAGCGAGCAGCGAGAATTGTGTACTTCACAATCAAGGTGTAGTGATATATATAATGTACAGTCTCGCCTGTATTATCCATAAAATTCTCACTTTTTCAATCCGCACATTAGTCCTTTGGATATGTATGATACATTAAGTAAAACTTCAAGATTTAGAGCAAACTACAAACTCCCCCGAATCTTGATGCATCCTTGTCACTTATTTAACCTACAAGGTTGTAAAAGTTTTCTTGTGTTGAGTTTCTTAAGAGTCTACTCACTAGCTCCATTAGTGCAGCACTTCTGTTCAAAAGGCTCTTTGAAAGGCATGTGATCGTGCCCTTTACAGACCATACTGCCTAGCTTTGGCATATACAAGCTTTCTGCCACTTTCCTACTAACACAAAAAGGCACAACCGCCATCGGGTACTCCAATCTGAAAATACCAATATGGTTGCAGTTGGCAATAGCGTCTTACCCCTAAAGTAACACCGGTGAAGTAGCAGCAGGAAATCTCAATCAGCTAATCGTCTCTACCACTGGAAAACCATTACTCACCGATTCAAGAATATAACCAAAATTCTTGCTGTAGAAGAGAACCAAATCAAAGTTCCTTGTCTAATCTATAGTCACTCCTATTATGACAGCAAGTATTGTATCATTGTCAAAAGAACATGGAAATACAACAACAACAACATCTTTAACCCCAGTGCCTTAAAGGCTCCCACCATAAGGCGGGGTAAGGGGGGGTCGGATGCACGCAAGCCTTACCCCTATTGAAACATAGAGAGGCTGCGCACGGATGACCCAAAAAGAAAATTGCTTCGAGAATCACACCGACTGACTGCTACTTCACAAAATAAGAAGCACAGACAGTTTATGAGCCATTTTGCTTTATTCCATTATATCCCAAAAACCAAAGAATAATTAGTCTTTGGCTCCTGTGGAAATGGAAATCAAAAGAACATGGAAATCCCAAAATTAAATTCATGGCTCTCTGCGACCATTTCTTCAAATGTATTTACATCTCAAAGCAGTGGGCCACACCATCAAAGATACTATTCCGGCTCAGAACTAGTACTAGTACACTTGAACTCCTAACTCCATTTCCTAGTTACCGACAAAATTACCAGGCTTAGTGCACTTTTCCAAGGAGCTATCAACAAACTTTTACCTAGATGGTTGCAAATACCGTTCGATTATTACAATGGGTTAATATTAAGACAATTACGACTTTATGGCTTCAGACCAAGAAGATACTATTGCAATTCTCGTAAGAGACCTGGAAAGAATCATTAGACAGACATCTGGCATCTGCTTGTATTAGCGAGTAAGTCTCAGAACTGACACATGAGCAATAGGATAGTAGTATTCAAAACCTTAACTAGGCACAAAACCATGTTGCAAACTCACTAAGAAACGTATCCTGGTGCCACCTCAAACAAGATTCAGCAGAGACTCACTAAGATTATAAGAGGACCAAATATAGGTTTATCGAGTTAAAAAATCAGAACATTGACAACATGTCAACGACCACATAATGTCACTCAGCATCAGCGTCTAAAGGAACAAAGAAGTGTGCAAGAAGAGATCTGAATTATTACTTGATAGCAGAATTCAAAGCCATAATGCTGAACTCTTCTTTTTGCCAGACTTATCCAAGGCCTAGAATCAACAGCTGCAAGTAGTTCCTAAGAGTGATAAGGATTAGAAAATACAACAGAAAACTACTGCCAACTCAAACTCAAATGTTGAAAGTCGAGAAACTACCAACCTCTTCTTCATGAGGGGTAATGAAGTCATGAAACAAGTAAAGCCCATCTATGCCAAGCTCTTCAGCGTTCAAAGAGACATCCACGAAACCACGGACCTTTACCTATTATCATGCACATTCAGCTTTAGATCAAAACACATACTATCTGCCTAAAAACAAGTACAACAGCGACACCTAAACCCATGGCAGACACACAAAATACCCCTGCATTTGTTCCGGCCTCCTATCAGCTCAAGTTCATAATCATGCATGTTGTGACATGTGTGAGCTAGTCCCACTTTTAAAAAAATAAGTGGACTTTCCTAGACATATAAACAAGAGGGTCACTCCTCCTATTGCCAATTGGTCTTACGATGGAACCTCGCTTGGTCCTATGTCCTAGGGTTTGGCTCTCCCGTTTGGTCTCCCCTCCCCTACCAATACATAGACAAATCACAATGCACCCCACCACGAAGAAAGCCTCTATATTGCTTTTTCCTTTGGGTGTTTCTCAAGAAGGCATAGATACTATGCAAGTACACAACTTTGAATACTCACATACCCTCCACTATCATATCCCAAGTGCTTATACCATGCACCACGGTGTACCATGCCCATGGTGCACCTCCTCACAATAGAGGAGTAGGGACCACACTTAAAATAATTAAATTATTTTAAGTGTAGTCCCTACTCCTCTATTGTGAGGAGGTGCACCATGGGCATGGTACACCGTGGTGTACCATATAATTTGCGTCATATCCTTCTTCTCATCATCAATACAAGTTCCGCAATTTCTATAATTTTAGTCGCGTTTTCTTGAAAATACATTACATTACCATTGAAAACTTTAAAATGAGTAATTTTTACAGATTAGTCTGCTCCGAAAAGCTGAGCATTTTGGTGGGGAATCTCATTGCAAACAAAATTACACCAAATCTATATTTAGCTAATTTAACTGTAGCTGAATTTAAGCAAAAGAACACAAATTCCAATGACCAACACACAAAATTTCAGCATTAATCAACATTCTACAACAAAAATTCCCCAATTTTGGCCGAAATCTGTCCAAATCCTCAAAACAAACTAAAAAAAGCTCGCAAATTTTAAAATTTTAAGCTAGAGCAGAAACCAACAAGGGGAAACTGATACTCATAAGTCATAACCTCGGCTCGAAACCCGTCAACATCAAAATTGCCCTTACGCATTCACATTACAGTAAAAAACTAAAAAGGGGGAAAAGAAAGTAAAATTACCGGCGACGGCGGGCGGGGGACGGAGTAACGGATATGCAAGAAACGGCCGTCAAGCTGTTGACAAGGGCGGCCATTGAAAGCGGAGAAAGCAGCTTCAGCAGATTCCTTGTCGGAGAAGGAAACGATGACCCGGGTCCGGGTATAGTCGGCGGGCTGAACTCCGATGACGGGCCCAAATTGGCTGAACACATTTGATATTTGGTCAAGGGATAAGCCCACCGCGGGCCCACAATTGGCCACGAATAAATTCGGACTCACCGGAGATTCTCCTCCCTTTGGTTTCATGAACTTGGGCGAACCCATCTCCTTTTCTTTTTTTTATACTCTACACTTGAAACTTGTGATTGACGTGATTGATTAAGGTTTTATCTTCGTCTAGTGTCTCTTCTTCTTCTTCTCTCCATTTTGTTAGATTGTTTAGGTTCGATTTTGAGTTTGAGTATGCGAGAAGAATTCAAACAAAACATGTTAGGTGGGAGACAACCAAGATGGAGTAGTAGAGGAGATTGTGTTTGTGGATGGCTGAATAATGTCGATGAAGTGTTTTCTTTTTCCGTTTATATACACTAGGTTAAAGCAAAGTCAAAGTCTGTTTTCGCCTAAATTTTGCTGGTCGTAGTGGTAATTAAGCCGTGTATTGAACGGCTCATGCCGGTGAATTATTTGACAAGGATTGTTGAAATAAATAAATAAATGTAAACTATATAAATAAACAAATGTAATTAAGGATTGTTAATCCTCTAATTAAATCTCCCATTAAGCCTGGTCGAGTCCAGGTCATAATCAAGTGTACCAATGTACCATATACCAGGGGTATGAAAAGTTCAGGGGTATCAACATGTACTAGTTTCGAAGGTAGGAACACCATGAGCGAAAAAGCATAACTCATGAGTTTCACACGAATTTATTGCTATTTTTTATTATTAGAGCTCAAATCGTTGTAAGAGTTAGGGTTAGCTTGGCTCATATTGATCAAGTTATACTAAATGGCAATAGAAGAATGTAGTGTTACGACTGTTACCTAAGAAATGCCTTATTTAGAAAAGCAAAGCAACAACGTACAGTATTTCGAATCGTCCCCAAGGAATTTGAGTTGAGTAGGGGCATGCTCCACTCGGGACTCGGCCAACCAAGATATTGGGTTGTTCGAGTTCAAACAAGTCGAGCTCTAATGAGCACAATGGTACAACTCTCGACATGAAACAGAGGCGAGGTGATGCATGCGCTACCAAGGTACTCGGAACGTGCATCTGATGCACTATATACCTGTTGTGGAAGAGCAAAAGTGGGGAAGGGATTGTATATAGGAAGTCATTCTAAGTTACTAACCAAAGTAGCTAGATTTAACAAGGGACAAATATGTAAAATCAGTCCAATAAGTAATGTCATACCCAATTACTCATATACAGGATAGCCATTACAAAAGAGGCTCATGCATCATTCATGCAAGGGAATTATCAGGAGAAGTCTTGATGCTTGCATCTTTACCAATACGCCAGATGCGGCTAGAACTAGGAGTTGCGGTAACAGAGCTACATTTGGTATCGGTGCTTGTTGAGATCTCTGAATCAGAAAATCTGCTTGGGTTGGAGTCACTGAAATACCCGTCAACCTTGTTCATTTGATCGACAAGAGAGTGCCTTAAATGAGAGTTGGAGATGGGGCTGTCCAACATTCTGTTTACACTTAAACCTGAGTGGAAAGAGCATATTGGAATCGGGGAAGTTGGATTGCTCAAGTGATCTTCTTGCAGGATGTCTCCTATCCGCAATAGAATGCTGTAAGCCAAATTTCCAAGAACTCTAGAATATGCTTCTAAGATTGCATGGCCAACATCCTGAAAATTTTGGTAGTTATGTTGATGAGTTTAATATGTACAACATTTGGTAATGACACCGAGAAGTTAGGGTGAAATTTTCGGTTTATGCATGTTTACGAACTAACCTTGCCAAATTGTATTTTGGTGACATTGAGGAATGTGTGGGGAAGGCATGGATGTCTCATCTTTAATTGATAGAGAAGAGCATCTACACGGAGCAATAGCGACTGCATCTTATCGACTTCTGAAGTTGGCTCCTTCACAAAAGACCAGGAGGACCGAATGGGAGTCTTGGTAGTGCCGACTTGATCTTTAATTCTTTGTTTCCAGACAAGTGCTGCTGCCTCCAACTTATTGATGGTGTCAAGAACCTCATGTTCAGATTGCAGTTTCAGGAAATCAACCATATCCAACACTGAGCTTGACCCTGAAGCTACCACTTTGTACAGTTCCTCCCCAAGATTGGCCCTACCAGACTGCAATCCAGTTCATCATAATGTCAGAACAAATAGAGATTATGAGTTGACATTTTTCATACCTATTTCCTCCTTTATTTGGGGAAGGATTAAAAAAAAGAAAAAGAGCAAGGGATTAACCGTGGGAAGTGCATCCTGAATTGCTTTTGGAACTGGCATTTCGAGCAATATATTCTCATTGATTGATTTGGCAGCCTTGAAAACTTGATGAACCACATTACCCTGAGAAAGCAACTTCTTTCGGGCGGTTTCTGATAGACCACCGGCTGGCACTCGTGGATACGGAAGCCACCACCTTTTGCTCTGCCTTGCGCTTCCACCTCCTTCTTTCCTGCTATTGCCTTCTGCATACCAAAATTCTGTGCCCACCATTGAGTCTAGCACTTCCTGATGTAAGCAAAAGAACATTAATGGTTCTAAAATCGAAAAAAAGATATCCCAGATTTACACTGATACAGTGAAATGAAGAGATCACCAGATCACCTACAATAAGCATGGAGTCGATCTTCTGAAGTGCTGGAATATTGATGTGTACGTCTGTACGAGCTTTAGGCATCATTATCTGCTCGAGTTTCAGACATTAGTGAGGGAGTGAGAAAGAAAATCGTATAAGATCTAGGTTTTGTCATTGTAGGAACATCACGTACCTCAAAAGTACGGCCATTTGTACCGCTTTGTTTAGCAGGAACCAGTTCAACCATGTAATTGGCAGGCGAGAGCAACCAGTTCATCTCCTTTATCCACTTAGCCTTCCCTTCTTCTGACACGGGTTCCAATTTCCACAACTCGCCAAAAACAGTAGCTGAAAACACACCAGATGACACTTAGTTTCATTGCTTAACAAAGGAGGCATAGAGAACAAGAAAGAAATGTATATTGTCACAGGGAACCATTCGAATGAACGAGGAGTATACCTGCAAGGTTTGTTATGGAATTCGATATTGCCAATGCACTGGTCTTGCCCTTGCGTCCTCCAGTGATATCCTCACCTAACAAAAGCTTTGAAAACTTTTCTTTCATTGCCTCAACATCTGAAACTTGAGTGGCATAAGCCCCTCTGGCATAAAACTGCTCGGGGCTTTCTTGTCCACCCCATTCATCACTTTCTTCGTTGTTCCGCTTAGTAATCCAATCAGTGTAGAAAGATCCAGAGGCATCCTTGCTAGACGAGCAGCTAGTTTCTTCTTCTTTGAAGGATGGCGTAAGATACCCATCAGTCCCATCTTCCCCACTAATGGCCTTCACATGTCCATAAGATTGACTGTTCAGGATACAGCTCTCGAGCCCATCATAAGTTATTATTCCTGAAACATATTTGTGAAGGTTATGGGCCATGATACTTTCTTCTAGATAAGTTGAATCATGTCTCAGTGTTTTGAAGGAATGCATAGGCAAGCATGCCGGATTTATATGAACACAGGCATTTATATGAATACATTCATTAGATGTTCTAAACATAGACAGTTTTATTTGAAAAACATCATGATCACTGCCATAACTGCAAGAATTTCAGCAGAAAAGGAAAAATATATCACACAAATTCATAGCAGCAAGCGTACGGACTCTCAGATTTCAGGGGTGGATTAAGGATTAAGTGAAATGTCGTGTAAGCGTACGGACTCTCAGTTATAATTTCTAACATAAACAAAGAACAAATATAGTAGTTAGTTATTACCTACAGAATGATATCATAACTAGCAGAAGCAAATTAAGCAACTACATTGAAGACCTATTATATGTTGGAGATATATACTGCAATATCTGGTTTGACAGAATATACAGTTTCCGCATGATAAGTGATTCGGATCATAATAAATCAAAGGTATCATATCTCTACATTAACCATCTTCATTAGTGTGCTAATAATGAGAAGATGATGAAAATAAAAACCACTAGTAAACAGACAAAATTTGAAAAAGTTTACAAAAAAATTTAAGCACATAAAACAAAAATCTTAATCATGCTTTATGAGATATCAGTTTCACATCTTTGTGGATCCCTACAAGCATATATACTCACAGGAAAAAAAAATCATTCCTGACTGGCAAGAAAAAGAGAGAAGGGCCTACTGAGTTGCTAAACAAGTGGAAATAATTGTAAGAAAATCCAAGATTTCATTTTCAAAATCATTAATAATAAGGTTGTAAAATGTGTAAGGAACTTGGATAGCTAACGAGGCAAACACAGTAGGAGAAACACCCTTAGGAAGTTTCCAAAAATCTCTCTGTGTTACTTCATTTTCAGGAAGATGTAACAAGAATCTCCAAGCTCCACATCGCTTGATTCGCTACGTATCTTAAATTGCAGGAAGAAAATGCAGACAAGGGAAATCCCATGTGGGTAGCAACCATCAAGTACAGGGGTACATTATTTAGCTTCATCCTTACTACTCTTTGGTTTTTGGAATATAATGGAATAAAGCAAAATGGCTCATAAAACAGTCTGTGCTTCTTATTTTGTGAAGTAGCAGTCTGTCGATGCGATTCTCGAACCAATTTTCATTTTGGGTCATTCGTGCGCAGCCTCTCTATGTTTCAATAGGGGTAAGGCTTGCGTGCATCCGACCCCCCCTTACCCCGCCTTATGGCGGGAGCCTTTAAGGCACTGGGGTTAAAGATGTTGTTGTTGTTGTTTATCCTTACTACTCTTCCATGTGGGTCATTTGAACCCTCTAAGTTCCGTATGTGGTAAAACATAATACGATAACAAAGGTACATCGACAAGCAGCATCAGGACACTAGCTAGGCACTTGAACATATTGGAACTCAAAGGGATACTTTGCACTTCACTGTACTTCAGGTCGATGAATGAGAATTTTTCGCAACCTAGTCAAGTTCATAGTCTGATGTCTGAACATATATTTTATAATCAAGTCTGAGCAACATAGCCATACAATTTGCCATTTACACGACAGTGGGACATTGCAAGAAGTAAGCACAAACTTAAAAAAAAAGCAATCTCAAACCAATACAATTATACAAATCACGGAGTTCAAAAAGTTCTTAATCATACATTTTTTTTTGAAGGGGAGTTCTTAATCATACATTAACCTTATAAGTTATAACTAGTACTGTATTTTTATTTACTCAGAACTCGGAACCCAGTCTTGTCCCTACATTATTGCATGGTAAACAGTGCTGATAATTCTAAAAATCATATTTCTAATAGTAGCATTTGACTATAATCACCACTTTAGCCAAGAAATAGGAATAATTTAATTCAAAGATTAGTTTAATCTTCTATGTCTAAGTCAATTTAAAGTGAGGCAAAAAAGACTACCCACCTTGAGCTAAATAATGTCCACCTTTTTATTTCAAATGGTTCTAAAAGTCACAGTGCAGATGGATGACTTAAATATATACTCATGTTAAAGTTTAGTGCAGTATATGGGTCCTCGATTTCCGGCTTCTTGCTAAGTTAACACTATAGACTACACAGGCAGATGCATTGCTCGATGCTATGTGATGTCTACCACAAGAATCAATGGCTAGCTCAGGTGGGAAGTTAAGCCATCTCACAATGACACGCTCTAGGTTCGATTTTCGTCCCTCTCGGACATCACTACCTTTCCAACATAATAACAATCTACCAGTCCCAAAACTCCAAAAGGTAATGACTTTCAGTTCCATGACATTCACTCCTTTTATTAAGACGTGCACAAAACTGCTCTCGCAACGAGTAATACAAATCACATTCCGGAAGTGTAAACATCACTACTCCATCTCACAAAATTTCATGCCTTTCATGGTTTAAGATCCATGGATCATTATGGTCTAGAAACACAACAAAACAAAACAAAAACAGAAGGGGATGTTGACATACATCTAATCAGCCATGAGCCTCGATAGTCACAAAACACAGAAAGTTGATTTATCTTTTTTGAAGGTTGAATTTTAAGTTGTGGTATGTTCTCATGGGCAAACGTCAATTTTTCTCTGTGCTATTCCCACCACCTTGATAGTCACCATATATTATTGATTGTCCTTAACTTGTGTCACACTTTGTATCTTTGGTCACTCTCATCTAAACACATCATCCATAAACTTTGAGAGATACATCTGACTTAATCTACTTAAAAACTTGCCAAATGAAAGCACGTTGCATAAAAAATGAGACAGATTGTCCTCACTCGGACCTACTCCCCAAAACCTTTCTCTCAATTATATGAAAAAGGACCCACATGTATTGACGGGTTCTCAATAACTTGACCAGTTGAGCTAATTACTGTCCACAAGAGACAAAACGCGTTAATCTTAAAGAGGTACTACATGTTATGAAACAGTGTTACCAAGTACTACACAGAATGAGGTAGGTACAAAGATTCAAAGGTAGATAACACAAACACAATTTGCCATTCAATGCATAAAATAAACATAAAAACAATATGACATGAATACCCATCATATCATAGACCATGACTTAATAATAATCACAAACTACTCAACAACTCCCCCTGAAACAAGAATTAAAATGACCATAAATTCATCATCATAATAATAATAATTATTAAAAACATTGAACAGAGAAAGTGAAAGAGGAGATCAGAGGGGCCTTACTGTCCTGTTCATTCTCATCAAAATCAATGCTAATCTCCCTGTTCTTCCTTGTACAACACACCAGTCTTCTTCTAACCCCCATCTTCATCACCTCCTTAATTAATTTATTTGCCTTCCTTCTCACCTCTACATGCAACCACCACAACACTATTAAAAAAAAAAACCATTAATCACATCATTAGCTAATAATACTAATCTAAACTTTCGGCAACTTAATTAGTTTACTAAAAGCGGTTTTAATATAAGTCGTTCTCACTTTTCAAACTCGTTTATTTACATTACTAATCATATGTATGCCATAGTTGACGAAACCTTAAAATCTCACCACGTCTTAAAACTCGTACCATCACACTAACAAATGAAAATATGTAAAAACAAATTTTACCTAAACAAATTCGGTACAGTAAAACTTGGATCACAGGAAATACTCTAACATGACAAGTGACTAGTGACTGCTGCCACCCACTTTTACTAAGACTTTTTACTCCCATTTTTCACAACTTTATTCTTTTGAAAGAAAATGAAAAGAAGTTTAAAACTTTTTTATTAAAAAAAATGAGTATTCCTACATGGGAAAATTAAATAATAATCTCACAATAATAATAATAATGAAATAACAGGATCACAGGAAACATTGACTGAAAAGAAACGTAAGCAAGAAGATTTAAAGGAGAGAGAAAAAAGAGAGAGGGCGGAGGTATGTACCTGGGTGAGTCGAGTAGTATGTAGGAAAGACAAAGGCAGAAATTCCCAGAATCAAATGAAAGAAATCATGTGAAAGATTTTAATGTTGAAAAAAACTTCACGAGCAAAATGTGGTACTCCACTACTACTACTACTGCCCTGATGAGTGAATGAGTGACCCATTTAACATTTAGACCATCACATTTATTGAATGGCACTCAATATAATGTACGTCTCGACTCGACACGACTCGGGCTCGTTAATCCGAGAAATGAGAACGACTTATATAAATGGATCCGAAGAGAATAAAACAAGGGGATAATAAAAGAGAGAAATTATAGGAGGAAAACAAGAAGAATAGAAGGTGTATGTGTCTGAACTAAAGTTTAGTGAGTGATGCCGAAATTATGGGAAGTAATAAGAGAATTAAATGTGGAAGAGATTGGTAGTTGTGGGTTTTTATCAAGTAAGTGGGCCCATTTTGGAATTTTCGGAAATGGGCTTTTTGTTTTGTTTTTGGTGGGTTTGGGTATTCGGGTTTTTTTTTTGGGGATGTGGGTATTTATGGGGGTTGGGTGGGTGGGTCAATTGGGTGCGACGTAAGAGGCGGGGTAGAGTGCAAATGTTTGTTGAGGCAATTTTTTTTTGGCGCCGATCCCTATAAGTTTTTCGAACATGGACTGATGGACAATATCACAAGAATTGTTTTTATAAGTTTTCATCATCCTAAGGTAGGTGATGGTGTAATAATTGAATATTTACGGGTTTCGAATATGTGAATTGTGAGTTCAAAATGATAAATTATAGAAGAAGTCACGACATTCGTAAAACTTCTTGCAAAGGCCTTAAGGGACTGTTAGTTTCTTACTGGTCCATCGGCGTAGTAATGGGTTATGAGAGGAGGTTAGTGGATCGAATCTTGGCCCCTGCTATATTATTAATCGATAGATAGAGTAATTTAGAGGTACTAAGCAAAAACGTGAATAGGTAATTAGGGAAAGGTCAAGACGATCAATCAACATAACATTCAAAATCAAGGTGCCAAATTAAATGTAGTTGTCAAGACTCGATTTTATGTCTCTTATTATAGTAATTCCGTAGTGAGACGAAATGTTATTAAGGCTATGTTTGGTATGCACAATAAGCTAGCTTATTTGACTAGTTTTTTAAGTTTTTTGACCAAATAAGCTTGTTTGGTACCACCACTAGTTTAATTAATAAGCTAGCTTATTTAAGATGTTACCCCCTGTAACATATTAAAAAATAAGCTAGTTTATCATAATTTTATTTCTATTTTACCCCTAATTATTTGATAAAATAAAAAAGATTAAAAATCATTAATGCATTTTTCTGTAATTTTATATATATCTGCTCCTATATCAGCTAATTTTGCCAAACACTTCTATGACTATCAGCTAAAAACTTTCGGCTACTATTGCAGCAATTATTTCAGCTTTCATCTACTATTTCAGAATTCAGCTACTATTTCAACGTTCAGCTACTATTTTAGCTAGTTTTACCAACATAGCCTAATAGGTTAAGGACTCAATTTACCATCACAGTGATATTGAATGAGAGTATCGAGACCACAAAGTTACGACCACTACATAGTTCATGATTGTACTTTTGATTTCCTTTAAATCGGATGGCTCGAAAGATGAACAATCCACACGTTGGTAACACACTTCAATTCCTAGAAAAGCAGTTCAAGGTCTTACATTGATTAAAAGATTTAGGAGCAAGTCTCTTTCATATATATGGTACTCGTAACCAACGCCTAACTTTCTTTGACTTTAAACCTAATTGCCCTTTTTCATTAAGTTCAAATTTGTTCTTTGGATTTTGGAACTTATCTTAAATTTAAACAACTTTATAGACGGTGGTAATATGTGATATTGCTGTTTATTTATTGATATATTTCAAGAACTTATGGGAAATTTGAATCTATGTCTCCACTAAAACTAAAAGTTCTTGTGTACTAGCATTCTCTCTTTGCAAAACATACGTCTTATTACAATTCACATGTATTATCACCCATGTCATGCACATTTGTACAAGAGTAGAATTATGTCATGTTTCATGTCTCACTCGTTAGATGTGTTTGTTACGCTAAAACAGTAAAATCGTAATAACTGATCACCTTTAATTTTGTTATAATGTCAAGATCAGATGTAACCAAAAAAAAAAAATTAATGTCAAGATCAGATTTTTAAAAATCTTATATATCAGGAAATAGAGTGAGATACAAATGATAAGCTCTAGAGTTTAGATATATTTTTTCCCTTATAAACGGCTCAAAATAGTGAGACGGCATCAAGTATGAAACCAAGGAGAAGCTTAATTCACCAATCACATCAATTAGGTGCTCATCGAAAGGTAAATGAAGTGGATATATGCTAAGAGTGCCAAATGTGAAAGACTGAAAGAGATTAATACATACCGTACATCTTTTACTGTTATGTCCTAGAAATGTTAAATTTAAAGCATATTGATAAAAGTCTACAGTGTAGACACAATTAATTTGTCTATAATGTAAAACTAGTTTGCATGCCCGTGTCACGCCCGAGCTATGTATTTATATTGTTCATACTCGTTTTATATGTTGCCTTATCTTTGTTCTAATAAATTACCATAATGATTATTTTCCATAAATTAGGTAATACTATACTACTCTATAATAATTTTTTATTACTACCATATCATAACCGATAATAGTATATAATGCTATTTTTATGTTCAATCCAATTAATGTAGGATAATTTATTACCATATCCTAACCGATAATTGTATTTAATACTATTTTTATGTTCTATCCAATTAATGTATGCCAAGTGTCGTCTTGGGAAACACTTGGTTTCAGGTTTTAATATATAGTATTAGATTAAGTCAATAGTAGTAAAATTGAGATTGGAGTAGTAAAATTTATTTGTGTGAAAAAATCATGCAGTAACATTATTTGTGTGAGTAGTAAAATTTTGCTAGTTTAGTAAAATTAATGCTAATAGTAGACACTTTCAAGTGTTTACATTATAGACATGTAGCATTGTCCAAATTTAAATTAAACTTGTGGCATCGAGTTCAAATAAAAACAAGTAATAATACACGATATAGATATACCACAACATCACTTCATGCTTACTCAATAGAATAGTGAAGACTGCGGCATTCGTCAACGGTAATTTTTGAGTCTCCTAGCAGCTGATTTCATAAATGTAAGAACTTTATTTGTATAAACCAAGTCACGCACTAACTCACAATTACCGGAACTAATGGGGAATAGTTAGGTGTCGTTTGGATACCCTCAAAATCTATGAGAATTTTATTTTCCTACGAATTGAATTATCATGAGTTGTTTGGTTACCCTAAAGTGTAGGAATTGGAAATTCCTAGGCATTTCCAATTCCTCCAAAGTGTAGGAATTTAATTACCTAGGGGGGGCTAGGTAAGTAGAAATTCCTATGGAAAAAGAATTCCCTTGTTCATCCAAACAATTTTCCCCAATTCTCATGCTTTCTAAATTCTTAGGATTTGCAAGTTCATGGGAATTCCGACTTCCCGAGTATATCCAAACGACACCTTATTCTCTGTGCTCGTACGTAGGTTTTGATAATTATTGGTTTCCGATACTTCCACTAAACGCCGCGGACTTAATTACGATGGAACCATCAATTCTCATTCTGTTATTAGAGAATAATGATATATTATATTGTAGTAGAGAATAATATTAGTAGGAATAAATATTCTATTTATGTAAACACTAGCCTAAGAGCACGTACAGTGGTGTGCTTCAACGAAATGGAGAGTTAACTCTTGAAGAGAGAGGAGAGAGAAGAAGTTAACTTTAACCTCACAGTGGAGTGCTTCAAGAGAATGGAGAGTTAACTCTCTATCAACATTTGATGTATCTAACTCTCCATTTGCAGCACACAAGTAGCTAGCTACAACTCTTTCTCCTCCCACATACCACACCCACTCTCATATAATATGATACCAAATTACGGTAATCAATCACGATTTAAATATTTTATGAATTTAATAAAGTTCGAGAATAATTAATTTTCAAGAATAACTTTTTTTACTCAAAAAATCATTTTTTATTTTTTAAAAAATAATTTTATAATAAAATATACTTTTGATGTCGACTAATTTTTATGTGATATTGAAAAATATCGAACTTATAACGATCTTTTACGAAAACATAGTAAAAAAATGAGTGGAAAATGAAAAGATGTGTTAAAATAATACAATCGGGTCCACTAAAAGTGAGATGGAGAGTTAGATAGGAGAGTGATAGCATTGTGAGGGTCAAGTGAGGTATTGACTCTCCAAGGAGAGAGAATGTGATGGAGAGGTAATGCTTTATGGAAAGTGCGTTTCAGCGTTGTAATGGCCTAAGGAAATAATACCAATAATATATTAGGGTTTAGTTCTCATGAGAACACCTCTTTCTATGGGGAACCAAGAGAACACCCTAGGCTACATTAAATTAAATATCAAAATAAAAGTAATAAACCCCCACCCAACCCAAACCCATTTTCTCTCTCCTCCCCTTCCCGCCCCCTCCAAAACCCGACCACCTCATCGCTGCTGGCCACCACCGCCTATCACACCAACCACCACCTGCACCCCTTTCGACCCCACCACAAGGACTGGCCAACTCCGGCGACCAAAAATCCTCACCACCGCAACAACACGTCCTCCTCTTCGTCCCCCAATCTGCCTCCCTCCCACTTTTCTCTCTCCTCCAATATTTTCTTATTCGGCGACAATGGCCGACGAATATCCACCACCACGACAAGCGAAACCACCACCATTATTCTCGCCCGACCGCCGGCGACCCCACATGCCCACCCCGCGATATCACCTCCCACCCATTCTCCTCCATTTTCTCTTTCTTATATCTCCTTGAATGCACATACTCTAGATTCGGAATGCACATACACTAGATTCGGAATGTACATTTAGAGATTATGAAATGTACCATTACATGTATCAAAATATACATCCAATATCCAAAAATTGCGAATGTACAATTAGAGTTATAAGAATGCACATTTAGGTCTAATAAAATGCACAATTGAAAGATTCAAAATGAACAACTCAATACTTACAACGGCTTCCATCATCATGGTCCATGTCGCCAATCCGACCACCTCTATAGTGGTGGTTTTCGAAAAATGCATTTCAAATTAAAAGAGCGAGATAAATCTCGAAAGGGAGAAACATGGGCAAGAAGGTGGTGCTTCTTCTGGTGGGCTCGAACGCCGGAGGGGTGAAGGTCCGATCATCGGTCGGCGGTGGCGAAGGTGTTCGGTGTATGGAGGTGGCTTTGGGAGGAGAGAGAAATTGGGGAAGCAAAGAGAAATTGGGGAAGCAGAGAGATGCACGGGAGCAAGTTCTGGGTTTTGGACCTTTTTTTTCTATTTTTTTTATAAATTTTAATTGTAGCCCTTGATCTATTTCATCCAAGGGTTAATAATGGTTCTCACGGTTCTCATTTTAGAAGGGGTTCTCATATGAACCAAAACCTAATATATTATGTTCATATTGGGATTGATTATAATTGATATATTGTTGGTAATGTATCTTTGTAATTTAGGCATGAATATAGTCTAGTGTTGTATATTAGGAATAGTCGTATCTTGTAATCAATTGTGCCTCAATCCTCTCCTAGTTTTACTCATGTACCAGTACTATATAAAGACGATTCATGTATCAATAAAACTTAAGCTTTCATGTTAATTCTCTCCTCCCTCTCCTCTCATTCTCTACATGGTATCAGAGCAGTCGATCCTTCGACGCGCTCATCAATGTCTTACGCCTCATTGTCTTCCATTTCTAATATTTGAAAGCTTCAATCGGTCGTTGATCTTGTGACTTCGACCTTACACTGTTGTTCTATTGTGAACACGAATTGAAGCTTTCAAATATTAGAAATGGAAGACAATGAGGCGGAAGACATTGATGAGCGCGTCGAAGGATCGATTGCTCTGATCCTAGGAAAACACAAATAAAAGAGCCAACTCATCGTGCACTTGTTCCCGGCCGGGGATGGCCTTTATTCACCATCTCCGGCTGGCATAATGTCCGTCCGCCACCTTTCATCTTTTTGTTTTGTTTTTCTACTTTTGTGTGCGTAACATTTATTCTCTAGTATTATGCCGCCTTGGAGATGTCAGTTTAAGTTGCGGGCCACGATTTATTGCCGAATTGCTCAAGGTTGATGTTTATTCATCGTAAGATGCATGTTTGCAGAATTGCCTTTGCCATGTGACTCTTCTCTTCATTTATCAGTTCATCAGATTGTTAATTAACTTCATCATCATCTCTTTCTTTTTCCAGTCTTGATAATTTCTATCTCTTACTTCTTGTTGAACTCCCTCTGGTTTTCTTGTTATTGATCTTTATCTTATACGATGATCAATATACGAGCTTTTCTATCTCCCTCTGACCTTCACAATACTTGGTTGTTGCCTTGTTGGTACATATTACTACCTACAAATACCTATTCTTCATTTATATGTCTCTCGATTATGTCTTGGTCTAATTTTACACTCTTACTCTTGATCATCTCTTATTCTACTTCTTTATGGGCCAAATACTTATCTCTCTGATCTATTGCTTGTGCTTCGTTCTATGTATCTTGATCTAAGATAATCACTATGATATTCTTCCCCTTCTTACATAATCTTTCCCATTTTCATTATTGGGAGATTTCTTGTCTACTTTTCTGGTCTTGTGTGACATTTTCTTCTCTTACATTTCATTAACAATCTGGCATTTCTATATTCAATCTCCACATTAGCATGGCGAGGCAACCCCTTTGACTTCCGCATTTCAGCATCAATCAGAATCCCGGCATGGCTACAATTGATTTGTGCGCGCAACGAAATTTTGGACTCCAATCAAAGCGTCCGTTTCCCCCTACCGCTTTGATTGCGGGGGCGTATTAGAGAATAATGATATATTATAATTGTAGTAGAGAATAATATTGGTAGGAATAAATATTCTATTTATGTAAACAATATTATTCTCATATTATTCTAGGCTAGTGTTTATTACGGTCACACTATATCTTGTAACCTATATAAACACCTTTGTGTTCATCAATAATTTTAAGTCAGTTTATTGTGTGTTAATTCTAAATTGTCTACAATACCAAGCATTTTGTGATAATGTACTCGATTGTCTCGATATAAACTTTCAGGGGTCGATAACTTCTCGAGCATCTTATGTGTCCTTGTTGACGGGTTCCACAAACCAAAGGTATACTCGATCGAATTCATATTGAAATCCCTATTATGTAAAACACATATCAAACCGTTACATGAGCCAATGACCTCTCCAAAATTATGAGGACAATTAGGTCCAAAAAATGGCTCAATATTACGAGAAGAAAAGGTTTTATCAAAAATCTGATAAGAATGCAGTCGGACCGATCGCTTATAATGGACGCAAAGCCAACGACGAAAAGCTTTATTGTTGTTGTTCGAATTGTTGGCGTTATGAAGACGAAGTTTGTGAAAGTCGTGATCTTGGCTGATAAGGGAATGCCATGATTTACAGACACACCGGAATCGTAGCAAGGATTCAGAAGGAAGTCTTGAAAGGATGTCGATGATCAACTCATATGGTATATATGCATACTTGCAGACCTATGATAATTATGAACTTTTTTTTAGGGCTAATTATGACCTTTTATAATCATATATCTACAATTATATATATCCTATATTTAGAGACTAATTTTAAGGGCTTGATCTTTTTCTTTCTTTTGTACATCGAAGAAGATGTAGATATGCACAATGTACGACATCAAAAATCTTATATCAAACAATTCAATTGGGGATAAATCTCAAACATATTGTGGAATAAAAAAAGGGGAATACAGGAGAAAATAGCTTCTTCTCCAAGCTACCATGAAAACTAAACCTTACATCAAGTAAAGCTGCGATTCCCATGGCACCTACTAGACGATCACAAAAATTAAACTTACAGCCTTCTTCTACTCACTCTTCCGAAGCCAATGGTGCTAATTTCACGGTGAATAACAAAGAATCGGGGAAGAAAACTAATACCCAGCTTGACATTCCAGCTTCGTCATCGGAACTGGATGCTGATAATGGTGAAACAGGGCCGAAAACCATCACTCTAATGGATTTTATTGGTGCAGCAACTGGTCAGACGAAGTCGAATTCACCCAATGTAAGTTCTACTCAAACCCCTGTTATTCATAATAATGGAGAACCTATTTTGAACTCTGAAAATGGACCTGATATGAACCTGAAACCCAATAAGTCTGGAAATTCTGGGAAAAAACCTGCTAAGCCTTATAAGAATGCTTTGGAAAAACAATCTGGGATGCCATTGGATTACTTGCCGACTGATGACATCTCTGTTAGTATCGAATTAGAGGACATTGCTGATGAGCTCAAATACTGGGAAAACACCTTGGTTGGCCATGTTATTGGGGCCAAACCAAATGAGAAAAAACTGTCGGAATTTGCTCAGAAACACTGGAATTTTGTGAGCATTCCATTGATTCAGTACTTCAAGAAGGGGTGGTTTTTCATGAAGTTTGAGAATAGGATGGATATGGAGGAGGTTCTAAGAGGTGGGCCTTGGTATTATGGAGAACACGCCTTGATTCTTAAAGAATGGACACCCACATTTAGTGCTGAAATGGAAACCACTTCCCTGGTGCCTGTCTGGATCTTATTTCCTGATCTTGAGCCTCATTTCTGGTCTCAGAGAGCCCTAAGTAAGATAGCCAGCACCTTGGGAAAACCACTTTTCGCTGATCTTCGAACAACTCTTAAGGCAAAGCTGTCCTTTGCAAGAGTTCTTGTTGAGATTGATGTTTCAAAAGACCTGCCTGATACGATTTCTCTTAGAACTCCTTATGGTGACAGTGTTCAAACTGTGAAGTATGAGTGGGTGCCTTTCTACTGCTCATGCTGTCACAAACTTGGGCATGTTGCTCAGAGATGCAGGTTGGCAAAAAGAGAAGTAAAAAAAGCTCCTACAAAACCAAAGCCCACATATGTGCAGAAGCAACAGGGCATAGAGCCAGAGATGGCACAGGAGGAAAATGCTCCTGCAACTCCTGTTTCAAAAATCTCCCAGATTACTGAAGTAGTCAAGAATAATAAAGGGAACATGGATGAAGATGGATTCACAATGGTGCAAGGGAGGAAATCAAAAAGTTCATCTGCTAAGAGATTGGCATTTGCTGAAAACAGATATAATGCCCTGCAAGGCCAGGATTTTGACATCTTACCTGTGGGCATGACTAAGGAGCAAAAAGTGGGCATTCTGGCACAGACAGTCATAATGGAGAGTGAGGACCCTGGAGGGGGATCACTTGACCTATGATTATCTCTTCCTGGACCATAAGAGGCTTTAATAAGCCTCACAAACAGCAGGAGGTAGTACATCACCTCCTGATGAATAAGATTGACCTTCTCGGGGTTCTTGAAACTAGGGTCAAGCAACATGCTGCTGGTAGTATTATTAGGAAGAATTTTGGTAGATATGGGCATGCTAACAACTACAACTACCATGTTAATGGTAGAATTTGGCTGCTATGGAATAAAAGAAATATTACTGTCAAGGTTCTTGTCAGCAACTCCCAATTCATGCATTGCAAAATCTGTTACCTAGCTACTCAGTTTGAATGCCTGGTAACAATGATTTATGGCATGAATAAAGGAGAAGAAAGGAGAACTTTGTGGGATTTCATTAGTAAGGAGGCAAAGAATTGTGTAGATCCTTGGCTGATTCTTGGAGACTTCAATGTAGTACTTGATAATAGTGAGAAACTGAGTAAGGGAGCTTTGAACAAAAGAGATGTGGATGATTTTTATCAGTGTGTCTACCCTTCTGGTTTCATGGATCTTCCTGGAGCTGGTTGCCAGTTTACTTGGACAAATCTGCAGGAAGGGGACGATGTGGTATGGGCTAAGCTTGATAGAGCCATGGTTAACCAAGTTTGGATCCAAACTAAGATGAATACCACTGCCATTTTCAAGGAAGCTGGACTGTCTGATCACTCTCCAGTGATTGTGGAAATGAATATGGGAGTAGATACTGGCCCTAAATGCTTTAGATTCTTAAATGCATGGTGTCAACATGAGGAGTTTCTGGGGATAGTTGAGAATGCTTGGAATCAAAAGGTCACAGGTACCAAGATGTATATAGTGACTGAAAAGCAGAAAATTCTGAGAAAAGCTCTCAAAGTAATGCATAAGCAGCACTTCTCCAACATCTCTGAAAGAGTTGAGAAATGTAGGGACGAATTGCATAACATTCAGAGAGATCTCCATACTAAACCTGAAAATCTGAGTAAAATGAAGGAGAAGCAGAAGCTATTGATCAAATTGGAGAAAGCTGAGCTATGTTTTTACTACCAGAGGGCAAAAATCAAAGACATTCAGATGAATGATGCTAGAACCAGGTACTTTTATGCTAAAATGAATGAGAAAAGGGCTCACTCAGTCATTGGCAGAATTCATGATATGAAGGACAAACTCCATACTACCCCTATGGATGTAAATGATGCCTTTGTTGATTACTATAAAAGTCTCTTAGGCACAGAGCAACCTGTAAAGGAGTTTCAATCTAGCTGCTTCACTGGAAAGGAGATCTGTAATGAAAGTAAAATCAAAATGACTGCCCCTTTTGCAAAAGAGGATGTCAAAAATGCTCTCTTTTCTATTGATGACTCAAAAAGCCCTGGACCAGATGGACTGACTGCTGCATTCTATAAATCAGCCTGGAATTTGATTGGGGAAGATATCTGTGATGCTGTTCTTGACTTCTTCAAAACAGGCAAGATGTTAAAGCAAATCAACTCTACCCTGATCACCCTTATCCCAAAAAAGGAAATTCCTCACTCAGTTGATGACTTCAGGCCCATTTCATGCTGTAATGTACTGTACAAGATAATTAGTAAAATGCTGGTGCAGAGAATACAACCCATTCTACAGGAAGTCATTGGCATGGAACAATCTGCATTTGTACCTGGCAGGAATATCTTCGACAATATCCTTCTTTCTCAGGAAATTGTCAGGAAATATGACAGAAAAAATATCTCCCCCAGAGCCACAATAAAAGTTGACATAAAGAAGGCTTTTGATTCTGTGTCTTGGAGATTTTTTATCAACATCCTGAAGGTCTTAAACTTCCCTGAGCAGTTCATAAGTTGGATTGAAATTTGCCTGAATACAGTACACCTCTCCCTGTGCATCAATAGAGCTGCTGTGGGTTATTTTCTTGCAAAAAGAGGACTAAGACAGGGGGATCCACTCTCCCCCTACCTCTTTGTAATCTGTATGGAGGGCCTCTCCAGGATGCTCAGAAGGCTCATCCATTCAGAGAAATACTATCAGCACCCAAAATGTAACAAAATTGCACTCAACCATCTTCTATTTGCAGATGACTTGCTAGTTTTTGCAAGGGGTGACATCAACTCCATCTCTGAAATCTCTAAAACCCTAAAAAAGTTTGAAGAGCAGTCTGGTCTGGCAGCAAATACTATGAAGACAAATATCTACCTGGGTGGAGTCAATGCGGATACAATAAAGAGGATGACTGAACTGACTGGCTATGTGGTGGATAAATTCCCCTTTAAGTATCTGGGAGTTCCATTACATTCAGCCAGACTCAAAACAACAATGTACCTGCCACTCTTGGAAAAAATCAAAGCCAAACTCCTACACTGGGCTAATAAGTTCATATCATATGCTGGGAAACTTCAACTCATCAACTCAGTCATTTTGGGACTTCAAACCTACTGGGGATCTGTAATGCTTCTCCCTAAAGCCATACTGAAGAAAATTAGCAGGCTGTGTAGAGAATTCTTTTGGGGAATAAGTGAATCTAAGGGGAAAATCACTTTTATCAGCTGGAAGCATCTCTGCTCTCCAAACAAAGAGGGTGGCCTAGGCATAAAAGAAGTACTCAGCTGGAACAAAGCACTCATGGCTAAATGGATTGTTAAGTTGTGTACTAAGCCTGATAACATATGGAGCAAGTGGACTGCAACTTATTATCTAAAGAAGCAGAACTTTTGGCAGATATGTCAGCAGCAAGATAGCTCTATCACCTGGAGGAGCCTAATTCAGATCAGGGATGATATTGTGAATATGTCAGGAGATAAGGATTCAGCTGCAGGGCTGATTCAGAGATGGAGCATCAGTAAACATAACAGCAGAGATATAGACAATCACTTCAGAACTAAAAAAGCTGCAGAAAAATGGGCTAAAACTGTGTGGGACAGCTGCTGTCTTCCTAGAGCTAGTATCATCACCATGCTTGCCATTCATAGTTCCTTACCAACTGTGGATAACCTGCAAAGGAGAGGCATCTCAATGCCAAACAGATTCTACCTATGCTGTAAGCAAGAGGAAACTACAGACCACTTGTTCTTCAAATGTGAGACTACAAGAGAAATTTGGTGCAATGTTCTTAGATGGATGGGATATCACAACAGAGATTGGAGCCTGAGGCATGAGCTCGATTGGTTCAAGCATAATGTAAGAGGTAAGCAAGGAAAACAGCACATCCTGAGAAGCAGCCTCACCTGCACTATCTATGAAATCTGGCGGGAAAGAAATGACAGAATATTTAGCTCAAGAAATAGATCTATTGAAAAAATTGCTCTCTGTATCAAGTTCAAAGTTTGTGTTAGAGCTATAAATAGTTTTAGTGAGATGATTCCTAGGAATTAATCATGTAGGGGATGTTAGGGTAGTACTCTGCTATCCTTTTGGGGAGCGTTTTTGTATTTTTTTTCTTCTTTCCCTATATGGAAGAATAAAAATACGCTAATCTTTCCAAAAAAAAAAAAAAAAAAAATCTTATATCAAACTAATCAAAGTGTAGTTAGTAGTTTTATTAGATGTTCTTTTTGCTTTTATGTTTAGCATTAGCATCAAAGGACACTTGTCACTTATTAGTTGGATTGAACATAAAAATAGTATTAAATACAATTATTGGTTGACAATAGTATATTATTAGCTAATTTATATACTCCCTCCGTCCCCCTTTAAACACCCCGTTTTCCTTTTTTGGGTGTCCCCCTTTAAACACCCCATTTCAAAACTTACTAAATAGGGTAAGTTTTCACTACACATCAACCCTCCACTATCTCTAAAAACAATAAACAAACCCCACATTATCTCTAAAAATAATAAACAAACCACTCATTAACTCCAAAAATAATAAACAAACCACCCATTATCTTCAACAATAATAAATAAACCACCCATTACCCAAAACAATAATAAACAAATCACACCACCTTAATCCACGTAAAAAAGGGAGCGGGGTGTTTAAATTGGGACGGAGGGAGTACAAAATAAAAAATTATGGTAATTTAGTTTACAATATGAGATTGAAGAGATAATACTATGGTGGTTAGCTACCTAATTTATGATAATAATAAATTTAAATAATGTGATATAACGGGTGGCGAGATAATTGAATGAAAATGAAATAATATAACATGTTATGAGATAGTGGAATGAGAATGAAATAGTATAATGGGTGACGTAAAAGTGAGAAGGTAATGATACTATTATGACGCGTTAGAAATAGATTATGATATAAAAGACGAGTGTCAAAAGTTGAAAGAAATATATAGTACTGTTCATAATAATATCAGAATAAAAATAAATCTTAAATTTTTTTTTATGAAAAAGTATAACAATATAAGTAGACAGCCCGCGCGTGACACGGGCATGCAAACTAGTATTGTTAAATCTCGTATATCAGTCAGGCGATCAACGTAACAAGTGTCGCCGCCTCTGAGAGACAGTCTCTAGCGACTTCTTGCATCGTTAAGTTTTAATTAAGGTGTAAAATCGATTCTTGGACCTCAACCATTCGCTTTAAGTTTTTGGTTAAGTAACTTCTCTAACATAATTAAGTGAGTAATAACCAAAACTAATTTTGTAACACTAATAATATAGCAAATGGGAAACACCACTGTTCACGATATCACTAATTGGAGATATCAAACAAACAGTAGTAGTACATACTCAGAGCTTAAAAAGAAAAACGGATCTTCTAACATGTGCCAAAAGGGCACATGATCAAAGTCTATTTAATTCCCTACTTAAGTGGAATTCACCTGAATTAACCAATGAGATCTCGTATTTTGTTTATACAAGTTAGAATCCCACTTATCAAGGCCCTGTATGATAGGACTTAATAAACTAAATATTCAGATCAGATAATTTTTATTAAATACAGATCGGAATTATTCAAATCAAATTTGGTCAGATCAGAATCTTTCAAATCAGATCAGACACATTCAAATCAGATCATATTTAAGTAACTTGATCATAACATAATTAACACTAATCCCGAATTTTATTTAGATCAGATCAGAGTCATTCAAATTAGATCAGAGTTTTTCAAGTTGGATTTCATCAGATTAGAGTCAATAAAATCAGATCAAATTCATTCAAATTAAATCAAATCAAATCAGAAAGATACAGTCCTATCATACAGGGCCTAAGAAAGGAAATTGATTGTTATCATATGCCATAATGGCACACGTTAGAAAAATCCAAAGAAAAAACATCATCATTAGAGTATATGAATTCGTTATTTCTTTAAATTAGTAATACATCGCCTAAGAGAAAAGTAAAATTTACTATCATTGATCACTCAAACTGTTAAATTGTCAATGCTATTTGTTTCTTATCATAGTTGATGTGATATCAATTAAACACTGAACAATTGGAATTGAAATCCTCTAGAATTAAAAAATGACTATATACACTTACAGTTTACTCGATCAGATAAATAGAACAAATCAGGGTGGTAATTAAGCCATTACAATTTGTGATTCTCTTTGGTCACTTAATTATCATCAGGCTTTCCTGATATGGAACTAAGGTACAAACATTAGTTGCTTCGCTTGCATGTAATTCTTTGGATTCTTTAGTTTTAGGGTTGTAAGCCATTAAAATATCTGATCCGCCTTTGTCCGATCTATATAACAACAATTTACCATCAATCGTTGTACCAAATATAGCCAAAAGAGGGTTTGAACGAGGGATCACTTGACCTTCGACTTGAAACAAAGATGTCCAAGAATTCGAGTTCCCGTACTCTTTCATCACCCAAAATCTATACTCTGAATTATCATCGAAGTCAATATCCCAATAAGCGAGCATGCCCTTGTGAACAAAAGTTTTCCAAATACCATCCGAATTGGGGGCTACACCCATCAGCCAAATGCTCGTGTTGTCGAAATCAAAGCATAAAATCTTGCCTCTGCCTTTGAGTTTACAAGTCCAATGAAAAGCCCCATTAAAATAGCTCCCACCTATATACCAGCCCAGGCTTAGCCAATAATCTCGCCATGACAAATCGGGCTCGGCTACTTTTAATTCAGAGCATGAATTATTGCGTAGAGAGTGGAGATGAACAAGAAAGGCCCTGATAGGACTGCATCTTTCTGATTTGATTTGATTTGAATCTGATCTGATTTTATTGACTCTGATCAGATGAAATCTGATTTGAATGACTCTGATCTGATTTGAATGACTCTGATCTGATCTGAATAAAATTCGGGATTAGTGTTAATTATGCTATGGTCAAATTAGTTAAATCTGATCTGATTTGAATGCCTCTGATCTGATTTGAAAGTCTTTGATCTGACCAAATTTGATTTGAATACTTCTGATCTGAATTTAATAAATATGATCTGATCTGAATATTCCGTTTATTAAGTCCTATCATACAGGGCCAAAGTCTTGGTTATTTCTGCAGTCTATGGCCACAACAACCACCTTATAATCATTATCCTTATTCGAAAACCCGACACCAAAAAATGTTTTATAATATGACTCAAGAAGACGGGGGATCGATAAAAATTTTAGTGTCTTATGTGTCCTCGTTCCACAAACTTACGGCTTGTTTGGCAAGTGGGATAAGATAGGAGGGATAAGAAGGTGGGATTAGGGAGGGATAAGAGGGTGAGATAACAAATTTTTAATCTCATCCTTTGTTTGATAACATGAAGGGATTAGAGGTTGGGGATGAGATGAAATGTATTGGTTAGTTGTGATATGACAATATTACCCCTGAATAATAAAAGTTTTATTTCTCACTTAATAATGACATATGTGTCATTTTCATTAATTATTATCCCACTTCCTAATACATGCCCCCTCTAGGTATTATTTTGGTGGGATAAGTTATCTCATGTTCACTATCCCACTACCTAATCCCCCTTACCAAACATGGGATTATGCACTATTGGGATTATTATAATCTTATCTCACCCTCTTATCCCATTAAACAAACAACCCTCGTGTATACTTGGTCGAGTGCATACTATTATCCGTACAATGATAAACACATATTAAGCCGTTACATGAGCCAATAATATCTTCAGACCAACATCGTCTCTCGTGTATCCGAGGATGATTAGGTTCAAGACACGGCTCGGGCTTCCCATAGGAAAAGGCTTTATCAAAAACCTGATAAGAATGCAGTCGAATCGAATCCTTGGAATGGATACAAAGCCAGTGAGCAAGGGCATTGTTGTTCGAATTATTAGAGTTGTAGAGATGAAGAGCGTGGAAATCAAGATCGTGGGTGATTAGGGAGAGCCATGATCTACAAACACCCCGGAATCGTAGCAAGGATTCGGAGGGAAGTCTCGAAAGGATGTTGATGATCAACTCATAAGGTATAAAATAAGGTAGAGTTAACTACCAAGTTGGGGACCAACGTTTTCATTTTTTTTGAAAACAGGACCTCCAACGTTTTTCTGGTCTTTGAAGGACCTCAAAGCCATCTGTTAACTTTTCTGTCAACTTTTCTCCTCCAAACCTTCACCACTCAAAACGTGTTCACCACCGCCATCACCACCAAAAGTCCACAAACCCCATATCATCTTCTACTCCACAATTTCACAATGAAGAGTTTAAGAGACCTTGAGGTTGAGGAAGCCATTAGTTTGTAAGATTAAATTGTAGATATGAATGTGAGAAGATTTGAGAGAAAGATGTAATTGTATTACTTGTCCAGAAACTGGTTTACATGAGTTCTATTTATACAAACTAAGTCACAGCCATGATAGTGATGTTGCATAACAGATACTTGCCATTCTGGGATGTACAAGATGTTCAAGAGAACAAAGTGAGCTTGAACATCTAACTTAGTTTGTCTCCCTTTGTCTTGCTCTTCATACTCTGTTGGTTGGACAGCTTTGGTGTTTTGTAGCTTGTGCTTGGCTCATTAAAGTTCACCATTGTCTTGTCTGGTGCACGTGAAGTTGGTTGAGATGAGCTGGTGTTAGAGTTTCTAGAATATTCTTGACCAAGTTGATGATTGTGATCATGATTGTGATCATGGTTGTAGTCCTGCTTTCTACACTCCCCCTCAAGCTGAGAGTGAGGAGAAACTGTAACTCCCAGCTTGCTTAGCAGCTTGGACTGTTGATGTTCTGGAAGAATTTTGGTAAACACATCTGCCAGTTGCTCAGTGGAGGGAACATAGGAGGTTTGCAGAGTGCCCTGTTGTATCTTTTCACGTACAAAATGGCAATCAACCTCTATGTGCTTTGTTCTTTCATGGTAGACTGGGTTAGCTGCAATAGCAATAGCTGCTTGGTTGTCACATTTGAGATGAGTAGGTTGATCTTGTGTCACACCTAAGTCTCTGAAAAGAGATGTGAGCCAGGTTACTTCACAGGCAGTTAGTGCCATGGCCCTATATTCTGCCTCAGCTGAAGATCTGGCAACAACAGATTGTTTCTTAGATTTCCATGAAATGGGGGATTGACCCAAGAGAACACAATACCCAGTAGTGGATCTCCTGGTGTAAGGACAAGATGCCCAATCTGAATCACAGTATGCAGTAAGTTGTACAGAGTTGGAGTTTGCAAACAGAATGCCTTGCCCTGGGTTCAATCTGAGATATCTTAACACTCTCTTTGCAGCTTGCATGTGATCAGATGTGGGAGATTGCATAAATTGACTAAGGAGTTGTAGTGAGTATGCAATGTCAGGTCTGGAGAGAGTAAGATAAATAAGCTTGCCGACCAATCTTCTATAAGTATCAGGTTGTGGTAGTAATGTGACACAAATATACCAGATGCTGTATGACTAACTTCCAATCCAAGAAAGTAGTTCAATTCACCCAGATCTTTCATGTGAAATTCCAGATTCAGGGATGTCTTTAGATTGGAAATTTCTTCTGAATTATCCCCTGTGATGACCATGTCATCTACATACACAAGTACAACAGTGATAGATGACCCAAGATGCTTAATGAAGAGGGAATGATCACTGGAGGACTGTTTAAATCCACATTTGAGTAAAACCTGAGAGAGTCTTGAGAACCATTGTCTAGGAGCTTGTTTGAGTCCATATAGACTCCTTTTAAGTCTGTAGACCTGATTCTTAGTTGAAATTGACTCTCCCTGTCCTCTGAGCATATCATATCCTTTTGGAACATACATATACACAATTTCATGTAAGTCTCCATGCAAGAATGCATTGGTTACATCCATCTGGCATGTGATCCATCCCTTCATAGCTGCTACTGCTAACAGGGCTCTAACAGTGGACATCTTTGCAACAGGTGCAAAAGTTTCACTATAATCAATCCCATATCTCTGACTACAGCCCTGTATTACCAGCCTAGCCTTATATCTGTCAATGGTACCATCTGGTTTGTATTTTGTCTTATACAACCACCTGCACCCAATGGACTTTCTTCCTGGAGGGAGATTGGTAATTTCCCAAGTGTCATTCATTTCCAAGGCTTCTAGTTCAGTTTGCATAGCTTTCCTCCACTTTTCATCTTTCACAGCTTCATTATAGGTGACAGGATCAACATGATGAGTGAGAGAGCTTACCATGTTAGCAAATCCTTCTGAAACATTGGTTTGAACCAGATTTGCTATGGATTGAGGCAGAGTAGAGCTGCTGACAACAAAATCCTTCATCCACCTTGGTGCCTGTCTCTCTCTCACAGACTTTCTCAGTGATGGTATCTGACTAGTCTCAGGTAGTTCCTGCTCTTCTTCATTTGGATTACTATCACAAGTTATATGAGTGTTATCTGAATCAGGTAAGTTGTCATTGCTCTGAGTGTCACATGGTTGTTCCTTTTCTGATGTTTCTGACTCAAATACTTCATCTGAGACAAGTATAGGGTTTGGTGATCTCATCTGAGGAGGCACATATTTCATATTTGATGTCTGCTGATATGGAAATATGGTTTCACAGAATTTCACATCCCTTGAAACAAATGCCTTTCTATTCTTTGGATCATACACAGTGTATCCCTTTTGGTTGAAGGGGTATCCTATAAATACACAGGGCAACCCTCTTGGTTGGAATTTATCTTTGTCCCTGCTAGGATTGTAGGCAAAGACAAGGCATCCAAATGTTTTAAGGTCACTATACTTGGGTTGTTTTCCAAACAACATTTCATAAGGTGTTTTCTGTTGTATCACAGTGGAAGGCAGCCTGTTGATTATGTGGGCTGCAGTCATGACACAATCAGCCCAAAACTGGAGTGGCATGCCAGCTTGAAACCTCAGAGCTCTGCTGATCTCAAGTAAGTGCCTATGTTTCCTCTCTACAACTCCATTTTGCTGTGGTCTGTCAGCAATGGAAGTTTGGTGCCAAATTCCTTTTTCAGCTAAAAACTTTCCACATTCTCCTTCAATAAGTTCCTGGGCATTATCTGATCTGACCCTTTTAATTTCTCTTCCAAATTGAGTTTTTGCAAATTGATGGAATTTGGGAATTATATAAGACACATCTGATTTGTTTTTCATCAGATAAACCCATGTTGCTCTAGTATAGTCATCCACAATGGTCAGAAAATACCTGTGTCTTGTCCTACTTTCAACCCTGTAAGCACCCCATGTATCAATGTGGACTAAATCAAAGGGATTTTCAGCAGTATTTTCCCTTGTGAAGAAGGGGGATTTGGTTAATTTGGCCATAGGACAGGTTAGACACACTGTATTGGGTTTGATCTTGCAAGTATGAGCTATTTCAGGAATATGAGAGAGTTTATTGAAAGATGCATGCCCCAATCATAATGCCACAAATCATAGCCAGACAAATTATTATTCAACTCAAATGATTCATTACAAACTACATCAGAAGTTTCACAAGTCGTACCAAAAGTACTTCCAGATGCATTGTGAGTTGTGTGCTCATCAACTGAGTTACAACCACCCTTAATCCTTACTAGCTTATCTAGGGAGGCAATTACACTAATCATATCATTGTCTAGCTGATCCATAGCTTTATCACACAGGTAGTAGATGCCCTTATGCTCTCTTCCAACAGCCCTAATCTTCATACTGGCACAGTCCTGAACAACACACAGATTCTTATAGAATGAAGCAAAGCACTCATTATCCTTGGTTAATTTCTGTATGGACAGCAGGTTATGTCTAAAAGTGGGAACATACATCACTTTTCTTAGTATAATCCCATTTCTAAGTTTCACAGACCCACAGTGAGTGACACAGACAGTTTTTCCATTCGGTAGAGTGATTTTGGGTTGTTTACTCATAGCACAGATGTCATACAATTCAGATATGCTGCAAACCATGTGATCTGATGCCCCAGTGTCCATTATCCAAGATAAATTTGACCACTTACTATTAAAAAGAGAGAGTTCAGAAGTGTTACCTGCACAGTTCACTTCCATTTCATCATCTGTGGTGGGAAAATTACCTTTTCGAAGTTGGTCATCATCTTCTTGAATTGTTGTTCCATGAAAACTCTCATCCTATCCTGGTCTCCACTTTCATCAGACTGAGCAGATGCAGCAATTCTTCCTGGTTGAGCATTCCATGGTTTCTTTCCCTTGTACACACCCTTTGTCTTGTTGTTGAAATTGTTTGAGCTGGTTGCTCCTCCTGCAGGTTTGAAGTGTGGATTGTGCCTTGGATGTCCAACTGGAAACCCAACATTTTCCCAGCACAACTCTGTCTTATGCCCTTTTCTGTTGCATCTTTTGCAGAGTGGTATGTCACCAGTTCTTCTCTGCTGTTGTTGAGCATAGAAAGCTTGTGCATCAGAATTTGAGCCTTGACCTTCTGAATTCAGGTTTCTCCTCTGAATTTCTTCTTGCTGCAGCAGGGATACAACTTCATCACACTTGGGTAGAGGTGTTCTGAGGAGGACATTGCTTCTAATGGTTGAGTAGTATGGATCCAATCCATTCAGAAACTTGAACAATCTCCTTTCCTCTTCTTTCCAGTAGACTGCATTTGTGTACTTAATGATTTCTGGTGTCATTTCAGTCAATGGAGGCCAGTCATCCATGACTTCTTGAGTTTGCCACAGGCCCTGCAGTTGAGTGTAGTACTCATTAACTGTCTTGCTTCCCTGCACCAACTCATTGATTTCTTGTTCAACTTGATATTTTCTGGCTCCATTGCTTACTCCATAAGTTCTTCCAAGATAATCCCAGATATCTTTAGCTTTCTGAGTGTAGAGCACTGCCTTCTTCACATCTTTTTCAATGTTCTGATGTAACCAGCCCACAATGATGCTGTTACAACAGTCCCAAGCAGATGCCCTAACAGGATCAGTTGTTGATCTCTGTACTTCTCCAGTAAGAAATCCAAGCTTTCTTCTGGTTGCAAGAGCAATCTCCATCTCCCTCTTCCATTGATAGAAGGTGGAGATTCCCTTGAGTTTTGTATCTACCACAAGCCCTGCAGACAGGTCAGAGGGGTGGAGAAACAGTGGATCAGTGAGGTCCATGCCTCTCAAAGACATGGCTGTGAAGTTAGCTTCACCAGAGTTGTGGATTTCTCCTTCAGTGTCAGGCATTGGCTTGACTGTGTTTCAGCGGAATTGTGTTTAGTATGATTTGGACAGATCTTCGGATCTGTTAGAAGAGTTTTGTTGATTTTAGGATTGGTAATAGAACAGTAACTTATACTACTCAGGCTCCCTTAAAACCTCATGGCTCTGATACCATGAAGAGTTTAAGAGACCTTGAGGTTGAGGAAGCCATTAGTTTGTAAGATTAAATTGTAGATATGAATGTGAGAAGATTTGAGAGAAAGATGTAATTGTATTACTTGTCCAGAAACTGGTTTACATGAGTTCTATTTATACAAACTAAGTCACAGCCATGATAGTGATGTTGCATAACAGATACTTGCCATTCTGGGATGTACAAGATGTTCAAGAGAACAAAGTGAGCTTGAACATCTAACTTAGTTTGTCTCCCTTTGTCTTGCTCTTCATACTCTGTTGGTTGGACAGCTTTGGTGTTTTGTAGCTTGTGCTTGGCTCATTAAAGTTCACCATTGTCTTGTCTGGTGCACGTGAAGTTGGTTGAGATGAGCTGGTGTTAGAGTTTCTAGAATATTCTTGACCAAGTTGATGATTGTGATCATGATTGTGATCATGGTTGTAGTCCTGCTTTCTACACACAAACTATTTCACAATTACAATTTACAATCACTCCCCCTTTGCCTTATACAAATTGATTTCAAAGCCCCAAATTCATTCGGAGTTGTCCAACCAACCCATTACTTACAAAAAAAAAAAAAAACAATCACATTACTTACTCTTTCTTCCATCAATTTGTTGGGGTTTATGTCATTGTAAACGTGGAAATTGATTTTTGGGCAATTTTGTTTACTCATTGTTATTGGGTTGTGGTTGATTTATAGGGAAATTTAATCTAACAGTTTAAAGGTTGTGACTGTTTTACAGGAAAAATTTTGATCTAAAAAATTCATATGGGTTCATGGTTTGTGGTTGTGGAGTAGAAGCAATATGATTTTGAGGCATCTTTCTGTGATTTTTTTTTTATGGTGGTGGTGAATTGGTGATGAACGTACGATGAAATTCAATGGTGAAAGAGGGTGAGGAGAGAAAAAAGTAAGGAGGCTAGATTCAGAGTGAAAGAAAAAAGAAAAAAAAGGTGGAAAAGAGGTGAAGTTAACGGACAAGAGTAACGGAATTTATTTGAGGTCCTGATTTCAAGCAAAAAACGTTTGAGGTCCTGATCTCAAAAAACTTGAAAACGTTGGTCCCCAAATTCAGAGTTAACTCAAATAAGGTACTCGTAGTATATGCTTTTCACTGGACATAATCGCACAATTTCACAGTTACTATGTAACTTGTACAATGACAATTTCTAGGTATGTAGGAATACGTACCTACACAAAATATACAGTAACATGCATGTCGGATCTTTTCTGCCCTTTATGTTGTTTTTCTTTCTTTTTCCTTTAGACATTATTTTACGCCTTTTCCTAAACCAAATTGAGCTTCAAATTAAACTTCATTAGCGTAAATTATAGGGAACGACTTGATAATTTTCTTTGCGCTCAATCGGTCTAATGTCATGAACGAACCACGTATCTCTTTGTTATTATTCTCGCTCTTGCAGCTTTCTCGACAAGAGTACGTATTGTGAAAATTGAGCCCTAACTAATTATTCGATAGACAAGAATCAACCGGAACTTGAAACATAAGGAAGCGCGGTGAACTATTATTCGACCGGAGCTGAATTTGACTTTACGATTATAGATGTTCAAATTTTTATAACTCCACGTATGGCAACATACAACAATATCAATAATGAGCCAAAGTTCTTATGTCTCCTCGTTGTACGTAGGTTTCCACAAACTTCACACTGAAGTGTCCGTGCTTACTTTACGCTAATGTGTTGTCATAAGCTCCTATAACAAAAACAGGCTTTGCTCATACGGAACTAAGTCGACTATAATTTTGCCTCGTACTAGTTCCTCTCTCTGTCTAGTTTCGAGGTCATAAGCCATCAATAATGGTTTGTTATCGTACTCTTTATACAGCAATCGGCCATCCATGGTTGAACCAAATATTTTGGTAATGTAAACACCATCAGGGACCTTGTCGTACATATGTACCGCTACGTTAAGCTTAAGCAGACAAGTCCAAGACTTTGAGCATCCATCGTCTTTCATAATCCATATCGTATGCTCAGTGTCTGGTCCATTATTCACTTCGATGGTAATAATGATCCCATAAGGCCAGCATATCCTTGTAGACAAAAGTAGTCTTATACGACCACCCTGTACAAGAATCCGAGGGTAAATCAATGTTGCAAAACTTGTTCTCGTTGAAATTGAAGCACAAAATCCGGTGACTCTCACTCTTGTCGATTTGACAAATCCAATAGCACGCCCCATTGGAATAAGTACCGTGACAGTTTGAGAGTAACCCATAAGTAGTAGTCGGCTTTGATTGAATTTTGGACCAAGCATTGTTGGTGACAGAGTAGACATGAACGTCGGCTTCAGTTTGTTGCCTGTCTTTGTGTATGATAACAACCTTATGATCATTACCCGTGCTCGAAAATCCAAAGCCTAACATATAATTGAAGAAAGTGTCGACTGTCAGCAATAACTCGAATTTCTTATGTCTTCTCGTTGAAGGATTCCACAAACTCATCTTGACCATGGGATCACCCATCTTCCACCTATGATACACACATATCAAGCCCTTACATGACCCGACTATACTGCTGTCCGACCAACTCCAAGTCCAACCCATGCTGATTACGTCAAGATGACATTGCGCAGAGAAGGCTTCATCGAAAACATGATACTGCGATCGGAATGCAACCGTACAAGAGGCAGTCTTTGAAAAAGAGAGATCCTGGACGCCAACCCAATAAGCGATGGCGTTTTTGGAATGATTGTAGTTATGAAGATGAATATCTCGAAAACTTGGATCATGAATTAGGGTACGCCATGCTTTACATACACACCGGAATCGTAACAAGGATTTTGGGGGCAATCTCGAAAGGATGTCGATGATCAAGTCATATGGAATACAAGTATCTCTAGACATGATTTTTGTGAATTATTTGTTATGAAGATGAGTACTCCGTTTCGCCTTATCAGGTTGCTATTCTTTTGTAAGAGTTTTTTCCTGTCCCTAAAAAAAGTCAAACTCATACAATTTTCACTTTTCTCTCCTAATGTTGTGCGGTTGTGCCCTAGCAGAGACTTGGGCCTAGTATAACCGCATCCATAAAGATACGTACCCGAAGAACTTTACTAGTATGCATCTATAAAAGAACAGAGCTTTGTACCAAAATATAAAATAAAAGACCAGAGCACAATTAGAAGAAACGTGAAACCAACTTGAACATTAAATCAGCAACTACCCAAAGTATGCGTTTATATAGAAACATACGATGCGCTCGAAAGTATGAGGAAGCACCTGCAATTACTAACGCAAGCGCATAACCTCGTCTGTAGAAACTGGACGCTGAACGGCTGAAGACAACAGGCAGGGTGAAACCCAGCAGCTTCGTCTTCAAAAACAATAACAAAACAAAACATTACCCCGGCACCTCAAAGGATCCTGCCTATGGCGGGATAAGTCGGGAGTTATCAAAGACCAAAAGAACAGGAATATCAGAAAGACGATTATGCACAGAGATTGTTGGGTTACTAAGTTCCTCCAGAATACTCTCAGCAGAAGTATATGATTCATTGATGCATAAACAAGAATTATATAAATCAGAAAACAGATCAAGTTAAGTTACAGAAATCAGAAAACACAGATGTAGTTATGAAGACAGTCATTCCGAGGCAACCAAAAAAAAAAAAAAAAAAACCCAAAACATCGTAGACAAATATCAAATTGCAGACAGTTCCTTACAATACAGACAGGAAAACCCAAGGGGCTCTTGTTCGAGAACATTACCACCAGTGTACCCTGCCAAAGTGCCAGCAATGAGTTTGGCATTACATATTAACACATATCACGTACGAAGTTCAGGTATGTGCTGCATATTGGACTAAGGACTGGATCGGGCTAACGATTTACAGCAAAAGATATCATTGCACCTTTGAATGAAAGGCAGTGAGGCAAGAAAGACAGACGTAACAGTTACACTTACACATGATAGTTGCAGACCATAACATCTGTATCAGAGAAACCAAACTGATGCTGAAACCTGTGATCAATAATGAGACAATTGCGACATTATCCAGGAAAGACTCTTCCTTCAAAGTGAAGGCAATGAGGAGAACGAAGCACACATATTTTGTTTCTTACTGATCATATTCATTTTGTTTCCGCAAATAATGGGCATAGAAGACCATATACATTTTGTTTCGTACTGATCCATCTACCCAACCAGATTCACAACATAGTACCAACACGATTTTACATTGTTCTTGACCCGCAACTAACCCCACAAAAAAAAGGAAAGGAATTGCAAGGTCGAATGTCACATACCAATGGAGGAATGTAATCACACAAAAGCTGCATGTTCATACTATGAAATCAAAATCAGACAATTCTGGAAACCAATCATAACGACCAAAAACCAAATAGTCTTAACCAAGAAAGAAAATCTTTGTTATCCAGGTACGCATGAAAATAGTTGCTATTAAGCAAAAATCAGCTGTATCAAATCCCATACACTTTTGGAAAATAATATTCACATACATTGAAGGTCAATAATATTCACAACCAATATTCAATTTTGAAAATGCTCATTCACTCCTATCTTAAAAATGAGAATATTCTTCTAAAACAAATCATTAGTCCTATGTGCAAGATAGCTCAACTTCTACTATATAAACCCAACATACAGGAGCTTGAGAATACAAAAGTAAAACACATAAAGAAATATAGAGATCGCCAATAAAATTCAGCAATATGGCGTTTGAGTATAGGCACGCTCAAGACAAGGTTTCCTCAGATGTTTCAAATGGTTGGTGTGGACTAATTGGTTAGAGATCTACCAAATAATTTGTACGTCCTCATGTTCATGTTGTTTGGTAGATCTCTAATTCAATTGGTACACATCACTACCATACATGAAGAGTATTATTTTTTGGACGCATGGAAAAAGGTATTGTCTCCCTATATACTTCTAAACATCAGGTAAACACCATAAAATGTAACTCATGTAAAGAAACAATCAAGGTATTGTCTCCCTATATACTTCTAAACATCAGGTAAACACCATGAAATGTAACTCATGTAAAGAAACAATCAGTAAACTTCAGTTTTTTGGTTAATTTTGAACAACCTGGTCATTCATACTTATCTGCTAATTTCAGCAATCTGCATCAGTCCAGCATCCTTTGGCAACAGATCTTATGTACCCTCAAATTCCGCCTGTAATGACACTATATCAGTTACGCAGTTTTTGCAGCTTAGCATCTGTAACATATTATGCCCAAGGAAACTGAACTGTACACAGGCAGATTGCTCTAAAAACAAGTAATATCTCATCTCACACAAATAAACAGCACCCAACTACCAGAGTTTCAAGTAATCCCAGAATCTAGCAACAAAGAACAAGAGTAAACATAATAGAGACAACAGATGGTAGAATTGTACGAACCTCTACATTCTTTAAATGACAGCAGACAGTCCATCAACAAGACGATTAAAAAGTAAATAGCTCATTCTTTAATTAATGTAGATCACATGTTCAGGGTCAGGACTATGGGAAAGTAGGTACTCAAAAGAAGCAAACAAAAGATAGCAAATTAAAAAAAAAAAAAAAAAGGAGTCGAGGAAGAAGAATAAAAACAGAGAAGCTGGGGAACAGATTGATAAGTGGCGCATTGTATACAATAACTCTGTTTTCCAGGCACAAACTAAATTCATGAGAAAGTACGTAAAAGATTTCATCTGCAGGAGGAGGATATCCATAAAATCACATAGTAACATTTAATAACCCTAAAAAAATAAATTTATTTGTGATGAAATAAATGCCGATTGTCCATTTCAAAACCTGAAAAAACTTCTGTCCCAGTGTCCCTGCAAGACGATTGTCCATTTCAAAATGCCGGAGCTGAAATCTGGCAGTGCATCCCTTATGCTGATAAGTGTCAAGATACAAGTAGGCAAAGAACATCAGCACAGCAGGCATGAACTTGATGAGTGATTACAAAATCTGACAAAGGTCAAATATCTACAAAGCAACAATCGATTCAAGACCGAAAAGCTTGTCAACACGGAACTAGCTTTGTCAAACTTCATAAGCAACTAAACTCACAGCAAGCTCTCTTCAGCAAAAGCAATTCACTACCATATAAGAAAAAACATGCTATCCCAGAAAGAAATTTTGACAGGGCATGCAAAAAACAGCATCCCAGACACCAGAATGAAAAACTTCTCTTTTGGAAGATGAAAGGTAAAACCTAATATCTAAAAATTTCTGAAACTTAAAATTTACGCACCCCCATATAATCTTCCTTTTTGATCTCTTTTTTTGTTCTTGATGTCAGCACCCTAAGTAATCTTCACTTCCACCCTCACATCAAACTTTTTTCACAAAGAACTTGGATGAGTCCTCCGCTCTCCAATACAAAAAAAAATCAGAGTTTGAACCTCATAACCAGGTTCAGCACCTTAACTATAGACTATATAGACTTGTAGAGTACACAACTCCACATTTTCTTCACAGAGCAGATCAAGTACATGAAAATGAACAAGCTATCTGTTTTTTCCCAAATGCTCAAGAGAACTTGAGACAATCTTGTAAGACATCAAGTCAAATCTCAAACATTTACATGACTCATAAAGAGCAACATTTAACAAGGTGAACAACTAATGAAAACAAATGACCTTCACCGGGTTTTATACTCAAATCTCAAAACATTTAATTTAAATGACTCATGATCTCATTGCTATACCAAGCAATAGGACGACAACAGAAAAAGGCCCCCATTGCAAATATATGTCACAACCACAATGTATCGAATATAGAATTGTAAACAACTGTAGAAGATTCCTTTCCCCTCAGAAATGAGCACAGGTACATTAGATTCACCCTGCAGGTTCTACAAACTACACAAAAAAGACCATTCTCCCATAGGAAGATGCGGGAGTTTAAATTACAAGGCATGTACTCCGTATGTAATTACCATACATAATGCATGGAGACCAAGTCCTCTACTTCAAAGCTTTTATAGCAAGATTCGCACGAGTGACAGTTAATATCTATCTTCCAAAGAAATATCGAAAAAAAAAAGACATTTGCAATTGCAGCAGCAACCAAAAAGATGCATTACATTCTTGAATGTCGATACAGGGGGCAACCACAACAAATCAAAGCCAACAAATAGATATGATTCCTTCAAAAATATAGCCGGGTCTCTGCCCATCACATATACACCTTTCCTCCTCAACTCTAAGGGTTCAGTGTACACATCATCAAAAGACCTCTGCGAAAGTGGGTTATTGCAACTGACAGTCACACAACACGTTCTCAAACCTCACATTGAGCCATCAAAGTACATTTCTGCAGCTAGTTTGCTAAAATAGATTCCGTACCACTCTGAGTTTTGTAATTAAGCCTTTGCCTACAAAATCCACAAGGAAAAACAACGAAAAAGCTATACCAGCATTGTTTCTAAAAATTTTGAATTGTAAAGGAGAACTAACCAAGATCACAAAAATCAAATACCGGTAAGGCTTGTCGCGACAACATTATGACCGAATATGCAAAACAGATTCTGAACAGCGATCTTCTAGGGTGAGCAGTCCTCTAGAAAACAGAACTCCACAATTCCACATTTCCTTATCCCACAGATTCTGAGTAATGCTTCCTAAAATTCGTCTTCCACGGAATGAGTCGCATTGGAACGTTACGTGAACATCACAAAAACCAGAGTGACAGGAACTTCCATTTCAATACATCATGCAACTACACCAATATCAAAGCCAATGTATAGATATCTTTCCTTCCAAAAGTTGCATAACTTTCATCTAACTTTTTGAGACCTTTTTTTCCGGCAACGTCCAACAGTACACAACACTACACTATCGTACAGATGATCAAACCCCTCTTCAACAAACATTTCACTCTAAATTACAAATACGGTTCTCATACCTTGCATAAAGTCCTAAGGTACAAATTCCACACTTTGTAGTTAAATTTGAACTCATCGTTGCCATTGCCCACAATATCCACTCTGAAAACTACAAAAACCTACACAATAAATGTAAATGAACCCAAGACTGCCAGAAAAATAAAAAGCCTAAAAGGCCTGCCCACAGATAACTGAGATCCATTTCAAACAGGTTTTGTACAAAAAGAGCATAGTTAAGTTGCCAAAAAATTGTTTAATTGTTTAACAAAGAAAGAATCAAATTGGAAAAATACATAAACCTGAACTCCAGAGGGATGGAAAACTTAAAATCACTAGAGTGTGTTATTACGAGAACTTATCCAAGTGGACACCGTGGATAATCTACTTGCAATCGTCCCATTTATCCAAGATCCCGAAAACTTTCCCTGGCAACTTCAAAGTAAACACTTTACACACAAACTCCAATCCGATATAACTATCATCTTAAAAAACACCTCCGTCATCAGCTGCCAATTAGCACGTCATTATCAAGCAGAGCCTAAGGACTTACTCATCTATCCTTTTTCTAACAGAAGAAAGGCAAATTCAAAGGGTATACTGGATTAATGCCAAAAGTGGACATCTTTTAATTCAAAGCACAGCTCAATACAATATGATGTTATTGCAAGTGACAGGCACAAAACACTTTCTGGCCCTTCAATCGAGCCCTCACGTACTTGTTTGCAATTTCTTTGCTCCAATGGATTCTAAATCATCCTGAGTTTTGCAATTAGGTTTTGAAGCACCTTTGCCTACATTATCAGGACGAAAACTACAAAAAGCTCTAACAGCAATATTTCTGGAAATGGCTATATAAAGGAAAAGTTGAAATACAAATGCAGATTTATTCAGGATTTCCAAAGAGAAATCCACTTGCTGACCAGTAAAAAAAGAAATTTCTAGATCAGACTAATTAATCATAAATAACCTGACTGATGCAAAGACCTGTTATCAGTAATGTAATATTTGCGATATATTCATAAGACGATCGTCCTTTAAAGTTGGATACAATTGAGAAGGGTGATGCAGTCCAAGAAAATGTTGGCACAAAAGCCCAGATTCAGTTTCTTCATTATCTTTTCTTCTTTTTTTTTTTTTTTGGTTAATTGATCTGTCTAGTAAGAAGATTCACAAAGTAATGCAAATTGAATACACGATACTCATCAAGCAGTAACACGTGATCCAGCAACTAACCCTTGCACAATAGCTTGTCACAGAACAACAGAGGCATGTAGTCACACAAGAGCTGCATGCTTGAAAATACAGCTCAACTTCTACCATATAAACCCCAGAAAGGCACAGATTAACAGAGAACGCTAATGATATCTAACCATGTGGTGTCTGAGTAATGACGAGAACATTTCATGGTTTTGTAGAAGTTTCAAAAGGCTGATGAGGACTAACTGGTTAGTGGTCTACCAGGTAATTTTACGTCCTCATGATCATGTTGTTTGGTAGATATCTAACTGATCAATTGGTACAAATCACTACCGTGAAGACTAAGACATCTTTTTTAGCATGGAAAAGGCACTCTCTCCAATTCTCTACATATAATTGTGTCGTGACCCAGCAACTAACCCCACAAAAAAGGAAACGAATTGCAAGATAGAATGTCACACACCAAGGAGGAATGTAATCACACAAAAGCTGCATGTTCATACTATGGAATCAAAATCAGACAATTCTGGAAAGCAATTATAATGACCAAAAACCAAATCATCTTAAACGAGAAAGAAAACCTTTGTTATCTGGCTCATCCAGGTAATCATGAAATTAGTTGATATTAAGCAAAAATCAGCTGTCTCAGACCCTAAACACTTATAGTAAATAATATCCACATACATTGAAACCACTCCTATCTTAAATGAGAATATTCTTCTAAAACATATCATTAGTCCTATGAGCAAGATACAGCTCAACTTCCACTATATAAACCCAACATACAGGAGCTTGAAAATACAAAAGTAAAACACATAAAGATATATAGAGATCGCCAATAAAATTCAGCAACATGGCGTTTGAGTAAAGGCGCGCACAATACAAGGTTTCCTCAGATGTTTCAAATGGTTGGTGTGGACTAATTGGTTGGAGATCTACCAAATAATTTGTAATTCCCTCATGTTCATGTTGTTTGGTAGATCTCTAATTCAATTGGTACAAATCACTACCATGCATGAAGAATATTATTTGGACGCATGAAAAAAGGTATTGTCTCCCTATATGCTATTAAACATCAGGTAAACACCATGAAATATAACTCATGCAAAGAAACAAATCAGTAAACTTCAATTTATTGGTTAATTTTGAACAACCTGGTCATTCATACTTATCTGCTAATTTCAGCAATCTGCATCAGTCCAGCATCCTTTGGCAGCAGATCTTATGTACCCTCAAATTCCGCCTGCAATGACACCATATCAGTTACGCAGTTTTTGCAGCTTAGCATCTGTGACATATTATGACTGCGGAAACTGAACTGTACACAGGCAGATTGCTTTAAAAACAAGCAATATCTCATCTCACACATATAAACAGCACCCAACAACCAGAGTTTCAGGTAATCCCAGAATCCAGCAATAAAGAACAATGAGTAAACATAATAGAGACAACAGATGGTAGAATTGTATGGACCACTACACTCTTTACTTGACAGCAGACAGTCCATCAACAAGCCGATTAAAAAGTAAAAAGCACATTCTTTAATTAATGTCAATCGCATGCTCAGGGGTCAGGACTATGGGAAAGTAGGTACTCAAAAGAAGAAAACAAAAGGAAGCAAAAAAAAAAAAAGGAGACGAGGAAGAAAAATAAAAACAGAAAGAAGCTGGGGAACAGATTGATAAGTGGTGGATGTAAGACAGGAAAATGAGTAGATGAGACCTTCCTTCTATTGAGCTACCCACACATTGTATACAGTAACCCTGTTACGTAACAGATTTCATCCGCAGGAGGAGAATATCCATAAAATCACATAGCAACATTTGATAACCCTAAAAGAAAAAAATATTTGTGATGAACTACATCACAAACCTGAAAAAGCTTCTGCCCCTGCAGGACGAAAGACCATTTCAAAATGCCGGAGCTGAAATCTGGCAGTGCATCCCTTATGCTGATAAGCATGCTGCACAAGGATATCAGGACTTGCCATCTACTGATCCTTTAAACTCACAGCAAGCTCTCTTCAGTAAACGCAATTCACTACCACACACAAAAAAAAAAAAAAAAAAAAACATGCTATCCCAGAAAGAAATTTTGACATGGCATGCATAAAACAGCATCCCAGACACCAGATAAGCAACTGTGACAAACGTTTACTATAGTGAACGGTGGAGGCCCAGCATGGACTATACAACAAGAATGAAAAACTTCTCTTATGGAAGATAAAAGGTAAAACCTAATACTTAGAAATTCCTGAAACTTTAAACAAACGCACCCCCAAATAATCTTCCTTTCTGATCTTTTTTTTTTTTTTTTTTTTTTGTTGATGTCAGCACCCCTAGTAATTTTCACTTCCACCCTGGCATAAAAAAAAATTCATAAAGAATTTGGATTTTCTCAATTACAGACAAAAATCTAGTACTCAACAGAGTTTGAACCTCATAACCAAATTCAGCACCTTAACTATAGAGTATAGACTATCTAGTGTTGTAGAGTACAAAACTCCGCATTTTCTTCTCAGAGCAGATCAAGTACATGAAAATGAACAAGCTCTCTGTTTTTTTCCCAATGCACAAGAGAACTTGAGACAATCTTGTAAGACATCGAGTCAAATATCAAACATTTACATGACTCATAAGTCATAAAGAGCAACATTTAACAAGGTGAACAACTAATCAAAACAAATGACCTTCCCCGGGTTTTATACTCAAATCTCAATACATTTAAATGACTCATGATCTCATTGGTATACCAAGCAATAGGAGGACAACAACAACAACAACAACAACAACCAAGCCTTATTCCCAAAATGATTTGGGGTCGGCTAACATGAATCGTCATCCAGTAACCGTCTAGTGTACGCCAAAAAATTTCGAAAACGTTGTAAACCTTTAGAAGTATTTAAACAATTTCAAAGGAAATTTAGAAAGTCGTCAAAATAAATAAAAAAGTTTAAAAAATATTGCAAAAAACAGATGAACTTTGACAATGAAATAAAAAAGAAAATCAATTTTAAGTGTGGTCCCTACTCCTCTATTGAGAGAAGGACCAGCATGCTTCTCATGCTCCCGGGAGCATGGTTTAAGCATTGGAAATTTCTGAAACTTTATGATAAATAGTCTTGCAGAAAACAACCCAGGTTTCCATTTCTCAACAGTATTAGCAACAAAAGCAATATAGTAATGTTTCCGAAAATATGTCTAGCAATGAAAAAATCAAATCCGCAAATATGTATGCAGGAACACCATAAGGAAGTAAACTTGCAAACTACGACAACATATCCAAGCGCAATAAATGAATACCTTCACTCCGGATCATCAGCTCATTTGGGGAACCTTTCCAAGTTAACTTCAAAGAATATATCGTACACTTATCAAAACGACTCTCCAACAATAAAGCAAGGATTGCATCTCAAAGTTAAATAACTGTCTTAAATTATCGAATGCGATGAGCAAATCAATTACTTATCAGAGAATATGCTTCATCATCAAGTTCTAAGTCCTTACTCATGGAAAGTCACAACTCAAAATGAAAATAGTCTTGCATTGAGAGGTGACGTAAGATACTTTGACTGCAAGGTCATGTCGTTCATTTATTTGATACTAGATCCCTGTGGCAGTCAGCAATATTGAGAAAATTTCCATTGGTGTCAAAGATAAACGAAACCCTCAATTAGTGAAAAATGACAAGCCCAATGTAGTCAATAGAGATGAGAAAGCAAATCTTTAGTTCAACCCTTGAACTGTGAGACAAAACGTGAAACCAAACTCGGTAAGGACTAGAGCAAAAGATATAATTGCAACTTCGTATGAAAGACAGCCAGACAACTAGACAAGAATGATTTATGTAACCCAGTTGCTTGCCTATGACCAGTAGAAAAAAAGAGATTTCTAGATCAGACTAATTAATCATAAATAACCTAACTGATGCAAAGACCCGTTATCAGTGATGTAATATTTGCGATATATTCGTAAGATGATCTTCCTTTAAAGTTGGATACAATGAGAATGGTGATGCAGTCCAAGAAAATGTTGGCACAAAAGCCCAGATTCATTTTCTCTGTTTTCTTTTCTTCTTTTTGTTTTTTTTTTTTTGGTTAAATGATCTGTCTAGTAAGCAGATTCAGAACGTAATGCAAATTAAATACACGATATTCATCAAGCAGTAACACGTGATCCAGCAACTAACCCTTGCACAATAGCTTGTCACAGAACAACAGAGGCATGTAGTCACACAGGAGCTGCATGCTTGAAAAATACAGCTCAACTTCAACCATATAAACCCCAGAAAGACACAGATAAACAGAGAACGCTAATGATATTCAACCATGTAGTGTCTGAGTAATGACGAGCACAATTCATGGTTTTATAGAAGTTTCTAAAGGTTGATGAGGACTACCTGGTTGTGATTATGTTGTTTGGTAGATATCTAACTCAATGGGTACAAATCACTACCGTGAAGACTAGACATCTTTTTGAGCATGGAAAAGGCAATGTCTCGAATTCTCTATATATAATTGTTTCGTGACCCAGCAACAAACCCCACAAAAAAAGGAAACGAATTGCAAGATAGAATGTCACACACCAAGGAGGAATGTAATCGCACAAAAGCTGCATGTTCATACTATGGAACCAAAATCAGACAATTCTGGAAAGCAATCATAACGACCAAAAACCAAATAGTCTTAAATGAGAAAGAAAACCTTTGTTATCTGGCTCATCCAAAAAATCATGAAAATAGTTGCTGTTAAGCAAAAATCAGCTGTATCAGATCCCATACACTTTTGGAAAATAATATTCACATACATTGAAGGTCAACAATATTCTCAACCCAGTATTTGATTTTCTGTGAAATCATTCACTCCTATCTTAAATGAGAATATTCTTCTAAAACATATCACTAGACCTATGTGCAAGATACAGCTCAACTTCTACTATACAAACCCAACATACAGGAGCTTGAGAATACAAAAGTAAAACATATAAAGACATATAGAGATTGCCAATAAAATTCAGCTACGTGGCGTTTGAGTAAAGGCGCGCACATTAAAAGGTTCCCTCAGATGTTTCAAATGGTTGGTGTGGACTAATTGGTTAGAGATCTACCAAATAATTTGTACGTCCTCATGTTCATGTTGTTTGGTAGATCTCTAATTCAATTGGTACAAATCACTACCATGCATGAATAGAATCATTTTTTGGAAGCATGGAAAAAGCTATTGTCTCAACATCAGGTACCATAAAATGCAAGTCATGCAAAGAAACAATCAGTTCGGTTAATTTTGACCAACCTGGTCGTTTATACTTACCTGCTAATTTCAGCAATCTGCATCAATCCAACATCCTTTGGCAACAGATCTTATGTACCCTCGCATTCCTTCTGCAATGACACCATATTAGTTAAGCATTTTTGGCAGCTTAGCATGTATGGCATAATATGACTGAGGAAACTGAACTGTACACAGGCAGATTGTACCCAAATCAAGTAATATATCAACTCAAACAACTAAACAGAATTTCCAGATTTCAAGTAATCCCAGAATCCAGTAACAAAGAACAATGAGTAAATAACAGTAGAGACAATACAACAACAACAACCAAGCCTTATTCCCAAAATGATTTGGGGTCGGCTAACATGAATCGTCATCTACTAACCGTCTTGTGTACACCGTAAAATTTCAAAAACGTTGTAAACCATTTATTGACATAAATAGTAGAGACAATAGATGGTAGAATTGTACGAACCACTCACATTCTTTTATTGACAGTCCATCAACAAGACGATTAAAAAGTAAATAGCGCATTCTTTAATCAATGTTAATCACATGCTCAAGACTGGGAAAGTAGGTACTAAAAGTAGCCAAAAAAAAGAGATGAGGAAGAAGAAAAACTGAAAGAAGCTGGAACAGATTTATATGTGGCGGTCTGGTGGATGTAAGAAGGAAGATGAGTAGATGAGACCTTTCTTCTATTGAGCTCCCCACATATTGCATAAGGAACTTCTATTTTCCAGGCACAAAGTAATTCATGAGAAAGCACGTAAAAGATTTCATCCGCAGGTGGGCCCTAAAATCAGACAGTAACATTTGATAACCCTAAAAGAAAAAAAAAATGAGATGAACTACAACACAGACCTGAAATAACTTCTGTCCCTGCATGATGAAAGTCCATTGGCATGAAGCAACGATACGTTCCACTTAAAAATGCCGGACCTGAAATCTGGCAGTGCATCACTTATATGAGCAAACTGCACAAGGATAACAGAACTTTCCATCTTCCGATCCTTAAGCATATTGTACACTAATTTATGATACGCATAAACTTAAAGAGTGACAAGCTTCCTACACCGATAACAAGATACAAGTGAGCAAAGAACATAAGCACAGCAAGCTTGTACTTGATGAATGATTACAAAGATCTGACAAAAGGTCAAATATATGGACAGCAACAATCATTTCAAGACAAAAAAGCTTTTCAGCAAGGAGCTAGCTTTGCCAACCTTCATAAGCAATTAAACACACATTAAGCTCTCTTCAGCAAACGCAATTCACTACCATATAAAAAAAAACATGCTATCCCAGATAGAAATTTTGACAGGGCATGCAAAAAACAGCACCCCAGACACCAGATAAGAAACTGTGACAAACATAAACTTGAGTGAACAGCGAAGCAATAATTTTCCCAGGTGTATTACTCAAATCCCAAAACATTTACATGACTCATCAACAACAACAACAAACATTTACATGACTCATGATCTTATAAAATGAAACAACTATGCCTAGTTCCATATTCTCGTAAACTAGTGTCCATGTATCTTACAAATTAAAAAAAAACATAGAATCTTGCATCAAGAATTCTCTGGAAATGGAACTATAATGTGCCAAAAAGGTACAGTGTAGTACGACATAATGACATACTCCATACTAAGGAAAAAAAAAGACATACTATTAGTATCCTTGGTCATGGATCTATCAAAACACAGAATATTCTCATCGCTATACCCAGCAATAGGACAACCGAAAAAGACCCCATGCAAATATATATATGTCAAAACCACCACGTATCAGATATAGAATTATGGACAACTGAAGAAGATTCCACTACCCTCAGAAATGATAGAGCGGTACATTGAAGTCATCGTGCACGTTCTACAAACTACATCCAAGTCCATTCTCCCATAAGACGATGCTGGAGTTTTACATTACAAGGCATGTACTCCGTATGCGATTACCATAAAACATGCAAGGAGACCATGTCCCCCGCTGCAAAGCTTTTGTGGCAAGAGTCGCACAAGTAACACCAAAAAAATCTATCTTCCAAATAAATACTAAAAGGAAAAGACATTGCAACATCACAGCAACCAGAATGATGCGTTATATTCTCGAATGTCAATACAGGGCACGACCACAACAAATCAAAGCCAAGAAACATAGCCGGATCTTTGTCCATCACATATTTCCAGCTGTTCGACACCTTTTCTCAACTCAAAGGGTTCAATGTACACATCACAAAAGACCTCTGCAAAAGTGGATTAATGCTACTGACAGTCACACAACACATTCTCATACCTCACATTGAGTCGTCAAGTATGTTTCTGCATCATATTTGCTCTAACACATTCCAAACCACTCTCAGATTTAAAACTAGGTTTTAAGGCCATTTGTTGCCTTTGCCTACAATATCCAAAAGGAAAAACAAAGAAAAAAGGTATACCACCATTGTTTCTGAAATTTTTGAAATATAAAGGAGAACTAACCAAGATAAGAGAAATCAAATACCGTTGAGGCTTGTCGTGACGAGTGACGACATTATGACCGAATATGCTCAAAAAAGATTCTCAACAGATTTTGTAGAAAACAACTCCACATTGCTGTATCCCACAGATTTTGTAACAAAAGCAACATGAGTCAAGATTTTCTAAATATTAGTCTTCCAAAGAAGGAGTCAGATAAAAAGTTATGTGACCATCACAAAAACCAGAGTGACAGGAATTTCCACTTCAATACAGCATGCAACTCAGCAATATCAAAGCCAATATATAGATATCTTTCAATCCAAAGGTTTCCAGAACCGCATTACATTCATCTAACTTTTTGAGACCTTTTTATTTAAGTAACGTCCGAGAGTACACTGCACTATTAAACAGTTGATCAAAACCCCCCTCCACCAAACATTGCACTCTAAAGTATAAAGAAAAACTTTTTGGTCTTTTCTGATGCCTTGCATCAAGTCCTCAGGTACAGATTCCATACTTTGTACGTTTGTAGTTAGGTTTGAACCCATAGTTGCCACCCCACAATATCCACTCTGAAAACTACACCAGCGATGATAGTGGAAAATTAACCCAAGACTGTCGGAGGAATCAAAGCCCAAAAGGCCTGCTCACAGACAACTGAAATCCGTTTCCATTGCTGACAAAAAAAAAAAAAAAAAAAAAAAAGGGCATAGCCAAGTTGCCAAAAATCTCTTTAAACAGAGAATCAAATTGGAAAAATACGTAAGCCGGAACTCCTGAGTGATGTAAAACTTGTAAATCATTACAGCATGTAATTACGACAACTTATCCAAGTAGACACCAAGGATTCTCTACTTGCAAAACATAGCAGAGTCTTTTTCATCTCATTCATCGGAAACCCCAAGAACTTTCCCTGGCAACTTCAAAGTATACACTGTACACCCAAACTCCAATCCGATAAGTTGAAAACCAAGGGGGCATAGTTGAAATCCACAATTAACACACTTGCTATGACGATGACCATTTTGTTCTAAAAGACTATCTGAAAAATGATCTTTCATGGTAAATACTAAATAGTCCGGCAGAAAACATAAGTTCACAATTACTTTTCACAAAAGATTTTAAATCAAAGTTCACAACAATAAAGCGTCCGAATATTAGGCTTCCAGGGAAAGAATCAAATTGGAAAGATATTTGACCACACAAAAACAACAGTGCTAGAAACTTGGATTTCAATACAGCATGCATCGAGAGCGATATCAAAGCCGATATATGGATGTCTTGCCTGTGGATGCTGGAACTGGCTTTACTCACCAAATTTAAAAACATCTGTTCATTACATTCATCCAACTACAAAAACATGTACAATGTACACTGTACACATAAAAAGAGTGACGACTAACATTTGCATAACACTTCTATATACCTCACTTCAAGTCCTCAAGTACAGATTATGGACTTCATTCGACCATATCTCCCTTCACCCACAATATCCACAAAGATATCTAAAAAAAAAGCTATACCAGCACCAGAGAAACTTTCAAAACATAATTAGACGTGTATCCAAAATCCTCTAAGAGAGTGCTTGGAAACAAGAATCAAATCCAAGTTTGACACAAATCCCATGTTTGGGAACTCAAGAATTTGAGAATTTGGATTTGTGTTGGATTTGTGTCAAATCCTTTGGGATTTGTATCAAATCCGATTAGGCCAAAAACAAATGACACCTCAAGGGGTGTCATTTTGAAATCCCACCCTCCCCAAACATTTGATTTATATTTGAATTCCACATCCTCAAATGATGGAATTGAAATGATTACAAATTTCCAAATACTTGTTTCCAAACGCTACCCAAAAGACATTGACACCTTAAAAGCCAGCCATGACGACAAGTAGCGGAATTTGTTCAAGAAGCTATCTAAAAGATATTTATCTATGATAAACAGTTTTGCAGACAACAGCCCACGATTCCATTCTCCCAACATTTCGTAACAACAGCAACTTAGTAATGTTTCAGAATATCTGTCTACCAATGGAAAAAATCAAATCCGCAAAAAAGTATGCATGAACACCAAGAGGAAGTAAACTTGCAAACTGTTACATCACTATAACTACAACCATATATCCAACAAATGAAATGAATACCTTCACTCCAGATCATCAGCTCATTTACTCCTCCACTCTGGAGAACCTTCCAAGTTAAGTTCAAAGAATATATTGTACACTTATCAAAACTATCTTAAACCATCAGCAGAGATGAGCAAATCAATTACTTAACAGAGACTATGCTTCAACATCAAGTTCTGAGTCCTTACTCATGGAAAGTCACGACTCACTATGAAAATAGTCTTGCATTGAGAGGTGACGTAAGATACTTTGCCTGATGGTCAAATAGCTCATTTATTTGATAGAGTATCAGCATAGATAGTGAATTGACCCCTGTGGCAGTCAGCAAGAATGAGGAAATTTTCACTGCTGCGAGATTGATCTGTCTACCCAAGCAGATTCACAAGGTAACACAAATTAAAGACACAATATTCATCAAGCAGTAACACGTGATCCAGCAACTAAACCGAGCAAATTCGCATGGTAACACAAATTAAACACACGATATTCATCAAGCAGTAACACATGATCCAGCAACAAACCCTTGCAAAAAAGATTGGCACAGATTACCAGAGGCATGTGGTCACACGAGATCTGCATGCATATAAACCCAACATAAACACACGAGATTCATCAAGCAGTAACACATGATCCAGCAACAAACCCTTGCAAAAAAAATTGGCACAGATTACCAGAGGCATGTGGTCACATGAGAGCTGCATGCATATCAACCCAACATAAACACACGATATACATCAAGCAGTAACACATGATCCAGCCACTAACCCTTGCAGAATAGATTGGCACAGAGCAACAGAGGCATGTGGTCACACGAGAGCTCCATGCTTCAAAATACAGCTCCACTTCCACCATATAAACCCAACATACAGCAGCTTGAAAATACACAAGAAAGACAGAGATAAAAACAGAGATCACTGCTGACATTCAACATGTGGTGTATGAGTAATGGCGAGCACAATACATGGTTTTGTCTGAAGTTTCAAAGGTTGATGTGGACTAATTGGTTAGAGGTCTACCAAATAATTTGCACGTTCTCGTGATCATTTGTTTGGTAGATCTCTAATTCAATTGGTACAAATCACTGGCGTGAAGACTAAGACCATCTTTTAGAGCATGGAAAAGGTACTTTCTCTGACTCTCCGTATGTAATTGTCAACATCAGATACCATGAAATGTAACTCATGCAAGGACATACAGCAAAGTTTATTATAGTCATTATTGCTCCTTAATCGGGGTAATAGGAAGAACCTGGTCATTCATAATTGTCTGCTAAATTCAGCAATCTCCGTGAAATCCAATGTCCTTCAGCAATGAATCTTACATTAGAAAACAAATCTGCATTAACACCTCTTATACCTTAGAAAACAAATATGCATTAACACCATATCATTTAAGCATACACTTCTGAGTTTTACAGCTTAACTGGATTGATCAATGATATGCATGATTCATTTAATTGAACTACGTAGGTTTGATAGGGTTGTGCTTATTATTAATTAGATTGATTATTCATGTCCGACCAAACAAATCAGTCGGATTCAAACGATGACAGAATCCAGCAACAAAGACCAATGAGTAGCAGTAAAGAGATATCCAACAGATGGCTTAATAGCCAAACCACTTACATTGTTTGGATGATAACGGCAAAATGAAACCTTCTTTCTATTGTGCTACCTACACAATGTGTAAAGATTTCCATATTCCAGGCACAAATTAAAATCAAGAGAAAGTATAAAAAGATTATATCCACAGGATGGCGAAGTCCATAAAATATCGGGCTTCCATTTCAAAATGCCGGGACCAATAAAATGGCATTCGATCACTTGTACTGATGAGATGGAACATACTGCACTAGGATTGCACTAGTTTCGATCTTGACCTAAAAGAAAACTACAAAAGGCATTTGAAACAAAAATAAGGCATACGGATGAATTTCGAAACAACAAAAACAGAAGTCAACTTTCTTTTCCTCGGCGTTGTCTTGGTAAGTAACGCTTCTGAAAATTGGTCATATAGAGATGGAGAATTAAAACTATTGATAAAAAGAATTTGAAGCACCATAAAAGCCAGAGGCGCAAACATGAATTTCAATACACCAAGCAGAGACAATACCGGGGTCCATACGACAGTATAATATGATGTACACCTCATTAAAAGAAACAACATCATCATTACCCAAACGCCTCAAAAGCTTCTGCCATAAGGCGGGGTAGAGGGGGGGTCGAGAGTGTGTAATAGATAGTATAACCCACTCTCACTGAGACCTCAACTGCAGTTTGGCAAAGCTACCACTCCAACAGATTTAAAGCCTTTAAATCGTGTTGTTGGAAGCTGGTAGTCAAAAAGTTCCGAACTCCTGACACACTAAACAAATTTCAAAATTCCTTCGCCTATGATTTTCAAAGAAATACACAGAAGGTCATACCGGCAATGTTTCTAAAAGTAGATTACCAATAAAAACACGCGTTCAATTTTGAGGAGTAACCAGGCATCTATTATATAAATTTGAAGGATGAAAGATCGTAATATCTCAAATAATCTTCTAGAGAATAGATATAAATCGAAAATAAATTTGCTTTGTTGCCAGTCTTGTAGAAAACAGAAATTCAAATCCCCTTTACTCAAAGCTTTCATAGCAAGAACCACAAAAGTTACACAAGACAATTCATCTTCCAAAAAATATCAAATAGGAAAAGACATCGAAGCATCACAAACACCAGAAAGATGCAACTCAATTCTCTATACAAGCACGACTACAAAATCATCAAAGTCAATAAAATTGGATATTCCAACAAATACTTAAAACCTTCTTTTCCCACACACCTATACTTGGATATCTGCCCACACACCTATACAAATACTTAAAACCTTCTTTTCCAGACTTCAAAGGGTACAATGTACACAACGTAAAAGCCTTCTCCTGCAACAGTGGCTTACTACTACTGACGGTCACTTTCTCATACCTCTCACGGAGTCCTCAAAGTACACATCATCCGAGCCCCTCTCAAGCAACAGGGAGTTAATGCAACTGACAGTCAAATACTCTAGTACATGAATGCATCTCATTTGCTCCAACAGATTCCTAGTAGATTATTGCAACTGAAAGTCACACGACACTTTCTCATACCTCTCGTACTCCTAGAGTACGCATCATCACTGGCCCTCCCAGGCAACAGGGGATAATGACTGAATTTCTCATACATGAAATTGTATCCAACATTGTCAAACAAAAAGGCCTGTTCGGATGGCATTAGAGACCTCACATCAAGTCCTGAACTACAATTTAGGCTTTTAGCAGATAAATCAATCCATCATTTTTGACACTAAGTTGTAAAAAGCCGAAAGTATAACCATCTTGTGCCCACTCCACAAAAAAAAAAAAAAAATTACCAAGAGCCATATGAACCAATAATTGTAGCAGGAACTTACAACGGGAAACAAAACAAAAGGAGAGAGAAACCAGTGTCAAAATGTCAACCATGATGGCCGAACTTGCTACTTTCTGGATATCAGAATATGGCAACTTGATGAAAAGTGATGCAATCAAAAATCTTGTAGAACATAAATCGAAGTATTTCTGACAACGCCGCACGAGTAATGCAGCTGAAATTTCCAAAGATGGTAACAGATAGATATTGAAGCACCGTGAATTCCAAAGAAATACAAAATTCCGGTACATCCGGTAAAGCCGCGAAAACGAATGACGGGGGCCAGAAAATCGATATTGGATAATGTAAATCTCATCAGGGGAAAGCCACCACTACACAATTGCATCAAGTCCTTAACTGCAGTTTAGCTAACTCCAACCGGATTTTAATAATCATTTTCTAGGAGCCAAACGTTGAAGACTCTTTGAACTAAAATTATCTAAAAAAAAAAAACCCCACACCAGATTACCCATACGTTTCTAAAAGTAGCATACAAAGGAAATCTCAGCACAAAACTTGGAATGTGTGCGAAAGAGTAACCGGTATTAAAGGAATGATAAGTTGCTTTGAAGGATACCGGACCACAATTGCTCCCAAAATAAGCTTCAGGAAAATAAATTTTAGAGGAAAGCAAACAAATTATATGTTACCATAGGGTCGTAGAAAACAGAAATTAAGCCATCGCTTCATTTGCCCCCGATACAAACACAGAGAAGCAAAAACAACAAAACCCTTAAACACAAATGGATCAAGGATATGCATCAAAAATTATCCAAGAAAATTTGACACCATAAAAGCCAACTATGACAACAAAATGGCCGCAAAATGCTCAAGAATCTTATTGAAAGATTCTATTCATGGTAAAAAAAAAAAATCCGCAGAACTCAATCCAGGCTTCCCAAGAATTTGCCAACCACCGAAAAGACCAAATTTGAAAACACGAGACAGGTGTAAATTTGCAAATGATTACACAACGGAAACCCTAACTTCGAAAAGAAAATAGAGGCAAATGATTACACAACGGAAACCCTAACTTCGAAAGGAGAATAGAACATAAGTTCATTCACCAAATCAAATCCAACTTTTCAAAAAGAATACACCTGATCAAAACTCGTCAAATACAATAATCCGAATATTAGGTTCGACAGTTAAATAACTACCTTAAATCTAGCATCAGAGTCATCAACTTCAAATGAATTTGCTCGAAAACGATTACAAAAAAAAACATCTATAAATGAAAAGAACGATCAAAACAAATTCATAACGACCCCATCAAACTCATGTGATTCACGTATTCACCAATCTTCTTACATACGATATCTAATCAAAGCAAGCATGTGACGTCAAACATAAACAAGACCGTACCATATACTAAAACAAGTAATTTTCCACCAAAATAAATCTACGAATCAAAAATATCACATCGCATAATATATGAGAATATTCGCATCGAAATTTCACACGACAATCTGCATCAAATGAGATTCCAATTTAAAAACAATCAGATCCAATTAAAAATCGCTATCAACCGTAAATCTTTGCCAAATCAATCAATAAAAAACAATTAATTCAATAAAAGAATCGTAACAAATACGATAAGTTGAGGAGAGAGAAAGAGACGAGAGACGGTCGATCTGAATAAAATCACCGCAGGTTCCGATTCAGTTGATGCAAGGCGGGATCCGGTAAGCTCGCCAACCACCACAACAACAACCAAATCCCACCGGAAAAGGTAACAGAATCTCCGGCGATTAACGAGAATCTCCGGCGATATCGGCGGCGGCGTAGATAGCCAGTTCCCGACCTGCACCAAGCGAATTAGAAACTGCCGCAACAACAAAGCCCACACACATCTATTATATAAATTTGAAGGATGAAAGATCGTAATGTCTCAAATAATCTTCTGGAGAATAGATATAAATCGAAAGTAAATTTGCTTTGTTGCCAGTCTTGTAGAAAACAGAAATTCAAATCCCCTTTACTCAAAGCTTTCATAGCAAGAACCACAAAAGTTACACAAGACAATTCATCTTCCAAAAAATATCAAATAGGAAAAGACATCGAAGCATCACAAACCCCAGAAAGATGCAACTCAATTCTCTATACAAGCACGACTACAAAATCATCAAAGTCAATAAAATTGGATATTCCAAAAAATACTTAAAAGTTAAAACCTTCTTTTCCCACACACCTATACTTGGATATCTGCCCACGCACCTATACAAATACTTAAAACCTTCTTTTCCAGACTTCAAAGGGTACAATGTACACAACATAAAAGCCTTCACCTGCAACAGTGGCTTACTACTACTGACGGTCACTTTCTCATACCTCTCACGGAGTCCTCAAAGTACACATCATCCGAGCCCCTCTCAAGCAACAGGGGGTTAATGCAACTGACAGTCAAATACTCTAATACATGAATGCATCTCATTTGCTCCAACAGATTCCTAGTAGATTATTGCAACTGAAAGTCACACGACACTTTCTCATACCTCCCGTACTCCTAGAGTACGCATCATCACTGGCCCTCCCAGGCAAAAGGGGATAATGACTGAATTTCTCATACATGAAATTGTATCCAACATTGTCAAACAAAAAGGCCTGTTCGGATGGCATTAGAGACCTCACATCAGGTCCTGAAATACAATTTAGGCTTTTAGCAGATAAATCAATCCATCATTTTTGACACTAAGTTGTAAAAAGCCGAAAGTATAACCATCTTGTGCCCACTCCACAAAAAAAAACACCAAGAGCCATACGGAACCAATAATTGTAGCAGGAACTTACAAGTTACAACGGGAAACAAAACAAAAGGAGAGAGAAACCAGTGTCAAAATGTCAACCATGATGGCCGAACTTGCTACTTTCTGGATATCAGAATATGGCAACTTGATGAAAAAAGCTGCAATCAAAAATCTTGTAGAACATAAATCGGAGTATTTGTGACAACGCCACACGAGTAATGCAGCTGAAATTTCCAAAGATGGTAACGGATAGATATTGTAGCACCGTGAATTCCAAAGAAATACAAACTTTAATTCCAGTACATCCGGTAAAGCCGCGAAAACAAATGACGGGGGCCAGAAAATCAATATTGGATAATGTAAATCTAATCAGGGGAAAGCCACCACTACACAATTGCATCAAGTCCTTAACTGCAGTTTAGCTAACTCCAACCGGATTTTAATAATCATTTTCTAGGAGCCAAACGTTGAAGACCCTTTGAACTAAAATTTTCTAAGAAAAATACAAAAACCCATACCAGATTACCCATACGTTTCTAAAAGTAGCATACAAAGGAAATCTCAGCACAAAACTTGGAATGTGTTCAATATTGTGAAAGAGAAACCGGTATTAAAGGAATGATAAGTTGCTTTGAAGGATGCCGGACCACAATTGCTCCCAAAATAAGCTTCCGAAAATAAATTTTACAGGAAAGCAAACAAATTATATGTTACCATAGGGTCGTAGAAAACAGAAATTTCACAACCCCTTTATTTCAAAGCATTGGTTACAGAACCAAAGATAATGGCATTTCAGGTTATATTATGGACAGCTTTCTTTCCAAAACCAACAACAACATTACCCCAATGCCTTAAAGGCTCCTGCCATAAGGCGGGATTGGATGTAAGCAAGCTTTAACCCTACATTCGAAGAATAGAGAGCGGATGACCCAAAATATTGGGAAATATTTGTGAGACTTTCTTTTGGCAACCTCAAAGCCCCCCTCCATCAGAAGAGAAGTATTGCCACCGAAAGTGACAGAACACTTCTGCATACCTCACATGTAATCCTCAAATATAGATTATGTGAACTCTGAACTTAAGCCATCGTTTCATTTGCCCCCGATAGAAACACAGAGAAGCGAAAACAACAAAACCTCAAACACAAATGGATCAAAAATACGTATCCAAGATTTTTCAAGAGATTTTGACAACATAAACGCCAGATATGACAGCAAAATGGCTGAATTTGCTCAAGAATCTTTTTGAAAGATTTTACTTAAGATAACGAATCTTGCTAAAATCCCAGGTTTCCATTTCTCAGAAGTTATAGTGACACCTTCCGAATTTGCCATCCACCGAAAAGACCAAATTTGAAAACACGAGACAGGTGTAAATTTGCAAATGATTACATAATGGAAACCCTAACTCCGAAAAGAGAATAGAACATACGTTCATTCACCAAACCAAATCCAACTTCATAAAAAGAGTACACCTTATCAAAACTCGTCAAATACAATAAATCCGAGTATTAGATTCGACAGTTAAATAACTACCTTAAATCTAGCATAAGAGTCATCAACTTCATATTAGCAAATCATTTCCTTGCCTACGCATCCATGGTCCCCCAAGAAAACACTCACACGAATAGCATGACGCCACAATCGAAACAAATTCATAACGACCTCATCAAACTCATATGATTCACGTATTTCACCAATCGTCTTTCATAAGATACCTAATCAAAGCAAGATTATTAACATCTTAATCATGTGACGTCAACATAAACAAGACCGTACCACATACCAAAACAAGTACCACATACCAAAACAAGTATTTTCCTTTAAAAGTAATCTACAAATCAGAAATATCACATCGCATAATATATGAGAATATTCGCATCGAAATTTCACACGACAATCTGCATCAAATATTAGATTCCAATTAAAAACAAGCAGATCCAATTAAAAAATCACTATCAACCGTAAATATTTGCCAAATCAATCAACAAAATAAACGAATAATTAATTCAACAAAAAAACAGAATCGAATAACCTACAAAAATCAGGAATCGTAACAAACACGACAAGTTGAGGACAGAGAAGACGGTCGATCTGAAGAAAGAGAGATGACAAAATCACCGCAGGTTCCGATTCAGTTGATGCAAGGCGGGATCCGGTAAGCTCGCCAACCACCACAACAACAACCAAATCCCACCGGAAAAGGTAACAGAATCTCCGGCGATTAACGAGAATCTCCGGCGATATCGGCGGCGGCGTAGATAGCCAGTTCCCGACCTGCACCAAGCGAATTAGAAACTGCCGCAACAACACAACACAACACAACACACTCTCTCTCTCTAAAACTCGGGAGGTTTCTTTGTACCGTTGCTGAGGAGAGGGGAATATATATATGTGGAGAATAGGGGGGCTATGAAATACCTGGACAGAGAGGAGGGTATAGGGTTATTTATAAGGGAAATGGACGAGTAGTATTGTGACGCGTGTATATTTTACCTAACACGCTTTTCTTTTTTTCTTTTTTTTTTATTGAGTTGATTAATTTATGGGCTTGCTGCAGTTTTGCGGTGCAGCCTGACAGATTTGACTGTGATTTTTTCGTCAAGCTTTTTTGGGTTTTTGCCGGATTTACATGTGTTTCGGTCTTTTTTTTTTTCTTAAGAAACAGGAGTACAAAACAAGGAAGTTAAACAACAGTTATGACTTATGAGGCTTACGTATGAAAAGTCCTATGAGTCTATGACTTTATTTTGGTGGAACGAAAAGTAATACCGACCTGTTTTCATTATGCTCTCGGGGGTGATTTAGTAAATTTAAAGTTCGTTTGAGAATAGACTGACAAAAGAAATGTCGTAAGCTTGTACAAACTCGCTCCATATATTTTAATGGACTGTTTTTGAGAAATTATTTTCGTGCTTGGCCGAAAACAGGCGCGACATTATGAGCGGCGTTGCTTTCACTTGTTGTTAAGCACATTATATAGGCGAAGCCTTAACAAGTGAGGGGGTACGTGAGTAAATATTGTCGGCTGAAGAAAGAAAAGTAGGAAGAGTTAAAGAAGTGGACATATTAGATTTTGTTTTTGCATTTAAAATATTGTCGCTACTTATATTGATTTAATCGATATATGAACTACTGCTCTTTGTTTATAATGTAACTCGTCCAAATGAACATCAATGTGTTCCCCAAAAGTTGTCCGACTAATTAATAGCATGGGCATGTGGAGACACAAGGTTCACTGATGTGTTGACTTAGCTAGGTTAAGAGTTGTTTATTTAGAAAATATCGTATCATAATTAGACTTTCGAAAATAGATACTTAAATAGTGACTCATTCAGCTAAATCCATCTCTAAATTTGTTTATGCTTCTGTAAACCTGCCCATATTCATTAAATGCCCGTTTTTGTTGTCATCTAACTATTCTTGATCTTACTCAACTGTTTTTGATATGCGGTTATCTATTACACACTTGTCAACCGTTATGTAACTAACAACCACCGCCATTCCGCCAATGTGTTGTGTACATCGCCTACCATTCTACAACCCAAAATCTATCATTGATTTTCTAGGGCATCCACAAAATCAAGCATTACACGAAACACAACATATCTAGAAAATACATTGGACGGAAAAATTGTAAATCACAGTCGCGCCTCATAATTTTGTATGTCTCCGTTAGGTTTATTGACTAGATTTAAATCACATGTCACATTGAATCACCTTACGTAACAAACTACTCCGTAACAACTCATAGTTCACGTTAATGTTCTTCTGTTAAATAGATTCGCATATGAAGTCATTCTAGTATAGTGGAAGCATAAAGCACGTGCATGTGGGCTCGTGGTGCACGTGATACTGCAAACACACTTGGACATGGCCCGTTTTCATTCTGTTTCCTTGTTTTTGTCTAGTTACGGGCTGGCCGAACAATTATTGCGTGATTCTCGTGAGTTGCTTGTAATAGGTGTTTCCGATCACAGATCACTTGGTTATGGTGTCCATTCCTAGGTTCCCAAAAATAGTTACATTTTGGACGACACAGCTCTCATTTATAGCCGATCATTCTCACAGTACAAACTCGTTGAATACCTGATTCTGCCCATTTTAACTCTTAACTCATATCAGGGAACAATGTCGTAGGATAGGGTATTATTAGGCCGCGCAACCCGACCTAGTTTTAAAGGGTTAGGACCCGAGTATTTAAGGAGCGGGTCAAGAGGCTCTGGAGTGAAAATTGATTAGGCGGGGCCAATTTTGGGTCAAATCGCATTGGCTTAGACCAGAGCTAACTCCCGAGTCTCTTAAACTGGGAGCAGTTATTGTCGAGTGTTATTGTAACTCGTCATCGACCTGCAAAAATATGTTACAACTTACAACTTATAATAAAATCGTTTCGAATCCACTTTTTTTCAGTAACCTAGATTGTGAAATTGAACATTGTAACCATCATGTCATGATTCCTACCGCTAGACCAAGCCCACCTTGGTGCGCAAAGCAAACAGTATGAAGTCCTCTGTCCATTGTAACAATATATTGCATTATGATTTAATCCACGACAAATCTCGGGCGCTCCTAAAACTCTAACACGAGTAGGCCTACTGCCTCCGGAAAATGCAAATACAGTCTTACAAACACGAGAGCGCCTTTATGCGCATGATTCACAAGCGATTTAATTCTCAAGCTCACAACTCCAAAGTATCCAACTGAGCATAAACATTGAACATAGCTAGAGTTACAGCAAACATGCCCACATTCGAGATTTCAACAAAGCTGCAAATTGCGCATTTACACTGGTAGTAAAACATCGAGACCATTAACCCTCTATACCTGTGAAAGTTTGCCTTCAGTCTATAAGAAAGAGAAGGCAGGGTTCCTGTTATTTACAACCTAAGATGAACTTTATGACAGGAATCTTGTCCAAAACCAGGCCAAGCGAAAGAAAAACGACCAATTTTGCAGGAAAAATAATCCCAGCGAAGTTGGTCATGCAGGTTTCCTAAGAAAATATGTACACAGCCAAGAAAATACCACCCTCTAGTACTCCAGTAGTTCAGGCCAAATTACCTAGCCGGAGGAGCTAAATCCCAGCCCCCTGAAGACAGGCTTCATAGACGCAGCAACAATCGGAGACAACATGCGGGCGACCCTTGGCAAAGATGGATAGGTAAGTGTGCCGAGGATAAACCAGTTGAAGCTTAAAAGAGCAACAGCATCAGAAGCTGGTCTGTTTTTAATAGTTGAGAAGAACTGCACGACGCTCCTCAAGGATAAGCCCACGACTGAGAAGAGAGCCATCACAAGAGGCATACATGGATCTTTAGCTTCCCATATTATGGCTCCAACTATGAGTGATAACATGGCACTAAAGAGACTCTGAGACAACGCAACTTCCCTTCTTTGATCAAGAGCAGCATCTGCATCTATTCGGCTAGAGAAAACTAAAGGAGTAAATGGGTCGACAAGCCCAGTGGGATTTACTCCTGTCACGGCTCGTCTCCCATCAGCCACAGAATTTTTATGCATCTTTAGATCTCCTAACAAGTTTCTGCTTCCATATTTGTTCTGAGGCATTCCATAAAGGTCGTATCCACTTTCAGTAATTGGCTCATTTTCTGCACGGCTTTTGCGTGGTGAATCCCAAAGTCCTTTTGTATGAGATTCCCTCAGTCTAAGATTCTCATCCTTCAGATATTCTACCTGTTGTAAAAAAATTAAATATTTATCAGCTGCCCATGAATATCAGACAAAGCAAATTATAGAGACGCACAATCGCACATACAGTTCCATTAAGCATGAAACTAAAGTCCTGATAAGTTACAGATTTCTGTGATCTGAAAGATATAATTGGCCTGCGAACTGGCCAAGGCACATGCAATGTCACAAACTCATACCCGTAAAAGAGATTCAAATAGCAAAGAGGCCAATTAATACAGAGCCACAACCGGGTTTGCGACCAAGTCACTGCAGGTCACGTCACCTTTTGTGGAACAGGTAGCTCATTGTTTAGGAAGCCAATAAGCCTATCAAACCACTATTGAGATTGTTTCAAAAGATAGTAAAAAGATATGACAACCTCGATATTTGGTAACAACGAACTAAGATACCAAGATATAGAATCAGTGCATTATTGATAAAATGTCCCCCGACCCAGATCAAATTTATCCCCCCCACCCTACATATGCTGTTGTCCTTTGTGTTCCTTCAGCATAACTATCATAAGCAATGAAAAATGTGAAACAAAACATGGCGTTGAACTAATCATTCAAACTGGATGTGTGTATAACTTTCAGTACAGTATGCTATCTTATATTCTTATCTGCTCATATAGTATGTCAAAATTCAACTGAGGTCTTTCAAAAACTGTCCGAACTGCCTACTACCTATGCATCTCAAAGGTAAATGGACACCGACTCCATCGTAGATAAGATTTGTGTGATATCTATTTTTCAATGAATGAAGTGTCCCTCCTTCCTTTTTTTCTTTTCCGTGTTTTTAAACCGTATTGGCAACATCAGGACTGTATACCTCAGTGGCTCAGCCCTCATGTTTGATTTGTTACAGATATTCAGGCCTAAAAAGGATAATTATTGGAGAAGGCATCACAGACTCACAGAAAAAAGAACTGGTACAAAGATTACAAAGAAGAGGCAAAAAGTTCACATATGCAGAATTGCAGATTATGTTCCTTTAAGGTTTCTAGCGAGTAAGAATAAAGGAAATTTGACCTATAATTTCCAGTAACTCAGTTTTACACCTCAAATCCTCTGGTAAATAGTGTAGTCTAACATAACAAAGAAATAATTCACCTCTCTTTCCAGACGTTCAATTTTCCCTATGGCCATATCGTGCTCTTCTTCTGTTTCCGTCAACATTGACTCCATCAGTTCACGTTCTTTCACAGCCATTTTCAGACGTGCCTCCAGCTTTTCATTTTTCCACGAAAGGCTCTCTAGCTCACTCTGCATCTCCTCTAACAGCCTCTCCATCTGCAATGAGACAAAGCAGTTTACAATAAAAACTCACCTTCCAAGAAATGCTGTCATTTCGCCCACAAAATCAAACAGATATAGGGGAAACATGAAATATTCAGTATGAGGCTGACAGTCAACAAGAACATCAAGGCCAACAAGCATGAGACAGAAATGAAATTGATAAAAAAAAAAAAAAAAAAAATCGCACAACTGAGTTTTTGAACTGAGTAGTTGAAAAGAACACCAACCGTTTTCTCCCTTTGAAGAGCTCCCAGAGCTCGTACAGGAAGAGTTGTGATGTTCACTGTAAATAAGATAAGTCTCCAGCACATATTTGCATGAAAGTTAACTACTTCCAGAAAGAGCTGTATGCAAGTGACAATCATGTACCAAAGGCCCCTCAGCATAAGAAAGAACATGAGTGTCAACATGGGGAAAGATTACACTACAAGCCACCAGCAGTCACAATTTGAAAATCTAGCAGTTTTGGCAATGGGTTCCTCCCCTCCATACTACAAGTCTCGACACTTCCTACTGGAGTTGGATGTATATGTGAAGAAAGGGATCAATAGGCTCCGTGAGACTACATAAATCTGCAGCATCCAAAACTACAACACGCGTATATAACCCTGCATAGATGAGGAAAACAACTGATAAGCAACAGCCTTCCTTGAAACAAGTCTCAAAGTACAAACTTATGCCAAAATTTGGAGATGTTCACATTGAATGCAAAAACTCTAAAGATGAAGAGTATAGTGTTGTTGGTCAAATGGTCGTACGAAACACTTACAGAAGGATGCCAAATCGCAATACGAGAGTGTTCAGGTATATTATAGCAAGTAGTAAGTCATGTCACACATAAGGAGACAAGCAAATACAAGAAAGACTAGTGGCATCATCGACACTTCTACAAAATACTGCTGTTGCCCAAACTCACAACGAACTTCAATGCCATAACCAGTAAACACCTAGATTCTGGGGGTGAAGGGAAGCAGAGGAAATGACCATAGAAGTTTGTCAGACTCTCCTTGCCCTTCGAGAATAAGACAGATATCAGTGAGAACTTGGACATATCTGAATACGAACCATATCAAAGCTCAAAATATTATGGTGTAGCATAATCCTAATAGCACGACAAAATTTACTTATATTAGGTCTACACCTGACCTATATGCTTAACTGTGGAGTTCTTAGCACATGGGCTTTCTAAAAGAAAACTCGACTTTATTTGCATGAGTAGCACTACCAACCCCTTTAAACACCCATATGAGCCCTTTAAATCCTCTTCAAACCTCCTCATAACCCTGTCTTGCTCTAAGAAACAGCTTTAAAGTGAAAACAAGCAAATATCTATTATTCTATATAAAAAAGCCCAAAGTTTTTTTCTACCTTGCCCTTGGCCTTAACCATTATCAGTCTACTCAGTACTCAAAGATTAAGCACCCACGGCCTTGAGCTAACCAAAACTAAGTTCAAGGTCACGAAGCCGGTCCTAGATCACCAGTTCACCACCTAATAGATGTCAATATGAATCAGGTCAATCAAGCTTACACACTTTCAGCGAACCCTTAGTTGAGTGAGTTGGCACGGGACTCAATTGACTGACTTAATTAGAGGTCTCGAGTTTGGGACCTAAAAATTGCACTTCCTTGTGGTTCTACACACCTTTGATTTGACACATGACTCAATTGGAGGACTTAAATTAGAGGTCTCAAGTTCGAGCCTCGAGAATACAACAATAGCCTTCTAATAAGTGAGAACCTGGTCACTCTATGTGATCCTACTCGACTTGAACACGACCCAAATTTGGATGGTACAAATAGAAATTCAGAAAAGAGGGCATCTTTACTTTCACCAATTCAAATTCCGAAATAACATTATTTGCCTCAACAATCAACAATCATACATTTATACCAAACAAAACACAAACTACTTGCAGAAAGAAAAAGATTGAACACATGACAATAAACCCAATAAAACAAGAATTACATATCCATATTAAAATTCAGAAAAACATCAGCGAATTAAGAAAAAAAAAGAACACTACTCTTTACTCCCTCCATTTCTTTCAATTCTTTACATTTACTTTCACCTTTTCTCGCATATTTAAACAAAACGTAAAGAACTCAATGAAACCGAGGAAATACAAATTACAATAATAGAGCCTACACTTCACAAAACCAGCAACAAATTAAGAAGAAAAAAAAAACTCTACTCTTTACTCCCTCCGTTTCTTTCGATTCTTTACATTTACTTTCAACATTTCTCACATATTCAAACAAAACGTAAAGAACGGGAAATACAGATTACAATAAAAGAGACTACTATGAGTTGAGAGGAAGAGGGAAGTTGTATTGTACCTGGTTCACTTCACTGACAACTACAGAAACTTGAGAGAGGAGAGAGAAAGAGAGAGAGTGGAAGTGGAGGAGTTTATGGGAGTGGGTGAGCAAGGAAACATGCAGAGGTGGCAGAAAGAGTGCAGTCATGTTAGACACGTGTGATTGGTGACTGAGGACAATGCGGGAAACTTGATTCTGAAGACTGAGGACGGGGGGATGTACATGTACTTCACTAGTCCTACTATTTTCTGTAATAATGATTGGATAAGCATGGCTGAGTTACGAACTCAAGCTTTGATCTACGCGTCGCACTTCTTGTATGTCCTGGTGTTACTTTCTGATGTATTACGGAGTATGTATGTATTTGTATTAATTAGTGTCTTCGTCTTCACTCAATCACTCCTCTCTTTTTATGGAGCCATGGAGGTCTAGGGTCTAAATCCGTATTATCTAGTACAATATGATATTGATCTGATTTAGATGTAGTTGGAGTGAATGTTAATTTAATGAGAATTGGATTGACGTTGTCCCCACCTGAACCCGTTTAGATATATTTTCTCGTTCGTTTGTTCATTTAACTCGAAAATGAGTTTTAAACTGAATGGTTTTATTCCGTGTTTGTACTTTCCATTCATCAACGAGCTTCTACGCTAGTGTAGGCGAAAATGAGAACCACATTTCATAATCATCTCCCTACGTACCTAGGATGCGCGAAATGCTAATCAGTTGAGCCGTGAAACGATCACAAAGTTCCTTTCTAACACGTCAATGACAAAAATATTTGGGACAACTTTCTCAAAGTCAGGGAAAAAATGTAAATTGAATAGGATGATTAACTTGACAAATGTATAAAAACATATTCCAAATAAATAAATAAATTTACCCAACCTATAAGTTTTACAAGTATACCAAATTTACCCCCAAAAACTAATTAAAAACCTAAAATTTATTTGGACTTTGGGGTACAATGGGAATTAAAACTAGTGCCATCTAAATGAAACTGAAACTCACAAAACAGATTGCACCAGAACTTGACTGATTTTATTGGCCCAACTCTCCACCTTGCCTTTGTATGCCCCATCAAACTAAACCTTACACTATTTTGCTTTATAGACTTAGACACCATAACCTCCTGCTCAGGGTCCAACGGTATAGCATTTGATCTTGCAACATACTTGAACAAGATGGACCCGTTTTTTCCGACGTCGAACGGCCAGTTCCTCAGGGTGTCAATCTTGATCCCGTGGAAGCTCAGGTCGTAGACGAAATCTGAAAAACTAGCACCCGCGTCTTGGTTGTCATTCTCAGCCTTCAACCACAGGGTCAGCTGGGTACTGAGCAACCCTGCCTGGCTAGAATCGAACAAGTCGAGTCGAGCATTCGTGACTGTGACTGAAGGTATTCTTGGCTTAATGACTAAGTACCCTACGAAGACTACTATGCCTCCGAAAATTGTGATTATGGTTAAGAAGGTGCATATTATGGCTGCACACCATATTAAAGGGTGTGTTCGACGTTGCTGGCCAATCACATGAGTTGGCATTGACAATGGCTAATGCAGGAATTCAACGAAACGGAGAGAGTAATAACAACATTCGGCATTAAGCCAATGTTTATGTATTTCTCTTGAGAATTTGTCCTAAGTTTTTGAGTTTTTGGCAAGGGGTGGTTTTATTTCTTGGGATGGTGAAGAAGAAAAGCTGGGAAATCATACTGAAGAAGTTTTAGGTTCCTGCTCTTAATTGGCAGGGAAGGTTTTGGTATCTTCTTTTCCTCAATGTAAAGTTAAACTATACACTATATGATGATTATTTTGTAGATTATACTAAGATTTATCTTAGGAATCTTTCCTATGCATTATTATATATGTACAATATAGTTTTATTTGTTCTGAAAACTAAGGACAAAAGTATACCACACTTCATCTACAAAGTTCAGGAACATGCCTTTCCTTTCTCTTTTGCACTCTGTCTATCTAAATGTTGTCCAGGTCTTGTAACTTTATCTGATTATGGCTAGAACATAATGCACAGTTTCTTGTTTCTATACCGTGTCCGACAGCGGATACGTTACTCTAAAGAGGTGTCTGTGTAACCTAGGAAGGAGTGGCTAGCACCTAGCAGGGAGGAAAAATCACACCAAAGTAAACTCAACCATACCAATATTAAGCCAGCAGGAGACCACAACATCAACAACAACAACCAAGCCTTATTCCCAAAATGATTGGAGTCGGGTAACACGAATAGTCATCTAGTAACCATCTTGTATAAGCCAATAAGAGACCCAAAAAGAAAAAAAGAAAAAAAAGAGCAATGACCAAGAAAAAGTTTTTAGCATCATAAAAGAGGAATTTAAAAGACCAAACTTATTGAGAAAGGTATGAGGAGTAGTAAGCTAGACTTCTTAGCCAAGAGCAAAGTTATTAATGTTTTCAAACATACTTTGTTTCTTTCAGTACTTTACATTTGGTTTGAATTTATCTCACGTAAAGATTTCGGTGAAACAAAGGGAGTACTTTATACTAGTATGGGATAAAACACGTAGATCGGAAAGGGCTTACCTTCAAGTCTTTTCTCTCCATCTTCGCATCAGCCAAGAGAGCAGCCACATTAGAAACTCAAAAAGGTAGGCAAATCGATGCAATCGGTAGAGGCAATTGCCATGAGTGATGCGTCATGGCAGCTGAGGTCGCCAAGCAACGAGAAATATTCAATTGTACTGAAGAAGTGAAGATTGTTTACTCTTACATGGCGACTGAGCTTGCCAGGCGACTGAGATATATCAAATCTTACTGAAGATAGTTTTTCTCCATCATGGCGGCTGAGCTTGCCCGGCAACTGAGATATATTCAAATCTTACTGAAGATAGTTTTGCTCCATCATGGCGGTTGAGCTTGCCCGGCAACATACTCTAACAGCGAACAAAATCAAGAACAGACACAAGTATACTGCCAAATAATATCACCATTCACTTCAAGGGGTATCCATCAGATAATAGCATAGCATACATCCTAAAGAATATGCTGTCACAATAAAGTATCTGCCACTCAAAAGAAGTACTCTGTCATAACAAGCCATATAGTAAACTGCAGACTGTAGAGTCAGGTTGGAATTCAGAAAAGGTGGATGTTAACACAAAACTTAATCAAGTGCTCCATCCGATGTGTGCAGACATGCAGTCACCAAAGATGTCTCCTTTCAAAATATACATAGCCTCAGCACTCAGGATCCTCAAATCATTAGAGGTAGCTGAATATGTTGACACTTACATTTCAAACACTTTGGGAGAGGACGTCTTCAAAATTTTGGTACCATTAGACAGTTTTTCACATGTCTTAGGTACTTCACAGGAAGATGTTGTTTCTGACTTGACAATGGAGCAGCTTTGCTATTGTCCAAGATGAAAGAATAATTTTTCTTCTCGAGACTTTAGCGAAAGCAGTTGGCTAGACAAGGAAGATTGCAGAGATAGAAAATATGGATGACAAGAACCAAGCCCCATTGAAGTACCAAGACCTATCACTCCCAAAGTTAGAATCCAAGGCTGGTAACTGTAAAGCCTGGTACCAGTACACATGATGATAGCTGTAAGAGAAAATTTGCCCTTGACAATCCACCAGTGTCAATGTCTCACAAGGGTGTTGAGAGGTGGCAACAAAAATGAGTTCCGGAGATGAAGCTAGGCAACCACACTTTAGAGGGAATATTTGTTGCCACATATGCTGCACGAACACTTAAAAAGAAACGCGACAGATGTAAATCCTGGCGCAGCCATCCATATACAGGAACTTGTATTTCTCCTCGTTGATTCTCTGGTTGTTGAGCATCTCATAGAATCATACAGGCTACAGCTACACCAGCTTTAGGAATCAAAATGTGTCCACTTAAATGACGTAGTAGACATTAGAAAAGAGATTGGCAATCATACTGAGAATCCAACCTCTTCTATAAGGTGATAATTCTATATGCTCAAATTCCGAGGTTCAACTCCAGACATTTTGTGCAACTTAGCTTACTTGCTTGCCAGGAGAGATCAGCTTGTCAACTCTGCCAATGCGCCATCAGCAAAAGGTACCCCTATTGAACCAAATAAAGCTCCAAAATCCACATGACTTAAGGCGATTAGTCAGGGCAAACTGTCATTCAAAACCTTCTCACCATCACCTAGACCAATATTCATTCCAACTAAACTTTCACATACCCCACTGCCACTGAAAAAGCATAAATATATGTTTCCAAAATAGGACAACAAAGAGATGAGATGGCTCATTTCAAATGCGCAGCTTGACTGTGAAGGAACTCCAAAAGAAGTAAATACTTCATTATATCGGAAGCAAAAGATTTATGTTAGCAGCTTTACCATTTACAGCAATGATTGCCCGGAGCAAGGGAAAGAAGCTATCTAAAAGCAATGAGAAGAGGGAAAAAAGAAAAGAGATGAAATGGCAAGGGCAATGACCAGAAAAAAAGAAAAGAATGAGACATCACAATCTATCTGAAGCTTTCCACCTCCTCTCGAGACTGTCATATATATCTCTAGCACTCCGGCCTTCTTTATAAAGAGTGTTTTGCAATTTTCGCATTGTAGCTTCCTGAATGATAATCCTCTGCTCCAGCATGTCATAGGCAAACCTCTTCATTTCTGAGAAACGACCTAATTTGCAAAGCCCAATCAGTAGTACGTTAGCAATCTCATCAATGGGCATGGTTCTATTTTCAAGCAAATAGGTCCATATCTCGATTCCCGTCTCTGGATCATCTTGGTCAAACAACATACCAACAGCAGCAGCACAATTGCCAGGTGTAGGAAGGCATTCATTCTTGGTCATTTCCTTGAAAAAGCTTGCTACTTTACGGACCTTTTTGTTGCTTATCAAGCATTCAAATATCATGTTATAGGTCAGCGAGTCAGGAAAGACTCCATAAAACGGCATCTCATCAAGGAAACGGAAGGCATTGTCGATATCACTGTGGTTACAAAACAAGCCAATCACAGCATTGTATGTGATCAAGTTGGGCATTATGCCACTCCCCACCATTGCATCCCACAAGGGAATAACATGGGTAGAATCGTTCTGCTTAACAAGAATATCTAGCGCATTGGAAAAGAATTTCAAACCTGGCAAGCATCCTTTCCCCTTCATGACATGGAGAAACTTGAGAGCCTCATCAACTTGTAATCCTCGGACAAGGGTATTCAGAAAAGCACTGTAAGCTGCCATATTCTTCACATCCCAACCAACACGAACTACCATCTCACCAAACGTAGTTCTAGCCTTAACAACATTCCCTTCCTTCTCCCAACCCTCTAACAAAATCGCAAAGGTATCCCCATCAGGGGCAATCTTCACCTTTATTTGGTCGAAAAATTTGTACGCTCTCTGAGTTTGATTCTCCTCCCTACAAATAGCACTCAACAACGAGTTCAACGCTACCACATCAGGCTCAATCCCATACTTATCCATCACGTCAAAAGTCATCATAGCATCATCAAAATTGCTCACCTGACAGTAACTCCCAAACGCCGAAACAAACGTGGCAAGGGAAATCACCCCTTCATCCTTCATCGTCCGAATTGCCCCCCACATTTGATCAAACATCTTATTCTTACCAAGCAAATCCACCATCAAATTCCAGGCATAAGCCGAGGGTTTCTGCGAAAACCCGACCCACCGAAAAAACCCTACAGCCCCATCAGGGCTGTTATACGACAACTTAAGAACTTCCTCTACAAGCTCCCGGCTGGGAGTAATCCCACTACTATTAAGGGCAGATTCGATATCCGATTTCGGGGTACTGGCAATAATATCACACAAAATCCTAATTCTGGGTGTCACATACGCAACATCAAGATAAGTGGGAAACTTCTTCCCGACGACATCTTGCTGTAAAATTGGTGGGTATTGCGATTTCGACAACCTAAGTGGGTAATTCACAGCAGAACTTTCACCCATGGCACAGTAAAAAAAAAATCCTCCTTTTATTCAAAGATCAAAACTTTATGAAATTGGGCAGTAACAATCTAAGTATATGAATCTAACAGTTTAATAATAATCATCATTAAAGATGAAATCTAAAGTTTACCCGCCATCTAAAATTTACCTAACATCTAAAATTCAATTTGCAATTTATACATAAAAGTAAAAGAGAGAGAAGAAGTGGGTAATAACCTTGATTATTGTATCAAATTTGAAGAGAAGAAGATGAACGGTAAAATTGATTTGTGCCCTTATTTTTTTCTGGTAATTACACGAGTAAAACTGAAGTTGGGATATAGTGAAGTGAAAGCCCTGATTCTGATTCTGGGATTTTCTCTGTTTTATTCGACAAGGATGTCTAACAAACGGAGGTGAAGAGGGGACTTCGAACTTTGTTCAGTTGCAATTGTAAAAGTTACGACACTCGAGTCATGAGTCATTAGTCGTGGCTTCGTGAGCACTATCCTCAATATTAAGGATCTAACTCGATAGTTTTAAGGTTTACGGAGTAAGCTAGCTGAACTTTGAAAAAACACAATGCAAGGTAACGTTATAATTTAGGAATCATAGAGACCTTTGTAGGTGCTGTGTACTAGATGAGTGAAAAACGGTTTAGGATAGTACTCATAGTAGGATATGGGAACATGGTGGATGAAATTTAATAAAATCAACTCTTTTTCGAAAAATAGAGAAGTTTTTCTCCAAAAAGGCTCAAAACGCATTATCCGCCAACTTATTGATTTTGTCTCCTGAAAAAGTGCAACCTTGATTCATTTAGGGTTGTGATAAATTCACTCCAAAATTTCTGAGGGCACATTGTCGTAAGTCAGGTGCATGCACCACATGTAGGCGGCGTGCCCTAGGGGTTATTGGCGTGGAATTAACACCTCCCTTCATTTAAGGTACATTTAATGTAACTAAATTAATACAAACTAATTCCATTACTATGTCAAGCACAGTAACTGAAATGTGCCTAGCTTAATTGATTTAAAAAAAAATGTGAAATTACTCCGATAGATGACGAATTCAACCTGATTTAGCAATTAAACTTGTCACTATGCTGAAAACGGGAAGATAATGGCTTGCTAGTAGATAGCCACAATTTCAAATACTCGTGAAGAGAGTTGTTACTTGTTGCGGAGTACATGTTAGGTATGGTTTTATATCTTCAAGTCATTGTACATTGTTTTTTGTTTTTTTTAAGGGAACTAAAAGATCTATTGATAAAATGAGGACATGAAGTCTGTAGTGGTTACTTCCAGGAGCGCAGTGGTGGATCTCGAAAAATTCTTTCCCGGTGTCCTGATATATTTTTTCGGTGTCCCTCTATCTATTTAACGGAACAATTCACAAATTTTAGCCTAAAAAATTGCGTTTCCGAATATTTTTCCGGTGTCCGCGGACCCCATATGTTTCAGGGTACTGTTGGAAAAAATGACTATTGTGGGCGAAATATAATGGAAATGAAAGAAACGGAAAAAAGCTGTGGCGTGATCGAAATCACCGAATGAGAAGCAATAATTTCGCCCCGACTACGGTACAACCGAATTATGGCGTTGCCCCCCAAGGTAACACAGCGCTTCTCCTAGGTGTATACTCACCCAAGAGAAGTGGAACTCTCAACGTACTCGAAATCAATGGAAGACAGAAAAGAGAAGGGAAAAGGATGAAATTTTGTGTGTTGAAAGTGAGCACTGAAAATGTCCTTTTAAGGACTGAAAAGCAGTAACGGAAAGTGATTATAGGAGTAAAATCTGTGATTTAATTCGGAAATAAAATCAGTAATTATGGAGGAAACGGATTTCTCAAATTAATCCGTTATACAATGAACCTGGACGCTCGTAAGTTTTCGAAAGAAACGAACAGTCAAAAACCCGAGCGCGAGCAAAAGATCAGCCCCACCACACCCACACCACACCGTGCGCGGGGAGACCATAATCTTCCCTCCATAACTTGTTCAAACACTACTAACACTCACCCATATATAAACCCCAAAAAGTTTCTCTAAACTTTCAATGTGGGACAAGCAAAAAACCAAAACAAGTGTTTCCCAAAGAAGCTCAAAAAACCTTTGCATTACCAACAGGTACATCCGCCACTGCAGGAGCGCGCTAGGGCCCCCGCCCCCCACCAATCTAAACACGAGTATCAAAAGTAAGCGGTGTCAGATGGGCCATGAAGTGGGCCGCCTGATTACCACCTCTACGAACATGAGAAAATAAACCGGAATCAAAATCAATACACAAACTACAAATCTCTCGTCCAACATTACCTAGATAACTGGACGGAAACGATTCACTACGCTTCATATGAGTTCTTAGTTTCTTACATCACTCTCACAAAATGTTAACCATAGAAACAATGTTAAAATTCAGGAGTTGTACTGTATCTTTATCACCTAGCCTTTAAATAAATCTGACCTTGAGAAATCAAGCATCTTTACTCTAGTAGGAGTATTTAAAATGGCACACTGGACTACCATAGGAGTATACTATACAAAAGGCCAAATTCCACTAATCAGGGATCACTAATTAGCCAAAAACTTGTGCTATACTATTCTCCCAAAAGAATATAAACCCATATCACTATCAGATACTTTCCAAACAAAAAAAGAAATGGCAGGAGTTATTTACTCTTGTTCTTCTCTTAAACCCAAAAATGTGATTTACCATTCAAATAAAAATGAGCATAATAAACAATCTGTCAACTTGGTAATTCCTTCATCATCATCATCATCATCATCTTCGAGTTTTGCAAGTACCCATTTGAAACATGATCATCATCATCAGAAAATTACCAGCAGAAGTTCATGGAAGAAACAGCAGAAAGATGATGGTGAATTTGCTGGTAAAAGGGCATCAGTAAAAGTGAAGTGCAGTAATAATAATGGGCAGGAGACAGTAATAATATCAGATGATAATGATAAAGATAAAAATGAAGAAGAGTACAAGTACAGGTTTAAGGTGGCGGGTTTGGTTGCGCTTGTAATGTGTCTTTTGAATGCAAATAGAATTGTAATGTCTGTTGCTGTTGTTCCTCTTGCTCTTTCACATGCTTGGTCCACCTCTTTTGTTGGCATTGTCCAGGTATTTTCATTTCCACCTTCCTATATTCTTTTGTGTGCATCTTTTAATTAGTAACGTCTGACGTTTATTAATATTTCGATACCACCATACTCATTGTAAATGGAGTGAGATATACTCGTAAATTATAATTAGAATGGTATTGAAATAGTGAAATTACACCACTTAGTGACGCCCTACTATTTCCTATTACATACAGATACTACTAAATTATTTATTCTACAGTCCGAGTATATGACTCGATCATTGTCACCCTAATATACGTAAACACATATCTAGCCAATTGGGATTTGGTCAACTGGTCAAGTGATAGCTATTCTTTCCGTTATATTAATATTAGCGTTTCGTTTGAATATACTAGTATTGTATAGGTCAGTGTATTTGCAACTCTATAAATTAAATAAGACTTTAAGAGACAATCTTAGCTAGGGTAGTAGACTTGAAGATGAAGTAAAAATGAAACAAATTCAAAGGCAGGACAAATCAATGAATTGTCTGTTCAAATATTGTTAGGGGGGAAAACATGGTAAAAATGTATTAGAAGGAGAAAAATGACACCTTTTATGAATTATCTGCACTGGTATTAATCCAACTGCCATACTATCTTAAGCAAAACCAAGTGATTCCCTTGCTACTCATGGTATGTAGCTATATTGACATTATTTACGTCGTTTTATTGTCAGTCGTCGTTTCTGTGGGGTTACATAGTCTCCTCAGTGATTGGTGGAGCAATGGCAGACAAACTAGGAGGAGCAAGAGTAATGGCATGGGGTGTTGCTTTCTGGTCACTAGCCACTCTGTTAACACCCTGGGCAGCTGATCATTCTGCCACCAGTCTGTTAGCTGTTCGTGCATTTTTCGGACTGGCACAAGGCGTAGCTATACCATCTATGAACATAATTCTCTCAAGGTAGCCTTGTCTAGCCATTCCATTTAATGTTGGAGGTTTTAACACTCCAAGTTTGTCGTTCTATAGAGCGACAAAGCATATTTCTAACTGATGATCTTGGTGTATCCTTTTGTAGATGGTTTCCGATTCATGAACGTGCACGAGCTGTAGGGATTTCCATGGCAGGATTTCAGCTTGGGAATGTGTTAGGTCTGTGTGTAACTCCGAATTTGATGTCATTAACCGGGATATCAGGTCCATTTGTGCTGTTTTCGTCTCTTGGGATACTTTGGCTGATGATTTGGGGGTATGGAGTCACAAATGATCCGAGAGAGAGTCAGTTTGTGAGTAGGTCAGAGCTGCAGCTGATTCAAGCAGGGAAGGCCAGTGTTACTGTCAGTAATGTCAAAGTTCCGTCCATTCGTGTTCTGTTATCGAAATGGCCTTCATGGGCTATCATTTTTGCCAATTTCACTAACAATTGGGTAGGCTTTCCTCATTTATTCAACTTAATATCGAAGTTTACTTGCTTAGGATTGCATCGGTATGTGACACGACACTCCTCCTGGACTTGCAGGGTTACTTTGTCCTTCTGTCCTGGATGCCAATTTATTTCAAAACTGTAAGCATCAGCTACTGCTAGATTTGTTATCACTGCAATACTCGATTGGACATCTGTCGAAATGTTTAGAGCATCTGTATCAGGTACTCAATGTGAACTTGAAGGAAGCAGCATGGTTTAGTGCAGTTCCCTGGGGGGTGATGGCTGTTTCAAGCTATGTTGCTGGTGCAGCATCTGATAGCTTAATCAAAGCTGGTTATGCTATAGTATTGGTTCGAAAAATCATGCAGGTAATCTTTTGCACAGTTTTAATGCCTATAGTAAGTTACTGCTTTCGTCACAGGACAGTCCAAATTCCAAAACACATTTTGAATGCACAGCAAAAGAAACTACTGATGTATCTGTTGTATGTATGTAGCTAATGGCAGTGAAAGAGCTATTTTATTTTATAACTTTATTCTGAATGCATGTCATGTTCTGAATTTTGCAGTCTATAGGTTTTGTTGGTCCTGGACTGTCATTACTGTGCTTAAATTACGCGAAAACTCCAGGTCTCGCATCTGTGATTCTAACAATGGCCTTAAGCTTCAGTTCTTTCAGCCAAGCTGGATATCTTCTCAATATACAGGTACAACCTGTACTGTCTTTCATCAAGACTAACTGTACTTCTTTATGTTGCATGTATTCCTGATGACGAAAAACTAATCCATTTGATAAAACTGAGCAGGATATCGCGCCACAATCAGCTGGACTTCTCCATGGTATTGCATCCTTGAGCTTTTTCAAACTTCAACATTGTTTATGTTTAGATATGTTAAGAGCTACAGACCTACAGTCATATGTAATGTCATTTAATCAGATAATGGTAATTGCAGGTATTTCAAATGCAGCTGGGACATTTGCTGCAATAATGAGTACAATTGGAACAGGCTATTTTGTAGAATGGCTAGGATCTTTCAAAGCATTCTTGACATTGACGGCCATGCTCTACTTTGCCTCGACTGTTTTTTACAACATTCATGCCACCGGAGAACCAGTAGTTTAAGAACGCGTAGTTCAATCACGGTCTCATTAGTTGAGTAGAGATTCTATTCAACTCACTGCAATTATATTGAGCATTGATCTGATTATTTCTTAAGCTCCCCCTGATTTCGATGAAGATTATTGTCGCTTAGACTTGGCACATTACATTTTCTGCTGATAGATTGAGTTATTATATATTACTAACTATGAACAGGTTGTTGCACCATGCTCAGCTGAACTTCTCATGTTACATGCTAATGATTTTCCTATGGTTATGGCTCATGAACATGGTTCTCCTATGTAAATTAACTCAGGAATGTATCCGAACAATGTACACAATTAAAGATGGGTAATAATGCCACAGCTAGAATCAACTGATCCACGCTCTTTTGTACCAACCCTCCCGGATCTATGACTTCACGGGGAAACATTTACGATTTCTCGTGATATACTAATGTTTTGCCGGATTATATATATATGATACTCACGATTTTAATTTGTGATCATGGTATCTATGGAGTAATCATTGTACATTTGTTTTTACTAAGTCCAAAGAATAACGTTTTTTCACGGTTCACGTTATAAATATGTATAAAACCATTTGATATCACATCATACATAAATAAAAATTGGAGGTTAGTGGGAACTTTGAAGCTTAGAAAAAAATATCTTTGGTACAAAGGCACCACACGGCATAGAAAGTGCATTGAATCGTATTCCACCATCTTGTTCGACAATTTGTGTCGGTACACTTGGATTCCCATATGATCTTTAATTTGTTTGTGCCTTCCTTCTTTTCCAACGTTGTAGGAAGGTTCAAGCAATTTTGACTTCCTCTTTTCTTCACACCTTAATCATAATTCTTGATTATGACATGATCCAATGTGAATCTACCACAAGGCTGTTAATAAATCGTCGATTAAAATTAGGGTAGTCATTTTTACACTCTCGAAAATTAGTTAACACCTACACTTATTAGGGAAGTGTTTATTTGTTCCATTTAGGGGTGTAACCGAGCCGATCTGAGCCCGAGCTCAGGTAGGCTCGGGATCGGCTCGGATGTTTAGGATCGAGCTCGGGATCGGCTCGAAGCTCGGCGAGCTTAAAGAATTTGAGCTCGAAATCAGCTCGGGAAATATAAAGCTCGGCTCGGGCTCGGCTTCGGATCGATTCGTGATCGACGTAGTATAATAATTTCCCTAATTTTTATACTATCTTCAAAAAATTAGTATAATTACATGTATCTTAATATAAATGAAATAGTAAAATATTAAAAATTAATTAAACTCATAAAAACGAGCTCAAACGAGCCGATCCGATCTGAGCTTTAAAAAGCTCGGGATCGGCTCGTATTCGCCAGAGCTCAGATCGAGATCGAGTTCGAGCTCGGTTTGACCGAACTCGAGCCGAGCTTTGACCGATCCGATTCCGAGGGCTTGGTGAGCTAGCTCTGATCATTTACACCCCTAGTTCCATTGATGAGGATGATGGATGATTAGCACAAGAAGTATCAAGTGCTTAATTGCGCTACTAAATTACTAGCGGATATAGACACAGAGCTTTGGCACTCACTAAGTCACTAGCTTGTACTAAACCGGGTCGACTATGCAATAAATTTAATTTACGAGAAATGTTAGGTGATACACTGTGTACTATCAATGCGCATGTAAAACCTGAGTAAAGAAACGAAAAAATATTACTTTGTATTTAAATACTACCGACCTCACTCAATTAAGAGACGCAAAGACGAGTACAATCGTAATCCGACCATACTTACCTAAGTAGCACCATTTCTTGCCAAAGTAGAAAGCCTTCCAAATCATTCCAAGACCTTTTACCTACCAAAGTAGAAAGCCTTCCAAAATCAAACACTCATCTTTTGCAAAGAGAAACCACCATTGTTGTTTTTGGTTGTTCACCATGTCAAATTCACTGAAACTCCGTTTCACTCATCAATTTCTTCCAAATATACCCTCAGCACACAAACCCACCTTCCCAAATTTTAGGAGACATGCCCTTAATTACAGGGCATGTACCCTTAATCCCATGTTAATTTCTTCCAAATTATCATCACCCTCTGCTCAACCTTCTTCTTCACCTCCTTTAATGGCTTCCCAAGTGGGACCCATTTCTTTACAGAGTCCCATGGAGTCCCACAGTGCAGAAGAAGCTATAGAAATGGTGGGTTTCTTAATTAACTTTGTTCTTCTTCTTGTAATCTTATTATTATTATTTCTTTGTTTTACTCATTTTTCACATGCAATATTAAGTTTTATTATTCCTAATGTTTAGTTCTTTTGTATGTAATCAAAGAATTTGGGGTCCAATTTTAGTTGGTTTTATGTAATTTAATTTATCTCTAGCTGTAAAGTTTGTAACTTTGTGAATAGTGTGTACATTACGCAAGAGAAGATGTGTTTTTTCTGTGTAACTACTCATCTCTGATTACATGTGACTGTGAATTTTTATGGATTTATATGATTGCTCATATCTAATTACATGTGATTGTGAATTTCATTGAAATTATATGATTGCTAATCTCTGATTATATGTGACTGAAAATTGTATGATTTGTCATTGTTGAATGCTGATTATATCTGACTGTGGAGGCTTGAATGATTGATAGGTTATTTATCGGTCGCGATTTGTGACGCTTCTTGGAGTTTTTGGTTCCTTGTTTGGTGCTGTTCTATGCTTCATCAAGGTGAGCTGAATTTCATTGTCACTTTTATCAGCCAGTTATCTGTATATTTGATTTGAAGTACCTTGTGTTTGTATCTATATCTGTTTTGTGGGAAAAGTCTGAGGCGAAATTCTGAATTGTATGATGTATAGAAAACTGTGGCCTTGTGGAATGGTCACTTGGTTGGACTTGGTTTTTGTTTGTTGCTCATGTTGGAATGTCATGTATGACCAGACTTATGGCACGAGTGAGCTTAAGAGAGAATGGAACATGGATGTTGAAATCAACATTATTGTTTAACTCGATTTGTCAAAAACGAAATAAATGATTAAAAATCAGTATTCTGTTGACGATGTTAGAAGTTGTGGAATTTGCAGCCTCGAATCCATCTTGTAATGAATTCAAACTACGTTACTTGGTGATGGACTAGGTGATGGCTAAGAGCAAACTGACTTTTGTGTCAACCAGATCATTAAGTTTTGTTAGTCCTCAAGGGTTTTCAATGTTGGTTGTGTAATGCAAACTGTCCAGGTATTGCTTGTTCGAATGGAGGGGAGTCAAATTACTAGAATATGAGTGGGAAATCTGTCTTAGGTTCTTCCCTTTAGCCATATGGATTAGATGGGCAAAGATACAAGAATTAATAGACTTGAGTCAAGTCCACATACGCAAACTTGCAATTGATAACACAACAACTACATGAAGAGACATTATTCCCGTAACGAAATTCAGAAACTTTAACAGAAAAAGCCTGTTACTTCTGTGCTTTTCATATACACACAATTGCAAGATGTTTCATCTGTCTGTTAGTTTTGTATGAGTATTTAACTTCAATTGGCAATTACGCCTTTACACCCTTTTTACTCATCAATAGACTTTCTCTCTGCTGCTAATATAATTTTTCCTGTATGTAGGGTTGTACTATTGTCGCCACATCCATCATTGAACACCTCACCTGGAACGGGAAGGGCATAGTGTCGCTGGTTGAGGCCATTGGTGTGTCTTGTACTTTCATTACTACCTTCAGAATTTGTTCTCTCTTTGAATCTACTTAGATGTCCCCTTCTGTGAGCTTCTTGTCATTTCTGGAACCAGGCATTATTCAGAAAATGAAATCTTTTCGCCTTGGTCTTTGGATTTATGTGCAAATGTGATGACCCCCCCCCCCCAAATGAATTAAAACTCAGTAAATAACCTGTCTAATTTAAGTTAATTAGTAAGCATGGACAGAGTCTCTTGTAGAACGACAGTAATTAGTTTGGATAACTGATCGATTTTTATGAAAGATGGCGAATTATATTTTTAGTCATCTAGCAAGGAATTACCTTGCTGGGAGGCAACAGATTAGGGGTTGCTGACATAGTTTTTTTTTTTTTTTGGTTCTGAATGACTTTAAGAAACCTTTGTTATATACCTAATATGCACTTGATATTATTGCTTATCATGACCTATCACTTTGGGTTGATGTCCAGTGCTCATCCATACACAACCAAGTACCTAAGTCTATTGATACAGCGTACAATTAGTTCTTTAGTTTGATTTCTATTTCCTGTTCGGTTTTTTTTTTTTTTTTTTGTTGTGTTTGGAGTGATTAGTTTGAGATCTCTGCTGCAAGGATACTGATTGTTAATCATTTATTTTTTTCCAGATGTTTACCTACTTGGAACAGTTATGCTGGTCTTTGGAATGGGTATTTATGAGCTCTTTGTCTCCAATTTTGACATTGCAAAATCACAGCCATACTCCACACATCAGAATCGATCAAATTTGTTTGGTTTATTCACGCTATTGGTAAGTTTGTCATCTCATAAACAGGTCTTGTCTAGGATGCTAGGATTTCATAATGATGTGTGCATTAAATGAATATCTATGTTGTTTGATCTTTGTAGAAATACCATGGTATTAAACAGAGGCAATATTCGTTTTCTCTGTGTCTGATATTTTGCCATTTTCTGACTCCGTTCTATTAATTTTGCAGGAGCGACCAAAATGGTTGGAAATTAAATCAGTAAACGAGCTTAAAACAAAGGTCGGGCATGTGATTGTGATGTTGCTCCTTATAGGATTGTTTGACAAGAGTAAGAAAGCTGCTATTAATACTCCTTTGGATTTGCTTTGCTTTGCAGCTTCTGTTTTTCTTTGCTCTGGTTGCCTATACTTGCTGTCTAAACTTAATGGCTCAAAGTAGAAATTTTTGTACATCGTTGTGTATAAGTATTGTGGTTAATCCATTACATATATTAGTGAGGCACGTTTAAGGATGTTCAAAGGAGTGGAAAGCCCTCAGATGACATGGTACGTTGGACTTCTTATTTAGAATTTAGAATGTGCATACATAATCCCGATCCTTGTCTATGGATGAGTGATGATTAAGCTTAAAGCCTGACCTGTTTCTTTTTGTGAGTGGATAACATGGGTGGTAGCTAATGTTACCGCTAGTTGGAAGGTTCAATACAAATTAGGAGCTACTCTCGACTTGGTAATGAATGGATGCCCGTAAAGTATAAACAAGTAACTGTGTAAGATAGATGACATCGAGAGTTATCCTTGAACCTGTGAGGGTTTCAAAAGGTATTAAAAGTTATGGACATCGAAAAGTCCCACATCTTTCCCTAAAACCTGATAGGATTAACCATAATGTTATGGACAGATGATCTTGGAAAGAAGATAAACTCAAGTATAAAGGATATGACTCCTCGTGAAGGGGTATAGAATTTCATTAGTTTTTATTACTTTTGGGTATTGTAGCGAACCTGCAGCTGCTACCTTCAATTTATATCAGTGAAGTTACCATATGGAAACTAGTGGGTAAGACATTGTAGCAAGCTGAATTTCTTGCACTAGGGGCCATAACATCCTTTTATGCTTTCCCTCGTCCAAGTATCAGAACACCTTGGTAGATAGTGGCTTGGTGAATCTGATCTGCTACACGTCTGGGTTTGATCTATGTTCATACAAACGGCGTACCACTATCTGGTGCTATTCAATTCCATTTATTCAAAGAGTAGAAATGAGCTTTCATAAAGCTATACCCCATATATTACAAGCATTCTAGGCATTTTATTTTCCTTCAAATTTGGTTATGTCTAGTTGCAATTTACAAACCTAATGCTTATTTTTAGGGTCCCTTTATTTCGCGAAAGCCAACTTGTAATGTTCGTATATTGATGCATAAGGCAGGTAGGTTCGGAACAAAAGCAATTCTAAGTTACCAAACTAACCCTAGTTCACCTGTGCTGAATAGTTTGTTACATTTCGCCTAAATTTGATATTTTGTGGTGGATTGAGAGAGGGAGGGTTTGTGTTGATAATTATTTAATGCCCCTAACTCCCTAAATAAGTGACTTTCCAGGAAGTTAAGTTGCTATGAACATTACTATGCCTTGTAACAACCTAGGACATTCCTTCATTTGACCAAATTAGGATATATACCATATATATAGTGTTCTTTTGTTCCCATTTGGTTCTTCCATCCTCCATGTTGAGCTTCCCATATTGTATTTTCTACATTTCTATCTTTGTATAGTCCTATACTCTTGCTTTCGTTTCACAATCTTTTCGGGTGATGCTGATGGTATTGAACTCAAGTCATGAGTATCACAACTCTGTAGCTTTCTGATGTATGCTTCATATTCAGTTTATTCAACATGTCACTCTGTACCTCAAACTTTGATTCAAAAGTAAAGATACGGAATGATTTCGGACCGAAATGTCGGGAGACTCTCACCAACAAAATGAGTCGGAGGACTTTGGTTGAAGAGTATATTCATATGTAAGTTCATCAGAGTGACTCTTGTCTCTTCCCTTGAGCCAATAGCCATTGATTTCATAGGGGCCAATCATCTACCTTTGATTAGCTTGCTAAAGACCCTTCTTGTGAAATCTAATGTTAATAATATTGGTAGTAGTACTCTTTTCCTGCTAAGTACCCTTTCTATGAAATCTAATGTTCATGATCTTGGCATAAGTACTCTTTTTATGCGTCTCTTGTACCTTCTCATCATCAGATGCAAGATCTTTTTTAATTTATCTTAATGCTTACTTAATTATAAGTACTAGGTATGCAAAAGTGAAGCATTATTAAAGTCTCATACATTCAAAGCTGCTTGGTATGAATGTTAAGTGTTTTCATCTCTTAAACGAGTCCTTAGAGGTTCTATCACTGATTTTTGTAAGTGGAGCAACGATGTTTAGAGGGGTCTAGGTGTCTATCCATTAAATTGTGTTTAGTGTTCTAAGGACGATGGCCTACGTTATCGGCGTGGGATATTCCTTATCAGCATACACACACTCAATATAAAGATGAACATTGTAACAAATTGATCAAATTAAACTATTGTTATCATTATTAAATTAAACAAATAATTGGGAGTTTGATACCAATGGGTATAAGTTGTTGTATCTTAATACATTGTGCTATATACCCTGAATATGCTGGTGAAGACATATAATCAAAATTGTGCATGCATATGGACATGATGAGTGATGAAAATAATACTCCTATAGTCCTATGTGGATATGGATGATGAATATGAGAATGGCCATTCCAAGCAACAATGTGGTTGGACCCTCTTCAATATCTAGAGGGCTACTTCCTAAATAAAATTTGGGAACAAAACTTCTTTAACCCCTCTGTCTGTTTCATAAATAAGGCAGCGTTTTTAGGGTGATAATGAGTCGAGTCTAAGCTAGTCGCCTAATCTCTTGTTGGCGTGGAGATCGTTGAACCTATAAAATGCAAAGCTCGAACGCAAGAACTTGCTACGATGATCTTGATTCAGTTCTTGATCATAGTTAAATTTTCCGAGTTGTTTTCTTTTACATTTTGTCACTTTTTTCATATCGGTAATTTTCAAATGATTAACCTATGAGTTGTACGTGTGAAATTTCGAGATTTTTCAAATGGTATATAGTGAATCCTAGATTGTATATTCTGGGTTTTTTTTCGGTGATTGGCCAATCACCGTGATTGGCCTAGCCAACCTCTTTTTTTTGGGAAATTCTTGGCCAATCACGGTGATTGGTAAGAATTTGCCAATCACCGAAAAAAAACCCAGTATATACAATTTAGGATTTACTATATACCATTTGAAAAATGTTCGGGTATATAGTGAATCCTAGATTGTATATTCTGGGTTTTTTCCTTTTTTTTCTTCAGTTTTGTTGTACTTGTTAGCAGTGTTCGGACGACTTGCTCACAAGTTGCTTTTTGTCGGAGTTACTGTTGTTGATCCTCTTACCCTAAAGATGTCTCTGGAGTTGAGCTCATACATGTCTGACCTTTGACCTACTTGATGTAGGAGACTAGGACTCTAGGAGTTCACTAGTTCTTGTAACCCATTGTCGGGTCAATCAAAGTTTAAAATGATGGTCTAGACCCAGACAATATACCTCAACACCTCTCTTCACGCTAATGGACCAAAGGGTTTGAAGCATGGGAGTATACATAGGCCCATCAGCCCATGGATATGTTAGTATAACTTGGAGTAAAACCCCACCTGGTATATAGTAGGGTCCTACTAGAATTTAAGCCTGAGACTTAGAAGTTGGGATTTCAAGTGAAAGAATTAAATCAACTGATGGTTGAGCTTATACAACGGTTTTATACCTAATCATGAGATCACGTATAGTTGAAGATATGTTTTGGTATTTTTGCTCTTAATCAGAGTGTTTGCAGTTATATTGCGGGAAGGAACTGAATCCTTTTTATGGTTCAAAAACTATGAGATAAGCATTGCTCCATAACATCTTAAACTATGATATAACCCTTTTCCCTCCCCTAAAAGACAAAGTGAAAATGTTAAAGAAGTATTAAGATACACATCTTGAGTAGTAGTTGGAAAAAAAAGACACATTTCATTGAAAAACAATACGGAGTATCAAAAATGGAGGGCAACAATTGGAAGAAGAGATACAACAAAGAGCACAAATAGAAAAAAGGGGAAGTAGAAAACAAACACATTGAGGTTCATCACCAATCAACCATCGAAACATAAACGCACTAAAATGATTGGCCAGGAGCACACTACATCCTAAGAGAATAAATTTTAGGGAAAAAGGGGTCCCTTCTAATCTCTTGTTTTAGCTCAAGATCAAAAGATCACATTAGCATCCATATTCCCCCTTCTTTTTCTCAAACATAATCTCCCTTATTTGGAAATGGGGATATTTCACATAGTTCCATTCTTACTATTTTTTTGAGAAACTATGTTCTTATATGTTTGTTCCACGCGGTTTTAGTGTTACGTAATAATGAGTATAATCAAAATCTGGCACCAATGAGTTAGTTTTAATCGGGCTGATTAAAGGGCAGCTCGGCGCACATTGACGTCCCCGCTAAGCGAGGGTCCGGGGAAGGGTCCCACCACAAGGGTTAATCGGGCTGATTGTGACATGAAAATAAAGTAAAATATTCCGATATACGGAGTAGTATATAAGCCATTTTTAAGAAGTTGAAGGAATTGTGTATATAAGAAGTATTACCAAGTTTAGGTCTTGAAAGAGGAAAACAAAAGAGGAAGAGAACATCAGGACAAGTCCTTAATTAAGTTGTTAGTGGAAGAAGCATTTTGTTTGACAATCTGACATGTATCTCTGTACTCTAATTAGTTAGTAATTAACCCAATAAAAATTAGTAGAAATGTAAGCTTAACAACTTTGCTACTTGTTGGGTGTAGTCTAATCAAACCAAAGCTCACCCTTTTGCTTAAAAATGTTAGATGTGAATGGCTTTTTGAACAGGTATCACTCAAGACTGCTGTTCTTTCCATAATTGGTATTATTCCCATGTTTCTTTGCCCCTGAATTAACTAAAACCCTTCTTTCTTAACCCTCTTCCCATGTGCATTAGCTCATTTCTAAGCCAACTTGTTTACTACTTAATACTTATGCTCTCTCTTTTCTCATCTTATATAGAGCTTACTTCTTCATTGTTTCTCCTACACTGAACTAGCCATCTTCTCTAGTCTCATAGAGGAGTTTGGTAACTTCTTGCTTACAAAAATTTCTATTTTTTCGTCATCTTAGTTAGCCTTAAGTAGCTCTTATTGTTTTACTTGGGTCCTTAGTTGCAATACCATACTGTTACATCGTTTTTTACACTCCTCCTAAGTCATAGAGTGTTATATACCGTGACATTAGTCATGCCTTGTACTAAAACGAGTGTACTCTCACTGTGCTTCATAGTCACTGCACTAGTTTTAGCGCAAGAGCTACAACATAGCGCGGCTGCTAGACCACCACCAACACCTCAAGCTGCTATCACTTCCACCGCAGTTCCATCCTCTCCCAGGCACAATGCTCCAACTGCGCAAAACCCTCCTTCAATGAGGTTGAAAGTTATTAAGCCACCTTCACTATCAATTGGTTTCAAGGTGAACCGTTACAAAAAGACTGAGACTGAGGCTTTTCGGCCTACTGCTCCTGGTCGTAGCCCAGGAGCTGGACACGAAGAGCCCCCGGGTTCTCACTAATTGTAAAGCCCTACTATTACATAAAAACTTTTCAAAGACACCATAAAACAATCTCTCGATCCAAAAAAAAAAGGACGATTTTTGGGGGAGGAAATGAAGAGTTTTTATTTATTTTTACCATTGCTCGGATTTTCTCCCGGCCCTGGCATTCTGGTCAATCGTCTTCGAAAGGTCCTTCGGTCTTGTATTATGAGCTTATAGTGTGATGTTCATATATGATTGTATCACGTGCTATTTCGTCCTAGCATGCCCATGAACTCCATGCATGGCGCTAGTAATGTTTATTTGAGTTGCAAATTAAAATTATTTATCACAATTTCCTCTTGCATTTTTTGGCGTCATATTATTACATAGTTGCTTTTCTTCTTGTAAATTGCCAAATCCTATCTCTATGTAAAATTGAGTTGGACAAGTGTGGATAGATAGCTTCAACACGACAACAAGAAGTAATCTCATATTCGTTGAATCAAAACTTTAGGAAATTAGATATTCACATTAGAATTAAGGTTCAAGTAATCTATATCTTGAGTTCACACACTATATATCAATGATCATAGGATGCGTATGTAATCATCATAGAGAATAAATACAATTATTGAGGGGATGTATATCGTACATTAACAGGGGCTAATACGGAGTACTACATAGTATAGTAGATGCATGAATTCATGTAAATAAATTGTGCATAAATTAGGGAAGAAACAGCGTGTTCGTGCGAAGCACGAGATAATTCCTAGTTTATGATATTACCAAGAGTTGAAGGGAGTGTATGACTGGTGTATAAGTGTTTCATTCAATTAATCGGACACGACATTAGCCAAAACACACCATGCACTCAAATTTCGTGGGACTTTGGTTGGAATTCATGTATATGTTTGTCTCACATTGGAAAATTAATGCAAATAGTCGCATATTCAATTGCTAATTATTCATTTAGCTAGGATTGAATAATCACGATACATTACATCCAGACTTGGATTACATATTAGCTACTCCTTCATTCCTTTGTCGCAACAGAAGTTCTTCACACATGAAAATTCAGGTGAAAACTAACTGAAGCTACATATTGGAAATACTCACTCATTTATATTGTATCTAAGAGCATGTATCGCAGTGTGATTTAACGAAATGGAGAGTTAACTTTTGAGAAAATGGTAACATGTTGAAGTTAACTCCTTCATGTGCGGCACACAAGTAGCTACCATTCTCTCTCCTCTCAAAGACCTCACTCACTCATATATACCACGAGTATATGTTACAACTTACAATTTACGAAAACCAATCACCATATAGCTAATTTTTTAAATTAATTAAATTCGAAATAATTTTCAAAAATTGCTTTTTTTACTTAAAAAAATTTAATTTAATTTTTTTTTAAAATTAACCCTTATAACATGATATACTTTTGATGTGGATATATTAAGTGTGATACTGGAAAAGATCAATGGATTTTGATAATTTACGAAAAAGTTTGTAAAAAATATTGAAAAGTAAGAAGATGAGACAAAATTAATATCATCGGGTATGCAAAAAGTAAGTTGGAGAGTTAAAAGGGAGAACGATAGCATAGTAGTGGTGAAGTAAGGTGTTAATTCCAAGAAAAGAGAGTATATTATTGGAGCGTTAACTCTTCATGAAATGTACGTTTCAGCATTGTACATAGCCTTATACATGTTTGTTTAGGTCACAAATGTTATTACAGTAATATGTCTTACAGCTTAAAAAATGACTACCATGTAATTTTTTTTTAAAAAACAGACCAAACCGTGGTTTCTAAAAACCCTTGTTTGGGCAAAGAGACTAAAGTGAGGAAATGTTTTCCTCGCACATTACAATAGCTAAATAAAGAGTTTGACAATCCTCTTTAGATCTTGAGAAGAAGACAACTAGTATATTTTTGAGGAAGAGCTTTTTTTTTTTTTTTTTGAAATGAGAGGAAGAGCTATTATTTGATGAGCAATGAAACAAAAAGAATAGACTGAGTTTTCATTTGGATGCTCACGGAAAGTTGGAATTCCCATAAACATGCAATTCTTAGAAATTAATTATGTGATCGAAGAATGAGAATTATGTTTAATCTTCCACGGGAAGTTCTACTTCCCTAGCTAATACGCCATGGTAAGCTACTCCCTACACTTTGCAAAAACTTGCGTTCTTCCTACACTTTGTAAGCTCAAACTGTGTTTCAAATACTAGGAGTCCTCTAGGGACGTCTTACTCATTAAACTCTCTCACCCTTTTTATTTTTCTAAATTTTTAGGATTATTATTCGTGGAGTTGGGTTACAGATCTATAAGATCCGTATAATAAGTCTGCATATGAATAAGATTAGACATGTTATTCAATTGACATGTTATGATCTTCGTCACTGAGTATGAGTATCAAATATCATGGTCTGACGGATTTATCTAAAAACTCGAAAACTCTTTTTTAAATTATTACAAGTACTATTTTGCATACAAAAATCAAATGCCCTTATTCACGTGAAGTATAGAAAAATTAAGGTGAAATAGCATAAAAAAAAAACTTTTGGTAGTCACATCAATCAAGTCGGGACACCTTTAACGTTGGAGGGAATCTGCAAAGAAACCTTAAAAGAACCTTAAACATTACCACATTAGTAGCAAAAGACAGGCTATAACGGCTGGGAATAAAAACTGGAAATAAATTGTGATTTGGTAGGACTGCGCACAGCCGCACACAACTAAGACAGAAAATCTACGCAATTTATATCACTCTCCTTGACCAATCCCTGCACGTTAGTCTACATGTGATTCCAGACTTTCACTGACACTTCTCCAACAACCAAATTGCACTCCTTACTTAAAAAGACAAAAATAAACTTATTTCTCGTACTAATGTTGATACTATGGGCTTACGTTAAATAAAATTAACTAGATACTCCCTCCGTCCTAACTCAAACACCCCGACCCGTTTTTGTAGTGGTTTAAGAAAAATTGATATAGTAGGTTGAGTGGGGTAATATTAGGAAAAATGAGGAGAGAGAATGTGAGAATTAATAAACATAGGAGAGGATGTGAGAGAGAATGTAATAATTCTATAAAAGTAGGAGAGAGAAAAACGTCTCAAAATAGATGGGGTGTTTGAGGTGGGATGTCCCGAAATGGAATATGAGGTGTTTGAGTAGGGACGAAGAAAGTAGATGTTAATACAAGAAACTGAGGAAGAATGGGTGAAATGGCGATGACGGAGGGATGATTACAAGGGTATAGGCGTATATTTGGTATAGGGTCGGGGATACTATCACCCCCGTTTGGACTTTGGAGGTAATGTTCACCTTGCTCTATGCACCACCATCGCTACCCAATCTATCTTTTGTGGGTGGAGAAAATATCACCAGTGAAATGGAAGGGACACGCTGTCCACAGTGAGACACCGTCACGTGGTTAACCTTTGTTCGTCTATTATACCGAAATAATAAGTACTCTCGTTTCAATTAACACACTCAAACCACTGATTTCAATCAACTTTTATACTCCCTCCACTTTTTTTGGTTCTTTATGTTTGGTTTGAATCTGTGAGAGGAATTCAAACCAAACTTAAAGAACAAAAAAAAATGGAGGGAGTATCAGTAAAATCTACACTTTGTTTCTTAAACTCTTTCCCTTTAATAATACATTTTATTTATCGATTCAGGAAACAAGAAAGTAGATTATTATAATAAAATATAGTAGTGGCAAGTACAAAAGGAAGCTCCCACTAGGATCTGCAGGCGCACGCATGATGATGATGATATTGATGTTGTAGCCCACCATTCAAATTTCTCTAACTTATGGGAGTGTATCCGAGCTGTATGCGTATGCTTTAGCGTTTTGTCTTCTAGTAAGGCATATGGTAAAAGGTTAAGAACACTACACCAATAGATTTACCCCTTGTATTTCATCTACTGTAACTTTTTTTTGTTTTATGTCGAAGGATAGAAGTGGAGTGGCTTAGAGTTTAGACCGAATTTTTACGCACAATTAGAAAAACCTAAAAAGGTCTATTATAACTTATAAGGGTAGTTTTGGAGCTTATTTTTGTTTTCCTTTGATCTTTCAACGGTTAATCGAAAATACATACATAGAATAGTGTGTTGGTGGAGCTAGCAATTGGGATATCATATACTCCGTATATATTATTCATATGGGGTGTAGTGTGGCATCGGTTAGTTTGAGGTTGATTGCTCCAATCAGAATTTATGGGGGCTGATTTACATAGAACAAGCGTATGGAGTATTGGAGCTAATAATTCACGTACGCAATTACGCCCGTTTACAAGCAATAATCTTATGCTACATGCTTACATGTCTTTGAAATCGTAGCATTCATTTCTCTCAAGAAATGCTTGCAGGATTAAACACAATAAGAAGTCATATAGTTCTCTTTTTAGGGGTAAACGATTCCCAGAGTATTACTTTCCGAAATAGTTACTTGAAATCTTGAATGCTAGATCAAAGATCCACTCGAGACCATTAAGGCCTCAAGCCTTGGTTAGAATCACCAACTGGTGGAAGTGCTTAGGGTTTGTTTGGATTGAGGGAATAGGAGGGGGATGAGATTATTATTCCCAATTAGCCATATTCCATTGTTTGAATTGAGGGATAAGGAAAGAAGTTCGAGTCTTATTACATTTGTTAAATTGCGTTAGACGCTTTTCAATTGTCTCGGAACTTTCGTTCTTGCTCTTTTGGTCAAGTTCGTAGTAATGGTAATAGAGTCGCTCATACAGTCGCTCACTTAGGTCTTGTGAACTATTCTACTAGTGTTTAGGTCGATAATGGTTCGCCTCAGCCGCCTCGGATTTTGTGGCCGCTGTTATATAATCTAAAGATTTGCCGTGCTTTCCCTAAAAAAAGGGCGTGTATACCATAGTCCCGGGACTAGGTAGTCCAAGTGACACTTCACACCCCACGTCACGCGCACATCATTGGTTAGGCGATGGCGCGGTGATCGGGGTGAGGCCGCCGGCGTCAGATGCCTCCGTTGGTGTCGCCGGCGACGGTTGTGGTGGATGCGTGTGGAGAGATGATGGCTGGGATTGAGGGAGATCGAGAAGTGTGTATTTGCCCGGGATTACATAATAAATTTAGAAAAAAGTAATACTGGCCTTAATAATGTTTTTGACTGTGTTCTAAAATATTTGGGGCCAACTTTACAATAATGAAAGAGGGCCCAAATTTCATTGTCCATCGGCATGGGCCTTGTTTAGGAACTATACCGACCAACCCATATTTAACTAGACTAGCCTATGCTATATCAAACCAATTTGCCTTTGTAGTTTAGTCAATTAGTCATACGACTGATACCATACATTGCCTGGAGGCTGGAGTGGTACACCCACCCGGCCACCCCGGACTCCACTCAAGTAGGTTTGTTATCTCCCCTATTACTAGCCTTAGGCCGCAGCGTCTGCTATCGACTCCAGCACAATGCGTCTCTCGACATTCCGCATCTTCGCTCATCGGTGGACTTACTAAGCTAAGTGGTGATTAGTGAACCAGGGAAGAGGATTTTGGGAAGTAAATTAAAAGCCTAGGAGAGTAATGCAACAAAGCATGAAAGGATGCAAAACGAAGAAAATAAAAGAGTTGATTCAATACTTCTTGGTGTGGTGACTCGCTAAATATCTGACAATTCAATTTTACTTCTCTTTCATTTCGAGAATAGAATGAACATGCATGATGATATGTACACAAATAAGAATCATTCAAAAACTCGCTATTTTGTACTTCCCTTTTGGATAAAGACTATCTAACGAATATTACTTTATCGCGGTTAAAAATGATGAACCCGTTTTGGTTTTCTCTTCCGTTGTGACTTGGAACTTTTTCCTCAATGTCGCAGTCGCGGACGCTAGAGTGAAACCTAAGGAAAGCAGGACCAAAATTGCAGCTCCAATAAAAACTCCATCTTTCACTATATAACATTCACCATCTAGCCACCCTTTTCCATAGGGCTGCCTTTTGTTCATGCTTGATGATGTGCTTATTAACATCACAGCAACTCCAAAACTTATCCTGTTACAATACATTAAATTGTCTCAAAACTTTGTTATTTATCTCATATAATTAATTTAACTCTTGACTGTTATAATATATCATCAATGTGGAAGTTGAATTTTACTTTTCTTAAAGGTAATCCCATGCATTGGATTAGAACATGTTCCAACTGTACTTATTTGGAATGTTCAATAAACTAGCAACAAGATAAAAAGTGGAGAAACAATAGTGAGCAAGAATTAGGATAAATAACACAAATTGGTTCAACAAACTAATTCTTTTAAGCTGTCTAGTCTAGTGGTCTCAATTGTATATAGTAAGATTGTATACGGAGTATATCACTAGTTGCTCTGGTCTTTTAAGAAAGTTAGCATCTAATCGGAATTTCTTCTCGGAGTATATATATTCAAATTAGATATTAAGTTTAAGAATATAGAACAAGAGAATACTATGTTAAACTCTTGCAAGCTCAACAGCTTATACTATACGGACCACGAATTAGTTCATATGTACGTGTAGATATAGTTGTATTAATAAGAACCAAATGTAGTCTAATATAACACAAGGCCTAGTATGAGTATATAGTGTCAATATACCTTTGTTATTCAGGTTATTTCATATCATAAATCGGAGTTTGATACTACCTCCGTTTAGGACTAAGTAGTCTTATATGAAACGGTCTAACTACGGCAAATATTAGTGCAGGATAATTGCTTACCATGAGAATAATAAAAGTATGGTGGCAATGGTGGGCCTTTTAGCCTGGCCAGAAGATTTTCTTTCCTTAGAATCAGGGCAACGTCCTACGAAAATGATCAAATTCCCAATGATCTGCGCCATTGAACAACATATCAAAGCACCAATCCCAAAACCAAACGCTTCATTTCCTGGCAATTCACACAATTCCCCATCCAACTTCACGTCCTCCAACTGCCAAAACAAACCACAACAAAATCTCAGTTTTCGAAATTGCGTAACACTTACGTTATCATAATTCATATCCACAGTTAAGCTAGCGGACATCTGCACCGAAACACGTACCTTAGACTTCCTCAATTCCGCAAGAATGCAGAGTACGAAAGCGGCAATGGCGAAAGCGAACTCGACTGAAAAGATCAATGGATAGGTGTAATAGTGGTGATTACTAGTAGATTTTTCCATATGGGTATTATGTTTTGTATCAATATATGGGTGAATAAAACAGCCAAAACAGAGGATGAGATTGGAAATTGTGGTTTGTTATAATGATGATGATATTAGAAATGGAAGGCATACTAGTTTTGACTCAAAGTTGGTGTTAGGGATATTGTAGTGGTTGAAAGAAGAGTGTTTCTTTGAAGCAAGAGAATTATTAGTCTCTTTCCCTCTCAATTTGGCTTGCTTGCATTGAAATAAACTACTATTCTTTTCTGTAGGCTATATCTTTGGAGGGTTTTGGAATATTTGAGTGTTTTTATACTCTTCTTTTGTGTATGAGAATCTCTCGTGTATATTTTGTTACATAAGCGAGAGTTAATGTTATGGAAGGAGAAGATATGAGAGATTTGAATTCGGAAAGATAAAAAAGGGGTTGATATCTCCCATGCTCTCATCATTATTGACTACAATTGATTCATACATTGGATTTAGAAGTCCCGATTAAGGAAAGAGATTAGGAATGAGTGAGGGAGTTAATGACTTAATGGTACTGATTTGGGAATGTAATTATTCTCCCTTGACTAATAAGAATGGGTTGAACTAGGGAAGGTTAGTTAGTTACTTACCTACATGGCTACATCAATAGCCATTGAATGGAAAATTCAGTTTGACTAAAGCGAAAATTTCCCTTTCTTTGTAGAAACATGACATTTTGCGTAGGAAATGTCATTCGGGTATCCGTCGTAAGCGGAAAATATTTAAAATTATCCTTAATTCACACTCTAGTTTCTAAACCAAAAACAAAAACTAAACCGAACCATTTTGTTTTTTGAAAGCTAAACCGAACCATTTATTAAGTGACACTTTACTGATACACCAACTCTACGAGTATACTATTTACATAAAATTCTCAAGTCGCTCATGGCATCATGGGTGATCATAGTCAATGATCGGAGGGCAAGCCAGGCTAAATTATTATCCTTACTCATCATATATCCGCCAACGTACTACTCCGTAATAGTTCAGAAGTGGAGATCTTTGCTCATTAACACTAGAAACCATCAAAATTGTTGCAAGGAAGAACATAGCTATAGATATGGAAACTGCGAATACGTACTCGAATATAATATCATTTTGCCACGTTCTATTCAACAAATTTATTGCACAAAAACACCATCAATCAATATTGAAACAATCCGATTTAGTCATCTTGTCCTAAATCGACCCGACATACGCGTTTGCAACTTAACGACCACGGTCCAGCTCTCCAAAAGTACCGCCCACAGTCCCACACTCGTCGAAATTCATTTTGGTTATCCACTGGCTAAAAAACGATGAATTTTCCCGCCCAAAAATAAATTAGGGTTTCGAAGCATAAATCAATTGCTTCAATTTTACTACTCTTCACGAAATTAATCAATCAATTGCAAAGAGTACAGAAGAAGCCTCCGCAGTAATCAACAATTCAATTTTCAGGTAATCTCCTCTCCCCAATTTTATTTCATTTTACTCACTCAGCAAGATTACTACTGAAAATCTCATTTTAGGAACAAATCCAGTTAATTTGGGACAAATTTAGCTCAAAATTAGCAAAATTTCCAACGGAATTCTGCATAATAGATTAGCAATTGAAAATTGAGGGTGATTTATTTAATTGGGGGTAATTTGATTAGTAGAAACAAAACCCAAAAATGTGTTATGCAGGAAATTGGGGATTATTCAGTGGAAAAATGGAGAAATCAGCAGACATAGCACCACCTGGATCAAAGCAGTTGAATTTGAAGAAGTCGTTTAGGCATGGTGTGCGCTCTCTGCTTACCGCTGTTTCGTTCGAGGTACGAAACACCACCTCCCCTCTTAACTAACTGTTGTTGCTACTTGTTACAACTTACAATGCTTTAATTCATCATTGTTGTTGGGAATTCTTGTCGTAGTTGTGAATGGCGTTACACATTCGGACATGAGGGCGTTGGTTGTGTTGATTTCTGGTTTTTTTCTGGATGAAGTTGGAGGATTAAATTAGCTTATTGGGTGATGCTGATGTTAGTTGATCGATTGTTGTTGTTTGTTGGTGTTTTCGGACATAATAGCATGTTGTATGAACATGGCTTTTGTTTGAATTATAGTTATGGTGATTATATGGGAATTATTCAAACAGTTCTTAGGTAAAATGATACCTATGTTGGTGTTGGGTAGCTCTAGGTTATGATGGGTGTAAAAGATATTTAGTGCAATAACTTTAGGTACGGTTGACTAACACCGATCTTCTTCGAGGGGAGGTGGGGGGATGGGTTACTCTTTTTTTTTTTTTTTTTTTTTTTTTTTTTTTTTTTTTCCTTTGACGGGTGAGAGGGGTTACTCAATCAAGATGTTGCTTTAGGGTAGCCCTAATGCCACGCTGATTCCTACTACTACACACTAGTTTTAGGAGTTCATGACCAAATTGCCCCAAATTCACTCACAATTCCTATCTGATGGGCCCACTATTGGCGTGGAAGAGTATCTTCCTGTCGTGGCATTATGACATGCCTTAATTTAAAGGGCTGGATCCAGTCAATTGATGAGCTGCTATAACTCGATTGGCCTTGGCCTCATATTATGCTATTCATATCTTAAAAAAAGTACTCCGTATATTGTATGAGGTAGTATTCATGCTGTTGAGCTTGTGGGGGCTACCATAACTAGGCTATTTGAAATTTGCCAACTTCTAACCGTGGCAACAAGCTTAAAACAACTTTAGAGTATCAATTGGGTACACTCTGAAGATTTTTGACCTTCAGTCGACTACCTTGTGTCTTTTTCCAAGTGAAAATCAAAGCTAATTAACATTTAACAGACTGGAGACTCTTTACACTCATGGCATACATAAAGTTTTTTGATGTGCAGTGTGTGTCAGTTCGGTTCCAGGACTTAATTTTCTTTCACGATATTACAGTTTTAAAACCATTGCCCTCGATTGTTCCTAGTATCTTCTTTGTGTGTAATGATCCACATTCCTTTGTGAGTGCTGCTATCTAATTGTTTGGATTGGATGTTTGTTATGTACTTTTAGTACTCCAATGCTCTGCTGCACTGGTCCATCTCCCTATCTACCCCCGGGAGACTTGTGTCATATTGGTTTATATTTTTTTTTTTCTGGGGGGATAGTAGAGAACTATCAAGTATGTAATTGCTCAAATTTGCTAGTGCTTTTGCCAATATGTTTTCTGTTTATCTGACTGCATTTGTATATATCTTGTTGTTCCCTTTTTTCTACTTTTCTTATACATTGGCTGATTACTATTTACAAACATTTTGAAGTATGTATGTTTCTGTTTGTCTTGTTATCATACATTTAGGAAATCTCTAGAGCTTTTCCGAAGTTCACTGGGGCTCAGCAGGACCAGCTCTACCAACTATATATTCAGGTAAACTACTTGTCCTATCACTTATTTAAAAGCCGGACTATTCTCCTAACCACTACTCTACTACATCTTTTTGGGGTATCAACAATATTTCTACTCGACGCCTATCTGTAAAATTTTAAAAACATTTGACGTATATTTAGAAGCTGTTGAAATACATTAACTTTAAGGAGACTAGAATCACTAGATACTCGTAAAGGAAAAGAGAATGTAGCACATCCGTTGAAGAAACAGTAAATCAATTGGTCTGTGTCCGTTGATGAGAAAACCTACTACCAGTATATCTGTAGCGTGGAAGTTATATGGAGGTAACAGCGTCTTTACATTCAGGAAAACAACCATGGATAACCAGTGCATCTCGTCCTCTTCTTGATTGATTTGAGTGCATCGAATCGCTGTAAATATCAAGTTCTAGAAGAATTGCATCTCTTCTAAAATGCTTAGTTCAAGGGTCCTGGATGACTTTCTTCTATAGCTTATAAGTCAGGTCATACACTCATACCTTAAGCATTTACCATGTCTTAAATTCCATATTCACCATTCATATCAAAAAAAAAAAAAAAAATTCTATATTCACCCTATAAGTTATAATCAGTGCGAAAGCATTACTGTAATAATTACTGTATGCATTTATGACGAATGTTATGGATGGCGGAATTGGTTAATCCTGGGAACTAGTACAAAGAAACCATTGTACTGATTGAGAATCTGTGTGAGCCTGGTTTTTAATATCCTTAAACATTCTTAAGAGTTACATAAGATTGGCAGCGAACATCTTGAGATCAACTTGTGTGTGTTAATTTTGCGCAGCAGCATCTTGCTTTACTTATGATTGAAGTATAACATAGAATGGTGACTGCATTCATGTTTCTATCCCGATAATTTTGTTCAATTGGTTGATCTCTGTACATAAGGTGCTTATAGTTCATCACCCATGATCCGTGGAACTGTTCTAATTGTGTGCCATACTGCTAGGCTGCTAGCCTATTAGTCCACTGAAAAGGACTTTAACAGGTTGGGAAGCCATGAAATGAATCTGTTTATGTGTTCACTTAAAAGTTAAATTTCCTGATAATGTTTTAGACTGATTATCTAGATACGTCATGAACAATTTAGTTGTCTGTTGTCAGCTTGACTTACTTATGTCTATATGCTGTCAAGGCCACCCCTTAAAAAAAAATGCATTCTCAAAATTTTACCTACATCTTAACTTAAAGCAACATCTTACTCCCTCAAGTTAGTAAGCGTTTACGGAGGTAGCGAAACGTATCTATTTTAGTTGGTTTTTGGGGAGTTAAGGTTTGGTTACCACCTGCACTATGGTTTTGAAAGCAATGCACATCATTCGCACAACGACCATACATCTTACAGGTGAAAGGGAGGCTACTAGGACCCTGGTTTGCAGTCACTTGAAGCTTTTTTTTTTTTTTTTTTATTCTGTTTTGGCGTGAGGACTCGAGGAGTACCTGAAATATCTGTTTGATTAATGAGTACATTTCTCTTCCTATTTGTGGTTTGGATACTTCTATCATGGAATTGCATATGTTCACATGAGAAGGAAATTAATAGTCAACAAAAATCTAAATACATGATTTCAACCAAAGTCCTATACTTAAGTTAGGTAGATTGTAGCAGTACTTCAGAATGAGACCAAAACTAACCAAAGAAGGGGAAAGAAACTGTAGTGACAGCTGCAAATACTAAATACTTTTACATTACTCTTGTTCAAAGATCTTATACTTTCACTATATTTTGTCATTTCCTGTGATGTTTTAGGTGTTTTAAGTCCTTTGCTCTTTCTAGATTCAGTATTTACTGAATATGGTGTTCCTCTGTGCAGATCATTACATCATTGCATGAAAATATGCAGGTATTGTTTTTCATCTTTATTCCTGTTGTATTATCAATGTCATGTAAGGAGTATGGAGAATATGCTGTTTTCTATTTTACATCATATTTGTGAAATTAGTTCACTCCTTATTAGAAGGTCACCTGAAACATTGCTCGCAAAGAGTGGAGTGTAAAAAACGAGTTTGGTAGTGTAAAGATCACTATCGGAAAGAGATGTCATTGAAACGTTGCTCTCAGAGAGTGGAGTGTAAAAATCGAGTTCGGTAGTGTAAAGATCACTACCGGAAAGAGATGTCATTGAAGTAAAGAGGAAGCATGTCAACATCTTAGCTAAGCCCCTACATGTGTTGTTTACGGAGTACATACTAAAGCACAAAAGGAAGATGGTCATTAAAATCCTATGCCGCTGAATATCAACGTTTCCTAACTAGAGATTTTCTTATTGATCATCTGAGCTGGTCATATCTGTATAATCTCTTTTAGTGGCCAATTAAGCCTTCACGTACACATTGGTGTCCGCGTCGTAGTGTTGAGGTTTGTTTACCAATTAAGTGCTTAACCTCTATGTTTCTGTCATCTACTAATTGTCAACAGTTTGGGGAGACTTAACATCTCGTCTATTTCATCCAGATTAGATTTGTGCCTGAATTTTGAGTGTTGAATGGTCTCTTGTATTGCTATGGAATATTTTTAAGCTATCTCGGTAAGCTCTTGGGGGTACAAAAGGAGAGTCTTTGGGTCAGGCATGGTGTTCATTATTTGGATTTCATTGTTCATGATTAGGTCTTGCAAGGACCTTGTCCTGTTAATGCTGAAATAAACCCTAGATTTTGCTTTTAAATTTGATTTGAACACTTTTGCAGGATGAATTTGATTCCTTATGCCATGAGACACAGGTATGCTATCTATCACCTCCATGATTATTGCGTCCGCAATGTATTTACTGAAGTACTTCTTACTGCTCTACTCGCACTTTGTCATTTGTTTGATGGCTTTGTTCATGGACATTTATGAGACAGCATGATTGTCACGTTTTAATTAACTTCTACTATTGAGCTCACAAGAGATTCCCAAGTTTTTAGGAAGTCTTTTTAAGTTACTGGTCTTGTGTGACTTCCATTGTTATAAAAAGAAGTTTCTCAATTATGAGCTTGATTTCACTTGCAATTTGTGAACTAAATCTTAGTATCAAGCATGTTAGGGTTCAATCAAACCCTAGAAAAAGACTACTCACACATGACACATAGCTAAATTAAAAACAATAACAACAAGATTAACGCAAGACATAATTAAAAGAGAAAAGGGAAGAAATTGCAATACTGTGAATTGGATCTGAATACTTTGAATAAATATGCAAATAATGCGAAGAACAATAAGCTTCGTAGTCTTGAAAAGTAGCACGGTAGAAAATAATGAAAACTTAGATCCATGGTTCAAAATCTCGGTTTCGGTCACGGTTTCGGATTCGGTAACGTTGTCGCGGACTCATCGTGATTATCGCGGTCATTTTTTATTTTCAGGAAAAATTCAAAAAATGAAGAAAAATCTAAAATATCAAAAATATCGGTATATATCGCGGTCATCTCGGAATAATCTCGGCCGATATCATAACGTATCGGTAATATCGGAAAATATCGGCCGATATTTTCCAATTTCAGTTTAGACCGTGATATCGGCCTTAATAACATCGCGGTTGAGGCCAAATCCGTTACATATCGGCCGATACGTAACGTATCGGCCGATATTTTGCACCATGCTAAGATCTCTAATGCAAAGGCTCAACTAGGTATTAATAATATCTAGGAGGTTATTTTACAATTTCATAATTAAAAATAGGAAATAAACTCCCGAAATCGAAAAAAGAAAATCCTCGGAAAATTGAATTTTCGGCTACGAGTCGTGTGCACTGTGGCACTACTCGTGCTCTCTTCAGTCGTTTTACTTTCCTTTACTTTGTTTTGCACGAGTCGTGTAAAGGCAAGCATCGGTGAGTCAAATCCTGATACGAATTCATGTGCCTGATAGAACAGTACGAGTAACTGTTCCATCAGTTAGTGTGAAACTGCTATAAAGGGGACAGAACCGAGTTGTGTACTCTCCATTTGCGTGGATTCGAGTATATTGGTTATGAAGGATGTGATCTTTAGCTATAGGTCATTTTCCATATTATTAGTTAATATTAATATCCATATTATTGTTAGAACATAATTAAGGGGGATAAGTAGAGTTCTTGTTTCCTTAGGAGTCTTATTCTCCATATTGTATTAGGTTAGTTTAAGGTAGATTCTAGAGCTTATGTTTACTATATAAACAAAGTCTAGGACGTTTCTTTTAGAATTCAATGTATCGTTGAATTAAGAAAAGTAATAAAAAGAGTCTGAGAAAGGTTTTCTCAACCCCTTTGCATTCGTTTTAAGTTCTAAAGGTAATTGAACTCAAAACAGGGAACGGAAGGCACTTGTTTAATCGTTGATCGGCTAGAGGTACTAGAGGTCAAAGGCTAAAATTAAACGACCGTACTGTTTAGGGATTGGCTTAGTTCGATTGGGTCTCTAAGGGCTGAGATTCTATCGTCCATATCTTTTATTTTCGTCCTGTAAAACACAAAAACACCAAAAATCTTCCTATAGAACAGATACACGATCTGTACTATCCTACTGTCAGAATTGTTTTGCTTAACAGCGAACAGAACCTGATTCTGTTCCCTCAGTTCGTTTGTTCCGCTGCGTTACTCGTATCAAATCCACTCATAAGATACAAAATAAACCCAAGTGGATATAAGTAACCAATTCCTAATATCTCCCCCAAGCTAGCCTCCAAATATCCCTCACCGTCACATCCCCCCACCTAAGTCCTAATCCACCAATCTAAACCCGAGCCTCCATTTGTTGCTCCTTTTGCTCGGCAACGATGAGGTGTAACGCGGGTATATACAAAGAAACATAAGCCTAAGGCACGGAAAGTATCGAAATGTTACTTTCAAAAACGGGATTTTGACCTTTTGGTATTGTTGTGATAAACGAAAAGCTTTGAAAAACCACATTCCATCGTCATTGTTCTATAACCGTCTTCTGAGCATATAATGATAGGCAAACAAATCTACTCTCGAGACTTGAGGTCTCATAAGGGCAACACTCATTCCAAAGAATCGATAAAGATTTAAAATCCATGCAAACAAACCGTCATAGACGTCTAGCAACATGCGCAAAGTAAAAAACAATCCATTTAGGAAATATGATTTAAAAAATCGACACTTCCTTGATCATCCTAATGGTAAGTACAAGTGACAACATGCATTGGTTTTTATTTTTCAGATGCAGCTAAACTAAATGCAATCCTAAAAACTCTATGCAATGCAAGTCGTATTTTTGGGTTTTTTTAATAGAGCACACACACAAATATAATACAAGTGAGTCATATAAAACCCTCCCCCAAGTTTTAACAACACATTGTCGTCAATGTGCACAAAAAGACATGGCCACACAAAGGGAGACAACAAAATAAGGGAGGAGAGATAGAAAACTTAATAGTAAGAAGGATCTGCGCCAGCATTAGCATGTGGAGGGCGCTGGAAATGCATGGAATCGAGACGAGCCGTAATATCATCAAATCGGCCGGTGTAGAAGGCCGTGAGCTAATTACTAATGAATTTTCTATCTCTCCTCCCTTATTTTGTTGTCTCTCTTTGTGTGGCCATGCCTTTTGTGCTCATTGACGACAATGTGTTGTTCAAACTTGGGGGAGGGTTTTATGTGACTCACTTGTATTATATTTGTGTGTGTGCTTTATTTAAAAAACCCAAAAATACGACTTGCATTGCATATAGTTTTTAGGATTGCATTTAGTTTAGTTGCATATGAAAAATAAAAACCAATGCATGTTGTCACTTGTACTTACCATTAGGATGATCAAGGAAGTGTCGATTTTTGAAATCATATTTCCTAAATGGTTTGTTTTTTACTTTGCGCATGTTGCTAAACGTCTATGACGTTTTGTTTGCATGACTTTTAATTTTTTATCGATTCTCTGGAATGAGTGTTGCCCTTATGCGACCTCAAGTCTCGAGAGTAGATTTGCTTGCCTATCATTATATGCTGAGAAGACGGTTATAGAACAATGACGATGGAATGTGGTTTTTCAAAGCTTTTCTTTTATCACCACAATACCAAAAGGCCAAAATCCCGTTTTTGAAAGTAACATTTCGATACTTTCCGTGCCTTAGGCTTATGTTTCTTTGTATATACCCGCGTTACACCCCATCGTTGCCGAGCAAAAGGAGCAACAAATGGAGGCTCGGGTTTAGATTGGTGGATTAGGACTTAGGTGGGGGGATGTGACGGTGAGGGATGTTTGGAGGCTAGCTTGGGGGGGAAATTGGTTACTTATACCCACTTGGGTTTATTTTGTAACTTATGAGTGGATTTGACTCACCGATGGTTCCGTTATAATTGTTTGTTATAGAGAGTGGAAATAAAGTAGTTTATTTAGTGTTCATTCGCAAGAGAAAAATAGAAGTGAAAATGAAATAACAAAAATAAAGAGAAAGGAAAAAAAAAACACAGATCATCAAAAGAAAAAAAAAAGACATGTATATAGTACTATAATAAGCTTTCCACTCTCTCCTATTTGTTTATAATTGGTTTTTGTTGCGGAACATCGTTGTTGTTTATATGAAATTGTTGGTTTGTTGGTGTACATTTGGTTGGATCTTCTTACTAGTGCTAAGTGGGAGACACGAGGGGTGCTAAAGTTCGTTCATTACAATGGCGTAAGGATGGTAGGATAGATACTTTTTGAGGGCGTAGAATAGAGGTGTATGATTTCATCTACTTTGGGGGTTGCTCCCGCTCTATCCCTTAATGCGTTTCCTTTTTGCTTTGCCATAACCCCTTTCCATGCCGTTTACTAATGATATGCTTTAATCGATGTACTTCTCCCTATACATGCTCGGTTTACTCCACTTTGCGCATGATTTTACGCTCCTGTTATCTCCTGCCATAGCTAACACATACACCGTATGTCAAATCGAATTAATCCCAATTATCAATATAAGTCAGCAACACAAGTGTAATATGTAACTAATTATTAATATTGACTAATGTATAAAACCAATCACTTCATGAGATTCCCCCTCATCGTAACAAAAACAAAAAAAATGACTTCATGAGATTTCTTTCTTCTTAATCCATGATGTGGCATAGCATATATAATTGACCAGTACAATACATTCCCTTTGTCTTAGAAATATGGTGATCATTTCCAGGGAAAGTGAGTGCTTTACAAGTCACTCTAAATATATAGCTTCATTTCATAGGGATGATCATATATTTAGAATATATGTTAAAGACAAGTGACTGAGTAAGCCTATGATGTTTGGGCTCTACAGTGGGACAAGATAGATGCATAGTGGGGCTTGCTAAGTAGGTGGCTGAAGAGGCAGACAAATGGTGTATGTCTCTGCTAATGCTGTACCGTTGCTGAACCTTCTGACAGCAAAGCTGAGACGGGAAACCAATGCTTGGCTTACATACATATGGGTACTTGGGGAAGTGTTTGTAAGGTGGCTTTGAGGGCCATTGATGTGTGCCTCATTTTAGGAGATGCGATTCTTTTTTCCTTGCTATTGGGGTTTGGGTATTGATAAACGTATGGGTCTACTGTAAGTTGGATTTTGGGTAATGATGAACTGATGCTTCATTGCTGTTGCAAGGATCAGTTGAAACTTGAAAGTACTACTTTGGACATGTTTAACTCTATGTGTCAGGAGTTCAGTCTTACTCTGCTGGATGAGTTGCATTTTGTAAGGAGTTTTTGTATGGAGACACAAGTGATATTGAGCAGAGTGGGTTCCCACTGGTGTAGGTGTACTATTGAGAGAGGGCTAGATACCGTAAAAAGGTTTATTTTTTAAATTTACAGAGAATGAATGGGGCTGGAGTTCGATATCGAAGCATATGATGGACCATGTGGCTGGCAGGGATAGGTTAGACTTCTTTTTCTAGCTTAAGTTGACATTAGGTACTCATATTTCTTGCTAAACCAAGTGATGACATGCATGAGATAGTTTTCATGGTTTAGAAGAGTCAACGAGTCCTTTTTTTATGTGTTGTTCACTCCAACTCCAAGGTATCGTAACCTGTAGATTCCTGGATATGGTGTGGATCATTGCATTGAAGATTAATCACCAATGGGTAGGGAGTCCATAAGAAAGGTCATTTCTGCTGTCTGTTGCATTCACTCTTTGCTCTCTTCTTCTGTTTCCCTTTTTGTTTTGGGGTGGATATATTGATCCAGACAATTTGTCCCCAATTCCACGCAGAGTGGGAGATTATATTTCAGAAAAGCAGCGTGCTTTAGCAATGTTATTTTCGTTCGGGAAACATCCCGTTTGAGAGCATTTCACTTTTCATCCCATTGTTTGCAGGTCAAAACCATTTTGGATACTGTTGAGCACTTTGTAGAGCAGCAAAGTTTAGACCCTTTGTTCTCACAAATGTATGTATTTTGAACATTCTCCTTTCTGTTTGTCCAATCTCAACAGTAGACAATGTTAGTGTTTGGATCATGAGTCAGAGCTACACTTTAAAATGCTATGCTTGTAACTTTTAAGCTTGGTAGCGTGTTGATGTTACTATGTTTGCCCGTGAGAAAGAAGTTGAAGCAAACAGCTGTACGTTTGACTAAAAAATGTTCTTCATGCATGTCTAGACACAAAGTGCATCATTTCAGGCTACCCTGGTTTTGATGGATTTATTGAGGAATTAGAGCACTTATTCTGTGTATCGTTGCCCTTGCTCCCACACTTTTCTTCTGATTTTCTTCTTAATGAATGACACCTTAAAAATAGCATCTTGGCAATATGTTCTTGGAAATAATGCCGGAAGTGTCTCTGTGTCTGTATGCATAATTCCTAGATTTACAGTTTGCCCAATTGCTAAGGTGATCAGTTTTAGTATATATCTTAGCCTGTACCTTCTGTTATGGATTCATCTGACTCTGTGTTTCCTTCCTTGGACCTCCTTGCTTTTTTATCGCCAATTTCCATCTGTTCTGATGCGGCTTTTAATACGTTAGTGTCAGATTGCACATAGTATTATGATCAAGTATGTAAAGATGAGTTAATACATATATTTTTAATTTTTATTGATGCAGAACAAACATAGGAAATGTCAAACAGGATTTGCTGGCTACAAAGATGAACGAGATACAATTTTTGCAGAATTTGCTTGATAAGGTAACTTGTGCATCTTCGTTAAAGAGTCCTGCATTTCAACAGAACATGTTACTCGGAGAGATTGTGGAATCAAAGTGTCTGAACATACTCCGTAGGCCGTAGCATAGAGAGATGTACTGACACAGACGTAGATTTTTGCGTAGGGAGTGGAATTTAAGATTCAGTGAGGTAATATGCAGTCATCATATTGAACCGATCTTGATATAGTTTTTGGAAGTCGGTATTGTATGACAGATAGCATACCAAATATCAGTCACGCCAATAAGAAAAATACATATGAAGCTGGACAGGGCAGGGGATACTCCTGTAACCTCAATATGCTTTTCTTATTGTCCAACATATGTTCCTTATAGTTGCATGCATGGCACAGATTTATACTCTCGAAATCATGCTACTTAGCTTTATGGGTAACATAAACCTCATAATCAGGTTGAAGATCAGAAACATAGCATCAAAGCTCGGATCAAACTAGCTAGGAAGACACGCGAAGAGACATCAGGGACTACAGATGCTGTTGAAAAGGTAGTCATTTCATACTTCGTTAATTCCTCTATGCAATTGGTCCATTTTTGAGCCACGAGCTTGGTTGAACTCTATACCCAATACCCTAATCTATGTAATCACTCTTTTCAGTTGAGATCGATGATGGCAAAATTCCAAAGTTACAGTCCCAACGTGCAAGACACCTAGAAGGCAAGCAGCAGCCTCTGAATCACATATTTTTGTCTAAAAATTGCTTAGTGAATGGATAGAACTGGGTAGGCACTTGAATGAAGTACATATTGTTTGGTTTGCTGTACTAAGAAAACCAATTATCTTTGGGAACGAAGGTGTGTCGTTGCATGCATCCTTGTTTCAGACATCAGCCTATTTCGATTTTAGTTGAGCACTGAGTTCTTATGTTGGATCAAATCCAATGCTAGTAGTTGTCGAATTAAATCCCAATTCAAAGCGCATATAAAAATAGAGTTTCGCGGTTTTTCATTTTAGGCAGAGTCTAAGCTTGAAGTGTTTTGACTTGTGAAGGTTATGTAATAGAACAAAATGACTCACTAAACTATACGAGTATGCGTTACTTATACGAGTTATATATCACGAAGTAGCAATCAATCAAGGCAACTTTTGAAGCATTTTCTACGTTAAGCCACTATACAACCAACACAGTAATTGACGCAATTTTAAACCAGGTCCGAGCGAAAACAATGGCACATATACAAAAGGACGAAAATAAGTCAAGATACATTCTTGTGGTTCCACTTTCCGATTTTTTAATAGAATTGATGGAACAACATTCCAACCGTTAGAGTGTTAGACTACACCCTTTTTTTACCGGTAATCAGGGGCGAAGCTAGGTGGTGGCTTGGGGGTGGCGGCCGCCACCCGGTGAAAAAAAAAAAAAAACTGAAGCTTTTAGAATTTTTTTCCAAAAATACCCCTAACAAAAAAACAAGACAACTAAAGAGTAAGGATAAGAAAGACATTTTAAATTATTAATCAAAAAGCACATGTAAAGCAAACATATTATAGAGAGAGAAAATATTAGAGAGAGAAAACTGTAACCTAGGTTGTACGGACACAAAAAATCAAATTTTCGCCTGAAACACCAGCTGATTTTTTCTTCAGATCTTGATTCTGGTCATGGCTAGATCAAAATCGAGTAGGAAAAATCATGGTACAAAGAAGAAGAATAGAAAACAGAAGCAAAGAAAGGAAGCACCAACAACTTCAGATGCTATTAGGTTCAAACCGATTGGAGAGATTCAGGGTATACCAGCATTGGAACTGTCTGATGCAGAATCAGAAGATGGAATTGGGAATGAAACTATCAATGAGGAGAATCCTGAGGAGGAAGATGGGAATAACTCCCAGGGAGGCGGAGAATGGCAAACTGTACAGAAACAGAGACATGACAAAGGTAGCACCTTTACATCTAATACTGCAAATTCTAATGAGAAACATATGAATATGATGACTTTGAGTGTTGAGGATGTGGAGGAAGGGATTAATTTTTGGAATTCTGCTATTGTTTGCTTTGTGTTGGGAGCAAATCCGCCGATTGAAACAATGCAGGGTTATTTCAATCGAATTTGGGGTAAAAGGGGTCTTGACAAAGTTTCCTCTGCTCCTAATGGTATCTTTGTGGTTCGATTTAAAACTGTTGAAGAAAGAGATCTGATTTTGAAAGCAGGTCAACATCTTTTTGATAATAAGCCACTAATAATCCAACCTTGGACAGAAAATATGGAATTAACAAAGTCTTCAGTCAAGAAAGTTTCTATTTGGATAAAACTGCTGAAACTGGAATTGAAATATTGGTCTGTCACTTGTATCCAAAAAATAGCAGGCATGGTTGGTAAGTATATTAAGAGTGATGCTGCTACTCTGGATAAGACTAGATTGGGATATGCTAGGGTTATGGTGGAGGTAGAAGTAGGCCAAAATTTCCCAAATGTGCTGAAATTTTTAAATGAGAAGGGACAAGAGGTTGAACAATGTATTGAATATGAATGGAAGCCTGCTGTGTGTTCAAAATGCAAAGGAGTTGGACATGATATGAGTGAATGCAGGAAAACCCAGGAGAAAAGACAACCACAAAAAACTCAGGCAAAACCAGCTCCAAAAATGGTTTGGAGGCCAAAGCCTAAGCAGCCTGTGGTGAATACTGAGAGTAATTTCACTACTCCGGTAAACCAAGCTCCTCTGATTCCTGTGATTAGTACAGTTAGACCTGCCCAAAGACAACTAGTATTGTATCAGAGTAATCAGGGGGACACAGGAGGGAGCTTCATCTCATATGCAAATATGGTCAGACAAGGTAGCTCTTGTAATGATGGAAATGGTAGTGTAATCCATGGTCAAAGTGACCATGGCTAGCATTGCATTTTGGAATATAAGGGGACTGAACAGCCTGAATAAGCAGAGAGACATAAGGAGATTTATGGATCTTCACAATGTAGGGTTGTTTAGTCTCCTTGAAACCAAGGTGAAACCTGGTGCAGTTGGCAGGGTTCACCTTGGATTGGGTGACAGATGGGCAATTACCACCAATAACAACTGTCATACTGGTGGAAGAATTTGGGTACTCTGGGATCCAAATATGTTCAGTGTTAATATCCTTGATATGACTAGTCAAATGATACTGGTTGAGATTGAGGACTTGGTCACTAAGAAAAAGTTATGTATCTCTTTTGTATATGGATTTAATGATCAACAGGAGAGAATGGAGTTATGGGACAAGTTGATGAGTATTAGTAAGACAATGAGTAGAGCTTGGGCTGTAATGGGAGATTTTAACAATGTTTTGAGGCCTAATGAAAGGATTGGCTCCAAGGTAACACATGCTGAGATTATTCAATTCCAAAACTGTGTACATAATTGTGATCTACATGATCTGAAGGCTGGAGGGTGTTTTTATACATGGACTAATAAACAGCAGGGTGATAAGAGAGTTTTTAGCAAAATAGATAGAGTCATAATCAACTCTATTTGGCTGAAAGAGTTTAGTGAAAGTCATGCTTATTTCTTCCCTGAAGGTCTCTTTGACCATTGTCCCTGTGTAATCTCACTGGAGAAGATGAGACAGAAACCTAAAACTTCCTTCAAATACTACAATATGTGGAGTAAGGCCCCACAATTCCAAGATATTGTAGCAGAGGAATGGAAGCAGATAATTAGTGGCACAGCTATGTACAAGGTGATTAGGAAGATGAAAGCTCTGAAGATGCCACTCAAAAAATTGAATAAGGAGAAATTTTCAAACATTGAAAAGGCAGCAAGTAAAGCTGAAAGTGAGCTGGAAGATATTCAAGAGCAATTGCATAAAGACCCTAATAATGAGCTTCTGAGGAAATTGGAAAGTGAAGCTGCTTTGAATTTTAAGTTCTTACATAAAGCTCACATAAGTTTTCTGAAGCAAAAATGTAAAACAGAATGGGTGACTGGTGGAGATGAGAACTCAAAATTTTTTCATAGTTCCATCAGAGCCAGAAGAGTGAAGAACACTGTGTATCAAATCAAGGATATGAATGGTGATATGCAGAATGAAGAGAAAGGAATTCAGAATGCTTTCCTAGAATTTTACATTAATCTTCTGGGAAAAGCTGGCACATGTAATCATGTTCATAGAGATTCTGTCAGGAAAGGTTGCATTGTTGATGAAGCAATGGCAGAATGCCTACTAAGAAGAGTGGAAAAGGAGGAGGTGAGGAAGAGTATGTTCTCTATCCCAAACAACAAAAGCCCAAGCCCTGATGGCTATTCAAGTAAATTTTTTAAAGATACTTGGGAAGTTACAGGACCTGAGGTTACTGATGCAATACTAGATGTGTTTAACACTGGGAAGCTCCTTAAACAAGTTAATTGTACCAACCTAACTCTAATACCAAAAGTGAAACAACCATCTTCTGTATTGGAGTTTAGGCCAATTGCTTGCTGTAATACCATCTACAAAAGCATCTCAAAAATCATATGTGATAGACTGAGCATCATTCTCCCCAAAATTATCAGCAAAAATCAAGGTGCTTTCATCAAGGGTAGGGATATTGTGGACAATATCATGATTTGTCAAGAATTGGTTAGAAAATACAAGAGGAAGGGAATATCTCCTAGATGCATGATTAAAATAGATTTGAGGAAAGCTTATGACTCTGTGGAGTGGAGCTTTATCAAGGAAATGCTTCAGGCTCTGAATTTCCCTGCAAAATTCATTGATTTAATCATGGTTTGTGTGGAAACCCCTACCTATACAATCTCCCTGAATGGTGGGAACTTTGGTTTCTTTAAAGGAAAAAGGGGACTCAGGCAGGGTGACCCTCTTTCACCATTGATCTTCACTCTGTGTATGGAATATCTCAGCAGAATACTAAATGCTGTGGCTGAGAAAAAAGACTTCAAATTTCACCCCATGTGTCATAAAATGAAGTTGAACCACTTATGCTTTGCTGATGATTTATTACTCTTTTGCAAGGGTGATTTTAAATCAGTTTCACTGATGTTAAGGGGTTTTACTACATTTTCAATGGCATCAGGCCTATACTCAAGCCCGGCCAAGTCAGAAATATACTTTGCTGGAGTTGGGAGCAATGTCATGAAAGAAATAATGGAGTTTTCAGGCTTCAAGAGAGGAGAACTCCCTTTTAGATATTTGGGAGTGCCCATTACTGCAGGCAGGCTGTCAGTGCTTGACTGTAATTGCCTCACAGAGAAGATTGTCTCTAGAACCAGAGCCATTGGCACCAGGAAATTATCATATGCTGGAAGAATTACACTGGTAAAATCTGTTTTATCTCATTTACATGACTATTGGGCAAGGATTTTTATTCTGCCAAAACTTGTTCTAAAGAAGATAGCTGCAGTCTGCAGAAATTTTCTATGGGATGAGTGTGAGAATATGATTAGAACACCCCTAGTTGCTTGGGAACAGATTTGCAAACCTGTAGATAATGGTGGCCTGGGACTTAGAGATATTTTCAAATGGAATATTGCATGTATTGGGAAATATGTTGGCTGGATATATGATAAGGCAGACTCTCTTTGGGTAAAATGGGTGAATGGGTACTACTTGAAAGGGAGTGACTGGGAAACTTACACCCCTCCTACTGACTCTAGCTGGAGCTGGAAGAAAATCTGCAGTACAAAGACCAAGATTCAACCAGGGTTCAGCCAGGGTAAATGGAGTGGTACAGCTGGTGGGTACAAAGTTGCAGAAGGCTTTAAATGGTTAACAGGAACTGATGTTAAGGTGACTTGGGGCAAATTCATCTGGAACAGATATACTATACCCAAGCATGCTTTTATCAGTTGGTTAACTTTACTTCACAGGCTCCAATTGAAAGACAAGCTAATGAGATTTGGAGTATGCACAGAAGATCAATGCTTCCTGTGCCAGAATGGATCAGAAACTCATGAGCACCTGTTTTTCTTGTGTGAATACAGTAGGAAGTGCTTAGAGATTGTGAAGAATTTGTATAAATTGGAGATCCCAGAGATAGATTCTATTTTATGGTGCTGTAAGAAGAAACTGGGATCAAAGATCAGAAATCTGACTGCTGGGGCAATCACTTGCAGCTTAATCTATAGGATATGGCTTGTGAGAAATACATGCAGATTTGATAATGTGCTGATCAGGCCTGAGATTTTGGTTGAGCAGCTAAAGAAGGACATGAAAAGCAGAGTCAGGAGCAAAATTCACAATATTAGTGACAAAGATAGAAAATGGCTGAGGGATAGGAACATGATTTGATAGGATAGGGGTTGGTTTTGGGAGCAGCTTTGCTGCCTTCTTGTTTTGTAACTTCAGTTTTCAGATAGCTATTCAATTAGCTAAATGATACCTAGATTGTACATATCTTTTTGAGCAATGAAAATTCTTACATTTTTCCCAAAAAAAAAAAGACATTTTAAATTTATTATCTCTCCCTCCCCAATGAACAACACGCGCAGGAAAAGAAATTAAACCATAACAAAAAAAAAAAAACTCTATGCGTTTGGAAATTCAGTGTTTAAACCATAACAGAAGCTTTTAGAAATTTTTCCAAAAGTCTTTGTACTGGCACTATTTTATAGTGGAAATTCAGTCGTTTGGCTGGTGGGTTTACCTCTGGATTTGGAGGGTTTTCCCTGGGTTAAGTCCCTAAATATCTTGTCTCATCGTATTATTGCTTGCGGTTATTTACTTTTACGGTTACTTATCGATTGGTGCTTCCGTTGCTCGGGGAAATTGGCGTTAATTTTCCAACAGGTAGGAAGACACGCGAAATGACATCAGGGACTACATACAGATGATGTTCCATTTTAGAGCCACATAACCTTTGTAGGATTGTTTTTCATGAAGATGAGAGAACTGTATTGCGGAACTTCTTTCTAAATGCGTCGGTATACCCTAATCTATGCAATCACTCTTTTCAGTTGAGATCGATGATGGTAAATTTCTAAGTTACAGTCCGATCGTGCTGAGTTGCCTAGAAGGCGAGCAGCCTCGGCAAGTCGGCATCACATATTGATCACACATGTCTGAAAAAACGTGGATCGCGTGGTAAGGATTGGGGAGGCACTTTAATGGAGTATATGATGTCTGATTTGCTCAATGTAGAAAACCATTAGTTTTGACGGAAAATGTAATTCGGTAGTGCTTCGCAAACTTATTTTATTTTAAGGTAGTCTTTCACAATAAATATTTTAAAAGGTAGGATTTCGCAAATTTTGGTCTTTTAAAGGTAGGGTTTCGCAAAAAACCCTTTTTTTAATGTGGTCAAACCTATGAACGGCTATGATTTGTTTCATAAAAAAAAGTGGTTATTATTCAATCCTCTTACAATGGCTACCGAAGTTTGGTAGCTATTGTAGAATTAGTATTAATAATAATACCTAAAAACACAATTAAAAAAATCTGCCCTTCTATTTCTCTCCTCGCCCCTACTCCCTCGCTTCCCCATCACCACATATCACCCTCACACTGTCGGCCTTAAACATACAAAAACATTTGTCTATATGTAGACAAAAAAAAAAGTGTCTATGATTAGTTTGTGGTAAACATATTAAAAGGTGCAATAAATTTTGTTGCATAATTTAGGAAATGATGGATTATAAGATAATCAAGGATCCTTGATTGTGGAAATAAATCAATAGAAATTTCTTTCTATTGATGGAACCGTAACAATGTTGATTTTACTATCACTGTTATAAATTTACTGCAAATATGTTAAAACTAGTTTTTTTTACCCGTGCAAATGCACGGGAATTCTAAATGCTCATGTGAAAATGCTATTATATTATGTTATTTTTGAAATGTTAAAAAATTCAAACATTAAAATTTTAAACCTTAGTATTGACAAATATAAATTTAAAATTTATTGGGATGGTAATACCAATGAGAATTCAAAACAAACACAGAAAATTACAAATAAAGATGTATGAACAACAATATTCGGTTTAAGTATTCTCTTTACACCCACCAAAACTTATTCTGGCCTGCTTTTTTTCAGGGCCATGACCCATTTTTTCTGGCTCAGACCCGTTTGTTACCCGTATTTATTGGTTAAATCCAAGTCGACCCGTTCACCCGTATTTAAAACAAATTAGGCAAATGTAAGGGAATCGATTTTAGTGTAGAAAATAAGTTTTGAAGAGAAGTTTTAATAAAAAAAAATTGAAAATCATAAATCCGATTACAATACAATTACTAATTTACATTAAAAAAAAAATACGAGATAATAACTATAATATTACTTTAATTATGAAAAAAGACGTGAAAATGTATCTAAGACCCGTATTCAAACCCAAACGTGACTTGAACTTGCATTGATCCGACTTTTGGCGACATGGCTAATTTTTAAATTGATCCTACCGGTTTACAGGTCAACTTGCATATGATTTAATTTGTTTTAAAAAGTAAGTAAAATCTAAAATGTAGAAACCCCCCTTCACCATTTGACTCACCTCCGTAATCTCTTGCCAACTTATTTGAACTCTAGCTTGACCCCTTCATCACCCGTTGACTTTTGTTCCTGAGAACCCTTAGAATGTTGTTAAACTTTCTTAGTTGATCTCTTTCTTGGTCAATTATTTGAGGCATTCTCACAATCCGTTGTTAACTCATATATGCGGGCATGTACGCAACAACTCTCACCCACACCATAAACTTTATTTCCTAATTGGCAGTCCGACTTGACCCAATTTCTTTGCTAACATCCCTAGTCCCTACAACATGTTTTTAGACATACACCCACTCACCCCTGATTAAATGTTTTAGCCAACCCTCAATACTCACAGACTTCATTCTTACCTAGCTTCGTTAATCGGCACTCCCACACCCGTCACATTTTCTAAACGATATTCTAATTGGGGTTCAAACTGGATTAATCAACTTTAAGTTTTAAAGAAATTGATATCTTGATTAATCGGCACTCCCACACCCGTTACGGCTTTAGCTTATATAATGACAGACCATCACCTTAAAATTCCACCGAAAAAACAATATTTAGTGTATGTACATCATGACATGCTTAAAATGCAATTTAATGTGTGCAAGATCCGATCACACCACCTATTAACAAAAGAAAGAAAAATGTTTTTTCTTTTATCTTTTTGTTGTCAAAGAATATGATATCTTTTTCGAATATAACTTTCTTTGTTTATGAAAAGGATGATAGCACTTTGAGATCAAAGTATGTTGACATTGTATTTTAAAGGTTGGGTATCATCAATAACATAGTAACATAGAGTAATTTTAGACTTTGAAATTCCATTGAAAAAATAATATCCATTGTATTTATATCATGGCATGCTTAAAAGGAAATTATTGTGTACGGTGCAAGATCACATCACATATGAAGAAAAGGAAAAGATATCATTTCATTTTATATTTGTTACAAAATATTAAAGATAAAATAAAAGATCGCACATCATTTTATTTTTTATCCGAAAAGATATCATATTATTTTATTTTTGGTTAGTAAAGATATCCTATCATAAATATTTTATTTCACATAATTTTCTAAGATATCATATGAATATATTGGACCAACCAAATGGTACAACTCATACACGTGTCAACTTCATTTTAACTGCTTTCCACGTCATCTTTTATGCACGCAATTATTAAAAGTAATAGATAGATAGATTACTAAACAACCATATGTTTTACTACTTGCCATCTTTAATTTACTACATTTGATTAATTAGCTACAGACAATTTTTCTATTGTCTACATATAGATTCCTAGGATCATCCAAAATGCTAGGAGTTTATATGTAGATAAATAAGAAAGTATTTATGGTTAGTTTATAGTAAAAATCTGAAAGTTATTTAGCCCCTAATTAGACTCCTCTAATTAGTACTTAATTACCCCTAATTAAGTTTAGCTAGGATCTTTTGTTGCATGCAAGATTAAAGCATAAATAAGGTAATAAAACATATTTTTTATACCTTAATCAAGAGGAATTTAGACCTTCCTTCAAATGAAGGATCTTGAGCTGCTAATTTATGGGGATCCTCCTCCTTAGTCTTGAGTTTCCAAGTTAGGAAACCTCCTCTCTTGATCCACCAAAGAAGCTCTCCAAAAAAATCTCACTAAAAGACTAGTTTTTATGAGATTTTAACCCTAAAACCAAAATAAAATTAGCTAACACTTTAGCTAATGTTATTCTAGGTTTAGTGAAGTGTTTTGATCAAGTTTTTATTGACATGCAATGAAGAAAACTTGATCTTAAAAGAGTTGGAAGTAGGCTGAATTTCTAGAGAAATTAGAGGGTTTTCTCTCTATTCTCTCTCTAAAACAAGTTTTTGTGTATGTAGAAATGATGTGTTGTGTTTATTTGACATAAAACACACTATATATAATGGTTGTGGCAAATGACCATTTTGCCCTTACTAATTATACCCCTTAACATCTTATGTTACAATTTGGGTATAATTTCTACACTTATTTCTTTAAGTGTTAGTTACTTATTATATCTCTATATAATAATTACTAATTACATCATTTTAAGCTAAAATTACAATTCTTTGTAATTTAAATAGCTAATCGTCAATTTTGACAATTTACACAAAATCCATAATTTATCCGACTCGAGTTCCGAACTCGTAAAACACTATCCAACATAATCAGTTAACTCTATTACTGATACATTAGGGTTTATATTATATTGTATTAAATACAAATATAATATCTTTTGGAGAAACTATCTTTATCAGTGTGACCGGGAGGGATCAGTTGATTACCGCCGTCAAAACGACAATAACGTCAAACTCTAGCCAGCCAAGCGTTATCGATTTACGTTAATCAACTGACTTAGTATTTATAATATATCCCAGGTTTATTCCTAATTAGATTTAATTAGTCAACGCATTATTGTCGGAGGACACCTACTCCAACAATCTCCCACTTGTCCGAGACAAGTCATGCGTTACCGATTCTCTTGTCCGTTATATCTCCCACTCAATGCGAAGTATCTTTCAGGTCGAACTTGCATTGGATCTTTATCAAAAGTGGTTTTCTCGATCTGGATTATGACTGTCTGACCGGAATATCTATCATAGATCTCTTCCGAGCGTGGCCACGCATTTCCAGTCACAATTCCTCGAGTGGCCCAAAGATATTATACCCTGACGTGGGTGGACGATCCCTTCTTGAATTATCTTCTTCGTTTCATACAGTCGGTAATGACCCAATAGATGTTCTTTTAGCCTCCTTTTACGGCACGACTTAGGACATAAATCAAAGTCACCACCTGCTGTATAAACTTGGACAAATAATCTCAGGTCAAAAGAATCGACTAATAGGAATAATATAGATTACCTTGCCACGACCAGGCACAAAGGTTCTATAATTGGTCAAATGTCTGACAAGGTGTCTTCTACAGCCTGTCTATGTAATCGGTATTCATCTCTATGAATCCATGACTATTGAACTAGTCATCAACCGACTTACAATCTAGTCAATTGAGACGTCACCTCATTTTATGACTAGAGACAGAATACACTGTTGATCCTGATCACTTAATAGGGTTCAAATCGTCTCCACGACCTATTAGGAATCAACAGAGCATATATATAATTCAGCATTTTCTTAAAACTGAATTAATAAAAGAGTTCAATAAAACTTAAAACGATGAATTTAATTATCATATATGTAAAAGGTAATACACTTATTAACTATTACAACATATAATCTAACACATGTCAGGCATACGCCTCAAACCCATCGAGACAATATGACCATTGTGTTTAGCCTGTGATAATGGCTTGGTTAAAGGATCAGCGATATTATCATCTGTCCTAACCTTACAAATCGATATATCTTCTCGTTCCACAAAGTCTCGAATTACATGGAACTTCCTGAGTACATGTCTAGATTTGTTACTAGATTTAGGCTCTTTAGCCTGAACTATTGCTCCACTATTGTCGCAATAGACTGGAATAGGATCCGCTGCTGTAGGGACTACATTTAATCCTTCCAGGAACTGCCGGATCCAAACTGCCTCTTTTGCAGCTTCTGACGCCGCAAGATACTCAGCCTCCGTTGTAGAATCCGCAGTCACCGATTGCTTGGTGCTCTTCCAGCATATAGCTCCACCATTCAGTATGAAAACATATCCTGATTGAGATTTTGAATCATCTCGGTCTGTTTGGAAACTAGCATCCGCATAACCCTTTACACGAAGCTCAGAATCCCCTCCATAAACTAAGAACGTGTCCTTAGTCCTTCTTAGGTATTTAAGGACGTTCTTAACGGCTATCCAGTGGCTCTCGCCTGGATTGGCTTGGTAACGACTTGTCATACTCAAAGCATATGACACGTCTGGACGCGTACACATCATAGCATACATGATCGAACCGATTGCGGAAGCGTAAGGTTTCGATTTCATGCGTTCAATATCCTCAGGTTCAGTTGGACATTGAGATTTACTCAAAGTTATCCCACTTCCCATAGGTAAAAATCCTCGTTTAGAGTCTTTCATATTGAACTTGTCAAGAATCTTATCAATATAAGTTTCTTGACTTAACGCTAGTATTCTTTTTGATCTATCTCTATAGATTCGAATACCTAGGATGCGTTGCGCTTCTCCTAAATCCTTCATCTGAAAATGTTTCCCGAGCCAGTCCTTAACAGAGTTAAGCATAGGGATATCATTTCCAATGAGTAATATGTCATCTACATATAGGATTAGGAGAGTTACTTTACTCCCACTAAATTTCATGTATAAACAAGGTTCCTCGACACTTCGGGTGAAACCATTTTGTTTAATCACATGGTTGAACCGATGGTTCCAACTCCGAGATGCTTGCTTAAGACCATAAATGGATCTCTTAAGTTTGCAAACTTTCTTAGGACTGTTTGGATCAATAAAACCCTCAGGTTGTGTCATATACACTTCCTCTTCCAGAAACCCATTCAGGAAGGCGGTTTTAACATCCATCTGCCATATCTCATAATCATGAAAAGCAGCAATCGCTAATATTATCCGAATAGACCTAAGCATTGCAACTGGCGCAAAGGTCTCGTCATAGTTTAAACCATGAACTTGTGTGAAACCTTTAGCTACCAATCGAGCTTTGAAAATATCTTGATTTCCATCCATGCCGGTCTTGATCTTAAAGATCCATTTGCACTGAAGAACCTTGGTTCCTTCAGGCAAGTTAACCAAGTCCCATACTTGATTCTCGTACATGGAATCTATCTCGGATTTCATTGCCTCCAGCCATTTAGCAGAATTCGGTCCAGTCATGGCTGCTCTGTAGGTTGCAGGCTCATTGCTTTCTAGAAGCAAAAGGTGATCACCACCATCCTCGATCACACCTAGGTATCGATCTGGTGGGTGGCTTGATCTGCCTGACCTTCTAGGAGTGGAAAATGGAACCACAGAGTTAGACGATTCAGGAATGTCTTCTGGCAAAACATCCTGAGCCTCATTATGCATTTGTGGCTCCTGAACTTCACTAAGTTCAAATTTTCTCCCACTCTGTCTTTTAGAAATAAATTCCTTTTCTAAAAAGACAGCATCTCGAGACACAAAAACTTTGTTCTCTAGACGATTGTAGAAGTAATATCCTCGAGTATGTAAAGGATAACCTACAAAGAGACATTTATCAGATCTTTGTGCAAGCTTATTGTCAGTCTTATTTTTGACATATGCTTCACAACCCCAGATCTTGATAAATGAGAGGTTCGGAACTTTTCCTCTCCATAACTCATATGGAGTTTTCGGAGCTGATTTAGTCGGGCATCTATTGAGTGTGAAAATGGCAGTTTGGAGAGCAAAACCCCAGAATGAATCAGGAAGCTCAGTCTGACTCATCATTGATCTTACCATATCCAACAGGGTACGGTTTCTTCTTTCGGCTACACCATTTAATTGTGGTGTACCAGGAGGTGTAAGCTGTGATATGATTCCACAGTCTTTCAGATGAATATCAAAGTCATTACTGAGATATTCACCTCCCCGATCAGATCGTAAGGCCTTGATCTTCTTTCCTAATTGGTTTTCTACTTCCTTTTGAAATTCTATAAATTTCTCAAGTACCTCACTTTTATATTTAATTAGGTAGATGTAGCCATATCTACTAAAATCATCTGTAAAAGTGACAAAGTAGTCATAACCTCCTCTAGCAGTGATTGTCATTGGACCGCAAACATCTGTATGAATGAGGGCCAATAAATCACTCGCTCGTACTCCTTTTCCTGAAAAAGGTGCTCGAGTCATCTTGCCTAAAAGACAAGATTCGCATGTTCCATATGATCCAAAATCAAATGGTTTGAGAACTCCATTGGCTACGAGTCTCTCAATGCGTTTTTCGTTTATATGCCCTAAACGACAATGCCAAAGGTAGGATTGATCGGGATCTCCATTTTTGAGCTTTTTATTTGTTACATGATAGACCTCATTTATCAAATCTAAAACGTAAATACCGTTTATAGATTTGGCTGTTCCGTACACCATATCATTAAACGAGAAGGTACAACTGTTGTTTCGTATTGAAAATTCAAAACCTTCAGCGTCTAAAACAGAAACCGAAATTATATTCTTACTTAGAGTTGGTACAAAATAGCAGTTATTTAGATACAACTCTAGCCCTGAGGCCAGTGACAGAATATACGTTCCTACTGATACGGCGGCTACTTTAGCTCCATTCCCGACACGGAGGTCAACTTCACCTTTTGCCAGCCGACGTGCCTTCGTCAGCCCCTGCAAGTGATTACAAAGGTGAGATCCACATCCAGTGTCCAATACCCAGGACGTGGTACTTGCATAATTAATGTCTATCATATATATACCTGGTTTCGACTTCTTCTCCTCCAGGTACTGTGGGCAATTTCGCTTCCAATGGCCGAAATTTCCACAATGGAAGCATTTTTGTTCAGGAGTCGCGCCTCTCTTAGCAATAGAATTGTTGCCCGAAGCAACTTTTCCTTTTCCTTTGCCACGCGCGGGTTTCTTACCCTTCCCCGCACCCTTCTTGAACTTCCCTTTTTGTTTTACCGCCATGGATAAAACATCTTTATTCGCGCTCCCACTTGACACCAAATCCCTCTCATGTTGTACAAGCATGGCATGCAATTCATGAAGATTTTTCTTTAAATCATTCATGTTGTAATTCGTCCTAAAAGGACCGAATGTTGCAGGCAAAGAATTAAGCAGACGGTATACCGCAAAATCTTCAGAAATTGGGCATCCTAACTTCTCAAGAGTTTCAACATTCTCGATAAATTTGAGAACATGAGGACCAACTGGTTGGCCCTTTGAGAGCTTAGTCTCAAAGAAACTCGAAGCTGCTTCGTATTGAAGTATTCGCGGCTTTTGCGAGAAACTAGTCGTGAGCCTAGCGAATATTTGATATGCACTAAAATCAATCATGCGTTTCTGTAAACGCGGGTGCATAGCAAAAATCAATACATTCTTAATCTGGTCAGATTCATGCTTGTACTCTTCATACATTTGTATCATATCAGGGGTGGCGTCGGGACCTGGAGCGGGAATCGGGGGTTCGTATAGAAAACGTTGTTTTCTATCAGATTGAAGGGCTAATCGCAGGTTTAACTCCCAATCAGTAAAATTGCTTCCATCCTCCTTTAGTTCATTCTTTTCCATAAATATACGAAGCCAGGAGTCTTTGGATATTACTGAATTGGACATTTGAGCCATTTTCGACTTTAAACTACAACGTGGGAAAAACAATCGATTAAATTCATCGTCAAATTCACATTAAAATAATTATTTGTGAATTTAGGCATTTATATAATGATCTCTCTAAATTATATAAATGATTCCGAGATCCGATCTTATATAAATCTAGGCACGCGGAGGGCGATACATCCTAAATTTATGTAATTTCGGTAAACCAACTCATGATTAATTCTACACTTAGAACTCTCGGTTGATCGATTTCAACTAAATCAATCCTTTAGTCCCGTATTGCAAGACTTGTATTGCAAATCACGTCAAGATTAAACCAAAATTCACTCGTAATAACTCTTTATTAACCTACTCCCCAAGGTAAAAAGGAAACACCCCGCTAGGGCGAGCGTGCCCCTAATGAACAAGGGTTGCATAGGTATGAATTGTGGAAGGACTAAATCTCGATTTTAAAATTTTTTGTGAGAGATCTTGTCATATTTTATCTATCGCTTTTAAGTGAACTAAATCTAGCGAGTCGTGGATAATGGATATGACAATGTGGGATTTGCGTTTGGTTATAATTGTGCAGAAATTAAACCAAGCATGCATCAAATAAATCCAAGTCCTAGTATGGCCATAAGACTAGAACCTAATAAAAGCAATTAAACCTAAACTAGGCTTCAAAAGCTTCAAAGGCTCCGTCTTCAATTCGATCTCGAGTCACCAACTATTGGCTCCGTGAAAAGCGCCGGTCTTCAATATAAACAAATGTACATATGGACTATCCTATTATACATTTTTGAAAAAATAAGGAAATTAAATATTATTACAAACCGGCGATACGAGATCGCAATTATTACAAACCAATCGGATACCGTCCTTACATTTCGGTACAGTACCGATACTATAGTACTCTATGGCCATACTATACTTAGAATCATGCAAATAAGACCGAAAATCAGATTTTCAACTTTACAGTACAAGCAACCCGATAAATTTAGGAATTTCCGATTCTAACTTATTAGAATCAATAATCAACACTTAAAACACCTTTCAAGTTTAAACTAACCACCAACAAATTAGTTTTTCAATATTTAGTCTCCACTAAAATTGAATTAATTAGTTTAATTTGATTATATTTGCTAACTATTTGTCCAAAAAACACATAATAAACCCGAAAATATCTAAATAAATCATAACTAATTATGAAAAAAATTTAGAAATTATTTCATTATGTGATTTAAGCTCACAACCAGTAGCTAATTAAGGACAAAAATATGCAAAATTATTTTGGTCATTTTTTCTTAAGAAATCAATTTTCCACCATTTACATTATTACTAATTAATAACAAATGGCCAATAAAAATTATGAAATAAATTTATGGAAATTATACTCATTATAATTCTGGAAAAATTATAAATTTCTTAAATTACAAAAATCAACATGCATGTTAATCTAATTACCCATTAATTAGAAAATAGCATTAATCTTGTAAAAACAACCAAAAATAAGCAAAAATTAGCAAATAAATTCCTAAAATATCATAATTTCGGTTGGAGCATCCACATGCCCAAAACATCACATGCAACTTTAGTTTGTATGATAAAACCAATTTTTATCATTAAAAATTAATTAAGTTACCATTTAACCTAATTAAAGCTTAAAATTAACATGCAACTTAAACCGATGCTCTGATACCACATGAAAGTTATTTAGCCCCTAATTAGACTCCTCTAATTAGTACTTAATTACCCCTAATTAAGTTTAGCTAGGATCTTTTGTTGCATGCAAGATTAAAGCATAAATAAGGTAATAAAACATATTTTTTATACCTTAATCAAGAGGAATTTAGACCTTCCTTCAAATGAAGGATCTTGAGCTGCTAATTTATGGGGATCCTCCTCCTTAGTCTTGAGTTTCCAAGTTAGGAAACCTCCTCTCTTGATCCACCAAAGAAGCTCTCCAAAAAAATCTCACTAAAAGACTAGTTTTTATGAGATTTTAACCCTAAAACCAAAATAAAATTAGCTAACACTTTAGCTAATGTTATTCTAGGTTTAGTGAAGTGTTTTGATCAAGTTTTTATTGACATGCAATGAAGAAAACTTGATCTTAAAAGAGTTGGAAGTAGGCTGAATTTCTAGAGAAATTAGAGGGTTTTCTCTCTATTCTCTCTCTAAAACAAGTTTTTGTGTATGTAGAAATGATGTGTTGTGTTTATTTGACATAAAACACACTATATATAATGGTTGTGGCAAATGACCATTTTGCCCTTACTAATTATACCCCTTAACATCTTATGTTACAATTTGGGTATAATTTCTACACTTATTTCTTTAAGTGTTAGTTACTTATTATATCTCTATATAATAATTACTAATTACATCATTTTAAGCTAAAATTACAATTCTTTGTAATTTAAATAGCTAATCGTCAATTTTGACAATTTACACAAAATCCATAATTTATCCGACTCGAGTTCCGAACTCGTAAAACACTATCCAACATAATCAGTTAACTCTATTACTGATACATTAGGGTTTATATTATATTGTATTAAATACAAATATAATATCTTTTGGAGAAACTATCTTTATCAGTGTGACCGGGAGGGATCAGTTGATTACCGCCGTCAAAACGACAATAACGTCAAACTCTAGCCAGCCAAGCGTTATCGATTTACGTTAATCAACTGACTTAGTATTTATAATATATCCCAGGTTTATTCCTAATTAGATTTAATTAGTCAACGCATTATTGTCGGAGGACACCTACTCCAACAAAATCATCTAAGTTGATTATAAGGAAAGATATACAATCAAGGGTTCTTGACTTTCGAAAGAAATCAATATATATTTATTTCTATTGATAGATTTGTAACAATTTTGGTCATAAATTTACTGCAATTATATTAAACTAGTCTTATAACCCGTGAAATCACGGGGCTGCTAAAGATTATGCGTGATTGACGTTTTCAGGACATATAGCAATACTAATGCAATATGTATTTCTCGGATTATAAATTTTTTTTATTACTCCGAAATATCACTGTACTCGTTCTAGACTTTTCGGTTATTACATAAAACTCAATTGTTGTATATGAATATAGCAAGAGTATAGTGTTGGAGATGAGGAGTTAACCAATTATAGGAAGAAAGCACATTGCACTTGCTCCATATGTATTCGTTTGAAATTGTAATTAATAATCCTGTCAAAAAAAAATTGTAATAAATAAGAGAATATTTATTTGGTTAATGGGTTGTTCGAGTAGTAAGTAATTCCGAGCGATGCTTAGAAAAGTAAACACATTCACTCATCCAGATAAAATCATTTGTTCTCTGGATATATTGCCGGAAGGACGATCAAACAGGCGATATTGGATGCATCTCAGTTAGTTTTGAGTTACGAGTTCCCCATTAAACTTAGTTGATGCGCATTTTCAAGCTTAGCAGTATGTACGATTCCATGGGAACATTTGTATAAAGTAACACAAAAATACAATTATTTAGAAACCTATACTATACGGAGTATACAATATAATCAAATAAGCAACCAAGATCACAATCCTCATGAAACTACCATTTATTATAATTATTAGTATGAACGTCCCACCACGATTTTCCTGATCCTGTGACTGAATAATTGTCGTCTAGCACCGTCTCCTATGTAGTTCCTCTACATCGCGACTACCTCGATCAACCATTTCCATCACGGTATGTGAGTTTACTACCCTATTATATATGATTTTCATGAAGCCTCTTGAACGTGTCGGAAACAAATAAAATGAAGCTTCTTAGTGGTAGCAAAGTGAGAGCTATTGTAATGGCTGCTTTTATACATAGAAAAAGGAAGATTGATGGTTGTAACGGTTAACCTCAAATTATTGATGGTTTAATAAAAAACGGTCAATCTATCTTGAAGATATAAGGTTTTGCAATGTTACTTTAAGGGTGGGATTAAAAGATATAAATGTCGTGACATAATTGTAGAGCATTTAAAGACCCCATTATTATTGGAATGTGAAGGGTGACCAGCACCACCCTTCTCTTTATTAATCGGCTTGATAGACACATCGAGTTATGTGGCATTTCGTTTGCGATAAAGAGGCGACACATAGGAAATGAGGTGGCTTTTTTTTACACATCATTGCAAATGCCCTAATATCGTGCCACATCATCCATTGATGTTAGCCTATTAAAGTAGATATATAGATTATTACACAATCATATTTTTAATTACTTTGGGGCCAAAGCTTGTAATTTTACGAGTATTCTTTTTGCAGAAGCTTTGGCTTTAAAAGAAGGTGTAAAGGCAGCGAATTTCTTAAACATCAAAAATATCATAATTGAGGGAGACAATCTTTGTGTGATCAATTCTATTCGTCGTAATTGGAAGGTTCCGTGGGAGATTTCTAATCTCATTGCAGATATTTTAGAGGATTTGTCAAATTTTCACAAATTAGAAATTAATCACTGCTTTCGTGAGGCCAATAAAGTCGCAGACTTTATGGCCAATTTGGGGCATTCGTGTCCTTCTCTTACACGTTGGTTTGAGAGTCCCTCAGACTCTCTTTCCACTCTCATCCGAAATGATGAATTAGAGTGGTCTTACATTCGGGGATCATCCTAGACTTTCTTACCCCTATCAAACAAAATATATATATGTCTAATTACTTTAGACAATTTTAAGCCATAAAAAGATTATCTAACACCGTTAGAACATAAACAATAAAAATGGGGACCCTGTACAGGTTTCAAAAGTTCAGATATACCGCGTGCAAAACCCAAAGGTAAAGGGTACAACAAGAAATTTTCGCAATATTATAATTTAATAATGACACAAGTTTTACTTTCTCACTCCTCCACCCCTACAATCATGATAGATAAATATTTTTCTATTATTCAAGATTACACCTTTTAATTTTATCTCTATAGTCTCCAAATATTTGTTTTAGTTATTAACCTATATAGTCATCGACCAGAGCTGGCAACCTTGACCCGACCCGAGAGACCCGATCCGACTCACCCGAAAACCCGACCCGATTGGACCCGAAATTGTGATCACCCGAACCCGACTCGACCCGACCCGATAACGACCCATGACCCGATACAACCCGATAATGTCCAACCCGACAATGACCCGACCCGACCCGTAGTGACCCGTTATCCGACAATGACCCGACCCGTTTGATGACCCGATAATAATTAAGCTTCATAATGATCCAAATTAGAACAATTTAGTATGCATATTGATAGTTTTAACTTATTAACTAAATAAAGTCCCCTAATTATGCCAAAAAACGAAAAAATATTAACCAAAACTTGAAATGACGCGGATTAATAACCATCAGTAACTAAACCCGATTATGACCCGACCCATAACCGACCCGACCCGACACAAAATTTACCCGACATGACCCGAACCGAAAGCGACCCGAGTCAAAACCGACCCGACCCGAAAGTTCATCTTGACCCGCCAAGACCCGAACCCGATATGACCCGACCCGCCTCGACCCGACCCAAAACCGACCCGACCCGCCCGATTGCCAGCTCTATCATCGACTCATAGTTGATATAATCTTTATATTTATTTTTCTATATTCCATATGGCTGCCTGGTTTTATCTACATGTGATAGAGAGAGTTGATGATATCGTTGAGTTAAATTTTTGTGTAAACAAGGTCATTTTCTTTAATCTAGATTCTTAGAAAATGATGGAATACATATACTAAATAAACTAGGTTAGTTTAGCTTTTGCTAAGCATATTCGGTCTTTTTTAAATTCGTTTTTTTTACTTATCAATAATTTCAGTTTTCTAATTGAAATGTATATACCTCTTTAATTGCCTAGTTTGACCCATTAAATGCCACAATACGTGTCATAGTGTCATTAATGCTGCTACATATCATACGGGGAATTTCAATCCGGGAGACCTCATATGGGCGCCGAATCTTCATCCAGTACTAGTTGCAAACGAAGATTCTCCACTACAACAATTTCTCATATATCTAGCACGTCGTAAATACAAGTTCACGCTTCGCCTCCAACGCATCGAATTGGGTGGAACGCCGCCTCCAATTGCACTATTGCACCGCTTGGTAACATATTCCGACTTCAGACGGGTATCTGAGGCCATGTCCCAGGCCGGAGCGAGTCTGTAATTTGATGTCGTTTTCTCAATCACCGGTGTTTCGAGTAGGATTGACAAACTTGTGGCTCTGTAAGATTGGGCTGTTTGGTTCGTGTTTAACCGATGCACCCGATGCTGGCTCTATGTTGTCCCTTCTGCAGTTCTCTAATAGCTATCCGACCTCGTCAGAAGAGTTAGAAACGATTTGAAATTCGATATGGAGGACGACCTCCGTCTGTTTGTGTAAGTACTTTGTTTATAGTCGTTATGCTGATATGAGTCCGGCATTGTAGTGCGTAACCTTATTTCATTGTCGGTACGTTTCTACGGGTTGGCTTTTGTAGTGCGTAGCCGTGCTTCATAGTCGATACACTTATATGGGTTGGCTATTGTAGTGCGGAACCGTATTTCATAGCCGGTATGCTCTTGGTGTTGCTATCGAAGTGCGTAGCCGTGTTTCATTCTTGGTGTCCATATTGTAGTTGACCGTGTTTCATAGTCTTGGTTTCCATATTATAGTGCGTAACCGTGTTTCATAGTCGTACGCTTTTGGTGTCCATATTGTAGTTCGTAACCATGCATATTCAATAGTCCGTACGCTTTTGAATTGGTGTCCATATGTACCGCGTAACTGTGTTTTATAGTCAGTACACTTTTGTTATCTATGAGCTATACTCTTGTACTACGTAACCGTGTTTCATAATAGCCGGTATGCTTTTGTGTATGTTCTTATCATTAAATGGGTATTTTAGTGCGTAATCGTGTTTGATAATGGGTACGAGTCCATGAGGCCGGTTATACTATTTTAGTCCGTTATTGTATTTCATATGTGGTACGCTTCAATGAGTTAGGCTAGTGTATTGTCTTGCCATGTATACAACAACAAGAATAACAAGAGCAACAATCAAGCCTTAGCTTATTTCCAAAATGATTTGGGGTCGGCAAATAAGAATCTTCATCTATAACCGTCTTCAGTACGCCATAAAAATTCAAAATCATAGTGAAACCATTTAGAAATATTGAAACCTTTTCAAAAGCAATTTTAGAAAGCCATCAGAATAAGGGCAACCCGGTGCACATTGACGTCCCCGCTAAGCAAGGGTCCGGGGAAGGGTCCCACCACAAGGGTGTAATGAGGGCAAGCCTTCCCTTGTCAATTTATTTGACAAGAGGCTACTCCCACGATTTAAACCCGTGACCTATCGAACACACGACAACACCTTTACCGGTTCGCCAAGACTCCCCTTCTAGAAAGCCATCAGAATAAAAATAAAAAATAAAAATTATAAGTTTTGGACGCGGTTGCAAAGTTTAACGATCCTCAGAGCGAGTTGTTACTTCTTTTAGCTTCCACTGGGTCTCTAAGCTATATTTCGCCATGCGTACTTGTGCGCCGCGCATTTTTGAGTCGGCCCATCTAACTTTTGATGCGGCCCTACGCTCTTCCTAAGAGCGTATAGTTGTGCTTCTAGTCCGAGTTTTGGTAACTGGCAGTGGAGGCTCGCTACTTTGCCTTTTTCTTTCGGAGGGCTTGGTGTTTATTCGGCCGGAGATGATGTCCATTATGTTCTTTTAGCGTCGCGACTTCAGTCTGCTGAACTGCAGTCTAACCTTCTTCGTCATGTTGGTGTCGCCTCATTGGGGTATGCGTTTGCTGATGTTGTTGGTTGATATATTGGGTAATTCTGGTGAGATCACTGCCCCAGACTTATGAAAAGCTTGGCGAATATGTATTTCGCTCGGGTTGCTAGGGATGCCGCTTCTATTATTCTTTTACACCGCGTCAGTTGGTTTTGTGGAGTTCTCAGCAGGGTGAGCAAAGTTCTGATTGGCTTAGGGTGGTCCCTGTTTCGAGGTTGGGTCAGACTATGAATGATCGCACCTATCGTTGCGTGCCTTGCTAGTTGCTACCGTATGGGGGTGCCTTTATTCATCATGCATCACTCGTTTTCTGCTTGCTCGTGGGTCTTTGTGGGTGATATATTCAGGGATCATGTTGTATCGTGTACGGGAGTGGTTGGCGTTAAAAATCGGTAAGGGATCTCGGCTGGAAAGGAGGTTGACAATATTGGTATAATTGGTGCCGATTGTTGAAGTACGTGCTCCAAAATGTAGTCAAGGATTGTTTCCTATATTTTAGGTTAAGTGGGTTTAGTTTCCTAAGAATCAGAGTGTTAGTGGGATAGTTGGTTTTGATTATGTACGTTATGTTGTTAGCCATGGAGATCATCTATTCCATTATTTGTCTCACTCCCTGTATCAAGCCAATGGGATGATAGAAAAATCAAATAATCTTATTAAATCTTTAATTTATTTAGATAAATATTGTATTTTCCTATCATCCTATTGGTTTGGTACTGGGAGTGGGACAAATAGTGGGACAGAGGATCTCCATTGATGTTGTTAGTGGTTTCCTAAGTTTTAGCTTTTCTTATTAGTATTTAAGGAGTTGTAATATGTTTAGATTTGTGGAAGTCAATAAAAGTATTGTGGAGTTCTACTGCATTCTCACGTTTTATTTCTCTCAAAATATATTTCATATTCCTGACTTCCCAACACCGATGGCCGACCTCTTCGCCCAGCAGACATGCTGCTTTATTTTTCTTAAGTGAGATTACTTTTCTAGGCTTTTTTTTTCTTGGTTTATTGTGGACAAGGTAGAAGGTTATTCAGTGTGTAGCAGGGCATAAATGTAATTCTTAAAGGTGTTAATTGTAATGTTCACCTGATCTAGGCTAGAGATGTTGCTGTTGAGACCGTCGCGTGTAAATTGTCCAAGGGTCTTTTATGGATAATATACTTCACTTTCTTTCATTTTCATGTAGTAGTAGTATAGATGTATTGCGTATGAAATTTTATGTTGGTTTCGTCATAAGGATTTCTCTGCTCTAGACATTAATCGCTGCACTAAGAGCATTTTTAATGGATACCGGGTTAAAAGTAGGTACTAACTTTCTCTCTCCTAATTTTTTATTCTATCTCTCCCATTTTCTCTCTCCATCCCCACTCCCCACCCTTGGACCCCACATTTTTCTCTCACAAATTCTTCAACCGGGTTGAAAAGGTGGTGCAAACAATTACCACCTTTTGCTTCTCTCTCCCCAATTTTTTCTCTCTCCTACATTTTTTATTAATTTCTCTCTCCCATTTCTTCCCCCAACCCGGTGTAACATTTCCCACTAAAAATGCTCTAAGCTATGTTGCCATTTGCGAAACAAGGTAGTTCTAAATGAATGTCTGTTTTATTGTTTGAATGGTGTATCTCAGATTGTTGTTGCGTTATTGTTTAGGGTACGCCTCCATTGTTTCTTGGGAGTTGTGACGATGCGATGCATACACAGTTACATACACCCCTCTATGCATTATCTTTCGTGTAGTGCCTCTTTTTAGGGATAGCCAGGCCAGAACTCTTAGAGTTTGAAGTGTGATAAAGTACCAAAGTCTTATTTCAATTTATACATATGTTTCAATTTGTAAGATCAACATCTCTTCTTAATCCGAAGCAAAGATCCTGAAATCTAGTAGAGAGAGTAGTGCATATTGCTGAGTTTCGTTGCAATAAAGTGACACCAAATGCTATCAGTGTCCGTTGCGCAACGACAGGCTAGAGCACCAAATTTTGGCGAGTTTGAACTTAGATCTTAGAAGAATGCGACAGTCTTTTATCAAAATGAACGACATCTATAATAAGTATGATGTTGCAAAATAAAAGATAATCACCGTTTTACGGTGGTTTCATAAGAGATTCGTCTCCAAAATGAGTTTTGATCTATAATATTATGTATAATGTTGCAAAATAAAATCCAGAGAGGAAAGATTCATGCCTCAATCAAGCATATGCTTAATTGGAGTTACATTAACACGTGGGAACATCTTATATGAAGATGCAAATCGTCGTAGAATAGGTTTGTCCATGCAATCTCGGCGTTCGGCATGCTTTAGAAAGATAACAATAATAATGTTGTATGCAATAATGCTAAGTAAATTTGGATGACAGTTGACAAATTGCCCTTTCCATCTCGAAAAATAGTCAACTGAGATTATTGAACAATACTGATGTACTAATTGCCCTTTTCATAACACTGATTGAGTGATTGATCAACTAATTGTTCATAATGCGGCTGGTTTTGAGTAGAAAGTTGCAATGATATTGGAGGTTAATAATTCATTAATTTGTTAACTTGTCATCGATCCTCTCCGATATTATATACACTAAAGGAAGAATGATAGCTTGGTGTCGAAAGAATAATCTATATTATAGCTTATAGGGGGTCGTCTAGTTTCTAATACAATTATCGTGGCCAAATTTTGCATATTAGTGTTTAACAGGTTGAAATGTGCCATGCATATGTAGTTAAGGACTCAACACTAATCGAACTCAGATCACGTTATTTACAATATTCATAATATTATTGCAACTGCAATTTTTAATAACTTTATGTTTAGTTTGTGTCGTGTCATATTTTGTCATCAAGTCTAATACATCAAAAATCCCAAAATGTAACTTGATACAACACAAGATTGCAAGGCTGTCAATTAAGGGGTCACTTGGCGAAAGCCAATTGGATTAGGAGCACGTAATCAAAGTTTTCTAGTAATTAAGAACGCATGCAATCTTGGACTAATTGCTGATTGATGATGCTCTATAAATTAATTAATTTAAGTACTGTATTCTGGGTCACAAGCTTTTTGACTGGGTAAATCATTCGTCAATAGAGTTTTAAAGGTCAAACTTGCATGTCCGCCGGATACAAATATAGTGAACTCTCCAAGTCAACATCGCTTCTACTTTTGGAAGTAATACGCACATTTTGATTTTGATTTTGATTTTGCTGTTTTGTGTGTCCCTTTAAATGGTGGTGGACTTGTGGTATATCACTATATCATCGAGGGTGATTTTCGGAATCTACGGATTTTTTCTTCCATGAATAATTTAATAAGTATTATTGTACTTCTTAGTTTTTTTTTTTAGAAAAAAATAAGCTTTATAAAGAGTATGATAAATAATACAAAGTTTTGAATGAACTTGTTTCACATAAACAATCTAGTGAAATATAATTTTATCGGTGCCAATTCCGTGTCTAATGGTAACAAGAATCATTTTTGCCATGTATTAGCAAAATCAATGATATTTTTGGTTATATTGACGAGTTGAGTAGTAAAATCAATCAATCAATCAATCAATCAATCAATATCATCAATTCAATACATAATAATAAAGGAGGGATTTTTCAGGGGTCTACGTCGAAAGTTGAGGTTTTCGAGCCACCAGAAAATTCGATTTTATTTTCTTGCCTTCTGAGAGAGTCCATGTTTTGTAGGATACTAGGAAGGTTTATGGTATATTTTCATAATCATAATCTATCATCATCTAAATCTAATTCTAATTCTAATAGAAGTTATACAATTCTAATTCTAATAGAAATGTCTGGTCATATATAATCAGGTGGCTACAATAAGCTGGCAAATTATAGTACGAATAGTAGTGCGAGTAGTATAGTACGAATAGTATAGTAGTAGTAGTACGAGTAGTAGTGCGAGTAGTATTAGTAGTAGTAGTACAGTGGTAGTAGAATTAGAAGTAGTCGTCCAAAAAAGAATTCCTACTCCAATTATAGTAGTAGTAGTAGTAGTATTGATATAAAAAAAAAAAAAAAAAAAAAAAAAAAAAAAAAAAAAAAAAAAGTACTCCAATTTTTATGCGTGATTAGTCCATCACCCGTAGTAGTAGGAATAGGATTTCTACTAAGATTAGTAGTGAGTAACAGTAGTAGTAGTTGTTGTAGTAAGGTTGTATTATTCTTACCTAATTCTCTATTATTATATTTGTGTTACTAATGCTCCCAAACATTTTACATACGTGCTTATTGAAATTTTTGAGGGAGTTGAATACTTATGTTTATATTTTAGGGACTATGTTATTCGAGCTTAACCATCACAAGACTAAAATTTCAGCTAATAGTTTTCATGCCATTAACGCTACCTAAATGAACATTTCTATTCCTAAAACGAGATATAAACAATATGGAGATATAAAATAACACGAGAGTAAACAATTATACAAAGATAACTGTTAGTTTATCTATTACATACACTTAGTTACTAAAAGTTGATTGTGCAAACAATGTTCTTTACTTCTCTTACTGAGTCTTACATGCTCACTGAAATATGAATTATGATCGTGGTTGTGAAAATTAGAGGTAAAGTACATTTTCTATACTATTAGTCCTGATCAAATACTAAATATTATGTTTTAATAAAATAAAGTTTAGCGTACCAATATTTCTGTAACCTTAAATGAATTAATATCCATTTCACCTTAATATAAATATTCAATTTGAGTTTAGTTCTAGAGTCCGTGCAACGCACGGGCATTCAACTAGTACATATTAATAAAGGAGGCTTTTTTCGAGAGTCTACGTTAAAAGTTGATTTTCGCGGAGCCACCAGAAAATTGGATTTAATTTTCTTGCAACGTGAGAGAGTCCATGTTATGGAAGAGATCAGAAGAGAAATTTTTCCATAATTGTTAATCCTAATTCTACTAATTTTGATTCTTTCCATGCTTTAATTTTTCCCATATAATTCTATGGATGTATGATCTCTAGGATTATTTAAGTAGGATTAGACTATTAGGCTATATATATATATTTTTTTTTGCAAGAAGTTATTAGCTCATTTTATTCATCCCATAGTGGGGAATAAAAGTAAAACCGCTTACAAAGAAAGAACCACTAGATAGACTATCAGCCTATATATATTTATCATGCCATGCTCTCATCCTTCTTAAAGTCGATTTACTGTTTTTTTTATTATTATTGCATGCTCATATCTTTTTGTTTTTGTTTTTGTTGTTGTTGTTGTTGTTGTTGTTGTTGTTGTTGTTGTTGTTGTTGTTGTTGTTGTTGTTGTTGTTGTTGTTGTTGTTGTTTATACTATATTATGATGATTATTATCCTCGACGTCAATCTCATGATAATTTGTGTTGATACGCAGGACGATCAGATCAGAATTGTTGATGTAGTTGATGGTGGTTATGTCATATATAAAGGTTCATCCATGCGTATACCATAATCAATAATCATAGGGTGCGTAACATGATCAAGTAGACTTTAAGTGTGATTTTCGTACATGATAAAGATCATCACCATAAAAAGGTAACTTTATACTATGATGGATTATCCCTGAAATTGTCTACCGCTTAATCATATGATGAATTATTACCGCGCAACGCAATGAAGACGTACACATGCCTGGAAACATGAATGAGAATGGTCATGCCAATTGAATCCACCGCTAAAGTTGTAGCTTTTAATTTGATCGATACCGCGGCAATGATACTCACAAACATACGAAATTACGAATAGACATGCCAATCGAATTGCAAGAAAATCAAACCTACAAGCATTTCACACCATACCATAAGCATGCATGCCGAATTATTTACTTACTATTACTTTGTTTTTAAGGTGATTGGTTAAAAAACATTGTGTCATTAAGTTGATTATGTAATTATTGTGAAATCAAAGTTAAAAAGTATGTAGCTGAATCATGGATTTGTTAATAATGTGGTGGTGGTACACAAAACTTTTTTGCGTCTATGTACACTATGGCTACCCTCCAGGAGTCCATCTACAAAACATGAGGTAGGTTTATTTTTTTTTTTAGTTTCCTTTGTATAGTTTGTCTCTACTTTTTCTATTTAGTTGACATGACAATCGTCTCTTCATTACTAATCCAATTAGAAACTATTCATCATCTATTCTAAGCATACTCTCAAAAAAGTTTAGGGTCTGTTTGGTATCGTTTTTGTTTTCAGTTTTCAGTTTTTTTTTAAACCAAAGTCCCGTTTTTGAAAACCAGAAAAAGTGGTTTTCAGTTTTCAGTTGTCAGTTTTCATTTTCAGTATGTCTATTATAGAAACATACAATTAAAAGTTATATTTGCAACTTATTTAAACAAATATTTTACACAAAAAAACCAAAAACTGAAAACGGCAGTGATACCGAACGGGCCCTTACTATACACTAATCTTCATAAAAGATAGATTCCACACCCTCCGTCCCAACTCAAACGGCCCATGTAAAAATCGATCCCATATTGGGAAGGATGTACACACTATCGGTTAATCAAAGTTGCCTATCAAGTTAGAGGAAACTCTAAGACCAGTCTATGTAACTTGCTATAATTTATTTGAATAACGACCTAATTTATTTTTTCTCTTTTTTCTCTCTCTCTCTCTTTTTTTTTTTTTGTAAAAAGACTTAGACCAATGTTCATAGAAAGTGAAAGTCCTAAAAAAAATTTGGTGTAGAATGTATTACAAAAACAAAAGACGGATCTCTCTTATATATATTATACAAAAATTAGTACAATTTTTAATATAATTAAGTTCAAACTATTTAAAACTCATTTACATACAGCTAAATTATAAGAATCATTATTATGTATCAAGAAAATATGCAACTAAAGAAATATGTATACTCTACTAAAATACAGCTAATAATCCTAAAATTCAAAGTAGCAAGATATTCAAATAAACTTATTTATCAGCTATGTTCAAATTATGAAAATAATATTAGCTTATACAAGTAGACCTTAAATGAGTTTAGGCTAATCAATGAGCACACGAGTATAGCGTTTTCACAATCTTTAAAATGTTAAAACCCTATCCAGAAGTGTATAAGCTAAGGTAGCACTAAATTAACTTCCCATCGTTCTATAAATTCTTGAGAAAATATGGAGGAATATATAAATTGGACATTAAAACTTTAATCAAACGCACATGTCTCATTACTTTATCAAATGATTATTCCTAGATTAGAGTAGTAAAAGGTTACTACAGATTAGATCGTAGATCCTAAAGTATAATTATTTGATCTCTCATAATAATTTTTAGTAGTAGTAGTAGTAGTAGTAGTAGTAGTAGTAGTAGTAGTGAGTAGGAGTAGGAATAGTATACGTAGTAGATTTCGTAAGAGTAAGAGGAGGAGCAGAAGCAGTAGTAAAAAAACATACATTCCTAATATATAATAGACTAAAATACAAGTAATAATCCTAAAATTCAAATTATCAAGATATTCAAATAAACGTATTTCTCAGTTATGTTTAAATATGAGAATAATATAAGCTTATACAAGTAGACCTTAAATGAGTTTACACAAGAGTCCATTGTTTACTAATCCCATTGAATATAGGCTAATCAATAAGCTACACAAGTAGTCTGTTTTCACAATCTTTAACAAGTTAAAACCTTATTCAAAAGTGCATGAGTTAGCACTAAATTAACATCACATCATTCCATAAATTTTTAAGCAAATATGAGGGGATATATAAATTGTACAGTGAGCAAATTGAAATTCAACAAAAAAAGAGTAATATAAATCATTATACGGGTGCATTGATATAATTTTAATAATTGCCTCAAAGACTCCCTAACTTTTACAAGTTTTAAGTGACAATTCAGATCAAATATTAACAAGATAATATAAGCTTAAACGAAAATTTTAAATTTGAGATTAGATCAAGAGTCCGTGCAACGCACGGGCATTCAACTAGTACATATTAATAAAGGAGGCTTTTTTCGAGAGCCTACGTTAAAAGTTAATTTTCACGGAGCCACCAGAAAATTCTATTTAATTTTCTTGCAACGTGAGAGAGTCTCACTTTTGGAAAATTGTGGAAGCTTAGTAGATGTTGTATTTGGAAAATTGTAGAAATTTGGGAGATGTTCAAATTGGAAATTTGCATAGAATTAGGAGATGTTTAGTTGTAAGGATGGTAGAATAATCTACCTTACGAAAAATTATACCAAAATCATATTATGTCAAAAAGTTAATACTACCTATATACTCCATATTTATACGGGCATAATATATACTCATGCATACATACATGTGCCCTAACGTGCATGCACTTTTTTTTTTCTTTTTTTTTTTGTTAGTATTATTTTTCTGATCTAATTGCGCATTGTACACTTGATGATCAATTTATGTAATTCTGTATCAACTGACGTTATTTGTATATTTTCTGAAATTTTTTATTATTTATATCTTATTTCTTTGATTGTTATGGTGTAGGTACACAATTATAGGTCTAATTGTTTAAGGCATCAGATTTGACAATAATATAATACAAACTTATTTTCCACTACTACGTTGATAAACAATAGGATTGTAATATTATGTGTTTCAATACAAAAGGTATGTGCTTCTAATTAGCTGAATACGTTTTTCAATTTTTTTTTTTTTAATTTTCTCAACTAGGACACAATAGTATGATACTATGATTAATTATTACGAGAGTGTTTTACTGTACTTGATTTCTACATGAACTTACGTGCTAATTAGTAATAACTAACTTTGATTTAACGGATCAGAGCTATATGAACAAATTAGGACATGTCAATGTCAACGTTGGGCTTCTTACGCGTTGAGACCAAGCTGCACTATATATCGTATATATTGTACATTTGTACTGAGTACAGAGGTCTTGAAACTATAGTTTTATGTTAACCAAGTAATAATCATCAATACATATTAATAAAGGAGGCTTTTTTCGAGAGCCTACGTTGAAAGTTAATTTTTGCGAAGCCACCGGAAAATTCTATTTAATTTTCTTGCGATGTGGTGAGTCTCACTTTTGGAAAGTTGTACAAGCTCAGTTGATGTTCTATTTGGAAAATTGTAGAAGATTAGGAGATATTCAAATTGGAAAATTGCATAGGATTAGGAGATGTTTGATTGTAAAGATTATTTAGAAGCTAGCTTAGGAAAAGTTATACCAAATTCTACCAATTTGAAATAGACTTTTACTTCCGGCATTAGTAATTATTTTCTTTCCGGCATTAGTCGTCACCTATCATCTAATCTAAATGTTCAAAGCACCAAAGTCAATTCTTAATACTACAATTCGCTTCCCCTGTTACTCCATATGTGTCCTCTTCACGTACATACATACAGCACTAAACTCTTATATTTGTGTTTGAACTTTCAGGTCTCGATTTAATTTATTGTTTCCAAGTGTACTAACCTAATTGCAACCAATATTATCGTGTATCAATCTCAATATCAGCAACCAATATCGTGTATCAATTCCAAGTGCACTAACCTAATTCACATACCAAGCAGGTGCAACAAAGCAAGACACTTTCCGATTCATTTAAATCAACTAAAACATGTTCCAGAACAGCAAAAAGTTCAAATAGAAACCAAAAAAAAAAAACAGACCAGATTTTCAAATTGGAAAATACGATAAGATTAAGAGATGTTTGATTTTAAAGATTATGTAGAAGATAGGAAAAGTTATACCAAAGTTATACCAATTTACAATAGAGTTTTACTTCCATGATTTTTAAAGGAAAATTTTACTAATACCAGTTAAACGTTGTAGGATCGAAAGTAATACCTATATCTAAACCTATAAATATCCACGCATGCATGCTTTGTTTTTATTGTTGTTATTTTTTATTTTTTATTTTTTTTGCGTTTTTGTTTTGTACTTTTTGTATATGTAATGTAATTCTACATTGCGCATGTAGTTTATGGTAAGTGGATTTCCGTGTCGTAATTACAAGCTTACGCTAATTGTACTATATATATCCAATAATTGAAGTATTGATATCTAAATCTTTTTTTCCCATTGATTTTCAAAACAAAATTCTAATTTGTAGTACAAGTAGTAGTCAATAGTAGTACTATGTACGTAGTTGTAGCAGGAGTAGGAGTAGCAGTAGGAGGACAAGTAAATTTCTAATCACAGCAGGAGTAGTAGTGAGTGGTAGTAGGAGTAGGAGTAGGAGTATGAGATCAGAAGGAGTAGGAGTTAGGAGCAGGAGCATGTATGTAGTGGGAGTAGTACATTATGTAGTAGTAGTAGTATTAATAGTAGTAGAAATACGAGGAGTATGAGTATGACTAATCGCATTGAAAATAGGCTAATCCAAGTAGTAGTTAGTAATAGTACTACGTACGTAGTTGTAGTAGGAGTAGGAGTAGGAGTAGCAGTAGGAGTAGGAGTAGGAGTAGCAGTAGGAGTATCAGTAGGAGTAGGAGTAGCAGTATGAGTATCAGTAGGAGTAGGAGTATGACTAAAATTTCTAATTGTAGCAGGAGTAGTAGTGAGTGGTAGTAGTAGTAGTAGGAGTAGTAGTAGTAGGAGTATGAGATCAGAAGGAGTAGGGAGTTAGGAGCAGGAGTATGTATATAGTAGGAGTAGAAGTACGTTATGTAGGAGTAGTATTATTATTAGTAGTAGTAGTAGGAGTCGGATTAGTAGGAGCATGAGTATGACGAATCGCATTGAAAATAGACTAATACAAAAGTTAGATAATAGTAGATCATTAGCCCTCTTTAGAAAAATTGTACTTTAATTAGGCTTTCTATTTGACTGTTAATGTATCGAATTATTAAGGAGATAGAAATTAACACGAGAGTAAATAATTATACAAAGATAACTGTTAGTTTATCTATTGCAGTTAGTTACTAAAAGTTAATTGTGCAAACAATGTTCTTTACTTCTCTTACTGAGTCTTACAAGCTCACTGGAATATGAATTATGATCGTGGTTGTGAAAATTAGAGGTAAAGTGTATTTTCTATACTATTAGTCCTGATCAAATACTAAATATTATGTTTTAATAAAATAAAGTTTAGAGTACCAATATTTTTGTAAACTTAAATGAAATAATAAGATATCCATTTCAACTTAATATAAAAATTCAATTTGAGTTTAATTCTAGAGTCCGTGCAACGCTGCCAAATTTTTCGAAATCTGTTTCTATTTTTCATAATCAGTTTCTTTAACAACTGTTTTTTGAAAAAAATAATGAGTGTTTGGTTCTGCATACTACAAAAGCACTTCATTACCAACAATTGATCCAGAACACCTAGAACTACCTTGATCCACACCAAATAGATTATTTGAAAATAGAGGGATAGGAGAAGATAAAAATATCATATACTATTTCTAAGATACATGTTCTATTCATACTAAACAACAAAATAAACCTGAACCTTCAATATATGACAAAACATTCCAAATAGTTCTCCTAAACTTACAATCAACTCTTCAGTTCATTAGAAATGTTAACATTTTTATTACTACTCCCTCCATTTCATTAGGTAGTTGGCATTTGGTTTGAATTCCTCTCACAGATTCAAACCAAATGCCAACTACCTAATGAAATGGAGGGAGTATGTCATTGCTTAAACACATAGTCCGGGCAACGCCCGGGCACATCAACTAGTATATATATATATATATAAACGAAGCTTTTTTCGTGGTCATTCAACGCGTCTAGAGACTTTTGAATTTTCTTAGAGCTTTGTAATCTTTTGTTCTTATAAATTTAGGTAAATGATATATAACTAATTATAAATAATAAGATGATGCTATACATTTTGGGAAACAATAAGATGATGATAAGAAGATACTATACGTTTTGGGAAAAAAATAGCTTTGTAATCTTTTGTTCTTATAAATTTAGGCAAATGATAAAAATAACTAATTATAAATAATAAGATGATGCTATACGTTTTAGGAAACAATAAGATGATGATAAGAAGTTACTATACGTTTTGGAAAAAAAATATATATTGATACTACACGTTTTGGGAAAAGATGGTGTATAAACATAAAAATAGAAAAAACTTACCATGAGATTATACATGCATTTTTTATATAATTCTCCCTGGACAAGCCTTAACGATTTTATGCCAACTTGGGATATAAAAATATGCAAGATTGACTTTGCATGAATGGGAAATTTAGCAAAAAAATGTTAAGAGATTATGAGAATATAATATTTGTATGTATTTATATTATTGGGGCCGATAATACGATCATAAAATAAGTAATTAAATTATGATTACCCCTCAACTAAATATGTATTATCCAGCAATAATCAAGCATACAGAGGTTGTTTAAATTCAGAAATTCCTAAAAGTTTTCAGTTGTGAAAAGAGTTATTTGAACCGTGCAACGCACGGGTTTAAAACTAGTTATTCTATAAAATGGGTTAATCTAGAAAGTGTCCGCTTAATGTGCAGGCGTCAATTGGTCATGGACTCGTGGCCAATATATTGCTAACTTGTTTTTCCTTTCTAAGTGTTACCGTTACTGATAATGTTATCGTGCAATAAGTTATACTACAACAGATTCCTCTAGAACAATGTTCGACAAAAGATCAAACTTAGTTCGCAATTTGATCGTGCTCAAGCTCAAGCTCAAGCTCGGATGAAGAATTGGGTGAGTTGAAAAGGACCCAAGTTTTCACCAAGCTAGAGTATTGTGTTAACCCCAAACAAGAAAGAAAGCTCACCAACTTTCTTTTTTACTCAAAAGTTAATTCTCATTAGCTTTGCCTTGCGGCAGTTTATACAAAGGAAGATAATTACTAGAACCAACATTTGCACTACTAGTCACCATTTACAATTTACCAGAATCAATCCTTACGGATTTTCATCTTTTACTTTCTCCTACCCCTTGGAAAAAGAATCTCAACTCTAAATAATCCTAAACCAAAAAAAAAACAAATAGGGTAAAATGAAGAAAATAAATTAAAAATTAAACTACTACTATGTTTTTCCAAAATCTGATGTCATGAGGATAACCTAATGTACAATTCTTTTGGCTCCTCTTCCTTATTGCCCCTTGTTGATAGGGGTGTGCATGTTTCATTTTGATTTCGGCCAGGTTTTGGACCGATTTACACCCCTACTCAGCCTCGATTCTATACCTAAAAATAAGATTATTATTAAATTAATGTTGAGTTAAGCCACTTTGTGAACTTAACCAATCATCTCCACCCATTATTCAATTTAAGAGCTTGTTTGAATCTTCATCATGAATCAACCATCTACTTTTGTTTCTTTTCCTCTTCTACTTGATTGTGGTCAATTTCCAGGGACTTTTCCACTCTTGATTCCTCCTGACTTTTTGAAAATAATTGAATTGGTAGGCCATTCTGAGGCAGAGCAAATGGGCCATACTGGATTTCATTTTGTGGGCCAACAATAGACCACCTGGCACAAAAGAAAAGGAAGCCCATGATCAGGAAATGTCATCAATAAAACATCATAAGTTTTCTATTTTTAGCAACTGATTTGTACCTAATGTTTGTAAAAGCTGAAAATGTTTGGTTAAATTTAGAGTAAAAATATTTTTCACCTACCTGTACTTTGTGGTTAGATGATGTAACAGAACCAGAATCTCCAGCTTTGCCAGTTCATTGCCAGGGCATGAATGGATCCCATTTCCAAATGGCAAGTATGTATTTGGTTTTGGTGCCACCTATTCAAATCATAGGAAACAAATACAAAAATTTAGTACATAAAACTCATATGCTTTGTTTTTGCTATTTTCATGAAATAATTGGAACTTTTGGTTATGAGTTCATGACACATCAATTCACATTTGGTTGTTGCATAACTACATATGGTGGGTAGTGATTTTCACGTTCGGCCGACTGATTCACATATCATTTTCTTTCCTGAATTACGATTACTGAAGTCATTTGAGCGAAATCGTGGGTCTAGAATAATACAAGAATCCATAGAGTTTTGTTTGGAGTATAATAAAGACATAACAACTAACAAATATCCTATCAAAATCAATTCATAAAGGTTAGATATCATGTGATGATGACCTAAAGTCTAAAACTTTGTTAAAAAGATAGAACATATCCTTATCTGACCTACTAATTACATCATCATTTCATAATAACCAAGAATTTCAACAAAAAAACACCACGAAGTGAGAATTTATTAAAGTAATATACCTCAAATCTAGAGGGGTCAAACTTCTCAGGCTCAGGGAAATTATCAGGATTGTGGTGAATATTCCTGAACAATGGGAGGACCTTCCATCCCTTAGGAATAAGGTACCCTTCATATTCAACATCTTCAACAGCTTCCCTAAATGTAAAGGACAATATTGAAGCTACCCTTAGTGTCTCTTGGATCACCTTTGTTGTATAGGGCATCTTCTTGGTATCAGTCCAATTTAGACCCCTTTCTTCCCCACTCTCTTCCTTTTCTTTAATAATTGCTTCTTGCTCCTCCTGCATACGTCACCCATTCACATAATATCAGTCTCTCGTATCCTTAACCAATCATTTTACGACTAAAACTTCATTAGATATTATCACGTAAGACGGTAAGAGGGTGTGTGCCCTCTACAGTCGATAAGGGACATATATACATAAATGCGTTACAGACTCGAGTAGTGTGTAACGCGGAAAATGAACAATAATTGGTGTAGTGAAAAAGTCGAAAATTATAGTATTATTACCGTAACGGCCTGTAAGACATCAGGATGCTCAGCAAGGTACTTGACAATCCAAGTGAGTACACTAGCAGTAGTGTCCCTAGCAGCAAAGATAACACCGATGACGTTGTCGGCGATTTGTTCGTCGGTGAGGCCTTCTTTGTCACCCATGAAAGACGCTAGCAAATCCTGGTGGTCCTTCTTCATCTGCCTACGACTGGAGATTATTTGGGCCAGGATCTGGGCCAACTCTTTTCGGGCCTTCATTGATTTATTGAAAAGTGTTCCTGGTAAATTTATTGGCATTGAATTGTACCCTTTCTCTAGTACGTAGTAACATCTCTTCAAATCTTCTCTGTATTTTATCTCATCTTTCCCAAATATCGACAACAATGCCACATTGAACGTGTACTGCAAAATCAAAAATTTGTCACATCAATATAATGAAAAGTCAAACATTAAATTATGCATATATAAACTAATAATCGTCCTTGTCGTTGTTATTATTGACTTATCGTTATTATTATGATTGTTGTTGTTATCGTGTTTTTAGATATCGAATAAGGTCTTAATCGTTCAAATTATTTTATGGGGTCCGATGAAATATTTCACCGTATCGTGTTTTGGCCAAGTCAATTACGTGTTTACAAGACATATATGCATGAGTGTAACATGTGATTGATTTAGGGGTGCACACAACGGCTTGACATGGTACACCTTTCCTTGTTGGGTTTATTTTGGTTAAAAGGCTAAATTAGGAATGTAACAGAATTTGGTCTATTTTTGTTAGGAGACTAATTATATTAGGAATGTAACAAACTTTGGTTTATTTCTATTTGTACTTTGTTGTATACTCTATCCTAGTTTATCTATCCTCCCTGTTTTATTCCTCTGTTTGTTGACTTACGGTTTTCATTTCTTGGAAAGTGGTGATCATGGATCCTTCAAAAGACTTGAGGGTTTCCGAGGCGATGGAGTCGATGTCGGACACGAACACGCGTATAGCCTCAGGCATGAAAGCTTTAAGAACAAGCTTCCTTAATTTTAGATGGTAATCATCTTGGTGAAAAAAGATGGCTTGTTTACCCAACATCCTCTCTTTACTAGCAGGAAATGTTGGCTTAAACAAATTTGATCTTGTTGATAACACAAACTTCGCTGCCTCTGGACTTGATATCATCACACATGGACACCCCAATATGTGAGTCTTGAATACTGAACCATACCTATACCAATTAACAAAATCACATTATTAGTACTCGGAATTTTAAAGATAGCGGCTGTTGGTTCTCCACGTATTTATAAAAACTCGATTTTTATAATAAGAAGTGAAAAAATGACTAACTTTTTCACTTTTGAAGCAAAGAACACATTTGGGTTTTCCGAGTATAGTTGAAAGGTCTCCCCAACATAAGGGTACCCTAAGGGGCCCGGAGGAAGGGGTAGCTTTCGGTTCCGGTACGCGAACGCCGGAGATTTTAGGACGTGGTGAGCGATCAAGATTAACCCAAATGCGACCACGGCTACCAAAATGATCAACACCATTTTTATTTTTTTGTTGTGTAAATTTTTTTTTAAGTAAAATGAAACAAACTACTGGCTGATATATAAGGGGTAGAGAATTATTCTTTATAATATAAGATATGTAATGTAAATAAAATAAATGAAATGAAATGAAATGATGAAAATGAAAAAAATTGAAGAGTGTGAAGAAGAAGATTGGGGATATGGGGGTATTTATAGTGTGAGGGGAGGCAAGAAATGGGGCTGTCGATACAGCTCGAATTCCACACACGGATTCTTTCACCAGCTAAGGAGACGAGGGCACGTGTCAGTTTCTTATAGAGAATTGGATATTTGAGGCTCTACTTGAGTTTTAGTGCTACTTACTACAGTTTACTCACTATTTTATTATTATTTTATTGGAATTAAGATTTATTTTTGTAAAGTGAGGGGGTTAAAAAAAAGTGATCATGAAGGTGGTAAGAGGCAACGACCCTTAAGCAATGCTAAAGGGGTGATTTGCTTAAAAAGTAGTCTTTTTATTAAGTCTTGTTTGTTTGGGAGTGATTAACTAATGAGTTTGGTACTAGGAAGGAAAGGGGGGTGACTAGTGAGTAGGGACTCTTGACTCTTGACTTTAGGATTAGTATCTACCCCCCTTGCTTGAGTCCAAACATGCCCAAACTGGATCTTAGCTTGCTTTCTAATAGTCTTTTGTTTTGTTAGTGTTAAGTTAAATTTAGTCAACTTACACAGCACTACCTCCATGTTTAGGTGTGTTAAGTGGAGATTAAAATGAATTAGAGTTAATTAATTAATCAACTGATGTAAGTGGTTAGAGCAAGTCGAAATGTCACTCGAAGTGTAAGCTAGTTGGCTTTCAGGGTAATAATGGTGGGTTTATGAGTTAATTCGACCGAGTCATAGGAATGTATGTGTATATGCAGTATGCTGATATGCTCACAGTTGCATATAATGCATTGCTATGGAGTATTATCAAAAATGATTATAACCTTCTTCGGTGGTTCAAAAAAATTTGAGTTTTTGCTTTTTAATTAATTGATTGATTTGTGTGTATATATATATATGCTACATGATCTCTAAATAAGCTTAATTTCCATCATTTGAAAATTTCATTCTACATATGTTGCAAATCAAATCTCTCAAAAGGTGACTAAATTCATCATAATATCTCCTTTCGAGTTTTCATTGATTTATACATTTGATATGTTTCCGTCTTTAGCTAGTTTCAAAGATATCTTACTCTTTTAACACAATCTCTTAGCATAAAATGTATATTTATCAACTATAAAAGGTAGGAAATGTATGAGATCTTGAAGCCAAAAAAAAATTACAAAAAATTCGTCGCCGTGAATCTTTAATTGCAAAGATACATTTTAGAGTAAATGGCAGCCAACCAGCCACTCAGCAAAATTTTATCCAAATAACTCTATCCTGAATACAATGTAAAGTAGTATAATTTTGTCATAACTGATTAATAATAATAAAAAAAAACCTCTATTTATTTCATATAGTTGTATTACTATACTTTGTAAAATAAAATTTAAAATATCCATTATGCATATTTTCCAGATTTTTGTACATAGCAATTGTGGTTCATAATTTAATTTTAATTTTAATTTTATGAATTTAGGCAAAAGTAACGAAAAATATTCTCATTTGACGAGAAAATGTACACAATTTCAAACAAAATACAAAAAAAGTGTACTACATTTACATCAAATGATAAATCAATGAAAACAACTGTGTATTTTTTTTTTAAAATTTATTTGTCAAACCATATACGTACTCTCCTACTATTTTGCATTCGTGTTGCATATATTTATCATTTTAGAAACCAAAATCATGAACAAAAATAACAATAAAAATCTATTTTTTCAAAAAAAAAAAAATAATAATATCGATGAATAAGAAAAAGCTTAGCTTGGATAAACATAAAATGCATTGTGCATTTTTTTTTTTTGTAATTTTCTACATGATTGGGTTTCTATTTTATATAATTTTTAAGGGAACACTAATGCATAAAATTAAGTGAGTGTGGTTTTACAAATAAATTTACACATTTTTAACCAATATACACAAAAGTTGTATAAAATTTAATCCAAAATATCATTACATCATATTGTATACATTATTACCCAATTTAATTTAATTTGTCCCTAACCTGCAAATACGCATCATGTTTGACCTAAAATCTAATTCCAAGCCCAAATCATATTTTCTATGGAAAATTGCTCATATAATTACTAAAAAGTCAAATGATCTCTACAATCAGGCGGATAATATACTTAGAAGAACGTAAATTATGTAATAATAATAAACTTGCACCAAAATTCACAAAGTCTATCATAATGTTAATAATACTGCTTCTACAAGCTCATATATGTCACATATTATACACGTGTTTTTTAATTAAGGGTTGGGCTCAATCGCCAAAATAGTTCTTTGCTCCAAGTTTCAATTATTTTGTCCCTATCATGCATGTAACATAAAAAATTTGTCAAACCCAAATGCATCATTAGTCGTTTAATTTCAAAACCTTGGATAGTTATGAAAATAAGCGCTTATTACAGTCCATTCACCCCTAATAATGCCGTCATGGCTTATTACCATACATACATAATTGGTGGGTTCTTTTTTCCTCCTTAGCACATTGACCAAACACAAACTAAGAATGAAGTTACCAGAATCAAAACCACAGGCTCCAAATTAAAAGGTCAAGTCTTTGGAAATCAAAGTTGACTTAATTAATGAAATAGTTATAGGAGATCGGAGAAGCAATAATGATTAATAATGAATGCTGATGCAAGTAGAGAGAGTAGCTAGTTACAGATGTGAAGAGTGCATGTTCTTAAAACAAAAACAGTCCCGCGAAAACTACTCCGTTCGTCCTTGAAATGGTACCTTCACTGACAAGCCACAACTCATAAAGATAAATTTTGTCACGATATGCATGCATTACGAGTCCATGCATGCCATGCATGCCAGCCAATTATGTCGAGAGACATACAAACTTCTATATTATCAAAATAATTAATCAAAATTAAACACTCCGATCCCAAATTTTAATTCCAGTTGGCTTAAGTCGTCTCTTTCGCAATTAGTCAATCTCTGAATCTTACTTCATGGCCAATTCATAGCCTCAAATAATTCGTATTATTTTATATTTGACTATCGATTTTAGTTATGAGTTTTCACGTGGCATAATTTTGATTAATTCGTACCGTATGTACTGTACTGTACTATTGTTAGCTTAATTAGTTACTTGTACTCAAGTCAAGGCTTCGAATGTGGAGCATATCTCATTAATGTTTAGCATTTAAGTACTTCAAATGTAATGGATCGGAATCGATTGGAGAAGAATATGGATGGACGATCTTAAATTAAGAGAATAATTAGACTAATAATTTATTAAAAGTAATACGGAGTAGTATATAGACTATAAAGAGGTAAGTAGACAATTATCACAATTAGCTGCTCTAAGTACGCTATACGACAATAGTACAACGTATTGGTTTAGTATAAATTAAGAGGTCATGTCTACTCTTCACACTCAATTAAGTGTACATAAGGGTCAAGCTCTCGAATGTCATTGGTAGGTGGATCGATCAAGTTCGTCATCAGAATTCAGAATTGCCATTACAGTATAAAATCATTGTCGCAACGTCAAGAACTATCTATTAAATAGCTCAGACTTTTGGTTACATTAGTTTGTTTACGTAATATCAAAGCCTTATGTTCCTGATCAAGCTCAAATCCTGCCGGTAGATAGACAATAGCCCTCTTCTTTATCAGGTGTAATCTTAAGTACAAGGTATGGATAATGGACGCCTAGGCATATACTAAAGAACATTATCCGTGAGGAAGTGAGTTAAGATGTAAAACTATTGTCGGTTCAAGGCCTCTACTTTCTAACTTAGCCTTTTGACTGGAATTGTTCTTTTAAGAAAACCCACCATATACAGATCATTGATCGAACCATCAAAAATGTGAAGGTTCCCAAACATGAGTCCATGAATATGTTTGAACCCACGAACCTTGTGTGAGTGATATAAGTCATGTTTCAACTATTTATAGATTCCTCAAACAACTTTCCCCGACGTACCACGGACTGCCTTTCTAGTTTTTATTACTCTCTTGTTACTGAATTTGTCAGGGTTCCTCCCAAATCTTTCATACTCTGTTCTCAATCGAGTTTTTGAAGCTCAAGCCGATAACCAAAATGGAACACATAACACCACCTATTATGCTTGTATCATTTCAATTAAAAGTTTTAACTAATACTAATTGAGTCATAATAACAGTACGCCTACTATATCGACCGTGTGGATATGAACGTGCTTGTACTTCACATATATCCCGTTAGATTTAAGAAAGCTCCTCGCATAAATTGAGACTTCGGTAAAAATGTTGTAACTCTAATATCAACTAATTGAGTGCTTAAAAGGATTGATAATACTACTCATACCAACAAAATCGACTTTCCTTTTAGGAAACACATGTGCTAAGAACTCCACAATTAAGCGTCATTACTGGTGAGTATCTCAGGATGGGTGACCTCCTGAGAAGTTTGTGAGGGTGCGCATGAATGAGGTCAAAGTGAGTCGAAAGAACCTGTATTGAATTGTGGGGTCAGTACATTGCCTGGCGAGCTGCCATAGGTGACTACTTTCAGATCAAGTGATGAGCCGCAGTGTTACAAATGGTATCAGAGCAACCCTGTGACCGCGAGTTGATTCTGTGGTCAGGAGTACCTAGGTCAGCAGCATAACAGGGGAAAGATAATCCTAGAGTTAGATTGTGATTGGTTGTCAGGGGCAACGAGGACGTATGTTGCTTCCTTAAGAAGGGGTGAATGTAATATCCAAGTTTTCAGAGTAGGTTTAAAAGATATAAGGAGCTCACATAATTGCTTAAACGGTTGATGATGTTACTCATACCAACAAAGTCGGCTTTCCTTTAGCAAACTCATGTGCTAAGAACTACTCCACAGTTAAACATGGTTGTTGGAGAGTAGTCTTAGAATGGGCGATCTCTTGAGAAGTTTTTGAGGATGCGCACGGGTTAGGTCAAAGTGGGCGAAATGACCTGTGTTGGTTTGTGGGGTCAGTATATTGCCTGACGAGTTGCTATAGGTGATTACATCCGACTGGTGATGAGTCAAGGTAGTGTTACACTTGCGATATAGAAATTTCATAAATTTTTTTTCGAATACGTTTTCGTTAAATCGAGAGTCAAATGTCGCTGGCCGGGACTCCGGTTCTATACCAGACGACACCCCTTGCCGTCGGCCGGGAGTAGTAATAACAGGAGAACTAAATGCCAACAACAACATCATGCAACATATATAATCTTTGAATTATGTTAAAGTGTGGATACTCCAAGCTAGCTTGTAGTCCAAAACATTGAATTGGAGAAAAGGATGAGGAACAACTTTTTGGTCATTTATGATTCTAATGTCAAAGAATTAGATCACACTCACGTACTACCAAATTACCAATGTCCCCCAAAACAAGCAAATACTTTTTCTTCAAATCTTAGTACTCCGTATATATTCAAACTTCAAATCTTACCACATTTTACTAACTTTAGACCACACAGCTGTGCTGTGATATCATGTCATATCGAATTTTTTTCACGTCAATAATAATCAACGACATCAACTAACCAAAAACTACGGGAAACATTAATGGAAGATGGAGGTCGTCCTACAGCTTTTTGAAGTATTTATTCAAAAAAACGTCATCCACGTGTTAGGCTATGTTATCTTGTATGGCATATAATATATTTTGTTGCCTCCGCTTGCATCATATTGTTACACGTGTCTTGTTGATGTGGCGACACGTCCACCATTTACATGTTCCTTGGTCAGCTGCATGGGAGGCGTAATTTCTCTGTTTTTGAAAGTTCTCCCCCGTTTCATGAAGTGATCACTTGTTCATGTTCTTCCTTTAATTCTTGCCACTTCCTAGTGTCCATAGTATTACGTCCTTTCCGTAAAGTTATTACGCACAACGCACATGCATGATGCTCGAAACTAGCAGCAACGATGACACATGATACCGCATTTGCGCTCCTGTTTCGGGATGGATAGATAAGTTACTAGTTTAGAATGGTTTGAAATTAATTAGAGACATATGACGAACTTAATTATGTCGAGAGGTGTTAAAGTGTACTGTAAAGTTATTGTACGAGCCTAGCTATGTGATTAAACTTTTGTTTGATTTTAATAACTAAACATATTATATATGAGAGTCTCGATCTGATTCTACGGTCGCAAATTCAAATAATAGACCTTGTTCAGCCAGATGCATGCCAAACTCAAGTAGTTGCGTGCGTTTTTGCATATATAGTCCAGGTTTCAAGCCCAACGCATGGACGTTATTCATGTGAGGTATAAAGTCAACCTAGGCCTTCTAGACTTTAGAGGTCAGACTCTAAAACTATATATTAACCAACTCGAAACCAAGCGAGAAATTCCACCAAGTGATCGACCCTACCGAACCTTCAATTGTTAAAGAGTACATGCTCAACCAACTCAATTTTCACATCTTTCTCGCATTTGGCTCGTAAATACATACAACTAATTTAGGGGTATAATATAAGGATTATATATTTATATAATTAGATGCGTTTCCGGAATTTAGATGATTAATACTCTTTTTCTTTTCGGGTTTAAGAATTAATAACGCATCAAATTTTTGTGATTTTCAACTATTATTTAACAAGTACAAAAGTAGGAAATTAAAACAAGAAACTGTAATCAACAAAAATACAATTCTACCAATTTCTCTCTCCTTCCTCTCCACCCAACCCATGCCCCACCCACCATCCCGGCCTCCGGCGAACGCCGCCTTCGCGGGCAGAATAAAATGACATCCTAGTTGAGGTGTGGTGAACCCAAATCGGGAAATGCTATTTTAAAGTGGTGGAAAAACGGGTTTAGGGTAGCGGCGTTGGGTTGGAGTCCGGTCAAGGTTTTTATTAGTTTTTGGGACTCACATAAATTTTATACATAAATAATTCCTTATACTTAAAACTTAAGGGCTGGAGTATATAGGAGCACCTAGTAATGCCGCTGGAAATAGGTTTCAAACAACCTGGGACAAATCGACAATACACAATCATTCCGATTTAAACTTATAACTATATTAGACCAAACTTAGGCTTTGTATGATAGGAATGCATTTTTCTGATCTAATCTAATCTAATTTGATTGCTCTTGATCTAATCTGATCTGATTTGAATGACTCTGAACTTATCTGATCCAATCTGAATTAATTGAAATTGATTGATTTTTAACGAATTAGTGTCACTAATAGACCAAATTCATTGATTGTTATATGAGCAATTCTTTTTTTTTTTTCGAAACGGTATATGAGCAATTCTAATCTGATCTGATCTAATCTGATTTAAATGACTCTTATCTAATCTGAATGACTCTGATGTGATCTAAAGAACTACTTTTATTAAGTTATATCAAACACAAACTTAATTAAACGATACAATTAGAAAGGGAGTTTAGTCTACATTATCCTATTTTTCTCTTTGTAAACACATGGTCTATCGTCTGGAAGCCCGCAAATTTTGTCCGACGATTGTGTATGCATTCAAGCTTGAAGTTCTCGTTTTGAACAATTTTTGCCAGGTGCTAAATTTACCGAAGTTGCTTTTGAAGATGCCCTACTTTGCCAACCTAATTAACTCTTTTTAAATGCATTTCCATTGAATTTTTGAGAAGTTGCCAACTCTATTTTGAATAATCGTGTCACTCATTCTCCAATCAGGCTTTTTATTTTGTGTTAGAAAGTCACAATGTTTGAATAATTCTTAAAAGTTACACAGTTTTAATAGATATTCTCTTAAACGGTATAACATCATGCATGGATCGGAATGGAATAAAACGTTGCAGTACACAAGTTATAATCCTGGCAAATTAAATTATGATGTTACTTACAGTATTTGTTGTGTACAAATTATTGGACAAGTTGAGTCATAACTCAACGAATCGTGAATATTAACTAAATAAGCATGCATGATATTGTTTCGAGAATTACTAGCCCCATTACTATGCTAGGACCCTGTGCTTGGAGACAGTATTTAGAGAAAAATAGGGAAAGGGTGGACTACAGGCGGCCACAGGTGTAAACCCCAAGCCACTACTAACTCGATCTCATTCTCCATATTATGCCCTAAAACAGTACTAGAGCTAGTAATACTCCATCAGATCACTACTCCACATACTACATTACTACGTGCATGCATGTAAAGGAGTACGTACATTTAGCCGTCCCAACTGTATGTCCTTCACAATAACTGGTAATCAATTTGAAAAGGTGCCACTGACCTCCATCTTGGACAAACGTCACCTACTAATCTTTTTGAATTAATTGAAACCTCGACTGACTTTTTATTATTGTTTTATTTTCAGAATACATTGAGCAAGAATTTCATCAACAGAGCGACAAGGGTTGGGTTGGGTCCATTGGTCAATCGAGGAGGCGATTAAATCTCTTTTTTCTTTTTGTTGTGATCTCAAGTTCAATTCTTATCAAGTTATTTAGGGTATTTGAACTCGTGATTATGTTTCAGGACTCGTAGTTTATTGCACCACGAGTTTTAGTTTGTACCGGAGATAACAGCTACTACTATATATTATTATGTGTCATCGATGTAAAAATACATGAGAAGCTTTAGTTTAATCAATACTGAAAGTCTGGAAGTAATTGGACTCAATCATAAGATAACCCATGGTTTATCGATCAAGCAACAAATAATTAAATGAAAGTTAACATTGGTGGATTATCACGACATCAACAAATTAGATAGATAAAAGCAATCACACACTGAGTCAGAGCGAGATATCAGACGCTTTAATCTCGACATGACTTTATACCACTGTGGTTATCTATGTACGACCAAATTGGTCATGGAGTACGACTAGGAACATCATCTATCTAATCTTTTGAGTGTCCAATTAATAAGAAGACTTTAATATCAAATCTGGATTTATTTAGACCCTTATTCTGTTGTTGTCTTTAAAATTTCAGGTCCCTCCGCCATTATATTATTACTGTAGTATTATTGATTGATGATATGGGTCTCAAAAAACATACGCGTAATGGTGGTGGGGGTGTTTTTTTGTACACAAGTGTATGAATTTTGGTATGTTTGCTAGCTAGGCCATAAATTGAAAGGGTAGGGGAGTATTCCGTATTAGCTTGTTTTGTTACGTAGAGGTTCCGTACTTAGAATGCCAGCATGCATATCATACTGATCTACATATATACCGACATTATTAGGCGGCCGAAATTTTATGTATATGCTTTGGAAATACTAACTACTCTGTACAACTTATATCGTGCATGAGGTTTTCAGTATTACTCCATACACCATACTCCATGACTCCATGTTAGATGAAAAAAGAAGTCAAAGACATATACGGAGGGCTTATTGTCAAGTTTTCGACGTCTAATATAAGCACTTAATTATTTGAACGGATTTACTACAACGTTGTACTTAAAATGATGATTCCAAATTAAATGAAATTAATTTGTAGACACGTAAAATTGTCAACTCATAATGAACTCGTATGGGATAAAGTCAACTCATAATGAACTCGTATGGGGTAAAGTCAACTTATAATAATTATCTTTAGAATAATTTTCCGAAGGGATCGTACATATACTAATGTCAACCCACATATATATTAATCATTAAAACATCAGCAAAAAAATCCCTGGGCTGGAATTTCTAATCATGGCTCATGATTCAAAAATTGTTCACTCATTAGTCATCAGTTTAATTAGAATGATTACGTACACCTTTTTCTGACAAATGACAACAATATATTATAACGTTTACACTACATGAGCGAAGAACGAAAATGTTGACGAAGATGAACCAAGATTTTGATCTCCAAAATCAAGATATTAAAAAAGAAGTTAATTAATCATGAATGCATTGCTTTGTAGAGAAAATTACTTACTACCTGTAATTAACGGTAGTCAACCATAATATATTTTTTTTTGGGCTAAATTGATTGATGAGTTGACAATAGTGCAAATGTGCAATTCCATGACGATCTCTCATCAACCATCTTACTCGGTATTATTCATGTGCAATATATTGTGACAATAATGAATTATTGTACCATCGGGTGTTGCTAGGATTGCAAAATTTTATAATTTAGTATGTTTTTAAGTTGTTATTTGATTAGTCGTCGTAATATCCCTCCTTCTAACAAAATTCGTGTGTTTAAATGAAGTGCTCGTTCTTATTTATCATTTTTATTGTACGTATAGAGATTTCACAGGGCTTTGACACTTTTATGGCGCCAACGAACCAACCAGTTTTGTTTAAACAAAATGTTAGTTTGGTGTCATGATTTCAAACTTGAAGATGGGTTGACATTTGTGTATTAAGTCTCCCAATGATCAAATAGATCATCCGTGACGAAGGAAAATGAAACTCATTTTGTTACTTGCTACAATTCCAATTTGTAATACACGTGTTATCTCAAATAATTGACTTCAATTCGGATCGTTGAAAAATGAAAATGTCCACGCAAGAAATGGATTAACAATCGTGCATAATATTATATGATACATATAATGTGCTTATATAAATAATGGTTGACATACATCGTTACATATCATAATATCATCATGAATTGAAGTGAAAGTATATATGTTATTCATTCACTTATTGGCGTGTTTGTTCTACCAATGCAAATGAACGTGTTTATTGCATTTCTTAAAAGTGGTCTATGAATTCTTGATAACGACATCATGGGGTGTAAGTGTAACGTAATAACTTAATAATCAAGATCCTGTTTCACTAATGGTTTAAAGTAGATTATTACTTACAATATTGTTTATAGCATATGATTATGTAAGGACACTGCGATAGATGTACAATGTCGTACAAAGAGAATGAGTTTGTTAGATATACATCAATACGGTGGAACATGTTACATTGGCAAAAAGTTTACGACGGTGTAGATCGAGCTAGATTAGCAATTTAGCATCATCCTTTTTATAGGTAAAAGGATTCTTCGGCCTGTAGATTAGATAGATCATCGAGTTTACAGTAAATAGCAAATAATTTTAGAAATGGCTTTTTGGTTTTTAAGAAATCAAATTGTGGCTTACGATTGAGTCATTACTCAAGAGTATCAACCTGTATCGGAAGAAGATCCCTTGATGATACTCAATATCAACCTGCATCCAGGTTCACTTAGCTGTATATATATTTCATATCCATGAATCCATCCCAAAATTTCCACGAGTTATCCAAGCTAGCTAGGTGCGCAATTGCGCATGCATACATGGTGTAAACATGCAGTAGTGTGTAGTGACTAGTGAGTGGCATTGCCCTAGCTACTTTCCAAAGATTTGCTAGATCATATAAAAGGGTGAGAGAATGACACTATAAAATAAAGAGGCTAAATTATTGTGCTTGATGACGTTATTATTGATCTTATTTCTGTCTAATTATTTTCAATTTCTTACGATAAGTGGGAGGGAATTGAAACACACACATAACCGTATAATTATTAATAATGTAGGTTATATTTGTAGGGAGTTGTGAGCTATATATGTCTTTAACTCTTTATAGTTGTATGTTCGGATTTGACATCTTTTGATGATGTATTGATGTGTAATATAAATCGTCCTCAAAACCCTGTTAACAATTTAGAGAAAAATGGAGAAAATAAGTATTAAGGATAAGAATCGAGCCTAGTCATATAATAGCACAAGAACATTGGGTGTAATATAGTGGCCAAATCAAAAAATATCCAACACAATTCTCACACAATACTAGTTTGCATGCCCGGCCCGCGTCCGGGCTAAATAAATTTGATCATTTTATTTCTTTGTAAACAAAAAGTTTTATCAATAAATTTTATCATTTATAAAACTTTCATTTTCCATATAGATGATGTGGTTTCTGTTCAAATAAGTAATAAAGAACGTATAAAATAATATGGTAAAGATGCAATCAATTAATTAGTAAATTTTGATTATCTTTAATAAAAACTATTGTGAATCTTTTGATATGGAAAACATCACTTATTTATCACCATATATGAAATGTTCATCTACAATAACTTTAAGTGAAAATACATTTTAATAACTTTCCATATAAAATAACTTTCGAGGGTCACATTTTAATAAAATACATCTTAAATAATTTTTTTAAGTGAAAATTAAAGAGGCATGCCACGTGTCATGGCAGATGGCCTAACTGAAGCCGATGAACGTGGTCGTTGCCTCTAACACAGCTTTTAATATATAATATAAGATTTCCGCTGTCACCATGCACAAATGCACAAACACATACACTATTTGTTTACTTGAAAGTTTCCCAGTGTCTTTCCTTTTCGCTCTCTAATTACGGCTGTAATCAACACACTCAACACTTCACTTTAAAACACATACACAGATACCTGATCCTCTCTAAAAGTTTATATCTAACTTTAATTCATGTTTTTTTGCTTGTTTTATACGAGTACTACTTGATTGTGATGTGCTTGATGATATTATTATTGTTGTAATTAAGTGCCCTTTTTGCGTCTCTTATTTTGTTTTCCATAGTCTTACATATATTTGAGGGCCCTTGATGAATTATAACCAGTTGTTTCTGTTTTCTAATGGATTTATACTAGCAATTCCATTATCTAGCTTAGCTTGTAATTCAAATCCGACTCAAGAATGCAGCTCGGGTTTAAATTGAGATCAAAGTCGTATCTCTTGTAATTTAAAAGTTAATTCATTAACATTTCGATCTCGAGAATTTCGTAAAAACAAAATAAAGGCAATTCAATTGAAATAAGCAACTTAATCCTATCGATTCTCTGGCCGTAAATTTTAGTTAAATATCGCTAGTAAAATTAAATCTGGTCGATTTCCGTACCTACTTGACCAAATGCCCAGGGTACAGTCGAGTTTGTAATTGGATATATCATTGCTTCCAACATCGGAGCGACAAGCAAGCAAGCAGGAGCCGCAAGTGACAATAAAATAATAGGAATTACAGTAGTATAAGCAGCAAACTGGCAAATGTGGATTCTCTTAATCTAGAAAGTCACAATCAGAAGAAGGTTTACTCGTAGGATGCAATTTGCAAGTGATACTATGATTGACGTATCCGCGTTATGGATGGATCGGATATACATTAACTTATATATTCTCATATGGTTACAGCTCCCCCACTTTGGATTTATTATACTCCGTAATGTATTTTACCGTTGATTATTCATGTTATATTGACAACAACTAACATTAGGTTATAGTGCCCCCACAAAACACAGGAGCGAGGTCCATCCCATAATTTGTTATTACTATTATTAGTAATAATAATACTATAAAACAAACAAAAACAACTTTCTTGTTTTTGATTTTGTGCACAACTTGAGCGTACGAGCCAAAATGTACGTTGTTTCTTGGAAGGACGGAGGCCGTTTGTTGATGAGCTGAGGGGAAACCGTAAAGTACGGGTTAGGTGTTTAGTTGGGGTTTTTCGAACATCAGATGATCCAGTCTATCAATTAGATTTAGTTTAATAATTTATAATATACGAAAATGAAATACTATAATTGAGAATCAAAGTTGTAACTTGCATAACTTTTTGGATCATGATTGGCTACTTGAGCTTGATGTAACATCTTATTTTAGCAAGAAATCTCAACCACAAGTTTGGATTATCAATGCTAGTTGTTTTGACTTGGTGAAATTGACAATTTTGTATTTAATTTGTTCTATTTGTGAAGAGGGGTGTTTAGGAATGGACTATTTTTAGTAGGGAGGTTATAACTAAATTGACTTTTAAGTTGCAACTTCATGAAACTTGCAAGTTATAGGGGACCAACTCTTTTCATATATAGTCCAATTTAGCTCACAGGGTGATGAGGAATCTATTAATCACATGTCAAAACGAGGTTACTTATTGATTATCAAGTCCTACTTGGTTACTCTTAAAGACCAGTAAAGAACAATAATTGTATATATTTTCGAGATAGCATATTCGTATGTCAATTGTTACTCCTAAGTCCTAACCTACAAGGCTTCATGTAGTGAGGTAGCGAATCCAAACTTTGTCAGAAGTATTTTTTGATGACGGAAGTGGATATCATGTATCGTGTGACTGTGTGAGTGACGGTATTGTCACGGAATACACATAGTAGGCGTTAGAAATGTAATGTGCTTTCGGAAGAAAGGTAAAACGATAAGAACAATTTTTAGTTTCAAATAGTCCGGTGAGGCCCGTACACGAGTGTTATGGATCCAACGAGCACTAACCCCGTCCAAATAAAAGCAAATTGTATAAGGAGTACGAATTGGGCGGCCCATATCAAACTGTACCCAACAATATGGAAAATTATTATGTAGACCCGGGAGTCCGTACTCCCGCTGACGTAGCTAGCATGTGGGCGCTGATGTGGCGGTTGGTTGAATAAAAACCGGTCAGGGTAACAAGATACAGAACCGGACCAAAAGTAAGAAAAAAAACTCGGCCCAATATCATCACTTACTTCGCATTCATCTCTCACATCCCCATGCCGGCGATACACAAACCAGCGTCACCTATCGGAGACGTCGCCGGAAAGCTAGCCACAATCCATCGTTCCCCTCCGCGCCATCGACGTCGACCACCTCTCACCCACGGCAGCCTTCTCTTTCGTTATTTTCTCCCCCTTCCCACCCAACACCTACCCCCGATCGCGCCCCAATCACCACCACCCACCACAATAGCCGCTGACCGATCACCTCCCTCGATCATCCACGCCGGCGACTAGTGGGCGGAACAAATTAACATCAATTTAATCTAACGAAAGAAAATTAATAAAATGAGAATAAAAACAAACCAAAAAATAATGATGAAGAGTAGTATGAACGAGGAGAGAGGAAAGATACAAATGAGGGAGATAAAAATGATAAAAATGATTTGTGATATATTTGTGCCGGTGAGGGGTGTATTGGGAAAAAAGTGATTTGTTCTATTTTTTTTTTAAATCAGTTCTTTAACTTTCTGAAGGGTGCTAATGACTTCAATTCTATTTTATGTACTTTTTAGAGTAAAAAGTTATGTACGCTAGTGTATAGGTTTTGTACTTTATCGTATTGATTGTATACAAAATGTATTAGATATGTTCTTTACGACATCAATTATCTACCTTAACTTATTTGATATGTACTTTAACGTCTAAATTACTCCATACTTTAACATATCATTTATATGTACTTTAGCATAGAAATAACGTACTTTAGCGTAAAAATTACGTACTTTAACATCTAAATTATATACTTTAGTATATCATCTATGTACTTTAGCATAAAAATAACGTACTTTAACGTCTAAATTATGTACTTTTAATTATCATATATGTACTTTATCGTAAAATACGTACTTTAACGTCTAAATCATGTACTTTAGTATATCATCTATGTACTCTAGCGTTAAAATAACGTACTTTAACGTCTAAATTATGTACTTTAGAGTAAAATAACGTAAGCATGTAAGTACCTTAACGTCTAAATTATGTACTTTACCATATTTGTTATATAATTGAACTTTTAAATTATGTACTTTAGTGTTTTAGTTATGTTCTTTAGCTTATCAATCCGTACTTCATCGTAGGGAATATATACTTTTAACGTATTGATTATATTCGTACTTTAGCGTTATTTACTTTAACGGAGCTATTATGCATTTAAGTTTAACAAATCTCGTACTTCAGAGTATAAATTAACGTTTCAATTTAAAAAAAGAAAAAAAAAAAAAAAAAAACTTACGAACCTATGCACAGAACACCTACAAAGTACTCACAAAGCAATGCACACAAAAGCTGACACGCGGCCACGATCATTTTCCACTTGCATTTCTAATATACACATTTTCTGTGATTGAAAAACCCAACCTACCCTTCTTCCACACCATATTTCATTATTTCCTATTCATCTCTCATCCCTTTTTCTCTCTCCTCCCTAGCCTCCTCATCTTCACCCGAGACAGTCACTTCCTATTCACAAGCCACCACACCAATTTAACTTGCATGCACCACAACCATCTTGAACTGGCTGTATCTGTGTCGAGCAAGAGAAAAAAGAGCTTCGCGCGCGGAGGGGACGTCACCGGCAGTGGGAAAGGGAGGTGATGTAACTGATGTTGCCGGCTTGAAGTCCCTGTTTAGCGCCACCGGTGACGGAGGTGGTGGTGGCTTCGACGGCGGCTGAGGCGGTGGTACCTCTAGGAGAGAGAAAAATGGGAACCACAACCATCGGTTTGGTTTTTGTTCAGTTTCTTCGCGTGCGATTTTTCAGCCTTGGCCGGTTTTCCATGTTTTTGTGTATTCCGGTTTTTTAATAGAAACCGTGACGTGGCACCTCGGGACTACCTACCCTCGGGAGTAGGGTATACGCGCTGCAATATACAGAGACTCATACCACCAAAACAAATGTAATGGACTAATGAGCTGAAACTGTCCTTTAACAAACCTTAACTATAGTGGGCCAAACGCAAAAGTTAATTTAGAAACGGTTTTTCCATCATGTGCTCTAACAAATATGAAGACGGAGTATGTTACAAAAAATGCACATAATGAACTCTCTCAACTCTTTCCTTTTATAAACACCAAAATAAGAATAACTACATACGGAGTAGATCGATACCTCATCTTTCATGGTGCAATATCAGTAATCTATTTGAAAATGAGTTAATGTCCTGGTTTAATCGGATTTACGACCCGATTTTATTTTAACGCACGATTTTGGTCCTACTTTTTTTTCATTCTCCAAAAGCTAAGCTTTTTTTAGACACAAAATTTGATCATTCTTATGTTCAAGCTTTTATAATTTATATCAACTAAATATACATATCACATCATTGCAGTCTCATTTGTTTTTTGTTTTCATATTTGTTTACCAAATATACTAGGTACTCCGTATTGATCATTTATTTGTTAATAACATACCGGCCGTCGGTATGAAAATACAAATTATAATACTTATAAATTACAACTCCATTAGTGTAACTGTGTAAGACTTTCTCATGTAGCAACAAATAACTAAGACTTTTCCAATGCGAGAAAGTCTTACAAAATACGAACTCGACGTATAATAATCAACACATAATCGCAAGACAATGGAAGCGGTGGCTCTGACCTGACTAGTTGGAGAAGAATCTAAAGACTGCATTTTTATAAAATGATTTGATTTGAATAAAACTGATCTAATTTGATTTGATATGAATAGATATGATTTGATTTGATTTGATCAGAACTGAATATATTGATAAAAACAACTACATATAAATGAATTAATAACTAGAAATAGACTACATTAATTGATTGTTATTTGAATAATTCTGATCTGATCTAATTTGATTTGAATAAACCTGATCTGATTTGATTTGATTGAATAAATTTGATCTAATTTGAAAATACTATTTAATCGCAAATTATATGGTACACCACGGTGTATCATGCCCATGGTGCACCTCCTCACAATAGAGGAGTAAGGACCACACTTAAAATAATTAAATTATTCTAAGTGTGGTCCCTACTCCTCTATTGTGAGGAGGTGCACCATAGGCATTGTGCACCGTGGTGCATGGTATAAGCACTAGGGGTGTTCATTTCGGTTAACCGAACCGAACCGAAAATTCGGTTCGGATAAAATTCGAACCGAAACCGAATTTTTCGGTTAACCGAAAATCGGTTAACCAAATTTTCGGTTTGCCCTTATCTTGAACCGAAACTGAACCGAAACCGAAAATCAGTCGGTTATTTCGGTTAACCGAACCGAAACCGAACCGCCACATACATTTTTTGAAAAAAAATTCAAAAAATAAAAAATTGGTACGATTTCGGTTAACCGAAATTCCAAAACGCCGAACCGAAACCGAACCGAATAACCGAATTTTTTTTCGGTTCGGTTAACCGAACCGAAAAAATTTGCGGTGCGGTTAACCGAACCGAAAAAATGTGCGGTTTTCGGTTATTCGGTTCGGTTAACCGCGGTTCGGTTTTTTCTGAACACCCCTTATAAGCACTCCTATTTAATAAGCTAAAGCGCACATGATCTAAAAGGAACCAACTAATGAATTAAATTTAATCAAATACGTTTAGTCAGCAGGAGTACGTAAGAATTAATTGTCTTAGTACTAAATCCGACAATAATACACAGTCACACACACAAACTGTCGCACACTTGTTTCTTTTACTTACTCCAGTTATTTGTTCGGATCTAATCTAATCACTAATCACCCAGAAAATGTTCACTTAATCACTCTTACTTAACACTAATTACACAGAATTGACACTGACATCCCACCTTCTCCGTCATCTTCACCTTCATCATCAATTCAAAATCAAAACCCTAATTTTGATTGATCAGCATGAATCTGTAACAACAAGAAAAAGAAAATCAGGAATTAGAAATGAAGTGGGGAAATCCATGCGAAGAAATGGCGAAATCAAAGCCATTGTTTCTTACAATATACGCTACTGTTGTTATTGGAGTGTTCTTGTCTTCAGTTTATGTCTTCTCTGCTGTTTACTCCTCTAAACCACCCTTTTCTCCCACCATTTCTATCTCCTCTTCTTCCCCCAGTAAGTTTTATTTTTACCCTTTTCTTTGTTTTTTACTTTTCCTTTTTTTTTGGTTCATTATTTATTTACTGTTTCTATAATTAGAATTTGTTTCTTGTGTTATTATGCATGTGTTAGTTTGTGATTGATCATTATTGATGTGTGTAGTTCAATATATACTATTGTGTTAGAATGTTATATTTATGGGAGCTTGGTTCTTTTTTTTTTTTTTTTTTTTTTTGACAACGTCTAAATAAGGGAGCTTGGTTCAAAGATGAGGAATTTTGTGAGTCCGTTTTCGCATTTTTGGGTAAAGTTGAAGATCATTGTGTGGCTGGTTATTCTAGTAGTTGGTGTTGTGTTGAGGTGATGCCATTGTATGAGATGATCACTGACAAAACTCCCATAATTTCGCTTTTAGCTGAATTAAACTTCAAATGTTACACCCCACATTTTGTTTTCTTATGATTAGGGGTGAAGGGTGGGTATGGTGTTCTCAGTTTCGGGTGATCTTGTACTATTAGATTGTCTCACGCAAGAATTTTTGATATTGGAGTGATTCTAAGGTTAGGTATGTTCATTTTAGATGAACTTATCAGTTATCAGGGTTCAATTACTTTATTCTGCTTTAGAGTCTATTTCAGCTGATTTCGGGTTTGTTTGCTCCTGATCTTCTGCTTCCAGCTAGTCTTGAGTTTTGACATTAAATATGGTATTAGTGTTCCGTGCTTAACTAAATTCGGCTTTTTAAGCAATGGTTCGTGTAAAAGGATGAGTGAAGTGAGAATTAGCATTTGTTGTATCGTTCACACAGTCTTAGTTGAATGGAATCCCCGGCTGTTGTGTAAACAGTTTAGGTATGCAGATTGCAGACTATCAAAGTATATAGAGACATGGAGAATTTGAGCGAGATTTAGCTTACTGAACTGAATGCACCGTATGTGAAAATGTATGTTCATATGTGGAAAGTATATCCAGATTTTTTTACTAGAATACACTTTGGCTTCATTTGTTCAGAAGAATGATGCAACAACTGCAGATGTTTGGAAAATAGAAGCATCTGAGAGTAACAATTTCAGAACTTAGACCTCAAATGAGTGTTAGACTCTGTTTCTGGGAGCTGCTGCAGCTTACAGTTTCTGTTCAGCAGATATTACCACATTTAGACAATTCAATTGCTTCAGGGTCCGATTAACCTACAAGAACTTTTACAAATGCAATTCTGATACCACTCTTCTGCTCTATTTAGGTCTAAACTCTAAAATATAGGAAGTCAGGAAATGAGCCTTAGTTTGTCACTAAAGTTGTGAGCCTTTATGGTCCAGTGGATGTATTTTTCCATTAATTCTATCCGGCTGCGCAAATGCTTCTTTGCTTAAGCACTCCGGCCTTGAGCTTTGACTAGGATCAGAATCTTGAATTATTGTGATGGTGGATATATCTACATAAGGCTGAAGAGAAAATATGCATTATGATGGTTAATAAAGACAAGTTTTTTTTTCCTCCTGTCTAGTGGTTAGGGTTATTTTTCACCAAACTGGAGGTCATGACTCATGAGTTCCACTCTTAGCAGAGGCGTTAGTACTACTTTCAATGAAGTGTTGTTCCACCATATAGGAAGATGGACCTTGTTCTCTTGGTCTGTAAAGGCAGGATGTATGAACTGCTTCAAAAGAACGAAAGAAAGAAACAAGTTTTTTTTTTTTTTTTTTTTTTTTTTTTTTTTTTTTTTTTTTTTTTTTTTTTAACGCTGCGCCAGCCTTTAATGCTCTTATGAAACAATATTCCGAAGGTTCTATTTGTACAGGATGAGAAGGATCATTGAAAGAAGTGACTGACATTAAATCATGTGGTGTTTCAGGAGTGGAGTTTATTTCACAAGCACCAAAATCTTCTGCACTTACTAATCCAGGCATAAATTCTGCTGTACTGATGAAGTCTCAAGGCGTTTTTTTGAAGCCTGTTTGGGAATCTCCCTCGTCAAGCGAGAAAATGCCGCCTTTGGAGAGCTTTCGTCTAACAAAGGAGTTGGTGGAGAAGAGGGTGAAAGATAATATTGTTATAGTGACCTTCGGAAACTATGCATTCATGGACTTTATCCTTACTTGGGTTAGACATTTGACTGACCTGGGATTGTTGAATCTCCTAGTTGGTGAGTTTAACAAATCTCTACTTGTTTTAAGGAAGTAGATATATGCTTTATTTTTTATTATTCCTTTGTTGATAAAAATGCATGCAAGAATCTTCACCATCTAAAATCCTTCATGGTCTCGTTCGTTCAATCAAAGTAGGCATTATACACATATAACTTAATTCCTTAAATATGGGACAACTTCAAGCTATTTGGACTTGTTATTGTAGGTGCCATGGATACTAAATTATTGGAAGCATTGTATTGGAAGGGTATTCCAGTTTTTGATATGGGAAGCCACATGAGCACTGTAGATGTAGGGTGGGGATCTCCCACTTTTCATAAAATGGGAAGGGAAAAGGTCATCTTAATTGACTCCATTCTTCCATTTGGATACGAATTACTGATGTGTGACACAGACATGGTTTGGTTGAAGGTATTCATCTGAACTCATCTTAAGTTACATTTATACTGTGGGGCACAATGTTGTAACTGGAATAAGTAGGCGAAGTTGGAAAAGCAATATTTTTGAAGTATAAAGCTACTAAAATATGGAGTATTTGGTGTAGTGACCTAAAGAAACTCATTGCGGTTCACTCCATTAAGTAACAAAGTCAACGGTAGGCAACTAATATGGAGTATTAGGATGAAAGTATCGCCTGAATAATAATGTTGATGTCATTGTTTAAGTAGTTGCTTGAATTGTTATTATCGCATATTTTGGAATCTCACTATGACCCATGGCTTGCTGAAGGACCATGCTTTTAGAGGAGCCATCTTCTTTACTTTTCTTGTTGATGTTTGTGTTTGTCACTCCGGAAGTCTCCATATAGGCAAAGACAAGTGTTTCCTTGAGTAGGATGTTATCATTGTTATTTATTTTGGAATGGCAGAGGAAAGTATGCCCCTTTCCAAATGCACTTCTTTGTGAGTGTTTATTTACTCAATCTCTCGATGATTGTGTGTAGTGCCAGACTAGGAAATCTCATGTTTAGTACTAATCTTTTTCCTCTGGTTCCAATTTTGATTCCTATTTTATCATTCTAATTAATGAAAGCATACCCAATAAAATTTCACCCAATTCGCCAATTTATTGAGACGCCAATGGTGGTAGATGTTAACAATGCATTAGAAGTTCTTTGCCAACTGTGTCTGAATCACCCCTTTTTTCAGAATGCATCTTTGCGTTCTTATACTATAGTTTATCAAGTAACCTATCCTGCTTTATTTAACCTACCATGTTCATGTGACAGAACCCTCTTCCATATTTTGCTCGTTTTCCTGAAGCTGATGTATTGACTTCAACTGATCAAGTTGTGCCAACAGTGGTTGATGACCGTCTGGATGTGTGGCAACACGGTGAGCTATTAGATGATATATTTCACTGGTTGCTTGGTAATACAAAAGAAATCTGTTATAAAGCAATGTGAGTCAGACTTATATTCTACTAGACACACCTCTATTTGGCATCTAGCCATCGACGACACTATTGTATGCATAGGTTAAAGACTCATTCGCTCACAGATATCACACAAAAAGTTACAAAGTTTTTTGCTTAGCAGAAATCTGATACACTATTTAGCATATGTGAATAACTGATCCCAAGTATTCGTGTTATCATTTTGATCATTCTAAAATACAAAGGGTGATAGATTGATGGAAACATTATTTAAGGACTGGTTGATGCTAGTCATCATGCTTTCGCTTTACCTTCTTGTGTTTGGCATGGATCATATTCTTTCAACCAAATATCAGAAGCTAGATGAGTCTTTTATAAGTACTACAACTTTCCAAGGGGCCTCTTTAATTACAAATGTTCTTGTAAATATTGTGGTATTGTAATGCTGGGGGGAATGCATGGAAAATATGGGTACATACCAAAAACCTATGCATGGATTATATGGATACATGGTTATAATTCGATCCGATGATATGTCTCTATATACTTAGTGCTGGGTTTTGGTCCAACAGTTACGGGTGCATACAATATTGGAATATTTCATTGGAGGCCAACAGATTCCTCAAAGAAATTGGCAAAAGAATGGAAAGATATGCTTTTGGCTGATGAGAAGATATGGGATCAGAATGGATTTAATGATATTGTAAGAAGGCAACTGGGGCCCTCTGTTGACGATGAAAGTGGTCTCGTGTACGCTTATGATGGAAATCTCAAGCTGGGACTTCTTCCTGCCAGCATATTCTGTAGTGGGCATACATATTTTGTTCAGGTATATTCTTTCTTTGGCCTTCTGTAAGCGGTTTGATTGAGGATCCATCAACTTACTAAGTACATTAGTATGACTATTACAAACAAAAATGGCAATGCATGTAATATTTTTACAGGCTGAGGGATTATTTTCTTCGATTTGTTTTCTCCTTCTTCATTCTACTTCCTCTAAATCATTCAGTGACATGCTTTCTGGAAATCATTCTGTTATCCTTGATTATTATATTCTAATGACTCATGGAGTCATGGGTGTGAAATGAGAGAGACAAGGTCTAAGCCGTTTGTTCCGACCTGAGACTGCAATGCTTATTTGTGAGTATCTTTATTTGACTTTCTTTTATTTGCAGGCCATGCACCAGCAGTTCAAACTTGAACCATATGCAGTACATACCACGTTCCAGTATGCTGGTACTGAAGGCAAGCGCCATCGATTGCGTGAAGCAAAGGTGTTTTATGATCCACCGGAGTACTATAATCCTCCAGGTAACTTACTTCTTCTGTTCCTGATCTCTTCCCCCTTATTCACCCAGTTGTAGATTACATTATCTTCTGTATTTATCTGAAGATTCACCAGTACTATTATATGCCTCGTCCACCATCTAGTTAGCTTTCACTGCTGTATGGTCAGGCTTTATTCCCTTTGTCCATCGTAATCTTGTCTAGTTTCCATGATTAATTTTTTCTCTATCAAGTATCTGAGAGTTGAGGCACTTGGTAGGATTATCTTCCCAAGTAAATTTGTCGGCCCAAAATAGCGAATAGGCTCCCTTTGACATGTGGGAATAGAAGAACAAAGTACCCAATGGATACATAATTTCAATGTTTTCATATATGCCATAATGTTGTATTCTTTTTTCTTTTTAGTTTTTTAGTGGTTTTTTTTTTCTTCTTCTTCATATGTTGTATGACAAAGTAATGCTATAGAATTGGCTATCTCAAGTTTAAGTATATGATATTATTATATACACATGTTAAGGTCCATATCCCTGCGTCTACCATCAAGTCTTTAGTTTTAAAGATATTGTGGTTCTCTGAGATGTACTGGGTTGAAACTTCCATGTTATATATAGTGATTTTTGGTTTGTGACGAAAGTGGCAATTCGCCTCTGGACTTTCTAAAATTCATTGTTTGACATTTTCTTTGCAGTTCACATCTGTGCTGTCCATCTTAGTAAGCTGAAATTTTTTAAATGAGCAAAATTTTATTTGTTACTAATACAGTTGTGATAGGGCAAAGGCATGATTCCCTCAGTATCTGTCAAATTTTAAGATTCTTAAATTTGTCAATATGTTGCACAGAATCTCTTTGTTTTGTGCTAAAATTTTCGAATACGCTTTATCTGTATGATGATGGTCAATCTAATGCAGGAGGTTTCTTGTCTTTTAAGCCTTCTGTTCCAAAGAGCCTGCTGTTGGAAGGGGAGCATACGGTTGAAACGCACTTCACTGTTGTTAATTACCAGGTATCAGTTACGATAGCTGCTAATGTCTTTATATGCTGTGAGCTGAAGTATTGCACCAGCTGATTGGTACTCTGACTGATCCTTTACAGATAAAACAGATACGAACAGCACTTGCTATTGCTTCTTTGCTAAATCGTACTTTGGTAAGAACAAAAATTGTTTTGCTTTATGCATCCAATTATAGTTGCTTGGAGATTCCTACTTCTGTCAGTCTCAGAAATTGAGTTTTTGACAATTCTATTACCAGGACTTGTGTCAATTTTTTGATTGCTTATTACATTGCCTATTTGTCCTTGTGATTATATTTATAAATTTGAGCAATTTTCAATACAGTCAGATGGTGAGTTATTCAATTTACATTTTTCCGATTCAGAAAGCAGATTATGAATTTAGAAAGGAAAAAAAAAACATAATGGAAGGGGGCATTGCGCATAACAACTAACAAGTAACTTTGTGTCCACAAAATTTACTGATGTGTCTCTGTCATTGGTACAGAAGAAAGTGGTGCTTAACAAATATATTATATAGGCAACATATTTGTTAGTGTCTAGATGGGATGGTGATTATTTATTTTCCAACAGAGCTGGAAGTGAATTCTGTTTGGGGGCTTTGGTGTGTAATGGTTTGTTAATTCATCCCTACTTTGTCGTTTCATAGGGAATAGTTGTTGCATTTGTCGTAAGGGGTCGATGACTGCTAATGCTGTGTACATCCAATCCCTTCACTTAAGTTTACCACACCTTAGAGTGAGCCTCTTTGGAGGCAGCAGCTTAGTGTTGATATAAATGTTGTTTCTGGTACAATTTTGATATCTTATTGCATTCTTATGTGATTTATAGGTGATGCCTCCAATATGGTGCAGGTTGGATCGACTCTGGTTTGGACATCCTGGGATTTTAGAAGGGACACTCACAAAACAACCTTTCATATGCCCTCTGGATCATGTATTTGAGGTAGAGGAATGTGTGGAAGACTGTTTTCCATTTAGGCTTTGGTTTGTTTTCCAACTTGGCCTGTCCTTGATGCTTGTTACTTTGATCACTGGAAATATGGGGTGAAATGGTGAGCCACTTTGGTTGGTGATTGCTTATAACGAGACACGGCAAATCATTTGAACTAAATCATGTCAAGGACCAAGTAAAGAAAGTTTGTGTCTTTCACTCTATTGTTGCTTCAAATTTTGCAAGAAACTTACAAGTTACTTTGTTTGAACATGAGAATCTTAGCATGACAAAAACATTCTGATTCAAGACACGCTTGTGTTATTTTGAATCAAATTGAATTGCCTGTAGAAGGGAAAGTTAATTAAGCTATATGATAATTTCAAGTCACCTAAAGTCATGGTCCAGTCCTCTTACTCCCTATAGATTATGCCTAGATGTTGTCTTTCAGACTTTTCGGAAATCAAGTTTATTAGATGTTGTCTTTCAGACTTTTCGGAAAGACAACTTTATTTTCAATGGCTGTGCAGCTTAAACTAACTGCTAATTATATACATTTCGTGTTTGAGCATAGAGTTCTGGTATTTCCTGTACTATTTTACCGTTAATGACCTTCCGACTGGAACTACTTCGCAATTAGTTTGTAATTGTATTATAATGATATGAAGTGATTGTTTTCCTTATTTGGTACTTTTTGCTGCTGTTGCATTTCTGGTAAATCTGAGGCTTCTATGTGATGCAATGTTCATTTGAGTTGAACTTTTCTACCGCAGGTCAATGTGATGCTGAAGGAATTGTCAGAGCAAGATTTTGGCCCACATATTGATATTAGGGAATACTCCTTTCTTGATAACCCAGCGCTGCCTCGAGAGGTGCATTAAGTCGAAAAAGTGACTATTATATCCATTTATAGGATTCACAAGTTTAAAGTGGAAACTTGACTTGAGGTTTGGTTTTGCTTTCCTTACTAGGTAAAAGAGTCATGGCTTGATGTGCACCTTTGTCAAGTTGGATCAAAAGGCTGCCACCTTTCCAATGGTTCAAGTGCAGCTGGAGTAATCAGACTTCCTAGACATAGCAGTGAAGACACGGTAATTTTTTTTTATTTTTTTTGGTGATGTCATAAACGGTTGTCTTAGTCCCATTTCCATTGGAGCCAAAGATTAACCATTCTTTGGCTTTTGGATATAATGAATGAAAGCAAAATGGCTTAAAAAACTGTCCGCACTTCTTTTGTTGTGAAGTAGCATTTAGTTGATGCGATTGTTGTTTTGCTATTAGTCATCCGTAAGCAGCCTCTCTATTCTCAGCGTAGGGTAAAGGCTTGCGTACATCCAACCCCCCCTTACCCTGCCTTATGGCTGGAGCCTTTGAGGCACTCGGGTAACGTTGTTGTTGTTGTGTTACTTCCACTTATACAGACTTTGGGTATAATTTGGAATCTTGATGCAAAATGTTGATGCATCTAATTGAATGTCAAATTTGTGATAGCTCTTTTGTTGTCGTACCTTCATCATACACTATTCATAACTAATACCATATATCCGTTTCGTTTGAAGTTCTCTTTCTTGTGTGCTCTTTATCCAGCTATCATTTGCGTTCAAACCTTGTCCTTTTTGTTGCATTCATCTAGATTACTCGTCTATTAGCGAGTAGCATGTCTACCAGACTTATTTTGTTCTTTGGCATAGCTTTAAGCTGATACTGTGAAACAATAAAGAAAACAAGTACCTGAGCGTCAATCTACTCCTGGCGTCCTCTTACCTTGCCTCATTCGTGTTTCCTTGAATAAACATTGTAAAACTAATATGGAAGTAAAGCGAATGGAGGAGGAACCGAGGATGTATCTACTCATTTGAGTATTGGAATTGTTGCCTGCTTTAGTTGCATAATTAGCATCAGATTGTTTTTTTTCCCTCTGGACAAAGGAGCCTAGATTGTTGTAGCTAAATTTTTTTAGACAAAGCAACTGATTGTTTCTTGGCTTATTGTGACAGTTCAAAAGTCTATTTTCATCGTTCAAGGACGTCAAAGTCATAAATTTCTTATCTGTCCAAGACGCTTTCCTTGGATTTGCAGACCAGGCAAGTTTCCATGTTTTGTGAGAGTTCTTCAATGTTTCAAAGAGCAACTGATTGACTCCCTAGTCTCCAAATCATGCTTATGCTTTGCTTCTAATATGTTATGTGTGTCAGGAAAGGGAGCGGAAGTTCAGGGATCGTGTTAAGCGTTATGTGGGCATATGGTGCTGCGTAATGGATCACACTCCCGGGCATATATATTACGACATGTATTGGGATGAGAAACCTGGTTGGAAACCACTACCACCTCAGAAGCCAGAGGATGATCATCCTCCATTATGAGGGCAAGAATATGGCATAACCACGGATAAGCACAAAGACTATAACGGCTGAGGCCATACACAGAAAAATGCCATGACCGTGAACTGCATAACACACTTGGATTGTCGTGGTGATGCTTCCCGAAATAGGGAGGGTTCTGTCAAATGACGTATGGCCTTGTTCGTCCTTGTCATAATGATCTAGGAGACGGTTCTGAGTAGATATCTTCACTTTTGTACACGGAACTAGTAGTACTAGTACTGACTGGGAATTTTGACTAAATTGATCTGGAAAATTTCACAGTAAGAAAATGTGCTCTGCATCATTCTCTGCAACTCTGTAATCATCAAATGTTGCGCTAACACAAGTTAATGCGAAGTAATATTCCTGTCTTCAGGTTTTCGTATATCGCTTTATTCAATAGCAATAATTCCGCTGCTTGGATAGTCAAAAAATGTAATTTCGAAAAATGATCTGGATCTTGTAAATGACACAAAGCTGTGCTGGTCTGATAGACTGAAGATCAAGCTCCTTTCACAAACATATACTGTATATACAGCAATGGCAAGAGCGCGCAGAAAACAGTTGCAATTCAAATCAGAAAACATAACATTGAGTTAAGACTAGTACTTCAGTGTCAGGATTGAGCCACAAACAATCTCTGAAATTGTAAGAAAACTTAAAAGCCAAACTAAGCTGTGCTAATGCACCACCAGGATTATTAAGCATCTATGTATACGAGGAAGGAAGATTACTTCCACTTCTTGAACTTCCCACCACCACCAAACATTCCGTGTTTGCCATGCTTGCCGTGCTTGCCATGCTTGAACTTTCCATGCTTGAACTTCCCATGCTTTCCACCATAGCCACCCATCATGCCGCCACCCATCATGCCATGGCCATGGCCGCCGCCATGGCTGCCATGCTTACCGCCCTGCATCAGATGATGAGCACCATAGGCTGCGGCAGCAGCTGCAGCACCACCAGCTAGCATTCCTCCCATACCCATACCACCACCTGTAAATGGGGTGCAAATTGCACAGTTTAGTGATGCTCTGCTGCAATTACTCCGATACTACAAAGAGTACAAACAAATGACAATTGACAGAAGCTGGATAATCAAAATAATATATACCTGAGTGACTTGAACCATGACCGCCATGGCTGCCATGGGCACCAGGAGGATATCCACCATGGGAAGGATATCCACCAGGGGGAGGGTAGCCACCTGCAGGTGGGTATCCTGAAGGAGGATAGCCCTGTTGAGGAGGGTACCCATGTTGCGGATAGCCTTGTTGAGGAGGGTACTGCCCTGGCGGGTATCCACCATGACCACCATGACTCCCCCCAGCAATTCCATGAGCTAGACTTGAAAGCAAGCCTTTGTCAGATTCTTGAGGAGGATGCCCCTGTTGAGGAGGGTAATTTTGAGGAGGATACCCCTGAGGAGGGTAATCTTGAGGAGGGTACGCCTGAGGAGGATATCCCTGAGGCGGGTACCCTTGAGGTGGGTATCCTTCATTGTGCTGGTCTTTTCCACCTCCCATGTTGCTTCAGTAATCTTTATGCAACAAACACAGATTCAAACACGTGAGGATTACACACCATGTATTATATCCCATGTTTTTTTTACTCGGGGACATGCCGAGTTGATCATAGAGAATTCATATTACTGATGACAAGTATAGCAGAAATACCAATAGAACAGTGAAGGAAAAAATGTGTTGCTTAGGCATGCAAATAACAATAAAAAAGGGCGGACTAAACGAAAGTGGCAACAGGACAATGTCAGCATAGAATCAATGAAAAACACGAGATTAGTAAAAACAACTCTCGTGTGATCATTAGCTTACAAAGAGAATCATCAAATCAATTTCATAAACACCTATCTTTTAATACTTGCTGTGAACTTCAACCTTAGCAATAAAGAAATGTCATTCTGACAGCGATTTCATTCCTCATTCGACTTATTATTAGCTACTCGTACTAAATATTATTGAAACGCACAATGGAAAAAGTTGTCAAGTACGGCTACACAAACTAAGACAATATGTTGCAAGTTAACGTTTTGATTGATAACTTTCTTTAACACAAACTCCAGGAAGTCTTGTAGCTGGTTATGAGTTCAATAAACACCGTAGACCCTAGAGTCGAAAACTCTAAATCATGCAACAAAATCGATACTTTGTAGGCAACCATTATGCCAAAAGCCTTGCACAGCTATGTTGCATTCCAAACAATGTCAAACGATAAAAACACTTGAGAAGACGAAAACTACTCAGCCATCAGAGACAAATTCCGGTTACAAAACACGCTCGGAACATTCAACAACGCGAAACAACATACCAAACTTCATGTCATTCTAATTGCTGAGACCAGCTAAGATCCCACAAAAACCCTTTTTTTTTTTCATGTCAATCAAACTCATAATCATCACAAACTTACGAAGCAGAAATCGTAAATTTCACGCAATTAATTCCCCAAACAAAACCGAAAACGACAGCGTAAACTACGTCTGCATATTTCCACGGTAAAATAAAAAACAAACCCACATTCATAATCAAAGATCATCCACATAACCTCAAACAAATTTCTTGTACAAAAAGCAAATGATGATCACAGAAATACCCACAACAAGAAAATCAAACAAGATCAGAAAACAAATTCTGGGTCACAACCAGATTATCAAAGCCATGATCAAAGTCAAAAACTTGTAAGTTACGCAAAAAGAAAAAGCAAAGAAAACCCAAAATTATTACAAGACAAATGACAAAAAAACAAAAAAGGAAAAAAAGAATGAAAAATAATTGTACCTGAGATGTTGAATGGATAGATCGATAGTAAGAGAGAAATCAAGAAAATCCCCAAATTAATTGAAAATTTCAGAAGTGAAATTGAGAATGTTATTTGTGTATTTATATTGGATCGTATGTAGTAGCTGTATGGGCAGAGGATATGAATGAGTATGAGATACTTTCTCTTTTTCAAGAGTCTTTGATTCCACGCGGCAATTTTACGCGCACTTCACACGTTCTTGGTTAGCACTAAGGCATCGATAAAAAGCCGAAACTTAGATAAGACGGTTTTACTCGATCAGACAAGTGTTTTGATCGAAAGGCATTGGTCACGTTAGATACTCATTTAGATGGGTGAGGTGTTCTTTTGAGCAAAAACACGAGCGAGATTCCGTAAAGGTGACCTAAACTCGATTTCGAGTATCCGATCCGTTTTAGACCTGAACACGGCACTTTGAATTATGATTCGAATATTTACTCACATAATGGGCAACATCAACGTCAATCTTTGCATTGGGTATCAAACGCTTGTTCTAGTGAACAAGAATGGGTCATGATTTCATGAATGATGAATAAGATACAAAACATCAACAACCAAGCCTCATTCCGAAACGGTGAATAATACTCCGTAAGATAATGCTGCCAAAAACTTTTGATGTTAATTATGTTTCTAGATTAGGAATGTTCCATTTCATTATCGATAATAATTTTATATTTGAGGTCAAAACAACATCAGGGTACACTTTGCCATATGATTGGATCTTTTCACCAAAAGTTCTTCATATAATATGAAGAATTGTTCCAGGTTAATAAATGACAGGATTAACTCCCACAGGTGCCACAAATCAGATTGTATGGTAACATTGTGTCCAGTGACTCTAAACTTCTTGTGCTGAAACTTTCAAGAACGATTTGCGTCTGATAGACAACATGTGGAAGAAATCCGATGTACTTGTCAACAACGAGTCACTGACGATGAAAGTTCCACATCGTGATAATACAACATACATACAGAATACAAACCATTCAATGTAAACCATATACACATAGAATCTCAAGCTATGATCAATGCACAACTGCCTCAAGTCTTAGAAGCTATTACAGAAACTAATGTGGTGCTAGTAATTTGGATTCATGAAACTATGCATCCACAGCGTCAAGGATTCTTCATCATGGAACAAAGAGTACTGAAATCTTGAAGCTGGACAAGAGATTAGTATAAAACTAACCAGAAGGTGGCTTTGATCAGCAAAATCTCAAGGCATCTTCGAGTTCCTTCTCATCATCGCAGTTGTACCCTAAGAGATAGGCGCGTGCTGGGGAAGGGAAAAAGCAAGAATTAAGATAAGTGAATAAGCAAGCAAGAACAGTACTGACAGAGGTAAATGACATGAAACATTCGTACCAAAACGGCCTGCTCCCATGAAAGGTTCTGCTTCATCAGTGACAACCTGTTGTAATTCATCCTCCTGTTTCAATCAACAAAGTATACACTAAGATTTAGCACATAGAAAAGAGCATTTTAAATGGTAAATAAATACAAATGACATCAATCCAACCCTGTAGATGGGGTTCTGTCATCTTTGGGCTCAACTTTATCCCACTTGGCAAGGAAAATAAATGACGAAAGCAAGGGACTCTGAGTGTAAACTACATATATAGAGTAAAAAGATGAATGAAATAGGGAAAACGTCTACTCACAGCATCTCCTCCAGTTTCACATGGTGACAGCAGTCTGTCAAAGCAACGTCCAGATATTGTACAAACCAAGAGCTCATTTACTGAATCAGCTACAACTGCTCTACATGTATCATCACACACTGCAACAAAGCCAAAATAATCACCAAATAGACCATTGAGTTTAAAAATGAACGATCCAATCACATCATAGAGGCCAAAAGAGCAATTACCATGAGCATTTCCAGTCTTTTCACAAACGAAGACATTCCCAATTTGAAAGTAAGTACAAACCTCCCCGGAACAAGTATGGTCCATGACCACCTTATCACTGAGGCCTCTGCTACTCTTCCATATAGACACTTGGTCAGTAATCGTTTTGTCAAGAGTAGTACGATCGTCATTTACCTTATAAGAACAACAATAACAACGCAGCATAAATCATGAGATTATGTTATTTCATCAGTATAGCACACAGAATACATAGAAGCAAAGTTTCCCAATATTACCTGAGATAGTAGAGGGGCTTGACTTCGCTTGGCTGCATACATTTGCAGATAATACTCTTTGAACTCAGGTTGGCAGTTCCTGACAGATTGAACCATGTCCTCTTCATCGCGCTGCGCAGTAGGACAGTTAAAAAGGATTCGTTAAAATTAGCTTCCCACAATCCCACTAGCATAAGACAGGGCAGAAAAACACCAGGTATTCAACTCGATAATCACACCTATACCAAAACATACCTGAATATATAACTTTTTCCATGCACAGTCCCGCAGATATTTTCTCTGAGGCACCAATCCCCATCGCAGACTATACCTAAACAACATGTATGTACAATTATTATTAATCAGCACATTAGAGATTTAGGACGATATGAAAGAGAAATCTACACTTTAGAGAGCACATAGGGGACAGAAGAGACCACAATTAATTGGGAGAAATGAGGTAGGAAAGAAAGAAGAGCAGCTTTTATACATATATGAGGCTGACAATAGAACTGCCTGTAAAGCAAGCACAGAACATCGCACATATCACTCGAGCTCACTTGGTTACGTCACTGGTCAAACTCTTTAAAGCATTCAGCTCAAACATGGATCATTAATCTCATTCCGCTGCATCATAGATCATACTCTATCCTTCATTTAGCTCAAAGGCAAGTCATTAATACTTCCACGAAAAAGATCTTGAGAGTTTTGCATCTCTATAATGTTAGGCTACTGTCTACTTCCTTTCCTTCCTATCAAAAAGAAAGCTGATACCCTCCCAAAAAAAATGGTACTTCCTAGGTGGCAAGTCTCTACAATTAATGTTTACTGCGGCGGAAGCAAATATTAAAATTTTAGCCTAGCATGCTAGAGGTTAAGTGCCAAAATACTTCCCCACTATAAGAGAACACTGATATGTAAAAAGATGTTGATATATAGTAGAGAGATAATAAAGGTTTTCTCAGAGATGTTGATACCCACAAATCTTTGCAGAGGTTTATCCAAAAGTTAGATCATTCTAGGTTTTGACAGATGTAGCAGTGTACAGATACTTCATTAGTCATTACAGATAAGGGCTAAAAGAAAAACAGAAGCAAAATACATAAACAATGCAAGATCCAAGCAATAAATAACTTACAAGCGACGCCAAAGGGACTCATCAGATGCAACATAACTTAAGAATTTGCACACTTTTGAGCACGAAACCAGATCCTGCAAGTTTCAGAAAATTTACAGACAAAAGAGTTCATAAACCAGCTAACAATCAGCTAAATAAACCCACTAATCCAATCAGATAAACATATGCAAATACCTCGGAAGACAAAAACTTCAGGATGTGTTGGAAAAGCTCAGGGGGTATCTTGCTAAATATCCCACTATCGATTTGAGTTCCATTGACTTTGTCGACATCGTCAATACAACTTGAACTTTTGCCATTCAACACAGTTTCTAAATCGACCTCTGTAACATCATGTTTAACATATCGAATATCACCATCAGTGCGCTTCTTCTTCTTTGGCCTTTCCTCTACCTTGTCAACACAGTCATCCTACATACAAAATGCATCACCAGACATAATTTACAACCGCTTCACTATGTCCAATTAAACACGAACACTCTCCATGAAATTCAAACAATTCCTATCATCAGACTATCAGACCACTATCAACAACAACAACAACAACAACAACAACCAAGCCTTATTCTCGAAATGATTTGGGGTCAGCTAACATGAATCGTCATTTCAATCCCAAACGTTTCGCAAAAATCGAAACTTTATATGCAACAGCCCCATTCCATATCATGAAAATCAGCTAACAAGGCCCAAAAAATCAATTGAGATATAACTATATAAGTTCATACATACATATAAAACTCCTCCACCCCTTCTGCAGAAAACCCCAGTAATACATTTTCCACTAATTTAAACCTCCAGAATTTCGTAAAGATCGAAACTTTATCATAAAAAATCAAATTTCACAACTTCCCCAATATTTTAAAAATAAATCAAAATAAATACTCATAAAATCATACAAATAATTCAGAAAGATTGAAACTTTCTACAAATTTAACCTCAATTCGACGGTAAATTAGCACAAACAATTAAAAAAACTCAATAATTAACAATCAAACAACAAAAAAAATGAACCCAATTCGAAAAAAAATGAAAAGATAGCTATACAAACAAATTAAATCAAATAAAAATGACCTACAAATATTGAGGAGAGAGAAAGTGAAGGGAATACCTGATCGGAGACTTCAGAGAGGATCTCAGATTCGAGAAAGTGAGCCAGATTTTCTTCTTCCTCGTCCAAATTTGACATTTTTAATTTGAAAATTTGGGATCAAATTGAATAAATTAGGGTTTTTTGGGGAAAAAAACGGCCATGAAAAAATTCCGGCGACCGGAAAAATCACCGGCGATTAAAATGTCCCCTTTTATATGTGGCCGCGAAATTTTGGAATGTCCCCATGGAGATAAGCTGGAAATGCGTTGGTTTGCGCGTCGTTTGGGTTATTGGGTTGGGCCGGGCCTGATATCATGGGCTGATGGCATGCGTGAAGGCCGATGAGTCTATGATAGACCTGTAAAACGGGTCGGGCGGGCGGGTTTCGGGTTCGGGTAGATTCGGGTTCGGGTGTATTTCGGGTTAGGGTCAAAACGGGTTCGGGTCAGGTTGCGGGTTGATCAGCGGGTCGAAAATACATATTCGCGCCTTTTTTATCGACAAATTTTAACAGGTAAAATATTATTTTATTCTTATTTTCCAAAATTTTTAAATATAATATTATATAATAATAATGATTGCATTATATGTATGCTTTATATGTCTTAAAAGAAAATTTTATTTAAAATTTTATTAATATTAATTGTTTTATATATTTTTTTTATTATTATAATATTTTTTTACTAAATATGTTTGACCCCACGGGTTGACCCACTCGGGTCGGGTCTTGACCCTGACATTTCGGGTCATTTCGGGTTTCGGGTGCTTTTCGGGTTCGGGTTGAAAACGTCCGGGTTTTTCGGGTTATTTTCGGGTCGGGTATCGGGCGGTTTTTCGGGTCGGGTCAGAAACTTACAGGTCTAGTCTATGACATCCTCAAACCAACAACTAAGACTTGACGAGTCAACCACCATGATCCATAGTTGTTTTAGTTCTAGCACGATCTTTCGTAAATTGGAGGTTTACAGCATGTTCGGTAGAGAGGAATTGAACGGAAAGAATGGGAAGGAAGAGAAAGGAACGGAAAAGAAAAGAAGAGAAAGAACTACGATTTCCTTTGTTTGGTTATTTTTTTCAAATTTGGGAGGAATTGGAAGGAAAGTGGGTGTTTTTATGTTGTAAATTGGCTTTCCGTCCAATTCCGCCCGTTTTGGGAGGAAAAGGAAATGACAGTTTAATGAAGGATCATTTCCTTCCATTTCCTTTCCTTTCCTTCCACTTTCCAGGTATCTTCATAAACCAAACGTAGGAAATTTGTAAAATCTATTTCCTTTCCTTTCCTTTCCGTCCAATTCCTCTCTACCAAACATGCTGTTAGAGTTTGATCCCTACGCTCACTCCCTCTTGTAATTTCTCTTCTCTACAAAACAGTAAAAGACAACAAAAATATGGAGTAAAATCCGAGAGAAAAAAAAAAAAACAAAACTTGCACTCCAAATTCTCGCATACGCTGATACGCTACACACCTACACTTGCACTCGAATTAATTAATTTCATTGAAATCGAAATCAAGAGGTCGACAAATAACACCACTTTTTTTGTAAAGGAAACGAAAAACAAACTCGCCTGGAATTCTAAATAGCGCCAAAACCCTAGAAAATTGAAGTCCAAGAATCAGCATTACTATCGAATTCAATTCAACCCAGATTCCACTTGTCATCAGGTAATCTTTCCCAAATTTCTTGTCAATTCAATTACATATCATCAATTTTCAACATGATTCTTATTTTCCCATTAATTAGAAACCCCAATTTTATTGATTTCCTAATTAGTGTAAGCACAGGGTCCCTAAAATCTACGAAACAGCCTGAGTCGTAATCGTCAAGCCTCTTATAGTAGAGATGAATAAAGGAGGTGGAAGTGGACCGACAGCGGCCGCGGCAGCAGCTGCAACTCAGAAGCAGAAATCACTGCTGCAAAGAGTTGAAGCTGATGTCTCTAGTCTTGTTGACAATTTCACTGTCCTCGTCAACGTTTCTCGGGTTCGTATTAATCTTCTGGATTCTGAATTTACTCGTAATCTAAGCACCGCGGTTTGCTGTATCTTGTAGTGTACTCATTTTATTCGTGTGTATTGGTAGGTTAATGATCCACCAGTGCGGAATTCACAGGAAGCTTTCACGATGGAGGTTCGCGCAGCCAAGATGGTGAGCATCGGAATTTTCACTCTCGTTATGTCGATTTATATGCACATTGTATCTACATTTGCGTTGGAAGTTATTTGTTAGCTTGTTTTGGTTGAAAGGTAGATGAACACCGCTTATGTAGAGAGACTGATTTGTGACTTATGCGGGTTCTTATCTGTGTTTGTTTTCGTATCCATTATGCTCTCGCATTTTGTGAAAATTCGTGTTTTATATGCTCGATGGTTTTGTATAGACATGTTTTGTGAAATTGCTGTTCATCACTGGTTGAAGTTGTTTTAGTGGCCGGAGTTTCTAACTTGAGATTGCAATGATCTATTACGATTTGGTAGTGCTAGTAGTAACTAGTAAGTCAGCTGGTGTAGCATTCAAAACTCGTGCTGTTGTTTTTATAAGTTTGTTTGTAAGGCTTCAAAAGTTCCTCGTTTTTTTCTCCCCGTATGGGTATGGTTGTGGGCATTCAATGGTCAATCCCCTACCCTGTCTCAAGACTCAAAAGGGAGGTGTAGTAGGCATTTGGGTTTTGGTGCAGTGAGAATTGGCTATATTGAGCTCGATATCAGCTGTCCGTAACTGTGTGGCCATTCTGAATTGTTGGTGATTGGGTTGGTTGTTGTAAATTGATGGTAGTGTGTTCATAGGCTCCGTGTTTTTATGTGCCATCCAACTAGCCTTGAAAATGAATAGCTTATATCTACTTTTTGCGTAAGCATTTCATCACGTACGCTCAGTATGTGTAAGCATCTTCATCACGTACACTCAGCATGAAAATTTTAGCTCTCAAGGGATTGAAAGTGAGCTCTGTAACATGCTTGATGATTGGCGTTAACTTTCTTTGAAATGCATTGTTTTTCACAACCTCAGATTGGGTTAATATTTTTGTTTTTACTTCATTAGTTTTGGGTAAATACTCGAGTAGATTAGATTCTCATGTGCGCAGTGGTATTTTCTGCCTTTTCACATGTATGTGCTCTTATGTAAGTACTTAATACCTTTGCCAGCATGGATCTTGTTTGATAATTAGTGAATTACATTGCAGCGAGAAGAACATTATGATTGATTTTTGTATGTATTTGCCAAACTTCTCGGGCCAGTGAGCTGATTTGAGAGTGTGAACAGTTTTATCCACCACTGAGAGCGTGCTTGATCCATTTAAAGAGGCGTAACTTGTGAAACTGAGTGCGAACTTTTCCCTCATGTTCAAAAGCTCGTCATTGTCTTTTTCCTGCTCTTACTCCCTTTGAAAACAGGTTCAGGCAGCTGACTCATTGCTAAAGCTGGTATCAGAATTGAAGCAAACTGCGATCTTTTCTGGGTTTGCATCACTAAATGATCATGTGAACGACCGAAAAGCTGAGTTTAATAAGCTGACAGAGAAGACTGAACATACATTGGGTAGTATCGGGGAGGAGGCAGCTGCTAGCCTCAAGGAGCTTGAATCCCATTTTTACGTGTCTGCTGAAAAGTCTGTCCAACCTTCATGACCTTAACCCGAGGCATAAAATCATGTTCTCTTTTGATTGAGCACGAAGGCAGTCCTTTCTTCTCAGGAACGTGAACTCTGATTGGTGGGTTTTACCTGGAATTGGATGGTTAAAGTACGACTTGGAAGAAGCATCAACTGAATCTGTTCGACTTCTCGCTCGCAGTTAGGAGAATTCTTGTTGTTGCATCATGTATATGCAATTGCTGAGGACACTCATGTTGTAAAAAAAAAACAAATCAACTTGGTCGGCTCATGTTTTTCCGTCAGCTGCATTTTTTCTTTTCTTCTCCGGGACACTTCAACTGATGAGAAGTGGGAATGTGTTCTGGATTCTGATCATGTTTTCTGCGGTTTAGTGAAGAATTGTGTAAAATTTGTCTTATAGGCTCTAGTGCAAGGAAAAAAAATTGAAAAAAAAAAAAAAAAGTGTTAACAACGAATTTCCCGCTTAACAGTATCTCGTACATAAATGAAAAATTGACTCATGTGGTCATGCCGATACCCACGCATACACGATGATTCCACGATGATTGATTGTTAGTTCTTTACGGTTATAATGAGGTTAACAATAGTCAATAATTAATTAGTTAATAATAAATAGATATATTTTACAATCTTCTGAAAATAATTTTTTTTTTATGTTCATATGTTTCAACAAATTAGAGTAGAGTTATGATTTAGGTGGATATCAAAAAGGAAAATTAAACAAAAATAATCCCAAGTATGCTCCATCTTTTAAAAATAATCCCACCTTTTAATTTTAATGAAAATAATCCCAAGTTTTGCATAATGTCACAAAAATAGGCCCGTGTTTTCCAAAGCTATGGTTATCGTACCCGAAGCTATATCCTTTAAGGAAAAAAAAAAAGAGTTTGGCGGCAACACCTGCTGCTATATTATTCTACCTATACTTTGTTACAGTATATTTATTCAAATGTAAAGCTCAATCCCTTAACCCTCGTCTTTCCATGGCAGTGTTATTTGATTAATTGTATTTGCGCTCCATTAAAATTTTCAATTAACTAATAATATACAAATTCATCTAAATCATTCTCTAAAACATTTGAGTCCTCAAAGAATTCTTTCACTGTAAAAAGTCAATACAACTTTGTTTCGTCTTTAAAAAATCGACGACCGTACTCAACATTCTAACATCAAAAATTGCAACGAATGTATGTAAAATAAAAAAAAAATCTTCACAATCACAAAAACCGACGTATCTAAACGATTAACACATGTATCAAGATTAATTGATTAAAAATACCTTACAAGTTGGATTCTTTGATTAATTGATCAAGTTGCTTTGCTGTTGATTTTCCAACCAAGCTTGGACAAGCAATTATGTTGCGGAAGCTGATGATGATTGGTATTGTGATCTTGGATGAGTACTTTATAAATTCATGATGAGAAGATCACCATAGATGATGATCGATGAATATTGCGTCAGTTTTGCCCTTTGTACTGCTTTTGAGAAGGGGCTAGGTAAATAAGCAGGGGACGTTTTGGTTGCCGCCTAAAAATTAACATCCCCTTATTATTATTATTATTATTATTTTTTAGAAAAATGAGTTTTGAGAAATTCACATAGCTTCGGGAAACATGGGAACCCAGCTTCGGAAAACACCGGCCTATTTTTGTGACATTATGCCAAACTTGAGATTAATTTCATTAAAGTTACAAGGTGGGATTATATTTGGGAGATGGAGCAAACTTGGGATTATTTTTGTTTAATTTTCCTATCAAAAAAAAAAAAAAGAATTATGATTTAGGTGTGTTTATTTGGGTGCAAGTAGAGCTGGCAATCGGAAGGGTCGGGTCGAGGCGGGTCGGGTTCTATCGGGTTCGGGTCTTGGCGGGTCGAGATGAACTTTCGGGTCGGGTCGATTTTGACTCGGGTCGCTTTCGGTTCGGGTCATGCCGGGTAAATTTTGTGTCGGGTCGGGCCGGTTTTGGGTCGAGTCGTAATCGGGTTTTTTTTTTTTTTTGTGTAAGAAGGTGAAATTTTATTCATCCAAATGGGAATAAAAGAGATCTTACAAAAAAACTAAGAGCCCCTAAACCATGATTATGAGTTAAGACAGTCTAAGACCTCTTCACTCACTACATTTCTCATCCAGCTAAAAATTCTTAAACAAACTAAGTACTTGATGTTATAAACAATGGTACTAGTAGAATTTTCAACTTCAGTAAAAATTCTCCTATTTCTTTCTTGCCAGATGCTGTAAACAGTTGCTGAGAGACTGCATTTACTCCACTTAGCTCTCCAGTTTTTCTGATTTCTATGCTTAGCCATCCAAAAAGCTGCCTGCTGCAGGTTCCAGTCTTTCCTCCTAATGCCAATCCAACACAGTACTTCAGACCAGATTTGAGCTGTGAAAGGACATTTAAAAAACAGATGCCTATGTGATTCTGCAGCATTCTTGCATAGAACACATCTGTTTGTGATTGGGACTCCTCTTCTTCTTATATTATCCACTGTAGAGAGCTTTCTTTGGAGTGCTAGGGCAGTAATGAAGCTATGTTTAGGAATGGCAACACTGTCCCAAACCACCTCGCTCCATTTTATCTTTGGCTGATGCACTCTAAAGAAGTTATAAGCTTTCTTAACACTGAATTTATCCATCTGTTGCCAACTTAGAATAAGGTCTTCAGCCATACTGTCACTATGATGTTGCCTTCTCAACTGGTCTCTTATTTTTATAATACCCCTCCAAGATTCTGGATCATTTGATTTGCTTTTAACTTCCCTGAAGTTCTTGTCCTTGATACAATAGGCTTTTATCCACCTACATACACCAGATGCTTTCCTGATTCGTGAGCAATTTCCAGATCCATTTTGTCATCACTGATCTATTCCAAGCCAGCACTTCTTTGATGTCGAAGCCTGATTCATCTTTGGGATTGCAGCAATTTTTCCAGCTCAAGAAGCTCATTTTCCTTTGACCCTCCTCAATGTTCCACAAGAAATCTTTACATATCTTGTTGATTCTCTTGACAACCCCAATTGGCATTAAAAAACAGGCACACCAAAAGCTTTCCAACCCAAATATCACAGAATTGATAAGCTGGACTCTACCAGCATAAGATAGCAGCTGTGAGGACCAGTGCTGCACTGCTTTGCTGATCTTCCCCACCATCATTTGATACACTTCAGATTTTAGTCTTTTAGAATGCAGAGGCATGCCCAGATATCTGAAGGAAAATTTTCCTCCAGAGAAGCCAGTAGCATCCAGAATCAACTTCTTTACATTTGATTTTACTCCCCCAAAGTAAATATCAGTTTTGCTAGGGTTAGCTTCCAAACCTGACATTTTAGCAAAAGTATCAAGACACTTGACCACAGCTCCAACTGAAGGAAGATCACCTCTAACAAAGATCATAAGATCATCAGCAAATGTAAGATGTGTGAGTTTGACTCTCAAACATTTGGGATGATAAGAGAATTGATTGTAATCAGGCATTACTCTCAAATATCTTGATAAAATCTCCACGCTAAGAACAAAAAGGTAAGGAGAAAGAGGATCTCCTTGCCTAATCTCACATTTACCAGGAATGAACCCTTCATATTTACCATTAATCTTGAAAGAGTAGAAAGGAGTAGTAATGCAGCCCATGATCCAGTCAATGAAGATTGCAGGGAATTTGAGAGCATCAAGCATCTCCTTAATAAAACTCCAGTTCAAGGAGTCAAATGCTTTTCTTATGTCCACTTTCACCAGACATCTTGGAGAAATATTTTTCATGTATGTCATAGCCTTTAACCAAAGCCTGAGACATTAAGATATTCTGAAAGATGTCTCTTCTTTTGACAAATGCAGCTTGCTCATGACCAACTATGTCAGGTAAAACCCGTTGGAGTCGATTTGCCATGATTTTTGTCACTGTCTTGTAATAGGTGGAACAGCATGAAATGGGTCTGAATTCAGTCACACTACTGGCATTTTCTTTCTTTGGGATTAGAGTAACCATGGTAGCATTTGCAGCTTTACACATAACCTTCTTATCAAAATAATCAATCACTGCTTTGCTGAATTCCTTCCCAATTATATCCCAATTAGCTTTGAAAAAGGATGGGGAAAAACCATCTTGGCCCGGGCTTTTATTAGCATCCATGCTAAAAATGACAGCTTTAATGTCTTCATTTGATACAGGGGCACTTAAGAAAGATCGCTAATCGATCCTGAGTAAGAACTCTTCCTGCTTGGATAAAGTTGTAATCAATGTGATCAACCTCCTTCTCAGTGCCAAGTAAGTGCTGGTAATAATCCAGGAAGGCACCTATAACTCCAGCTTGATCTCTATGCAACACTCCATGCCTGTCTATGATCTGTCCTATGCAGCTCTGTCTCTTTCTTTCAGCAATTTTGGCAAAAAAGTATCTTGAGCTACAGTCAGACTCTTTGATGTGGTGCTCTTTGGCTCTTTGATAGAGCATATTTAACTTAGCTTTCTTCATAACAATGAATCTTTCCTTAATGTTTTTGCACTCCTCTATTAAGATCTGATCAAAAGGGCTATGCTGCAGTCTTGTCTGGCACTGAAATAGCTCAGTCGTCAGGTCCTCAACTCTCATACTCAGGTTTGAAAAGTGAGCCTTATTAAGCTAAGTAAGACCATGTTTGACATTTCTAAGCCTGTGGAAAAGTCTGAACATGGCTGTGCCTTTTACAGGTTTATTCCAACCATTATCAACAGTCTCCTTAAAATCTTTATGGCTCTCCCAACAATTCAAATACCTGAAATTTTTCCTCCCATCTTGAGGTCTCAAAATCTGTACCACAACAGGTGAGTGGTCTGAAACACCAGCAGGCTTGAAATCAGCAAAAGAAGAGAAGAATTTCATCCTCCAAACAGCATTAACCAAAGCTCTGTCCAGTTTACACCAACTCCTTGTGCTTCCATCCTGGCTGTTAGTCCATGTCAAATGGCAACCCTGACCCTTAATGTAACAACCCTAAATTTTGACCGAACTATAAACGGAAATAAAATTAGAATTGTTATGCCGCAATCGACTATCAAGTCAATTGCAAGGATATTTATTTGATTACAACATTAACTAGAAACATAACAGCGGAAGTCTTAAACAATATCGAATCTAAGTTCTCAAAACCAAACTCAATTTACATAATCAAACTATAATAAATGTCTAATGATAGTTGTAAAAATCCCCAGCATGCACTTGACTCTTCTAGCAAGCATCCACATCAACAAGACCTGTCAAACTATGCCATCAAAGAATGACATAGGCCCCAGAACATGGTAGGGAACAAACCAGAAGAAAGAACGTCAGCATACAGGCTGAGTAAGAACCACAAAACAATTCAGGAAACAAAAGATACGCGCCTTGAGGCGCGTAGCTAACAAATAATAAGCAATCGATACAATAACAATACAAAAGGTGCGACATTCGCCATATCGCTACAAGAGCCAAAAGTCTTGTCATAACATTACGTCAACGGCTGGGCTCCTACCCCACAGCCACCACAATCTCGAACCAACGCGAGCTAGAGTACTAGAAAACAGATCCTAACGTCTTGAAGTGTGCACACCCCTCACTAGAGGGCCAGGTAGGATGCGAAGCCTCTAGGAGGTAAGCCGATTAGGAAGTCGGTAGCTACTCCGACCTAAACAACCTTGATCAGAGGTTAGAGGTGACCGATCCGGGACGCGTCACCTTACTCTAGGTGGTAAGCATCATCAACAATATCATTATCATAAACATCAGTGTACACAATCATACGCGCGTAAACAATACATAATATACATTCGTTAATGCAACATAAATCATACGAGTCACAACAAAACAACAAAACAACAACAACACGACATACTCGGCCGAGAGGCCGAGTAGCCGAGAGAAACCGAGCCGGCCGAGAGGGCCGAACTGGCGGAATCAACGGAGGCCGAAGGGCCGGTTCTTTGAGCCGTTTGGCGGGAAAGCTGCATGGTTAATTCAAAAGGTATTGATATGGAAACGGTAGAACAATGATAGGTGAAACATGAAGCAATAGTCATTAGAGAACAAGGTTAGTAACAAGAGAGATAGTCTTTAGAGTTTAGATATCGTGGTTGGGATCGTAACCAACGTTCTTACCCTTCCAATAAAATCACAAGCTCAAACTCAAGCTTAGAACGGTATCTCCTTGAACACACAACCTAAAAATCATTAACAACACCCAATTACAATCAACACTTCCAATCAACGCAAAAGACATTGATACAACACCCAAACGATCTCCAAACTTCACCAAATTCGCACAGCACTTACCCAATTATACCAACAACATAATCCCATCATCAAATCATCAAAACACCCATAACAACACTCAATTTAAGACAAAATCAGATCTGGACAGAATACAATTTTCACCTTTAAATCATCATAAAACATCCCCAAATTATAACAACATGCTTAACAATCCATGATAGTAAATCCCTTCAATTACTACACAATTCAAACCACAAAATCATCATCAATTCACCACAAATTCAATCTCAAGAACCCTAATTCAAACCTTAATAATTTCATGCATCAAATAATCAACAATTACTATTGCAAACCTCAAACATAATTAATTATCATCAAATTCATGCTTAATCTTCAATTAACATGAACACAATCAAAAGCCCTAATCTGAAATTAATAGAACTAAGTGTAGGAACATACTATTCTCAAGGCTAGAAGTAAGAAAAAGGGGCAAGAGGGGCGACGGTGGCGTGCGGCGGTGACGGGTGGCGATCGGCGGTGGTCGGCGGTCGGGTTTTGGCCGCGCGCTTCTTCTCCTCTTCTCTTCTCTCTTTCTCGGCTCCTCTCTTCTTCTCTTTCTCCTTCTCTTTCTCTTTGGGCGACGGGTACAATAGAAACAAGGGTTTGGGTTTTTGTTTTGTATTTATAGTTTATGGTGTGAGTTAAAAGACGGGTTTTGGTAAGACGGTTTACGGTAATTATTAATTGAACTGCCCAATTAGGAAGTTGGCCAAATAAGGAAAGTAGACTCCAATTACCCAAAATAGAATTATAAATCCTCAAAATGATTATCTTTCATAAAACTTCCATAATTAAAACTCCCAAAAATACGGGGTGTTATAGTCTTCCCTCCTTAAAACAAAGATTCGTCCCGAATCTTTAAACCCATCCTTAAAAAGTCACACTCATCACTAGAGACGTTGGTGACAACATAAGAGAATTATTTGAAATGATGGTACAAGAACATAGGAACAATTGGAAATGAGTTTACACTCTGGAATCATGGTATGAAGAAATCAACCACAAAGAAAGAAGAATCGGAAATCACATTCACAAGCATAATAAGATATTAATCATATCACACAAATAATTAAAAGCAAAACGCGCAGGGTTCTCATCCCCCTTAAAACAAAGGTTCGTCCCGAACCGAAATACCTTAAACGAACAAATGAGGGTACTTCTCACGCATAACCGACTCTACTTCCCAAGTAGCTTCCTCAACATTATTATTACACCACAACACCTTTGCCATAGTTGCAACGTGCGTCTAGTCTTTCGCACTTTGGTGTCCAAAATTTTCAGTGGTGCCTCTTCATAGGTCATAGTTTCATCCAACTCAATGGTTTCTGGGTTTAGAACATGCGACGGATCACTGACATAACGTCTGAGTTGAGAAACATGAAAAACGTTGTGAACCTTATCAAGATTCGCAGGCAAATCCAACTCATATGCAACTTCTCCTACTCGCTTAATCACCTTGTATGGTCCAATGAACTTAGGACTCAATTTCCCTTTCTTCCCAAACCTCATAACACCTTTGGTGGGTGAAAACAGAACCATGTCACCTTCAGCAAACTCTATGTGACTGCGAGTTTTATCAGCATAACTCTTTTGTCGATCCTGTGCAGCCTTGAGCCTCTCCTAAATCAACTTCACTTGCTCTGTCATCTCCTCAATGTAGTCTAGACCTAAGACCACTGTCTCACTTATGTCATTCCAACAAATTGGACTTCTGCATTTTCTTCCATACAGAGCCTCGTATGGTGCCATCTTTATCGAAGCTTGGTAACTGTTGTTGTAGGAAAACTCAACTAAGTCCAGCTTGTCCTCCCATCCACCTTGATACTGCAAGGCACAAGCTCTCAACATGTCTTCCAAGACTTGGTTTGTCCTTTCTGTTTGACCATCTGTCGCTAGGTGGAATGCAGTACTCATAAGAAGTTTTGTACCTAAAGCTTCCTGCAACTTCTTCCAAAATCGAGAAACAAAACGCGCATCACGATCAGACACAATCTCCTTTGGAGTACCATGCAATCTCAACACATTGTGTATGTAGGCATCAGCCAATTGTTTCTTCTTCCACGTGTCCTTCATGGGTATGAAATGTGCGCATTTCGTCAATCTGTCTACTATTACCCAAATCATATTGTTGCCCTTAGGCGTCCTAGGTAATCCGGCAATGAAATCCATGGATATGGAACTCCATTTCCACTCCGGCACTGGTAAAGGTTGTAATTTACCTTGAGGTCTCTTGTGTTCACTCTTAACCTTTTGGCAAACTAAACACCTAGAAACAAAGTCAGCCACATCCTTTTTCATTCCTGACCACCAAAACACCTTTCTCAATTTTTGGTACATCTTATCTCCTCCTGGGTGTACTGCGTATTTGCTGGCATGAGCTTCTGTCAAGATCTTATCTCTCAATGCTCCATCGTTAGGTATGCAAATCCTATCCTGGAATCGAATCATCCCATCTTCACCTCTTTTGAACAATTCAGGCTCCTTTGCCATCTTGTCCAATATCATCCTGTCAGTCTCTTGTAATCCCTTGATCTCTTCAAACAAATCATTCTCAATCGTGGTTGTTCCTGGTGAATCCTGGTTCCGTCAACTGAACTCCAAAGTTGACAAATTCATGTCTTAGCTTCTCTCTTTGAACAACCAATTGTACTGCATTTAGAGATTTCCTGCTCAGTGCGTTAGCTACAACATTGGCTTTTCCTTCATGGTACTGTATCTCCATGTCATAGTCTTTGATCAATTCCAACCATCTCCTTTGTCGCATATTTAACTCCTTATGAGTGAATATGTACTTCAAACTCTTATGGTCAGAGAAAATCTTAAATGTCACTCCAAACAGGTAGTGTCTCCATAATTTCAATGCAAAAATCACAGCTGCTAGCTCCAAATCATGGGTCGGATAGTTTTCCTCACAACTTTTGAGTTGCCTAGACGCATAGGCGATTACTCTCCTGTTCTGCATCAGGACACATACCAAACCATTATTTGAAGCGTCAGTGTACACCTCATAAGGTATATTCTCATCAGGTAGTGCTAACACTGGAGCCGTAGTCAACCGTTCCTTCAAGATCTGAAAGGCTTTCTCACAGTTCTCATCCCACTTATACTTTGTGGCCTTCTTCATCAAAGTCGTCATTGGTTTAGCAATCTTTGAGAAATCCTTAACAAATCTCCTGTAATAGCCTGCAAGTCCCAAAAAGCTCCTAATCTCAGACACATTCTTTGGTGCTGGCCAGTCCTTGACCGCCTTGATCTTAGCTGGATCCACTGCAACTCATTCCTTAGATATCACATGTCCCAAAAATGCTACTTTATCCAGCCAAAATTCACACTTTGAAAATTTACCGTAGAGTTGCTTTTCTCTTAAAATCTCCAAAAACTGTCCTCAAGTGTTCCTTATGTTCCTCCTTGTCCTTGGAGTAAATCAAATTGTCATCAATAAATACTACCACAAATTATCCAGGTAAGGTTTAAAGGTACGATTCATGAGGTCCATGAATACTGCTGGTGCATTGGTTAACCCAAAGGGCATTACTATAACCTCATAGTGCCCATGTCTAGTCGGAAACGCAGTCTTTGGTACGTCCTCATCAGCCACTTTAAGTTTGTAGTACCCAGACCTTAAATAAATCTTTGAAACACACTTGCGCCCTTCAGTTGGTCGAATAAATCGTCGATCCTAGGTAAGGGGTATCTGTTTTTGATAGTCACATTATTCAACTCCCTGTAGTCAATACACAGTCTCATCGATCCATCCTTCTTCCTTACAAACAAGACAGGTGCTCCCCAGGGTGAAACACTTGGGCGTACATAACCTTTTTCTACCAACTCATCAAGCTGTTTCTTCAGTTCCTGCATTTCTACTGGCGCCATCCGATAGGGCGTCTTAGCAATAGGGCCTGTTCCTGGCACTAATTCAATCTTGAATTCTACCTCTCTCTTCGGAGGCATCCCTGGAATCTCCTCAGGAAATACATCAGGATACTCGCTCACTACCTCGACATCTCCTATGTCTGGATATTCCACGCTAGTATCTTGTACATGACACAAGAATAAGGGTTCACCCTTAGCTATTTGTTTCTTCAGGTTCATGGCAGACACCAGTTTTATCCTTGGTCGCTTAGGGAGTACGCGATAAGTAACATGAACATTCTTCTGTCCTCGAAGAGAAATCTTCCCTATCCAACAGTCTATCCTCGCCTTATATCGACGACCCATCCAATCCATTCCCAATAAAACATCAAAATTTGTTAGGGGAAAAACTCTCAAATCCGATTTAAACTCATGACCACAGATTACTATAGGCACATCCTTAAATTGACTCTTACATAAAACATTGGAACCATTAGGCATTGAAAATTCAAAATCTACTGCAGAACTATCACTAAGTCCACACTTCTCCACAATCTTATCTGCAATAAATGAATGAGACGCACCACTATCAAACAAAACATGCAATTACTGAATTAACAGGAAAATTACCCGAGACAACATCAGCATTTTCAGTTTCCTCAGCATTCATAACATAAAGCTGTCCTGTAGCTTTCTTAGCTGGGGTGGCTACACTAACCGATCCAGCTTGCTTAGCCGGTGCCGCAGAGGCGGTTCCCTTAGTTGGTGCTGGGTTTCTATATGTGTTATTCGAACCAGCATACCCACTCTGAGCCCTGAAATTCGGAAACTTATTTGGCGCCGCAGCCCCTCTCGTGGGCGCCACTGGTGGGTATCCGCGCATCTTAGAGTAGCAATCGGCGACCTTGTGTCCCGACTTGCCACAGTGGAAGCAAGTTATTGGTTCTCCAGTACAGGTCTTCCCTGTATGGGTGCGTTGACATCTCCTACAAGGGTTGTTTTGAACTGTACTCGAATTCTGAACCTTAATTGGCGGAAAATTCTTAAATCCTGGGTTTCCAGTCCCCGCAGATTGTGCTTTTCCCTTGAAATTCCCAAAGTTTCCCTTCTTGGGTGGTTGGCTTATCAAGTCAAGAGGGCTTTCCTTCCTTTTTCCTCCAATTTCAGCACTCATTGTCTCCATATTCTGTTCCACCGTTGTAGCCTTTTCATAAACCTCCTTCACAGTGTGGAATCTTTCGGAGACAAACCATCCCTTAATGCTCCACAGTAGTTTCTTTCTGAAACTATTGGCCCTAGCAGACTCAGTTGGGGTTACGCTCTCAGCAAACCTGTTCAAGTCCTCGAACTTGTCATAAAATTCCTTGACAGACATTCCCTCTGTTTGCTGTAATGCTTCAAACTTAGCCACCTTCTGTTCCTTCAGATGTTCTGGAAAGAACTCTGTCTCAATTAGGACCTTGAAGACTGCCCAATCTCTATAATGCTCTACCACTGTTCCATCAGCTAGCTTCTCTTGTACTGGCTTGAAGAATGCATCCTGAATCTTCATCCACCAGCGTCCTGCTACTTCCTTAAGGTAGAACACAGAAACCTTAACCTTACAATTATCAGGGCAGCCGACAGTTAGAAAGATCATCTCCATATCTTCCAACCAATCCAACAATACACTGGGTTCTCCCTTTCCAGTGAAATTGTTAGGCCTCTTAATCTGTACGGCATCAGACATCTTTGCCAATAACATGACATCCTCATTCCCAGCATTGTTGTTTATCTGACCATTCATCCCATTATTGGCCATCTGTGCCATAGCATGGGCCATTGTGTCCTGGTTTTGTGCCAACTGAGCCAGGATAGCTGACAGATTAGGAACGTTGTTTTGCACCATTGTCTATAACGCATCAACATTCGTACCAATTATAATCATATTAACCAAATTGCAAAATTATTTCATACATTCACAATCACAAATCAAAGCATATCAATCGTTAATCATTAGCATAATCGCAGAATCAGTAAATCATGCAAAGAATTCATTTCAGAATTGTATATACATGATAATAAGCATCCAGCTACTCGTCTCGCGCGAGTTTAACTTTTCAAAACTTTTCGATTTTTTTTTTTTTTTTTTGGAACACGACCTGTGTTCACTGTAGCACGAGTCGTGCGCACATCAGAATCGAAACGGCCGAAACGAAAGTTAGTCACAACATCAAATTGCATGTAATAGACCTTCAAATAGCAAATAAATCACATTAATCTCTATTATCCAAACGTATTTCATAATAATAATGGGGTACGGTCCCCTCTTATGACTCATGCAACTTGTGACTTGTCTTTAACTTTCACATTACACGTTATTCAACGAAAATTTAAATGCAATAATATTAAAATCCTAGCACATAGTCTCCCAATACTTTGGGTTATGGTTTCAAGCATTCCTCTCATGGCTTCCTACTTCATTTGATCCTTCACCCTTTTCTTGTGCGGCATACTCACTAGAGGTTAAGGGTTCATATATAATGGTTATCATCCTCCTCCTCAGTCTCCCTCTTATTAGCTTCAGGGTTGACTCTACGCAAGATGAAAGGACGCACACTCTTCCGAGCAGTACGCCTAAGTAAAGGTCTCCCTCTAATTGGCACATGTGAGTCGGGTGGGGAAGGTATGTAGTAGCGTTTCCCAGATTTAATGTTCTTGCTGGCAAGGTGAACAGCTAAGTTACTTCTCTTTCTTTCCTCGGCCTTATCTCTGTAAGTTTTGTAGGGATCTGGATGAGGGTAGTTGGGGTTGATAGTAGCTTCCACCAAGCATTCTGGTAGTTTCTCTAGATCGTCCACCATATTCCTGTAGATCAAGTCCTCGTATTTCAACACAGCCTTCAGCTCCTCCACAGTCATAGGTTCTCCTGAGTCAGTGATTAGGTACCTCAAGTCTCCGTAGTGACAAGCAAAGAAGGTCATCCTCTCGAGACGTCTGTGCACATGATTCCATCGCGCCTCATTCTTCAGATTAACCATGATCACAAACATTATTACCTCTTCATTAAGAGCCCACTCGTACGTCTGTCTGGCTATTTGGAGCTTAGCTATTACTCTGTTGACAAAGTTTGCTACTGTCTCTCCCAATCCTATAGGTATGAGGAACAGTCCTGGGTTCATTTCTATGGTATCAGTCTTTGCCTCAATTGCTGGATCCCCAATTAGTCCATCAACACCAAAATTCCAAGTAAATCCAAGTGGATCAGTATACATCTGTCAAATCATCAAGGTTAGGAATCTCAAAGCATTCACTAAATCAATGATTAGGTACTAAATGGCACATAACATATAGCAATCAGCATGTGTATGAATGCACTCATCCCATTCCCAGTTTTGAAAATTCAATTTTTGAAAATATTTTAGACTCGACGAATCATAACCTAACGCTCTGATAAGCCGATTAGAAGTCGGCAGCTACTCCGACCTAAACAACCTTGATCAGAGGTTAGAGGTGACCGATCCGGGACGCGTCACCTTACTCTAGGTGGTAAGCATCATCAACAATATCATTATCATAAACATCAGTGTACACAATCATACGCGCGTAAACAATACATAATATACAATCGTTAATGCAACATAAATCATACGAGTCACAACAAAACAACAAAACAACAACAACACGACATACTCGGCCGAGAGGCCGAGAGAAACCGAGCCGGCCAAGAGGGCCGAACCGGCGGAATCAACGGAGGCCGAAGGGCCGGTTCTTTGAGCCGTTTGGCGGGAAAGCTGCATGGTTAATTCAAAAGGTATTGATATGGAAACGGTAGAACAATGATAGGTGAAACATGAAGCAATAGTCATTAGAGAACAAGGTTAGTAACAAGAGAGATAGTCTTTAGAGTTTAGATATCGTGCTTGGGATCGTAACCAACGTTCTTACCCTTCCAATAAAATCACAAGCTCAAACTCAAGCTTAGAACGGTATCTCCTTGAACACACAACCTAAAAATCATTAACAACACCCAATTACAATCAACACTTCCAATCAACGCAAAAGACATTGATACAACACCCAAACGATCTCCAAACTTCACCAAATTCGCACAACACTTACCCAATTATACCAACAACATAATCCCATCATCAAATTATCAAAATACCCATAACAATACTCAATTTAAGACAAAATCAGATCTGGACAGAATACAATTTTCACCTTTAAATCATCATAAAACATCCCCAAATTATAACAACATGCTTAACAATCCATAATAGTAAATCCCTTCAATTACTACACAATTCAAACCACAAAATCATCATCAATTCACCACAAATTCAATCTCAAGAACCCTAATTCAAACCTTAATAATTTCATGCATCAAATAATCAACAATTACTATTGCAAACCTCAAACATAATTAATTATCATCAAATTCATGCTTAATCTTCAATTAACATGAACACAATCAAAAGCCCTAATCTGAAATTAATATAACTAAGTGTAGGAACATACTATTCTCAAGGCTAGAAGTAAGAAAAAGGGGCAAGAGGGGCGACGGTGGCGTGCGGCGGTGACGGGTGGCGATCGGCGGTGGTCGGCGGTCGGGTTTTGGCCGCGCGCTTCTTCTCCTCTTCTCTTCTCTCTTTCTCGGCTCCTCTCTTCTTCTCTTTCTCCTTCTCTTTCTCTTTGGGCGACGGGTACAATAGAAACAAGGGTTCGGATTTTTGTTTCTTATTTATAGTTTATGGTGTGAGTTAAAAGACGGGTTTTTGTAAGACGGTTTACGGTAATTATTAATTGAACTGCCCAATTAGGAAGTTGGCCAAATAAGGAAAGTAGACTCCAATTACCCAAAATAGAATTATAAATCCTCAAAATGATTATCTTTCATAAAACTTCCATAATTAAAACTCCCAAAAATACGGGGTGTTACACTTAATGTCATCCAAACAACAGTTAATAATGTAGTTATTGAAGTCATTCATATCAGGGACAGATGGAGGAGCACCTCCTTCCTTTTCAGCATGTGATCTGATCACATTAAAATCTACAAGAACAATCCAAGGTTCATTGGTCACCTTGAGATCATTCAGCTTTTCCCATAAATCATTCATTTCTATGGCACAGTTACTTGCATACACCATGGTGAGCCAAATTGTACATTGTGAAGTTATATGGAAGACTTTACAATGAATAAATTGGCTACCTGAGTCTACAATATCCACTTTAACTCCACTATCATTCCAAATAATCCAGATCCTTCCATTTCTATGATGAGAATAATTATTGCAGTACTTGTGGTTTCTGAAATTCTTCCTAATAATATCCTTGAATTTACCTTCTTTCACCCTAGTTTTCAGTAAACCAAATATATCAATCTTGTGTTTCAACATGAAGCTCCTAGCTTCATGCTGTTTGAGGGCTTCATTAAACCCTCTAATATTCCAAGCTGATATTATCATTGGGATGGTGGAGTGCCCAAAGGCTCTTCATCTTATGGCTTAGCTCCCCCAGTTCCTCTCCCAGATTGATACTCCTTAGCCCCAAGCTACCAAACCTATTCCTGGTTTTAGGTGGAGTTGTCTGGTTCTGAGTTTTGGTGCTTCTGCTTTTCCTTCTTGTGACCACTCTAAAACCCAAATCATCTGCTGCTTCTTTTGGAGGAGGAGTACTAGGCTCAACATGTGTTTCCTCTAATATCTCCTGCTCCCGAATCTGCTCAGATAATCCCTGATCAGCTTTTTCAGTCTCAGTGTTCAGAGTTTCCTTTTCATCAGAAGCCTTTGCTATTGTAGTTGCCTTAGGTTTATAGATCAGTTTCTGCTGAACTTGCTTCACTTCCCTGTTCAACCTACATTTTTCCTCCAAATGGCCCAATTTTTTGCATTTCTGACCGAAAAAGGGCACCCACTCATACTCAATTCTCTGAATAGTGGCATCAGTAAAAGGAGTTTTTAGAATCAATGATTCAAGCAGATGCTGTGATACATCCACCTCGATTAACACCCTGGCAAATGCTAATTTTTCTTTGTGGGTGGTGGTGTAATCAGCACATATCGGGTTACCTATCTTGCTAGCAATTTTGCTTAAAGCCTGAGCCGACCAAAACCAGGGATCCAGCTCTGGGAAGAGAACCCAGACTGGAACCACAGAAATTTTTTCCAGTTCAAGTGAGATTTCAGGCGACCATTTCTTCAAAATCAGAGCATTACCATTTATTCTCCATGGTCCTCCTCTTAACACCTCATTCACAGCCTCAACATTCGAAAACCTCATAATAAACCAACCTTTTTTGTAATAGAAAACTTTTGAGGCCTCAATTCCCTGCCAGTTCTTACCAGTAAAATCCTGCATAACTTTCAAGGATGGTTTTGCACCAATAACATTGCCTACCAATGAGTTTTCCCAAAACTTAACCTCCCCAATTATGTCATCAGAATCAATAATAACTTCATCCTGTTTCACTCCTGAATCACTGAATTGCAAGCTCATTCCGACTTTCGGCTTAGGTCCAACAATCTCAGTCCAGGTTTTCTTAATCTGATTATTATTGTTCTTGTTGCCCTGATTAGATTGCTCTTTTCCAAAAATTGGTACATTTCCAGAATTATTTGAATCAATAGTATTGGAAGTATTTGTGTGACTAACTTTCGGGGTGGGAATCTTACCGGAATTCTCCAAAGCATTTCCGATGATGTCATTCAGAGTCATCGGAGAAGGCGGCGTCGAATTCGTGCCCGTGGGTATGTCACCGTTTTCCTCCAAAATAGGCTCATTTTCTTCCTCATGATTTGCTGAGTGCGATTCTGCAATTCTTTTTGGTGGTCTCCCTCTTCTCTTCGCCATGTTTGCAAGCTTAGTTTTGTGTTTTTTGGGTGTCCGTACAGTAGCTTGGAGAGCAAGCTAGCTCATTGTAACATGACTTTTTGTCATAATCGGGTTTAGTTACTGATGGTTATTAATTCGCGTCATTTCAATTTTTGGTTAATATTTTTTGGTTTTTTGGCATGATTAGGGGATTTTATTTAGTTAGTAAGTTAAAACCATCAATATGCATACTAAATTGTTCTAATTTGAATCATTATTAAGCTTAATTATTATCGGGTCATCAAACGGATCGGGTCAGTGTCAGATAACGGGTCACTACGGGTCGGGTCGGGTCATTGTCGGGTTGGACATTATCGGGTTGTATCGGGTCATGGGTCGTTATCGGGTCAGGTCGAGTCGGGTTCGCGTGATCACAATTTCGGGTCCAATCGGGTCGGGTTTTCGGGTTAGTCGGGTCGGGTTTTCGGGTTAGTCGGGTCGGGTCTCTTGGGTCGGGTCAAGGTTGCCAGCTCTAGGTGCAAGTATTACACCTTCCATGGCAAATTATTGCAACTAACAAAATACCCCCAAGTCAATATTCAGTATCTTCTTAGGAAGAGGTCTGATAAGGTTTCTGAACCTACCATAAAAATAAATAAACAAAATGAACAAGACATTTTTTTCAAAGTAATGCCCAAAAAAAAGGTTTAAAGAAATTCGGTTTTAGAAAAGAAAAAAAATTACTCTGTAAATTAATCATATCGTCTGGTCCTCATCATATCCGAAGTGTCATCTCGCTTCTCGGTTCTATACAATGTAAATTAATCATATCGCCTCATGTTCTAAATGTAGGTTATTTCTGGTTTCGTAAATGCGTACTAGTAATTAAACTACCACATAAATTTGTCAACCGAGATACTACTTGTTATTGTAACCTAAAAACGAGCTGACGAAAGTTTTTCTTGTTGAAACCTTTATTTCATAACCTATATATTTTGCTTTGTTTTTCTTTGTGGCATTATTAAGATAAGAAATTTGCTTCTTACGGACTATCTAGTAGGCAATGAGTCGTCGTAAATGAAATCTTTTGTTTTATAGGAGTACTGTTTGTTGTTTTCTCCGCTTCTACTGTCAATTGTTTCTTTCATCTTTTTTTTGCTATCGAAGTAGTTTTTTTCTCTTAGTATTAATTTAAAAAATGAAGAATAATTATATTAAAGGAAGTATTTAAATAAGGGAAGTGGATTCCGGGCAAAAGAGATATTTTTTTTGCTAATTTGGTAGGTAGTGTCATTTTTCTTTTTACCAATACAACAACAACAACAACAACAACCAAGCCTTATTCCCAAAATGATTTGGGGTCGGCTAACATGAATCGTCATCCAGTAACCGTCTTGTGTACGCCAAGAAATTTCGAAAACGTTGTAAACATTTTAGAAGTATTTAAACACTTTCAAAGGAAATTTAGAAAGTCGTCAAAATAAATAAAAAAGTTTAAAAAATATTGCAAAAAACAGATGAACTTTGAACACAAGTTAAAAAGTTTTGGAAAAATAGTTAGAAAAACCAAACAAATAAATTAAAAGGGGTCATAAAAAGTCCTCCACATGGATAGAGTCTCGCCACCCTGCCCTATCCAACACCATACTCTCTTCAAGCCCTAGGAAGCTCATATCACTTCTAATCACCCTCGTCCAAGTCATCTTGGGTCTTCCCCGACCCCTACTAATATTATCACTTCTCCACCCTTCTACTCTTCTAACCGGCGCCTCACTAGGCCTCCTACTCACGTGGCCATACCACCTCAGTCGGTTCTCCATCATCTTATCCCCTATGGGTGCAACCCCTACTTTCTCTCTAATAACTTTATTTCTCAACCGATCACTTCTTGTATGTCTACACATCCACCGTAACATGCGCATCTCCGCCACACTCATCTTATGAACGTGACACTGTTTCACGGCCCAACATTCCGTGCCATATAACAGTGTCGGCCTAATTGTCGTTCGATAAAACTTACCCTTCAACTTATTGGGCATTCCTCGATCACACAGAAGTCCTGTGGCATTCTTCCACTTCAACCAACCTGATTTGATCCTATGAGCCACATCTCCATCCAATTCTCCGTCCTTTTGAATAATCGATCCTAAATATCGGAAAAAATCTGATCCCTGAACAATCTTTCCATCCAACATGATCGTCCCCGTCTCCGTTTGCCTAATGTCGCTGAACTTACATTCCAAATACTCGGTCTTGCTCCGACTCAACCGAAACCCTCGAGACTCCAAAGTGTGCCTCCATAGCTCCAACATCCTCTCCAAATCCTCTTTCGTTTTTGAGATCAACACTATATCATCGCAAACATCATGCACCATGGTATATCATCCTGGATTGACCTCGTCAATTCGTCCATGACTATAGCAAAGAGAAACGGGCTAAGTGCGGACCCTTGGTGCACTCCAATTGTAATAGGGAACTCTTCTGACTTCCCTACACTAGTCCGCACACTCGTGCTAGCTCCCTCATACATGTCCTTAATGATGTCGATACATTTTTGCGGAACTCCTTTCTTAGTTAGAGCCCACCAAAGCACTTCCCTTGGTACCTTGTCGATCATACGCCTTGTCGATATATTTTTCTTTTTACCAATCTCAAAGTTTTTTTTTTTTATCAATCTGTCATTTGCCCCCTACTTTTTTTACCAATTTGGTAGTTTGGCCCAACAACAGCTATAAATCCTAGATTATTATAATATAATCTAATAATATACTATATATTAAAGCCTGAAACCAAGTCTTTGCTAGTATACATTAATTGGATAGAATATAAAAATAGCATTAATTACAATTATTTGTTAAGATATGGTAGTAAATTATCATACATTAATTGGATAGAACATAAAAATAGTATTAAATACAATTATCGGTTAGAATATGGTAATAAATTATTATAGAGTAGTATCGTATTAGCTAATTTGTGGAAAATAATCATTATGATAATTTATTAGAACAAAGATAAGGCAACATTTTTTTTATAAAACGATTATAAACAATATAAATATATAGCCCGCGCGTGGCACGAGCATGCAACCTAGTGATAATAATAATCGTATAAACGAAAAGGGGATAACAGATACACTCCGGGTGGCGTGTTCAACAACGTTAGGATTTCTGATAATTTGTTGTTTCTGAGTGTGCATAGCCGTTGATTTCTCCGAAGTATTGGACGCCTTTATCATCGCCGTGGAAACGGAAAACACCCTTGCCCACAGAGTCAACTTTCATCGACTCCTCCGCAACAGCTGGCATATAATCTCAGAAATACGGAACGACATATTTCGGTTAGATGGAATCACAATATATAACGCAATAATATGAAGGGTAGACCTGGGCAACGAGGCGGGGCGGGGCGGATCAGGGTCACTCTTAGACGGGGCGGGGCGGGTCATGACCCATTTTGACCCGACCCGACCCTGGCCCGTTTTCCTCCCCTTTTTACAGCTCTCTCACTCTCCTTCTTCTCTTTTTTTTTTAGAGATTTCAATTAATATCAAAGATAAGAAATACAAATACCATTACCACAAAAGAATAATAAAATCAAAATTTCAGGAAAAAATATCAATTGAAACCAAAAATTTCAAGAAAAAAAAATCAGTGAAATCAAAATTTCCCAGAAAAACAGTGACCTCAATGAATTTAGAGGAGAGAGACTATGGACATCCAGAGATTTCACATGAAATGAAGAATGAGAAAAGATGAGAGTTTGGAGGAGAGCTTGAGAGAATTTGTGGGAAAATTGTTGAATTTGGGGAAGTATCGGGCAGTGAGAAGAATTTGGAAGTGAATTTGGAAAAAATCAAACAGGCCGGAGTTCATTGTTTTGCTATACTCTAATTTGGGCCTGTGTTTTTTTTTTTTTAAAGGGCCAGGCCCGCGTTGGTACGTAAAGAATCTGACATTTTCTCGACCCGCCCCGTTAAAAGACAGGCTGGGCTTTTACCCTCTTTAAGAGGGTCGTTCGTGGGCTTTTAATGGGGGCATGCCCCGTTGCCCAGGCCTAATGAAGGATATCGACATGTGGAAAATGTGGGGAACTATAAGAGTGGCATGCAAGGGATTATTACATTATGTGTGTATTCTCGTGGCTGTCACAATTGCTACCTTTTACTCTTCTTCATGCTAGACGTTGATTTGTCACGATTTGAAAAACGCATATTTTTGTATGCTAACTCAAACAAAGATGAAAGTATAGTACGTCAAATTAAATATAACGTCAAATGGAAATCTAATGGCCAAAAGTCATTATATTGATTGTCATCATTTAAAAAAAAAAAACTTTCAAAGCATTAAATGAAAAAAAGTTAAAGCGAGGAAGATGAAACATTATTAAGAATTGATCAAATAACTACTAATTAATGTATGTTATTATTTGTATATTATAAAAATATTGTTATAAATTTTAATGTAGTGTAGTATAACAAATGAACAACCTACGTGGCTATTTTCACAAATTATTAGGTACCCCGGGGGTACCTAGAACTACGTACCCCCGGTTAACTGTTCACTCATTACATAACACATTATAGTCATTATATACTTTCACTCATTATTTTACAACTTTCACTCGTTATTTCTCAACTCATTATTTTACAATTTTTACTCATTATTTTTTAATTCTCACTCATCATCTTCCGATTTCCACTCATTATATATGACATTATAGTCATTATTTATTTTCGGTCATTATTTCTGAATTTCCAATCACTATATACAACTTTATTCCAATCATTATTTCCCAAATTTCACTCATTATTTCCCGAATTCCACTCATTAGTTTTCAATTTTCACTCATTATATACCACTTGAACCGGGGGGTACCTAGAGTTATGTACCCCCGGGGTACCATATACCGATTGGCTATTTTCCCTAAAAACTTAGTTAATATACTCTGAAGATGACACATACGATTAGAAGATTTTGATGTTAGCATATTAATATTATTATATAGATTAGTTCTTAGTTAGTAAACTAGTACTCCCTCCGGTCCAGATTAAACTTCCCGCTCCCTTTTGCGCACTTCGAAAGGAAAATTAATAAATAATTGTTAATAATTCATTTAGCAAAAAAAATTTATTGCTAATTGTCACCAACATCTTCATCTTGCCTCCCTAATTATTCACTCGACAAAAAACTTAATAGTTTGGGAATGGGGAAGACAAAGTCGAGACCCTAAAAAAGAGGATGGGAAGTTTAATTTGGACCGGAGGGAGTATATTATATGAGTGCGTTTTATAGAAATGACATGGAATGATTAGATGTGCCGTGTGTTACGTTACGTACGTGTGTATCCTAGTGGTTGTCACAATTGCTTTATGTTTCACTCTTATTCGTGCAAGATACAAGAATTATATCTGCTTGATTGATGAATTGGAATTTTTTCGTCCATACAATGACACAAGGTCATTGTCCGAATTATGTGAATACTATCATCAAACTTGTCAAACGATAACTATATATATATCAAATTAGGAAAAAACTAGATTTGATGATTCTAATTAAGAAGAACGAGTCTAATTGTGTATGAAATGAGCAAAAGTATTATCTACGTCCTCGATGTGTGATTGTGTATGAAATGATATATGTCTAAGAGGGTATGTAATAATGTATTACTAATCCTATACTGTTGGACGTACGCAATGTACGATTTTGCTCTACCTTGAGCCGGTTTTGGAGTTTTGATAGCCCAACATAGTGTTAGGAACGGTTTAAACCTCGAGATTTTGCAACTTCTTCTCTTTTCTCCTCTTACGGTTAAAGAAAGTATTACGAAGTACTCTCTATATTTGTAATTTGTGTACTCCGAGTTTTCGTGCACTAGACAAAATTACTGCGGGAGTACCATATACGGAGTAATAAGTTATAACCTTCTTCTTGTTTACGTTCTATCTACGAGTTGATACATGTTCAAATGATTTCATGATTTTGAACCTTATTTAATTTCTACGTACAATTTGTCATTTACAAAAAGTAATTCAAAAGTCTAATCATATGGTCTTGTTTTACGTATCAAAAAGAAAAAAACGAAAGAGCAAAAGCTTATATTTTCTCAACGTTAAACATTTCATTGGAGTACACATTTATGATTAAGATTTACGAATAAGAGTTTATATCAACGCCCTAAAATGTCTTCAGCCAAATTAGCTACGTACGGCCAACATGGGGTATTGATTCGACACACATGACACACCCACACAAATCAAGTCGTAATCTTTGATATATACTAGTATGTTAATTTGTGTACAAGATGCCTTGGACGACCTTCGTCATAAGTTTAATTCAGATGTTTTGCTCTGATCGCCCATTCGACAAATAAGTAATTGCGACAAACAGATGTAAATACGTAGTTGCGACAAACAGATAAATGGGATGATAAATGCGTAATTCAGAAGTATGTTTGAAGAAGGCACTTCGTGCTGCTCCACAAGCTAAAAGCTAGCTAGTAGCTACATATAGTACATGATAAATGGGCCTTTTACGTTACAATAACAATTGTTACGTTAATTGTCCGTATAAGACTATAAGGGCTAGTCTAGACGGTTGAAGAGGTCGTGAAATTTCCTTTTGAGTTTCAACTTGTGGATAAATTGATACATGGTTTACAAATGATTATGCGGAGAACATATGCATGTCACACCAACTCAAAACGGGTGCAAGTATTAATCGATTTTAAAATTATTTGGTTAAGTTTAAACAATAAAATTTGAATCCTTGGTTTATATACATGTTGAGATTATCGACGATTATTGCACAACTTTACAACTGGTTAAGGGCTAACGGAACAAAATTATGCACTAAACAGCTAGAAAACGGAATGTTAAATTTGCTGTTTATCCACACCTAATCATTAAAACTTGACTAGAACGATATTTGCATCTAAACAGCTGAGAGTTAGGATAGTTCCTTATAGAGAGGGGTAAATATGACAACTGAAAAGTATTTGGTTTAAACTGTGCGAAAATTTGGGAATATCGGAATTATATACTTTCAAAAAGATTCAAAGCTCGGCGATGTAGAGATCATTCATTGCTTTCATGAAGCCAATAGAGTCGCAGACTTTATGGCCAATTTGGGGCATGCGTGCCTTTCGCTTACCCGTTGGTTTGAGAGTCCTTTTGACTCTCTTACCTCTCTCATCCGAAAGGATGAGTTAGGTTGGTCTTATACTCGTGGATCAACCAAGGTTTCTTTACCGTTAAAAAAAAAAAAAAAAAAAAAAAAAAAAAAAACTCGGCGATGTGTATATTGATTTGCACAGAAACAATTTGCAATGACTAGACCAGCAAACCAACATATACATATCCGCAAAACGTAATACACAGCATGCTTCTCTCACCGTGAGGAGCTCTTATTCAGACTTGTTTTTACGACATTACAGCGAAAAGAATGTATTACAAGGCTGCAGTCCAGCTATCGCGCGTTTCACTCCTACAACCAGTGAAACCAAAACTACAGCTCAAACTGGACAACATAAGCTCACATCCACTCTATATTATCTGCATCGCTCACTCGTAAGTTGTAACTTCTGCTTAAGACTCTCCAACAACGGCCGAACGACCAATTAAGCCTATCAGTCAGGAGAGACGGAAATTAGTCAGGATGGCAATGAGAAATATTCAAATCAAGGATTTTAAATTGTCCCCAGTTGAAAACTTAACACACAAACCACTTACGGAACTGCTGAAACATCCTCTGAGCTCGGAAATCAGGCTTTAGAGTTAGATCTCTTAAAAGCTCACGGAATTCGTTCTTAAATCATATCAGGTCTGGAGTCCAAATACAATTTCTAGGCTTTAGTACTTACAGTTTTGCTCAAACTTTCTTCTGCAGCAAGCGCCTTTGCCGCCTCATATCTTGCACTGACTGCATCCCACGAAACAAGTTTCTCCATGAAAATTGAGATGTAATCAGGTCTCCGATTCTGCCAGGAAAAGGGAGAAATTAAGGCAGAAAAAAAAAAAAGAGATTAGGAAATGCTCTATCATTGAGGCAGAAGATAGCTTGTCTCGAGCCATTTAGTCTTTCCTGTCTTTCTTCCCCTCAATGTGTTGTTTAGATGCGAGAGGTGCACCAGGAGGGAGACACATTTTTTGAAAAATAATGATGTTTTCGCAAAATTGGCTTTACCTGGAAGTCCAAGTAATATGCATGCTCCCAAACGTCAATAGTCAGAAGAGGCTGCACCATCAGAGAAGAAATTAGACGATGAGTAACTACAAACCCAAAAAAAGGGAAGAAAGAAAAGATGAAGAGAGATCTTTTAGGGCAAATGATACTCACATAATAACCCCAAACTAGAGGGTTCACCGCATTTGGGCTCTTAACGATGACAAGCTTTTTGTCATCATCGGATGGTTTTGGATTTACCGCATTACCCACATCCAACTTATTTGTTTTGTCTACATCAATAGTACAAAACTGTTGTCAAAATACAGTCTGAACTCTGAAAGAAGAAGATAGCACAAGGTTTCTGAAACTTATTTATTTCAAGTCCAAGAAGTGCTGGATATAAACTACTCACATGCAAGCCAAGCCCAGCCAGAACCAAATTGTGTGGCAGCAGCAGACTTGAATTCGTTAACAAATCCTTCAAAAGAACCAAAATCTTTCTCAATTTGAGCCAAAAGTTCTCCAGACGGCTTCCCTCCACCACCAGGTTTCATAGACTCCCAAAAGAACTCATGGTTCCACGCCTACGTAGAAAATGCAAACATGTAAAAATGTCATTCTAACAGTGAAAACTGTTATTTGAATTTCAATGTCAGACATTCTCAGTTAAAGAGCACCGATAATGTAAAGCCATACCTGTGCTGCATTGTTGAAGGATGGAAGAACGTCGCCATTGTTATATGTTAGACGCACTACATCGTCCAGTGATTTTTCATCCAATTCTGTACCGACTATCTGCTTGTTCAAGTTATCCACATATGCTCTATGATGCTTCCCCCAATGATACTCAAAAGTTTGTTTGCTCATGTGAGGCTCCAGGGCATCCTATTAAATGGAAAAGAAAGGATTTTCAATATGAAAAAACTTGACCCTGGTAACGTTTTCACCATCACTACCTTTGACAGTCAAGTATTGTTAGATAACACAAACGGGGCTTCCCTCACACCCAGAGAGCCCACTTTCTTAAACCCCATGAGATTATGTTCTCAACACAAATTAGTAATGAGAGAAGTAACTAGATTTACAAAGTGATCAACCCTCTCCAAGTGCTTTAATACAGGACACTCACATGTGGGTCAACATAATAGGAGGTCTTTAACGTGGCAACCAAAATTTGAACTCTTAAGGAAATATACTACAGATGAAGGGGAGCCTTGGCACACCGGTAAAGGTGTTGCTGTGTGATCGATAGGTCACGGGTTCAAGTCCTGGGAGCAGCCTCTTGTCAAATAAATTGACAAGGGAAGGTTTGCCCTCATTACACCCTTGTGGTGGGACCCTTCCCCGGACCCTCGCTTGTCGGGGACGCCTTTTTAAGGAAATATACTACAGATCTCAAAAACCACATCATAGTTTTAACATTTTTTTGTTTTCTGGGCTCAGTTGAAAACAAAGTACTCCTGGTGCTTTGACTCTCGAAGGTGCTTTGCTCATTTCTCGACCACACGCAAATAGTCAAAAAAAATATCCTCAGTTTTATCTTCAGTCCTCACTCAGACATGCAAGACAAGTCAGCAAGGGATAAACTACAGTAATTCCCTTTTGAGTGTTTTTGTAAAATATATGTGTGAATCTAGCCAATCTACGACCTCCTTGTTTGGAAGCCATACACAAAGAACTGTCTCGACCTGAAAGAACCAACCCAGATAGCCTATAAACCAAAACTCTATTAAACCTAAGAAGATTAGATCTTCAACTGACTCTGTACTCAATTAAATTTATAGAATAAGAACAAGAAAGACTGTTACGGAACACTATAACACAAACTGTGTCGAGATTGCATTGGCCAACTGCTCACAATAAGAGAATTGTTGAGAGTTTAGTGAGCAAGTCTCGCAGTCCTGAATAAGTGAGGACTCTGCTGGACAGACAAACAATAAATCATGAATGGCCCTAATACTAGTTTAGCACCAGGCTGAAGTATTCATTGATTTAACTTTACTAGAGGTTTAGTCCAATGGCCATAAAAAGCCCAACAAAGTACTCTACAATAATATATACTTCTTAATTATTAAAGGGGCAAAAAAACCCATCAAATCATTTAGATGAACGTTCACTTCATCCTCAGACGTCAAAGGCTCAAATATAGGGTGATATTTAGTAAATACACCCTGCTAGGAAATTTTCAACTGGCTTGATCAAAGCTTTAATTCGAGACCTTGATGAGGAAAGTCGAGCAAGCAGGTGGCTCAATAAACTCGAGAGCTCACCCCCAGCCCACTCTTATGAAGCTTTTGCCTAAGTTTTTCAACCTCGAAAAGCTAGAGCTTGAGCCAATTTCACTTTGCACGCCCAGAGAAATACAAAAAATTATGAACAACTAGTATAAACAAGTAATAGCAAGACGTCAAATCTTACAAAAGGATAGGGTGGAGGCTTCAAGTCAAACTTGGCAACTATAGCTCCAGCTCTTCTTGCGTGTGCCTGCAGTATTGCCCACTCAAGTTAATTAAACTTAGACTAAGGGCTCGAAAATTAAAGCCTTATATCACATATTAATGTTTCATGCAATACAATCTAGAGAAATATTTCAGCTTTAACAGCAATGGCGGTAAAGAGGGGAAATGGATGTTGAGTGGCAGATGGAATGAAGATAAAACATGACATCTTTGTCCAAACTCTGAAGAATGCTAAACAATTGTATCAATGGCAATCCATAATATCAATCACTTTTTCCACCTAGAATCTAACGATGAACAATTCATGCAATAATTCATGTTAGCCGACACTCGACACCATATGCATTTGGGACTGAGGCTTTATTGTTGTTCTTGCTATACCATAGAAATTTCAGTCTCCATTCCTGTTCTTGAGATCAAGTTCAGACATAGGATTGACAGCAATCAATGAACAATATATAAACTCAGATGAATTCACATCTCTAGAGTAGGAAGGGGGTGGGAATGTGGGATATGACAGCATTTTCATTTCGGAATGTTTTTAGAGAAATTTTGCATTTTGGAATGTTTAGCTTGGCAAGGAGGTCATGGACAAATGCTAACTTACAAAACCCACTAAACTAGTGTCATCTTAGACATCGATCATTTATGGTTTCTCTCTATGATGCCATTTAAATGAATCAGCCCTCTTATCTGCCAATGTCATGCAGCAAAGGCTGATGTTCTCAGGCCATTGCTCAATGCTTGTCAGTTACTAAATCAAGGAAACGTCTAAAAAGGTGATTCGTAACAAAATTAGGGCCTAATTCACTACACTCACAAGAGAAACAAACCCATCTAAAATGAGGAATTTCTCATCTATAACAAACACAAAGGGCATTACAATGAGGTCAAGGCGATTTGACTTTGGCCTCTAATGAGGTATCTCCAAACCACGAGACCAATACTTCATTCGTACGTTTAACAATGAAGCTTACTACATCTACCCGCGAAACATCTCCACCACTATGGTCTATGGACAATGCTACTGGTTAGATATTTATGAACCAACAATACATACTCCTCCTTTCATCAAAGCTTTGACCTCAGCCATCAAGAATACCACACCGAAAAAAATCCATTCATAAATTACCCAACAGAAGCACAAATCTCGAATCTTTACACTGAATCAAATCAATCAATATCCACTAACTAATTCCACCATCAAGCAAATTATATCCAACATAAGTAGAACTAGCACAATTTCCCAAAACATCAAGCAAATTACAATAACCTCACTTTGACATCACTAGCCAGAAGTTAAAGACTTCCATTTACTCAACACTTAATTACGAAAAAACGTATCACGATTCGACATAACTAATAACTATTCATGTTAGCCGACCCCAAATCATTTCGGGACTAGCCATTGTCATATTAAAATCGAACGTAAAGAATTCAATGAAACGGAGGGAGAGTCCACATCATCAATACACAATTACACAAACACAAAATTTGTAAATGAAGTAGTAAATATGATTAAAAAAAATCAAAGAATGAATACCCACCTCTTTAAATTTCAAAGGGGTGACACGGATAGACTTGACTCCCCCATTAAACCCTGCAAATATTATCAACAAAAGTTAGGGTTTTGAACATTTGGGTAACTTCTAATTTACGACAGGAATAAGTATAATATGAAAAGGGTCAAATTACCTTGATTAGAAAGAAATGTTGAAGACAAGGAAATTGCAGAAGTAGCAGCAACTGCAGACATTTTCTTTGGCTACAAAAAGTTGACAACTTTGCAGAAATTAAGATAAGGGTTACTATTTATTATGTGGGTTTGAAGTTTATAGAATTTTCTGGAGAAAATTTCAGAGCCAGAAAATGGTGAGGATTGAAATTTGATAAACAGAGGCAACAGTACAGGTGATGTTTGCGGTACATGTGTACTGCACACGCTCATATGGAGTACTAACTTGTAAACAAAATCCGGTGGGTCCTTCTTCCAAACCAAATCAAAACTAATTTATCTGATTCTTGACGGGTTTTCATTTTATTGAATATAGGCATTGAGGAGGGGTTCAAACTAAACGTTGACAAATGAAAATAACGGAAGAACTGTTTATTAATTTGATTTCGGAACGAGTTGTGTTTGGGAGGAATGAATTTGTTTTTTTTGGCTAAAGGGATATTTCCGTTCCTACTCCTAAAGGCATAGCATATATCAGACTCTGTTGACATTGACCTAACAAGTTCTTGAGATACCGTCTCCTACAACATTTACCGGAAGAAAATCATGGTTTTTGCTTCATTATCAATATCAACATTTTGCTCAAGATTAATGATATTACTGTACATTGTAAATGATAAAGTGGAAATCCAAATAGTGTAAGGTGGAATTGGATGGTGCTAATCTTTAATTCTTTATTAGCATGTCTACATTCCATTGGCATTTCTGATTTAGAGAAGAAAAGAATTTCCACTTAGCTAACATGAATCTCTAAGAAATTCACAAAGTATTGATAAGTTTGATATTGCAACATCGATGCCGCCTATAAGAAATGAGTAATTACATTAAAAATATCGTACACTCGACATAACCAAAAAAATATTCCGAAACACCGCGTCATAAAAAAAGAAAACTCAAGGGCAAAAAGGCCTCCCCTCCCCATCCTTATGACTTGGTATAGTGAAATGCCTTAACCTCCCTTCTTGCTGCTTCATATACCCTTCACACAAGAACTCCATAGAAAACTTGTCCTCCACTTCTCTATTCACATCATGAACAAACACATCAGTCTCACCATCCTCCCTGTTCCTGGCAATCATCCCGGCAGTATAAATCGCGGTCATTCGACCAGGGGCCTCGTCGTGGTACCCTGTGGGAGCATCCACCATGATCAAATCCCACTTAGTCTCATACACAATATCAGGCAAACCTTTCAAAGCAAGTGAGCACATAGAATGCCTAGGATCACCTACTGAAGCACATTCCGGCCCCTTACCGCCTTCCATAAGATTATTAGCTTGATTAACCTTAGAATCATACGTGACATGGTACGATTCCAACATTGGAAATCGACGTTTAATTTGCTCAATCCACACCTGATCTTCTTCAAGAAATATGGTTCGACCACCATAGTTTAGAGACGTCCACATGAGACTATCATGGCCTAAGCCGAAGACTAGGAAGTTACAAGGTGACTTATACTGTAAGACTCTAGAAGACACTGAGATTTCCTTGCTTGTCTGTTGTGGTGTGATGCTTGAGGTTGAGTAATGTATGAGAGCTTGCGAGAGAGAATGTGGGATTTTCGTGCACGTTGATGAACACGAGTCTGTAGACTCTTTCGCGGTAGTGCTATGGGAACTGGTTTGATCAGAGGATGTGAAGTTTGTTCTAAGGATGAAGAGGAGGACGAAAGCGAGGGTGACCCCGATCACAAGGAGCTTCACATTCAGTGGGTATTGGGGTTTTGGCCTCATGGTTTCGATCCAAGATCACGGAAGTTGGAAGGGTTTTGCGGCTCTCTGAATACGGGTGAGCTAAGGTTTTCGGAGCATTAATGTTCAGAGATGTGTATATATGAGAGTATGAGACTGTTGGTATGCGACATTTTAACAAGAAAAGGATGAAATGAGATGGAACAAACATTGGTGTACTATGATCAAGACAATGCAACTACCTTTGATTTTCTATGAAGCAAAGAATTCTGGAATTTGGTGGATCTACAGGTTTGGTAAGAGTTCTTAATTAACGAGACATATTTTGATTATAAATTTGTACGTTCCAAGCAGTAACTTCAAAGATAAGTTTCAGATTTAACAAGCCGTGCCACATACAGATTTGATCTCACTTAACTGAGTACTGGACACTGGAGTATGTCGACCCCTTTCTGCCTCGCTCCAGAGGTACTTCCTGATCATTAAAAAATTACCTGCATTAGACTTTCGTGGTCAATCAACATTCATAGATCATGAACATCTGATCGATACCCAATCGGGAAGCCATCAAAAGAACTCGAAATCAAACAAGAGGGAACATCAAACTAGAGAACAGGAACAAATTTATAGATTCTGACCAGGTACACGAAACTAGTCGCTTAAAGTATTTTTACAATAATCAACTTACATTCTATCTTCTCAGTAACTGGATGAGAAAACTTTTTTACTGTACAATGGCAGCCAGGGTGCTGCTTTCACTTTGTAAATATGTCATTACATCGCAGGTTTTCTGCTTCTCCTTGAAGCAATATCAAAAAGAAAGACCAGCAGCATTGTGAGCCTCATTGACATCATGAAAACTACTTATTCCTCGAACAGATTCCAGACTCGACATATATAATAGTGTTAACTTCTTATGTAGTAGTGGATAACGGCCGCCCTACCGAAGAAACGACGTCCCTCTATATCTTCTGCGTGTTCTCAACTTGGCCTTGTGTATCACAATATGATAGGACTGATAAAACCGTCTCAAATAGTTTTACCTTTCCTCAAAGTCGACATCTATTATCTCGGGCTGAGACTTCGAGCGAGTAGAGTTTTTGTTACCACCCTTTGAGAAGGCATCTCCTTGTGGTTGCCAAACAATGTTCCCGCAGCCACTACACTGTATCATACTCTTCTTGTTGCCTATAAATTCTTTCTTGCATGATGGGCAAGCACCCTGCAGAAGAACTCAGTTCAGAACACAAAAACAGGGCACGACACATTTTCTACAGAAAGGAACCAGTATGACTACTGCGGACTGCCATATTTTTCAAAACAATAGCTTCTGATTTACTACTCTGAGCAAGATAAAGATTTTAACACGTTGATCAAGTTCTCCGACCAGAAAACTTCAGCCAAACATGTAATTCTTATGTCAGTCTTTTCATCTTTTGGCTTAAATTCTAAAGGAAATAGAATAACAAAGAGGCAGCAGCAAGTTGCTGACTTCTAAATCAAAATCTAGAAGAAGTGTTGTCCTGATTCCTCAAGAACAATGATCTCGTTCTTTGATCCAAATTGATGTTTGCTTCAGAAGGCAACTTACCAGATAAGCTGGCAAGACCAGCCACCTAATTAAACATAATTCAACACTTCTAGAGCTATTACTTTACATTCTAATAAGCCAGTCACCCGAATACTTTTACCCAGTAATGGGTACTGAAATACATTTAATTAATTCCACAAATAAAGAAAATTTATCTAAGTCAGACATAAATAAAGGCAAATGAATACTGCAACACATTCTGGTTTTAGATGAAACAAATTATCAGTGGCGAATATCTTCTCATCATGCACTCTGTTAACTTACAAAAGTTTTGCAGTAAAGTGAGAAAGTAGGTGTTTAGTCAAAGTTCAGTAAAACAGAACTCATTGCCAACCAACTCATCTTTCCACCGAAATAACTGGAAGGAAGAAAACAAAAAGAAGCGGAAAAGGAAGAAAATAGCAATAGAAGTATGCAGGTAGAGAACATGACAACATAAGGTCACCAAAAGCTTGTACTGATCTTAATACATACTCCCTCCTACCCAAATTAATCTCCCCCTTTCGTTTTGCTATTTTGACGGGGCATGTTTGAGGCTATTTCTAGACTAAATGAAATATCCGATTGCCATAAAATCAAGTGGGTTTGATAGAATGCAATGCAGATTAAAATATGCATTAATTTTTACAACAAGTTAACAAGTCATTTGGTCTAGATGTAACACCAAACATGGCCCGACAAAACAACAAAAAGAAAGGGGGAGATGTTAGTGGGTAGGAGGGAGTACATGGTATGCTAGACCAGTAACTTTCTTGATTTCTTAATTAACTGCACCAGTGCTACAAGAAAGTGATTTCAAGGTCTAACCTCTTCGACTCTAGAGACGCATAGTTTCAGACTTTGCACAAAAAAAGATTTTATATATCAAGGGAGATATGAGATGACATTTAGGAGAAATTTGTTTAGAATCGATAGAAATTCTGCAGTGCATTGTAAATACTCCGTCTGTACTCTTCAAATCTTTAAGCTTGGTTGAATTTTCTCACACATATTCAAAGAAAACATGAAGAACTCATTAAAACGGAGGGAGTAGTAGAAATCTCTTTCTACGGAGCAAATTTAATCTCCTAAAACAAGAGATTGAAAGAAAGGACTGTAGCTTAGCCATTTATTCACACATCCTGGCTGGATGTAAAACTGATGACTGCCAAAAAAACAAGAAAAGAAGATACAGAGCACACAAGAGGTTTTTACGCCTTGCTTCCTATGTTATCTATTACTCCTATTCGGTAACACCTATTAAAAATGTCCAAGCTCATAAGTCATGACTCATGACATCTTACTTCTTCTTGTATGCACCTCTAAAGGACACAGGAAACACTAAGGAGCTCTTCTTAGCAGCCACTAAATGTAGAAAAAAAAAATCAGTAATAGGAAGACATAACAAACAATCTAGATTTTGTTGTAAGCCCTTAAACTTTTCCGTTTCATCCAAGGACTCAAGGGGTATTAGAAAAAGCATGACAGTAAAAGCTAAACAAGTGTTTTTAACTTCCTGACGCGTAGCTGCAGAGCCATGAGAGACGTTCTCTTCTCCAATATAGCTAACAGAACCCAAAATCAAGTTGAAGACAACTAAAACTTGACAGTCAGTATTAAATTCAAAAGGCCAAAGTTAAAAACCATTTCAAACTCTAACTTCACTGATTGTTAGAGTTCACTATGCAAGATACACCTCGCTTGTGGTGTGACATTCTAAGCACTTCAGAAGATACATCACTGGAAATCCAAATGTAAAGTAGCTCAAATTTGTATTTACCTTCACGACCAAGTTATTAGCAACAGCGTTGAGTAATAGAGGCCCAGCAATCGGCAGAACCCAAGTTGCTAATATCAAACACCGAAACAGCCATCCAGACAAAGCAAACCACAGGAAGAAGATCGTCTGAAATGGAGATTAATTTGAGAAGTCAGTTCCCGCAAATATCTAAAGTAACGAACAAACACACGTTTAAAATATGGGGAGGTGTTTTTTACACTCCTAGGAGTGAATTATGTACACCTTTACAAGAGAGTATGCTTCCAAATAGTCCTCCCACAAGGACATAAAAGAGTATCACCTCAAAATATGGTGTCACAGTGTCAAAGACCATATACAAATACAGCTTCAAACAGTAGTACTTACAGCAGAACTCCGGCCCAAAGGAGAATCCAAGAATTCACTGAACAGCTTCCTGTACTGCAAAAGTAACAAGAAATTTGTTAGATTAAAGAAAAAGAAGATGGAAACATAAAAGAAATAAGAAAAATAAAAGGAAAAAACGTTGTGCTTAAGCAATGACCATTATCTATGCGCCATATATTTCCTGAGTGTGTATTTAATACTTGCAAAGTTTTGAGCTTACATTCATATCTCAATTTCCCTAAACACCCCACCCCTCGCAAGAAAGAAAAGGAAAAAGTGAAGTCGAAGCCATTTACCAGGAGCCCAGCACCATAAGCTGAGAGCCGTAAATTGAAGTTAAGGACCCATACATCCATCGATGCAGCTACATTTTCCTTTCTCAAATGAGCCACATCACTCTTTGAGTAAAGCAGGCTAATCCCAATTGGCTCATTAAACTACTCTCACTTCTAAAACTAGTTATCAAAAACTAGTAGACAGTCAATACATTTCCCATATGGTCAGCCACCCTCTAAAATCGTTTCCAGGTTAAGGCTCCGCAAAATCACCCCTTCTCCCATCTCAGTAAAACAGAAGCCTACAGAGACCCGTCTGGTGAAAGTTATATGTTGTAGATGCTATTGATACAATCCTTCCATGTCATGACCGTGTGGATCCTACTCTATCCGTCCCAAAAAGACTAGTTAAGTCCATATTTATTCGTCCAAAAATGATGGATTACCACTTTGAATGGCAACATTTCCATTTTCCATACTACACCCAATCAACAAGAACAAATCACATTTGTTCAAACCTGAAGACAGCAACATTTAAGTGAAGATGGACACTTCAAGTATTTTCTCTCAATCCCTACAAAACGGAACCTAATCAAGCAAGGCCAAAGTTTCTAACTTTCATGACGTAATACTTCCATAAAGAAGGAAAAGCGAGGCATTGATGACAGTTAGCCCACCAAATATATTCTCAAAACTCCGCTTCAAGTTCAAGTGACACTTCATGTGTGTATAAAATCTCCGAATTCTAGACCAAGCTAAATACTCCATCAAACCATATGCATTTGTTATCCTAACAAAAGACTTCCGGACTCCTCTCTCTTTTCCCTATCATTTCTTCTATTACGAAAGTAATTTCTCTCCCTTTCCCTTCCCTCCCTTCCCTTTCCCCTCCTATTTCGCTATACAAACAATCCGTAATGCCTGTCACAATATCTGAGTTGACGACGATAACAAAGCTCAGCTCTTCTACATTCTTATATCGATATCATTTGTTTCGATAACTAATTGTAAGAGCAAACCACAGTAAACATCCAAATGAACTCAAAATCGCAAAGCATCAAGTTATCGATTCCCTAATTCCGAATCGAAACAATTTATCGGTAGTAGCAGCTCCATTAGTCCACTGATTCTTACAGCCACAATTATAATTTTGCAATTATACATCAAATTATAATTAAGCAAGATTACACTAAAAACATCACAATTATACATCAAACTATTATCATTTCGCATGCCAATCGTAAATTTATTTCATTATAACAAGCGTATAGCAAAAGAAACCAGAAAATTAGTACACAATTTCTTAAAAATCAACCAAAAGAAGTTACATAGGTAGAGAGAGAGTAGAACAAACCCTAGGCAAGTTCCGGGAGAAATCGAGAGAAAAAGCGCGCCATTTCTGAGAAACCTCGTACTCACGGTCAATCTCACGAGCACGAATTGAGGCGACTTCTGCGGCGGAGCTAAGTTTCCGGGAAACGGCGTACCGGCGGTCGATTCGTTCAGCGGCTTTCTTAGCGTCATAAACAAGCTGCTCGAAGTTGTCATTAGCGGAGCGCCAGACATCTTTCCACGCTTCGCCGGACGCCACGCGCTTCTTAAAGGCGTCGAAGTCCCCGCGCTGGAAGGCGACCACCGCCGCGACGCGGCGGCGCTGCCGTAGCGGAGGAGAGAGAAAGGAGAGGTTGAGTTTTGTGCGGAGGGAGGGGGAGGTGCGCGGTTGTATCGGGTGCCATGGGAGGCTGGTTGACGGTGAAGAAGTCGCCATTGAAGCTTCTAGGAGAAGTTTCCGGAGTTTTTTTTTTACAATTTTGTGATGTCTTTGTTGCTGCTGGCTGTGTTCGTAGAATCTGTGTGGTTGTGCGTAGGAGAGTGTGGGAGTTCACAAGGGAAGTTCTGAGCCACTAGCTTAGCGAATAAAGCAGCATCCTTAACTTGTGTAGTCGTGTTCTTTTCGCTTGAAAATTCTAATCTAATTTCGATTCATCATAAATTCATAATCAAAACAAAATTCGGGATGAAAAATTTTGTCGAGCCACTGCCAAAAGAAGTAGTAATTGATAGGTTATTGTACCCGATCTATGCATCACCAATTTGCGGTGTTTTTTAGTTTGTACTTTTCGTGAAGGCAAAAGTTTCATAAGAAATACGTATTTGTTACAAGTTTCTTGTTAATTGAAGAAACAAAATGAGAAATACGTACACGGCTAGAGAATGGACGTGGAAAATAAGGTGACAAACGTGTCGTTTTTGCATTGAGTTTCTTTTTAATCACCCTATATCTAAACTTGAATTCAAGTCGGGAAAAAAACGATAATAACTGCATATTTGTGGCAATCTCCATTCTCGGTTACAAGGGAAAGGAGATTTCACTGATCACTAAAATCGTCATTACTAGGGATTTTCTTCATTGATGCATTTTGGACAATAACATCTACGGAGTACTTGAAGTCATTACTAGGAAAATATTTTTTTTTTTTTGAAGTAACATTACTAGGAAAATATGTTACACCTGAACAGGCTAGTAATGCAACCTGGATTCTGAACTTAAAAGCATCTATTAGCATCTACTCCGTATTATACATTATACAATAACAGTATTACATTAATCTTATCACTAGAGAGTACGTTTAACATGACAACATGAGTTGAATTACCAAACTCGTACACCAATTCACCTGAACTGTACCCTTGACAGTTCCTAATTTCGCGCTCCCTGTCTTTTGTATGAAGACAAAGGAAAACAATACCTCTATATATCATTATGTACACGGATCAAAGGGCAGTTAATTGGCCTGCATTGGCCAAGGATTTCCAGGAAGACTCTAGCCGCAAAAGGTGTAGTTTCTCGACAAATGGTTCCAACAGAGCAGCCTCTTCCTCTGGTGCAAAAGCCATACAAATACTAAGCTCTTGGACTGCCTTTCCATACTCCCTGTCACATGAAGTTAGTTAATACCGATTCTGAGAACAAGTATCAGCTGATTCCAGAATTCGTTAAGCTTAAACAAATACCTATTGTAGTACAGCATCATTCCGTGGTCTCTCCTTAACGACCAGTTATGCGGCTGCAAAATCAAGAGCCTCTCTGAAGCCATAATGGCCAACCTACATATCCAAATTAATTTTGTTCAAAGACGGGCAAATTAATTTAAAACATTCCATAAAAAAATACAAAGAACTTGCTGCAATCAAGTAAAGCTTCCCAAGATCACATTAGCTTGGAGCTTATATAAAAAAAAAAAAGCTCGGAGCTAATGTCAGGAAGTTGGTTAACTGTATCTCTAGACTCTAGACCTAACAACATCACAGGTAGGACTTAGGAGAGAACGGTAAATGATTGAACAATTGCAGCTGCAACTTCACTTTCAAGTGGCTACACCCTTATCAAGAAAAAATTTCAGAGATTAAAAGAAATGTGTGACTCGTGTTTTAGAGGGGAAAAAAATGGATACCAACTGCAACAATTGAAAATAATATGCTTGACAAGACCATAAACAAAATGAGACCAGGATTGGAAGAAAATGCATGGAAGCACTTAAACCAGTCTGCGTTAAGCAAAGCATACTTTTAATGAAAAATAGAAGGTGATCTTGTTTTAAAACCTACAGATTGAGCTTGCAGAAAGTCTACATCATTGTGATCAAAGACACTGACACTTAAACCCTATAGAGTCATATGTATAAAGATGGTAAATACCTCAAATCATGTGGCCTCAACAAAGGACGGTTTGTACCATCTATCTTATCCAGATTATTATCAGCATCATGAACAACTCTCAATGCTGAGGTTAACATTAACCCATGACTTGATCTTGAAGCACGTTTCCAATGAAGCCTCTGTAGCAACAAAATTTAATTTATGTGTCAGATCAATGTGTTTTAGTAGTTACAACTTATGTATATAGTTAAACTCAAGGAAGCAGACGGGCGTAGGTTTTGCCTATTGTGAAGCACACAAGAAAAGGTTATGAAAGAACTAAAAATTATAGCTTACAATGAGATTCGCCAATGCAATGCCAATAATATCTCGATTAGTAGTGACATCAAGACTCAAAAGAGAGTTGCTATCTAGGTCTGAGGCCATTGATTTTGGATCCTCCACACACCTCCCATTAACAATGCCAAATATACTATGTCCAGAAGTCCTCTTAAATAGCTCCTGCACGATAATTTGACCGGTTAGTAAGCAAACAATTTGGAAATGCTCAGGAAACTTATGCAGTCAGCAAACCCGTATTCAATAAAAAAAATCAACCCACCTCTGGGTTCTCTGTTTGAGGCCATATCAGAAAGTCCTCCCCTACCCGAGATCCAACCATGGTCAAACCAAGTCTTCGGCAAACTTCTATATAGATTATGCTCAATAATATAGCTGTTCACATTGCAAAAAGAAATTAGGTGATTAAGACATTCAGGGAGAGAGAGAGGGAGAGAGAGAGAGCTCAGATGAGAACTTTACCACTGCCACTTCCAGAGTTCAGAACACCATGCAAGTACGAAAACTTTGGCTCGACAGCTATCGGTAGCCTTTTAAAACCCCTTACTTCAAAAAGAACAACATTCACAGCCTCTATGACTTCAACCAAATGGCAACCTATGTCCCTTGGAATTAACTCGGCTTCAACTTCTTTAACAATGACATCCAATTCGTCAAGCCACTCTGACATTGTCTTTCCAGCAAGAGACATAAGCTCCAAAGGATCACCCTCATGAACACGGGCTGGTAATGAAATATCTTTTCTCTCATTTTGGAGTGACAGAGCATCCATGTCTCTCTTGAAAGCCATAAAAGCTTCATCTTCGGCAGCAATATACAGAAGAGCCTGTACAATTGAAGAAAGATAGTACAGCAGATCAAGTTCTTGTCTGAAGTGAACATAATTTAACAGAGGTACGAGGTGAAAAGCCTACAATAACATCTAAAATATAAACAAAAAGAACATAAAAAATAGGGGCTATGATCAATTCTAAAATAGTAGTGCATAGCTAATTGTCAAACTAACATGATATAAAACCACAGATATGTAATTACTAGAACAAAAACTGTAAAAATGCTAATTATCTCTTGGAGTAGTAGGCTACTGATTCAGCAGAATTCACCAGGAACTTAAAAATCTTTGAGCTTCTCACCTCAAGGGATGAGCAGGGAGTGAGACAAATAGCTCATCAGAATTACCTTGGCAAGGGAGATGTCTTTGTCCTTCGACTGAAAAGAGATCTCCTCAGTGAACTTCTCCCTTGCAGCCTTGAGAACCTGGACATCACAACTGCAATTAACCCTTGCTCTCAAAGAGCTGAGAAGGTAGACATCCTACCACTAGAAATGCATGTGCACCAAACATGCCGGATTTCTGAAATTTAAGCGATTGCACAAAGCAGAAGAGACAGAAGTCAGACACGGTTTTTGAGTAAAAATATGCAATAACAGTAGGATAGAAAAAAGTGAGCATCACCGAGATCTTAACCCAGATAATATAAATCATACAGAACACTTGCCAGGATCACAGTCAGGTCAATATTTATTTTAACACAAGTTCATTATTGCTTCAGCTGAGACAGGACATAGATAAGCATAAATTGACGACACAACAGTTGATGATGAAAAGTCAATTACAGAAGAGCTTATATCTTAGTCAAATGTGTAAGCAAGTGAATGCAGAAAGTTAGGAATGGACCATGATGATAGCAACACAAAGATAAACATTCACAATATGGCTGTATAACAACGTTAAAGTTTGGATTGGTTAAAGTCAGACAGCAATAAAAGAGATACATACGTCCTGATAATAGTTAGGGCCAATAGAATCCTTTGTCGCTTGACCACTAAAAAGTGGAGAAGCTGAAGCAGCTGCAATGGAAGAAGAGTAACCAATTCTAGACCTCCTCTTCCTTTGGTGCCCCGTAGTTGCCACCATCATCGATTTCAAGAACGATTTCGTCATCCCATTTACAGTGGAAAGATATCCAGATTTACCGCCAGAGCACCTAATTGATCATAATTCTTTAAGTTCTTAAAACAAGCATCCTAGAGCATATACTTCACATGAATCACTTCAGTAGTATAGCTATTAAGTCAGCAACCACAAATACCCTTAAACTACAAGTACTATACTATATATTACTGTTGCACATAAGGAGATTCCAACACCCCATTAGAACAATTATGTAACTCCTATCTCCAATTCTACTGTTTTGAGCAACTCTTCATCTCTAAATCGATTTCGACACATTAGGAATCCCTGCAGGACTTTGTCTAATGCGAGTTAAAGTGATCAACAAGCTTCACGCTATTTCGATAGTGCACCCCTTGCACATCTTCATAGTAAAGAATTGACATAAAGACAATCATCAACTACAACAACAGCAACAACAACATTATCCAAGCGCCTCAACTCGTCCTGCTATAAGACAGGGTAAGGGGGTTTGGATGTACACAAGTCTTACCCCTATTGAAACATAGAGAGACTTTGCACGGATGACTCAAATTGAAAATTGATTCGAGAACCGCACCCCTTCTACTTCACAATATAAGAAGTAGAGACAATTTTTTGAGCCATTTTGTTTTATTCAAGCATACAAGCGCTACAATTCATGTTTATTAGCAATCTTACAAGACTTATAAATTGCTAACATCTTATTGGTGCAGCGCACCAAATGACATCGTATAGTGGGACAGAAGATCTACACTGAAAAAAGAAAAAAACACAATTCGTCCCCCTGTCGAAATTATCACTTCTGAATTGTGAATGGTCCATTTTCATTATTTCATTTTTCACTATACAATTCCACCTCATCGTAATAATTTAGCCTTTTTTCCCCAATTTAATTCCAACCAAAAATCCTAAGTGGAGTTCTCCGACACTCTCACTCGCAATATTTTATCTCTAAAAAAAGAAAATGCGCTAGTGGGGGAGTGACACGTAACTCTAACCGCTAGTGGAGTGCCAATAGTAATTTTCGGCTACGACTTAAAAACCTCCATTAGGACAACAACAACAAAAGAAGATAATCTAAGACCAACAAAAGCAATAATTTAACAACAAAAGCGAAAAAATTAAAAATTAAGAATTACATAAGAATAATAACAAAAAGAAAGGGAATAAATAAAAAAGAGGAATATTCGGAGAATTAATCACCTGAGTATTACCGGCGAGGTGATTTCAGACGAAGTGAACAACGGCAAAGACGAACACGTCATCATTCTTAAAATATCCAGCTTACTAATTATAGCAACTAACCAAAATAACAAAATTACGATTCCGCTACCAAATTTAGCAACCAAAAATTCTTCAATATGAAGAAGTCGAGTCGACAAATTTAATTGACAGTGGAAACGAAAGTACTAGAAATGGAGGAGGAGAGAGAAAATTCACGACAAGTGAAATTACAAAAATGGGCAGCAACTTCACAAGAATAACAATCAGCTGCAACAACAATAGAAGCAGATGATGATGATGATGAGGAGGAGAGAGAAAATGATGATGATGGTATTGGGAGGCTAAATTCCATTATACAGAGGACAAATTGATATTGATGACGAATTTTTGGTGGGATTAATCTAATATCAAGTCAAGAGAGGGGGAAAACATTTGAGAGAAGGGGAAGAGGAGTAGGAAGATGGCGTGAAGGAGAAGTCTTAGTTTTCTTCTGAATGAAGAGGAGTGTGATTATTGTTCAGTGATTTGGTTTGGTGGCAGTGTGGGAGAAGGAAGAGGGGGAGGAAATGGTGGATACTTGTAGGACAAGAAGAGGGGGGAGAGAAATGAATTGGACAAGTGAAAGGGTGTGATTAGTGTGAAATTAAATGTGATGAGATTATTGTACTAAATGTTTATTAGATCATTCAATCGGGGTTGAGGAATCTGTAATGGACAATGCTAGAGGTCTACGGTGTAACATAAAAAGTTCACTAATCCTACGTGTTGCTGTGGGAAAAATTTAGGTTAATTTTTAATTCTAAAAAGTCACGTAAGCATCCTAAATACATGAAAGATTTTCATTAAATATATGAAATAAATACATCATAAAAATGACAATGAATACATGATTGGTGAATTCCAAAGTGACCTTTCATCTTACTATCGACATAAATTTTATTTATTTATGTTTACTTTAAGTTAAGGATAATTGAAGGTCTTTTATTTAATATAATATTAAACATTGTGACTCTTGGCTATTGGTTTGTCAAATTTGTCGGTTACATGTTAATTTGCATTACTATATATACCTTCGTTGTTTGCTTGATTTTGATGACAAACACATGCATTGCGCAATTTGTTTTTGAGAGCGAGAAACATAGTTAGCGAAAGAAAGATATTTATTGAGTTGTAGAAATAGTGTTCCTATAGACTTTGAATTTCTACTACTATTAAAGTATTTATTGGTTCTCATTTAGACTGTAAGTTTCAATTGTTTATATTCTAGAAACGCTATTATTTTGGAATTTGATCGTTTTGGTCAGTTCTTATTTTGTTTTGTAGTTTGATTAGCTACGTGTGATTTTAAAAAAAAAAATTGGTTTGCAATTTACAATAATGCAATCACTCACAGTTGATCATAAATAACCATGACAAAGTCAAATGGAAATCTGCAAATGATTTCCTTATACACCAATTTCGATAGATTTATTGTTGTTGTTACTTTTCAACAATGTTTGATTTTTCATTCAATGACTAACGACAAATGTTTAAGTTGATATATATTAAATAAAAAAAATTATAATTTCCGCCATCTCTGCTATTTTACCCTATAACCATGATTAATTAACACTACGAAGACTTCTATTGTGTTGGTTTTATCAAATATCTTATGTCATGTGTAGATTTAAGACAAATGATAATAATTAGGGATCACGTACTCAGATGACGGTTTTTTGAGAAAGATGAGTCGTGGGAGCTGTATGTGTTGGTGGGAGTTTTGTGGGAGGTTGGTTGCTATGAGGGAAAGTGGAGTTCTGACACAAAAATAAGTATGGAGGAGAAAAAAAACATTGGGGAGAGAATTGAACTGAATTCAAAAGAGATGGTTAGTGGCTTTGTCCGACGCGTCGCGTAGCCAAGACTCAAGAGTACATCGGTAGCTGTGCAATATGGGAAGAGAAGGGGGTAGTAAAGGCAGTGAGAATATATGTGATTTCTATATACTAAGAGGACAATGGATTCAGGGAATAGATATTGGACACTAAAGAATGAAAATCAGACTTCCAACAAATAGAGTATGATAAAGACTATATGCCTTACAAAAAACATACAGGCCCGCAAACATAATTTTAAGTAGGGGCAAATGCAAATGGTTCATGAGGGTTATAATGATTCCTCCATTAACTAATATAGAGATAGTTGAACTAAAATGATTTCATATATGATGAGTCGTTCATTATGTGATATTAATTTTTGATTCTTAATACGACCAATTTAATTAACACTTATTTTCCAAAGAGAAAGAGCACTCTATATTTGGTCATGTAGGATGATAACACACGCAAAATAGAATATTTCGGAGTTGGACCTCTAGATTGTTTTTTTTTTTTTTTGAAATCAGACCTTTAGATTGTTTATATATTAGAAAATTGGTTGAAAACATTTTTATTGAAAGAGAAATGGTTGTTATTCTTCTGCTGTTTTAAAGAAAATTTGTCATGGATAATCACCCTGAGATATTGATAATGAACACGATAGTTACGCACAAACTGTATTATAATCGACGGTGCCTCTCATCGTCATTTTCAAAAATTGTCATTCATAATTTGGAGTAAAAACAAATATAATTCGGGGAATACGTATTATATTATTTTTGTCCTCAGACGCTAATCACTCATCATTTTTAGCAGTCCCGTGAATTCACGGGGGCAAAAACTAGTTTGTTCATGATTTGAAGTGTAAACGCGTAAAATTGTCTAATGTTGTCATGAATGTGCAGTTGATTTCACTGTTTGATAGGACTTATTAACAGTAGTATTCAAATCAATTCAGCATCATTCAGATCAGATTAGATTAGAGTCATTCAAATCAGATCAGAAATGTGCAAATTTGTATCAATGTATTTGGTCCATAACTGATACTAATTCGTTGAAATTCAATCAAAATTTCAACACATTTAGATCAGATCAAATCTATTCAGAGTCATTCAAATCGGATCAGATCAGATCAGACTAGTTCAGAATGATGCAGTCCTATCAAACTGGGCCTAAGTTAACTAGTCAATTGAACAATAACAAATAAATAAATTAAAGAACATTGGTATCGTCCTTGTACATGAAAATGTCCCGCGTGCTAAGTGAAAATGAGCAGTATTTGTCTTAGTTTAGGTCGTGAAGTTGATGTTTGTCGTAGAAAAGAAAAAAAAATACAACGTCAAAGGTCACAAAATAAATAAATGGCAATAACAACATTTTTTGCTAATCGGTTTTAAGAACCAAAAGTACAAGGTGATAGGAGTATGTTTGATGCCTCGGTAGTACATTTGAACTTGAGACCGTAGAAACATGAAGTTTTGACACATAACAGAACCAACTCAACCAGAATATCAAACCGATGGTTGAGACCCCGACAATGTATAACTCATATCTTGACAAAAATCTCACTAGACTTGACATTTATCTAACGTACTCGTCTGCTTCTATAAGTCTTCTATTCAAAGCTTATACAACTTACCATGATTTTGAAAAGCATCCATTCATCCATCAACTTAAGTATATAATGACAAATCATTTTAGGTAACGTTTCAAGTTACTACGGACTATTATTTAGACTATGATGTAAAATACTAGTCACACACAAAAATGATGCAAGTACTATCATGTCGTCTTGCTAGGAGGAGTTAAAGACCATAGGGTATATGATGAATTCGATAGTGATTGATCGATGATCGATGATGAAGATGATGAGCAAGGTGAACAAAAGACTAATGAAAAACATGGATACTTCTGTTTTTAAGATATGCAAATGCCATTTTCAAAGTATGTTAGATAACTTTTTAAATATATCAAACGGTATGTAGTATACTAGTAACTTGGAATTTGGTTCAAGTCTCAACGGCCATTATATGATAATCGGATTTACTAGTCTTTGTTAATAGTAGTTGAAGTGACATTAAGATAAAGTTTAATTTAAAACAAGTTGAGACAGTAAAAGATTAATTGAGTGGACTAAGAAGAGTGAATAATTTGATTTGAGAAAAGGTAGGGGATTAGGTACTCCAACTTGGATTTGTGTGTTGGTCGTTGTATTATTGATGTGTTTATTGGATTACGCATCACCTAGCATTAACCTTTCCTCTCTTGTCTCCTGGTGCCCCTTTCATTTTCACTTCGTAGTTAAAACACTATGGTCGTCTATGGACACACGTCGAAGACATATGCAATAGGGTTTTCCGGACTATTTTAGTTAATCGTCTTTTTAGATGACTGATGTTTTTATTTATATGTGAGATACATTCAAATCTTATATCATTGTCGTATACATAGGATATAAGCCATATATAAGGCACTATTTAGTTCATGGAATAATGGAATATCCTACTTGGGCGGATTCAGGACAATAGAAACCCATATTAGGACTTAGGAGGTTCTTTTCCGAAAGTACAAACTCAAGGTGATCGCAAGCATATGCATCGTGTCAAGCCGAACCATCAACTGTGATAACACTTTATTAGTTCATGCTCTATCAATGATTTACTAGTTTAGCCTCAATCAGCCAATAACCAAATCGCTCATGCTTCAGCTTAAGCCGAAGCATCACCTTTTTATACCACTTTAGATTATATAAAATTTTCATCCTACATTACAATCAACTAATAAAACGACTATAAAAAAAGCTTGTAGACTTATAGTCAAGTCTAATCAACGCTACTTATGCGTTATGCCTGACCACTTGGATTATCCACAACTACGCAAATTATACCATGCTCCCTGGAGCACAAGGAGCATGGTGGTCCTCCTCACAATAAAGGAGTGGGGACCACACTTAAAATGATTTTTCATTTTTTAATATGTGGTCCCCACTCATCTATTGTGAGGAGGACCACCATGCTCCTTGTGCTCCTAGGAGCATGGTATAAGCACTGAAACGGTATCTCATCTTCCCTAGCTAGCCATTGGAACAAAGGAGAATATGGCAACTTGATGTTATCATCCGGATATACTGGCCGAGTAGCCATGTATTATTCATTTTAGAACAATACTCCCTCCGTCCCCCTTTTAACACCCCGCTCTCTTTTTCTCGTGGATTAAGGTGGTTTGTTTGTTTATTATTATTATAGATAATAGATGGTTTATTTATTATTGTTAAAGATAGTGGGTGTTTTGTTCATTATTTTTGGAGATAATGGCTGATTTGTTTATTATTTTTGGAGATAGTGGTGGGTTGATGTGTGGTGAAAATTTACCCCATATAGAAAATTTGGAAATGGGGTGTTTAAAGAGAGACACCAGGCCACGAAAAGGAAAACGGAGTGTTTAAAGGGGGGACGGAGGGAGTATATATTACTCGTATACATAAACTAAATTTTGTACTCGTAATTATCAACGAATCTAAACAACTTATTTGTATCAATTCATTTAGATATTCAAATAATTTTCATAAATATAATCATATCAAATTAAATCAAACCAATTTGCTACAGTAGAATCATTGATAAGTTAAATAATGATTGAAGAGGATACCTGGATTTAAAAGTGCAATAATTGGAGGTTAAAGACCATGGTCCAATGCCCAAGCAGCTGTCCGCATGACCCATGCAACAGTAGCCAAATGGCGTATCAATTACACTACGCTCTAAAATCCAAAAATCAAGATGCGTGGAGTACACCTATGTTTTTCTTTTTTATTTTTACTTATATTCAAGCAACATGCATGCATAAAAATTTGGATGACCTACAATATAAAAGCATACGTTCACATGAATCATGCATCTTATGATCTCAAATCCATGTCATTTTCCTCGTTGCTGACCAGGCCACTCGTGTTTCCGAGGGAATTTCAATTAACCATCTTGTCTTATTATCCTCCTCGTCTTTTTAACTGGTAAGGATCCTTTAAATTATGTTTTCAATGGAAATGGTAGAGTTTATCAATAATAGTAAATAGTAAGTGACAAAATAAAAAGGATTTTCAAAGTCACAAATGAAAAGTTAACCCGTTCGGTATCACTGCCGTTTTCAGTTTTTGGTTTTTTTGCGTAAAAAATTTAGTTAAATAAGTAGCAAAAATTAATTTAAACTATATGTTTCCATAATAGTCATACAGAAAATGAAAACTGACAACTGAAAACTGAAAACCACTTTTTCTGGTTTTCAAAAACGGGGCTTTGGTTTTCAAAAAAACTAAAAACTGAAAACAGAAAACGATGCCAAACAGGCCCTTATTCTTACTTTTTAGACAAATTCTACCAAGTAAGTTTATTTTCAACTCTAAATGATTCAAACATCTTTTCAGCTTTAAGGGTTTAGGTGGTCGTTTGGTTTATTGCAAGAATTCCTGGAAATTTGGATCTTCCTGATTATCTAATTTAAAGGAATAGATTAATCCCGATTGGTTGAAAATGTCCATTGATATTTGAGTGAGAATTTCCTAACCTAATAGATCGATCTTATCTCTATTTCGATGAAGGCTTCAACGAATAGCGACGTAAATGTATATAAGCTTTACCCCTATGTGTAGAAAGTATAGAGATACTTTTTACGAATTTGTTTGACCCCTAATAAAAGTTACGATGGACAATTAGACAATATATAACATGATCAAGTGATCAACCATATTATCAAATCATTCTACTCAAAAGAAATAATGATTCGAGCTCTCATTTATGGGTCTAAATTTAGGTATAAGTTCTCTCTTTTTGACATAGTTTTAAGTTTCCGACCCACCACATCGGGACATTGTTCAATTTAGGTCATGCCTGGATTGCCAGTAATGGGCCTGAAAAAATCAAGGAGTAATGATTCAGGCCCATTTTACAGGTTTGGATTGAGAGGAAAAAATAGGGCTGTAATCCATTACCCCCAAAAGACCTAAAACTTTCCTCCCTCACTCCCCTAAGGAAAGATTTCCCCCCTAATCTTTCCCCCCCAAATCTTTCCCCCTTAATCATTCCTCTCATACCAGGCAAGTCCTTAGTGATAACCTTCAGCTGCATTGTTCCACCTCCGTATTAAAACGTATTTCTAGCTATCACCGCAATGTCAAATCATTTGATTTATTTTAAAATTGACCAACATCTAGTCGACGTACAATATGGGACAACTTCCATAAAGGACAAAGAGGAATTGATACAAGGAGTTTGGAATTTTCATTAGAAGTTCACTTCATTGTTTTAGAGGGGGAAATTCTTGGCCAGAAATTTTTCAAATGATATATAGTGAATCCTAGATTGTATATTTTGGGTTTTTTTTCGGTGATTGGCCAATCACCGTGATTGGCCTAGCCAACCTCAGTTAGAGGAACGTGAAATTCTTAAATTTGAGTTTTTATGTACTGGATAACTAGATAAGATAGAAAGATAGCTCCAAGTTTTCTTTACTTTCCAAACTCGCATAATTAATCGTTGGCCTCAATTTCGACAACTTTTTTGGGGTAATCCAGAGTCTCGAAATTCAATTCTAAGGCAAAAAGAGCAAAGGAATCTAAAAAGTGCAGGCCACGTATGCAGACATGCAGTTGCAAACTTTGTTTTTTTATCTTGTTGATATGCTAGATGATAACAAACTGAATAACAAAATAAACTAGATTCATCTACCCAACTTATTCAAAACTAAAAACGCGTTACACATGAGTTAATTAAAGGAAAAGCAAAATTTATTAAGAGAAGTATTTGTTAAAATTTAACCAAACCGATCAAACTGATTGAAAACTTAACAGATTCCAATGTTAACTACACTGGAATTATCTAATTTGATTTTGGACCCTCATTTTTGTTCCAATCCAGTAATCCGATTTCAAACAGGTTCACACTCCCACAACTCACATCTTCGAAAAGCTCATACTACGTTCTAAACTTATCGGTTCTCAATCTAAACAAAACCGGGATTCACTAATCCGATATCCGAACCTCATTTCCACTTCAATTCGGTTCGGGTCCGATTCAGACGGTGTCGCACCCCAATTATCAGTCTATGCACAACATACCCTCGAAAGCCCATATCTATATAATATAATTAGTGGTACATTTTCAGACTCCTCAGGCCGTCCACATCAGCGTTGACATCAGCGACATGTCATAGCTGATGTCATCAACGACTATTTTAGGTAGTAAAATTTACATAATAAACAATGGTTTCCGTAAATAAAAAAATCTACCGAATTTATAATTCTATTAAATCTAACTTTAACAGGAAAAAAATTCTGAAATGTATGTATTCACACTCATATTCCGTTGTAACAAAAGGAATCAAATTTTTTTCCTTTTGAGATCAAAGAAGGAAATAATTGAGAGTGTATCTAATACCCAAAATATATTATGATAATAAGTTAATTAGATCCGTTTAGATTGAAATATAGAAAAATTAATAAAATCAAATCACAGCAATATTTAAACATAATCTTTTTCGACCTCTCATACATTGGATAAATCAAACATTTCCCAAATTGAATATTATGAAATGGAATAAAATCTTTATCCTTCATGAGAAACTAATCTCGCTGGGAAAATTCTCAAAGCCCTGCATATCTTTATGCACGCATAACCTATGAGGTCATGGTATATATATACGATGGATAAGTTTTGAAGAGTTTCCCACAAGGTAAACATGTCCCTCTTTTTGCTCTTTGTTCCTCGATTTAATTCAATTATGCTATTGTTTTTTTTTTTAATTATTAAAATGATTATGTAAACATTCAGGATACCATTAGCACAAATTCACGATCATCTTCAGTTCTTCACTCCCTGCTCCCAAATCCCCCACTTTTATTAAATCATTTTCACATGCAATTTAACTGATTATTACCACATGTCGTTCTCATTCTAATATAACTGAATGGTAATTAATTTAACAGTGATTTTCAGGTGGTTGTGATTCGTCTGATGATGCTCTGATTTCATGATTTGCTCAGCGAAAATCTCGATAGTGAGTGAAAATGACGGCACAAAACCAGGGGATATTCTTGACGCGTATTATAGAAAGTAGATTTAGATGATAATGGTAAAATCAATGGTGTTGAAGTTGTATTTTTTATTTGTGAGTGGTAGATTAGATAGTTCCATGCTAAAGAGCAAGAATAGTTCTAATTCTTTTTTTAGGATGGTAGGAGTTCGTGATCTTATATGGCAATGAGTTTTGCCATGTTGTATTTTTTTAAATCCATGAATTTACAAAGTGTAAGAAATACATGATACTTACGGCTGTTACAGACTTACGGGTACAAACTACAAAGTGTAAGACAACCTTTTACAAACTATCGTCTACTACTGCCTCATGCCTACTCCCTCTATTCATTTCTAAAAAAACTACTCTGTATATGATTGAGGTGGTAACATTTAGATCTCATCTTATATACGAGTATAAGTACATATATACTCGGAACCTATGATATGAGTACGTACGTAGCCAAACTCAGCACTTGGAAACATAATAATTTATACTAATAAAGTATAATATAGAAGAGAACACATATATCGTGATAGAAATGGTCTTTGATTATGTTGCCCAAAGACCAAGGAAAGGACTAATTTATTCACAAATTTTGTAATAGAAATTTTATTGGTCATTTGACAAGGAATCTGACGACATGACAAACTCATAATTCTCATTCTAATGGCATTTGGAATTAATTTTGGTATAGCAAACATCGAAGCCTCAAAGAAGTTCCATCTTGGCAATATTGTTTCTATGTCATTGTCAAAGTGTAAACATAAATACACATAGATAAGAAGAAAGAAAAGAATACAGGTTTTGCGTTGCTCTATAATGACTATGGCGTATGATGGATGCATGCAAGTGGCTATATATAGGTGTAATACTATGTATGCAGGAGCTGCTTCGCATATAACTAAAAGAATACTTTTTGAATCTTATACTTAGTGTTCTAATACATTTTGACTTTATTCGATAAACTCAATTACAGATAAACAAGTTGTATCAGATTTGACCCAAAATATTATCTATCAAAATGGGTTCGGGTTTTATGGTCCATGCGGAGCATCTCAGTGGGAAATGTGACATGTGAGAACGCGTCTGGTAAATACTTTAAAACTGAATGCAAGTTATAATCAATGAATAAAGACGAGTTCAAGTGTGAATGCGAGTTATAATGAACGGGACAATTGGATGGGCGATGAGGTAGGATATGACTAAATGTTGGTCAAGTTAAGCACATGACACGGGTCATTCAAAATGGGTTCACGACCCATAAAAAAGTAGGCCGAGTGAATTCGAGTTATTTTAATATGCAGATCGATTAAATAACGGGTTAACACATACTGTTTGAAGTAACAAGTTATGGGACTGAATCAAGTTAGGCCAAAATATCAGTAAAAAATGAGTCTGAATTCCATGGAGCTGAAAATGAACTCCACATGATAATGGATCAAACTTATTGGTTAGTTCAAATAGTTGGTCAAAATTATAAAACCGATTCAAGATAGAATATGAGTAAAAAAAGAGTTTGGATCCATGGAGTTTAAAATAAACGGCACATGATAACAGGCGCCAAGACATACGAGTTAGTTCAAAATGGTTCTGATTCAGGTTATTTGAGGAAATGGGTATTTCGGATCCAATAGATTTGAAAATAAAGTACACATGAATACAGGTCAACTAGGGGCCGTCATAAGAAGGATTTGGTTTTAACTTAAGGTGATTTGCGTTAATTAAGGGTCAAAATTAAAAACGCGTCAGATCGAGTTTGAGGTAAACTACGTGGGTTGATACGGGTTACAAGTAAAAATAAAAGTAAAAACGTGGTCATAACCCCGAAAAGCGAGCGAGCGAGCTTAAATAGGATTAACACTTCTAAGGTTTAACTTAGCGGATCCTATTTATTATTTTAATATGCATTTGTTAGTTTGACATTCGTAAAAAATGGTATCACCATTAGCCTAAAAATTATAGTAGTGTTATTATCATTTTCATATAACAGCATATGCATTTTGGCACGGGTACTTAATAACTACTATATGGCGGCTTTCGATAACATGTCACATTTGATACAAGATGTCGATATTATAATTATTTTTTTAACTTTGATTGACGGATTAGTTTGTAAACCCTGGCCTGCTCGATAAATTAAAAGGGCATTTTGGGTGTTTAAACTTGGACGGAGAGAGTATGTCGATAAACCTGACCAGCGGGTCAGATTCACTAACGGCTCAAATATACGAGTTAGTTCAAATAAGGGGTAAAAGTTATGGGACTGCGTTAGATTAGTTGTATATATGGGTAAAAATAAAACATTAATGTGTCATGCATTCAGAGTTTTGTTATATTAAAATAATATACCTAAATTAAACTGAGTTTGAATATTTGGGTTTTCAATCAACATTATTAAATATATCACCATTCTTGCGTAGACCTCTTAAATTGGTGGGTCGGGTAAGATACGGATTGGTTCAATAACAGGTGAAATATACGAGTTAGTTCACATAACATGTCATAAATACGGATCTGATTTTCAAAGGTATACGGGTTAGGTCACGTAACAGGTTGTAAATAACAGGTCCAACATACGGGATAATTCATATAACAGGTCATAAATACCCAAAGTGAAACTATTTTCAAAACCTGAACACCAAAAGTGGGACTACTCAACCGGTACCCAAAGAAAATTTGTCAAAAATTAGGATACCCAAATTGAGAATTTTACTTAAGATAAAAATGAAAAAAAAGGGTCCCTAACTCAACTTGGGGGAATAATATTGGGGGAAGAAGACGGATTTTTTTTAGGGGAAAGGGTGATGATTCGAAACATTCGATTTAGTTGATAAAAAAACACTATTGCATGAACACCGATATTCTTTTATTTTTTATAAAGTGATGACTAATGTAGCGCGGATTATGTTTCATTTTCTATTCTCATTCAATATACCCATCCATTCAGATGCTTACAATTTCACGATTAAACTTTAGTAAATTCAGTTTACTTTTTAGAATGAATGAATTTCTAAAATCTAATTGAATGAGTACAATGAGTGAGACACCAAATGGGGCATATAATCTTAATATATAGTAATAAAATGATCTAGGCTTATGCCAAATTCTATGCACTGTATATATAACTGACTACTACAGCAGCCCGTGCAATTTTGCACGGGTCATTAAACTAGTTATATTAATTAATAGGCAAAACATTTAGTGTAAATTTTTGCGTCCACATCATCGATGATGTCATTTGCTGATGTCATCGTCACCTCATCACCTGCCACATAATAAGTGTTGAAAAAATGAGGCTATGAAGGTTTGAACCCGCGACCTCGAAGTTAAACTATAACAATATAACCACTAAGGCAATTGATTTTGTTGATTCTTTTATTAACAAAATTATATATAAAGGACATAAATCCCTAATATTTCGTCCAAATTAAATAGCAAAGATCTTATGTTAATTTTGGGCAGAGAATATTTTGTAATTAAGATCTTCATCAATCTAATTCCGGCAAATATATTTGAGAAATAATAAATTTGTGCTATAATGTAGGAAAGAAAGTAATTAGTGAATACTAATTGAGCTAAAAGAAAAGATTGAATAGTATGATTTCAAAAATATTTATTTCCTAAAATATAGGCCATCACCCATGATGGAATCGATTAATGCTAATCTGGATAATTCATTTAGTCAAAAATCCCAAAAAAAGAAGAAGAAAATGAAACGACATCAACCAGAGATTGTTTTTCTTTCTATGGGTATCAAGTACAGATGATAAATGTCACAGCTAAAAAAATATTTACCTAACTTAATTGAAAATCACCAAAAATCATAACCTCTTTTAAATCAATCAAAGATCAGTTATTACAGGCAAGAATCTCGCTCACCCCTCTAAATCAGCGAACGAGGATGCAAGTGTTTTAAGTAAGAAGTTTCGAAATGCTAAATTTGTTCTGGACAATTTACCGAGCTACTGTGTTTTCGTGCAGCGGTCAATCATGTGTGTAGTCATTTTTACTCTTTTATCGGAGAAATTTAATTCATTTCTCCAAGAATGAATATAATTATTGGTTAATTTAGTTAGTTAACCAATAATTTCGAAAACAGCTAACAAAAGCAGACAATTCGGACCAATATTTAGATTTAGGCGACGTATTAGGAAACAATAAAGCGCCAGATAGATAAAACTAAACTAAAATAAGACGGTCAAAACGGGTGCGAGACAATATAGCTTATGTGTCATGAAAAGCGGGTTCATGACACATAAAAACCCGTAACATATGAGGGTCACTACAGGTATTGTGTCACAAAACGTGGGTATATAACACATATGCAAAAGATTAATTAACTAGATAATGACATCTGTAATATGGCTATTTCTGTAATTTTCAATATATTTTTTAATTATTCATGTCTGCGAATAATCTTTACTTTACTCTCTATATATAACAAAGATCGTCCCTTCAAAAAATATATATAGTAAAGTTCAAATTCATATTTTGGGAGTGCTTATACCATGCACCACGGTGCACAATGCCCATGGTGCACCTCCTCACAATAGAGGAGTAGGGACCACACTTAAAATAATTTAAATTATTTTAAGTGTGGTCCATACTCCTCTATTGTGAGGAGGTGCACCATGTGTATGGTACACCGTGGTGTACCATATAATTTGCGATATTTTGGACAATTGATTCATCTATTAAAACTAATCTAACGACAAATACAGTTGAGATGGAAATAATTAGATCTACTAATCGTCATAACTTATTTGTGCGGTACACATGCTCTTTTCCATTCAATAAATGTTGTTCACTAAGTAATAATCTTTATAATAACTTAATGTTGACGACACCTTAAAAGAAAATCATGTGCTTATAAAAAGAAGACTTATCATGTAATCCATGGGGACACGTTAGAACAATTCCGCTAAACAATCCTTGCAATTTTGAACGAGTAACAACTAAAATTAGCTTTTGATTTATTATATTAACTTTTTTTCCCAGTATTTCATTTTGTATTAAATTTTATCCATCTTTATTTTGTCTCATACTAAGGGTCAAATTGGGTTAACAGGTTGGCTTTGACTTAAAAATATGCTGGTTAAAATATGGTCGGTTAAATTTAGGCCATGGCCTACGGGTCACTAAAAGTTGATTCATTACTCAGAAAAAGCAAACCCAATCAAATCTATTTCCTCGGTCGACTAAGCTTTAAAGTTGCTTACATTGTTCATTTTAAATCGATATAAAATATCAAACTAAATAGTAAATACGACACTTACTAAAAGTTATTCTAAAATTTACTGAGTTACAATTACTATTTAAAATGTTATTCATTTAAACAAGTTAAAATTACAGAGAAATAGGGCCGCCCGTGCAATTTTGCACGGGTAAAAAGCTAGTGTCTCTAAAGTCTAAACTCTAAAAAGTCAAAATGTTAGAACTGTGATTGTTACCATTCTTCTGGGTTACGCTTTCCTCCAATTTCACAGGACTTTGCTTCTTTTGTCATTCTTCCTATCAATAATAACACAAGGTAAGCTTGACCCTTTAAACTGCTCTTCTTGCTCATATTTCATTGCTTCTATTTTCCAATTTTTTTGAATTTTGTGTAGACAAATTTAACGTGTGATGAAATTGGCATGTTGAATAACAAGTAAAATGTGATTTTGTTGTAGAAATGAGTGAAATTGGGTATGTTTATATGTTAGTATGTTGGCAATACGTAGTAGATTATACAGTTTAGTTAATTAGTTTCATCTTAATTAGGAAGTGTATAGAAGAAGCTAAGTGTTTGGTAGAAGGCTGAGGGAAATCCTGGTTTAAACTTGTGCGTTTTATGGGCAGGTGAAGTGGGTTTTCGGAGAAGTGACCGAAAAGTTGTCGTCTTTTTACAAGGATTGGATTTTCATGGGTTTATTGCTTAGATATGTAGGGTTTTAAATTGGGACAAATATCTAATTAAGTGGGATAGATTGTTGGTGAAGAAGTATGGGGTGTACTTGTACCAATTCAGCATTGGTTTTGGATAGTTCCGCGCTTTTTACATTGCAATCTAGAGGAATTCCATGGTGTAAAAGTCTGAAGGGGCGTGTTGGAGGACACGAATTTAGGTTTGCAGCTAGAGTTAATAGGTTGCAGCAGGGGATTGTGGCAAAAGCATTTGAGTCGAAACAGTTACTTCCTTTGCTGAGACCTGAATTGTTGTTGGATAGTGGTAACTTTGGGAATGACAACAATAACAACAACAACAATAATGGCGGTGGGAACAATGGCAAGAACAATGATTCTGATGGGTGTGGTGACAATGGGGAAAGCAATAGTTTGAATTTGCATGTTCTTGCAATTTTTTGGTCATATAGACTGACTTCCTTGTTCGGTTCTCGGATCTGTGATGCCCAAGGGAATATGATGCTGAATGGCGCATTGACTCCTAGGCAGTTTCTTCTATGGTTGTTGTCCGTGTTTGGGTTAGTTGGCGTATTCCATCAGGATTTTGCGAGCGCAATAGGGAGAATTAGTGAAGATAACCAGGACATAAAGGATGGAGGAGAGGTTGTATGGGAGATAAAAGGAAGTAAGGAGACTAAACTTATTCCTGATCCTTCGAAAGATGAGTTTGTGGTGGTCGCATCATCTTTGTTTACGCCCTCCACGTCGTCAACAAAAGAGCATATAGATGCTGGAGTTGTTAGCTCCTCAGCAGGTCTCCCTAATTTATGGTTGCTGTGCAAGGATGTCGTATTTCGCCTGATGTTACCAGAAGGTTTTCCCAACAGTGTTACGAGTGATTATCTGGACTACTCTTTGTGGAGAGGTGTCCAAGGCGTTGCTAGCCAGATTAGTGGGGTACTTGCCACACAGGTTGGTGTATTTCTTGTATGCTTAGTTGGACCTTCATTGTTTTTGTACCGTGTTCACCCTATTTTCGTGAACGAATTATGAAAATTTCACATGATAATTCTTGATTTCTTGTTACCCAACCCCAAAGCATTTTGGGATTAAATCTTGGCTGTTGTTGTTCTTTTGTTTTTTGGGACTGGGGTGCTTAGACTTTAGGATCTCAATTTTGATAGTGTTATTCTGTTTTTTTTTTTGTTTCCATGTAGTCTATGCTTTATGCTGTTGGGCTGGGGAAGGGGGCAATTCCAACTGCGGCTGCTATAAGCTGGGTGCTCAAGGATGGAATTGGATATCTAAGCAAGATCATGTTATCAAAGTATGGGCGGCACTTTGATGTCCACCCGAAGGGCTGGAGATTGTTTGCGGATCTTTTGGAGAATACAGCGTTTGGACTGGAGATATTAACTCCTGCTTTTCCTCATCTCTTTGTCTTCATTGGTGCGGCAGCTGGAGCTGGGCGATCTGCTGGTTCATTGATACAGGTAACTTTTCTGTATCAGAAGTTAGATTTGTCATTAGCTGAGCATTAACTCCTTAGCAATACAATGTGAACACACTCGTGGGTGGCTAATTGCACACGGGCTAAGCTTAGTCAGAAATCAAAACGATTACACAGTTATGAATAAAATGTTTACATATTCTTTCATCTAAATGAAGGGGAGCCTTGGCACACCGGTAAAGGTGTTGCCGTGTGATCGATAGGTCACGGGTTCAAGTCCTGGGAGCAGCCTCTTGTCAAATAAATTGACAAGGGAAGGCTTGCCCTCATTACACCCTTGTGGTGGGACCCTTCCCCGGACCCTCGCTTGTCGGGGACGCCAATGTGCGCCGGGCTGCCCTTTTTTATTCTTTCATCTAAATGCATGTTATTGAGAAGTATTAGCCAGCAAGTGTGCCATTAAATTAAGTAATATAAACCATTATGTGAAGCAGTTCAAATTATCACCTTGAACAAACCATTCTTTCATTAAAAAAGTGAGCCAAATGTTTACAGTCCAACCAATTCAGCTTGCTCAAGCAATCACGTGAAGAGAAGATTGTCAACATCTTTTTATGTGAAAAATATTGGATGATACTTAATTAGAAATATTGGTTGTATCTGTTCGTAGCTGATTTCTGTGGTGATATCTGTCAAAAATTATCTGGAATTGTTCTGCTAGCTTAGGTCTCTTGAATCATATGGCAACCTCTGGTTTTAGTTTTGTTTGGACCATTGTGTATATACAAGCTTTGGCATAATATATCCTGGGTAAATGAATTGCTGATGGAACTGCTTTGATAGACAACATCTGAGGTTGCACATCCATTCTATTGACTTAGGTAAGAAGGCCAAGGGTAACTTTTAAAGCTTAGTCTAGTTACTTAAATGCTTAGATGAGTTACTTTTGTATCATCTGATGCTATGAGTTTGTCTTGTATGAGAACACGTATTTAGGCTTGGCGTCCTTTCGTTTATATTGTTATCCACTTATCCTATCTTACTTATTAAAAAAAAAAAGCTGTCTTTCTTTCTCGTGTGACGTAACACGTAAGATTTTATGCTGAAGAGTCTGGCAGGCCTGATTTTCTATCAAATTTCAAGGTCTAGGACTTTAGGCTAAAGATTTTCTGATAGTAATTTCAATGAATATTTCATGTGTCTTTTCTCACTAGCCGACCCCATATCATTTTTGTCTAAGGCATTTTGTTGTTTGTTTAAGCTAAGATGCTCTGCTGATCATCCTTGGCTGGGAAATATAGATTTTTCTTGAACAGAAATAACTTGTTGAGTGAGAAGAAGTAGTTTTAAGAAGTTATCTTTCTTTCTCCAGGTCTTTACTCTGAAAAATCTACTCGACATTCTCCGTGATTCTATTGAATTTCAAGTTTTCGGCGTAAAAGTTTAAGGTTTTGTTGTTGGTTTAGGCTATAAACTTCTGCATCCCATCCTTGATTGTAGAATAGATGTCTGGAAATAAGTCTCTGAGTGAGAAAAATAAATAACATAGAAGACGAGGAAACCAATGAAAGAAAGTTACATTTTTCAGTGACACCTTAGATCAGCAATGGGAATTCAATATATTTCTTTTGCAAAGTGAATTCAATTTATGTTCGTAACATCATTTCTTGTAATTGAATGGAGCTTCTTAATCTACTCATCATGTGCTAAAGGTAGCGTGAGGGTCTTGCAGGCTGCCACAAGAAGCTGTTTTTATGCAGGTTTTGCTGCTAGGAGGAATTTTGCAGAGGTAAAGATGGTTCTTTTGGTTGTAATTAAGTTAGTTGTAAATCAAGTTCTGCCTCTCTCAACTGCGTGATTTTTTGAATGAATGAATGATGTCAGGTAATCGCAAAGGGTGAAGCACAAGGAATGGTGAGCAAGTCTATTGGTATTATGCTTGGGATAGCAATAGCTAATCAGATAGGCTCCTCTACACCACTTGCCCTTGCTTGTTTTGGTGTGATAACTTGGGTACACATGTACTGCAATCTGAAGTCTTATCAAGCCATTCAACTGAGGACTTTCAATCCATATAGAGCAAGTACACGTCTTCTCTAATAGTATTTTTTTTTCCGTCACAATTGTCTTACTAAATTTGGTTAAACATACTCTCTGAAAGATACTAGTCTATTACTTTCTGTCGAGCAGCCAACGATGTGTAGCTATTCTTTTTAGTTAGGGACTTAGGGTAACAGAACTCTGGAAGGCATGCTGAAATGTTAGGGGTTAAGTATGTGCGTCACATTTCTTATTGAAACCAGTATTTTTTATTTCATCACTTTTTATTGAGATCATTTGCTTAATATGATATGCAGGTTTAGTTTTCAGTGAATACCTTCTGAGCGGTCAGGTACCTTCTGTAAGAGAAGTCAATGACGAGGAACCTCTTTTTCCAGCAGTACCTCATCTCAATTTGAAACCAGCTAAAGTGAGATTTTTACCCTATTTTGTGTTATTTTAAACAGTTTCCTCAAAAGAATTAGCTATGTAAGAATGTCATAGACAGCACCAATGTCCCTGTCAATTCCCTGTAAGTAGAAAACAGCATTAGAATTTTGAACTATCAGCATTCTAGGTACAGACAACTAGGTCACTGAACATTGTTTGCAGTTGCTTGAGCATCAAGTGATTGCAGTTGCTTGAGCATCAAGTGATTCTACCTTCCCTTGCAATGCCGAAACTGGTCGTTATTGGATGAATGACTTGCAATGCTTAAAGATAGTGATTGACCACGTGATGTCAAGGATGCTACTAGCTTAAACTTTTTGTATAAGATGTCTTGCATTTGTGTTCCCTGTAGTAAACAGATGATGTTGTATCATGAAGGTCTGCCACCTAATTTGACACCTTTTCTCTTGCAGCCAGATTCGTCGAATCTGTCCACAGAAGCGAAGAACGCAGCTGCTGAAATTGAAAAGCGACTGGTCCTAGGATCTTCTCTCAGTGAAGTAGTCAAAAGCAGGGAGGACGCGGTTGCACTTTTTGATCTCTACAGGAATGAAGAGTACATCTTAACCGAGCGCAACGAGAATTTTTTCGTAAGTAATTGTTAACATGAGTGCTTTGAAGCTGCCAAAAGGAGTACATTACTTTTGTCGTTCCTTGTTGCACTACTGGTTTTAGGACGTAATTTTCTGGCTGCATACTTTTTTTTTAATTAGTGGTCTCTGAAAAAGTGAATAGCTGTGTACTTGTGATCTGTTTAGTTACCAGTTATGGAAACCTGTATACAGGAGATGAGTGAAAACAGTAGCTTAAATTTAAACTAGATAGAGGGCCATTAAAGAGACTCTTTTCGTGCCCACTTGAGATTGAGGAAACTGTACAATATTATGTTTTCTCATAACAAAATGGCATTGAGAAGTTCCAAACATTCGGGTCTTTGAAGATGACTGTGGCGATCCCTGTCAGAAAGAGCTGATTGAAGAAATAATATGTGAACCAGCATTTGTTATGTCCATCTGTTGCCTCTCCTTGAAGTTTTTTTTTTTTTTTTTTTTTTTTTTTTTTTTTTTTTTTTTTGAAATAAGCCTCTCCTTGAAGTTGATTAGAACTGTTGAGACAAAAAAAAATCAAGTAGATGGCATTTCTAAATTGGTTTCCGTCATGGTATATAGGTGTAAATAGTTTCATGACTTTCATCTCTTACTGAAGCATATGTTCCAGCCAATTACCTCTTTTTCCTTCAATTGTGTTTCTTGCATCTAGGTCATTTGTCTCTCTGCTTTCGAGCTGTTAATAGGGCGTGGTTTGATGCAGGTCATACTAAAAGAAAATGCTTCGCCACAAGACATGCTCAGATCCTTGTACCAAGTAAACTTCCTTTATTGGTTGGAGAGCAATGCGGGTATAAAATCGACAAATTTGGCCAATGATTGTAGACCTGGTGGGAAGTTGCAGATATCTCTGGAGTATGCGCAGAGGGAGTTCGATCATGTGAAGCACGATAGTGAGTTAGCAGGATGGATCACTGATGGGCTTATTGCTAGGCCTTTGTCTCACAGGATGTGTGTTGACAATGTCTCTGCTGAAGCTAGTAGCTGATAGATCTCAAAAGATCAGGGGTAGATGTTCATCCTGGAAAATCATGGTTAAGGCTCAAATTTCAGATTTAATGGCATTCCCTTGTGCCATCAGTAACTTCGGCTTCTGGGTCTATTCGATTACTCATTCACAAAACCCCGGATTGTCACACGGAATTTTGAGATTTGGAGTCCAACAGAAACTAGAAAGCAACAGTTAACAAAAATTCCGAGTTTTACATCACTAAAATGCCCTGCACTGGTACCAGAAGTTTTCTACAGAAGACACCAATGGATGCTTATTATCCCCGACGCAGACCAGCAGGAGAAATTTTGAGCTGTTGGACACTGATTTTGTGACCTGATTTGCCTGAGAAAATTTTCATTTTTTTATGTGCATAATTCCTTCAAAGTAGAGACGCACAGTCGTAGTTGTTAACTTACATTTTAATTTAATTCAACTAATTTAGAATTGGTGCAATTTGTTATCTAATTCATAGTTTGTTTTTTTTTTTTTTTTTTTGTCGAAAGGTAATTCATACTGTAGTTTGTTAATCGTTGAATAGTTGAATTGAATACCTATATATCCAAGTATCATGTTGCTATCACCATTGTTAAACACCGTATCGTGCATATAAGGATTAATTGCCATCATTCAACAGTTTCTAACTTGTTTTTCTTATATCCGAAACACCTAATCGGAGTAAATAGAAGTGTTTTTTTTTTTTTTTTAAATTCACTAGTTACACATTATTACTGCATCCGTCCTATTAAACAAAGACATGTCACTCGTTTTTTATATCACCAATAACTTAAAAACAGTCGATAACTATTTTAAAAAGTTTTTTTTTTTTTTTTTGAAATAGAACTATTTAAAAAGTTGATCATTACATTTGTGACGGTTCAACAAAAAAAAAAAAAAAAAAAAACAAAGAATTGATGTAATTAAACCGGCTACACTCGAACAGCCGAGCGATCAAGCTTCACTCAGAAGGAACAACGCTCGATTAATTTCACCCCCAAATAAATCTAGCAACCTACACAGGTAATTGTTTAATCCCTTTTTCTCCGTATCATTCAATCTTTGTTTTTTTTTCCCAATTTGATCAAATTTCTAATTTCTGTTCATTGTAAATTGGTATATTTAAGTTTAGGAAACGTTAGGGTGAAGCTACTGAAGATTAATCCCAGATCTGGGTGATGGGTTTTCAGTGTTTTCTTGAAACAATTGAAAAAAGATATAATTTATACATCAAATTTGCATTTTGTATAAAAATTTCTATAATTCTCTTATTGGAGTTTTGGTACAGGGCCCTTTAGTTCTACGAGACGGCCCTGATTGTTGTCGGTAATGCTCGTTGTCGGATCGATGATTGTTGCTTTAGCGTAATTGTTACACCTCATGGCACATTTGTAGTTTGATTAACTTGAATGTGTTGAAGTAGCATTGTAATGTGGGGCCTGTAGAGTTGGATTGTGTGGAATTTTGATGAGGAGCAGTCACGATTCGAGTTTTTGTGATTTTAGTTTAGGATTGGTTTGGTGATGGTGGTGATTCGAATCGATGGTTGTTGCATGATGTGGGGTTGGATTTGCAATGAAATTGAATGTGTAGAAGTAAATGTGAGGTAATTGCGACCTAGACTGACTAACCAAATTAGTTTACTTAAGGAACCTGGTTAAGGGAGTGAGATTGTGAGAGTGTTTCGTGGCAATGTGTTAGGGCATATGAACGCATTGCGGATTCTTCATGCATTTCCTCTCTCTAGAGCGCCTTTCTGTAGAATCTTATTTGGGTTGTTTATGTACGAGTCATAGTATATCGTGTAATATAGCCATAGCCATAGCTTTTACTTGTGTGAGCCAGTGAGTAGATTGGATGGTCAGGTAGTTGGCTGTATGATCACTCTCGGTACTTGCGTGTGTGTCTTCTAATATGTTTTTTTTTTTGTTTCTTTATTTGGGTGTTCTGATGAATTTTCATGTTATTCCAGGACTTTGGCATAAATCATCCTCCTTCCAGTCGCCTTCAAGCTTTGGGATTTCATAAAGCGGCTAAAGATGGTACGTAGAATCTGTTAATGTTTTGGCCTTTCTGTTTTTCAGTCATGATTAGTGTCACACCGCTTATCAGTTTCCAATCTGTAATGCTTGTAATACTAAAATAAATCTCTAAAAATCCCATCAAGCAAAATAATTTTATTTGATTTTGTGATTTTTGTCTAATAATCCCATGGATGTACGGTGCTAGTTGCTGTGTGTGTTGCTTTCGTGTAATGGAACCGCACTGTGACTACCAAGTCATGGTGAAGGCATATTTGTCACCTGGAATGTGCCCAATGGAACAACATCCTGAGTCCTCCCTCCGTTGAAGCTCCTGTTGCAGTGTTGCCTAGTGTCAGGGTCACAAGTAATTTGTGATGAGACGAGCTCTGACTATATAGTGTCATCTTTGGTAGGCTCTTGCTTGGCATGCATAATCTGTGTGGTTGTTGTAAGTTGTAGCTTTTGCCAATTGCCATATCGTCTAGTCCTCTGTTCTTAAGAGACCTTAAATACATGAGGCGTGGGGTTGATGAGTTCTCACCTTTTCAATATGTCTTCGTCCATGTTTTTCGTGCAATTCCTGGACTCATTCCCCTTCTCTTTAGAAATCTGAGTGTTGTGGAAAGCTCAGCCTGTCGGATGTAGATGTAGAAGTAGATTGTTTTTGATGTTGGAAGCTGTTAGCTTGCTCGATTGATATCATCATGTAAAGTTTATCTTGGATTTTGATGCTTCCCCCTGAATGATCTTTCCCTTTGCTTACTAGGCCAGTTCCCAATGATCTTTCACTTTCCTTCTTTGTATGTTGTTTGTAGTCATGACCGCACTTCTTTTACCCACTCTCATTTTTCTACCACATGTTATTATTTACCAAAAGCCATGCAAAATGAAAGTGGAACATCATAGAGAATTGGAGAGAGTAGACTTAGTTTAAGGAGGAGCAAAACGCTCCAAGGCGGTGGACCTGTGGCCTGTGGTGATAAGGCACGAGGCGAAGGCGCACGGCTCATGCTCGCGAAGCGCACTCTTTGGCGAACAAATTTTATTTTTCAAAACAACATTTTGCAAAAAGTTTACTCCTTTTCTGTAATTTACAGAGGGCGAATGTGTAAAGAAGTAGAAACTAGGGATTAAGGGGCAAAGGAAAGGGTAGAAATAAAGATATAACAGAAACAAATTGAATTTACATAGTCATGCGCCTCGGTGCGCCTCACTGCGCCTTATGCACACTAGTGCGCCTTGAGCTTCTGATTCAATGCCAGCTGAGCCTCATGGCAAGCTTTTTAAAACCAAGGGAGCATATCTCTTATTGAAATTTGTTTTTTTTTTTTTTGTTCATTATTCTTTTGACTTGAACTTTCAGATCTCCTCACTGACTGTTTCTTGTTATCATGAATAGGTTGTTCTTGCAGCATCCATCATTACCAAGTCTGGCAAAGGTGAGTTGCTTGTTTCTGTTTTCATTAAATATGTGTTAATTGAATCCTAGTGTGTTTGCTTTTCTATTGTATCTTTTGTCTAATGACATAATGTTATCCTTTCTTTACCTGCTATTTCCTTCTGTTCTCCATTATATTTGGTACATCTTATGTTCAAACTGGCACCTGGCACTCTGGCAGTGTACATGGGTTACCTTTTCTTCCGATCTTGGAGATTTATTACGTTCAAGTATATATTGATCATTTTGATCTCTGCTTCTTTTTCTGTCACCACCTGTGTATCTTTCTCTTAACATAACTTTTTAGCATATTGCAATTGTATGCGTTTGGGATTCTCTTGAAAATTGAAATGATTTTTTATGCTTCTTTAGTTGTTCCAGTAATATCAGTCTGCTTTCTTCCGTAGTTGTTTCAATTTTGGGTAGTAGCTTAGGCATATCAATCATATTTGTGAAAAAGTAACTTATTTTCCATTGTGTAGCCGGAATTCATGTTATTGACTTATGCATAGCATATGGTTCAATTTATGTATACTTGGTTGTCTATACAGTTACCTAGTTGCGTTGATTGTTTTATTATGCCATGTGTTAGGCTTAGCTGAAGGGGGGATGTTTTGGAGGAAGTTTGTAGTCCAATAATTGATGTGGAGTTGGACTCTTAATAGTTCATCTTTACGTCTTTGGTTATTCGAGTTAGGATCAGCATCCGTTTGTTTTGAGTATGCATCTTTATGTGCATAGCATAGGGTGGTGTAGTTCATATTAGTTTCGTAAGGGTTTTTTGGAGCTTATATTGAACTCGTTTGTGATTGCATTATGACTCTACCCTACTTGCTTGCAGCTCTTGTCTCGAGACAATTTAAGGAGATGACTCGCATAAGAATTGAGACCCTTCTTGGCGCATTTCCCAAACTGATTGGTATGGGGAAGCAGCATACATATGTTGAGACTGAAGATGTGCGATATGTCTACCAACCAATTGAAGCTCTTTACCTGCTTGTTGTCACAAACAAGCAGAGTAACATCTTGGAAGACTTGGACACTTTAAGGATGCTTTCGAAGCTGGTATCCTTCATATTTCCATGCTCGATAATCATATCTCCATAATTGCCGGCTATTATCTTACTTTAAATAGTTTTTGATTTAGTTTTGGTTGATGTTGGAATGTGAAAGTAAAATTTCTTTAAATGAGAGTCTAAGTAGCTTAACAATCTTTTAAGATTTCTTGAGGTGCATTTTTTCAGGTGTTCACCCTTCCCATATCTTTGGCATCAGTTGTAAAAAAAGATTCACTAGAGACAGTGCTGTTATGTCTTTGTTTGCATTGCATCCATACACCCATTGGCTATGCTCTTGTCCCTTATTGTGCCATTCTGCTCTACGTTAACTCTACATATCTTTGATTTGTATATGTATGTAATTCGAGATGGTCCTTTATTTTTTTTCTTGTTGAAAATAGGTACCGGAGTGTGCTTACCCTTTAGATGAAGAAGGGATATCTAGGGCAAGTTTTGAGCTGATTTTTGCTTTTGATGAGGTCATCTCTCTTGGGCACAAGGAAAGTGTCACAGTTGCGCAAGTGAAGCAATATTGTGAGATGGAAAGTCATGAAGAGAAATTGCACAAGCTGGTGATAGCTAGTAAGATCAGTGAAACTAAGGATGTGATGAAGCGCAAAGTTAATGAAATTGAAAAAAGCCGGGTATTGTTTCGTCAAATCATTTTGGGAATAAGGCTTGGTTGTTGTTGTTGTTGTTGTTGTTGTTGTTGTTGTTGTTGTTGTTGTATTGTTTCGTCAAATCACATTCATGCTTCTGTCAATGATTGGAATCTAGTCACTATAATCCGGATGATTTTGTAACAAACTGTTTATCTTTGCAGATTGAAAAGACTAAAGGTTACTCCATGTCATCCATGGGCCCTGGAAGACTTGAAAGCTCCTTTGGTGACATGGGTATATCTAGCAGCAACAGTAGTTATGGCCCTAGTTCTGCGTCGAGTTTATCAGCTGACTTGGATTCATTCCCCACTAAGTCAAAAGGTTTGCATTAGTTGTGTTGTTTGAATTCCGTCTACATTCTTCTGATTTGAAGTTGCTTGGTTGTCAATACATCTATTTCATATGGTTGCTACCTGATTTTTCATATCACAACACACTTTGAGTTGGAGCCTCCCATTGCTTTTGCTATCTTTCTTTCTTGAAATGAATTAGCACTGAGGCAGGAGCCAGGTCGAGTTCATGGTTATAAACTGACTCTGATTTGTGTTCATGATGTTGTGATTATATACTACTGCCTTGCACTTTATGGCCCTTTTTGCTTCTTGTTATCCATGCATGCGTCGGTGAAAATCAGGGGCAGTTTGTACATTTGAGGGCCCCTGTAAGAAATTGTGCTTTGGGCTTTATAACTGAGCAAAAATTAATTTGGACTAGGGAGATTGGGGAAAGGGAAATAATACTGAGAATTCAAGAAAAGAAGGCGAAAGTAGGAAGGGAGTGATTGGAAAAGGGCGAAGGGTATTAGTAGACAATTCAAGTAAAAAAGGGAAAAGTAGAAAAAAAAATCAAGGATTTCGAATCCGGTCGCGCTGCACACACTCACACACTCACACACGCTAACCAGCTTTGCTACCAAAAAAAAGTAGATTTAATGTCCTGATTATATAAGTATTCTTCTGAAGTTAGTCCCCCAAAATTGTGAGGCCTTGTTCCTGGAACCTGCCTGCCCTGGCCCATCGACGACCCTGGTGAAAATAAATCGGTTGTCTGATTTTGCACCTAAAAAACCTTACTAACATATAGATTTTGACGGGAAGTTCTCTTCAGTGCACAAATCTCCATATAGGCATTGCATTTTCTTTCATACCATATGCCAGCCTTTGTGGCGACCTTGTTCTTTCTTTGCCTACATCACTGAGAGGTCAGAAGTCTGTTTTATTCTTTTTAGGCTCTTCTCTGGTTATGGTTGAACATTGATTGTCTCCTTCGCTAATGTTATATGTGTGGTTTCGCAGCTTCAACTCGTGCAGCTACAGCTGCTAATGCCCCTCCTAAGGGTCTTGGAATGAAGCTTGGGAAATCACAGAAGACCAACCAATTCTTGGAATCCCTTAAAGCGGAAGGTGAAGTGATTGTTGAGGATGTGGCACCTATACTAAGCAAGTCTAAGTCTGCTGCCCCACCACCAACTGATCCAATAACTCTATCTGTTGAAGAGAAACTCAATGTGACACTAAGTCGAGATGGAGGACTCAGTAACTTTGATGTTCAAGGAACTTTGTCACTTCAGATTCTTGAGGAAAAAGATGCTCATGTTCAAGTTCAGGTGCTTCCACTGAACCCTAATCGTGCATGGTTTTTCTCTTAAAATTTACAAGGCTTCTATATTAATCTTCTTGGTCAATGCCATCTGATGTTTATCTGGCCGTTTAGAAAGTTATTATCTCACAATATGTTACAACTGGCATTCTTGTGAAATATGGTTCTTTTTTATTGTTATTTTTTATTTTTAAGGCCCAGAGCCTATATGTTCTGGTGAGTTGCTTTTATTGCATTTACATGGCGGCTTGGAAACTACAGGGGGACTTCTTTCATCAGTGTAAAATAATTTCAGCAGGCAGATGGCCGCTTTATTAATGTTCGTTTCAATATATGTTCAGGTTGAATCTGGCGATCGTCCTAGTGTTGTGTACAAAACGCACCCCAACATCAACAAAGAGCTGTTTTCGAATGAAAATATTTTGGGTCTCAAAGATCCGAACAGGCCTTTCCCTTGTAACCAAGGAGATGGTGTTTCACTTGTAAAGTGGAGAATGCAGAGCAAGGATGAATCAGTCGTACCATTGACGAGTAAGTTTTAGTGCTCTGCACAGTTTCTGTTATGGTAAATTGGTTATTGTCTAGGCGTGTAGCTACACCCCTTTCTTTTTACCTGTTCTGTCTTCTCATCGGTTTTGTTATCTGACAGTTAACTGTTGGCCCTCCGTTTCTGGAAGTGACACTTATGTCAACATCGAGTATGAAGCTTCATCAATGTTTGATTTACAGAACGTTGTGATTTCAGTTCCCCTCCCTGCTCTTCGTGAGGCACCAAACGTAACACAAATTGAGGGTGAATGGAGGTGAGTGTTGCTTCAGTTACACTGGTTTAAAATGTTAAGGATGGATGAATCTGAAATTCATAGCTACCAATAAGTTCAATGTGTGGGCCTTTGGAAATAGGCAAACTTAAGAGTTTGTGGCTCTCTTTGCAGAAGAAGAAAATACAAATTGGGCCGTCACTTTGACATTCTTTCACTTTAAACCGTGTTATAATGTAGTAGTTTGTCTTCTTCATGGAAGAGTCATATCCCTTGTCTATAATGTGCTGATATCTTCCATCTACACATCGTTTTATTTTGGCAGGTATGATCCCAGAAGTTCTTTACTGGCGTGGTCCATTGTTCTGATAGACGACTCTAACCGCAGGTGAGCCACAGAGTTATATATGCTTTTATCTCTTCAATATGTAAACTTGTTGCAGGAGAACTGATATCGTAGTAGTAAATTATGTGGAGATGGACTGGTACTACCGTACTAGTGTTTGGCAGAAGTTTCATCTTCTGAAACATTATTTTTGTGATTGGCAGTGGAGCCCTGGAGTTCGTGGTACCTGCTTCAGATTCATCTGCCTTTTTCCCCATCTCTGTGCAATTCACAGCTACAAATACATTCAGTAACTTAAAGGTATTCCAGCTATATCACTTTTTCTTGCTACTTTCCCTTACATTGTTTTGATGGATGCTGTGCCATATAATTTGTTGCTGTTATTTTGCTATAGTGTCAGGAAGATGGCATCGGTTTCATTCTTTTGGCTGTAGTTGCTATCGCACACACACTTCGTATCATGTTCTCAAGGACTCCTGGGTTGTCTTGTTGCTAACTTACTGTTTGTGCTGTGCCACAGGTCGTTAACGTCTTGCCCCTTAAAGGTGGAGCCCCTCCAAAATTCGCCCAGAGAATCCAGCTATGTACGGAAAATTACCAAGTGGTGTAATGGAAACTCAACTTCGGGATCTTGTGTCATATCTCATAGGAGTATGGTTTTGCTCGTAAATCTCTTCAATTATGAGGACCGCTGGTATTTTCGTTATGACCTTTATAGGAAAATGTTTAATGTGAGACTTATTAGGGTTTGCTCATCTCTATTGAGGATTCTTTACAAGGCTTCCTCCCCTTCGAGTTTTAGACTTTTAGCTTGTATTGGCTGTAATATTAGTAGACCTGAATTCTGTAAACTATGGATCTAACTATCAAAGGAGATTTCCCGAGATGTACTGTTATACTTCGGAATTAGGCCTTCTTATGTAATGCTTTGTGAGGTTGGTTTGTGGACAGTTGTTCTACCTGCTCATCTTTGGTCATAAGCTTTGTCCACGGCCTTTCTGAGGGCACAGGCTGTATTTCTCGGAAATGTCAATGACAAAGCGAGTTTTAATCGAAATTCAGTCGATCTTTCAATAGCCTGTCCAAGGACACACTGCCATCACACCGTGATGTTGCTCTTCGGCTCTCTGTCAGAAGAATTCAGTCTTCATGTGAGCTACCCACATTTTAGTCATCGTACCAGTGATCTTGGTGAATTTGAACAACGAAAGAACTAACTGCAAACAATGTTCTAGCCAACATCTTGTGAGCGTATATTATCTTCTCAGTCTACTGTTCCAGTGATTATTACGACGACTTAAGAGTTTAGACCTATACAAATAAATGACACGAATGGTATACTCGTGACTCGAGACTCAAAGAATGCCCTTAATAAACGCACATGAGAAAATAGACACAAGGGTAATGTTGATCCAAACGAGTTTTGAACAAGTTTCACTTACCAAATGAATTAGGTGACATTTCACATCTGGCATCTGCTATGAAATTTAGGCTATTGAAAGACGATTCATTGAATGTCAATGGGTACCCGCACTAAAAACCGTGTCTCTGTCGAACACACGAACACGAACACGCTAGGTAATAGGAGTATCCATACTCCAGCTCGAAACAAATTGCTCTTTTAACGTTTGGGGAGTGGCAGCCCCAATTCGGAAGCGAAGCTCTCAATTTCCCGCCTCAATTTTTCCATTCATTCATACTTTTATACACTCTGCTTCATCTCTTTCATCAGTATGTTCTCGCTCTCTTTTGCTTACTTTTTTATTTTATTCGTATTTTATGCTGCTATATAGTAAAAGCTTAACATGGGACTTGTATTATTAAGTGCTTCTATGATTTGGTTGTAATGGGTCTCTTTGATTTTCTTTCAATGTGAATATCTCTGCTGATTTTGATCAATATAAGTGATGAAAATTTGATGGTTGATTTTAGCAGCTTGTGAATGAAGACACAAGGTTTCTTGACCTTAGTTGGACTGGAAATTTGCTGGGTTTTCTGGGTTCTGATTAATCATTTGTTATATTGTCAATCTAATACGGGTCTCAAACTAGATTTTGTCTAACAAAATTACCACTTTTATATGTAAAGGGGTCTCTTTGCATGTTCTTGCTTATCTTGTATTAGTATATATTCAGTTCAAAAAGCTGAATTGGCTAATATGAAGATTTGGTGTATGTTTTAGAATCACACTTGGTACTCAATGCTTGTTTGCTTGTACTGAGGGCGATTAGCGTATTGTCTGGCTTCGTGTGGGTGGCGAGGCACTTAGTTTATTAGCCTAGGGTTCAGGGGTTAAACCACTCTTTTTCAATGTCAAAGAAACAATCTTTAGGGCCATCAAAGAAAACTATTGGTGTTACTACTAATAGTGGTACTATTCCTATTTGCCCTCCGATCCAAAGACAAATTCCCATTTCGTTTTTTCACATTTCATAAGAAAGATAAGTTTGGGTGGAGATGCAAGGTGGGGTTGATAAGGAATCTAATAAGGAAATGTTTTGGGTGGGGTGTAAATGGAAAGCAAGGAAACGGGAAATTTGTAGTGGATCTACCAAGAGAAGAAAGTGGGAAATTGTTTTTGGATCGGAGAGAGTATACAATTAGGTTTCTGAACAATCTGGTCAGTGTTCTCAGAGTGATCCTATCCTTTCATTAGTCTAATATTCACTTGAATTCTCATTTTTGTCTTGCTCGTGTGCTTAGCAATATGTGATGTATGGCTGGAAGCCCTTTCTGAAAATTTGATGCTTGGTACTATGTTAATGTCAACAGGAGGGTCATGTCAAGTGACTGTCAGACCATGATCTTTGGAACTTTTGCTTAGCTAGGAATGGTCAATGTGCGGTTTCCTTTTTCGATGTTCAACATATCTCTCTCTTTTTTTTTTTTTGGTTCTGTTTTTCTTCTAAACATGTTGCTGTATATGTGTCCCAAATTATTTTGGCTTCGGTAATTTGAGATTATTTACACTTACTCATTTTTATCGGCTATCCATTCCCCCGTTTACCTTTTCTTCTCATCTACTAGGCACGGATATAATATTAGATGGCTGGAAAACATGCTTCAGACACAGACGATGTCAGAAAATTATGGGATGAAGTCAGAGAGCTGAGCCTAGGTACCTCTACTCGGGTGGAGCGGCTTGACTCACCACCCTCCCCACTCGAATTTCTTAGGAACTTTGTTACTCCTAACAAGCCGTGCATCATATCCAATGCCCTCAAGCACTGGCCTGCTCTTTCACTGTGGTCTTCTGATGACTTTCTTTGCACAGCCCTTGGTTCCTCGGAGGTGTCAGTCCATATGACACCAAATGGTCGAGCTGATTCTCTTGTACCTCATCCCATAGACCCTTCCTCTCTTTGCTTTGCTTCTGCACATGTCGAAAAGATGCCATTTTGTGATGCTTTACCTCTCATCTCTAAACCTAAAAAGAATTCAGACGTAGTGGCGTATATGCAACAGCAGAACGATTGCTTCCGGTCTGAGTACCCACTGTTATTCTCAGACTGTGATACACACATTGGCTGGGCGTCTGAAGCTCTAGGCTGTCTACCTGAGGCTGTCAACCTTTGGATTGGCAATGATCTCTCGGAGACATCATTCCATAAAGATCATTATGAAAACCTTTACGCAGTTGTTTCTGGCGAGAAACATTTTACTCTTTTGCCGCCTACTGATGTTCATCGCCTTTATATACGTCCGTATCCTGCAGCACAGTATTCTTACAATCGGGTCTCTTTGCTTTCTTAATCTTATACTGATTCTCGCTTATGCAGTCCTCTTAAAGTCTTAAGGTCTAAATGTCTAATCATGATGCCATATATTTGTTTGGCAGGATACAGAAGAATTCAGCTTAGACCTTGATGATCCAGCAAGGAATGTACCGTGGTGTAGTGTGAATCCCCATCCATCTAAAGGGGTGAAGGAAAAAGATTGGCATGAATTCCCCTTGTATTTTAACGGGCCAAAGCCATTTGAGTGCACAGTTAAGGCTGGGGAGCTATTGTACCTGTGAGTTGACCACTTAAGCTTTTCTACTTTCTGTCTTGCCGAGTTTTCATTGTAGCTTGAAGGTCATCATTCAACATGTGTGAAAGATTCGAGTTTGATGCATAGCATTTCACCATTAGAGATGCCTTGTAAATTGTGGGTAGTAGTCTCTTCTTTAGGTTCGTGATACAGTTTATGATAATTAGAATATGGATGAACTAATAAGTGTGATACGAGATGTCTTTTTGGTTGATTTCAAGAATGTTTTCGGAAAAAATTTCTTCTCAATTGAGGTTCAATTTATTCATGCCAAAGATTATGCGGTTGGGTCTGGAAGGAAATTCATCTCTCACTTTGGTATATTGTTTAAATAATGCTAATTAACATATAAATGGGCAAGTTGTTTTTTTTTTTTTTTTTTGGAGATTTCTTGTTATGTTTTTTTTCCTGATGAGAAATGGGACATGATTCAGAATTTCAGAGGTTTAAAAAAAAAAAGATGAATAGAGGTCCTCCATCATGAGATTATTCTTCTGAGAAGTATATGCTCATGGCCTTTGTTTCATGAAGGCTAAGAGGTCATTTTTTACTCGACAGACCAAATGGCCGGGGAATGACAGGATGTATACTAGAGTGTTGATAAATAATGATTGGCTAGGTTTTCCATGAGGCATATGCTTATTTTATGCATGTAGTAGGGCCCTTTGATCATTACCCCTGAATTGTTCATACTGTTTAACACAAAAGAGGAATCAAGCAAATTTTAAGATATTTTACGTCTGGAGTATGGCTACTTAGTACTTACTTTGTTGGTATTGTTATGTGGAGCTGGAAACATATACAAGGAACTAAGTTTATTCAGCTTAACTCTAAGCTAAAGTACACTCAAGTTGCCATTTAGTTTTGGTGTCCGTATGAGTTTTAACTTTATAGGAGAATCAAAGTACATATGCTCAGGGAAGATGTATTGCTGATAACATTTTGTGACCAAGATTTGGTAAGGCTGTATTATAGGAGTTCATTGCCTCTTAGATGCATGATTAGGATTGTATTCGAATGAAGCTTATTTACTTTTTAGAGTGATGGTGCATTCAAGAAGTCTCTCATGGTAAAGGAGTTTTCCCTGAAAATGATGGTTGTTTTGGACCTTTTAGTCAATGTTGAGTGTGTCTAGACTGACTACTACACATCAGTCCTTGGCTTCGAAAAAACTATACTGGTGTGGGATCGCCTTGTTGAAACTCTAGGCCGGCCTGGAGGAAAATAGCATGGTTAAAGAGAAGATGAAAGCAGAGTATCTGAATGATAATTGGGGATGCTCATGATGAGGATTATATTGTGGTAGAAGGTTATAGTAGGCTATTGGGTCCACATCAGAAACTACAGTGGAAAATTTATTTTGGAAACACAATTGGCGTACCTAATTATATTCTCAGATGCTGTTTAGGTGTTCTGAGTGGACGTAATCCACAGTTAGGCATACATTTTAGAGTATTTCAGTGAGGATACATCTAGTCTGTGCGAATCAGATGCAGAAAGCCGTGGTTATGATTACAGCAGAAAGAGCAAGCCACTTGTGAAACAGTCTGATACTACTTTGCTCAGCAGAAATGTCTCAACCTGTTAACTGACTGGCTGGGCATGCAACTTCTAGATACCAATAGCTAGCGTATGTGTCTTAAAGAAAAATGGGATTTCTTTTGCACAAATGCGTCACCACTGCAGTTATGGCGGCCCTTTATTATCAACTTTGGGGAGTGCCTACTGTCTGTAGGTCGAAAACGGATGTATGTCTCTAAAAACATAAGTTGGTTATGATTGAAATCAGGATGCCATGACAGAGTAAATTCGCTGCTCCTGTTTAGCACAAAGATAGTTTGTGGCTTACTTTAGGCTGCTATGTTATGCTAGTGTAATTTGATTGCTTGTTTGGAGTCTGTATGGTGGTAAACTTGTCCTCTTCTTGATATTATTTTAATGGCTTACAATTCCACCAAAGAAATTGGCATCTGCTTGACTGCTACCTTCAAACTTCCGGTGACACAAAGTATGATCTACTCAGCCAAATGAACCTGTGATAACCTCTTTTTTTTGGTACCTGGTACTCTGGTAGCATCTATCAGGCTCTCTGAATGAGGATTGATGTATTTTTTACTCATCCATAGGCTAGTGTTTCAGAGAAATCGAAGCCTCAAGGATAGGTTTCTGTCTCGTACTAGTCAAACTTCCAATACATCAATGGTTGTCATAGGTTGTGATTGACATCATTAGTTAAGAGTGTGGGGAACTTGATCTGACATCTGATTGGAGGTGTTTACTTTTCGCTGTCATAATTATTGAAATTACCTTGATCCTGTTACCTATTGAGACATTCATATTCATGTGAAGTACAAATTTTCTTCATATAAAATGATTGCATATGCTGATGCTCTCTACACAAATATTGCAGGCCTAGCATGTGGTTTCATTATGTGAAGCAAAGCCCCCGCACAATTGCAGTAAATTATTGTAAGAAGCAACCCAGACAACCTATTTCTTCACCCTCAGATTTAAAGCATAAGCTAAGTTCATTTTTTTGTTGCAGGGTATGATATGCAGTTTGATGTAAAATACGCTTACTTCAACTTTTTGCAATCGCTCCAGCCTAGTGCTTCAGGCTAGTTTTTCAAGAGGCTATCACTGCTGCTTCTACTCGAGTCAAGTGAATCATGTATCTCACCCCCATTAAGACAGGCAAAAAATCCTGCTTAGATGAATTTCAAGAACATGTCTACTTTTCTTTACAATGACTTTCTTCAGGTCAAATTTATGAGGGTGTAATTGGGCATCATACTATATGCCCTTTTGCTCCTCAAATTGGAACAGTAGCAGTCTTTATGCTGTTTATACCATTGCAGATTCCTTTGTGTTCAAACTGCTCAGTTTCAGGCCATCCTCAGGTACATTTTAAAGACAGGGAGGGCGCACATATGTCTTTGCAGTAGTCCATACATAAGAAACAGATACCCTAAAAAACATACATACGAAACAGCCCGTACGCTTGAAATGCTCCCGAATGTTTCTATATGACCCTAAAACGCAGTAGTCGATGCTATCATTGCAGAGGAAGCTCCAGGTTGACGCAAAAGCAAATGCACTTACCCCTGAGATTAAGAACTGATGATTCTTGTGTGTAGGCTGCTTGGTGTTTGGTTGTGCTGAGGTCTGTCTTTTTTGTGACAATTATTCCTTTGGGAGCTTAATGGTTGCAGTGGAGTGGGTTCAGGTGCTTTACTCAGTTGAGTCCCGCGCCATTGCACAGGCCGGCAAACAGCAGAGGTACAACCTTAGAAGTCCAACTCACTAATGCTGAGCTGAAGTAGCTGTCTAGAGGCTCAATTATGAACAAGGGGACATTTTCACTAAAAGGATTACTCCGGAAAGCAGTAGTCTGTGTCACCGACGTCATACCGAACTAATGCATCAGTCTAAAGCAGTTCTGCAGTCCATATAATTATCATAAGAAATTATCAACGATAGAACAAGAAAATGGGAGAAATTATAAGTTTGTATATCATAATCTCGCTTTCGCAGTTTGTTTGTAGTAAGATCAGTACTATGTGTGTTGACTGTGTTTCCAGACAAATGAGGGTTTTTAAATGTCAATAGACAATACATTCTAATCTTTCTATACATCATGTTCAACAAGGCAACTTGCTGCAATTGCGAACCCTGGATCACCAAAGTGAAGATAGATTTCTCGACAAATGTGTTCCTAGCTAGTCCCTTCGAAGCAAGTATGCGCACTGTTACACCTGCATATACATACAGTTCTGAATATGTCTCAGCACAAAAGGTTATCTTCATCTTTTTTGGGGATTAGGGCATTGTTCGGAATATTTATGTAAATCATATGTGCAATCTGATTCAAAGAGTACATATATCATCAAAGATTTAATCATGCATCGCACTAGGACCAGTTGGCTCTACCCGTTTTTTTTTTTTTTTTTTTTTTTTTTTTGACAGGGTACCCGTCAATAGTTACATCAGCAAAGGATGAATTAAAGGAGATTGCATGCCTAGGTCAAGCTCCTAGTTATTCACCCAAACCTTCAGAACCCTGAAGAGTATCACTCAATTGCACTTACGGACATCACAATGGATTAAGTCAATTATCCCATATAGACATTTCAGTTCTTTCCTGGTAACTGTCAAAACCCAAAGTTTAAACATTTTGGTGTAAAATAAAGAGGACCTAGTACATCCAACCGCCTTCATTTACACCATACTGTATACTGCAACCATTTTGACTGAAGTTCAGATATAACCAATATGAAAGCTCATCACTGCAGAATAAGGACCACGTCTTCACAAATCACAACCCAGGGATGAGGTTTAAAGTTGGTCTAGTGGTTAGGAAATCAACCTACCAGGGGGTTGTCCCGGGTTCGAATCCTTAAATCCCCATTCCCGCAGCATTAGCGGCTCCTATGTACCCTTAAAAAAAAGTCAACCCCCCAGGGCAGTATGACAGTTAGCACACCAGCACACTAATCCAACCTTCAGAGCAATCAATTTTAGGGGTGTAGCTGACAGGTGAAAATATGTTATGGTCATCCCTTAAAGCAGAGTGTCCTCACAGACAAATGCTCATCATAGTGCCATTTCATCATACTTCACAAATAAACAAGCTTCATGATTCATGAACGCGTTGATCTGCAAGTACATGTCTTGTCTTAGATAGTGAACTACTGTAAGCAGAAACCTAGATCAGCAAAATCTCGTCTACCCTCCCACATAAATAAATCTTCTATTCAGTGAGTCAGTATTAGATTAAGACACTGTTGACTATGTTTCGAAACGTATCTCGTGGGAATATGAGGTAGAGGTAATAGCACTCAAACGGAGGTGGCCAAAAGATAAGACCGATGAAAAGCTATATAGTGTGCGTTTTACCTAATCCAACCCCTTGTATACTGGAGACGATGGCCCACTGAAAATGTGTGTTCTCTGGTGAACTTTACTGATTGGTGTTTCTCTATGTATAAGCGGTTCAGAAGATCGAGTACTGTGAGAAACAATAGCCAAGGCTTCTTGCTTTTCTTTGTAGGATGCCCAGGTAACCAAGTATAAACCAGCAATAATTAAAGAGCCTCCAAGCACGCTGCAGACACACAAAATCGACTTTCAGTTCAAATTCTCCTAATTCTTCAATCACTAAGAAGAAATGCTAAACTTAAGGGTAACAAATAAAAACTACAACCAAGGTAAACAGGCAGAGGTGAAGATATTGAAAAGCAAGCACTAAACTAGCCTATATATGAAGTTTTGAGACCAACCTTCCCAAGTATATGGGGCTTCCTAGAAAGACCAATGACAGGAAAGCAGAAGCTGCAGGTTGAAGTGGATTGTAAAGGGCAACCAAACCAGGTCCCAATATCTTATTGCACCACGTGATGAGTCCATAATTAAAAGCAGACGCAACGATTCCCTGAGAAAGAAAAACCAAAAGAGAATAGTCAATAAACAAGATACCTAAGAAAGGCACTTTTGTTTAATTAATTTCCTTAAACGTTAAATCCAAAACAAAATGACACAAATATGGATGCCCACATCCTAACAAGTAAAAATATGTCAGAGCATGATAGCAGTGACTGGGTACTAGAAAAATTGAATTTCCTTCTTAGAAAGCAATAAAATAGAAGGTTCTGCATCAAATAATGCACCACATAACTGCACAAAGTGCAGCATAAGTTCATCTACTGTGCAATTGAAATCGAATATTCTAGCATGCTTAAACTTACAATGTTTAATTCTACGTCTAGGATCACCAGAGAAATAAATTGAACAAAGCAGGACTTACAGCATATGTAATGGCAAGCAACTCAGACTGGTTCAAACTCCATCCAGTGGATTCATTGGTCATTAGTAGCGCAGCGGTAACCATAAGGACAGCACCAAAGAAGTACGAATAAGCGGTCACTGATAAGCTTGCTGGATACCTCTTTAAAACTGGAGCCTGGAAATGTCATTCATACTTTAGCTGACATCACACTGTAAATATGATAAGCTACAATAAACAACACGAACACTTAAATTAAGAATCATCAAAGAAGTCCCCCATCACTATCATCTACTGTAAGAAGACGCAGGAGTCAGATCCTACCACCAGGAGTGGCTAGGAACAGGGTAAGAGCATGTAGATAATTTTAAAAAGCACCACTAAAGCCCGGCATTCGAGTGCCTCAAGGGGCCTCACGCACAAGGAATAGCCACCAGCGAGCTGAATAAATACGCTAAAGTTTTATTAATTTATTTCTTTTCTTTCCAATATGTAAGCAAGTGCATTGATTAAAGGACACCTGGAGTAAGAAGTTCATACACACAAAGACAACAAGGGGTTGACGAGCATATACAAACACACACCACGGGAAACATTTTTGTTTCTCCTGGGAGACACAATAGAGTAAAGAAGGTAAGCTACAATCTCATTCACCATTGTGCTCACGCTGTCATGCAAGATCTCACTGGTGTACAGTGTACTTACAGATCATATAAGAAAATTTGCAGATTTATTTCCCAGGGGGAAATCATTTGTGGGCTGATGATTAAGGACGGATAGTTTATCTAAAAGCTCATCGGCCCAAAAGATTCAGGTGGTTTTCAAAAGTGATCCAGTTACCCTGATGCAAGGGGAACTGCCCTCCATGTCCATGTAAATCTATAGGTGGACTCCATGTTTTCCAGATATTAGATAATCATGATTTCCTCTACAGAATTCAAAAAAGGTAAAGCTTAATAAAACAAAGGCATTGAACCTGAATAGCGAGATATGTTGCCATGCACATGCAGTTCCCTATCAAACACAATACACCAAGGTGGAAAGATTCTAGACCAAATTCCATAAACCTAGCAACAAGCCATCCCACTGGTTCTGGTTGTCCCTTGGCACTAATTTCACCATGCATACCAAGCTCTTCCCTAAATCCAAATATAGCTGGCCCTTTAAACACAACCATCAACACAGCACCAGATACACATGTAACTGTGCCGGCAACCTTCATTTGCCCTTCAACCCTGAATAGATTCACTGTTTCTGTGCTGCATGAAAAAGATTGACCTAAGAATTGAAGACGAAACAAGCTAACTGTAGTCAAATAAAGAACAACAGAAATCTAATTCGACTGACCCCATCAATGCAGCCAACAGGAAAGTGAAAACAGGTATGGAAGGTTGAATAGCTGCTGCATATATTGGATTTGTGTAGCTCAGACCAAACAAAAACAGAAGCTGATTTCCAAATATCCTGGTCAAGCAAACAGCGCAAATCTCAGTTGAAAACACATGAATGTGCGCTGAGAAGAATGTTGAACCTTGAAAGCAAATGCTCAATATCAACAGCAGCCGAGACATTTAACATACCCTGTTAGCCCGAGAAAGAAGAATGTAACGAGAAGGCTTTTACTGATCGGAGGCCGGACATGCCTGCAATTAAAATTCAATTACCTTACATCAATCCTATGTTTGAACATTAGATATCACACATAAAAAATGAGAGATCGTGTAGCAGGAAAAAGGCCTGTTGCCCTCTTCCACAATCCGCACTTTTAATTGCTATCGACAGATATCATAATAGATGACTCACTAATCGAGCCCCTAGACAACACACATTACTCTAACACACGCAATACAATAAATTAAAAACCCACTCCCACCAAAAGGCGAATCTGTAATGCACAAGCCACTTTTCAATCCAGTCACCATATCAACTACCCCAAAACTGACCCACAGTTCCACACTAAATCCCCACAGACGACCACTACGAAAATCATTAAAATAACATTCTTTGATGATCACTAGTACAACCTTAGGTTCAAAAGGAGCGAGGCGCACCAAGGCCAATGGGTCTCACTCTCACGGGGCGTGGCAACGAAACGCAAAGGCGCAAATCGCCATCATAATCATAATGGGACAGATTACAATTGCATTTTACTTCAATTTCCCAACTTCCTCTCATAATCACATTCAAACCCAAAAACAAAATCAACCCATTAACCTCAAAAACAAGACAATTAATCAATTAATCAATGAACTATAAACAATTCCAAATGAGCATAAAAAGCACAAATTATTCAACTTTAAAATCTAATTAATCAACCAAACAAACAACATTAATAAAAAAACTTAAAACATAAGAAATGTATAAAGCAAAGGAAACCCAGAATGCAGGAGACAAAAAAGAAGCGTAAAGAGGAAGAAAGGCGAGACCTTTCACGGAAAAAGGCAAGAGGAGCGAGAATAGAGAGAGCGAGAAGGTCTCGGAAAACACAAAAGACGATCTGATTAACGCCGTCGTTTAGAGCAACTTTTGTGATCACATGATAACCACCGCTAAAGAGCTGCACCAACACCATCGCGCCGTGCGCCTTCCACGCGTCTCCGCCGTTTGCGCCGCCGCCATTGGCCATTTTTGCCGGCGAATGAGGACACACTCTCCAAGTCTAAACCCCAGAGTATTATATTATTTTTATTGCTTTGAACTCCAGTTTTTTTGGTGGAAATGTAGAATGGAAGTAAACTTGTCAATCGGGTTTGGGACTTGGACGGATGGGTTCGGGTTGGGGCTTTGTTTCGGAACGGGTCGGTTTTGTTCGGGTTCGGATCTGTTATTCGGGTTGGGTCAAAATTGAAGTACACGTAAAAAAATACATCCTCATGAGTCATGACTCATGACTGACGAAAATAATATAAAACTAGTTTTTGCGCCCGTGACAATCACGGGACTGTTATATATCTCTTCTATACCTCTTTTCCTTGGTTAAATAAAAAAGATATATGTGAGATACCTTAATTTCAATTGATCGCCAATGTTTATACCACTTTTTCCACTGTAAGTTTATTTGGACAAAACTAATTCGTGTATTAGAAAAACATTCCTTTTAGTTACCATAACTGAACATGGTCCAATCATTGTTGACCATGCCAAATAATCGACCCCTAAATCAACCACAATAATTATATAACAATTCTAAATCTTAAAGGGCTATTTTCAGAATACCCATGTATTTTCCGACTTATTCTGATATACCGCCAATTTTGCGCATTCTAAAAAATGGTACAGAGGTTTGCGTTTCGGATTATTTTACGGTTTAGCCTAACGGCCATCATCACTCTCAATTTTTTTAAAACTTTCCATCATCATGTAATCATATCATTTGGAGTACCCCTCACCTAACCTAATCAAATTGAAATTGTTATTGTCATTAGTTAATGTGTGATTTACGTATTGAGGACAATAGTACTGCCAATAAGTATTCCCAACACTCCATCGCAACCAGTTTACTAATCCAGCATGTGGATGAAGATACTATTGATCTCTTTTGAACTCGTTTCAACAATCTCTCCTTTGCCGACATTTTTTACTCATGAACAACTAATCACATCAAAAGTTGAGTACAAAGTATTTAGTGTATTAATTATTGCATTTTCAAATTTTGAGAAATTAAGAAAATGCTTATATCACAAAAAAATAAACTGAAAATAACATAGGAGGTAAATTGCTCATGATAGAAACATATGGTGCTAAATTGCACATTTAGAAGTTAGACTGTTAGACTGCACCATTGATTATAAGTGTAGGGGGTATATTGTCACTTTCGCCCTTCGATAATCCCATAGTTGATTAATGATATTGAATAATGTTAAAATATTGAAATTTTAATACTAAATATACTTGCAAATCGTAAAAATAAATGACCAAATCGATCAATTCCAATCTATTATAACAGTTATAGTGCGATATGAAATAGTTATTTGGAACCTAATGATATGGGATTACAAACAATGATAATAGGTAAATAAAATTAATGTGAACTAACACAGTAACACCCTCCTATACTGTTGCATATGGGAATCCCTTCTCTTCACCACTTTTCGTCCTGACCAAAGTTACCATTATTTTGACAAGTTAGAAAAAAGAACGATGAAACGCATATTTTTTGTATGCTAAGCCAAGTAAAAGACCAAAATATATATAGTATGTTGAAGTAGTATGTTACAAAAAGTTGGGAAAACCAGCGGCCAAAAGTCATTACATTGATTATCATAAAAAAAAAAAACATTTCAAACTAACCATAGAATTCAATTAATAAAATTTGGATGTACCGTGGAAGATGAAAAATTCTTTATTTATTAATTCAAATAAATAAGTTGATTAATGTATTATATTTATTAGATTTATAATTAAATATTTAATTCATATATATTTATATATAGTGCGACACGTAGCTCTGTGACATGACATTTGCAGATGACAACTATGCGAAATCAACTATGTTATGCCACGTGGATTAGTAATGTTAGCCTATTAATATTATTATATAGATATAGATTCATTTCCTATTATGAAGGGTAGCCCTATTTCCACGATTGAAAACGATCAATCCACGTAGAGTGCACCCATCCCCGACTGCACTCAGCGTGGATTGGTCGTTTTCAGGCGTAGAATTATCATGATCCATAAAGAGTGTTTTTAACAGCTACCAGGTTCCAACCTGGTATTCCTTCTCTCTCATACTTTCTCTCTCCTCCAACTCACCGAATACCAACTTTTAATACCTAGTTCATTTGGTTAGGTTTATTAGTGAACCAAGTACGTTTCTACCATGTCTCTCCTCATAATTTAATCCCAAAATATTTTCCCTATCCTACTTTTATTTTATTAGATGTAAAATTAATTTCTTGATAATTTGATAATTAGTATACTAAAAATAAAAAAATACGAAGTGTGAGAATATAGCCAATATTGGTCTCTATCTATAGAGGAAATAAAAATAAATATATTGGTGCAATGTTTTTATTTTTCTTAACTGTAAATCAATCAATCAATATCAATCAATCAATCAATCAATATCAATATATATTATTAAAAGAGGCTTTTTTTGTGCTCCCACAACGATTGGAACATTCTAGAATGTCTCATCTTCCATAAACTGTATTAAAAAAATTGTATTCAAATCCTATGTATGGTAAGTAACCAAATAATCTAATATAAATTGTACCTGATATGGTAAGTAAAAATAATTAAATAAGAATGGAACATTCTATAAACTCAATTTAATATGATTGTACATGATATGGTAAGTAAAAAATAATTAAATAAGAGCCATGACCCAGGAAGTAGCTTGTTCCTGAAGCAACGCAAATCACACCTGATTTCGAGCTTTTTTCATGGCAAATGAAAAGAGGAAACCACGAGGACGACCACGGAAACAACCAGAAAAAGAATCGGAAGACGATGACCAACACAACGAGGTGATTTTAGAGGGAAATGGTGAAGAAACTCGGGAAAATTCTGATGACGTAATCAATGAACCAACAATCGGCGACCTCATCGATTCAGCTTTCCGACGATCGGGGATCAAAACAACGAAACCAGCTCAGGGAATTGCCAGCTCAGATAACTGTGCACCAAACCCTGAAACTGTGAAATTGGGAGAACCGACGAACAAAACTTGGAAATCAGCGACTGCTAAGCCTAAAATTGGAATGTCTCTGTATAAAGTAGAGAATATGGCGGACTGTGAGGAAGTTGTGATAACTGAGGAGGATGTGAAAGTTGAAATTGAGGCCTGGAATTGTACTTTAGTTGGCAATGTTATTGGGGACAGACCTAAATTCAGCACTATCCAGGATTTTGTGAACAAAAACTGGAACCATGTTGAAAAACCAGTGATTAAGTACTATAAGAAAGGTTGGTTTGCATTTCGATTCAAATCACAGGAATGTATTGACGAAATTTTAAGGGGAGGGCCATGGAAATTGGGTGGCAATGTCCTGATTCTGAAACAATGGACTCCTGAGTTTGGGAATGACTTGGACAAGGTCTCAATTGTTCCTGTTTGGGTCTTGCTTCCTGATCTTGACCCCTTTCTATGGTCAATGTCAGCCTTAAGTAAGATAACAAGCAAGTTGGGGAAGCCTTTATATGCTGATCATACCACAACCTACCAAGAGAGATTATCTTTTGCTAGAGTTTTGGTTGAAATAGATGTATCCAAAGAGTTGCCTGACCACATTCTTGTTACCACACCCTACCATGGGGAATTTGCGCAAAAAGTGGATTACGAGTGGGTACCTTATTTTTGCTCAGAGTGCAAAAAACTTGGGCATAAGGCATACAACTGCAAGCATGCAAAGAGGGCACAACCTGTCATTAGCAAACAGGTATACCAGCCAGTGCAGAAGCCTGCAAATGCTGAGGAGCCTGTTAAAGCTACTGACAGTACAGATTGCTTAGCAAATTCAGTAAATGTGGTGCAGCCAGTACAGAAGCCTGTAAATGCTGCTGAAGCCACTTCTACTGTTGTTAATAATAATCTGGAAAGCTCTAGGACAGAGAAAAAGGGAAGTCCTGATCAGACTATCCCTGATTCTCCTGGCATGAATTCTGAAACTCCTCCACCCTCTCCTGATGAGGAGATGGGATATCAGATCTACACCAGCAAATCTCACAAGAAAAGATTGCTACAAAAAATCAGGAAAAATGCTGCATCAGGCTTGCTCAACCTGAACCTGGAAGAAGGATTGGCAGGAAATACAGCAGATAGCAGCATCATAATTGAGGATAATGTCCCACCTGACATTCCCTCCAAATGATCATCTGCTCTTGGAACATTAGGGGGCTTAATGAGCCCCTAAAACAGTATGAGGTTAAGAACCTTATGCTGAAATATAAGGTAGATATAATAGGAGTACTGGAAACTAAAATCAAAGAGCATAAGGCTCCAGTAGTTGCAGCAAACAGATTCAGTGGTTATGCTACAGCTTACAACTACACTCACCATTATAATGGAAGAATTTGGATTATTTGGCACCCGGGGAGGATTGATCTTCAAATTGTGGCTACTCATGCCCAATTTATTCATTGTAAGATTAAGAATAGAGCTACCAACAAGGAGTATGATATCACCATGGTCTATGCTAGCAATGACAGGAATGATAGACTTGAATTATGGCATAGAATAGAAGCTTTGGCTGGCAGTATTCATGGACCTTGGCTGATTATGGGTGATTTCAATACCATAAGAGAGCCAGAGGAGAGAGTTAGCAGTGCAGACTTTCATACAGGTGACATGCTGGAATTCAATAATTGTATTGCCAATAGTGGTCTAGAAGACATGCAGAGTCAGGGTGGTGAGTTTACATGGTGCAACAAACAGGATGGAACTGATAGGGTTTGGTCCAAGCTTGATAGGGCTCTTGTCAATCAAGATTGGCTCATCCAGCAAACAAACTCTAGTGCAATGATCCTTCCTTTTGGTGTTTCAGATCATACCCCCATCCTGGTAAATGCTGATAATGAATTTCAAATCCAAAGGCCTTTCAGGTTCTTAAATTGTTGGACTGATCATCCACAATTCATGGACTTGGTGAAAAATGCCTGGGATATACAGGTTTATGGTAATCCAATGTTCAGACTCTTCAAAAAGCTGCAACATGTTAAGGCTGTATTGAGGAAGCTCAACAAGGATTACTTCTCAAACCTACCTGATAGAGTTAACAGATGTAGAGAAGAATTGGAAAACTGTCAGAAAGCCTACCTTTTGGACATTTCAAATGAGGATTTGCAGCAACAGGAGGAAGAGTTAAAGCAAAAATTCTGCACTTTGAAGAAAGCAGAGTTAAGCATGCTGCAGCAGAGGGCTAAAATCACTCACATTAAGGAAGCTGACTGCAGCTCCAAATACTTCTACTCCAAGATTGCAGAGAGGAATCACATGAGTGTAATTGGGAATATACTAGATAGCAATGGGAACCTGCACACCACTCAGGAATCTATTGCTTCAGCATTTATAGATTACTATAAAGGTTTACTTGGCACAAAGAAAACTGTGGCTGACTTTGACATATCATTATTTGGAGGTGAAAAAAATACTGAAGAGCAGAGTACAGGCCTTTGTGCTGATATCACAAATGAGGAAATCAAAAATGCCCTTTTCAGCATTAACTCCAACAAGAGTCCAGGCCCAGATGGTTTTTCTTCAGGGTTCTTCAAGAAAGCTTGGCACATTATTGAAAATGACTTCTACACAGCAAATAGAAGCTTCTTTAGTTCCAGAAAATGGTTGAAGCAATGGAGCTCAGCCATTATAACACTGATTCCTAAGAAGAAAAATGCCAGTTCTGTCCTTGATTATAGGCCTATATCTTGCTGCTCCACCGTTTATAAGACTGTGAGCAAGATCCTTGCTAATAGACTCCAGAAAGTGCTGCCCACTGTTGTTGGTTCTGAACAGGCAGCTTTTACCAAGGGAAGAAATATATTTGACAATATAGCTCTTTCCCAAACTCTGGTAAAAGGGTATGGCCAGAAAAACATCTCCCCCAGATGTTTAATGAAGATTGACATCAGAAAAGCTTTTGACTCATTGAATTGGGAATTCATTGAGAAAGCTTTCACCATCTGCAACTTCCCAAAAATTTTCATAGAATGGACTATGGCTTGTGTAAAAAGTTCATGGTATTCTTTGAAAATTAATGGCATAAGCAGGGGGTTTTTCAAAGGGGAGTGTGGGGTAAGACAGGGTGACCCAATATCACCCTACTTGTTTGTTTTGTGTATGGAGATGCTATCCAGAAGATTTAGAGCCATGATCTATGAGCCCAGCTATTCTCTGCATCCTAAATGTTCCAGAATAGGGCTAACTCATTTGGTATTTGCTGATGATCTGATGGTGTTCTCCAGGGGAGATTGTCCCTCAGTGATTGCAGTTACAAGGGTCTTGGACAACTTCTCTGACATTTCAGGATTACAGGCCAATCCCCAAAAGACAGAATCATACTTTGCTGGCATTAATTCAGGAGTTAAGGAATATATTCTCAGTATTACACACTTTCAGGAAGGGAATTTCCCTTTCAGATACTTAGGAATACCATTAAACTCTGCAAGGATCAAAAACTCAATGTATGCTCAGCTAATAGCAAAGATCCAAGTCCACCTAAAACACTGGTCGACCAAATTTCTATCTTATGCTGGAAGGGTTCAGCTGATCAACTCAGTGTTATTTGGCATCCAGAATTTCTATTGTAATGTCATCCTCCTCCCAAAAGGAGTAGTGAAGCAGCTTAACAAGCTCTGCAGATGTTTCCTATGGAATATTCCTGAGGGCCAGAGAAGGATGATCTACAAAAGCTGGGCAAGCTCTTGTACTCCAAGGAATGAGGGTGGTTTCAGCATTAAGGAGGTCCTTTCATGGAATAAAGCCATCATTTCAAAATGGTTATGGATGCTTGAGACAGGAAGCAGAAATGTTTGGATTGATTGGTTAATGAAGTATGTCTGCAGGCACAAAAGTTTTTGGGAAGTGGACAGCAAATCCTCAAATGCTGAAACCTTGGCCAGCATTCTTAAGGTTAGAGATGAAATTATTGATAAAACTGGATCAATCACTGAAGCAAAAAAGAGGATTACATCATGGAGCAGGAATGGTACTTTCAAAGTGTCATATGCCTATGATTTCTTTAGAAATCAGAACTCAAAGCAGAAGAGTGCAAATATAATCTGGGACAGCATTAATCTACCTAAGCACTCTTTCATAGCCACCTTGGCTATTCAGAGAAAGCTGCCCACAGTAGATAATATCTGTGCCAGAGGTTTGCTCTTAGTGAATAGATGCTGCTTATGCAAAAATACAGCTGAATCAAGTGCTCATTTGTTTTTTGAGTGCAAATTTTCAAGGCATATCAGAGAAGAAATGCACATTTGGATGCACATTGGCAGGCAATGCTGGAGTCTTAGAAGAGAGTTAATCTGGTTTTCTCACAGAAACAGAAGGAAGGATTGGAGGATTAAATTGCAGATTTGCAGCCTAGTCACTACAGTCTATGCAATATGGCAAGAAAGAAACAGAAGATTATTTGCAGATGAAGAGAGGGACGTCCATATGATCATTAGGCAGATTAAGTTTGTTGTTTGTGTAAGAATGTTTGCTTGGGCAAATAATCTAGTGTACAATGACATAGTAGAATGCTTGGGTAGTTAATCTAGTGGTTCTTATTTTTTTGTAAGTCCTTTTGGAATTTTCTTCCCGGAATGGATGAATAAAATTCCTAACTGATTACTTGCAAAAAAAAAAAAAAAAAAAAATTAAATAAGAATGGAACATTTTAGAAACTCCATATCAATTAATAAAGAGGGATTTATCGGGCAAAGTTTTTGGTATATTTTCTAAATCCCGATCTATCATATTCCTAATCCTAAACGAAGTTAAACAATCAGCTGCTATAAATAGTTGAAGTCCTAGATCAACATTCACAACCATAATGCCTGATCATACATACTCGGTTGGCTATAATAAGCTGCTAAGGTATTGATTGGCAAGTTTAAACATTGTCCTATATTTTGTTAGAAATCTGGATGCAAATTAAACATAATAAATTTTTGTAAAAAAAATATATCTTGACAAGACGTTTTTTTTTAATTATCACACATTATTATATTTTAGTTTAAAAAAACGTTTTTTAGAATTTATATGTTTTATCAATCCACTTGATGATGTGTATGACAAATAAGGAGTAAAGTGGTATATATTGATCATAATATAGTAGGAGAGTATAAGAGTATCATATAGTACTCTAATCAATAAGAGAGTATAAGTTCTCAATTTTGTAACGAGGTTTATATTGAAAATAATCGTCTACCCGGGTTATATATATAAAATGCAAGTAATATAAAAGTTTAAATACACATTTGTTCATTTATTATCATGATTAGACATCATTATTAAGAGACATCATTTGTTCTTATACACTCCATATCAATCAGTGAAGGAGAGATTTGTTGAATTGGGCTAGATTTATGGTGTATTTTCTTAAGTAATCTATCATATTTCTAATTTTGATTGAAGTTAAACAATCAATTAGCTATAAATAGTTGAATTCCGAAATCAACATTCACAATCATAATGCCTGATCATATATACTCGGTTGGCCAACTTAGAATCAAGTAGATATATAAGTTGTCTCCTATTAAGTTCACTAGAATGAAAAGGCCACTATTGCCCGCCCCCTCTTAATCTACATGTTTCAAAGTTCAACATTTCATTTACCTGTCTATTCTACTGGATGCTAACCTTAATTCGGCATAATACGCTACTATTCTGAATGGTGATTAGCTAATCGGTCAATTAGGCATGTAATACCATTATAATAGTCATAATGATAGCACTTTTACATGCGTCATACTGATGTGGAACAAAATTATAAAAAGAACCTAACCTATATTGTGCCATAATACTATAATATTACTTCTTGAACGATGTGGGACAATCTCTAATCTTGGCAAAAAACAAGTACAAAAAATTTATCCCACATTATTGAAACATGACGGAGTTGAATATATAATTCTTCTACTAAAAATTCGTACATTAGTTTATTTATTAGAGAAGTCATTAGTACATTATTTATGTTCTTAATATTTATTAAAATATTCAAAAAATATAATATCTCTACTAAAAATCATACATTAGAATATTTATTAGAGAAGTGAATAAATAGGTGAAAAGAGATGCATTTTCCTAATATTATAGGATACGTTCTCAAATTTGTAAAATGAGGATCATAAAATGAGAATAATTACGTACACAGGTGAAATAAAATACAAATTATAGTTTCTATATAGTAAGGGTCAAATATTAATCGATTCAACTTTATCATCATAATTGGGTATCATTATTAAGAGACCCGTGCAACGCACGGGCTTACATCTAGTTTTGAATTATAGCCATTGCAAACAAAACACTGCAATTTGAACAAACAAATTTCAAAAAAATTTGCCATGTGTCTCATTATTAGTGGCTTGTTGAATTAAATAAGTGAGTGGGACCAGGTATTAGATTTCCTCAACCCGCTACAAAGCAGTACCTGGTAAACCTTCTCTCTCCCCTACTTTTCTATTTTTTCCATTTTTTTAATGTGTGCCCCACTCCCCAACCCAGTAGAAAAAATGGTAAATTATATGGTACACCACGGTGTACCATGCTCATGGTGCACCGTGACACGTGTCATGCTCCAATTGGCTGGGGCAGAAAAAAAAGAAGCTAAAAGGCATATACGCGTGTACTGCTTCATTTTTTCCCCTCTCTTCCCTCTTTCTCTCTCCTCCATCTTTCTCTCACCTTCATCCCACCACCAACCTCGTCATCTTCATCGGCTCATCGCCCACCATCTTCATCTCCTCCATCTTTCCCCTCTCTTCCCTCTTTCTCTCTCCTCCATCTTTCTCTCACCTTCATTTCTTCTTCACGCATTTCTTCTTATTTTTCTCTCTCTCTCTCATGTTCTCCCCCTCGCCCACCACCTCCGCGGCCTCGTCGCCCACCAACACCGACGATCTACCACCGCGCCGCCGCCAATTTCGCACACCTCGACCTATGGATCTTGAACTGGTAAGTCATGGATCTTAATAGTTAGTATTATGGATCTTAATTAAAATCCATGAACCTTAATCTAATTATCCATATAATACCCTAATAATATCCATGGATTTTAGGGGTAAAATCCATGGATTTTAGGGGTAAAATCCATGGATAATCCATATAAAATTCATAGTGATTTTGGTGGTGTGTGCGGTGGTCGACGGTGGTGGGGATGAATGGAGGCGTCGGGGATGGTCGGAAGTGGACGGCGGTTTTGGTGGTTGTGCTGTGTGTGGGGAAGGAGAGTCGGGGAAGGGAGGAGGGAGGAAATCTGGGTATGAGTTTTCAGTTTTTTTTTTTTTTCTGCCAATCACACCCCGCCACGTGTCACGGTGCACCATGTGCACCGTACACCGTGGTGTATGGTATAACGACTGAGAGAAAATGCCGTTAAACATACTCTAATGAATACAGTAGAATGAAAGAAAACTTGTGAAACGGGTTAGGTAGAATGCGTAGTCAAAATGGGAAATCTGGTTGGGTTAGTAACATGTATGAATTTGTTCTTCAAAATTAATTGGTTTAGTACATATAAAAATTAGAACAGTATGATCACAACATAGTAGATTAGTATAAAAAAAATCGAAATATTTTTGGGAATCAGTATTACATATTGCTATTGTTTATGATGACCGAGTCTAGACTTTAACAAATCAGCAAGCCAAGGGATCATCAGCAACAATTTAACAATGACCTAATCATTAGACATGGACATGAACCTAAAATATTCTGTCTACAAAAAAAAAAGGTATGAACCTAAAATAATGGACTTACAATGACAATTTGTTGGCTAGACTGAGCATAAACATTTACGCATAAGTTTTATTTTGAATAAGCATGTAGTTGAATCAACCTAATCCAATGCTAAAAATTTGTTGTAGTTTAGCTTTGTGGGCTGATGACATCAGCAGCTCACCCATTGTTTTTCTTTTCCGTCTTGTAGCCTGGCAAGCAACGTAGCTCCACCAAGCAACATTGCTTGGTAATTTAGAAAATAAAAATAATTAATAAAAATTGGGAAAAATACTTTTCTTTGCATTTTTAATTATTTTTTCATGTATAAATAAAGATAAGAATAACATCTTGAAAATACATTGGTTGTAGTTTGGCATTGCACAAGAATATGTGTAGTTTGGTTTGCTTGCTTATCCACCCTCTCTCTCCTACGTGGATCCTATTTGGCAATTGCAAACTACAATGCTTGTAGTTTAGCATTGGAGATGCTCTTAGAGGTATCGAATGCGAAAGATACGGGTCGAAAAAAGTAAACACATATCATTGTATCAAGATCTCAACAAGTCTCATCTCATGTTAATTACACCTGATGTCTTAAGGTTCACGATACTTAGTGGAATCATCGCATGGACATTCCACGTTGTACGCTTAACTACAAAAATAAAACTGTAGCTGGAAAATATGCCAAATATTTAAAACGGGCACTTTGGATAACTGAAAACGACACTTAACGTCTGAAACCAAATTAAGGTGACTTCAGAATAGATGAGATAATGTTGTTATGGGCAGGAATCAAAGTTGGAAGATATATAGTATACTATATGCAAATTATATCCAATTATCATTCGCCTAATATAATCATTATATGTAAAATATGCTGATTTATTCATCAAGCTTTGCTTTTTCTCTACTACAAACTTGTATAAATAGCCATGCCACCCTACTGTGTTGTGCACCACCATATAACTTCCAACTTGAAGCATTTCTAGCTCATCAACAACATTTTTTGAGGTAATAAATTATAGCTTTACTTTTAATATATACTGTATGTCTGTATATCAGTTTATGATTCCTCCTCCATTTTCCTTCCATTGATTCCTCGGTTCTGTAGAAATGTTTATGTTAGTCGACTCTAAATTACTTTTAGACGACTTTTAAGGTCGATACTTTGAGTTCATTTATGTTTGGTGTCATGTATGTAGACTTGTTGATAAGCTGAGAAATGGACGCTGCTGGGATTTTCAATGGAGCCAAGTACGATTGTTTGTTGTTTGGTAAGTTGCCAATAGGGTTAACGTTATCTCGAAATTTTAAGTTTTACTGTTTTAAACATTATAACAAAAGGATGTATGAAAGTCAACTTGATAGATACCGCAGTGTTTTTCATGTACATTTTATATATAAGACACATTGTACTGTGAAAGCGTTTATCGATTCTCTTACCGTTCTATATAAGGTGGGCCACGCCCGTTAAATATTTCAGTAAGCTCCCCAATATTCATGAAATTTAAGTCCACTTGATAGGTTTCTTAGGCCATTGAACCAACCAGCCATTTGTTAGGATTATGCTACTGTTTGGTTTTTTTTGGCAAGAGTGATGATTTTATATTTTTTTTTGAAGGGAGATGATTTTATATTTTAGTACTTAGTAGCTAGAAAATTGTTTTGGTATCACCTGGTTGTTCATGGCTGTTAATTAAGGTGACTGTATTCAATAAATCAATAATAACACAAAGTTGCAAAGGTTATTATATACTCCCATGATGAGAGGATGTTGTCATGAAAGGATGTGAGGATGTTGTCATGAAAGGAGGAACGAAACTTCTAATAATGTTACATGATGCGTTGTGCATATAGTTATTTCGGGACAAAAATGTCACTTATCTTATATAGTATCCCATATAGTAATATGCACAGGAGTGATAATTTCTCAAATTTCATCATGTAAGAAGAAGACTATACTTGTAATCATTCACTTGTTTTAATGATTTACTTTTGCTTGACATGCATGTAATTGTAGATTTGGATGATACCTTGTATCCTTTAAGCTCTGGGATCAACTTAGCATGCCGGAAGAAGATAGAAGGTATGCTTAAGTACATATTAATATGCTTAAGTATACGCTTTCTTGTTTAAATATTTGATGTATGTATGTATCTTCTCAAAGAATCAAAGTGAACAAACATTTCTTTTTTCTCATGACAGAATACATGCTAAAATACTTGCACATAGATGAAACTGAGGTACCAAGGATGTGCCTAGAGCTTTACAGGGAATACGGCACCACGATGGCTGGTCTTAAGGTGAAACCATTGACCGTTTAAATGATGATAATAGTGCAAAAACTTAGCTTAGATGGTCTGAAGGTAAGGTAAGGAACTATGCGCCTCTCAGGTTTGACAGTAACTTATCGTCAGACCATCTTACACAAAACCAATTGGAGCATTAATATTGTTTAGAAGTGTACTTAGCGAATTCAACTGATGAAAATTGGAATGGTATGTTTGTTCAGGTGCTTGGTTATGAGTTTGACAATGATGAGTTTCATGAATATGTTCATGGAAGTTTGCCTTATGAATCACTCAAACCTGATCCACTGTTGAGGAACCTCCTGCTCTCTACGCCTCAGCGAAAAATTGTATGTGGTCTTAACTCTATGACAGTTCTTCTGAAGTTATTAGCTTGACCTATCCTTTTGCTGTTCTTACTGTGTAAGGTTTCTGCTTCAGGTATTCACCAACTCTGACAGGGCTCATGTAGCTCGAGCCGTCAAGAAGCTTGGGCTGGAAGATTGTTTTGAGGGTGTAATCTGTTTTGAGACCCTCAATCCCTCAGATGACCTGATGTCAAAGTCTCAGATCTTGTGTAAGCCTTCTGTGGAAAGCATTGAGGCAGCTGTGAAGATCGCAAACTTAGATCCTAAGAGAACGGTATGGATCACCTTGCTCAGACTTTATACCAATATGATTTCATCAGAAACATATGACTTTATACCAATATGTATCATATTCCAATTTACTAATATCCGAAGGATTGTTCCTCAGATATTCTTTGATGATAGCGCCCGCAATATTGCAAGTGGGAAAGCAGCTGGGCTTCACACAGTCATTGTAAGTATTCTCATCACAGAGTGGTGTATCAAGTCTAATCTGAACAAAGAAAACAGCAAATTTATTCTTTCTCGCAAGTTCGCAACTTTCTCATTAATCTTCTGAGAATGTACTGTAGAATATCTGATAAGAATATAAGATTACAGGATTATCTCAGGGTGAGGGTGATGGCATCAAACTGATGTCACCTATCACTTGCAGGAATAGAATCGTCTGCACGAAAATGAGAAATAGGACTGAGAATCGCGAAGTTTTTAAATTTTAAAGGGAGTGTTTAGAATAATAGAACTGAGAGTCATGCACAATTTACATGTATGATGCAACATAAAAGCTAAAGACCTTAGATTCGTCTGTAAGTACCAGAAGTTTTTAGTGTTTAAACCGAAAGGGATTCTTCTGTTAGAATATCTCGTGTTTCAAAGGCCGCCCTTTGCATCTCCAAGATTCATGTTGTCAACTTCAGAAAGTATAACTGAGATATGACCTTAGTTCTGAACAAGTGATCAGTTACATCAATATGAGTCGAGTCATATACACATATTGAACGTTCAAATTGGCGTGCAGGTGGGAAGATCAGAACTGTTACCTGGGGCAGACTACGCGCTGAGAAGTATCCACAACATGAAAGAAGCACTTCCTGAGATCTGGGAACCAGAAGTTAAGGAGCAGCATGAACGAGTTCTGGCAGTGGAAACAGCAGTAGAAGCATAATTTCTGAGACAAAAAAATACTGTAATGCTATGTATTTCTGCCAAAGGCTTTATCAGGAGAGATAACCAGGAAGAAAAGGGGTCAAGTTTGTATGAATAAATCGATAATGCATAGTTCACTGTTCTCGATTACTGGCTGCTAAGAATAAACATCAAGGTGTAAAAGCAATGATTTCTGAAGAAAAAACATGTATGTCCTCACTATAATTAATTGATCTACAGAACTTCTTATGCAACTGATCTGATGCAAGTTTGAGAAACCATAAGCTCCAATTCAACTCATCCAGAAATACAACTAGGAATGATAATAACATCATATGCAATCAGAGAAGCGCAAAATGATTAACTAAGTCACGTCTAACTAAAATAGTGCAGGTAGAACTGCATTGGCTAAAGAAATGTTAATTAATTCAAGAGAGAGAAAGAGTTAGAGAGAGAAAAAGGAAACCCCAATTTCAAGCAAACCTTATCACCTCTCCGAGCAAGGCTCGCCGGCCATATTATCAACTGTTATCTATCGACGCCGGCGGGCCAGCTCACACCTCCAATTCCTCTACTGTATTTAGTCCCCGCACCACAGACAACTCCCGACGATCTTCAATTTTCAGATCACCTCTCCGGCGCTCTATCAGCCATACTCTTGTAACGCGACCGTACTCCGGCGGAACCCGTCGATCTTGGTTGCTAGCTGCTCGTTTGCCGGTCAGGAGAAGATCGCCGTCACTCTAATTAATCATTTGCTGTGATTCGGGATTCATCTGTCTTTTGATGTGCAATTAATTAAGCTTTGTATCCAGGTTTGTTTACTTTGCTGATTTCTGGTCTTTGCCTTGGGTTCTTCTTAGTTCTTCTTAGCTATGGATTGCGAAAATATTCAATATGCAATCAGTTCTTTTTATCTTCGGGGTGTTATTGTGGATCGGGATTTAGCTGAAATGTTTGGGAAATTAAAAGGCCCTCAGGAGATTCAGGGCTATGTTCTTGCTTTAAAATCGGAAGGCAACACTTTGGTTAGGAAAAACAATTTTATGGCTGCCTCTTTGCTCTATCTTAAGGCTGTTAAGGCCCTTTGTGTGGTGGTTGCTTTGGATGTGGAAGCTCAGATGGTTATTAAGGATTTAGCCGTCTCTCTCAACTTGAATCTAGCCTTTTGTGCCCTCAAAACTTGTAACTTTGACCAAGCTGAAAAAGTGTGCTCGTTAGTCTTAAGTTTTTCCCCTCAGAGTGTTAAAGCTCTCTTTCGTAGAGCTTCAGCCTTCCTCCACTTGGGGCTTATAGGGGAGGCTTACAGTGATCTACAGCAAGCGTATATCTTTGAACCAAGTAACAAAGAAGTGAAAACAGAGTTAGTACGGGTGGGTAGTATGATTACGAGTTCCGTTTCAGCGCCTACTGCACTTCCCCAATCCGTTCATGGGCAAAATTTGGGCAATTTGGTTGGTTTAGAAGATGTTGGTTCAGTTGCTTGCAGCTCGGTTGCGTCTTGTTCAAGTGATATGTCAGTTGATTGTGCTGATTCAACTAAGTTTGGTGCTGATTTTCCATGCGTTGTTGACAGTTGTGGTAACCACAGTAGTGTTGCCGTGAGTTTGTTTGAAGAAGTGGGGGTGTAACAACCCTAAATTTTTGACTCAATATAATAGTATTAAATTTAGAATTGCCACGCCGCAATTGACTACCAAATCAATTGCAAGGCTAATTATTCGACTACAATACTAATCAAAACGAAACAGCGGAAGTCTTAAACAAATGTCGAACTACTATTCTCAAACTAGTCTTAAGTTACATAATCAAAATGAATTATAAAATAAATATCGTTCATAAAAATCCCCATCATGCAGACGACTCTTCAACAAGCATTCACATCACCAACAGAACCTGTCAACTACGCCATCGAGAATGACGTAGGCCCCAGAAATAAGGTAGGGAACGAACCAGAATAAGAACGTCAGCATACAGGCTGAGTAAGAACAACAAAAGAATAAGAAGACAAAAGATACGCGCCTGAAGGCGCGTAGCTAACAAATAATGAGCTACGGTTACAATCATCAACTTAGTCATCACAGTGATATAGAATTAAGAAGTCATATCATAATAGCATTCATTAAGGCCGGGTTCCTACCCCACAGCCACCACAATCTCGAACCAATGCGAGCTAGAGCACTCAAAACAACCCCTAATGACTCAGAGTGTGCACACCCCTCTCTAGAGGGCCAGTAGGATGCGAAGCCTCTAGAAGGAAGCCAAATAGGAAGCCGGTAGCGAACCGACCACAGACTCCCCTCAATAAGAAGGTACAGGATGACCGGTCAGCGCCGAGACATCTACTCTAGGTGGTAATCGTCGAAACATTATTATCAATCATAATTATTAACATTAGTGTACACTTTTACGATATCATTCATTATCATGTTATATTATCAATATCATAATTATAAGCTTCAAGAACAACAATATCGAAACAAGAAAGAGAACAAAGGAAGGCACACTCGGCCGAACCGCCGAGCGGCCGTGGAAACCGAGCCGACCGAAGGGCCGAGCCGGTCGAAGGCGGAGGCCGAAGGGCCGTGGTCAAGTTAGCCGAAAGGCTTATGCTGCACGGTTAATTTCAAACGATAGATGTAGGAACAAAAGCAATGGTAAGATAAATATGAACCATGATCATCAAGATAAGATTAGGGCCAAGGAAGTATAGATCAGAGGGTTGGTTAATATGGTTGGGATTGTAACCAACGTTCTTACCTTCCTTGCAATCACAAATCAACACAACACTTCTCAGAAAGGTACTTCCTCGAACACACAACCTAGAAATCAATAGTAAATCACTTAATATCAACCATGATTCTACCAACACCATTAAGACACCTCTAGACTTATATTCCAACACTCAAACGATCTCCAAACACAACCAAATTCGCACAACACCTTACTAAACATACCAACAACATAATTCCATTATAATCTCATCAAAACCATCATGATAACACTCAAATTAAGGTAAGACCAGATCTGGACATCATGTATTTTCCATCATTAAATCACCACAAAACAACTTCAAACTTAAATCATCAATTACCTAGAGTATAACGATCAATCCCCTCAAATACTACACAATTCTAATCATAGGATCATCATTAAATCATCATAACTTTAATTATGTAAACCCTAATTTATAATATCATTATTCCATGCTTCAAAACACAATTAAGCACACTCATAAATCCAATAACAATTAATCATCATCTAATTCATGCTTAAACTCCAATTAACATGAATAATAATTAATACCCTAATCTGAAAATCATACTAAGGCTTAGAAACTAACGATTCTTGATTGCAAAACTAAGAGAAAAGGACAAAAGGGCTCGGAAATCGGGCTAGGGTGGCGGACGGCGGCGCTAGGCGGCGGCGAAGGGCGCGCGGCGGCGGTCTCGGGTCGCGCGCGTCTTCTTCTTCTCCTTCTCTTCCCGCGGCTCTTTCTCCTTCTCTTCTCTCTTTCTTTTCTCTTGGGCGACGGGTGATGTGAGGGAAAAGGGTTTGGGTTTGTTTGTATTTATAGTTTATGGTGAGAGCTTAAAAGACGGGTTTAGGTAAGACGGTTTACGGTAAATAAGTAATTGGGCTACCCAATTAGGAGATTAGCTAAATTAGGAAAGTAAACCCTAATTTCCCAAAATAGAATTAAACACCCTCAAAAATGATTATTCTCTATAAACTTCCATAAATAAATATCTCAAAAATACGGGGTGTTACAGGGGGAGTTACCTATGGGCTTAGCACCAATTTCAGGTGTTGGTTCTCTTCCACAGATTGTTGACCACGAGAGCCATGTCCCGGCTAATGATCCTGCCACTCTGGATATGGACCTTGACTGTCTTAGTGCTACAAATGTGTCTACTGGGAGCAATGTTGGTGACGGGCTTCTTGGTGTAGAAGCTCCAAAAAAAAATTACACGTTCGTGAATCGTCGTAAACCTTCATCTGTGTTGCGACTATCTCGACTTGGTTGGTCCAAACTGGAACAAGGTCAAGAATTAGAGTTCTTTCATCCTAGTTCGATCTCGGTGATGCGTGTCCGCGCTATTACCACCCAAAATCATATCATGACGGAAGCCCCCCTCGACTACGCCTCGGGGGAAGCAGTGGCTCCCATGTCTCCTTCAGGTTTGGAGGAGGCTCCTTGTGCTCCAGCTGCCTCAAATGTGGCAGATACGACTTCGCCAACTCTTGATGCCCCGCTTTTCGAGGATAACACTATGAGTGATGCTCTATCCTCCCCTGCATCAACGTGTAAGGTAGTATTCTCTTCCCCTGTAATGTTTGCCTTTTGTGCAGTGCCGCGGAAGTTTACCAGGAATTCTTTGTTCCGTCGAAAATTTGGTCTACACTTCCGTAAGCGGCCGAAGCGCTTCTCCGAAACCCGCCCTCTTTGTGGGGCAAAAAGAAAATTATTATGCCCCAACCAAATCCCCTTGGTCCCGTTTAAGAAGCTCAAGGCCTTCGCATTTTTCTTTAGTCCTTTTACGTTGTTTAATCTAGGAGGTTCCGGTTTTGATCCTGGCAAGTTCTTTACAAGCCCGACAAAGCCGGTTTTGTGTAATACCTCCTAAGTTCTTGCTTTTAATTCAGTTGTATTTAAAACATTGTCAAAAAAAAAAAAAAAAAAAAAAAAAAAAAAAAAAAAAGAACTGCATTGGCTGATTATCGGCTGCCAAGTCCTGGATTATACTCGAACATGGGTCTTACGTTACTGACTTACAGTACTACTGATCAATATCATTTTTCAGGCATAACTTACAATGTCAGAACAGATTCAGAAGTTAGCTTAGGATGTAGTATAGACTAAACCCGGCCATGGAAATCAGAGACCGTTCACGACAAAATGAAGGAAGCCCTGATTACATAGTCCGGCCTTCAAAAGTGAGGAAAATGAGTCAGGAATCTACTTTCCTTTGAGATGACAATGCATGGGAAACAAAGGAGCAGTTAAATGTTGTCATTACATCCTAATCAGAAAGCACCAGTGATGTAATTATGTGGGGTAAAATTAACTGACAGCATAATCTGAATACGATCAACAGCACTCACAAGTTAATGATCTTCTGGTAAGCATATCTGGCTTAGAATAAGACTATATAGGGAGTATGACATAAGACATTACTATAAATTGCAAAATATACAATGATTGAACCAATTATTTCATTAAACATGATCAGCAAGCACTACAGAATACACATCACACAGCACCACATTTCATTTCAGCTAACGCGTTCATCATCGTCTATTGTGTGCTAGACATGGAAAGCACTACCAGAGACATAGGCAGTGTACGCAGGATCCAGTGTCCATGTATGTCACACTCCGATAGCATGATCGGGGAAAGTAATTCTAGTAGCTATGGTTATGACTTATCACTAGATAGCCAAAACTCCACAAAAACAAGGGGTATACCTGTTAGAATATAGGCAACACACGCATATTTGCGCATGAACACAATCAGAGAACTACAGTACAGGACACACGTTTTCTGCTTTAATTTTGGTTCCCCCTTCCCGCCTTTGTGGTCTGGCATCTAAGCCTCCAAGCACCAACACTCCACAATTCACCAGCTTGTTACACAACTGTAGCAGCATAAGTCGAGAAGGGTTCATACAACTGCGATACAACATCTTACATAATGGATCAAGCGCCATTACTTAGGCGAAAGAACTGGTTACTGGTTATTCTGACTGTTCTGATAGCAAAATATGACCTATTTGATACGGCACTAACAGTAAAAAATCTGAAGCCTCAGAAGCACGGCAAATTGGACATGCCCCATGCAACAGGCTTCTAAACTGCACATCGAGCAATGACTATCTAAAAATCGCACAGAACAAGATCAAGCAAGCATATGAAAGCCCAAACACGTAATAAATTCAGAAGCCTTCTTACCGATACTAATTACAAGGCTTAAAATTCTGTAGCAAACTTTTCACTTAAACAAGATTTCAACAGTGCTAGAAGTTTGAGTTTTCAGACAGCCTTAGAACAGAGGACGAACTACTGGGTCTCTTCTTCCCCTTATGCACAAGAGATACAGATGCTTATTTAACATAATTAATAAACTCTGCAGCAGTGGCAATTGCACCTCCGGTAAGTGCATCAAGAAAGATCTTATCTCTGTTACCATTGGACACCGCAGCTACCAGAGCCCCAGTCAGAGCACCGCCAATCATTGCATTTTTCTGGTTTATGAACATCAAGGGAAAAAAAGTTAGATCCATCCGTGAAAAGTATAAAAAGCCCCATAGAAGAGAGAGTAGTGCACAGAAGGAGCAGATGGTCATCTGTTCAGCATAGTAAATGCTAAGTCGCTAAAACCTACAAAGGAAAATAGGAAGTGTGGAGTGGGAAGGAGGAAGTAAACACTAAGGCTAACATATCCAACGAAGGTCTCCCCGTTTGTTCTCATGGAATCCCTTTCAATTTAACCACTTTTCACTATCCCCATTGCCATAATTGGTTAATAATGTGGAAATAGAGGAGATTTGATCTATCACCTTTTTAGCAGTCCATACAATCCATTCACGGAACCACAAAACTAGTACAACAGGTTTCTTGTATGCCACAACTGACATGTTTGGATTACACTAGGCAACAGGTCAAATGAACACCTCCTAATCAAGGATTGAAGAAGCACTTTTAATACATACAAGACACAACAGGTATACTATCATAGCCTGATACCTCATAAGCAGAGACAATTTTTCAAAAAAAGGTTCAGTTTCAAATTCCAACATGGTTGAATAGAAGCTGTCCTATGCATGAATTCACGTCAGTAAAGACTAACAAAACCCAATTCCTTCCACTAATTTGTTGCGCATGAAGCATTACTCACTGTGTATAGTTTGATATTTTTCAATATGCCACACTCTAATACATTACGTTTCGCCTATGAACTGCAAGTTGTAGTGACAGCAAATAACTCACTACTCTGTCCCAAGGACATTTCTATAACCATTTAAAGAACCGATACTAAGTGTGTGATGTATCAGTGCACTTACATAATCATGAGTACCACGAATTTTGGCCACTCCATATTCCATACCAACATAAGCACCAGCAATTGCTCCTGCATAAGAGTGTTTAAAGAATTTAACAAACCAGTAAATTATGAAACCATCAAAAGTAGCACATTACAGCAACTGAAGACTATGCATTGTACTAAAGTAGTTAAGGTATATATACATACCCCAGTATGCTCCTTCTTTGCACATCTTTGTCAGCTGAAAACACAGAAAAGGTATTATGACTCATGATGTGTCAATTCCCCGAAAAAAAAAAAAAAAAAAAAAAATCCTCTCTATACAAATACAGCACATTAAAAGATACACATTGAATGTTACCCACGATGATGCAGAGATGATATTCAACAAAGACCAACACAACATTATTGCTCCATGCAAGTACAGCACATCGCAACATACACGTTTGATGTCCATCTTTCCCAAACAACAACAACATTACAACAACAACAGGAAAAAAAAAAAAAAAAAAAGAAAAGAAAAATTATGGGTGATATTCAACACACACATTTACCCAACACTTCACAGGCTTCACTATCAAAAACTACCACCAATAGCGTTTATTTTTCCCCGCAAGAAAAAATATCGACTTTAATCGTAACATCTCAAGACCAAGAGCATTGAAAATGATAAGACACCAAAGTCCAATTCATACTACATACTAAGATGTATCTTCTGAATGCTTCAAAAGCTTGCTATCGATACACAGCATACATACAGGAAGCAAGTCACCAACAACATTCACTCCACTATTACAAAAAAGAATTCATCTTTTGATTCAATCTCCCTACTGAAAACACACAAGCCTCGTGAAATCTCATTTGGTAGACTACTTAAGATGGTAAGAAACTTACCGACTCCTGAAGTTTCTTGCTTGAAACAGAGCCTGCACCAAAAGAACGAGAACGAAAACGAAAATGGGGTTATCACTAGGCTGCTCAATCTGTAGGCATCACCAAGAAAAGTATAGGTAAAAACTACGTGCAATCATCAACGATTGCAGGAAGTCAGGAACATTGCTATAAATCATCTCCTTTTAACACTCCTACATTTTCTGATGAAATATGGCAATTTGAAAACTCCTACCAACAAAAGAACAAGTGCACATCACCACGAAACTTACAAGTAAGAACATTGCAACCATCATCATTGCAGAAACCTAACTACATCTCATTTCCTCAACAACTTACACCCTCTCTGATGAAAATGAAGATACTTTACAATGTCTCCCAACCAAATAAAATGTCAAATGAAAACAACAGGGTTCTCACTTGGCACACCACCGATAAACTTACAAGTAAAAACATGGCGCAATCATCAATGATAGCAAAAACGTTACTACATTTTCTTTCCTTAACACCTTGCCACATTTCTGATAAAATATACTAGTATTTTGCAATTGCTCCCAACAAAAAAAAAACATGTCAAATGAAGAAGGATTATCACATGTCACATCACTGATAAACTTACAAGTAAAAACATAACATGATTATCATTATTGCGAAAACACTACTACATTTCACTTCCTTTAACACCTTACACCCATTCTAATGGAATCTAAGTACTTTGCAATTTCTCCCGACTAAAAAACCGTATCAGACGAAGATAGGGTTATCACTTGGTACATCACCAACAAACTGACAGCAAGTAAGAACACGGTACTGCGTAATCATCAACGATTGCAGAAACCTAACTACATCTCTTTCCCTTAACACCTTAACCCCCTTCCTGATGAAATGTAAGTACTTTGCAAAATCCTCCCAAGAGAAAACCCACCACCACCAACAACAACAACAACAACAACAAACCCAACAACAACAACAGGGAAAATTACAACAACAATAATAACAACAAAACCAACAGCAATAACAACAACAAATTAGGGCAAATTACCAAAAAAAAAGAAAAGAAAAAAGGGAAAAGAGGGGCAACCTTTTTTACCCATTTCATATGCATCTTCAGCACCAGCTCTGGTAGCAGCAACCTGCCAAAAAGAACAAAACCCAGAACAAAAAATTGGATAAAGATGCAAACTTTGGTTGAAAAATGTAAGAAAATCAAGAAAATTGAATGAAATAAAAAAGAGGGTTTGGAGGGAAAAAGGGAACAGACAGTGCCAATTTTGAGGAAGCCATCAACAGTGCGGTCCAACAAAGGGTTTCCAGTGTCAACAAACAAATCAACGCTTCCTAAGCTGCTTCTCGGCATTTTCAAACTCTTGAATTTCAATGGGATGTGATTGTGAGAGAAAAAGGGTTCAAGATGAAGAAGAACACAAGGTTTTTGGGGGTTTCCTTGTGAAGTGTGATGAGTACTCTACTAATAATTCGATGAATGGACGGATGTACTAAATTTGTTTTTATCTTGGTGATATTGATTTTTGTGACTTGAATGGACGGCTCTTAATACATGTTCACATACGGATTTTGGGTTTTCTCGTAATTCGGATTTAAATCGTTTTTGTCCGAGTAAAGTTATAAATGGTGTTGAAATGATATTCGAGAGGGTCGATCAAGGGAATGCGATATGACAAATGAACAATGTATTACTTGGTTCAGTTGATCGAATAAGAATTACTCGGTTCGGTCCGTTGTAGTCAATGCCCATAATTGGCTGCCAATTAGTCTATGAGTTATGGCATGTGAGGTGAAAGTTGACACATTTGCCTTGGAGCATCCACAACATTAACTTGAAGTTTAAGTATTAAAGTTGGACTTGTGGTTATCACGTTAATATGCCACCCTGTAGTATTTGTCGTTATTCCAAGTTTAAATCCTCATATTCCCAGTTTCCCACCAACAGTACTAACTTAACTTTGATTTCTTTCGCAATGCATTTGTATGGACTCATTCGATTTAATTTGGTATCCGGATCTCAGCTTATTTGGTCCATCACAGAAAGTAAGCAAAGCTGATAAATTGGGCCACTCGCCCATACACGGAAATCACTGAGCAAATGCATATTGGAGGCCCAATATAATTTAACACAGTTGAGTTGTTTTGACCCACTTCAACCACATTTTCTTATGGAGATGACCCATAGTACTTCCGTCAGAAACAAGATCCATACAATTCTTTCAAGTACGCAATCGTGAGCATCTCAAATGGTAACCTACAATAATTGTACTTTAGAGGTGCCAATTAACTAATTAAGTGAGAAAAAATTTCTAAGCAAAATTTTCAAGCTTAATAAAATGTTATGCAATGGTTAACACTATATGTAGTTTAGGGATAGACCCAAAAAGTATTTTTAGATTTAAATCAATTTGAATAAATGTAACATTTGAATTTAAATTTAAGAGGAATTCAAGCAAAACATTAGCATCAAACTCACAAATAGTAAAAAATTTCCTTTTTTTCGTGACAAACTCAATCAATTATATCCTTATGCACTGTATGTGAAAAAAACGCGCTATCATGTTAATCTTATTGGACGGGGAAATATAGTACGATTACTATTAAAAACACGTACTTGGATCAAAAGCTAAACTGAAATGAAATCTCACCACACCTTTCCAATCAATCAATTGAGCCACTTGGTAGGCATCACACATTGAGTTAGCAATTCCAAGTAGTCCTCATGGATCTAACGTTTAGCATAATTAACTTTATGATGCACTAACTTAAGTTGTTATTGGTTACAACTTCCCCTCGCATGTGCCTATTTGAGGAGTGTGCCTCTTCCTATCTTACACAACATGAAAAATGAGTTCTACCATCTTGCAAGAAAAAGTTGCATTATGATAATTCAATAGTGTCTCTACTCCAAACATTTCATTATCGAGCAGTATCAATCAAATTTCTTACCACCCTAATTATTATAAAGTCAATTCATAAAAGGTTTTCGAGAAGGGCATAGAGTAATTACGAGAATAATACTGCGACAATTGTGCCCGTTGACTCAACATATAGTAAAAAGGGTGTGAGAATAGTCGCGCGATGTTAATGAATGGGTGCCACTACTAGACCCAAGATTAGCTTGCATGCGAAGCTCCCATGTGATAAGGGGAGGAAGTGAAAGTGGGGTGATGTGGTGGGAGTGGTACACACTACACAGAGATTGATAAGCAAGCAAATAGAGAGGCTTTAGTTTCTAAGATTTTGTCAGACAAGAGTTGAACCCACAAATCTGCGCGTGTGCCCTTTTCCTTGATTCTTTTGCCTTTTACTTGTACTCCCACTTCCAAACTTTGATTAATAATCTAACCTAATCATCAACTAAAGAAGGGCCGTCTTTTTTTTTTCCTCTCTACTCCCAAATCTATCATGGCTGGGGTGCAATGAGTAGTTAGTACATTTTGTTAGTGAAGTGTAGTCATCACACCCTTTTTGGTCTTGTCTCTACAAATTGCAGAACAGGTTTCGTCCTGTCAATTGCAGAACAGGTTTCGTGCGGAGATAAGCAGTGGACACATACCGGGTTCATGACGATCAGTTGAAATGGAATAGCAATATCAAAGAAACTGTCGAAAATGCTAACGTAATCAATAGTTCCATATTGTCGAGATTAGGGTATATATTGCGAATTATTGTGTGTCGTCAAATTTGAGAGAACTAAGAGAAATGATAAGTGAAATCCATTGGGACCCTACACCCAATTGATTGAGTCCAATCATATTGAACAGACGTAATCAAAATACATTTTTTCAACACGTTAATTATAATATGTTAAATTATAACCGATATATAGTCGTAGTTTTTAAAATTTCGTGAATTAACTATACTCGGTTGCACGAACACCTCGATGAGCACCACTTAGAGCAACATAAAAGATTCATGTGGCAATAAGAGGCTAAGTGTAAGAGAGGGGGACGAAACGAGTATGGTTACGACAACAAATGCGGCTCATAGGTTGTTTCAAGTGGAGGAGAAAATGCATGATAGGGTTGATGATTGCTTAAGAGAATAAAACATGGAAATGCACTCCATATCTTATGATTATCTCAGTAGATCTAAAACAGCAAATATCCCTAACAAATAAAGCATGCGTGTTGGCCCTGGGCTGTTGTTCTTTTATCTTTCTCTTGTCAATCGTAAGCATGACTAAGTCCAGTGCCAAATATTGTGATTTTGTTGCCATCTTCGGAACTTGTTTCGAACAAACATAGGGTCGATAGGGATGCCCCGCAGCCCGAAGATGATACACACATGACACATGGTCATATAGAGTATCGATGAGCTTACGAACACGTTATAGAATCAGATTCAGATAGGATCATTTCAAATTGTATATATAACTAATATTTTTAAGTCAATTTTGCATTTGGATCGGATACGGTTAATTTGGTTGGGGTCTTTTACAAATTGCTATGGGGTACGTATATGGTGGTACATGGACCACAAAAAGTAGGATAGTCCGCTGATGTGTGAGCACACTACTATTCAGTTAAAAAAATAACTTTAAAAGAAAAATAACGTAGAGCAAATTCTCATTTCTCTATCCGCCCCCTCCCCAACCCAATCCCCTCCCTAGCGTCCAAATATCACCCTTGACAAACCCCGCCCCCAAACACCACAGCCAACCATGCCTCCAAGTTCGTTCTCCATTATTGTTGACCACGTCCGCAGCCCCCATTTCCGACACCTCCTTTCCCACTTCAATTCCTTCGACTCTTCTCTCACCGCTCCTTTTTTATTGATCAATCTCCCTTCACACCAACCTGCTACCCAGTACCCACCCCCTACGCCTATGTCCGACCTCACCATGCCCTGCCAAATCAACCACACCCATTAGGCCATCACAAGTAATAGGAAAATGGAAGGTGACGATATTACGAGATAATATCGAGAGATATTATGGAGTAATATGGTCGACATATATTACCATATACGAAGTTATGGTAATATCGTATATATCGAAATATTGTGAATATGTACGAACTACATTTATGGTAGGTTGTATTTAGGAATGTTATGTTATTACTTGTAGGTTAAGACGGTGAATTGTAACTAGTATAAATACGTTGTACGATTATGAAATCGATGAGAAACTGAGAAACCCGACACGTTTCCAATGAAACACGAATTCCGCTGCGTAGATTGTTTCTCCCCATGAACTAGTTTCATGGTACCGACCGACCCGAATCCCCAACAACTAGCTAGTTCTTTTAATTTTCTTCTCAAAATTCACTACCTTTGAAGTCGATCCAACCATGCATTATTGGGGCGAGTCTAGTCAAGCCCAGTTAAAGTAATTAGTGGCTGTTCATGTTGATTAAGTAATCGACGTGTGGTGAGTCGGGCTGTAAGAAAGACAAATTTTAAACTACAATCACAAGATACATTGGATATAGAGGAATGGTAAACTATAATTAATGTAGTTTTGAGTAGGGAATTAAATATTATTTATTTATTTATTTATTTGTTAGTTAGTTACCTATAACTTTTCATAATGTGAAGAGTTTTCCAAGTGCGTGTGATCACAAAAGCCCTGTGTGATTGGACTGCATTTTTTTTTATCTGATTTGATTTAATTTGATTTGAACTGATCTGATTTGAAAACACTATTGAATAAGTTGAATCGCACAGGGGCAAAGTACTGTCTTATATCAGTGTGAGTTGAGAAGATTGAACTATAAATTAGTGGGCACCCTTGCTATCACGAATTAATTTCAAAATGAAACCTCACTTGGCATGTCCTGTCGTCCCGCTCCTACGAGCATGTAGCACTAGTCCCAACAAGTGGTATAACGGTCGACAGTTCAGCTTGGGGCAACCGAGGAGTAATGTGGAAGCGTGCCAGCCTTGGCTGACCTATAATGGTACGGAGCGAGGGGCATTGGTTCATAATTGTATAAGGTCATCACACATGGTGCGAAATAGGACTAGTCGAGGGGGAGTGTGATTATTGTACTCTAGAACCTCGGATCGGATGACCATTCATTGTGCGGAGAGGCATTGGTTGACCATTCAAGCTGTGAAGGGGCACTGGTGCGCAGTATCAAATCACTCATTCATGGTGCGGAGGAGCAATCACCAGCATCGGTCATTCATGGTGCAGAGGTGCACTAGTTAGATTGAGAGCTGCTATCACACACATGTGAAAAGTGGGAGATTGTTGAGGGTTTTTCAAGTGTGTTCACAAATATTATCCATCTTTGGTAGAAGTAAGTTGAGGGGATTTGTTTGTAAGCTTGTGAGCTACTTCTCCTATCACCAATTAATTTTAGAATGAAGTCCTACTCGGATTGTCGTCTGTCTTCCCAACCTGCTCCTACGAGCTTGCTGCGTTGGTCCCAATACATAGTTTTCCATTTTTGTTTGAATTTTAATTTATAAGCTATTAAACTTAGGCTTTGTTCGGTTGCACTACCTGTTTGATTAGTAGGTAGTTGTTTTACTAGCAGGTAGCATGTACTGAGTAGTAGGTAGCAGGTAGCTGTTAGCTTTTAAAAGTAGTAGTTGATATTAGACGTGTTCGTCAAAAGTAGCTGTTGAGTTATTTAAAACTATATAAAATATGGAAAAAAAATTATAAATGCTAGTTGTATTACATGAAATGTTACTCAAAGTAACGTTTCCCAAATGCTACATAAAATGCTAACTACTATCCAAACTGCTACTTAAATTTTGGTTGCCAAACATGTACACTTGTAGTTTGACCCGGTCAAAATGCTACATTCTACTTGTTAATGTGTTGCCGAACAGAGCCTTAGTTGCATATGTGTCATTAAATTAGCATATTAGTTGCATATGCAACTTTAGAAGCTAAACCGCAAAGATTATGACCATTGGAGATGCTCTTATTGAGCTTGATCATTGTCACGTCATCAATCAAATCAAGTCACACGCCACGTCATCGGTTCACAACAAGTAAGTCATGTCATAATAGAACGACATCAGCCCAGTGTTGAACATAAAAAATTCGGGTATCGATAGGTCGTTTATCGCCGAATTGTGACCGCGGTACGGATGGTACGAAAGAGATTAATTGGACTAGATTTTAGGAAACGGAAAAAGCAGGATACGCGCAAACTCAATAGAACGCAGATAGTTGTGACTTCGAAAAAGTCGAAGAGTAACCAATGAATTGCTCGCCCAACAGGAGAAGGCCTGTGCCTGCTTACAATCATGAAATACTCCAAGTTCTACAACTATGAACTACTCCTACTCCTAAGATAAATCCCCCTAGTGGGGAGACCCCAAGGGGGTTCCAAATATTAAAAGAACTAACAAAGAAATTGACTTGATTTGTTGTTCGGGTGTGTCTTCAATGTTGTTCTTTGTCCTCTATTTATAGGAATAGAGGGTCTTGAACCTCTTCGTCGGTTGAATTCATTCTCCAAGCAGTTGAAATGTGTGACAGTTATCTTTGACAAAATAACTTACGAGAAGTGGTGGTAGACAGTTGGCAATTGTATGCCTTAATCCAATATCGAACCGTAACATTCTCACATGGAGAATATACTAGTGTAGATATAAGAGTTAGTGGGTGAGATTGGTAGTTACGTTTACCAATCTCACAAGGCCAAGGTTAACCTTATCGCTGATGCACATGCCTATCGCGGATACTTATCAAGTAATTCACCAAGTCATTATCGTACGTACCACACTATCTGTATATGCTAGATAATGAGTAGACAAATAATGATTGTCACGCTTCTTATTTTAAGGGTAATTAGGATTACCCATAGACACACTACCTTGGACTAGCTTACGATCGTACGCAACTAGCGATAGTAGTAATCTCTTATTTAGTAGTAAGATGCCTACTAAATAAGGTAAGCGATCAGAAATTACAAAAATGTCATCAACAAATGCCCCCCAGAACATGTTGGATGAGAGGAGTGTTTCTGACACGACTACAGAATCCGACATGTTATGTTATACAACTTCAACTCATAATATGATGGTTGGTTGTGTCCACACACGTATGTGGTTATTCGATTCGATCGAGTGACAATTGTTACTTATGCCAATTGTCAAACCATGGCGTTCGTAGAGAGTTTTGTCGTTAAACTCAATAGAATTGAAGGCCTAATTAACGCTTATCGATCAACGAGTGTTCTCATGATCGCCAAGCTTGATCATTATTCATACTTCTCGTTTGCAAGAAATACGAAATCAATCAAGGGATGTATAAATGCAATTGCCCCCAAGTGTTGATGCCAAGGAGGGTCTAATTACTAGTTATAATTAGTGATAATTATGTCATCACTAATTAACTTCATTAGACAAACAATGTTATAGTTGAACGATTGTCAATGCATTTGAAATGGTCTTGACCCCGAGTATGTTTTGACGCCCACTACGTACATACCAAAGATCATAACCATACGAAATAATAACATGTGTTGATGTCATTATTTCGCTAAAGTCAATCCACCGTACGTAAGAGCAAGACTTTCATTATGGGTTATTAATTAAGATAACGCCAATAACTAGTAACACTATCGATAAGCTACTAGTGTATTTAATGAGCATACAAACTATTGAAGTTTGATGCTTGATCATTAGAATCGCTTGTTCTATACACAAGAGAATCGTAGAAAAATGACCAAATTATAATTTAATTTGCCCCCAAGTCTTTAAGATGAAAAACTTAGAGACAAAAGAGTATGATAATTGCCCCCAAATCTTTAATTTGAAAGATTTTAAAAATGGAGTATGTGGGATTGGCAGGCAATTGTCGTGGGTTGCACCAAATTAATTCAATACTTATCCTAAAACTATGTAGTAGGGCAAGCAAGTTCGTATCCACAGGGAATTAGTTAATGTCTATGTATGTAACGTCGATTGGGTAACCAATTAGGGGGGTTTTGTTTGAAGGTTGATTAAACTAAGCAAAGAACAAATAAGTTGGAAATCAATTAAAAGACAAGTCTTGGTTCTTGTTTCAATCCACTACCGATTTATCAATTGATCCTTGAAGATCACTTATCTAATTATGTGAGCACTTTGTTGCGAAACCGAAATCTCTATTCTTCCTTTACTAGTTATTTAGAACGAATCAGCGTATCATAAACAACCCTAACTATCAATCAATCTAGAACACGCGCCTAGATATATTTCAATAGAAGCAATTAGATCTAGAAGAATATCAACAAAGATAGGCAATTCAAACACACGCGGTTCAAATCGAAATATAAATCAATTCCCTCTTTAATCAATCTAACGTTGAATCAGCAATCAATTAGAAAGATAAAGTTGCTACTTTCCTAGCGATTAGATCATATAAGTTGCTAATACTAGTAGGCCTCCTAGCAAGAACAAACACAATCTATTAGAATTATAGTGCAAAAGAATTGATAATACTCACAATAGGATCGATAAATAATAATCTCACAATCTGGCGATAAACGGTAGCTTCAATTCACAATCACCAAGATGGAGGAATTAGTTCTCCATAGAGTTCTTCAATAATCCCAAAATAAGTCTTGAGTTGCAAAGTTATGAAATAAAACGTAAAACCTAGGTATTAATAAGGTCTAACAATAAAATATGGTAAATAAAGAAATACGGAAAGTAGCTTCGCAGAGGGCCGCGGACCGCGCGTCCAAAACCGCGGACCGCGCCAACAGCACCCGCGGACCGCGCGTTGCTCTCGGGTCCAATCTTCAAACTCGCATAACTTTTTCGTTACTTATCCGGTGAAGGCGTGTAACCACTTTTCGGAAAGGTAAGATCATGAACTTTCATCTCCACTTGGTTTCAATGCAAAATTCCAAATATCCTGAGAGATATGAAGCTCCAAAGTTTGCCTTGCACAACCGGATCAAATTTCGGCATTCTTGAGATTCCAAATGGTCATAATAACCACTAATTCTTGTATCAAACACAAATCACACCAAATAACATAATAAGCAGTCAAATGATACAAAAACCAACGTTAAACACCTCAAAAACCCGTCTTTAACCACAACGAAATAGCGCACATCAGGGATCATACGGTGTGAAAATTAGATACCCCCAAGTCTTTTTATGCTAGACTTATGGTAAGGGGAACTAAATGCCATATAGTACTAAAAATATGCCCCCAAGTTTTTTTTGAAAACTTGTTAAGAGAGGCGAAAATAGTACCACTTCCTTAAAAGTAAGAGTATATATGACTCACACACAATTAAGGGTAAATATACATAACATTTGCCCCCAAATGTGGGAAGCTTAGTTATAAATTACAATAAAATGCTCCCAAATCTTTATTATGAAAGATTTGAAAAGGGAATGTGATTGAAAATAATCTCGAAATTTCCCAAATCTCTTACGACCGAGACTTAAATATGAGGGAAAAATGATTATTTGGACGAAAAAATGAGCAACTAGTGCGTTATCGTTCGCTAAAAGTACTCCACATAAGCCATCTTTGTGGCAAACACTACACTTAATAAGATATGTACGTATGTAGTGCTAATAAATGATTGACGATCTCAAGCCCAACACCATGTACACGAGGGGTAAATGAGGAGATTGGATCATCAAAACCAATAGACCATTTTAAGGCAATCGTATACCATTCCTTGCCTATTGATCAATTAGTACAATCAATTTGACTATACATGCAAAGAAGAGTCGTGATTTTTAGATGAAAAATCATTCTCATCGTAGCATTAGCACCTTAAAGTTGGTTATCGGCAACCAAAATTAAAGGGCAGGCAAAGAATTTATCGGATTCTTCACAATGCTAGTTAATCATTCTAAGTATTTCTCGGTAGAAAAGAAACTTAGAATTAAAATGAATTAAATGCCCCCATGTTTTTTTATGAAAACATCATGTAGGGGATTTAATACAAATGCCTCCAAATCTTGTGTTTATGACTCAAGATTGATAAGAGACGATAATAGCAATTAATTGCCCCCAAATCTTTAATATGAAAGATTTTATGTAGAGAGCCTAATTAATTGTAGATAAATGCCTCAAAGTTTTTATATGAAAACTTAATGGTGAGGATTTATCAAGACTTTTGTGAAGAAACTTATCTTATCATCATACGACCTTCTATCCTCTTGGAAGGAAAATGATAAAAGATAAGGTGCTAAATTTCGCTAAGAGAAGAAATCAAATCGCATTACGTGCGATAAGAGAAATCCACTCAATTTTGTGGGTGATATAGCACCAATCAAACCACAAAAATAATGACAACCTTTTCCGTAGGTTGAAATCATAACCCTTTTTCAAGGATTAAAGAAACGGCGACGAACTTGTATGAAAATATTGACATAAACACAACCTTTTTCTGAAGGTTAATGAGAATGACAACATTTTAAAAAGATTACTAATGTCAAAAACAATAGCAATCTCAAAAACAAACTTAATTTCAAAAGAAGAACCATTACACGCCCTGATCTACCCCTGCTCTCGGTAGTCTGTTGCCCATAAAGGGATCTTTAGGAGAAAAAATTAAGTTTGCAATCGACTAGCAAACTAAAATCATAGTACCAACCGCAATTGATGATTTTACGTCTCATCAAATTTTTGGAATCTAAATGAGTAGAACCAAAAATGTAGGATCAAAACGCAACATAAGAAAAAGAACGAAGACTTTTTCTTCTTAACAATTACTCCCACTTGTCGTAAGGAAGTAAACACAATGAGTTTGGAGATGATAATTGACGATTATCATCTTTCGTAAAAGTAGATCACCAAAATTAAATCTTGATCGAGTATAACTTGGTGACGCATAAGTGACGTTAATTGATCATATAAAATCATTTTAACTTAATTAGGTTAAGAAAATGATTGATCATATTTTGGCCGATTACCATTTGTTGAATGGTAACCAAAACAAAAAATCAACAAAACCATGTACGTAAAAGTCAGAGCAAATTGCCTAACTTTATGTGTACGTACGTAATTTGATGATTTGCTTAATTTTCCAAAAGGATTAACGGATCAGAGCATATATGAGGCTCCTGATCGGTCGCGTAATGCGTATGATGATCCATTTTTATCTAACTGTGACAATCTTACATGGAAGAATTCTGGTCACGGTTACGATAAAATTTGAGTAATTAATCCGATCGCATAACGAATGCGAATAGATTATACACAAAAATTATGACTTCTCTATGACGAGATTCTTTGAGTCATAATTACGTGATTACGAAATCGATTCGCAAATACGATTGCGAATGAAATCGTAAAGTGTGGGTTTCGGCATGGTAAAAAATTACAATTCTTTTAAGAATTATATCTTACCTCCCACTGTGGTCGCCAATTTGTTGAACATAAAAAATTCGGGTATCGATAGGTCGTTTATCGCCGAATTGTGACCGCGGTACGGATGGTACGAAAGAGATTAATTGGACTAGATTTTAGGAAACGGAAAAAGCAGGATACGCGCAAACTCAATCGAACGCAGATAGTTGTGACTTCGAAAAAGTCGAAGAGTAACCAATGAATTGCTCGCCCAACAGGAGAAGGCCTGTGCCTGCTTACAATCATGAAATACTCCAAGTTCAACAACTATGAACTACTCCTACTCCTAAGATAAATCCCCCTAGTGGGAAGACCCCAAGGGGGTTCCAAATATTAAAAGAACTAACAAAGAAATTGACTTGATTTGTTGTTCGGGTGTGTTTTCAATGTTGTTCTTTGTCCTCTATTTATAGGAATAGAGGGTCTTGAACCTCTTCGTCGGTTGAATTCATTCTCCAAGCAGTTGAAATGTGTGACAGTTATCTTTGACAAAATAACTTACGAGAAGTGGTGGTAGACAGTTGGCAATTGTATGCCTTAATCCAATATCCAACCGTAACATTCTCACATGGAGAATATACTAGTGTAGATATAAGAGTTAGTGGGTGAGATTGGTAGTTACGTTTACCAATCTCACAAGGCCAAGGTTAACCTTATCGCTGATGCACATGCCTATCGCGGATACTTATCAAGTAATTCACCAAGTCATTATCGTACGTACCACACTATCTGTATATGCTAGATAATGAGTAGACAAATAATGATTGTCACGCTTCTTATTTTAAGGGTAATTAGGATTACCCATAGACACACTACCTTGGACTAGCTTACGATCGTACGCAACTAGCGATAGTAGTAATCTCTTATTTAGTAGTAAGATGCCTACTAAATAAGGTAAGCGATCGGAAATTACAAAAATGTCATCAACACCCAGGATCAAGTCCAGATCGTACCAACCCATTATTGTTTGTCCCTTTTACTGGTTCTACTGAGTCGAATTTCAATGGAGTCAGGTCTAGTGAGTTTTGCCATCTTCATACTAATATCTTAATATCAATATATCATTGCAAAGTCAAAGGCAAGCATCATTGATGAAGGAAAGGGAATACCCGAATGAAAAAGATAGGCTCTTGGTGATGGTACATAGTGGTTGAATTGCCAAAAATAGATAGTATCAATGCCATGTTAGGTCCTATTCCTCCACATTTGTTCATAGTGTATGCTGCGCTGCTATTGACATCAATGTTTTGCCTTTTAAGGAAAACAAGTGAGCTTTAAAACTTTAGTATCAAGATGGGTTTCGTCAATCAAAGTTAAAAAAACATAACATAATAAAATGAAAGATGAAAATGACAGTAGACAGTATAATAGTTCAATCTATCTTTCTTGACCACCTGCCTGCGATTTATATGCGATCTTCCTGCCTTTTTTTTAGTTGTTATTGTTGTTGGTTTGCAGGTGGAATATAAAATAATGGAGTTTCAGTTTCAAGGGTTAAGTGCAACTGATTACTTCATCACACTTTAACCGTATAAGATAAAAAGACATGCATGTGTGATGTATGACAGTATGAGGGTAGAAAAATTCAGCTTGTGTCTTAAGTGTAATGTGTGTCAGTGTGTGTGAGTTCAGGATAACATGAGCTAGCTTTCCACTCTCTTTCTGTATGAGCTGAGTGGCTTCGCCACGATGTTGGCTGTCCCTACCCCTGGCCTTCTTTAAGTTTTACGGTTCGAGTGTGGTCATCTTAAATGTAAGTCGGGACGACTCTACGATTTAGAATAAGTGTGGTTGTAAAAGTCGAAGTGAAAATAATAGTTCAATTACTTCAAGTTGATGGAATAATTATGGGGAGTATGATTCTTTCTCGGAGATGTAATTGAAGTTGAAGTAGCTACATAAGTTAGAACAGTCAAAATCACAAGGGCGGAATTTCCCTAAATAATTTAAATTGGGTAAGCCGATTAGGTCTATTAATTTTAGCTAGACTTGTAAGTTGGAAACTAGGACTCCTTTGAGGGGTTTGGCCTACAAAGTTGAGTTCATTGTAGAGTTGGCGACGGGCAGAAGTCCTGCGCCACATACGGGCACGAGGGCAAATTCCCTTTTTGGCACAACCTAGGCACACCCCTCGGGCCGGGCCGGCGGGTTAGGTTTGGGCCATGGTGGAATTTTGAACTCTCATCATCGTGGCACGTGGGAGTGTGGTACGCCATAGTCGTGCCTAAGGTAGTGCCTTGGCCAATTATAATTTTTACTTTTTCGAAAAAGGGTGCTCTTGAGCTGGCCGGCCACCGTGTCTCATGCCTGGGCAGGACAGTTTTATAGTGCAAAATTTCGAATTGGGAGAGGACTCAGAGGAGAGAGATTAGAGTGAGATAAAAAAACAGCAAGGTATTTTATTTTATTTTTTTAAGTTATTAACGGCCACGTCAGCACATAACTGACGGAACCCAACCCAATCCCCAATTGATAAAAAAAAACTTCTCATTCCCCATTCGATAAAATTCTGAAAACATTGTTCCCCATCCTTATAGTTAACTCTACGGAATGGTTAAATAGAAAACATCAAACTCACGGCCTCATTGGGCATTACGGTCTTAATCATTCTAATTTCGAAACATTGATCAGTTCAAGTCATCGTATCTATTAAAACTAGAGTTTTTTTATTGTGTGCCCATGAGGCACATGTAAGGAGCTTAATTCATGCCTTATTTGTGACATTTTTCCTATTAATTAGTGAGATCTCATTTTTTTTCTGATAAAACAAATCAAGTTTATGATAAATTTATATTAGGCCTCTTGTTCGGCAACACATTAACAAGTAGAAAGTAGCATTTTGACCTGGTTAAACTGCTACTTTACATGTTTGTCTAACATTTTGAAAGTAGCATTTTAGGTAGCATTTTGGAAATGTTTTCCAAAGTAACATTTTGAGTAAAAAAAACTAGCATTTCTAATTTATTTTTCCATATACTATATAGTTTTGATAAACTCAACAACTACTTTTAGCGAACACGTCTAACATCAACTGCTACTTTTACAGCTAACAACTATCTGCTACCTACAACCTGATACCTGCTAGGCTGCTACTAAAACAGCTGCCTGCTACTCCCTGCTACTCAAACAGGTATTGCAACCGAACAGAGCCTTAGTCTAGTTAATTATCTCTGGTTGCTATTATGTTACCTAAATTTAATCATTTTTCAATAGATTCATTCTGTTAAGTTCAGATCAATTCATAACAACTAACTTTCATTAGATCGATCATTACAAATCAATTCCCCAACTTATATCAAGAATTTTGCAGTCGAACAAAACAAGATCAGATCTCTTGAGCAAGCCCAAGAGGTAGACTTAATTACACCTATTTCCCACTTTATGCCTGTTGAACTTAAAAAATTCGGGTATCGATAGATCGTTTATCGCCGAATTGTGACCGCGATACGGATGGTACGAAAGAGATTAATTGGACTAGATTTTAGGAAACGGAAAAAGCAGGATACGCACAAACTCAATCGAACGCAGATAGTTGTGATTTCGAAGAAGTCGAAGAGTAACCAATGAATTGCTCGCCCAACAGGAGAAGGCCTGTGCCTGCTTACAATCATGAAATACTCCAAGTTCTACAACTATGAACTACTCCTACTCCTAAGATAAATCCCCCTAGTGGGGAGACCCCAAGGGGGTTCCAAATATTAAAAGAACTAACAAAGTAGAAATTGACTTGATTTGTTGTTCAGGTGTGTCTTCAATGTTGTTCTTTGTCCTCTATTTATAGGAAAATAGAGGGTCTTGATCCGGATCCATTCTCGAATGTTCTTCGTAACTGCCGTCAAATTGATCCATGATCATGTGTGTGTACGGCGGTTAAGTCAATCAGTTGGCTTGAATGAAATAACTTCCGTGGAGTGGTGGACAGTTGGGTAATTCCCAATTGACAACTATCAATGTAACTTGCAATATGGTTACACGTATAAAGCTAATAGTGAGATTGACATTACGTGGTCAATCTCACCAAACCCAAAGTTTGGCGATGGACTAGCTCAGCGCGCGATATGCCTTTGGATCAAGTAGCATGATAGTCAATCAATGAACTTGGGGATAGACGTAGTAATTTTATGACATTACCACTCTATTCAATTAGATAATAAGTAGACGAATATAGTTGTCGTCCTTATTATACTAAGCTAAGGGTAATTTATAAGATCACCCGTAGACACACTACCTTGAACTAGCTTACGATCGTACGCAACTAGCGATAGTAGTAATCTCTTATTTAGTAGTAAGATGCCTACTAAATAAGGTAAGCGATCGGAAATTACAAAAATGTCATCAACAATGCCCATACAAGATAAAAGGATTAATAAAGTCCTTGTATTCGTAGCTTAGCCTAGCTAGGGCGAAATACAAAATTGTTTTTGGTTCTTTGAATTGGAATTTGTATAAAGAAAAGAAAAGAAGAGTAGATGAGCATCAAACCAGCCGCTAAAAACCTACAAAATTTAGCTTTTGAGTGAATATTAATTGCTTGCATAGATTAGATTTAGATTACATACTGACGTAATTAAGAGCATACACACAATCACACATGCAACCTATCATTCGTATCGAATGTTGTGATACGAATGTTGAAAGCCGAAGCCCACAGCAGACCTAAGCTACATGCATGATATAACCACTCATCCATGATCCATCACACGATTGCGTAATTTTATATGCTATCCTCATTTCTCTTAGTGTCTTTAAGGTTGATCTAAATTCTAGTCGCTTTAATATAGGATGAAATTATTGAATAAACGATCAATTTTATATGAGTGGCTTCATAATCTGGAGTAATGTTTTATGAGCAATTGGCCGAGCTAACACAAGATTATCTTTTTGCATATTGCTAAAGGTCTACAGTGTAGACGCAATTAATTTGTTTACGATGTAAAATTAAGTCAATAGTAGTAAAATTAAGATTTGAGTAGTAAAATAAATTTGTGTGGAAAAATCATGCACTATAATTATTTGTGTGAGTAGTAAAATTTTGCTAGTGTAGTGAAATTAATGCTAATAGTCAAGTGTCTACATTGTAACCTCTAGCATCTATCTTTTTTTAGAGATTTCTAATCCATGGATTGCCAGGATTGAAGTGCACGCCAGTCTTAAAAATGCAGTGATAATGTATTAATGTCATCTCGTGACGATAATTTGAAACTGCCTTTTATATTCCTACTCAACTAGAAATCTAAAGTGATGGCCAGGGGTTGGACGATGTAAGAATCGGTTACATATTCTTCTAGTGACAAAGGGAAGATTTATGCTTTCGCTTTCACTCAAAATTCAGTTATATTCTTCTATGATAATTTTATCTAGCACCTTTAATTATAGATATACATTTTTAATAAGAAAAAGGAGATGCTAATATTAAGCTGAAAGTAGCTCCGAAAAACTGCATTGACTAATAAAGCATGGTTAAAAAAAACTAGACAAATGTCTCTCCTATGGATTCCACAATGGACAAGACTTGGTGGGGAGGTGTTATTTTTGTAAAAGCTTCATCAAAACGCCACTTGCAAAGTTAAATGGAATCATTTTGCCGAAATTTATAAAAATACAATTTGCTTGAATTGTGCCCTTTATTTTTAGCGTAAATATGGCCACATACATATAAATATGAAGTTAGATGAGGGTTCTTCCCTTTTTTGTTGGCTTTGATTTCTCTCCTAAACTAAGCTCATATTTGACAATTATATTCCATCTATCTCAATATCTCATGGTCGGTCGAATTGCTTTGTTAGTGGTGGGATTCCAATAATGTTCAAACTAGTATACTAGGCTAGTGTTTTTCTTTCAAATTTAAGATCTTGGACTCATTATTGTCTTCATAAAGAAACTTTAGATCTAAATATAAGCGGCCGTCTAATTGTTACGACCGAGCCATGGAGGTTTGAGGTGTTATACTCGATCTAAATCCTTAATGCATGGCTTGATGTGTTCGTTAAGTAGACCGAGCTTGACAGTCCACATGTTGAGTGGTTATTTTCCATTTTGAATATGAAACAGAGAATATATATGTGGTCTCTACGTTTGATTTGATTCTACGAGAAATATGAGTAAATTCAAAGAAGATGTAAGATAACTTTTAAATGAGGCCAGGGATCGGAGTATCTGTTCTTTTGTAACATTATCACTTGAAGTGGCCAAGAGCTCTTAGAATAGATTGTACTTTCTGTTTTGTCGAAGTTAGATTAAATAATTACCGATATGGTATTCTTATGAGAAAAGGGAATGACAATCCACGATCCATATATACTCCATAGTATATACTAGGAAAATTAAGATTGATCTAAGTGTGGATGAGAAGCTATCAAATAAATTCGAGCTGAAAATTCTGATATGAACGAACAAATGTGTAATGCATGCACACATGCAGGAAGAACTCTGTTGCCTAGACTTCAATGCAACCACAGATCATGCAAGCATTTTGAAGAGGTGTAAAGACTTGAAAAGAAAGATCGACTAGTCAGTCGTCACTACTAACTAGTCACCACATACACCACTAATAGATTCTACGGTAGTCTATAACTGTTAACTTGTTCGAGTTAAGGATCTAAAAGTCTTGGCGATTGTAGATTTACCAAAGGGCACCGAACTAGTGACATTTTGCTCTTATATACTCCTTAGTTATAGTTAAATTTATCTATAATTTATCGACTTTATTCAACTGTCAATTTTAACATGAAAGTTATTATATCGACTTATATGTCTATCGTGAGCTTTCACACTTGTTGAGATTGTGCATTTTGAGGCAAATATTATGATTACAAGGTGATTTTCAATGGTTTAAGTTAGACTTCTTCAGGTTATTAGAAGAACTCAAACAACTACCTTATTCATAGTGAGATCATCATCTCACATTTTTACCTAATTTTTATGGTTATTAACTTATTATAGTATATGGAGCCAGGAGCTACTTCTTTTGTGCAAAGTGAAAGAAGGAATTCAGCTCAAGGCCATAAGTTAGATTAAATATGATGATTAAAGTAGTGATGATACATACAACAACAAATTAGCAGTAGCAAACCAAAAAGTGTACTAACTTAAGGTATGATATCATATTTTTTTATTTTTTATTTTTTTGAAAAAAAAGTGGGAAAGATAACATAAGAATGAGATCAACTCATCACTTTACATTAGTGGGTTACCATGCCATTTATTTGAATGACAATTATATATATCATGATAAAAAGAAGTTGTCCAAAGAACCAATTTAGCCATCATACATACGGAGTAATATAATTCACTGCCCATAACTAAACAATGGTACTACTAAAGTTGATTGACATGATTCAATTCTTCATCGAATGGTTAAGGGATTGGTTCTTACTTCTGACAATTGCGCAACATTATTACAACCAGTATTAAGAAGGACCTATTAATCATGAAACTTTTAGTATCTTGGATGTAGTTGTACTCCATCTGATTCGTTAAATTTGCCCCATTTCTATTTTCGCGTAACATTTGCCTAGTAAAAGACCAATTTATCTTTAAGCAAAGATAGGATAAACCTCATGTACATGCATGTGTTTCCAAGTCATTTCAATGAAAATACCCTTTAGTGTAAAAAAAAATCAAGGTTAACCCACCACTATATATTAAACTTCGTGGTCATGCAAAATGGGGCAAATCTAAATAATTGGAGGGAGTAATATGCATTTTCGTTGATATTGAATACTTTTAGGTGGACACTAAAAAGAAAAAAAAAAGGTTAAGAATCCAAGTAGTACTGTACGTAAACTTCACTTCACATACACTCTCCAAACAACAACTACTATATATATAAGTACATGATAAATTATTATATTGTAAAGGCAAATAAGCATCAATCCTTCAATCTTATGTAGTATTTCTATTTCACTATATATACTCATCTCCCTCACTTTGCTCATTAAGTGTACTAAACTCCAAACTTTAACAAACACAACTTGTGTACTTATTGCTTTCTTTCTCTCCAATTCCAATCACTTCTCAACAACACCACTCTATCACTGCACCTTCACTTCAAACAATCCATAAATAGACAATACTTATATATAGTACATCATATATGTCCTTCAACTGCATAGCGCCAAACCCCGAGGATCGCGGTTGCAACAACATTATCTCCGTGTCTACCATGTTGGAGCCTATTTTTCCCATCGTCTTAAAGGTTTATTTACTTATTTACTTAAGTTTCTTCTAAAACACTCTCCCTTTGCATTGTCTAGGTTACAATGATAGATATAACACAGTTTTCATGGAATTGGTACTTTATTCTTGAAGAATAAATGATAGGGCATCACCAGATGACACAGAATTCTAACTCGGGTTTTCTTTTGAACAGTTTGAGAAGGTTGTATACAAGGTAAAGTTGGAAGGCCAAAAATGCAAGGAAAAGAGTATACTCAACGGTGTAAGTGGCATGGTATGTCCAGGGGAGATCCTAGCCATGCTAGGACCATCCGGGAGCGGTAAAACCACGCTACTTACCGCGCTAGGAGGCCGGCTCACAGGAAAGTTACTGAGCGGTAAAATCACGTACAACGGGCAACCATTTACCGGAGGGGTAAAAAGAAGGATTGGATTTGTGGCCCAAGATGATGTGTTATACCCTCACCTTACTGTTTTCGAAACCCTGTATTTTACGGCCCTTTTAAGGCTCCCAAGCTCACTGGCCCATGAAGTGAAGGTGGGCCAAGTTGAACACGTTATTGCTGAATTGGGCCTAACACGTGTCCGAAACAGTATAATTGGGGGCCCATTAGTGAGGGGAATCTCCGGTGGGGAACGAAAGAGGGTTAGCATAGGTCAAGAGATGTTGATTAACCCGAGCTTGTTATTGTTAGACGAGCCCACTTCCGGACTCGACTCGACCACGGCCTTAAGGATATTGACGATCCTCAAGGCCATGGCCGAGGGGGGTCGTACCGTGATTACCACGATTCACCAGCCATCGAGTCGGCTTTATCATATGTTTAGTAAAGTGGTGCTCTTGTCTGAGGGTCAACCTATTTACTATGGGCTTGGTTCTGCTGCTGTCGACTACTTCTCTTCAATTGGATTCTCTACGTCCTTGACTATTAATCCCGCTGACCTCCTCCTTGACTTAGCTAGTGGTAAGGCCGTCTTTCTCTTTTCTCGTATTTTTCTCCTTTATTCTACGGTCTAATTCTATAGTCCTAATTTTTCTCCTTTATTCTACGGTCTAATTCTATAGTACTAACTTTTCTTTTATAGTACGGGTAGAGAATAAGAAGCTTATCTGAACCAGACAACATAATATACTCAATACATTAACTGTAATCACTAAAACAAATCGAAGTTAGTTCTAATCTTATAAACACGTTCTTTATTCGACACGTACCGAACCAAATTAGGCATTATATAAAGTTGATTTGCCTAGTTAAAAATCAACAAGAGTTACACTGTTATTGGAAAGGCATTTCGCCTACTAGTATCCACAAAGTGGCCAAGAAATGATCATGATTAATTATATATCATGGGTTTTGTAGATACCTTTATTTATAGTAAAATGGTGTAAGTGGGAGAAAGAAAAAATCAAGACTAGACCACTACTTAGCCATCAAAAGTTAGCCCCACCCATATTTGGTGTGCTAGCTTAGTGTTGATGATCATATACATAATCTTGAGTTGCTTGTTTCTTTCTTGTCGCAATCATCATTATGCACTATCATTAACCTTAATCTTATAAAAAAAACTAAAAATAAAAATAAAAATCTCACTTGTGTAGACATCCAACATTATTAAAGGTCCAATGTGACCAAGTCTTAACTAATTTTCACATCACTTTTTCTTGTGTTACCTTTTACATTTTGTTAGCATGACATAGTAATCGTTCTAGAAAACCGTGTAAAGTTCTTTTGCTCTTTTAGTTTCTACTATTATAGGCTTGTAGGAGCTTTCTTCGCTGAATTATTGTACTCCCTCCGTTCCTTTTATTCACACCGATGGATTTTTGTAGGAATCGGACCAGAATCGAAACATGCAATGGAACAAGGTGAGAACATGGAGAAAGAGAAGAAGCAAGTGAGGGATGCTCTCATTTTAGCTTATGAGAAGAACATATCCGTCAACCTGAAATCAGAGCTTTGCAATTTTGACGCGGCTGCTTATAATTGGAAGAAAGATGCTTCTAACGTAGCAAGTAATTTCTCTACTACTATTTGTCCCTCATTCAAACATAACGATCCATTTTTGTACAAATATGTTACCAAAAAGTTTAGTTTGTCTATGATGATATTCGTAAAATTGTTACCTAAATATGTCACCAACAAGTTTTTACACGAAACAATCTCTTATTGAGTTATTGGTTATAACCAATCGACCACCCTATCAGGTCATGCACGAGCACTAACACTAGTACCAAAAAAAAGGGACTCATCTTGTAACGCTGTTATATATTATCGTCACAAGACGATTTCCAACGTTAATAACACGTGATCGGAAATGTTTTTACAGGAAATGAGATGAAAGGGGAACAATGGTGCACAAGCTGGTGGCATCAGTTCAAGGTGTTACTACAAAGAGGGATGAAAGAGAGAAGATTTGAGGCGTTTAATAGGCTAAGAATCTTCCAAGTCTTAAGTGTTGCGGTTCTTGGTGGACTCCTATGGTGGCACACTCCTGAATCCCACATCGAAGACAGAGTATGCTTTCTTCCTTTTTTTTCTTGTTTCTCCCATTTCCTATGGTTACTATAATCTTAGATCATAAAAATTAGCCCGAAAAAGTTGATACACTACCTTTAATTTCTTTCACATCCTAGTAAAGTCTTACACAAGATTGAGAAACTTGTGCTCTCCACAAGTTCTTACCATAGTATAAGTTCCACTCTTTTTAGTTTACCACTAATAATAGTATTTGAACATGTTATGATATGACAATCCTTTTATTATGAATCACGAAATTAATATCTAAAATGCTGGAACTTAGACGTCTATAGATAAATATAAGTACTCCGTTTAAAACAATTAAGATTCGACTAATTGAAATGATTTGAATTAAACCAATTGTCATCAATATGATGACCAGTTATTGAATTGAACTCAACTTACTGAACTCGTCCTAATACTTTGCGATTCTATGCATGCAGATAGCGTTGATCTTCTTCTTTTCGGTATTTTGGGGATTCTACCCGTTATACAACGCAGTCTTCACATTCCCACAAGAACGAAGAATGCTAATCAAAGAACGAACGTCCGGAATGTACAAGCTCTCATCATACTTCTTATCCCGGACGATAGGAGACTTACCCTTAGAGCTAGCCCTCCCAACCGCCTTCGTCTTCATAATATATTGGATGGGCGGACTCAAACCTGACCCAATCACCTTCATCCTCTCCCTCATTGTCGTCCTATACAACGTTCTAGTGGCCCAGAGTCTCGGCCTAGCCATCGGGGCCATACTTATGGACATAAAACCGGCCACGACACTTGCCTCGGTCACGACTCTAGTCTTCTTAATAGCTGGTGGGTACTACGTCCAACAAATCCCACCCTTCATAGTGTGGCTCAAGTACTTGAGTTATAGCTATTATTGCTACAAATTGTTGCTAGGGGTGCAATACCACGAGAATGACACTTACCCTTGTTTGAAATCTGGTAATTGGGCCTGGTGCAAAGTTGCTGATGTTCCCGCGGTTAGGTCCATGGGCCTAAACCATTTATGGGTCGATGTTTGCGTTTTGGGCCTTATGTTGGTGGGCTATAGAATCGTCGCTTACCTTGCGCTTCAACGAGTACGCATGCGGTGAGAAAAAAAAAACAGAGGGAGTATGTAGCAAGTAGTACATATAATGCATCTTATTGGAAGAGGGTGATGAAATTATTAATGAGTAGGGTAGTAATAATAATACATACAATTGTACTTTAGGTTTTGAAAAAAAGAGTTTGAAGAATTTTCTTACCTTTTTTGTTCTTCAATCAATGAATCAATGAATAATTCATGTTGTTAGATGAAAATTGATGGTTGTGGAGGTATGTACGTATATTCTCCAATCGAATTATATACAAAGATGCAATTTGTAAACTAACCGATTATATCTAAGGATATTGAACTTTTGATGAGTTGTAATAGATGCTTAATGTAGTACTTTATGCGCTCCTTATGCAATAGATTCGAATTATTCAACTCCTTTTCTCACCGTGTATTTTGCGCATTTTAAAATTCATTTAACAAAGGGTCATACATTCATGTATACATACGAATAGTGGTTAAACTTTTGTCTTAACAATTGTACTATTTGTACCCTATAAAATCGCATTTGTGGAGTTGTAGTTTAGAACGAATCTCCTACAACATATCAATGTGATAGCACAAAGCAAATTTCGTCAAATATTTTTCATCATTACTTTACATTTATTAGTATATGCTCGCTAATTTCAGTCAAAATAGCTTTGGACAATAGGAAACCGATTGAAAATGAAGAAAGTGTGCTACATTTGCCTAAAACATAAAGCAATGATAAGATCATAAGACACAGAAGAGCTCCCAACCAGGGCCGTCTTAGAGATTTTAGGGGCCCTGTGCAAAATTGAAATTTTGGGGTCCCTATAAGAAAGCCAAAAATTCTTGCGACTAATGTGACTCCTAAAATTCTGATATACGTGTATTAATACGTACCAGTACGACGCCCAAAGTTATTGTACTCCGTATCAGAGGCCCAGCCCGTTAAATCATATCAAAAAAATTAAAACAAAAAAGGTAGTAAAAAGCACCCAGTAGGGCTTGAACCCGGGCAAGCTGCAAAGCAAGTGTAGAACACCAACATCAGTTCCAGCGCGCTACTCACATAATAATGCATATATCTGTCAAAACTAATATATATGAGGCCCTTGTCAATGAGGGGTCCTGTGCGACCGCGCAGCCTGCACGGGTAAATAGCCAGCCCTGCTCCCAACCTTTAAGTTTTAGCCATTGACGCTATTCATATTCCTTTCTACTAATAGCGTTGATCGTAACTCGTAAGCTACCTTCTCCTCAAGGTTTAATGAATCTTCTTCCTATCTAGATACTTGTATAGTTAGAAGTTAGAATGTAGGGCAATTTAACCAAATAATAATCATATGTGTTGGGAAATGTGCCTTGAGCACTTGTGTTTCGTCAACGCGAAGATACAAGAATAGATGGTGAAGACATAAGGAATAAGAGGTCCACGACTGGAAGTTTTGGCACCCCGCCAAGAAGAAGTGGCGGGTCGCGGATTGTCGTATGCTGAAATTGAAGACTCTCGTGGCAGGGAGTTTTGGCGGTCCGTAATAGGGGCTTGGCGGACCGCCACGGGGCCTTGGCGCCTTGGCGGTCCGTCGTGGGTCCTTGGCGGACCGCCACGACTGGTCCGGTTTTCAGCTCGTGTTTTCCTTATGCGATTTTCACGGGTTTTTGTTATTCGTTTGTTTTCTAATATTTTGTCTTAGGTTTTAAGATAAGTGTAATATATAAAAGCCTACCTAGACCTAACAATTGAATTAGGGGAAAGATGTGAGAGAATTAGAGAGAGCCAACCCGGATTCTCAAGAAGAGCAGATCTTGAGAACCCAGATCATCTTTTGTATCTGTACTCTCCCTACATAGTGAAATTGATGATTCCCAACCCCGGAGGACGTAGCTATCACATTGATAGTGAACCTTGTTAAATTCTTGTGTTCTTTATTGTTGTTTTTGCCATAGATTATCTTAGCGCATACACGTTCCGCACAACAATTGGCATCAGAGCAATTGGTTGTAAAGATCTTGGGCAACTCGATGGCTTGTTGAAGACAACGAAGATCGACGAGATTATTTGGGTGGAATAATTTCAGACTATGACAGATAAAGATGAGATTTTGTCTATTGTGATAGACAAATGGGTGAAGCCCATCCGGGCGAATCTATGGTGACTGCTGTGGTAGTCGTGGTGGAAGGGGCTCAATCCATCACCATGCATTGTTTAGCTGATGGAGATATCTAGGGGTTTTCTATGATACGAAGGCTATTCGGGTTTTGGCAATATTTGGAGAGTTTGGACATGACAAATCCGCTCACCGGTAAGTTGTTTTTAGAACAATCGTTATTTGCCATGTATTTGCATGTGGGTTCGTCACTTAGATATCATCTTGGTGCACTCAAATCTATGTAAATCTGCTATATATAAATGTTAAGTTGTTAGATGAGGATGGTGCTTGGTTATCTGCTAGTGTTTCATTATTGGCGATGTTGTATGGTCTTGTTGGGGTCATATGTTGTCAATATTTGAAATTGTTATCCTAGATGTTGTGCGAGTCAGCGCATTAGTCTATGGTGTTGCGTGAAGCAACAGAAGATAGAATTAGTGGACTTGTTACGGTGCAGTATTGTTAGTTGTTAAGGCATCTAATAGGAGAACTTCTTTGTACAAGAAGTTGGGATCTAGATTTTGAAATCTAGTGGCACTGTGGTGTATTACTTCTGTAGGAAACTTTGGCATATTGTTGTATGCTTGTGTTGATCGAAGTAGAATAAAGGATGGTTTAGGGTGTATTTACTTTCGCAGTTGGAGGGGTATATACATGGATCATTGGATCTTTATTTGGAGTTGCTTATGTCACGGATGTCCTATGTTGCTTGGTTGTTGTGTCCGTACAAGACCTTTGTATGTGGTTGTATAGCTGTTACTTGTTGGCAATAGCTGCTGCTAGTAAGGTGGTTGTAGTTGGATTGGTCAAGTTAGGACAGGTGACTTGAAAAGCACGTGCTTTGATCGTTGAGACAGATTCAGGTTCTGAGTATGAACAGTTATCGATTCGATTGCGATGTTGATCGTCAGGTTCGATGTGAATGTTCAAGGCTTAGTTGTGAAGAGTCTTGTGAAAGTTCCAGCTTGGTAATTGTAAGTATCAAGATATTCACTTTGTATGTTTTACAAGGTGAGGTTACTGACTAGTTCTGCTGAGTATTTTGTCTTCTAATCACTAGAGATGACTAAGTCAAGCGTTTTCTGAGCTTTAGTCTTAGAGGTGATAGGAAGATGTGGCTGTTATCCAGGTCGAATTTTCTTGTTGACTCAAGATGTGTATTCTTGAGTATTGTGAGTAGTATGTGTGTTTCTTGGTTGGGAAACATATAGGGAAGTTTAGCATGGGTGCTCACACCCGGAGTTCTTGATAGGGTTCATTTGTCGATGAACAGCTTCTAGTATGGGGCTAGTTGTTCAAAGTCTTGGGGCAACGAAAGACTTTGAATTGAAGATCAAGAATTGCAAGAAAATTAAATGGCTACGCATGAGATAATAGCTTGTATTGTTACTTTTATGTTCATTGGTTTTGTGGCGGTATTGTTGGGCATCATACCGTAGTATATACATCATTGGCTGAACAGTGTAGCAAAACATATGAACTGGACGCTGCAAGAGAGTTGGATGCATACTCTCATTTGTAGGTCGTGCTAGGAGATACTGGTGGCAGTTGTGGAAACTGCTTTGTTACTTGATCAGATGTGGACCTCACAGTGTGGGATAGACTGCGGAGTTCCAAGTGAGTTATGGATCGACATGGGTGCTATTCTTATCTACATATTTCTTGGTGGTGGTGAAGATTATGATCGTGTTCAATTGGGTATTCTTCATTTGAGGTCGAGAGGATTTGACACTTTGAGAGATACGGAGATAGAATTGTGGGTTCAAAGCGTCATGTTGTGACATGACTTAAAATTTTGACAAAATTCTATTATTGTATCTCATGGTTGTGTTTGCAGATGTTGAGAAAATATGGTGTCGATAAAGAGGTGGAGCTTGAGGTGGCTCCAGCCACTTTGTCCATATTGCTGCATTGGTTGATCAAGGTGGATGTCGTGCCAGTGTCTGCCGAGCTGTTGTGTGTTCCTTTGAGAAGTATACACAGATGACATCATATGAGTTTGTTGGTGATTGCTGTTTTGCCTATATGGGTGGACATGATTATTGATAGGTTCATTGGGAAGATGTCGCACTACAATATTTTGTAGTGGATTGCTTACTTATTAGATGATTGATGCATCTTAGTAGCCGATGGGATCGAGTCATAGGAGAATCATCAATAGTGAAGCAATAAATAGGAGCAAGTCGGGCGCCATGACTTGTTGCTATATGTTCGAGACATGTAAGTTTTTGATGTCGTTACCTCGAAGCATAGAGCTGTGATTTTGCAAGGATGTTCTTGAGAAGAATTGGGGAATTCCAGTGATAGTGCGGGTCATAAAGTGTGGTCTTACAAGTTGCAATAGAGTTCATTCATTTAGGTGGAGTTGATAGAGTTGAAGTATCTTCAGCGGAGATTCAACATACATCTGGTTAGTGTTGCTAGTTGATGCGGGAGCATGGGGTAAGGGCTTTCATTTTTTGTGCCAACAATCTGATCCAAAAGATTCCCAACAATTCTCAATGAAAGGAGACCTGTAATGGTGCAATTTCTGAGAAAACTCTGACAGTTTCAGTGATTTTCACCTGACTTTGGAGCTTCATATACTTGGGCATATATGGGCTATGGCTATGGTTCTTATATGGGTGTAAAGTTCATTGTTCAAGCTTTCTTATGACACCATTTAGGACTCCATTGAAGCTACAAGCAATATTTTACGAAGGTTCAAAGCTAGGGCATCAGAATTGGAGAGCTGCAGAAATGGGACTGACCTGATGTCACTTAGAGGGGCATATATTCCAAACCATGAAGAATTTTGTGCTTATTCTTTTTTCATATTAAAGCTAAGATCCACAGCTTTAATTTGACATATTATGGGTTCACAAATGATGTCGGAGTACAAAGTTATGGCCTGTGCAAAACGAAACCAGTGCGTGAAGAAAAACTGCAGTAATGTCTGGAAATGCATCTCATGTGTGGAAGGGGCATTTTTGTCTTTTCACGTGGTTGTCCCTCACCCTTAGAAGTTGTCATATGATCCTAGGAATATCCTAAGGTCATGGAATGTGAGAAATGGGACTTGTGACTGCTTTTGGCTGAGATATAAAGGTTGTGATAACGACATCACCTGTCATTGTCACTCTTGTGGTCCAAATCTCTTACAACATCTCTTTCTTGCTTTATGCACCAGATAAGCACGAATTTGAGCAGCTCTCCTACTACCATACACCTCACCACACTCACATGAAGAAGAAAACAAGGGAGGAGCCTTGTGTCAACCAATAGGAATTTAGTTTCTTTTAATTTCTGCATTTTCTGCTTTTTCTGCTTTTGTCTTTGTATGAAATTATCTGAGCCATTAGATGCTTGATGGAGGGTCTAGATTTAATTCATGCCTCTATATAAAGAGTGCAAAGTTGTAATGAAAACTCAGCTTTGATGAATGAATTATGAGTTTATCTCACACAACCTTCGTGGTGTTTTCCGGCGACCTTTGTGGCGCTTTTCTGTCCTTCGTGGCTTTGTTTGGGTGTAGTTGGCACCACCATCTATCCCTCAATTGATTAAGCCTTCGTGATTTTCAATTGTTTCTTTTATCTATAAAAAAACCCAGAAAATCCATACAAAAACAAGTTTATTTTTCCTGTTTTCAGTTTTTACAATTGTTTGATAATTTCAGAATTTCTTTGATTTTCGATCTTCAATACCACTCAAATCATATAAACCCCCAGGTTTTACGTATCACTAGTTATAGTAGCATATGTTTGACATAGAACTTGAGCAATTTATGTCAAGATCGTGTTTTCTTCATGTGGTATTGAAGATGGTTTTCTGATAAAGCTATTTGAGAGTTCGAGTGTAACACTACGGAATTTGGAAAGTGGTTTATGGAGTTGGTTTGTCCCACATTGGGAAAGTAAGGCTCATATGATCAGTTTATAATAGATTCCTACCATAATACTTCCAACGAGACCTTCACCTTTTAGAGTCCGGAGAGGATATATGGGTCTAAGAGGTGACTACCCATCTTATTGAGTTGTGTTGCGACGTACTGATGGATCGGGCTGTTACATCGAGATTTCGTGGAGTGCGAACTTTTGTTCTTTGTTGTTGGAGTCCTTGAGTGGACTCATACAGTTGTTGATACTGAGGTGGGATTCTAGCTTTCTTGGCATTGGTCAGTTTTAGCTTTTACAATATGAAAGGTATGGGTCTTTCGATATTGTTGGTTACCTCTATCTAAAACTGAAAATCTTGCATGTTTCTGAGTACCATGTGCTAGCATGGTAGTTGGCTATGTTTTATACTGTTGTATATGTTAGCCGGAAGTTGCGCGTGGCTAGTGTTATTCAGGTTTATGACTCAACCTGAGGGAGAGCACTTGCTTGTTGTGGATTTCATTCATCAGGGAAGATTGGCTTAGCTTGGTTATTCTCATTTGTGGAAGTAATTGTAGGTGCTTGTTGTTTGGAATTTGTTGATTCCGGGTTGTGTTACTTGAGTAGATGTTGCTAGTTGTGTAACTAGTCTGTTACTTGACACTTGGGGGTTCTTTTGTTGTGTTAGAAGTCGGGGTTGGTTCATTTGTGGACTTGTCACCCACAAAGACAAGTGATGACTTTTGCAAAAGAAGTTAGAAGTGTTGAGTTGTTGAAGCTAGTTTGCTAGTTGGTCTACGGGGTTTGATGCGGCAAGGGGTGATAGTTTGAAGACTATCTTATTGTTGATCATTTTTCAAGTACACGGTTGCAAGCACGTTGATGTCAGGTATTACTTATTGGGTATTGAGAATGTGTGTAAGAAATAGAGATCACTGACAATCTCAGTTATTTATTTGCTAGGCTGATTGGCATTCTATTAGTTTTGTCGTTGCGAAAACTAACGGAATGTAGAAGACATGTTTGTCTTGCACCTTTGGGGTGTTGAGCTCAAGGTGGGGCTTGAGCGACCTTATCCGGGTTTAGAGGATTGAAGACCCAGTCCAGGGTATATTGGACAGGAGACTCAGTTCAGGGTATATTGGACAGGAAGACCCAGTCCAGGGTATATTGGATAATATAGATTCTGGTTTGAGTCTATTGAGTTCAAGCTTGGTGCACATGAGCTAGAACTCACGTTGGTGCTCTTGTTGGAGTACTTGGAGAGAAATCATTTGGTGTGTATGATTTGAATGACGTTTGCTAAACGCGTGTTCAAGTCAAGGTGGAGAATTGTTGGGAAATGTGCCTTGAGCACTTGTGTTTCGCCAACGCGAAGATACAAGAATAGATGATGAAGACATAAGGAATAAGAGATCCACGACAGGAAGTTTTGGCACCCCGCCAAGAAGAAGTGGCGGGTCGCGGAGTGCCGTATGCTGAAATTGAAGACTCTCGTGGCAGGGAGTTTTGGCGGTCCGCAATAGGGGCTTGGCGGTCCGCCGTGGGTCATTGGCGGACCGCCACGACTGGTCCGGTTTTTAGCTCGTGTTTTCCTTATGCGGTTTTCACGAGTTTTTGTTATTCGTTTGTTTCCTAATATTTTGTCTTAGGTTTTAAGGTAGGTGTAATATATAAAAGCCTACCTAGACCTAGCAATTGAATTAGGGGAGAGATGTGAGAGAATTAGAGAGAGCCAACCCGGATTCTCAAGAAGAGCATATCTTGAGAACCCAGATCATTTTTTGTATCTGTACTCTCCCTACATAGTGAAATTGATGATTCCCGACCCCGTAGGGCTATCACATTGATAGTGAATCTCGTTAAATTCTTGTGTTATTTATTGTTGTTTTTGCCATCGATTATCTTAGCGCATACACGTTCCACACAACAATATGTCAATGAGAGAAGACGACATTGTAGTGCCTCACATACAGTGTCACACACAATAGGAAAATAAATTGGAGTTATCGTGCAAATTCAACTAATATATTTTTGTAACGGGAATGTTAAGTTCTCATTGATACATAGCCAAACGGTATTTCCAATAAGATAGATCTAAGATAATACAACAAAATATACAACCAACTATCGCAAATTATATGGTACACCACGGTGTACCATGCCCATGGTACACCGTGACACGTGGCGGGCTGTGATTGGGCGGAGAAAAATAAAGGCTTAAAAAGCCATATTTTTTCCCTTCCTTCATATGCATCCCGTGCTTTTCATTTTTTTTGTTTCTCTCTCCTAATCCCCCCCCCACCTTCATGGCTTCACCACTCACCAGTCACCATCATCGTCCACCACCGCTGTCGCCGGCGCCAACGTCGCCATACCACTTACGGATATTAATTAGGTAAGTCATGGATCTTGATTTTCGAAATACATTCATGAATATGTTTTATAAGATCCATGTATTAGAGTTGTAAGATCCATGATCTTAATCCAAATCCTCATATAACATCCATGGTTTTAATTTTGAATTCGTTTTTTAGATTGATGAATTTTCTTTTTAAAACTTTTGATTTTCGAAATGTTGGTGGGGTGGTGGCGGCGATCGTCTCGACGGTGGTGGTGGTGGTGGCGGCGGCACTTATTAACGGTGGAAATTTGGTGAGAAACATTGATCCATGCATTTGAGTGGTAAGATCCATAAAATTACCCCATAAAATCCATGGATTCTAATGGTAAGATCCATAGATTATTGTTGGTGGTCGTGCGGTGGTGTTGGTTGTCACCGTTGGCGGTGCGGTGGTCGTGCGGTGTCATCGTTGGCGCGGTGGTGGTGCGGTGGGTTGGTGGTGGTCGTGGTTGTAAGGTAGGGAGGTGGTGGTGCTGGTGAGGAGAGAGATTAGTGAGGTTGATGGGAAACAAATTTCAGTTTTTTTTTTTCTTTTCTCCGTCCAATCCGAGAATGCCACATGGCATGGTGTACCAAGACACTGTGCACCTTGGTGCACAGTATAAGGACTGACCAACTATGTCTTCTCATTGAAAGGGCTTAACTATTGAATTTGGTAGAATAGTGATAAAATAATAATAAATAGGCTAGAACGAGTCTACAAATGCCAACTTGTCACATAGTACATGCTATTACTGTAGTGCAATTATCAATGCTAATGCTATATCCATTGGCCGGGAATTAGTCTCTTTTTCATCCTCATATTTACTCGATAAACTGAATTAATGAGAGACGCTGATATATACTAGTACTCCGTATCAATAGACTCATGATTAAAACCCGAACATTGATTTTAATTGCTTGACAATATCGGTCGAGTATAAACTCAATGGCGGCCTTAAGTAAATGCTCAATAATTTGAAGTGAAAATGGACATCATCCCCAAATAGAGGATAAGTATTCAATGATAATTTAGTAACATTAGGTTAGAATAGGTGAGATATTTCTAAACCAAAGCTTAATAAACAAAAAAAAAGTATAGAATAAACGCAACAAATTAAAGCAAGAGACAAAGTGATGCAATTAAAAAAAAATCTCAAGTTAGTTAGTGTTTAACACTTACAAAAAAACACGTTTCCTAGTGCTCTACCCTTGTTACTTCAGTGTTCCCACCTGTTTTTCGATCTATTAATTTGAAAAATCGAAAGACTCACGTGAAATGCCAATAGTTATCGCCGTAGTAAAAAGGCTGAAGTGGAAGGAGAACAGGTACTCCCTATTACCTTCCTCCGTATTTCCTAACCACTTTTCCCGCTGACTCCCTCCAATTTTTCCTTCCTCCTTTTCTCTCCTCACCAACTTTCCTCTATCAAAAAAAAACATGTTGCTGGTAAACTGCTCCAACTGCCGTGCTCAGCTTCAGCTTCCACCAAACGCTACCGCCATCCGCTGCGCCCTCTGCCACGCCATCACCCGCATCGCCACCGATCCCCGCTCTCTCCCTCCTCCTCCTCATCATCATCATCACCACCACCACCCGTCTTCTTCCTCCGGGTACAGAGGTCCACCACCACCTCCTCCGCCGCCGCAGCTGCCGAGGGCGGTGGGTCCACCCGGTGGAGGGAGGAAGAAGGCGGTGATATGTGGGATTACTTATAAACATTCTCGGTATGAGCTGAAAGGGTGTATTAATGACGCCAAGTGTATGAAATATTTGCTTATTAACCGGTTTAAGTTTCCTGAGTCGGAAATTCTTATGCTCACTGGTATGTTTTCTCATCTGTTTTTGCTCAATTGTCGTAAAGTTTGTTTCTTTCTATTTTTGGGATTATGTATTTGATCTGTTTATTCTTGTTTAAGATAGAATTGGATTGATTTGGTTCATTAATTTGATTTTGGATTCATTGATTGGTATGGCATTGCAATTTTTCGGCTTGTTGGGATGTTATGACGAAATGTGAAAGAACCATCTGAACCAAAAGTCTGAAGTGATGGTTGAGGCCCACACAACGGTTTTATATCTTAACACGCTAATAAGTTATACTGTTATAGGGATTGTTGGTGTTTGTTTGTTGATGATTTGATGGAGTTGGATTGGCATATGTGTTGTTTCGGGTGCTACTCCAATAACATTTGGAACTCACCTTGTTACTTGTTAAAGATTGCTTTGGAACTTCACCTTATAATTTCGATGAAGTTGTTGACTTGAGAAGGTCTAATTGGAGTGGCACACAAAAGATTTGTGGTCATTGATTGTGGACTATTGGAGATTGCATTCAATATGTGTTTTGATCAAATTAGTACAAGCAATTTCATTCAAAATGGAGTTGTGGTGATGAAAATTGAAAAATTTGGGATGTTGAGTAATTGACAACATAGCTCATAGTTGAGGTACTATAACGCGATGCCCATTTGCATTTCGTGTAGTGATTATGGACCATTTGGTAGAATATATTAGGGAAAGAGAATTATATGATTGGATGTATGGACTGCATACTAGCACTAATGATCTCGTTGTTTCCGTTGGTTCATACTAGCCGACTCTTTCTTTAAGGAATATAAGGGTTATTAGTTGTCTTTTTAATCTTGAAATGAGAGGATATGGGAGAGCATTGTTGAGTCTTCACACGTGACTGCGCCTATGTTGAGCGAAGTTGGGAACCCTTTTAGTTAAAATAAGGATCGTGGATGGTATCTGGTTAGTTTCTCCTGTTGGTAGCTTCATACATCTGAGAGAGGATTGACAGATATACTGACTTGATCTTAATTCTTAAGAAATGCTTTTATATTTATAGCTAGAAAGTGCATATTATTGTGTTTGAAGGAAAGGATGTGAAATCTAGCATTTTTATTCTGGCCATTTGTGTCAATGGAACTCGTCTTGTCACCTAATTGCCTTTGCTATTATGCTGTTACCTCCAGAACATTAGATCATCCCCATTACTTTCATTGATGTCCGATCATATTGCTTCACACTCTCTTATGACTAGATTTAGGTGATTAACCGTAATCAGGTAGAAAGATGTGTGTGTCTTTAGAGGTCGGGATCAACAGTGTTATTGGCATAGATGAAACTAATGTTAATCGGTGAATATTCACTTTATAATCTCATTTCTTATGTGAAAGCTGCTTTGCAGAAGAAGAGAGGGATCCATATAGGATTCCGACAAAACACAATGTAAGGATGGCAATGGCTTGGCTTGTAGCAGGAGTTCGGGCAGGCGACTCTCTTGTGTTTCATTATTCTGGGCATGGCTCACAACAAAGGGACCGTGATGGTGATGAAGCGGATGGCTTTGACGAGACTCTATGTCCCTTGGACTTTGTAACTAATGGGATGATAGTTGATGATGAAATCAATGACACAATTGTTAGACCTCTTCCGCGTGGTGCAAAACTTACTGCAATTATAGATGCTTGCCACAGTGGTACTATGTTGGATATACCATTTCTTTGTAGGATGAACAGGTTGGTCCCTCGGCTCTCAATAGCAAGTCTTTTTGAGTCATGAGCCTGCTTTAGATTTTCCTAACTAAAGACTACAATTTAACACCCTTTGAGGTTGTAGGAGCGGACAATATGCGTGGGAAGACCATCGCCCTAGAACTGGTAAATGGAAGGGAACTAGTGGTGGGGAAGCGATTTCCTTTAGTGGTTGTGATGACAATCAGACATCTGCGGATACTGCTGTAATAACCTTTTTTTTTTCCCTTTCTTGCTTGCATATGTAGATTTTAACATATGAGTAATGAAAGTTTAATAATGGGAATGATATGAGGTGTGCAGGCTCTGTCAAAGGTCACTTCTACCGGAGCAATGACGTATTGCTTCATCCAAGCAATTGAGAAAGGACATGCAAGCACTTACGGGAGCATGCTTAATGCAATGCGTGATGCCATCCGCAACACAAGTAAGAACGATCTTGGTGGTGGCGTTGTTACATCTCTCCTAACCATGCTTCTGACAGGAGGAAGTAGTACTACTTTGACACAGGTACTGAGCATGTTACAAAAAGGAAATTTCTTTTATAAGAATCAAAATAATCTCTTTATCCAGGCAGTCCGTCGTGCATCAATTAATTCTCTTTTCCTTGGTTCTATAGTTATAGTAATCTAGACATTCGTAGGGTTGCGTTGCGTATCTAAACCTACTAGTTAGGACCTGCTTAAACAGAATCCTTACTGTGTTCTTGTTGTTGTTTGAATGTTTGGTTACGTAGTCCTTACTCGTTACCCATTTTACCATTTATTATCTCATAACTCAAGTACTCAACTATCTACAAGTCAAAGATAGCCTCGTCCTTACTGTATCAAGACATCCTACATCCGTTGTCCCCTTCACGTTTATGATAGGCACATTTTCACTCCATACTGTTCTTCCATGTCAATTCATCAGAAAGTCAGTAGAACCTAATACAGTTCTAGATAAAATTTGTAACAAGTGAGATTGGTAGTTATGCGATTTTATAAGCTTACATAAGTAATATCTGGTTGGCCATAATATCGCTGAATGAGAAACTAACAGAACCAAGATTCAAAGGGCACCCGTCTCTTAAGATCAACTAACTCATTTAACACAATCGTATAATTCCACCTCAGAACAGCATTTTTCCTTTACTTGTTAATTACTGTCCTGAAACCCCCTGATAACTTTTCTGTTCTATGTTGCAGGAACCTCAGCTATCAGCTAATGAACCATTTGATGTATATGCAAGACCTTTTACATTATGATAGCTGCGAACACCTGTATCATTGTTTATATCACAATTTTTAATCTTTTGTAACATAGTAACATATCGTATTTATTGTCGATTGTGCTACAATACGCTGGGTGTTGTATATCGATCTACAACTATTTGACAAGCTCTGTTTTGCCTATGCGGGGATAGAAACTTTATCGAGTGGACGATTGGTTGAATAACTGTCATTGCATTGAACCTTTTTTCATGGTTTGGTATTTGCAGTATCTTGACAATCTGTATACTGTATACAGATGTTCCCATTCTCAACAAGGCATTAGATTCTGATTAGTGAGTGTTATTGCTGACGAAATTATATCATGCGTGAATATGAAGCATTCTGATGCAGGCATATTGCATATAGAAGGATTCTGTCAACCCCTTATCATCATACTGCAAAGAGAATACTGTTGATTCTTTAACATTTGTGTATTATGTTAAGATATATGCTCGTATCCGATCTTATCTAATCGGATCATTTTAGCTCGAATAAATGTTTGATCAGATCAAAAAGTTGCAGTCGAAAAGAACAAGTTCTTAAAAACGTTGATTTCCTGCTTCAGTTACCATAATCACCACTGTCCGTTTTCCAAAGAAAGATGTTGCTGGTAAACTGTTCAAACTGCAGGGCTCAGTTACAACTCCCACCAAGAACCGCCACCATACGCTGCTCCCTCTGCCACACTGTCACCCGAGTTGCTGATTCCCGCTCCAGTTCTACTGCCCCACCAGCTTGTAACTCACACTACTCTCCTCAGCCCCATTATCAGCCGCAGCAACCTCGCCCTCCATCCTCTTCCACAGCTCGTCCTCCTAGGCTGCAGCGGCTGCTGGGGCTCCCTGGTGGGAGGAGGAAGAAGGCGGTGATATGTGGGATCAACTATAAGGACTCCGAATCTGAGCTTGATGGGTGTATCAATGACGCCAAGTGTTTCGAGTACCTGCTCATCAACCGGTTCAAGTTCCTTCACTCTGATATTCTTATGCTCACTGGTATGCTTGTGAACTCTTTTTCATTCGATTTCCGCGAATTGAATGATTTATTGTTTGTGAGATCATCTCATCCGTAAGGAGACTTTGCGTCATCTAGTCGATAAACCAGTATCTCAGTCTTAACCATTATATTATCGTATTAGTAAATCACAAGTATAAATTGGTGTATGTTTATTAGTTGTTGTATAGGCAGTACGGGAAAGGATCCTCTAGAGTTTATTTTATGTAGAGTTGGTGAAGTTTACCAAAACAAGTAATAAGACAAAATGAAAAGAATTTTAAGGGTCACAAATAAATTGTTAAAAAATTTATTCTTGTCTTTTTAGGCAAACTCTACCAAGTAGAGTTGATTTTCAACTCTAGAGGATCCTAACACAGGCAGTACTATATGCTAACACTTCATCAACTCACTCAATTTTTAATAAATTAAATTATGTATAACTATATCTTGGTTAGACAATTGATTTTGATTTGTTGTACGAGTATCTCAATCTTAACCATTATGGTATGCTCGTATCTCGTACGAGGTGTTATTGGTGTTTAGCTGTTGTAGGCTACATTGCTAGTACTTAATGTCTCAATACTTTCGGTGGATGTTTTTTTGCAGAAGAAGAGAGTGATCCATCTAGGATTCCTACTATACAGAACATAAGGAAGGCTATGGCTTGGCTAGTAGCCGGAGTTCGAACAGGCGATTCGCTTGTGTTCTACTACTCCGGTCACGGTGGACAACAAATAAACTACAACGGAGATGAACCGGACGGGTTTGATGAAACTCTGTGTCCCTTGGACTATAAAACGAATGGGGAGATAGTAGATGATGAAATCAACGACACAATTGTTAAGCCTATTCCTCGTGGTGCTAAACTCACTGCAGTCATAGATGCTTGCCATAGCGGCACTGTGTTGGATATACCATTTCTCTGTAGGATGAAGAACAAGTTAGTCCAACACCGATCCTCCGAGGCTCCAAACTAATATCTACAAATAGCAAGGAACTCTCACATAGACAAATGAGACCGTCTTATGAGACTAGAGTAGTAGACACTAGACAATATCTAAGAGATAATTAACGAGCATATGAAACCGTCTTAAACAAGCTTTTGTGATTTGACGAGTGTGTCTTTGTTGTAGGAGCGGACAATATGATTGGGAGGACCATCGACCGAGATCAGGAAGATGGAAGGGTACGAGTGGTGGGGAGGCTATTTCCTTCAGTGGATGTGATGACGATCAGTTATCCTCGGATACTTCGGTACTGATCTAATTAATCATACATTATCTTGTCGAATTTTGTTGCTTCTAATCCACATTGCTATTAATCGAAGTTTACTTATAGTATCGGACATTCGGGTATACGAATGCAGGCTTTGTCAAAGGAGGCATATACGGGAGCAATGACGTATAGTTTCATCCAAGCGATTGAGGGAGGGCATGCCAGTTCTTACGGGAGTATGCTGAATGCCATGAGGAATGTCATTCGCAACGCTAACAAGATCGATCTTGCAGGTAGCCGTAAAGATGTATTTTCTACACTTCTCACCATGTTTCTTACCGGTGGAGGAAGTAGCAGGGCTAATCTTAGACAGGTACAAACTTAACAGTAAATTCTTGTTCAAATTCAGTCACTACATTAGTTTGATCAGAAATAATCTGTTTTTTAACTTCTTTTGGTCATTGTCTTGAAAATTAATAAATAATAGTCTTAGACAAAGAACAAGCTGGTCCATTGCAGAGAGTAGAGACTGCAGTATAAAAAATTGTGTTCTTTGATTTTTCTGCAGGAACCTCAGTTGTCTGCTAATGAGCCGTTTGACGTCTACGCAAGGCCATTTTCACTATGATGAGCAATTAAGCATGAGCATGGCCAATATACGCAAATTGTAAACAAAAATTGTAATGTGATGCAAGGTATCCTAATCCTATCAATGTTCGACTATGTGCAATTCGAAGAAAATTTAACGTGATGTTAGATACTATACAAAGTTTCACATGAGATCATCGTCACACTAACTCGATATAAGACTATTTCATGATAAGTTATTAATTACTCGTATACCTTAATGATCCAACATCCTGATTTCCGAGTTCTTTTTGGTTACAAGACGAAAAGCGAAAGAAAGATTTAGGAGAAAAGTAAAGACTTGATTTAAACAAAATCAAAGCCAACCATTTTGCATTAACTTACTCAAACTCTACTTGGAAACTTCAAAGTCAAGATTTATCCAACAAAGCTTCATAAATGTCTCGCATCTCAAAATATCATCTCAAGATACACTTCTTCTTGCTCTTGTCCAAGATAAGACTGACTGACTTACAAATATTTTACTATAATGACGTCAACCGCCGCCGTACTCCCGGTGGTTTTCTTACTAAGCTTCTGTCTTCACGGCGGCGCTCATGTGAACGTCTGGCCAAAACCAACAAAGTTGGTGTGGACCCAACCAAACTCCGCCGTCCTCGTCGACGACTTCACCATCATCCTCCCACAAAACCACCACCACCGCCACCTCGCCGCCGCCGTCAGGCGGTACCAAACCCAGATCCTGTCGGAGCTCCACCACCCACTAACAAACCCACCGGAGCTAGACTCACCACCGTCCACTTTATCCCACCTGAAGATCACGGTGGCGGACACGGCGGCGATCCTCCAACACGGCGTGGACGAGTCCTACAACTTAACCATCCCGGCGGCGGGGGTGGGGGCGGAGGATACGGCGGTGTTGGAGGCGGCGACGCCGTGGGGGGCGATGAGGGGATTAGAGACGTTCTCGCAGCTGGTGTGGTGTCAACCCGGCGACCACCTGCGGCGGCGGCGGGTGGCGGTGGGGTTGGAGATATATGACGGTCCATTGTTTGGACATAGGGGTATAATGTTGGATACTTCTAGGAATTATTACAGTGTGGATGATATACTTCGTACAATTTCGGCTATGAGTGCTAATAAACTCAATGTGTTTCATTGGCACATTACTGACTCTCATTCGTTTCCTCTCGTACTTCCGTCGGAGCCGAATCTCGGGTTTCGAGGCTCGTATGGTCCGTTTATGCAGTATACTCCGTCTGATGTTGCTCGTATTGTTGAGTTCGGGTTTGATCATGGTGTTAGAGTTGTTCCTGAGATTGATGCCCCTGGTAATAACGGTTTCTCCTTTTCTTTGTTTTAGGGTACGGGCTGGTAAAAGTTGATACGACACGATAGTTTAAAAAGTTTATTTTGTTTTGCAGCGCATACAGGGTCTTGGGCAGGAGCGTATCCAGAGATAGTTACCTGTGCAGGGGAGTTTTGGTGGCCTGCAGGGTCGGATTGGGGAGACAGGTTAGCCTCGGAACCGGGAAGTGGTCAGCTCAATCCATTGCATCACAAGACCTACCAAGTTGTCCGGAACGTTATGAAAGATGTGCTGTCACTATTTCCTGACAATTTTTATCACAGTGGTGGAGACGAGGTCGTTCCCGGGTGCTGGACGTCTGATCCTGATATCAAAGCATTTTTATCAAACAGCAGCAATACTCTTTCTCACCTGCTAGAGAAATTTGTTAGTAATACTCTACCTTACATTATCTCACAGAATAGGACCAGCATTTACTGGGAAGATGTTCTACTAGACGCGACCATCCGGGTGCAGGATCAGTCCATTTTACCCCCTGAACACACGATATTACAGACGTGGAATGGCGGCCCCAGCAACACCAAACGGATTGTGTCAGCAGGCTACAGGGCCATTGTTTCGTCGTCTGACTACTACTACCTGGACTGTGGTCATGGCAGTTTTGTCGGAAATGACAGCCAATATGATCAACCTCCTGGTACAGACCAGGGGAATGGTGGATCATGGTGTGGCCCTTTCAAGACCTGGCAGCTGATATACAACTATGATATCACGTATGGGCTGACTGAGAAGGAGAAGAAGCTGGTGTTGGGCGGTGAGGTCGCACTGTGGTCTGAGCAGGCTGACGGAACTGTCCTTGATTCAAGGCTGTGGCCTAGAGCTTCTGCATTGGCTGAAGCCCTGTGGTCTGGAAACCGTGATGCTGCTGGCAAGAAAAGATATGCGGAGGCAACTGATCGGCTAAGCCAGTGGCGGCATAGGATGGTTGGCAGAGGGATCGGAGCTGAGCCCATTCAACCACTCTGGTGTGCTCGGAATCCTGGCATGTGTAACACTGTCCATGCTTCTGGTTAATTTATACAATCATAGTGCCTACATCTTATCCTGGTCATTCTATGTTGCTATCAGAGCATCGGGCTTGTAATGCATTGTCAATTTGACAATACTGTCTTTTGGCACCCAGTGGCTAGACTCTGGAAAAATCTGCCAGAATTGAATAGTCGAATACTACTAGTCCTCACCGAATAAAATGATGTGCACCTTGTTGACATCGACAATGGTAATTGTAGCCCTCAATCAATCGAGGAGAAAAATGTTCATTATGGGAGAAGTTTAAGACTAAGGCTTCCTATCCACTCTTTGTTTGAATGGGTAAATACAACAAGCAGCAGCTACCACCAGTGTTCCTTAACAATGACTTACACCGAATGTATCATTCGAACAATGTAAGAAAACAAGAGTAATAGAATCACAATAGGAAATCCCCAAACATAACATACAGAACAGTTTACAAATCACTTGTATCAAGACTTCTGTTGCTCCTATAATGTTCCTGTAGTTGCTGTAAAGTGTGTTTTGAACATTAACTTTTCTTCGTCTCAGTCATTGGGTAAATGATTAGCCCCTGAACTGCAAAAGTATTTGAAGATTGCTCCCGTTTGGCAGTCCCAACAATCAATATGGCCTGTACCGCATTGGCCTTCTGGGAGCCCTTCTACAAAAGGAAACCAAAGGTTATGAAATCAGTGACGGACTAGGATCAAAATGAAATCACGAGAACCAGGATCAAAATTTATAAGGCACTGTAATAAAGTCCTAGTCCCTACCGCATACGCTATACGTGCATGACAATGAATCCAACCTCAACCTGAGTCTAATAACTTCAACGCTGCCTAGGAATGATGAAGTTAAGTAAAAGCAGTTATGGGCTTATGGCTTCTAAGGGAAGTTTTAGATACTCAACCATCATAAAACAACATACTCCATCATTACTTCAACTATTCTGCATATATCGGCTATTTTATCTACTTCATGTGTTCTGCAGTTTAGCTATCAATTGCTAATCAAATTGAAAGCCTGTATTATTAAAGCAACTTGTGAGCCATTTTGTTTTATTCCATTGTATATCAAACCACAGATTAGCGAGTCTTTGGGTCCATTAGGAACGGAAACAAATTTATCCAACCACAACTTTCAAGATATAACTTCCCACTGCAGTTACCAAGTATAACACATTGTTTTAAAGTTCTTCCAAAACAACATATACTTGACTTCATAAGGTTTAACAGTTAACCCTATTTCCCTACATCTCATTCTGGATATAAAATGAAAGGTGATTCTCGCAGTTGTGAGTTTGTGACTCTTGTGAGATACTAGTATGTGTCAATTGTTAGTAAATATTATGACAAAAGAAAGCCCTACCCGTAACCATATGGAGAATACATGGGACCCCCCATGAAAGGCCTCCTGGGTCTGCCGCCATATGGGCTTGGTCGTCTTCCTCGGAATTGTTTCATCCCCGGAACATTTGTCCTCTTGGCGGAGACCTAAGTGAATTGCAGAAGGATCAATATTCAATTGTAATTTGGTAGAACACACATAACAAGTAAGCGAGTTGTACGCTTCGTACCTTCAATTGACGACCATGGAGTTCAGACTCGTTAAGTAAAACAGCATTCTGAACAGCTTCAACTTCAATGAACTCCACGTAAGCAAATCCCTTAGGTTGACCAAACTTGTCTGTCAAAATGGTCACTCTATTCACAGTTCCACATGACTGGAAATGTTGTTGAACTTCCTCAGGGGTACATGCATAGTCAACCTACACATAAATGCAAAGAAAAAGAGTTAGAAATGCAAATAGAGAGAGTTAACAGACAAATCACCTATTCTGGAAGAAAAGAAAAAAAAATGACTCAGAGCAATTATCGAAGGAGACTACTCCGACTAGCATAATCAGGTGATAGGAAATCCTATTTGGAAGAAATGATACAGAACTTTCAAACAAAAGGTGAGGTGATAGACAGGATGAGGAAAAAACAATGAAAAACCCTCAAAATCATTTAAGCATGAAGAATCATGACTCTGAAAAGTTGATCGACAACTTGGGCACTACAACAGATTTTGTAGCAAACAAATTCTCCCTAGAGCTAGTTACTTAATTGGCCAAAAAGCATACCATCTCACATAATCAATATACATTTTGGACAAAATACTGAAATTTCTCTATCCCAAAGCTCCTGTAGTCCTGTCCACTAGCTATTTTCCGCTAGTTCTTAGTGTTCCTGTGTCAAATTTTTACCTATTCCATCAATGTAGAATTTGGGTACACTCCTATGTTTTAAATTTGCACAAATGGTTCCTAATTATAATTATTAAAAAAAACCTCAGTAAGAAATAGACTAGCCAGTCGATTCCTCTCACATGAAACCACCAAGAGCAACAGTCCTATCTATCACGTGTAAGTGTAAAAATTGACTGCATCTTCAGCAAGTCTAATCCTACGAAGTTCACCCTAATGCCTCAAAAAACACTCATGCACCAAGCAGGGTAAGGGGCCTTGGGCTTACACAGTGGTTGGTCAGAAGAGGATGTCCGAAATCAACCCTTAGCCAGGAGGCCGAGGACGGCTGTCAAATACTTAAAGACAACAGAGTGACAAAAGATTCAGAAGTCATTTTGATTAGGCCATTCTATCCAAGCAATAGGAAGGCTGAATATTTGGCTTTTATAGAAAGGTCAAATGGGAATGAAGTCATTTTCATGGCGTACACAAAACGGTTACTAGATGACGAATCATGTTAGCCGACCCCAAATCATTTTGGGAATAAGGCTTGGTTGTTGTTGTTGTTGTGTCAAATGAGAATGAGATAATTAAATGGGAAAAAAAATATTAAAAATTAAAGACTGAAACATTTCAGTTCAGTTGAGGGTAAGGTAGAAGACAGTGACACTAATTGTGAAACATGTTTGATTCATATTGTTCACCAATAGCCCTAGAGATCACACAGACCCCCAGGCATTGTCTGCTTCAGATTTCCAAATAACAGCTAGATTATAACATTGCCAGGATCAGAGAGCACTAGTGCAGGAAACAAAATATGGGCACACAATCCTTCCTTCTAGATAAAGGAATCGATCGGTCATCATCTCAGGGGCTATCTATTTCAGTAAACTTCCCAAGTTCATTGATACAAGATAATAACAATAACATACAACATACATGAGGTAAGGAAAGTTACAGATTTATAGGCAACATCCAGGAACCATACAACAACAGAGCAAGCCAGCTCTATTATCGGAGGTCCCAATTTCTCTGTTGCAATAATTCTCCCAATAAACTTTGAACCCATATCAGGCATTAAATAAGGAATATACAATTTCAAAAAGATTGTCAAAATCTGCTTCAAAACAAGAAGCAAGAGCCTGCTAGCCACTGCAAATTCGCAAAATTACAGACCACCTTATACAAACCACAACTGACATTTCTTGAAAACGAAATCACAGACCAACCAACAACCACGCCTTAGTCCTAAAATCAGAGACCTAGGAAACAAAATGTCTTTCTAAATATCAACCTATGTACAGAAAGGCAACTAATGACGTCATCAAAGTCATTCCTAATCTTCCATGTATTAAGAGGCAACAGGTAATAGATGATCAATGTTGGTAAATGAGATAATCAAGCAGAGGCTCTCTATCTTCTAAGATAGCCTACTAGTTCTGGATTTTTATTTGCAAAACCTTATCTAGAATAATGAGGAAAGATGAGACAAAAAAGTTACATCTGCAAGTAATGCAAGGATGACTCTCATAATGAGGGGAATTAAATCAAATAATTTCTTCGAAATAAGATTCTGATCAAATCAGGAGAAAATGTTCTTCAGTGTTGTCCCTTTACAAACATGGCAGTGCATCATCACAGATACGATACATGGTCAGCCAAAAGCATTACTTTTCAAAATTAAGAATTTCTGAATCATAGAGGATGAATAACAATAATACTAATAGACCAGGAAGATAGAAGTGCACTCACATTGCCAACATATATTGATCGAGCATCAACCTCCTCCTTTTCAGCTTGACTAGGATTCGTACTGGCAGATTCTTCATATGAAAAATATATTGATCAGACCTTTCATCCGAACAATAGACTACAAAATATGAATATTACAGCACATAATTCTTAAGGAACGTGTTTAAAGCCCTCTAAATTCAGACAGAGGCTCCTGACATATAAGGAGCTGCATAGAGATTCAGCACAAAAATTCTATATTCACTCCATATTTTGCAAGGACATGAACTACTGCATACCCCTAAAACATTGTCTTTTTGGTTTCTCAAAACAATTGACCACCACTGTCACATGGCAAGTCAACTTACAGCATTCGCGATTTACCCGCACCCAAAAGTGGCAAACAAAAAGGAATCATGGGAGTGTAACAAATATGTCTCGAGTATAGAGGGGCATCAGACACAGGAACTCTTAACACAAGGAACGTAAAACTACAAACCATCATCATACTTCCACCATCGAATTTACTCCCATAAAGAAACGTAACTCATCCTCCACATTCAAACAACCCCCACATTCGACAAAAGCTGAATAACACCTACACCTTCACTCACACATCACATATCTATGCTCGCCTTTCCCCACCATTTGCTCGAAAGCATATCTAGGTCAAAAATCAACTAAAACCGTACTACAACGACAATACTTTCCACGATTCTATAATCATTCCACAGTCGAGGTCGAACACGAGAACACACAAAAAATCGACAGGCATTGAGGATTAAAGCAAGAATCAACCAAAAACCCCTAATTTATCATACCTACTAATTACTAGCAGTACATAACTGTCACACGCCAAGTCGTAATCAAGAAGCTACACAGCAACATTCAATTAAATAAGAACTTAATAAAACAAGAATTAAATTGAAAAAAAATAAAAAGAGGGGAAAAAAAAGATGAAACCTTGAGAAATGCCCATTTCTTGCTCAACTTTAGCCTGCATTTCACGAAGAGCACCAGATTCTTCCTCAAGCTCCTCAAGCCGCTTCTTCATCTCTTCAAGATTCTGCTCAAAATTAATTAAATTAGGTCAAAATAAATGGGGCGAAAATTAATCGAAGGGAGGAGAGAGGAGAGAGAAAAAAAGGAGGAGATAAGAGACCTGAGGCTGTGGATCTCCAGCTTCGTCGGTGTCGGGTTCGGTTTCTCCGTCGTATGGAAGCTCGCCTTCGTCGCCGTAGTTGTCGTTTTCCGGTGATTGAACTTCGGGGTGCTCCATGGTCGCGGTGGTGGTGACGGTGACGGTGGGGGAGAGTAGAGTGTAGAGGAGTTTTTTTGGTTTGGGGGGAGGGGGTGAAGTGTGGCGCGGCGTGTGTTTAGCTTTGGACTATGGAAAACTGGAAACAGCAAAAAATTTAGTACTCTTTCCCTTTTCAGTTGCTTGCTCTTTTTAATCTTCTAAAAGGCTCAACAAATGTTCATGTTTCGTTTAGTTTCACTTTGGAGAACAATAATGGAATTGGGGGTCGATATTAATCATTCACGTCCAGTTTCGAGGGGTAATAGCGTTTTATAGGGAAAATGGTTTATAAGAAGATTTTCAATCTGTTTGTGATTGGTTAATGTAGCAACGAAATGGACATGTTGAACTTAGTGGATGTGTTTTCTATTTGGTATGTAACACGGAGTATTGATTATGGGTTATACGATGAGTATCAAACCACTTGAGTGATACTTTGTCCAAGGGACTGAGGAGGTTAGGTTAGTCGAACGATGTTATTGGCTCGAGGATATAAGGTGAACGAAACATTTATATATCCACAATTTTGAAACCTAGGTTGTCTTCGGTGTGAGAGTTATGAGTATTGCAATTATCCACATTAAAATGAACTGAGATTGTGTAGTTAACTTTTTAGGAGGGAAAGATGATCAAGCGATCTAATGTCAAGGAAGCAATTATGTAAGATGCATATATCTCATTAATTAAACTTGTGTAAATGTGAAATTTGTAATTAGCAAACTTTCAATTTTTTTTTCTAAAGAAAGGAAACAACACACAAAATTACGTAATTGTAGCCTTGTGGTTGTAGTAGCAAGTATATTCAGTGCTATCTAGACCGAGTACCCTAATTTAATGTGGGGCAACGTGAATCGGTTTATTACTCTTTGTACAAAAATAGTTTATTTAGAAAAATGAAACTTACAAAATAATCTAAAAACTCGTGACACTAACTATAAGGAATCAAGAACAATATCTTGTGCAATTGTGCTCCTTGATGACACGCCAATTGAAGGCCAAACTTTGTCACCCTTTGCTACCGCCACAGTTGGATCTCGTCTCTCTTTGAGATCTCCTCTTCCCTAATTAACCACCCTCATCCTCGACCCCAGAATCACCCAAAGTAGCCCCATCTACATTAATTTGAAGACACCCTTCTACAACGGACTCCACATCTCCCCCTCACATCATCCGTTTGCCTTCGCCATCTCCCTTTCGCCTATACCATCTTTCTCATTGCATTCCATACTCCACCAACAATAACATTACGGAGTACTAAGTTACTTAGTGCATACCAATGTAAAACACGTTTAATAATAACTTCTGTAAATATTTAGATTCACAATCACACAATACCAATGTAAAACACGTGGCTAACAAACCCGTCCAAAATTGCTTTCCGGCAGCTCCTTCCCTGCACATTTTCTATTGTCGTAAGTTGACTCTTCCTCATTGCATTTGCGTTGTTATTGTTTTGTTACGACTTCGTAATCCATGCGTTACGATTCCGCAATCCAATAACTCCCGGAACTCCCAACTCTCTCCAACACATCACACGAACTTCCCACTTAATTACGTTTTCACCCCTCCTTTTTTTCAACTCTCTATCCTCAGATGCTGGACAACAACAGCCACCACCTCCACACCCCCGCCTTCAAATCCCCAAAATGCCCTCCCCGCCACTCTCCTCTAACCCCGACGCAACATCCGACGGCGCCGCCGAGCGCCGCCTTCGAGATGCCGAGGAGCGTCTTAAAGAAGCCATAGAGGAGCTCCAGCGCCGCCAGCAACGTCGCGCGGCGGCGGTGGCGCGTGGAGGTCAATATCCACCGTGCGACCACCCCGATAACGAGTCATGTGTCGCTCACGCTATTGGAAATCTCTGTCAGAGCTTCCTTCTCTCTTACGGCGTCCGCGTTGGCATCGGCATTCTCCTACGCGCCTTCAAGCTCGCGCGTGGCCAGTCGTATTCTTCACTCCTCGATCTCAAGGTCTTCTCTCTTTCTTTCAATTTGATTTTTTTTTTAATTCGCCGATTTAATCATCATTTTGTAATTTAATTCATATTTTAATTCTTAATTGTTCTTGTTATCAAATGATTAGTTGAAATCATTAGTTTAATCTCCAAAATTTGGTTTAAAATGTTGTTTGTGGCGATTTCAATTTTGTAATGTGAATATATTCATATAATTGTCGATAAATCATACAGTAATGTTTTTGTGATTAGATATTATTTGCTCGAAATTCGAGTCCGGAGTCGTAAGTATATGTAGAACGTACTTCTAGAGTTCTATGTGTGTAATAGAATACTGCTTGATGAGTAGTAACAATCAGTCAATCACGATGTTGACGAACATGAATAGTTTGAGGTCGGCTAACACGAATTTTGGTAGAAGGAGAGACAGAACAAATACGAGGTTGAAAGAGAGACAATGCCTTTGGAAAATGAGTGTGAAGGTATCCTAGAAAGACTGGGGTGGATGTTAAGGTAATTTAAGGGTTTGTAGATATTAGAACACAGATGGCAGTGTCAAGACTGTCTCATACGTGAGTTGGCGTGTGTGTCCGGGTTGAGCTTCTCCAACAAGCCCTTTTGGTGAGGGTCAGCATTGTCACAAGTTTTGTAGAGGTGTATAAGAATAAGTCGAGAGTGGTGAGCCAGTGTATAGTTTATGCCTTTCTTGTTCTCATTGATGCGATGAACTTGATGTACATTGTACTGTTGAATTGGAGTTTTAACTTTAAGCTTAAATAAGATATAAAATTCGCCGCTAGCAAGAAATCCTAAGCCACCATTTTAGGAAGTCATTTTATGCCTCACATTTCGACATGGACATCGACATAAATGACACTCAGAAGTTTATTTTTTTATTTTTTTATTTTATTTTGATAGGTTAAATGGCACTCAGAAGTCAGAAACAAGAATTTAGTGAGTATGGTTTGGAGCTGTAACAGACTAGTAATGAGAATCGATTCGACATGAGCTTTTTTCTATTTAAGCAAGACCATGATTACCCCTTGCATTAGGAATTGAAAGTTTGATTGTGGACCAAACTTAAATGTCTATCTTTTAAATTAGCTGGTTGTGGATTTTTTTGGATAGAGTGATCCTATACGTACCTTAAATGTTTGCAATAGTTCCCGTGAGTCACTATTAGCTCTCCGAAACAATCCTCAAGCCTCCAACTGACCTACTTTTCTTTGTGCCCAAAAGGAGTGCCAGAGGTTAGCTTTGGTGTGCCAAGAGTAGTTTACTAAATCTTCCTCGACACAGATAATGTCGGTGCCCCTCCTTTTACATATAATTTGCTTCATAGACTAACATCTGTTTTTGCTCTTGTTTCCTGCACATTGTCTGACGGTGTTTGTTAGGATGTGATCTATTGGCAATCCACCTATGTCACACGATAACTCACTTTATCTGCAGTTATAAGCTCTGTGGGTGAAATTTCAGCTTCATTTTCTACTGCATATGTCATGTTTTCAGAATTAGAGTATTGGGACTGCATAGTTGCCATTTAACGCATTTTTTGCTTTCAGCCTAAAATAAGTACAAATAAAATAGCCTATATACCCCAGAGGCCCTGACAAAGCCTCTATTTTGACAGGCTAACGGTGTTCACCAGTAGTTTAATATATTGAATAAAGACTGATCTTCAACATTGTTCTATTGTGAGCAGCAACTTGTTTCAGAAAAGGACTTGATTGTAAGAGAGGAAGCATGTCGCGTAGGGTTGCTTTTTGGTGGTTTCACTGGCTCCTATCATGCCCTTAGATGTTTATTGAGGAAGTTGAGGAAAAAGGAAACCTCTTTCAACGCGTAAGTGTCAATGTAGTTTTCCTTGGCTTTTTATATAAATTTAATAGGCATGCAGTTAGTATAGTTTAAAAACTTATCTGAAAACCATGGTATATTTCAAATTGGTAACTTTGTAAAGGTGATGATGGAGCAGAATCTTAGCAGGCTCTATTGCAGGCTTGTCTATTTTAGCTCTAGACGACTCCAACCGCAGGCGTACTCTTGCTTTGTATCTTTTGGCTAGGGTTGCTCAGGTACCTTAAAGAGCTTATTAGCTTCTTGTTATTTGTTTTTTCAAGAGTCACCAATAGTAGAACACTAGAACTTTTCTTGCCAAGTCACAATGTTTTCTTTCATCTGCTGCCAGTGTGCTTACAATTCTGCCAAATCGAAGAACAAATTTCATTTCTGGGGGAGTCACTGGAGACATGGTGATGCATTACTTTTTTCCTTGGCATCCGCTCAGGTAAACTGTGGTCCACTTCTATTATTACCTTTTGAAGACATTTAGATAGGCTGTTGGAAAACCGTATGCTGTATATGTTTCTTAAATCCCGAGAAGTTATGTTTTGTAAACTTTTCTCCTGTTACAACACTTTAAGAGGGACCTTGTACGAGCCATATGAATATCAATTGAATTTGAGATTTGGCGTCTTCTTTCTTTAGCTGCCTCTGCAACTAAGCTCAAAAGCTTTAAGTAGCACTAGACTAGGTGGACCAGCTCGAATACAAGCTGCTAGTACGGCGGCGCCTATGGCAAAGAACTAGGCTTGGCTTGGTCAAAAGGAAAAACCTCTTTATAATTGTTCTACACATGTACTACCCTCCTCCCTATTTGAGGCCTCTTTTGTGTTAGGGTGATTATGATGTGATGCCATATTACTGTATTAGACAGACCTTACGGGTTTACCTAAAATCACACCATTCTTATAGTAGTCACAGCCTTTGTATAAGTGTAAAACTTTAGATATCTAACTAAACTCCATTATTCGAAGCATACTTTTTTCTTAATTGTAACTGATGTCATATCTTTCCAGATCTGTTTAATATGAGTTGCTTTACACAGATCATGTATGCATTTATAATGCGCCCCGAGAGCTTGCCAAAATCATATCAAGATTTCATTCAGAAAACAGGGCCAGTGGCAAAGCCTGTGTACAGAGCTGTTAGAGACTGCTGTAGGGGCGGCCCAGTAGATGTGGCATCATTGTCAGCATACTTGTCAAGTAAAGGGGTCCAAAACTCGGTGTCACTTGAAGAGTTCCCCTCCATAATTCCCTGCTCTATGATTCATCCTGGTACCCAGTCATGTCTGGCTCACAATATGAATGCAGCATCAGCTACTTTCAGGAAAACTTTTCCTCTGTATTTCTCACTGACCTTTGTACCCTTTGTTGTTCTGCATCTACAAAAGGTACTGCCATTGTTATGTGATTCATTCCCATACATATTAAATTACATAGGAAGAAGGATGATGTACACCAATGCTAAATGTCTTGTTATTTCTGTGTGTTTGATACCTTTTAAGCACGTTTGATGAATGTTTATATACTTTTTTTAAGTGCTGAGTAAAAAAATCACTGATTCCAATTTATAGAGCTCATGTTAAAACATTGAAGCAGTTTTACAGTCATTAATCGTGACACCTTTCCTGTGTGTAGTTCTTGGACACTCCAGCCCGAACTTGTTGGCTTGCTGTGAAAGGTGCTGTCCGCTCAACCACATTCTTGTCAGCTTTTGTTGGGATTTTTCAGGTACATGTTTATATAAGTATATTGTTGTGCTTATTGTATGTTATCTTGGGTTACTCAATTAGTGCGCAACTCTTGATTTCGCATACATATGTGCAGGCTGTCATTTGTTTACACAGAAAGGTGGCATCAAAAGACCACAAGCTTGTATATTGGGTCTCAGGTGGACTTGCTGCTCTGTCTGTCCTGTTGGAAAAGAAAAGTAGGCGAAAGGAGCTTGCTTTATATGTACTTCCTCGTGCTTCGGATTCACTATGGTATATATTGGTCAACCGCCATTTACTTCCAAAAATAAGAAATGCTGAGGTAGTCTTCAACATCCAGTTCCCAGTTTTTTTTTATTTTATTTTATTTTATTTTATTTTATTTTATTTATTTCACAGGTGAGATTTATTATTGAAGTATCTGAAAAATTGGTATCTGCATTTGGTACCTATGGACAGGTAGCTTTATTCTGTGGGTGTATGGGTGCGATAATGTATTATTTAGAGCATGAGCCGGACACAATGGCTCCATTTCTTCGGGGCTTGATACGTCGCTTCCTTGCAAGCCGGATTAGTAATCCCAGTCCTCCACCAAACCATAATGCTTCATATACATATCTACCGTCTCTTGATGCCACAGAAAAGCCGAGATTACAGGAGGATGGAGAAGGTGCAAAGACAACTTCTGAGAAGTACAACCTTGAATCTATACCAGGACTCTGATGACCTAATGTTTTGAAGCTGTAGCTTATCCCTTGATTCTTTCGACAAATTTGTCTGCTGTGTTTCTTCTGGCACGTTTGAGTCATTCCATTTCTAATTGGGTGATTAACCTGGCACTTTGGAGGTGTTGATTCAGGAAGATCAGGACAACGGTAGCAGAAGATAGTGCCTTGAAATATTTGGTGTCTTCACAGCCTTAGTTGCTGCAATAGCATACTGACCATTGCCGTACGTATTATGATGTAAACCTTTCTTGTCAACTACCACATCAACTGAATCTGGAATCATTTGTCTAAGGCTGGTGTTGTGGTATGACAAAGATCTAATGATTTGTGATGTGTAGGAAATGAATACAGAATGCCCACCGGTATGGTGAATATTGTACTTGTAATAGTCGATCGATATGCATTTGTGAAAACGGTGTGCTTGCAAAACTATTTGTATTACTCACTGTTAGTTGATATCCGAGTACATCACTGTACGAGCCATCGATTTCATACGCGTGCCATACATTCATCAAGTAGCTGAACTAATGAGCTTATCAGAGTTGACTTGAGTTATATATCTAGTGATAGTTTAGCAATAATATTAGACGACCCACATTTGAGTCATATAGAAAACATTTTGTGAAGACTCAACTTGTGTATCAAGTAACATGCATATATGGTTGTCATAGGACAATATTTCTATATTTAGCACACATGAAATTTATTAATTTGCATCTAAGTGGTCGTTTGGTTGCATACGAGAATTTGGAATTCCCGTGCAATTTCACTTCCTATGAATTTCTAATTCACGGGATTTTCCCAAAGTTGTTTGGTTAAATGTAGGAAGTAAATTCATGTAGGAATTGCCAATTACCAAGGGGGGGCTAGGTAAGCCAAAGCAACCGATAGTAATTTAGTTTTTTGAAGGTCAACTAAAAATAATGTACAAGAAAAAAGATATGTATACAATTCTTTTGGAACAAATAAATTTTTGTAAGAAATTTACGTCTCCTTGTAGCGCTCTGTGTCTCATTTCGTGTCCCACATTATGTATCACATATTCACACCAATTAGAATTTTGCAATCGACTAATTCTTCAAAGTAAAATGAATTTATTAAGGTTCGAATATGAAATTTAAGAATTCTATCTAATTGTTGCGGTACATAAAATGGGAAACAAGATACGTCTCATCATCATCATGTAAGATATTCCATGAGACTGTCTTACTCCGATCTAGAACAACTCAATACTAGTACATTAAAGAAATGTTTCAGCACACAAATTATCTGAGTTTATAACTTTCTTATTTCGCAATCCAAACAATTAAGTTATTTCTAGCCGGAAGCATTATATACTTTTCAACTTGCTTTGTTTAATGTAATATTTCCTTTTTTGAGCATTATTTTTGTTTTTCCAATTGAATCTATACATTTTGTGGATCTATACACTGCTCCGGCCATCTAATTAGAAAAAAAAAAAAAAAAAAGTCAATTCTTATATCTCGGGCAAATGAACATACAATATAATCTAGTTTTGTCTACCGATAATGTAATCAGCAAGAGCAATCAAGGGCATAGCCTTCTGAGGATCAAAACCAAGTAGGTGTTGTTTAGCTTCGTTATTCAGTCTCTCAGCATACTCCTTAGACTTTTCTATCCCCATCAATTTAGGGAATGTCACCTTATTTGCTACCAAATCCTTCCCTGCAGTTTTCCCAATTTCCTCGGACAATTTGGTCACATCCAATATATCATCAACAATTTGGAACAACAACCCAATCACCCTCGCAAACCTCCTCAACCTCTCCACGTCCTCGTCGCTACCACCCCCTAAAACCGCCCCCAAAACGACCGCTCCCTCGAGCAATTTAGCCGTCTTATGGATGTGAATAAACTCTAGCTCCTCGATCCCGACCCCTTCATCAACCCCCTCTAGAGTAATATCAACTACCTGTCCAGCGACGAGCCCCTCCGGCCCAATAGCACGGGCAAGTTCCCCGATGGCCCGGACGACTTTCCCAGCGGGGACCTTGCCCGGCGGGGTGGCCTTCGCCAGATGCTCAAAGGCGAAGGCCAAGAGGGAGTCCCCAGCGAGGACAGCAACGTCCTCTCCAAACACTTTGTGATTGGAGGGCTTCCCTCTACGGAGGTCGTCATTATCCATGCATGGGAGATCGTCATGGATAAGACTCATGGTGTGAATCATCTCTACTGCGCAGGCTGCTGCCATCGCTGTAGTTTCCTCGCCGCCTACGAGCTCGCAGGCGGCGAGACACATCATTGGTCTTACCCTCTTTCCACCCGCAAGTAATGAATACCTCATCGCCTCGTGGATGATCTCCGGGTATCTCACCGGCATCGCTTTGTCCAACGCTTCGTTCACCCTTTTCAATCTCTCCACCATGTATTCCTTAAAATCAAACTGGGGTCTGCTGTTTTGGTGAGTGAGGATTATCGTAGAGTTTTTGGACATTTTTCCTCTTAGAAGGAGGTAGAGAGAAAATGGAGGACATAAAATGAGTAAAGCACCTTTTTGGTTGTTCCCATATACTCGTACATATATACGAGTATGAACGTACCACTTATATATAGTTGCCCCATATATAAGGCCGGTTTAATTCGATGTATCTTCAAATCATGATTATAATCAATGAATTTATTCTAATTTTTCGTTATTCATTCGTCTTTGTCATAGCGATTCAAATCAGATCAGAACAATTTAATCCTATCAAACGAGGCTTTATTCAATGTTCATAATAATTATTCTGGATATATGTTATGCACTTATACGCGTCATTAATTAATGCATGTTTGCATTGAAAAAAAAAAGTTGCATTTGATTGCCAACGATGGTAAGATTATATTTTGCTAATTTCATTCGATATTAGGTTATGCGTGGTTGGAGGTATTATGATAACAATTTATTGGAGTGAAATGTAATGTAACAAGCGAGTAAAAGGGTCACAAGGGGGAAAGAGAGTAATTGATTATAACCAATGATGTAATGATAATTACATAGGTTTTAGTTAAGAATGGTGATTACCTTGCTCTTAATGGAGATCTCATTACATGTAATAATGAGGATTACATCCAACCTGTCCACTCTCTATTATTTTTGGGCTAAACGGGTGGTAATGGTGATTACATATTTACATTACTCCCCTACAACCAAACAAGCCCTTAATGTTAAGGTGAAATTAATCCGTTTAACCCTAGACCCTAGTCTCCGATAGTAAAGCCATGACAGTAAAAGTTACTACAAAATATTGACCGTAGTAGTTAAATTGAACTACATACCATGCTAGAGACCGACTTTAGCTATCAATTAGCGACCAATTGACGACGAATATAGGTAGATCATAATATATGGAAATATTTTCTAGACTTCTATAATATACATATGTGATGCAGAGCAAGGGAGAAACTTAAAAACTAGCATGAGTACTGAGTACAAGTTTAAGAATTGCATGCTCGGGTGCGTGGTGCGGCCGTAATACCTTAAGGCCCTGTTTGATAGGACTACATCTTTATGAACTAATCTGATCTGATCTGAATTATTCTAATCTGATCTGATCTGATCTGATCTGATTTGAATGACTCTGAACTGATCTGAATGTGTTGAAATTTTGATTGAATTTCAACGAATTGGTATCAATAATAGACCAAATACATTGATAGATATTTAAACTTTTCTGATCTGATCTGATTTGATTTGAATGACTCTGATCTGATCTGAATGATTCTAAACTGATCTGAATTCATCCGAGAATAAGTCCTATCAAACAAGGCCTAATTAGATTAAGCTAGCTGAAATGAGCTGGTAGCTGCTTGCTGATTATAACTTAACTGTCTTGCTGAGTATAACTTAACTAGCTTGTGTGCTTAATTACTTATAGAGCACGGCACGCCGGCTATTTAGCTTCTCATCAGCCGGTTGAAAAGTTGCTTGTCATTGAAGCTTCAAACGACTTTTCCATTGGAAAGATTCCTCTAATTTTATTGGACACAAGGTTTAGATGAAAATAATTTGTTCAATATCATATTTTATTTTAGTCTGATTACCCATGACAGAAAAAATTAGTGAGGAGTACGGAGTATCAGTCAATTAGAGGTTAAAATTGGGGTATACCATCGATATTGGTCAATAATAATAGCCAGTAGGCTATGAGCATCCTTATTGGTGATACCTAATATAATATGAGTGTCAAATACAAACTATTCGCGAAAATATGATGTTTTGATTTTTAAGACTCATCTTGATACTCTGGACTATACTTCATTTTTAAGACTCTAATATAGTCTATAAAAAAAAACTTAAAAATAAAAATAATTTTTATAAATTTATTTTTGGCAAAAATAGGGTCTCATTGATGGGCGCATATACCCTAGTCCCGAGACTGGGTACTCTCGCGGCCACGCCAGCGCCACGTCATCATGACGTCACCAGTTCCATATCAAAAACCGGTTTAATTGTAAAAAAAAACTTTTAAAAAAGGAAAATCAGACCTCCTACCTTCTCCTCCCCGCGCCACCACTGTCGTCGGCGCTACACATGCCGACGAGGACGCCATCGCCGACAACCACCAACTTTCTCCCCCATCAACTACTATTTTTTAAATAATGGCGGCCTCGTGGTGGGGATCCGGGGTAGAGTGAGGAGGGGAAGGAGGAGGAGGAGAGAGAATGAGAAATGTGGTGATCCAAGAGTTGTTTTCAATTAGGAGGGAGATGAAGATGAGAGATCAAGAGAAATGAAAGTGACGATGAAAACTAGGAAAGCAGGGAGTTTTGTGCCTCTTTTTTTCTTTTTCTTTTTCCTTTTCTTTTTAATGCTTTTTTTTTTATCAAATGTTTATGAATCGTTGTTTCACTTTCTTTTTTTTCTTACTTTCGTATGAGTTGAGTTTGACTACATAATTGATACGTTAAAGTACGCCATTTAAACATTAGTGTACACAATTGATGCGTTAAAATACACAATTTAAACACTACACAATCGATATGTTAATAACATAATTTATACTCTAAATTACATAATTGATATGTTAAAGTACACAATTGATACGCTAGAGCACATGATGTATATGCTAAAGTACATGACTTAGACGCAAAAGTACATAACTGAAATGGTAAAGTACGAATTGTGAAGCTAAAGTACATGATGTATATATATGCAAAAGTACATAGCTTAGACGCAAAAGTACATAACTAAAATGGCCAAGTACGAAATTGCGAAACTAAAGTACATGATTGTTGATTCGATAAATAACATATTTGATCAGTTAGTTTAGACGCCAAAGTCCTTCATTAATAAAATGATACTATTAGAGTACGTGATTTTCACGTTAAAGTACATAATCAATACGCTAAAGTACGTGATTTACACGTTAAAGTACATAATCAATATGCTAAAGTACGTAATTTACACGTTAAAGTACATTATCAATACGCTAAAGTACGTTCACATTAAAATACATAATCAATACGCTAAAATACGTGATTTTCACGTTTAAGTATATATCAATACGCTAAAGTACATGATTTTCACGTTAAAGTACATAATCAATACGTTAAATTACGGTAGTACGCTTAAGTACGTTAGTTACACAATTCAAGACGTAGTTTATACGATGAAGTTTTACATTAATATATATACTCCATTATTTTCACTATTTACACGTTAAAATTCATCACTAACATTATTCAGACGACAAAGTATTAGAACATTATGGACAAAATGAAATGAAAAAAAAAAGAGCTAATAAAGGTGAATAGGGGGCAGCCGGGCAAGTGTCACTTTTCCCCAAAATATTAGATCCAGATTATTTTTCCCCCTTATCTCACCTCCATTTTGAGCTCCAAATTTAGCAAAAATGGAGTTCTGAAAATCTCAGGCCAAATGAAAAAGATCACAACACACACAACAAGTCAAAAACCCACTTCCATCAAATTAATGAGGACAAGATGATCGGTATATATAGTTATACACCTATATTGATGACCTCAAAATATAGTTGTGCTGATGATGCGACGGCGACAAAAGCTCCACCGGTAACCGTAACTCTGTTCAAGAAACACTACAAGAAAAACTCTAATTAAAGACGGATTTTAACATCCGTCTCTATGATAGAGACGGATAAATAAAAATTCGTCTCTAAATAGTGATCAGAGACGGATTATATCTTCCATCTCTGATTAGAGACGGAATGCATATTTTCGTCTCTAAATAGAGACGGACAATATAATCCATCTCTATATTAGAGACGGAACGATTTTATCCATCTCAAAACAGTTAATATCCCGACAAAAGTGCTTGTTTTTTTATTTATTTCTTTAAACTCGTACAGTCGTACCCCTCTCTCTCTCACTCAGTTCTTCTTTCACTCTCTCTTTCTTTGGAATCTTTATCAGATCTGATTCTCGTTCCCCCAAATCTCTGCATTACTCTTCCTCTTCATCTTCTCTCCTCAACAGACCCCCAAAACACAACCACCATGGCACCGATAAGGACACAGCCGAGAAGAAGTTTCTAAAATAAGCCAGAGAAGTCGTCGTCTCGCCGGAGACAAGAGGAGCGTCGAATCCTACGAGATCTACTATCACCCCCGTGCATTCACCACCTCACTCTACAATGGGCGGCCGTCAACATCGCAAACACAAGGTGATGTTCTTTGCCATGAAGTTTTCTAGAAATTAAACTATGAATTATGTTGATTTCTTATCTTTTTTTCTCATATTTTGAGTTTTAGTTAAATTTGAGATGTTATTGAATTAGGGTTTGTGATTAATTTGGGTTTTTTCTAATATACGAAAGTGTATGCCTAATTAGTGATGTTGTCAAAAGTTGGTGTGGTGAAAGATTACGTGGTTGAAATAAAAAGGTCAACTAAGCTAATTAGTTATGATCTGGGGTAAGCTTAAATTGTTTAAAATTGATTGTTGATTAATCATTTTCTAGCACAAGAAAGACGAGGACTTTAATTGATTGTTTATGTATGTGTGGTAGTAAGTTTTTAGCATAATCGCGTAGACATCGTCTACAACGAAGAGCCTTAGAGAAGCTAAGGCTATTGGTAGTGGTAGGAATCATTTGTGTATGTTTTTGATGTCACAAGTGATCATCTTTTGGGGTCTTGGCTTTCCTTTGAACATGTGGATCAGTGATGGTGAATTTGTGGTATTGATAGACGTAGACGTAAGCTGATTTCTGTAGTATATATTTATATAGTTTGATCTTGTTATATATTTTTTATGAGCTATCCTCTTTCAATTAAGTAATAGACATAGAGGCTCTTACTTCTGATCATAAGCGGCAACTTGTGAAAACTTGAGGACTGCCTTTTACAAAACATCTCTTGGTTCTACTTCTACTAGAAGAAAGTTGGATTATCATCTACCACTTATATTTTTGGCTCATTTTCTTAGCTGAGTTTGATGATCGGACCAAATGTACATAGAGGGGTTACTGATAAATTATTATGCCTAATTTGAATCTGTGTATCCTATAATGGCCCTGGCTTTTAGTGACCATCTTTTACTATGTAGTTCGATTATTGTTATCATCATTGGTTAACTGATTGGAAGCTTGAGTAGTCAAGTTTGTGGAATTAGAGCTCAATAAGTTTTGAGCTTGGTATGTTGATATATGTGTTTGTATAAATCATTTCCTCTGCGTAAGTGCAACAAGAGCAACACCTAATTCAGATTCGTGTGCTTCTGGACCAAACACTACAAGTCCATCAGTTGTACCTTCAGTTATTATTTTCAACAAAGTGACATACCAACTAGCTACCATGAGGTTTATTTAATTGTAATGGTAGGTTTCGTATTTTTTTCAATTTCAACTAAACTATGATTTTGCAACACGTTGAAGTTATTGTTTTTAAATGCGTAGCTTGCTGATTGGCTTGTGAATTTGTTCAGAGTAAAGGAGTGCGTGAACAATGAATTTACTGTGTACAGTTGCTGCTATGGTCGATTTTGGTACATGGTTGTGTACATCGCTAAACATTCATTTTTTTACAGCATGTAACAGGTACACCCCCATCCCTCCTGTCTCTCCCCTGTATTCAAGGGCATATCATGTCTGTTGTAGCTGGTACCTTCCTTGATTATACTCTTATTGACCACCTATACATCCTTTGTCTGGATAAGTATATATGGTAGAGTGGTCGGGGCCATCCTGTCTAATGCTTTCTTGTTGCATATCTCTTTGATTATGAGGTTCTTATTCTTGTCGAAAAGATAATAAATAAAAGAAACAAATTCAGTTGGTTGGGAGAATGTAATGTTCAGTATGCAATTTGTCATATGTATCATATTTTGACAATAAGCTCTAATTGTTGAACTTGCCTTCGACTTGATTTTTTATCTATCATGGTTTCTTGCATTGTAGTTTTAAATGGATTGGCTAACTAATAAGATACGGAGTATGCAACAACAACTTTATCAATGCTAGGGATTGACATGAATCAGGTAAGCTAATATCTTGTTTGGTACATTTTCGTGTTCCCTTGATCATGTGCTGGGCTATTGGTCTTTATATAATAAGTTCAGCCACGGCCTGTAGGGATTAGCTATGCTTGTCCCTCCCTTGGTATCTAGTTGGGAGTTTGTTGATTCTTATATATGGTGATGGTCTTTCCTTGAACTCCATACATGTGCTAGAACCGTGCTACCCTACTTCATTTTTGGGCTTCATATTTTTATGCTTTCATGGTTGTTAGTATATGTTGAGATTATGATTCTTCAAAGGCTATTAGCTCAAGGTGGAAGAGCATGTGCATTTGCACAAAGATGTGGGTTCGAATCCCATATAGTCTATGGAAAAAGAAAAACATTATGTAATATGGATTGGAGAAAAAAAAAAGGCTAATATGTAAAATTCGAGCTTGTTGTTTGAGATGGACCTTCGGAAGCATCGTCTCTAATTTGAGACGTATGATAAATTATTCCATCTCTAAATTGAGACGGAATTTGAAATACGTCTCAAACAATTACAGACGGATATTACATTTCCGTTTCAAATTATTAGAGACGGATTTTACAATCCGTCTCAAATTGAGACGGATTTTATAAACCGTCTCTAATAAATTTGAGACGAGCTGTTTAGAGACGGATCATATTCCGTCTCTAATCCGTCTCTAATTGCAGTTTGAGACGGATTTCCTTCACAAAATTCCGTCTCTATTTAGCTTACTTCTTGTAGTGAAAATGGAGATGAAGAACATGAGAGAGAAGATGAAGATTAAAAAGAGGAGAGAGAAGATGGTCAGAACTCAGAAGAAAAAAATCTTTTTTTTTTTTAATGGAAGTTGTCAGAGACTCAGAGGCAGTTACGAATTTTCTTTATTAAACTGGACCGGTTCTTTTTAAATCGATCCGGCTTTCATTTAAATTGGACCAGTCAACATGGCTGACACGCGTGCGCCAGCTCAGCGAGTGTGCATAGTCTCGACTCCATGTAATAATTTTCCCTCATTGACAATGAGACAGTCTCTGTTTTCAGATAGCGTTTTAAAAAACGAGACCTAACAAATTTCTCTCTATTGGGAAAAAACCCTATCTCGATCATTTGTACCTTAGCCAATTTATCTGAAGCTTACGGTCTGGCCTTCACCTCGGCCTCGAGCTCCGCTCGGCCCTCGTTGTTTCCTCCCAAACCGATCCCTGACAACTACATTATTGGGCATAAATTGCAAGTACATTCAAGGATGATAGTATAATCACTCGTGCAAACCCATATGCGTACCATGATTAGTTAATGGCGCGGTTAATCTAGTCCTAACACTGTACCCTAAGCAAATTGTGGGGCCGGGAGCAGTGCGGTATTCACTCGGAGTCCACCATTTCGTAATGTATTTGACTGAGATTTTCGCTTGATAAAACAAAATATGAGATCTTATTTGATTATTTAAGAAGAATCTCACTTGAATAGTGATGGAAATGATTCTTAAGATGTGCCTGTCGGGCAGGGGCGGAGTCAGGAATGAAAACTGAGGTGGGCCAAATTAAAAGACGAGTTGCGTATACCATGGTCAAAGTCTAGGGACCATGATATAATTTACGCCAAACGAATAATCTTGCTACAATAATGAAAAAAAAAAAAACTTGTTAAGACATTTTCCGGCGAATAATTAATCGAAATTTTTTTTTTCTTCCTTGTATGTTGTAAAAGCACAAAAATTTCATAATCACATTAGCACCCGAGTTACCTGAAGTAAGATTTGATAAAGCTATCGATTTTATCCTTCCATATACTGAGTGTGTTTTTCAAGTTTCAAATGACATTTATGTGATTACCAACCAAAAATTGTACCGAAAACGGTGTTAATCATTGTCTATCAAGTGTCATTTTTTCGGGAAAAACCCAAATATTGGATCCAGATATTTGTCGGAAAAAGTTACAACATGATTTTATTTTTATCATGTTGTTCACTATCAAAAAAGATTTGTATGAACAAAATAGCCAAAAATTCTTCATTAATCATTTTTATTTGACGTAAAACGTAAGTGTGTGTAATTTCATTATTTGAAGAAAAACAAAATTATGTTGGGGAATTTGACATCCTTGCAAAAGGAATGGAACTATGGAAGTCACACAAGTAAGAAGAGGTCAAAGTCAATTTGTGGGCAACGCTCTACAAATTCGATTTGGAATCGAAATAAATTGGGCTCATTTTTTTGTTTTTGTTTTCTTTTTATAGACAAGCTTTGGACATGGAGGCCACACGAATTCTGGATTAATGCATCCACTGACATTTATGTTCACTTTCATTTCTTTTTACTTTTCTGGGCTGGGCCAATTAGAGTAAAGTCTATCAGTTTTCAGCTAAATGTATATGGGTTTTAGATTTCTCTCCAAAGCTGGCATGGGCCTTGACCTAGGTAGGCCTCCCCCCAGCTCCGCCCCTGCTGTCGGGCACACATTAGCAAAGCCGAATATAATTAAAACATGAATTGAATTAGCAGGCGACGAAGTGACAATTTAAATTTTATTATAGGGCACCTATAACATGAAGGAGACAGCGTTCATATACTATGTATACATACCATGGATGACAACAGTTTAAATGGGAAAACTACTACATCAACATATAGAAATTACGTACAAACTTTTATTCTTAAAATTTAGAACTAAGTAGATCGATCGATTATCAATGCATGAAAACCATTTTGAGAATTCTTACTAAAAGGCCTTTTATATAATTTGATGTATATATCACGAAGACACGAATCTCTTGCGTGAGATTAATTATGAAATAATGTAAGTTCAATTGCGGCCAAATCTTCTCCCTCGCTTTTGAAATGAGCGCATTGCTTCGACAAAGTCATCTTCTCCAAAATCAGGCCAATGAACATCAGTAAAATACAACTCTGTATAGGCTGATTGCCAGAGATAGTAATTACTGATCCGAAACTCACCACTAGTACGAATCAACAAATCGGGATTAGGGATGTCGCAAACATTGGTATCGAGTTCTCGTTCGATCAAAGAATTGGTAACATCTTTGGGTTCAAGAAGGCCATCTTTCACTTTATTAGCAATGCTTTGACAAGCTCGTACGATATCATTTTGGCCACTGTAGCTCATTGCTATAATCACATGAAATGCGGTGTTTTCTTTTGTTGCCTCTTCAAAGTCTTTCATCACTTTTAGTACCGAGGTTGAAAATAGAGACATGTCCCCAATAAATGTAACTCGTCCACCGTGGCTGCATAAATTGACAATAATTCAAACGAAATGTAAACAAAAAAACGAACAGAGTGTAAGCTTTTGTGATCTCTAATCTCTATCAGATTATTTTACCATAATCTTCGATCAACCAGGCAGTATCTTTAGTACTTACGTCAAAGAAGGGCCCATATGATGCTTCATACTTTTTACCAAGAGCTCCACCAAGAAACCAACTTCCTCCTGTATACATATTAAAGTTAATGATAAAAGATCATAAGAATGATTTAAATTACACAACTCTTGCATATATAGTGCAAAAATCTAACCTATTATTGTAGGTAGAATGCAACGTTTTGATTTGAATTTCTCTAGCATACGACAATAACGTGCACAATCCAAAAGAACGGAGAAAGTACGACAAACATACAATTTTCGATTCTCTTATATATCGAAAGAGGAAACATAAAAGAGATCGAGATCGAAAACTCACTTTGGGGCGACGCCAATTCTCAGAAGAGAAAGCGAAAATAGAGAGAACGGGAATTTTGAACTTGCTACACAAGCTCATTAACTCATTTACTGCCCCAACTCCAGCCTCATAACCTTCCACATAGCTAAGCCCCTTCTGCTTAGCCCACCTTCTATTCCCGTCCAATATCACTGCCACGTGTCGTGGCATCAGCTCTCGTCGAAGACCCTCCGGCAAGTCACCTTCACCTTCACTACCATCGTCGTAGGCCGAGGTATAAGGCGGTCCCTTTCCCTCATTTTGGGAGCCAGCACCTTTGGGGTGGTTGTTTGAGGCATGATTAGATGGAATGTAAAATAATGCTTGAATCAACAAGTTTAGAACTAATCTCTTGATAATTAACCATATATTCTGAATAAAACCCATTTCCCAAAGATAATAATTTTGTTTTAATTAATGTAATATATATAAGACTGATCACTTCAGAGATTTTGGATTCCACATTTAGTAAGTGTTTATATATACACAGATCGATCAGAAAGCATGCATTAGCACACTATCTTGCTATTTTGAGTAATGATTCTTAACATAATCCGAATGCCAATTTAAGAACAAATCCAAAGGGTTGTCGAGGGTGACTACTAGCGAGCTGCGTGCTATTATATACTCCGTATGAAACAAATTAAAATAAGATCTTGGACTCGAACGGCTGAACCAACCCGAATTGAACTTTCAGAAACATCTAATTATTGCGTAGATTCTCTTTTTTTTTTTTTTTTTTTTTTTTTGTCAATTAAGGAATTTGAAATTTTATAATTTTTTTTTTTGCATGGAGACTCATCGAATGAGACAGTCTTACGGTAGAATTTGGGAAGATGTTGAGTGTATATCGTGTTATAATGAATGTAACTTCATTAAGGGTGAAGCGCAGCTCATTAATGTAAGTCACTAGCTATCTCTCGTGCTTGTTCGGCTAGAATCATGTCATGAGCAACAACTATACTTGTAGAACAAGACAGAGATCTGAACATTAAATTTGTAAAGATTAAATAGACTTGTATTATACACATTTGTAACAAGGAACACTTAGACAGCGAGACTTTAACATGTTAATAACTTGTTGAGTACACAAATGTTGGATAATAACTAATTAGCTATAGCTTGACTAAGAGCAAGGCATGCCGGCAATTCAGCTTAACAACTCACAAGGAGGCAGGCAAGCTGTACACTGTAAGTACTAGTGTATTATAATTTCATAGATCACTGTTCATTAGGATGATTATTAAGCTATTCTCTTTTATTTTTTTTGTTTTTTTGGTAAACCTCGGTGGGTAAAGTAGATGACAACTTCTACAGACGAACCGAGTTTAAAAAAAAAAAGAGAATCAAATTAAGCTATTCTCGATATTAGTAAATATATAGCAGTACGCGTACGACTTCTCTCTCACTGCATACTGATGCATCATGCATGTGATTGAGTTGGCAGAAATGATGACCTTATTTTCAATAATTGAGGTCCTGTTTGATAAGACCGCATCTTTGTGAATTGAAGTGATCTGATTTGAATGATTCTGAATTGATCTGAATGACTCTAATCTAATCTTATCTGATCTGAATGTGTTAAAATTTTGATAGAATTTCAACGAATTAATATCAATTATGGACCAAATACATTGATAGAAATTTGAACATTTCTGATCTGGTCTGATCTAATTTGAATGACTCTTAACTGATCTGATATGATTTGAATGATTCTGAACTGATCTAAATACTACTTTTATTAATAGCTATCAAACAGGGCCTTAATAACACAACGACCTAGCCTGATCCGAGCTTTACTAAGCTCGTCTGAGCTTGACACTACCACAAAATCGAGTTGATCGTCGACCAATCCTTTAACAAAGGCTTGGTTATCGAGCAAGTTTGGGTCTTTTGTTACAACCCTACCTGTTAATGTTACACACATACATGTACGTACGCTCGATCCATATTATTTACACGTATAAGAAGGTAGTCTAGCTCTCTTGATCATTATAAATTAAACATAACTTAGTCACTCCACAAATTTAGGTTGTGTAGGGAAAAACCAAGATGATGATGGACTTACTCTTGTATATACCACTCTTCCTAGCATTCTATATCATAACCAAATTCTTCATTCATAAACTCCGAAACCTCCCACCCACACCATTTTTATGCTTGCCAATCATTGGTCACATCTACTTCCTTAAGAAGCCCCTTCACCGAACCTTAGCCAACCTATCCGAAGCTTACGGTCCGGCCTTCTACCTTAGCCTCGGGTTCCACTCTGTCCTCGTCGTTTCCTCCCAATCCGCAGCTAAGGATTGCCTTCGCCAGAATAACGACATTTTCCCCGACAACCCTCAGGGTTTGGTAACCAAGTTTATCGGTCGCAAGAATGCTAAGCTCTTGTCAGCCCTACCGTATGGCCACCAATGGCGTACCCTACGCCGAATATTGGCATCTGATCTGGTCTACTCTGGCTGCCTTCACCACTTCTCGACTGCACGTCGAGAAGAGGTGAAGTCGCTCATCCGACGACTGTACAAGCAGTCGTCGGATGATGGACTAGTGGTGGAGATGAAGGGAGTGTTTTACGAGTTGACGTACCGAGTTATTGGAAGAGTGATAGCAGGGGAAGAGTGGTGTAACGGAGAAAATGGGAAGAAGTTTGGGAAGGTTTTAGAGGAGTTGGTTAAAGTGGGCAAGTCTACAAGCGTTGTTGCAAATTATTTGCCAATTTTAAGCATGTTTGGAAATGAGGGAAACTTGGGAAATACGTTTGTTCGTATACATGCCGAATTAGATGGGATATTGCAGGATTTAATTGATGAGCACAAGTCAAGCAAGTGTGATGAGTACGGTGATTCGATGGAGATGAGGAATCATAAGACGATGATTCAATCTATGCTCTCTCTGCAACGTAAAGATCCGGTGCATTACTCCGACGAGATCATCAAAGGCCTTATTATTGTAAGTGTCGTTCGTATGTATTATGTATAATGCTAAAAGTCTAATGTTTTAAAACACGCAAGAATGACATTGATCATTAATTTACGCCGATTCAGATAAAATAATCAACCCCACCAAACTTATTAAAGGACGAGATCAGATCCCTTTGAGGCATTGGAGTAATGTAAAGTTGTATTGCGTGCTTTGGTTTCAGGTTTTGTTAATCGCAGGAACGGATACTTGTTCGACAACCATGGAATGGGCTCTTTCACTTCTACTAAACAATCCCAGTGTCCTGATCAAAGCACAAGCTGAAATCGACGAGAATGTAGGACATGGTCGTTTGGTTGACGAGCAAGATCGGCTTCCTTACCTAGATTGCATCATCAAGGAAACGTTAAGGATGTACCCAGCAGGGCCATTGCTAGTACCTCACGAGACACATCGATCTTGCGTAGTGGAGGGTGGCTACCGTTTTCCAAAGGGCACATTGCTGCTCATCAACATGTGGGCTATACACAACAGTCCTAAGACTTGGTTCGAACCACGCAAGTTCAAGCCCGAGAGGTTCGAGGAGGGTATCGACAAGTCGAAAGTAGCAGGGTACAAGTTCATGGATCTTTGGTCTAAGACTAGTAGGTCGACTGCTGAGATCATGGCTGTACGGATGGGTGCGCTTATCCTCGGCTCGCTGATACAATGTTTCGATTGCGAAATCAATGGCGAAGGCGTGGTAGATATGGAGGAAGGAGCTTTACTAACCACCACTAAGGCTACGCCCTTAGAAGCAAGGCTTCGGCCACGCCCGACTTCGTTGGAACTAGTCTCTTAACTTTGAAGGTTCATCGTATGCTACATTATTTCATATTCGAGTCTCTCCAAATAAATTTGTTTAATTTTCTTTGGAAATTTTAAGGCGTATGTACGTTGTTGAATTCTTGTAGAAGTTGTTTTCAACAATAAAAATCTGTATCATTATTCTTACATTTTGCCTCCATTGTGTCACTAGACTACCTATCAACCACATGACATATAATTGGAAAATGCAGTCAGTCTTGTGAGAGACCGACTCTCTATTGTTTATATTGTGATCCCTATTATAAAATTAGCGACTTTTATACCACTTTTCGTAATCGTTCTAGTTAAAGACATTGACACTTAATATAAGATTTGTAAAGGGGTTACTTTATTAATTTTAGTTAATTTCATATGATAGAATCAGCTTCTATATCACAAATAATGTGATATATATGCCCACCAAAAGTATTATCATTGGTTACAACTCTTACAAGTAATATAAAAACAGTCACTTTGTAACATGGTATAAATGTATACTAGTAATGTTCTCTCAATAATAACTCATTGAGCGACAATCTTTTATGAGACTACTTTGTGAAGTACAACTGAAAGTAAAAATGAAAATGTGTTTCTCAAGAGTAAACGAAAAATAATACATGATAAAATTGATTTTCAATTTTAAATAAGCGCTACATTGGCTATATTTTTCAACCCTAGGAGATCTCAATTCGTATTTAATTTAAGAAGAATCTCCAATTATACATAAAACAAATATTAGCTCATTTGCGGCCATATCTTCTCCCTCGCTTCTGAAAGGATCGTAATGCGTCAAAAAATTCATCTACTCCAAAATCAGGCCAATGTACGTCAGTGAAATACAACTCGGTATAGGCCGATTGCCAGAGATAGTAATTACTCATCCGGAACTCACCACTGGTCCGAATTAGCAAATCGGGATTCGGGATGTCGCTAATCTTGGTCTCGAGTTCTTGTTCGATCAACGAATTGGTTACATCGTCGGGCTCAAGAAGGCCGTCTTTCACTTTGTTAGCAATGCTTTTACAAGCTTGGACAATGTCATTTTGGCCACTGTAGCTCATTGCTAGAATCACATGAAATGCGGTGTTTTCTTTTGTTGCCTCTTCTAATTCTTTAATCATTTTTTGTAAGGAATTTGGAAATAGAGAAATGTTCCCGATCACAGTAACACGTCCATCACGGCTGCACATATAAAAATAGACAAAACGTAATAATGAGCATGATGCTTATAATTCACAATTAATATTTTTGTTTTTCGTCGGATTTTACGATAATTAAGAGTCTTTTGTAGGAGTAGCAGGCTCATAGTGATTCAAAGACAATAGCTAGTACAAAATTAATAAAGTAGTGCTTACGTTAAAGAATCCCTTTCATCATGCTTCAAACTTCTTTCAAAAAGGTCCATCAAAAAATCAACTTCCTCCTGTAAATTAAAATTGATAATTATTAGTCGGAAGTAATCTACACGAAAATTATGCTCAATTGGGTTAACCAAATACAAAATTCAATGTATGGGTTGGAACGAGCGAGCATACAACGTAGAAATATTTGTTACATGCATACATATCCTCAAAGCAAATTGATAGAGGTCTACTGTAGACAGAATTAATTTGTCTACAATGTAAAATTGAGTTAGTAGTAGTAAAATTGAGATCGGAGTAGTAAAATTAATTGTCATGAAAAATTCAGGTAGTAAAATTAATTGTGTAAGTAGTAAAATTTTGACAGTGTAGTAAAATTATTACTGATTGTAGACACCCAAAAGTGTCTACATTGTAGACCTCTAGCATTGTCCATCATCAAAATTAAATAGTCCCTCCATTTCATTCATTTATTTACGTTGGGTCTGGGTTCCCCTCACAAAATCCGTCCCAACGTAAAGAAATGAATGAATTGGAGGGCGTACTACCTTATTTTGGTTATACTTTCGACGTTTAGTTTGAATTTTTCTTATTATTTGAACATAAAACACAAGGGAAGGGATCGGATGATATTGGAACTCACTTTTGGGCGATTCCAATTTTCAGAAGAGAATAGAAAAAGGGAGATGACAGGGATTTTGAGCTTGCTACAAATGCTCATCAAGTTGCCCATTGCTTCAACTCCAGCCTCATAACCTTCTACATAGCTAAGCGCTCTCTGGTTAGCCCACCTTCTATTCCCGTCCAATATCACTGCCACGTGTCGCGGCATTAGCTCTCGTTGAAGACCCTCCGGCAACTCACCTTCACTGTGATCGTTGTATGCCGATCCCGAATTTTTGACGCTTGCACATTCCTGATTGTTTGAGACAATATGATTACAAGGAATGTAAAAGAGCGGTAAAATCCAGTTTAGAACTAATCCCTTGATTATTAACCATATTTTCTGAAAAAATCTCATTTTCCAAAATAATCCTTGTGTTGTGTGTAATGTAATTAAAAAATATGGTCAGTTTTTGAAGAACTTTGTTTCAACATTAAGTAAGTGAACGTTAATCTTCTTAACAACATATATATACGGTTTGAGCATAATTAATTAAAACAAACTGGCATAATTTGTATGAAGCACGCTGCCTTGCTGGTTTCATCAAGTTTACATATATATGTTAAATACGCTATTAGGGTACATTAGGGCATCCTTTAGAGCATCCATTACCAATTTACCATGATAGAATTTTCATTCATGGAAATTCTCATGCTATGAATGAGCTAAAAGATCCACTATCATGGAATTCATTCATCCAGTGAATGGTTTCTATGTTCATTCACAAAGGCCCCACACCCACTCATGCTTGTTGTTTATTTTGCTTTTTGCCAACGAAGAGTCTTGCAACGTCGTTTTGTTTCTATAATGGGTATAACGGCGTCGTTTTGTTAGTACTAAACACAAAAAAGTTACCTAAATTCAGCCACGTGTTCTAGCCAACAACAATGATGCGACATGAGGCTAATTTGATAAAAATTATCGACCCTAATTTCTTACGAAATGTAATTAGTGCAATTAAGTGTAAAGATAGTTACGATTAATTAGTTGTCAATACATTATATTAGCACTAATTATGAAAAAAAATGTAATAATCAAATATTTGGGTTGGAGAAAGAAAATGCGGTGGGGTTTTGAATGAATGAAAGTTTCATTCATGAGTATAGGAGGTGAATGAAATTTTGATATGGGATGAGAGAGAAAGTGAGTAGAGAGAGGTGAATGAATGAAAAAACTGGGCATTGTAAAGGACCAAGAATAACCTAGTGGAGTAGTGGTTGGCTATAGGAAAATCACTAGCGCGTGGTTGAATTGTCCTAGGTCGTTTGATGATAAACTACAAGTAATCGGTAGAGTGAGTAGAACTTGTACAAATGTAATCATTGGTGACACATTTACTATAACGATAGCTAGTTTAATTTGAATCTAATTTATCGTGTAATATTAGTTGCAATGTGATGGACAAGATGTACTCGCTACAGTAGGGCTCATTAATGTACTAAGTTACTATCCCTCGTGCTTGTTGATCACTTGAGCTAGAAATTTTGTGATTACTAAGCAACAACGAACAAGAATTGCAAAATAAGAAATTAGAATAGAGAATTATTAGAAGTTCCCACACTCCAAACTCATGAGTAATCACACGCAAGACTTTTGGGAAATTTCTGTGTGTTATTAGCAATGGAGGCGACGCCCCTATATACAACCTGTGACCTTGATTTGCAAGTCACTGATCCCTAGTTGCCTAAAATACATGTGGAAAATAATCACAACAATATAATAACATTATACTATATACATATTTAACAAAATATCCTAATACCCCCCTCAAGTTGGAGCATGTAAGGATGTAATGCCCAACTTGCTGACGAGTGTCTCGAACGGGCCCTTATTGAGAGCTTTAGTGAGAATATCAGCTAGCTGATCACCGGTACGAACGAAGCTAGGAGCAATAGTACCATCAAGAATGGCATCACGAACGGAATGACAATCAATCTCAATATGTTTCGTTCGTTCATGAAAAACTGGATTACGAGCAATATGAAGCGCAGCCTGGCTGTCACAATGAAGTTGAATCGGCGCAGAAGTAGATACGCCTAAAGCAGTCAAAATATGTCGCAACCACTTGAGCTCCCGAGTAGTGTAAGACATCGAGCGATATTCAGCTTCAGCCGAAGAGTGAGATACTGTATGTTGTTTCTTAGACTTCCAAGAGATAGGTGAATGACCAAGAAACACAATATAGGCTGTAAGAGATCGACGACTCAGCGGACAGCTTGCCCAATCAGCATCACAATAAGCAGTAAGAGCCAAGGAAGAATCTGACCGTAAAAGAATACCACGACCCGGATCCCCCTTCAAATATCGAACAACTCGAAGAGCCGCCTCCCAATGCGCGGTACGCGGTTCAGTCATAAACTGAGCTAATAGATTAACAATATAACACAATTCGGGCCGCGTATTAACAATATAAACCAAACGACCAACCAACCGCCGATAAGGTAGAGGATCGGTCAAAACGTCTCCGGAGGCCACCGCCAACCCATGATTGGGTTCCACAGGAGTAGAAATCGGACGAGCACCAAGTAAACCCGTCTCCTCCAATATATCCAACGCGTACTTGCGTTGAGATAAAGAAATGCCGGACGAATTACGAGCCACCTCAATCCCAAGAAAGTATTTCAAAACACCCAAATCCTTCATATGAAAACACTCACCCAAGTACTTCTTAAAACGCAAAATAGCAGCATGATCATCACCCGCAATAACTAAATCATCAACATAGACAAGAACATGCATACAAACTCCACCCCGAACAAAAACAAACAAAGAATGATCCGCAACACATTGAGTAAAACCATAGCGAGTAAGGGCCGAAGCAAGTTTAGCATACCAACAACGCGGAGCTTGCTTGAGACCATACAAGGATTTACGCAAACGACAAACTTTACCCGGAATCGCATGCTTAAAACCTGGAGGAAAACGCATGTAGACCTCCTCTTCCAAGTCACCATGTAAGAATGCATTATGAACATCCATCTGATGAAGCTCCCAACCACGAACAGCAGCTACAGATAACAAAGTACGCACCGTAACCATTTTAACGGTAGGGGCAAAAGTCTCTGCAAAATCAACACCCTCAACCTGACGATCTCCCCGAATCACCAAACGTGCCTTGTAGCGCTCCACGGAACCATCGGAATTGTACTTTATTCGATACACCCACTGACAATCGATAGCTTTCTTCCCGGGAGGAAGAGAAGCCACCATCCACGTATCATTCTTCTCAAGTGCTTTAATCTCCTCTGCCATGGCTTGACGCCAACGAGCATCATTCATGGCCTCACGAAAAGACCTAGGCTCAGAATCACGAGTAATAGCTGCAAGAAAACAACGATGGGCATTCGAAAATCGTTGATAATTAACAAAATGTGCAATAGGATATGGCGTACCTGAGGACGAAACGGAGAGGGCAGAGCTTGAACTATACTTGTCTTTAAGAGTAACAAAATCCTTGTAACGAACATTCTCAAATTTTGCACGTTTACCACGTCCCAATGACAGCTCTTCAGTAGCATTAGCCTCTTGATGAGTGGCATCGACCCCTGGATTAGTAGCATCGACCCCTGAATTAGTAGTATCAACCCCTAAATTACTAGAATCAACCCCTGTACCATCAGCATCAGCCCCTGTAGGACTGACAGTAGCATCCGAAGCAGCCCCTGAAGGACTGGCATCAGCATCAGCACCAGTAGCAGTAACATCAGTGCTGCCAGCAGCAATGGCATCAGCCGAGGGCTCGACTGAATTCTGCTGCGAATTGTCCCCCCTTGAAGACGAGCCTGGGTTCACATTAATTGGTACAACAGAATCTGGCCCACCATAAGAATTCCCACCAATTTCATACGTCTCATTACCCACATTATCGTCAAACAAATCCTCCAAAACTACCGAAGATTTGGACTTATTCTCACGGAAAGGAAACACGTTTTCGTCAAAAATAACATCACGACTAGCAAAATAATCTCCATTCTCCAAATCATACAAAGACCAACCCTTTTTACCTTGAGGATACCCAACCAAAATACACCTACGACTCCGACTAGCAAATTTATCCCGAGAACGATTAAGAGTCTTAGCATAACACAAACAACCAAAAACACGCAAACAACGAAAATCAGGAGAACGCCCAAACAACACCTCATAAGGAGTCTTCCAAGCTAAGATCTTTGTCGGAGTTCGATTAATTAAATGAACGGCGGTAGATACACATTCACCCCAAAATTCAACAGGCAACCCGGCTTGAAAACGTAAAGCACGAGCAACATTTAAAATATGACGATGTTTACGTTCTACCCTAGCATTTTGTTGTGGAGTATCAACAATAGATGAATCGAACAATATGCCATGCTCACAGAAATATGGCAAAAGACATTTAAACTCACTACCATTGTCACTCCGAACACGTTTAACACGCCTATCAAATTGTCGTTCCACCAAGGTAAAATAATTTTGCATAGTACGAGATACTTGACCCTTATCACGTAGCAAATAAACCCAAACACCCCGAGAATAGTCATCAACAATTGTCAAGAAAAAACGAGACCCACAACTTGCATTAACGGAATATGGTCCCCATAAATCGCAATGAATTAAAGCAAACAAATCCGAAGCCCTATTATTACTAATAGGGAAAACGGAACGAGTGTGTTTAGCTCTAAGACAAGTATCACAAATCCGACTATCCAATAAATCACAAGTTTTGCGAGAAACATAAGGAAGTGTCCTAACCACCGTTGACGAAGGATGACCCAAACGACGATGCCACAATTCAGCTGATTCACCAACCTCAACTTTATTTATGCTAATCGTCTTTGTTACTCTTAAATAGTATAGTCCGTCGTGCTTCTCACCCAGTCCAATCACCGTCCTCGAGATACGATCCTGGAAAATACACAAATTATTAGTAAATTGCAACGTAAGACTTGAGTCAGCCACCAAGCATGATACAGAAATTAAATCACAATTCAAAAGCGGTGCATAAAGCACCCCACGTAGAACCAGAGCACCAAGTACTACATCACCCATCTTCAAAGCCATCGCCGAGTCCCCATTCGGAAGCGTGATTGGAGCAGGCTCAATGTCAATTAAATTCCGCAAACAATTTATCTTACTCGTCATATGACGTGAAGCTCCGGTGTCAATTATCCAAGTGCTAATTACAGGCCTACCCATATGACGATCAGAGAATAACTTACGTTCATGCCAAAGTTTTATAAGTTCAGACCACTCTTGGTCATTGAGATGACCAAGCTCACCACGAGATGGAGCAGCAGTAGCATCAGAAACTTGAGCAGCCCCAGAAAATGCAATTGCGCCAAATGCAGTCACCAAACCTCGACCTCCACTACTCTGTCCGCCTTCACCTATGTCGACAATGTCGTGCCCACCACAATTACTGCCCCCATAATCACCACCACCCCAGCGAGGGCGATCGGACCAGCAGGTCCGGGCAACATGGCCAATACGACCACACCGAAAGCATATAATAGGAGGCCGAGCTCCCCTGTTTCCAGCACGATTGAAATTGTTTCTTTGAGATGCAACTTGAATAATTTCACCCTTCTGATTATCATGCCCAACAATATATGAACTATCCCCCATATCGCAAGTAAGAAAATGCGAAAAAAAAAAATACCTCAAAAAATATAATTGACGAAGGTTTTCCCTAAAACGCAGTCGTCGTCCTCCACCAAAAATAATCGACAAAGATCCGCACCGGATACGTCGTCATCCCCTTGAAAGAATAATCGCCACAGAGAGTGTCCGTCGGCGTCCAAAATCATAACCTAGTCTGATACCATATTAGAAGTTCCCACACTCCAAACTCATGAGTAATCACACGCAAGACTTTTGGGAAATTTCTGTGTGTTATTAGCAATGGAGGCGACGCCCCTATATACAACCTGTGACCTTGATTTGCAAGTCACTGATCCCTAGTTGCCTAAAATACATGTGGAAAATAATCACAACAATATAATAACATTATACTATATACATATTTAACAAAATATCCTAATAAGAATGAATTCATTCAATTCGTAAAGATTATTAGAAGTAATTAACACTATTTAGACTTTATCATGCACGTTGAGTAAGAGCTAAGCTAGTACAACTGTACAAGTTTAAGATCAAATTACATGTGCTGATCGTCTGCCATGCTTGGGTACGGTGCGTGGTGCGAACGTAGTCTTACTAGACATAGTGGGATAATGTAGCTGGAGTACAGTATACAACATGCATTATACACAACTGCTGGGTAACTTAGGTACATAATTTGTGTGCGTAAAGAGCAAGACAAGTTAGCTTGCCAAGGAGGCCAGGTTAGAATTAGAATAATGCTTGCAAGTTGCATTGTCAATGAAGCTTCAATATGTGTACCGATCGATTGGCGGTGTGCGTGAGCCTGTTAAGTCGATCTCAACTGTGCCGATATTTAAGAAACAACGATTTCCGTCATAAGATGGGAGTAAATTTGATTTATCGAATACGGAGTACTTGACAGGTACAATAGTGTATGAGTTGGGGGGCCGCTCTAAAGCTCCGACATGTCTTAATAGTCATGCACCAATCCCTGGCCTGGAGGAGTTTTAAATTGTAGCTTATATTTCTGATAAATAAATTTTACACTTGAAGTAGTTCTATGGAACTAATAATGGCTTCTCAATATTGTGTGTTTGACGGGTTTTTAGTTTTCTGAACAAGAAACATATTAGGAGATTGATCAAACACGACCTAATCATCTTTAGACATCCCCATTCTAGATCTATAGTTGCGAAGGACTTCAGCGAGCTTAATTATGGCATAGAAGATGAATCGGTAAATGATGACCATGCCTAGCAAGATAACGAGGCTAACCCATTTTGAGTAGGGGATTTGTATTTGGAGAAAGATTCTCAAGACATCTTCACCTAGAAGGGTCTGTCGAACCCCGCCGGCCGCGTTTTGATTATAATTAGCGTCAAACACAAGCCCTACAAACTCATTCTTATACAACCCCTGCATCGAATGTGTAGTGTATGCGATGTAGTGTAAAGGGTATCTCCAAATAGGTTTAGGAATGTCGTTCGTTAGCCGAAAGAAGCCGGCGACTAGCACCATAATCCCTTGAATTCCAGCACCGGTGACGACACCCATCAGGAAATCCGGCACCACACTCGCAACCATCATCATTAGGCTCTCGACCACCATGATACTTGTCGTTAGAACTAACGCGAAGTAGAGAAAGTGATCGAATCCTTTCTGAAGGCCAGACATGTAATACGCTATTGCTCCTGGGATTACAGATATGACGATCAAGTATGGGATTGATGACAATGTGTTGCTAATCACAAATGCACCTACACCGTAGTGTCCGTTTAGTCTTTCTCGTCCGAATATCTGTTGGTAGATTGGGTCATCATCAGTTAGCATGAATCATCATATGAAATCGTCAATGATTAATTAAGGAATGACGCTAATACATACTGACCTTCATGTCCTCGACAAATGATGGGAATCCTCCAATTGACATGAAGGTTAAAAACCCCGCAATAAATCCAAGAAGTGAAAATCTTGCCTGAAGTAGTTAACACAACGTATTAATACTGAGTTGCACTACACTCATCATCTGATCGATCTATCAAAAAAAAAAATGGTCACCTGAATCGACGCGTAAGAGTATCCAAGCCCACGAAATAGAGTCCCTACACATATGCAAACGACCATATATACAGCAAAGCGAAGCTTGTAATACCCTGGATCTCGGTACATATTTACAAATGACCTCTGGGTTAAAACAACTACATGAGTAACAAATTTCGCTTGACTTCGTCTCTCTAGTTTTTTCCCGTCCTACAATTGATCGAGCATCGACACATTGTTATACAACACGCATAAGGGTTTTGTTACGAACAAAATAATCGCTTTCCAGATAAATTCACGTGTTTTTCCTTGATCAACCAAACATTACTCGATATCCTTCCGTCTTTTCAAAGAGTTATTAACAATTTAACATTCATATGAATTTCCCTCACATACATATTCTTATACTCAGACCAATTAAATTCAATATCTTGAAAATTGAAGGAAGCTATGTACTATCTAGAACAGTGTATATATAGAGTCACAACAATAATGGACTAGTTGTATGTATGTTAAGATATAGCTAATTATTGGCCTCAACCATCAGTGTAGACTTTTGGTTCAGCTGGTTATCTAACATGGTATCAGAGCCCATGCTTTAGCCTGAGCGCAACCAACTGAACCAAGTTTAGACGGATGATTGAGCCCCAATAATTGGTTATATCTTAATATTGTACAAGTATCTCTTAGCTTACATGATGCTCAGGTGCCATGGAAACTCGTGTTTGAACTTGTTGGAATGCCTCGGATGATTTGTAAGAGGTCACCAGATCATTTATGGCCTTCTCCGTCCTCACCTTCTCTTCATTACCCTGTGTTATTATTAGTTCAATAAATTCACTTCTATTTTAAGTTTCGGAGATTCCCGTTCATATATCAGTAATAATCAATAAGCGAAAATCTGTTACCAATTCAAAATCATTATTGATGGTTTTAAGGAAGTGGTCTGGTGGACTTCTCATATTGGGGCATGGGAAACCATTCTCAGAGAAGAACTGCAAGCAACATCACAAGTTATTATGATGTTAGTAGTAAGTTAGTAACTAGAGACTGAAATTAAAGACGGAATATTATTAAATTAGCTTAGGCTCCAAAATAGGGAGATCGACTAAACTAATAAGTACTGACCATATTTGCAGCTGATGTAAGGCCAAAATATACAAGCTTTCCATAAGAAAGAAGACAAAGATTGTTGAAGAGCTCAAAGACTTCAACACTAGGCTGATGAATAGAAGCAACAATTGTGGTATTCTCTATCCGTGCAAGATTCGCGATGAAGCTTATGACACTGTGTGCCGCGGCACTGTCAAGTCCACTGGTAGGCTCGTCGAGGAACAAAAGTTGCGGCCGTGTTAAGATCTCCATGCAAACACTCACTCTCCTCTTCTGCCCGCCACTGATACCGGTTGTCGTTCGACCACCAATCGTCGTGTTGACTGAATCTTGCAAACCCATCATCTTAATAACAAAGTCAGCCCTCTCAAACTTCTCGGACTTTGGAATTGAGTCCGGAAGTTGAAGCAATGCAGAGTAGTATACTGCTTCTTTTACGGTTAATGTGGTCATTAGCGTATCGTCGTGTGTGACATAGGCCTAATTTATCCATATGGGTCACAAGTAAAATAACGTAGAGAGTTACTTTAAACGCATGCATATTCAAACCAAACGTAAGTAAATTAAAGAAACGGATAAATTATGATTAGTATTTATAAATCAAAAGTCGGTCCACTTACCGATGTCCCAAATGCAAGAACTTGGTTCCGGCCGTTGATTAAAATGTCTCCGGTCTGTCTCATATTCGGACGTAACCTCCCTAGTCGAATAAAAGATTATATTGAACATCATGCATATTACCAAAAGTGAAGTATGAATGGTTTTAGTTTTTTATAACAATCGGAGTCTACATCGACTACATGTAGCTAGATAGACATATATGTTAAGTGTAAGATGTGGCAGTTAATTTAGGATAGTTATTGGTAGGAGGGCATTTCTCTACTCAAGAAGATTACGCCCTAAAACCAATTGGTAATACAACTATACATATACAAGAAAACATGCAATATGCGACCGTAACCATGTAAAATCGGTCGCAAACCCACATTTGCAATGAAATTAATTTGTATAAAAACATCAGACATCTTGCTATTGGCTTGTTGTTGTAACGAATCGCTATAATTGTACTTCACAGAGAATGTACTGTATACAGTATAGTACTACATAGTGCATGCAAAGTAAGATGGATATTCTCGTCTTTGTACCAAAAAAAAAAAAAGTAAGATGGATATATGTAATGACCTGCCAAAGCGTCCAAGAGAGTTGACTTGCCACTACCGGAAGGACCCATGACGGCCAAGACCTCGCCGGGATCAGCATGTCCTGATATCCCTTCCAAGATTGTGGTTCGCTTAGACGGCCCACGACGGTGACCGTGAACCTTCACGCATACGTCTTTCCATGTAATCCATGATCGTGCTAATTTAGGGCCTGAGCTATACTTGGAAGTTTGAGACGGCTCTACGTCTATGGATACGGATTCCATTTTATTGACCAGCTTAATTATAATTATGCTGTGGAGTTTAGAAATTAAAGAAAATGTATGTAGGTCATATTTATAAACACAAAATATGCCACCACATAGCGTACGGTCAAATCTTGCCCTATGGAATTAGCCTGGAGTATGTCTGTATATATGGCAATATGGTATGCAAAATTAAATTATACTCCTTATTCTTGATTATCGACTGTAATGTATACATGTGTAATGTATAGTACTGTTTTACGACATGTATATGCTGGCCGGTAACTTAGGTTATTAAAGTTGCGAAAATTAGCTGTAGCTGCACGCAGGAGTATATTACAATTGTTGGATCACGTATGCAGGTTTGTTTATGTGCTAGAAGAGCAAGACAATTTAATAAGCTTTCCAATGCAATTGGAGGTCAGAATGCTTGTCATTGAAGCTTCATTATGTGTTTATGCCTGACTCAGCTTATTACCCTAGTAAACGAATTTCCGCCAGGGATCCAATTCCTGGCCACTACTCTTGATCTAAATGAATGACAAGGTACGTGGTTTCCTCACGGTAAAAAAAAAATGTCAATTCTAGTGATCATTTATTGACCTTTCGCTTGACTTCCTCTATTTAACTAATGTATTCATATATAAAAATAATCTTATTAGTTACGATGATCAATATGATTTAATTTGCAAAGTAATATACGCAAAATATATAAGACCACAAGATCGAATACAGTCGTAGTATATATATGCAAACATTGATACATATATATGGTTACAACAACTTAATGAATAATAATCATGATTATAGTTTATACGTACAGACTTTTATCTTGAAATTGAAAAGTAATTAAATTAACCACCACTTTAAGAATTTGATCACCAGGCCACACTCAAAACGTATAGTATTTGATGCATGCATGTAAGATCGAATCCGCATGTAGTAAAATATGAAATGTATATAAGTAAGCTCAAATGCGGCCAAATCGTCTCCCTCGCTTCTGAAATGAGCGCAAAGCCTCAACAAAGTCATCTTCTCCAAAATCAGGCCAATATGTTTTAGTAAAATACAACTCGGTATAGGCTAATTGCCATAGAAAAAAATTACTAATCCGCAACTCGCCACTCGTTCGAATGAGTAAATCAGGATTAGGGATGTCGGTAATCTTGGTTTCGAGTTCTTGTTTGATCAAAGAATTGGTCACATCTTCAGGTTCAAGTTTCCCATCTTTCACTTTGTTAGCAATGCTTTGACAAGCTTGTACGATGTCATATTGCCCACTGTAGCTTATTGCCAATAACACGTGAAATGCCGTGTTTTCTTTTGTCGACTCTTCCAAATCTTTGATCACTTTCTGTAAAGAAGCTGGAAATCGAGACATGTCCCCGATCACGGAAACTCGCCCATCGTTGCTGAATAACAAAAAAAAAAATCGCAATGTATATATGTAAGTGCCTAGGTCCAAATGACTTTATTAATGAAAATAAATATTTTCTTATTTTTATGAAAAGAAAGAATCGAAAATTCATTAAATTTTCTTCATTCGATTATAATCCTATATATTTTTTTAAAAAAAAACTGACTAGGTCGTCTAATCATTATAGTCATCCACTAGTACAGATTTTACATTTCACAGCGCCCTTTTTACAACGGTTTTCTCAAGGACCGCTGTAAAATGTGTTAACTAGCTTTTTTATTGCGGTTCTAATCTACCCGCTATTATTAATGATTCATTTTACAGCGGTTAGAGCCATTTAATATCGGTTGCTTAGGAGCCGCTGTTAAATTAGTACTCCCTTTGACAACGGTGTTGCATCAAGCGCTGACAAATGTCCACATTTATCGTGCACCTACACTAACTTCTTAAATAAATAATGAATTAAAATATAAAAAAACTTGTAAAAATAGATAAAAAAAAAAGAAAAATCAGGAAACTACGATTTAGGGTTCTTCTCTCTCTCTCTCTCCTCCCCTTACTCTCGGTCTCCTAATTCATCCAATCGTTCTTGTTCTCGTGCCTAACACAGCCTGGCCGTCCATGATTCGCTCATCTCCTTCCCGGTTCCTAGCGATTTAGAGTTCCTACTTTCAGCATGGTACTTGGGTACATTTGTTGAGCCGTCAATCTTTGAAACTTCCAGGTAATTTGTTTTATATGTATTGAAGTTGAGTTTCAAATTTATATGCATATGTTTATGAGATTATGTATGGAATATGTGTATTAATTGCTTGAATTTTTATTTCGGCCAATGGTATTGATTTGTGTGAGGGAGGTTTGGTGTTGGCCGTGTTGGTGTGAGCCTGTGACTTGTGATGTCAGACGTTTCATGATTTTTGTTTGCTGGTCTGTAACTAGACCCCATGGTTTTTGAACAGGTCTTGCACTTAGCAAGATGAATTCGTTTTAGAGAAGTGAATTGATAATTGTTTTTTAGCATAGCATATTGAGAATGCTTATACGATATATCAATTGCTGGTTGGTGGTTGCGATAGAGTACCTTTGATGTTTTTTTTACAATGAGTGAAGTTGGGTCCTGTAGGATTTTCTGGGCTTGTGGCTTTTTCTTTTGATCTAAATCAATTTCTAGTTTCACTCTGTCTGACAAGTGAGAGAGATAAAAGTAGCAGCTTTGAATTTGTTTAGTGAATCGTCATATGTCGTAAATTCGTAATAGCTTTGATGCAGGTTAAGCCAAGCACAATCTCACCTGGTGGGTAGCATCTCCAATACCCAAGCACTAACCTGAACATCAGTACTAGTCTACTGTCATGTTAATCAATTGGCAAAAGAGAAAGGAAAGATTGTTTTGGTTTCCTTTACGAATGGAAAATAGTGCGCCTTTAACAAGTGCACTACATGATGTGCAACAGACAATCAGAGATGGATGAACTTGACAAGAATGCGGGAATGATTTTGGTACTCGATTGATTAGCACATCTTTAAAATGTTTTACTACCAAGAGCACACACATTGACATTATTCTAACTCCTGTTGCTTTAATTGTAGGTTGATCTCATCCTATATTCCTCGTTGGTTGTTTCCTCGGAATTAAGGCCTCGTACTGATTCACATGATTGATCAGGTATGAATTGTTTCACGCTGAACAAAAATGCCCAACAAAATTCTGCAGTGCCTTATACCATGAATGACATTAGTTTGTATAGTTTTGATCTATTTTGTCCACACCCGATTGACTGTCTATCATCATGATGTGCACTCTTACTACTCTCGCAAACACTACTAGGTAATTGGCTTGAGTTTATACTCTAAGTTGGTTTATGCACGAACAATAAATTATCCCATACTCATAGTCTAACTCAAGTTTAGAATGATTTAGGTGCATAATTTAGTGTCATCTATAATTTTGGTGATAATATTGGGTCTGGAATGCAAAACGTTAAATTTTCTATCGTGATGCAGGTTTCTTTTCTTTTTGTAAAATTAATACCGATTCTAATTAGTTACTCTTACCAGCAGGACAACCATTCTTTGAGCCACCTCAAGTCTATTCCTATTGTCATAAGAGTTTGATAGATTTGGAGCTGTCTAAGGTTATTTGGTTTGGTGTAGCAGTAACTCTCAAGGTACATACAGATAAGACAATCTTTTCTTGTTATTATTGTTATTGTTATTATTATTATTATTATTATTATTATTTATATAATTCTGTTATTGACGTTGTGCATTTTGGTCAGATGATTACGTAACAAAGCTAGGGAACTAGGTGAGGAAGGTACTACAAATGGCGAATTGGAATAGCCAGGGAAAAGATATGCTCATTGCTCGTAGCAGCAGTTATGATTACATACATCACTATTGCGTGGAGTTTTGTAGAATTGTAGTACTTGATACGATTGCAGGAGTTGTTAGCCGTAAGTCTCGAAGTGTACTACATTGCGGGAGTAATCAAGTCTAAAGCTAGAGAGACTTTGAAGGAGTACAAATCTCAGCTGGCACACCATATCATGTTGGTAACTGTTGTTTAGTCTTGTGTTACACAAATTTTCAACATGACTTAGAGTTGTTCGAGATTGTTAGGGAGTTCTCCCTCTCCTTTTTTTTAGAGGTAGAATAGTAGGGAGTTTTGATGCTAGGTGTATCTTTACCAGGTTTGCAATAAAATAACAATTATTTGTAAATAGCAATTATTTAATTTTATGGTGAGTAAATATTGGCACGTATCTATTAGGTGCTGCTAAATGAGTGGCAGCCACCTTTTTTTTTTAATTTAAAAACCCATGTTTTACAGCGGTTCACTCAGATATGCTGTTGTATGTCCTGAGCAATAACAGCGGTCATCCAAGAACTGCTATAAAAACGCTTGGCATTTTACAGCGGTTTAAGGAACCGCTATAAAACATACCTTAACCTATTATAGCGCTGGATACCACAGCGGTTCTCCAACCGCTATAAAACTACATATTGACCGCTGTTGTATGAATACAAAAGTTTTACGTACCTTAAAATAGAGCCGATATTATGTTTTAAACTCTTTTCAAAAAGCTCCATCTTAAAATCAACTTCCTCCTGCAAATTTGACGAATATTGTAAATACTCCATGCTACTTACATACACGTACAATTTACAAATTAATGTAATTCTGATCTAATATACATTTCAATGTATAGCACTAAAATAGAAAACGTAAAGAATTAGTAGAAATGACAAAAAGACGAATACTATGAATAGAAATTAAAAGAATAAAAAGAGGACTCACTTTTGGACGAGTCCAATTTTCAGTAGAGAAAGCAAAAAATGAGAGAACAGGAATTTTGAGTTTGACACATGTGCTCATAACCTCACCCATTGCCCCAACTCCAGCCTCATGGCCTTCCATAAAAGTAAGCCCTCTCTGCTTAGCCCATCTTCTATTCCCATCCAAAATAAACGCCACGTGTCGCGGCATCAGTTCTCGTCGAAGGCCCTCCGGCAAGTCATCTTCACCACCCTCGTCGTTGGCCGCCGATCCCTCATTTTCCGAGGCAACACAGTTGTTGTCGTTTGGATCGACATGATTAGAAGGGATGTAAAAGAGTGGTAGAATCCAGTTTACTACTACTCCCTTTATAATTAACCACATATTCTGAATAAACCCCATTTAATTTGTAAACTGAAATATTGTACGTGTAATGTTGTCGCATGCAATCAAAATTCATCAGTTTAGAGACTTGAATTCTACATACAGGTAATTTATCACTAGGTGGTTAAGTGTGGCCGTCTATTTAATGGAAGTAATCACGTATACACAATACATGCATTAATGTACATAACATGGTATTAATTTGTATGGACTTACTGGCACATGATTATAATTGTTACTGTGCATCACAAATAAATTAGAAGTTGAAGTATAAATCACGCTGCTTCACTGGTTTTGATCATGCATTAGTTTACATGTTAATTATAACTACTCTAGTTATTTCAGGGTTCATGTTGAATGAACATATTAGTAAGTCCTAAGTAATCACTAATCAATAGTACTAGCACGAAGAGATTTTGTCGTATCGTAAGATCGAGATACCATGTGATTCTAAGTTTCAAACCACATAACATGGCAACTCCTTCCAATCGAACAGGCTGGTCTTACGTACTATCTTACACAATCAGGAGCTCAATGCTCAATTGTAAGATTATTTGTTGGTTTAAGTTATACGCCATGAAGAGGCGTAACAAACCCGTGGATATAAATTCGCCATTAAATTACATTTTAAAATTTTGATAACATAGGCTATGTTTGGTATGCACAATAAGCTAGATTATTTGGCCAAAATAGCTTATTTGACTAGTTTTTTAAGCTTTTGACCAAATAAGTTGGTTTGGTAACACCACTAGCTTAAATAAGCTAGCTTATCATAATTTTATTCCTTATTTAAAAATAAGCTAGCTTATCATAATTTTATTCCTTATTTGCCCTCATTTATTTACTAAAATAATATGACATTAAAAATAAATTATGCATTTTTATGTAATTTTGTATATATCAGCTCCTATATCAGCTAATTTTGTCAAACGCTCTGATTACTATCCGCTAAAAACTTTCAGCTATTGTTGCAGCTATTATTTCAGCTAACAGCTACTATTTCAGCATTAGCTACTATTTCAACGTTCAACTAGTATTTCAGCTAGTTTTACCAAACATAGCTATAGGCTCAGTGTAGCTGTGTAGGTAATAATTTAGTATGTATTGACTATTGACCTTTATTTTAGGGTAATGATAACGCTATGGCTAGAATTAACTCATCCACACTCTTTTGTGTCGGAAAAGTCATAAACCCACACTCTTTTGGGGTCCATGATTTGTCACGCACAAAAGAGCGTGGATCAGTTGATTCATTTCGTGTATGTGAATATTTTCATGTTTTGCTTTGTATTTGAGTCAAAATGGCTCGTGAATTAAGGATATGCAGTTCAAGGTCTTGAGAGGGTGAAATAGGAGGAATCTTGCTGAAGGTTGTCTCCAGAAACAACGCTAATATGTACTGGTAGATAACGGAAAAGAATTGAATCGCCCCCTTGCGCAAATGGACACAAATCACACAATGTTCGACTTTTGGACACGATGAAGCCTCTAACATCACCTTGCACAAGGTGGTAAATTTGGTTGCTGATCACTATTTGGGATCGCTTGTACATGAAAATTCGATCTCTTCTTGTGAAACACCACCAATGGTTTATCATTTACGTACGTGCTGCAAGGTCTGCAACAATATCCTTTATTCATTAGATCGATCACTTAAAAAATGTGTTTCTATTATGTTTGAAGATGATTATTCCGTAAGTGTACATCAGTCTCTACCAGAGCTCTGTATTCTTCGAGCCAGGTTGTAAAATGTAGATAAAGGCCATGTCGCGCGGTATCAGTGTATCACTGCTGGGCTGCAAGCGCCTAGACCAACAGGATCGAATGGATACTGAGATAGAAGCCAACCAGCAGCTAGAATGCTAGATGATTCAAGGTTGATTAGAATGAAGCTGCTGAATGTAAGGCTCCCTTGACACATTAATGTTGATTGTGTGTGTCATCCATCCTGCACTTTCTAATAGTTCCATGAAATTGTCAAACCTACTTTCCATGTTCGACAAGCTTCTCTCAAGTGCTTCGATAAGGTCTAAAGACTCGTCCCAATGCTGATAAAGCCAGTAGGCCTGCCATACACTTCGCAAGGCTGCCAAACTTGTAGCTCCCTCCTGTAAGACAAATCGCCATCATAACAGAGCAGAAATAAACCTAGAACCAGCACAGGAGGAGAGTTCTGGGAATACGGACCTTGAAAGAAACCAAAACCTCGAAGTCCCTCCTTTGCCACTGATCAACAACCAGGACATACTTTTCCTTTGTATAAATTAGGAAGATTTTCTTCACCTGTTTCAACTCTCAGGTAGTAAGCTTTCTCCCATATGAAAACCCTTTTTCTCAACATTTACAGAAGGGAGCAATAATACAGGAACCTCAGACTTGCATCAGCATGTTGCTACAATGCAACGCCATAAAGGATTAAGGTTGGCCTTGTGGTTAGAAACACAGCCTACCTGGGGGTTGTCCGGGTTAAGTCCTTATATCCCCACCCCGCAGCTTTAGCTGCTCCTTTACCCAAAGAAAAAAAATTAAAAAGACAAAAAAAATGAAAGAAACAGTACCAGATTTATGCGTTTAGCGAAGAATGACCTAGATGAGGGAAATAAACTCCTTGTATGACCAAGATCCTAAGATCAAGGGGTCATTGTATATCCATGCCTCTTTTCTTATTGTATATGTTCAGTTATCTTTTTATAGTACTCAGTGTTGAATGTTCTTCATATTGTTTGGCCTGGGTACTACCCTCTCTTTCACTCGTTCGTTTTTTTGTCACAGAAATGAAACTAAAAATGGAAAAAATCATTCTGAATGCATAACCTGGCAAATAATGGTTATGAAACTTAGTCACAGCAGGAGAATTGCTAGATCAATACCATGGTAGTTGACCTCTCACCACCAACCAGCTGTTCCAGAGGAGCTCCAAAGATGATTCGTGGTTTTAGGAACCTTTGCCAGGATAAGATTTTTTCTTCCCTATTGCAATCAACGCATCCTGGGTGAAACATGTACGGTAAATTCAAGTCAAGAAACTTAAGATGGTATAGTGCTAGATAAACATTGTTGCCAAAGTGTCAAAGACAAAGAACAAAGGGTTACAAGAGAAGATTGGGCTAGCGGGAGAGGGGCACTTGAATAAAAACATAACATAAGTTGATAAAGAGCAGGGCTCAACCAGGAACTTTGGAATGCCTGACGTGAGAGTTGGCCAATATACGAGCACGTTTGAGATTTATCTGTTCGACATCAAGACAAAAGGCCAGGACTATTACAAACAGCAATGTACCAGTTTCGAATATACATTCAGCATAAAGATGACTTCGTATTTTTGGTTCACTATTATTGCCAAATATGGGGTGGGAGAAGGTGGAGAACAGAGCTGTATTTGGTAGAGTTTCTTACTGTCTTGAATTTCAGAACTGAAAGCGACTGAAAACGTAACCAAAGGTGCAAAAGGCGCAGGCTCATCCATGTTGACAACACGGCAGGATATGATGTCACGATACCTGGTGTATCCTTTTTCCAACGTAATTATGTCAAAATAGGCAAATCTTAATAGAGGATCGGAGACATAAACGAATCCAAACTAGACTCAGATAAACTAGCTTACCAGGATTAATATACCCAAACCGAGTCCAAGAAGTTGAGCAGTCACTTCCCATACTTCTTCCTGTAGTACATAAGATGGCAAATCACAGAATCACCAGCATTGTTTCAGTACAATTACTACTTGAGATGATCCTACCCAAATAGACTCCCAAAAGATTTGCCAACTTGCTAAGCTACAACTCTACAAGTCATAAAACATCTGAACAAGATATAATCAAAGGAAAGATAGATGACGATGTCTCAGCAGAATACTTAGCCAGAAATGTCACAACACCTTTCTGAATTCTGAGCATGATCTGTACTCAGTGGAGATAGATTTCGCCTACTTCACAGAGAAGCTAGAACAGTTCTATACAATTATGTTAACATAAGCTTATAAAAAAAATTTAAAGGAAAAAAAAAATGCTCTGTACAGTGTAGTACTAGGGCTTGAAGAGAGGATGGTGTTGGATAGAACGGTGTGGAGGGACTCTATCCATGCGGAGGACTTAATTTGACTCTTTTTTCTTTGTTTGGTTTTTCCTTACTTTTTTTTGCTTTCTAAAACTCCTTTTGAAAGTATTTCAATATTTCTAACTGGTCCACAATGTTTTTGAAATTTTATGGCATACACAAGACGGTTACTAGATGACGGACCCCAATCATTTTGGGAAGTTGTTGTTGTTGTTGTTGTTGTTGTTGTTGTTGTTAAAGCTCGACATATTTAGGAGGTACACCTCTGACATACCTTTGCTGCTACGTCTCCAAGATTTCCTGAGAACGCAAAATGGTTTTGGATCACACGGGAAGAAGGATCTTTCAGACCTCTAGCAACAGCCTGTTATGTTCACAGGTACTCTAATTCAGATATCACACAAAGATGCCATCATAGCGTTAAGATAAATCTTAAACATGGTGAACAAAGTAAAGAGCAGAAAATCAGAAATTAGGCACCTTCGAAAGATTTCCAAGAGAAGCCAGTGGTAGGAAATACGAGGGATATAGCTGAGTGGTAAGATCAAAAATACTGCAAAAGGCAAAATGATTAATAAGGTCAGAGAGTTAATTCATTTATGATCAAGGAAAGTACAGCGAACATCAGTCACCTTCCAGCGCTGCCGATGAAGTCAGCGTACATTCGCCACTGTTTTGGATCACCATCAAACAAACTCCCGAAACGCCCACCTAAAGAAATGAACAGTATAAATAGTAGTTCTGATTTAATAAGGAAGTGTTTTCTTAAGCTCTTTCTGCAACTCCAGACCAATGATTAGCCGCCCAATAGCTCCAATACCATCCTTTGAAACCCATCTGTGGACGGAGAAAAATAGCTAGTGTCCAATCACAAAAATGAAGTAAGTTACTTATTTATTATTACCAAAATCCAAAGTAAAGAAACTATAATAAAACTAAAGAGAACCTTTCAAAAAAAAAAAAAAAAAAAAAAAACTAAAGAGAAAATGCCAGAATCCATTAACAATCAATATGAACTCAAGAAATGAAATCTAAGTGATTGGAACCAATACGATAGTAAATTTAAGCATGGGCAACAATTCTAATCGTAAAAAATCACCTTATTGCAGCCGCAGAAGCCGCAGCTTCACTTCCTGAGAATGAACCAACACCCACCGCCTGCAGCATTACAGATTTCTTACATGTAGGCTTTGGAAAAGTTAATGGCAATGTTACAGCACCAAAAAATAAGAAAAAAAAAACATTATGGCAATGTAATTCTGTAGACTAAAAGCACAAGATTCATCTAATTTTAATAAAACAGCTAATTTCATATCAAAAGTTGCATGATAAATATGAAAATTGGCTCTTAGGCTTCAGCAGAGTGGGAAAATACAATACCAAGTATACAATTGACTCAAAAAGCTTTTTGTGCTATTTATACTGTGAATTAGTAATCAGTTGGTGTGAATGTGTGATTTTTGAACCAATTTTTTTATTGTGGGTTATCCGTACGCAGTCTCTCTATGTTTCAATGTAGGGGTAAGGCTTGCGTACATCAGTATATCCGACCACGGGTTATGGCGGGAGCCTTTGAGGCGCTAGGATAATGATGTTGTATTAGTGACATCAAGATTTAGACTGATAGACCAACGAAGTGTGAATGGTTAGTTCATTTATTAACTTACTATAAAGCCTGCCCTGATTTAAAGGATACTGAAACAAAGAGAATGAAAGCTTTCATTCCTGAGAGTTTTTAATAACAAGTTACATGCCCAAGTCTGAACTGTAGAGAGGATAAAGAAATTCGAGACACGTGCCTTAAGGAGACTTGATGTAACCAAAGCATTACACATCCATCCAGTAATATTGGTAGGGAACTGCCATAACATGTACTTCAAGTAATCATCTGATACTGATTCTGCAGACAGTAGAAGGAACTTTAGAAACGGCTATAATCACATAGATGGGTACTTACGAGTTACGATTAAAGAAATATTTATGCAAAGAAATTATCGATGACATAACTGCTGTTATAAGACTATTCTTACCTGGATATCCTGCCGGCAAAACAAAATCTTTGATGTCATCAGGAAGCCAATTTATGTTGCTCGAAGTATATGGGGTTTGCAGTTTATCTGCTTCTGTGCTTTTCTGTTCAACAAATGTTTGTTTATCCAACTCTGCATCCCAAACATACCTGCTTCCACGCCAGTTAGGAGAGAAATTAAGCAGACACAGAAAAACTGACATGAGTGTTTTCTATGAAAGAAAACAAAACATTGACACTCTCATAGAAGTTCCTTTTGAAAGTTCAGAAAGTTTCACAAACAATCCTCAGCCTTTCCACAGTATCTTCCTCTATATTTATTTCCTCCAATTGAAACAGAAATCCTAGTGTGTTCCTTTACAATCCATTTCCATCCCATCCAAAAGGATCCTTTCAATAGCCTCAAATGTTATATAATATACCCCATACGATACACTACTTGAGCTTTTCTACAGTACACTTCCCAACAAGCACCGCACCAAAAACCAAGACCCGAAGAAGGATAAATCTCAGAGGATCACATTGCTCTTGTTTCGAAAAGCTATATTCAAAACAGTAAGAAACTGAATACCACGCACCATAAAGACCAAAAAACTGATTTGGACCATAGTGTTGATAGTTCTGGTCTCAGAGTGCTATGCTAACTTCTAAACTCCAATGTCATGAACTCATGACCAATCTGTGGATCCGAAATAGTGGGATTCAGCCATGACTAGAACAAGTAGGCGAAAATGTTTAAGTTGTGCTAAATGGTCTCACATATGTAGTCGACTTTAATTTGCCACCGGTGCAGTAAAGTGGTATTTACTACTCCATAATTCTACAAATACTCACCAATGGTGTCTACTCCAGAACTTGTTTTAGCTAAATACTGTTTGCATTTGCTAAATTTTACTCAACTTTCGCGATTGTCGCTTACGTATCTTAACTATAAGCAGATTTTAGTGAATTGGGCTAAAGTTCCACCAATTCTATTGAGCAACATAAAGCAAATCATAAGATGAAAAGTACATATATGCATACGTATAGATTATAGAACATAACATCTCATAATCAAATAAATTCATGCAAGAAACAATCAACATAATCAAAACTTTGTTGGCCACCATAAACCATAATACCCACCAAAAATTCAATGATGAACAATGCAGAAAAGAGTACAATCGAATTAAACTTCACAAAGAAGTTACCTTTTTGCAGTTCCATTGCTATATCTCTCAACTAAAACCAAAGGGGATGAACCCTGTTCCCTGCAAAATCAGACCCAATAAATTAATACAGAAAATGGGCAATTTTGGGGCTAAATTGCAGTAAAAAAGAAAAAACTTTAAGATGATTGGGTGAAAAGCGTAAGTAAGAAGTTACCCTTCCAATCCCAGTGAAGATTCTCCATTTTTTGGGGTTTTAGAAGACAAGCAGCAGCAATAATACAAGTTGGGAAATTTACTGGAGAAGTTATATTGCTTGGTAGAGCCAAAGGGCGAGACTGAGAAATGCAGTGTGCCTGACATTTCTTGCTCAAACTCAACTCCTTGTTATCTCAGCAGCTTATACTGGATTAGTCAGTTAACAAGGTGGTCAGAATTTCTTCTAGAGTGTAGATACGTGTGTCTTTTCTATGTACCACTCCAATCCGATATCTGAATTTATGTAAAAAAAAATACTAATTGAATAACTTACAGGGGCGTTTGCTTCACATTTCGTAATGAAAACGGATTGGAAACAAGAATGAAAAGGGAGTGGAAATAAGTTACATTCTTTTTAAATGTTGTTTGGTTAAAATATATGAATGATTTTTTTTTTTTTTGAAATGATAAAATATGTGAATGATGATTCCATGGTAAGAGCAAAATAGTAAAATTCTCTTTAATTAACCACTCTCACCTCAACTATGTTCTCTTCCCCCTCTGCCGCCAACGTTGACCACCAGCCGCCACCTTTCTGATTATTGTCACCATCATTCTAACTATAAATGGATAATTAAGATCACTATGTAATTAGTTTGTCTAATTTCTACTCAATAACCCGTAGATCTAGAAATTTAGGTTTGATTCTTCGTATAAAATTTAGCTTGAAAAAGGACGAGGAATAATGGAAAAGCATTGAAAGAACTTTTTTGATCATGATTTACATATAGAATAAATGAAGTGATTTCGATAGTGAATCGAACATGGTCATATACTCATATCAACATTTTTTTCTCCCTCCCGTTACTTTTATAGCGTGACCCCTCCACAAAAAAAAAGCATATTGCTAAAGGTCTACAGTGTAGACACAATTGATTTGTCTACAATGTAAAATTAAGTCAATAGTAGTAAATTGAGATTGAAGTAGTAAAATTAATTTGTGTGAAAAAATCATGCAGTAAAATTATTTGTGTGAGTAGTAAAATTTTGCTAGTGTAGTAAAATTAATGCTAATAGTAGACACTTTCAAGTGTCTACATTGTAGACCTCTAACATTGTTCAAAAAAAAATCCTAGATACTTGCTGCACCACCACTAGTGTCATCTCACATTTGGGTTTCCTGGAGTCACATACTACTCTTATTCAAAGATATTTTTCTGTTTCTTTTTACAGTTTTGACTTGTCATGTTAGGGACTACTTGTAGACCAAATGAAAGCCCCGTTTGCCTTAAAATCAAGTAGAGTTAGTAGATTGCAATGCAGAATGAAATATGTACTAAATTTTGTAGCAATTGAATGATTCATTTGGTCTGAAAATAGCTCCCAACAGGGCATCTCACAACTGCAAAAAGAAACAGGAAAATATCTTTGGGTAGGAGGGAGTACATGTTACATCTACTTTGGGTTAGATTACATGCCCGAGTATCATACGAGTAACTGCTAATTAACTAACTTAATATATCAGCCTCAATAATGAAGTCCCATCTAACTCAACAAAATCAATACACACAACAAAGTATGAACATCCATTATGTCTAAAAACAACGACATCATTCACAAGTAGTATGGAACCAGATTTTGGAAATACAACATGTGATGAATTCCAACATATGGTAACCCATGAATCCATGAATAGCATTATACTCGAATTCGGCATACAAAATATAGTACTGGCACACTAAGTACAAGGGCAATTTTAGTTCAAATGAAGATCGTAAAAAAAAAGAGCATAATTTAGATACAGTAGGTAAGTAGGGTCCATGTATATGGAAGGGAGAAATGAGGTTAATTTAGAGATCAGAGTTGGATCGAACATCTCCTTTACCCGGGCTAATATCTGATTTCGCATGCCAAATTTGCGTTTTGAAAAAGAAAAAAAAAATTAGGTAGCGCATATATAAAGAGAAAGTCTTACAGCATGTTTGGTATAGAGGAATTGAACGGAAAGAATTGGAAGGAAGAGAAAGGAACGGAAAAGAAAAGAAGAGAAAGGAAAGGAACTACAATCTCCTTTGTTTGTTTCACTTATTGAAATTTTGGAGGAATTGGAAGGAAAGTGGGTGTTTTTATGTTGTAAATTGGCTTTCGGTCCAATTCCGCCCGTTTTGGGAGGAAAAGGAAATGACAGTTTAGTGAAGGATCATTTCCTTCCATTTCCTTTCCTTTCCTTCCACTTCCCATGTATCTTTATAAACCAAACGTAGGAAAATTGTAAAATCGATTTCCTTTCCTTTCCTTTCCGTCCAATTCCTCTCTACCAAACATGCTCTTAATGTACTCCCTCCGTTTCTTTTGTTTCTTTACGTTTCGTTTGAATATGTGAGAGGAATTCAAACGAAACGTAAAGAAACAAAGGAAACGGAGGGAGTATATGCATATACATTTCCAAATGTATATGTTTCACTTTTTTACTCAAATGTCTCACCAACCCATTTCTCTCTCCTTCATCTCACCACAAAAAATGAATAAAATACCCAAATCACCCTTCATATATGTTTAGTGATGTATATGTCATATACAAATAGCCTTACTCATATAACATAAAGAAAACGGATTACACGCGTCTTTAGAGTACACAAGCAAGGTCAAGACGTACTTCCACCCTTTGAGTCAATGTCCTCTCACAGATTAAAGCGGGAAACAAAAGTATTGTTTTCACTAAAATAGTGAATAGCAAGGAGAAGGGGTTACAAAGCGCTGGAAATTGATACACATCAACGTCTTTGCGTCTTTCTCGTCTGATAAGACCTGTTGTACTTGTACAACTTGACAAATAAAAGAAAATTAATGTAAATAACTACGTCTGAAATAGTTTTTTTTATCAATGGAGACCATAATGAGGAAGCTTTTCAACTCTAGCCTCTTGAAATACTTTGAAAATATTTGAAGATTACTAAGCATTACAAATCGTGTAATTGAAATAGTATTCTTTTTCTTAATGTTTACTCTACTTTTGTTCAATAATGTGTTTCAAATCGTGTTTGACCTTCCGGCCACAGCTTTACAATAACTCTGATCCAATATATACCCTTAAATTTGTAACATTGTTCTAAATTAAAGTAACAATTTTCTAAGGTCATATGAGCTAGAGCCTCAACAACATGAGAAAGAGACAAGTTTGGAATTCTGAAAGAAAGCATGCGAAGGTACAAAGTTCGCACGAGTCGGCAAGCCTACTGCCTACCTTACCCAAGAAGATTGAAAAGTACTCTGTGACAAAGATTTACAAAGCTAAGGTACGTAGCAATGGATATGAAAAAGATTATATTACGATCAGAGAATGTACAAGGTTAAAGTTTTTTTTTTTTTTTTTGATCAAAAGTAAATGAGTTTTTTAGGGAAATCATATTTTACAAATTGCAATCTTTTTCTTATTTATTCTCTGATGACTGATGTGAAATAATTTTAAAATTTATTCTACTTTTAGAGCAAATGCAAAGGCAGTTTTTTGTCTTAGGGTCGTCAATTACGACAGTTAAAGTGGAACTGAGTTCGATAAATCGAACGGAGTTCTTAAATTCTGGCATTGAAAAGCAAATGGCAGCATACTGCATACCAGCCATGCCACATCCACGGTTGAAGAAAAGAAAGCGCGTAGCGTACCAAAGTAGTGGAGCAACATGAATTTGTTTCTACGTGTTCCCTTGCCCCACCCTTTTACAGATTATTGATAAATTATTAAAAAATTACTAAATTAAGTTCTTCCATTGTGATAAACAATTCTAATATTTTGAGAGTATTAAATAATGACATGGTATTGGAAGAACTCAGTTGTTAGTTCTTCTATTGCTAATGCCCTTAGGGGTCATTTGGATTGTGGGAATAAGAGATGAGATGAGATTATTTATCCCACTTTCAAATTATTCCCATATTTAGTAAGTGGAAACTGTGTTTGGGAATAAAATGGGATATGAGATTCGAGAATTCTATTCCCTCATTTCTATTACCTAGGGTGGACAGGTATTAAGATTAAGGAATATATTAGGTAAAATGGCATAATTGTCATTACTTACGTGAGTAATAGAGAGTAGTTTATTAAAGGGTAAAATTGTCAAATAAATTTTTTCCACCTTAATTCCCACTATAATCCTTACCCTCATCCAAACAAGGGAGTGAGATTATTTTCCCAATTTTCACCTCCTTGTCCCTCCCATATTCCCACCTCTATCCAAACGACCCCTAATTACTTTTATTTTGCTCATTTTTACTTTTATTAAAAAATTAAAAAATTAGTCGTCTCTTTCCCTATTGGAATATTTTATATGAGTCTCAGATCCCAATAGAATGGTATAAAATCTCATAATTAATTAACAAAAATAAAAATCTTTCATCAACTACTATTCTACTATGTTTGACTGCCTCTCTCTTCGCTTATTTTAAAAAATAAAAATAAATAAATACTCTTACTCATTCGCACCCATGGCGAAACCCAGATGGACCACCGCTGCCATGCCCCACGCACAACCCAGATTGAGCACCCCCTCGCCTAACCTCCAGCGAACCTTAACCTCTGTTGTCCCACCGCCTCTCCTAGTCTCTTGCGAAGGCAACGAAACAAAACGACACCCGAACCCCAACTAGGGATTGCTATCCTAAAGTGGCCGAAAAAAGGGTTTAGCGTTCCATTTCCCTCTGCACCACTTGGGCACAACTCCAACAATGGCCGCTCCACCACCCATATCCACAACAATTCAACAAATCCTCAAAACTCGATGCAGAACACCACAAAATTCAGAAATAAAACAAAACCCACCATTTACCAGAAAAATCAACCCAGACTACGAATGCAAAGTGGGTTGATTTAAGAACATGTCAAAAACTCCAGAAGAATTAACCCAGAAATCCCTTGTTCTCCAATTTAACAAATAAAGAAATTAAAAAAAATTAAAAAATTAAAAAAAACCAGTAAGATTATGGGAAAATTTCCAATGTACCCCTGAGTTTTTCAGGTATACACCTCAGGTTACTGAGCTGTCCAGCGCGCCTCTGAGGTTTGCAAAATCGTGTTTTTATTTTTTTATATTTTTCACTAACGGCATGTAACATTGTTAACACATATGTATTTATTTGAAATAATTGCTCATAATTAGCCTTTTATATTCACATTAACAACTAAAACAACACCAAAAACTCAAAAATAAATAAACCCACCCTTTTTTTTCTCTCTCCTCTCCATTTCCCCTTTCCTCCCCACCACCAAGCACCACCTTTCCACGGTAGCCACAAGTACGGACCACCATCAACCACAACGGTACCACCACCCTCGGACGCGCCCAATTCCGGCGACCACACACCGACCATCATGCCCAAACCCCGACCTCCGTTCCTCCATGCCCACACTTCTTTCTCTATCCCTCCATCCTCCCGTTTACACCTTCCCCCACCTTCATCCTTGCTCCACCACTCCTCCATCGTGGTCCACGTCCACCTACATACGTCGCCGGAGACTCCGACGTTGCCATATAAGAAGGAAAATGAGGAGATCAGAGAGAAAGTTGTGAACGTAAATAAAATGGTTGGGATATGTGACCGTGGAGTCCTAAAGAGGCGCGGTGGTGGTCGATCATAGCCCACGTTGGGTCGGCATAGGGTCGCCGGTGGTCTGGTAGTGGTCGCCGGAGCCCTGGTGGTGGTGTGTGTTGGAGGTGGTGGTGCATTAGGTGGTTTGGGGTTGTGGAGGAGGGAGGTGGAAGGAGAGGAAAGAGAATATGGGTTGAGTATTTTATATTTTTTTTTCTTTTGTTTTAATTGATGAGATTAAGAGTCAATTTGAGTGAAAATAGTCAAGGGCACTAGATAGCTAACGGTGTTAGATGCCGTTAGTGAAAAACACACAAAAAAACACGATTTTGCAAACCTCAGAGTCACGCTGGACAGCTCGGTAACCTGAGTGGTATACCTGAAAAACTCGGGGATCTCAGGGGCACACTGAAAATTTTTCCTATGATTATTCCCAGAACTACCCAATTATCGATATTAAAATTCAAAAGAACCTATTTTCCTAAATTTATTATTCAAGAAAAATCCAATTTCTTTTTTGAAATACGGAATTTCATTAATATCGTTGCCAAACGGCACTTAAATCAAGAATTGTAACGATACAAATACCATCAAAAAGATCTAATTGACACAATCCTTCGTTAATTAACAAAATTGATCCCTCGCACGTCGACGTCTTTGCGTCTTTCATTGGTAATAGAGATCTATGTAACTCGGCAAAGAAAAGGTAATTGACGTAGTGAACGATATTTGATGCTGAATTCATTGAGGATTATCGATCTGCGAATAACTTCCGTCTTGGACAAATAGGGAAAAACACCACTGATCAAGAGATCAAACCTCACTGTAGACACCTGCATTTGTCCCTACCCATATGCCCGATGATGAAAGGACACTATACTGTGAACTGCGTCTGCTTGCTCTACTATGTGAACCACCGTTGTCGTGAGTCCGTTAGCAAATACGTGTTCACCCAAAACAAGGCCAAAAACAACCATTTTCCTCCTTTTACACCTGACCTAACTCACGAATGACCTGCGTGCCTAAACTGCCAAAAATCATCAACAAAACATGTTTTTGTACGTCATTTGCCCACCCAAATTCACATGTACAATACCCATGTCATAAGAAGGCCAGAAATGCAATTTTGTATTGTGCGTCAAAGGGTCCAGACGCACCAACGCGCGCGCACAAGGGCCTTGGCGCACAACCAGCCGCGCCTGACGCAGCTACACCTGCGCCAGACGCAGCAGCACCTGCGCCATGCGCGACATTACCCGCGCCATGCGCAGCCTTGCTCGCGCCATGCGCGACCTTGCTCGCGTCATGCGCAGCCTTGCTCGCGCCATGCGCGACCTAGCTCGCGTCATGCGCGACACCCCTGCGCCATGCGCGGCCCCCCTGCGCCATGCGCGACCCTCCGCGCCCGACGCACGCAACCCTAAACGACGGCTAACCTAGTTTTCCACCACAAAACCCTAGCCTACTTCCCCCACTATAAATACAACACCTTTCAACACACTTTCAGACAACCCTTCACACACCATTTTTACCCCGAATCTCTGCTTCTCTCTCTACAATTCTCTCACAAAAACCCTAATGCAAAAACCCTAGCAACTACAACACAAAAACCCTAGTGCAATCCCTACACCTCTAGGGCACCCCTAAACACAATACAATCAAACACAATTTAAGCAAAGCCCCTCTCAAACACCTACGTTCAAAGAGCAACGCATCGCTCCAAGAACACATCTAGCCCCTACACGCATACTAAGAATCAACGCAACGATCTCGAAGCATAGTAGAGCAAGTAGTGGTATCGCGGACACACGTAAGTCCTGAGGGCACCCCCTCTTTTCTAAACTCACCTTTTTACTTTATTCTCATCTTCTACCCCTTCTTTACGTACGCAATTTATTGCTTTCGACATAGATTTATATTTTGCCTAACCAAGATTTAGATCTAAAACGAATTAATTGAATCACGCTTAACACACATAGCGCAAAGCGCTTGGACAAATTGGTAGCTAGGGACCGTTAATCAATCTTAACGACGTTGCAACCTAAGATCTAGTTTATGTGCTAAATAACCGACTTAGCTAATTTACTAGGTTGTATATAACTTGTAAATGATTGTAACTTGCATGGCTTAACTTCTCAACGACTTGTAAACGATAATTCAACTAGTAGAGGCCGCTATACGTGGGCGGGGTTGGGTGTCTTATGGCTTCCCAACACGTACCGTCACCCCCGAACCCAGTCTTGCAGTTCGTAGGCTGCATATTGGCGTAGGGCACAGTGCACATCTTGTTCCTTACGTCCCTCGGTTTTGTCCCTTTCGGTAAACGACTCGCGAAAGTGTTTTGTACTTGGCATGACTCGCTTCTCCAAGCGTTTATGCTTAATGGGTACAGACTCACCTAGCGTCTACGTAGTCCCTCGGTAACAAGGAACAAGATCGCATTGCATGGTTTCCAAACACCCCACAATTGTTTGGTGGCGACTCCTATCCTAGTGCAATCATTCGCACGACTCGCGCGTCCGTCGCTATAGAGACCATCCGTGGAATCTACAGTGGCGACTCTGCTGGGGACTTATTGTTCAAAGTGGGTGAGACTCGAAGATTGGTTATCATGTTACATTTATTGAGAAGTTTAGCACCTTCATTTGCATGGACGCGACCCACGTCCCATAGGAACCCTTGTCCTTTCGGTACATCCATGTCTTTCTACCTTGTGTAGGACTGAATAATGGTTGTACCACCCACGTTCGCATCATCGACACTTCGTTTCCAATGAAACATTGTTTCTGGTGCAAGGATGTTATACTCTCGAGCATGGGCTGCCACAAATCGAGATATAGCTACCTATAACGTGGTACCCAAAACCTAAACCTCAAAACTTAAGTCATAGTACATTTGCATGGTATGTGTTTGCTCTTACGTGCCTTTATTGCTTGTTTTTTGCCTCTTTTGTGCCCTTTTATCCCCAAAACTTTATCAAAGCAAGTTTCAATTACATCACTGCCTTCCTTATGCAACACGTCACGTTTCGTGACTTTTTGTGGCGTGCGTCTTCCCCCCTGTGCGCACCACCCCCGTGCGTCCAAGCGCCTGTGCGCACCACCCCCGTGCGTCTGCCCACTCATACGCATCATGCATATTCCTTTGAATGGTGCAATTCCCATTCCTAACCATGCCCCACTGCATGTTTCCCTTTGTTTGGGTCATTTTTGACACTTGCATACACTACCATGCACCTATTCACTTTCGGTACACATGTTGCACCCACAAAATCGAGTCAACCTCATTACTTTTCATGCTGCATTCTTGAATACCGCATTGTCGTGTCATGCATACACAACCATAACATGCTGCATACATTTATTTCCAAAAACACATAATGCATACATACATACATTCATATATGGATACATACGTCATGTCCATAGAGTCGCGTCTCGCATCATACATTTGCATATCATCTAGGTCCACCCCTAGTTATCTACATCATGCATCATCCTAGTACATACCATCCTAAAACAAACCGTCTCATGTAGGGCAAGTTCGTACCTAACTACGAACTCATGCATCCTAGGACCCCAAACCATTGCACGCATTTTGCACTGCGACTTATATGATCACATGCATCCATGCATACATGCATCACAACCCATGCATCAAACCTACAAAAAAAAAAAACAAGTTACGTCATGCATCATGTCAAACACATCATGTCTGTCTTATACACCAATCTGTATCATCAACTCTAGCCACCTAGGATTTCCGAGGCCCACTCCTCGTTCTTTTTTTACCGAAAACTCCGCACCTTAGCGATACGTCAATCCGTATCAACGACCCTAGCAACTTAGGATCTTCGAGGCCTACCCCTCATTTTTTTTTGCCCAAATCTTGACAACTGAACGACACGTCAATCCTTATCATTCAATTCTAGCCACCTAGGATTTTTGAAGCCCACTCTTCACCCATTTTTCAACAATTCCGTACAACTTATGGAAATTCGAACCATATAACTTGATCTTAGCCACCTAGGATCACCGAGGCCACTCCTCGCTCACATCATCATTGATTTTTCGCATCTCGTCCATACGTCTATCCGTATGCGTACACATCACACACATTGCACTTGTTTCGATCTTAGCCACCTAGGATCATCGAGGCCCTCTCCTTACCTCCTTCCTTTCCGTCGTTGAAGTCAACTTTTCACGACCGTTCGATCTCTACATACATAAGATCGTCAACACCTTGTCCAACTCGGTGACCCCGGCCCACGTTTTCAAGTAACTTAATTGAAGCGCCTATGGTTTGAGGGACGGCTACTACTTCTCTATGGATCCACAATCCACGTCGAGATTGGTCACGTTCCTCTCGTCAATGTTAAGTTTTCTCCACAAGTTCTCGACATTATCATCCCGAAAATTGAAGGGGTAGCAAAATCCATGCACCATGTCTTGAACTCCAAAACTTACATTGCACGAAAGTTAAAGGTGATGAGGATACATATCACTACAACGAGGCTACCATCAACGACATTAACAACGAACGTTCTTTTCGAACTACGTTTGGTTTGATTCCACGCGCTAGTGGATACGTAGGCAGTCTTTCGAGACACAACCACACGACAAAAGGTTTCATGCATGTTTTTTACCTCCTTTCCATGTCTAGCATAGATACCTCCAACAGATTGAAATTTCTCTTTTTTCGCTGATGGAATAAATGAACTTTTGTTTTACCGTATTTCTCATGAGCATCCAACGACGAATCCTAGTCTGTCTTACGCTGCACGATTAATGACCGGAGGTAAAAAATCCGTAACTACATAAATGACTTTGATCCCTAACGATTGAATCCACTTTATTTGGTAGCCCGCAGAGCCTCCATGCCGATAGCCTTTTCATTTTCATCCTACATCTTCCTAACTTGGGTAAAGGGTGTTGACTTGATCGAAACGGCAAGACTTACAAAAGTGGAGCCACTAACTATAAATGTTGATAGACTAACAAATGGCAAGACTTGAAAAAGTGGAGCCACTAACTGCAAATAGACTAACAATGGCAAGACTTAAAAAAGTGGAGCCAAAATGAAAAAGGCTAACAAAAAAGGCAAACTCTGAAGCTGGAGCCAAACTCTAACAAAAACAAATAACAAGTGTCACGAACGAGTGAAAGCATCATCCAATAGGGACACAATTGAAAAGATCAAGCAAAATGTGTCTTTCAAACTGCTGACATGGTCAAGTCAACACGATTGGGGGTAAAATGGGCCGGAGCCTTCATGCACATCCGTCATTTGTCACCCAAGCCAGCTACAAAAGCACCGAAAAAGTCCTCCTTGAGATCGTGCAAATCACGCCACCGTAATCTGTCGCTCTTCTAATCAAGAACTTGGCATTTGTTGATTCACCGCGAGAGTTCTTCCGCACGACGGATAATAATCGCGAAGGTAAGACACTAGGAATTTTGAAGATCGCTCATCAAGCTCGCCATGCATGCATTCTCCGATTCTTTTCCCATAGTGCTAAATGACATGGAAATTTGAACCCACCCCTTTGCAAATTTAGGCCGACGCATAGGTCTGAATACCCCTTTTCCACCCACATTATAAGCCATAACCCTTGGCCAGCCGCATCAAACATGCCTTCAGAATTTATATCCCACTTGGTCCAACATCAAGGATCAAGGCCCCATTGAGCCAGCTACACTTACCGAACTCCACATTCCAAATCCTTGGACTCTTCTTCTCCTTTGCCCACGCATGAAATCTTTTGTCGACCCAAGAGAAGAACGATCGTCATCATGAGCAGCACGTCTCGTCCATTTGGAACCATCAGACATTGCGCCGCCGCAAACATTAAGCCTTGAGCCACCTCAAGCACCAAGTCGTGTGCCACCACATGCATACATTTATGCCAGCACAAATACAAAGCCTTGCTCCGCAGCAAGCACGAAGATCATCCTCAAACAGTAGGAATGTCACTATGAGCTGTCACCATGAGTTGGACAATCACAACTTTTGCTCACCTTCTTCATCATTTTTCTTTTGGGGGAAACCTCAAATTTCGTCCATTAAACTTTATCATTTTTCTTTCTTTTTCTTTTCGGAGAAACCTCAAACTTATTCACGCACGTTTCAACTCTTTTCACTATTTGGCACTCCTAGTTTAATTCCACGAAACTTACCATCTCTTTCATCCTTTTTTCCTTTTGGGGGAAGTCGGGGTACCCCCATGCATATTTTCGCATTTCACATCCGCATATAACTCAAGTTTAGGTTGCATTACTCTAAGTTGCATAACATCATAACATTGCATTTCATAACATTGCATTACATCGCGTCAGTTACACTTGCACACCACCTGCACAACCCTTTACACAAGCACTATGCAATACTTGTTTTTCTTCACATTACATATATTTGCATACTCTTTGCATGAACCTTTGCATGAGAACTCGGCAACACTCGCCCACCCTCAGGACAAGATGCAACCATCTGCCACCACTACTCTCAAGCATTGCAATCGCGAGATCAAAAGCACAAATCACGGCACCATGACTTCCTTACTCGCACAAGAGTGAGACAAAGTGTAACAAGTCACTACTCTACAAGCATTGGCAAGACGAGGTCAAAATACCACACCTCTGCGCCACGATCTCCTTACTCGCACAAGAGTGAGACAAAGTACAACAAGAATTTTCAACATGCATAATCAACTGGCAAACAAGAGGTACAAGTGGCATCCAATTGCTCCATAATCTCCTCTTTCATGCTAGAATGGGGGCTCCCCTCCAAGCTGTCAATCCAGCAAAGACCAATCGAGATCACACACCTTCAAGTCATGTAACAGTCGCACCGACTTTAAACTCGAGCATCTAGCAAAACTCCATATTCAACACCAACGGACCTAACTCCACCATGATCAAGCAGCGTCGAACCCACTTTCGACATCTCAAGGAAAATATCATCAACAACAGTGGACCTAACTCCACCGTGATCAAGGAACATCGGACCCACCTCCGATATAAGTATAAACAATCAGTACTAGCAATCAACGGTCGCACTGACCTTAACCATTGACATAATCACCAAATAGCATCGGACCCACTTCCGACATTCAGAAGCCACTACAAGTCCAAACAGCAAGTTTCACAATGCTATTTAACGGTCGCACCGACCTTAAACATCTTCCACAGTCGCATCGACTATAAACACCAGGTATGTCCTCTAATTGGTTGGCGAACCTCTAAAAATGCACCGCCGGTCTAATGGACCTTAAACGACCCTCCACGTGCATTCCCATCCCGTTTGCACGATTCAATACTTTGACTTTCGCCTTGTCCAAGCCTCAGTCAAAGTGGGGGCTTCTGTAGACACCTGCATTTGTCCCTACCCAAATGCCCGATGATGAAAGGACACTATACTGTGAACTGCGTCTGCTTGCTCTACTATGTGAACCACCGTTGTCGTGAGTCCGTTAGCAAATGCGTCTTCACCCAAAACAAGGCCAAAAACAACCATTTTCCTCCTTTTACACCTGACCCTAACTCACGAATGACCTGCGTGCCTAAACTGCCAAAAATCATCAACAAAACATGTTTTTGTACGTCATTTGCCCACCCAAATTCACATGTACAATACCCATGTCATAAGAAGGCCAGAAATGCAATTTTGTATTGTGCGTCAAAGGGTCCAGACGCACCAACGCGCGCGCACAAGGGCCTTGGCGCACAACCAGCCGCGCCTGACGCAGCTACACCTGCGCCAGACGCAGCAGCACCTGCGCCATGCGCGACATTACCCGCGCCATGCGCAGCCTTGCTCGCGCCATGCGCGACCTTGCTCGCGTCATGCGCAGCCTTGCTCGCGCCATGCGCGACCTAGCTCGCGTCATGCGCGACACCCCTGCGCCATGCGCGGCCCCCCTGCGCCATGCGCGACCCTCCGCGCCCGACGCACGCAACCCTAAACGACGGCTAACCTAGTTTTCCACCACAAAACCCTAGCCTACTTCCCCCACTATAAATACAACACCTTTCAACACACTTTCAGACAACCCTTCACACACCATTTTCACCCCGAATCTCTGCTTCTCTCTCTACAATTCTCTCACAAAAACCCTAATGCAAAAACCCTAGCAACTACAACACAAAAACCCTAGTGCAATCCCTACACCTCTAGGGCACCCCTAAACACAATACAATCAAACACAATTTAAGCAAAGCCCCTCTCAAACACCTACGTTCAAAGAGCAACGCATCGCTCCAAGAACACATCTAGCCCCTACACGCATACTAAGAATCAACGCAACGATCTCGAAGCATAGTAGAGCAAGTAGTGGTATCGCGGACACACGTAAGTCCTGAGGGCACCCCCTCTTTTCTAAACTCACCTTTTTACTTTATTCTCATCTTCTACCCCTTCTTTACGTACGCAATTTATTGCTTTCGACATAGATTTATATTTTGCCTAACCAAGATTTAGATCTAAAACGAATTAATTGAATCACGCTTAACACACATAGCGCAAAGCGCTTGGACAAATTGGTAGCTAGGGACCGTTAATCAATCTTAACGACGTTGCAACCTAAGATCTAGTTTATGTGCTAAATAACCGACTTAGCTAATTTACTAGGTTGTATATAACTTGTAAATGATTGTAACTTGCATGGCTTAACTTCTCAACGACTTGTAAACGATAATTCAACTAGTAGAGGCCGCTATACGTGGGCGGGGTTGGGTGTCTTATGGCTTCCCAACACGTACCGTCACCCCCGAACCCAGTCTTGCAGTTCGTAGGCTGCATATTGGCGTAGGGCACAGTGCACATCTTGTTCCTTACGTCCCTCGGTTTTGTCCCTTTCGGTAAACGACTCGCGAAAGTGTTTTGTACTTGGCATGACTCGCTTCTCCAAGCGTTTATGCTTAATGGGTACAGACTCACCTAGCGTCTACGTAGTCCCTCGGTAACAAGGAACAAGATCGCATTGCATGGTTTCCAAACACCCCACAATTGTTTGGTGGCGACTCCTATCCTAGTGCAATCATTCGCACGACTCGCGCGTCCGTCGCTATATAGACCATCCGTGGAATCTACACTCACGAAGGAGCCAATAAGACCTCACAACAGAGTCAACAGAACCTCACAAAGGAGCCCCAAAGGGTCTCACAATGGAGTCAAATTACCTTACAAATGAGTCGCAAGAATCTCACAATGGAGCCAAAAAAACCTCAGAAAGGAGTCACAAAGAACTCACAATGGAGCAAAAAAAAAGACTGAATGAAATCAATCAATGGTGTAAATTTTATTCTGCAAAACCAAAATAAAACCTATAAATCAATAATACGATAATTAACTAGGGGTTTACCAACGGGTAAAGGATCCGATGACAACCCCAACTAATCAAATAGGAGAGAGGCTAAGAGAAATAATTTTTGCAAGAGAGGCTAGGGTTTTTTTTGTGTATATAAACTTTAAGAATAATCCAATTTCTTGCTAATTACAAGTCCCATTTTCCCAAATTAAAAACCGTGAAACCTAAAAAACCCAGTTCATCATTGTTGAATCAAATTTATGGGCTTTTACTTTTGATTTGATCAAATCATTTTGTTTGACAGTGAGGAGATAAGTAGAGTAGGAATGAGGGCCTATGTGTTGGATTTGGGAGTGGCAATTGTTGGGGCTGCAGGTTGTGGCGGAGTGGTAGAGGAATGGGATATGTGGGATTCAGAGAGGAGAGAGGAGAGAGAAATGGGTTTTTGTGCAGGTTTGTACAGTCAACTCTACACTTGACACAGACAAAAATAGAAGCAAGTAAAACTTTATTTAGACCCTGAAAAGTGCCAAGTATGCAAAAAGCCTAACGTCCGTTTGAGGCTAGACCCTTAACGATACAAAAAATACACACATACCCCGATTGATAATGTTTTGTAAACATAGACACCATTTTGGATTTTTTGTGCTTAACTCAGATAATGGAGACAGGATAGCAGAAATGAAGGAAGAGGATAAAAAAAAAGAGAAATAAAACTCAACTTTCTAAAAGGATTTGGAAAAAAAGAGCACATATTTTTTTTTTGGTTACAAAAAAGAGCACATATTAGAAGTAATGATCATAAAGAATAAAATAATGATCATAAATTAGAAAATAATGATCACAAAAAGGAATGACTAACTAGAAAAAATTAATGATCATATAGAAAACTGGAGATGTTGCTCAAATGTAAGAAAATAATGATCAAATAGAAAGAAAAATTAATGATTAAATAGAAACAGAAAAATAATGACCAAATAGGGGGAATATAATGATCAAATAGAAGATTTGAAAATAATGACTGAATATTGGGAAATAATGATTGAAAACGTTAAAATAATTACTAAATAATGTCTTTACCAAAAGTTGATGACTACAAAGTAATAAATAATAACTAAAATTGAGAAATATTTACTAAAAAGTGTGAAATAATGACTAATAGTAGTGAAATAATGAATAACAATAGTTATTGACCACAAAGCGTTATACAATGACCGAAAATATGAAAATTGAGAAATAATGAGTAAAAAGATGAAAATAATGAATGAAAAATAGGAAATAATGATTATCAATAAATAATGACTATGTAGTAGCAGATAATGAATGAAAAATTGCAAATAATGACTAAAATTTGGGAATTAATGACTACGAATACAAAGTGGTAAATAATGACTGAAGTCTGAAGATTAGGAAATAATGACTAAGACTTGGGAAAGAATGAGTAAAAAGTTGAAAATAATGAATGAAATTGGGAATTAATGACTACAAAGTGGCTAATAATGAAACAAAAATTGAAAAATAATGACTGAAACTTTGGAAAACAATGACGGAAAATCAAGAAATAATGGCCATGAGTACAAAGTGGTAAACAATGACTAAAAAATAGAAAATAATGATTGAAAATTGGGAAAGATCAGTAAAGATTTGGGAATAATGAATAAAAACTGATAAATATAGATAAGTGATAAGTAATGAATGACAATTTGGAAAAAAGACTTTAAAGTGGCTAAGTGGAATATATCGACCTAATAGGCAAAAATAATGATCAAATAGAGGATAATAATCATCAAATAGGAAAATAATGACCAAATTGTTGAAAATAAAGATGTCATAGAAAAAATAATGATCAAATAAAAAAAACGAATGACCGAATCTACGAAAATAATGACCAAGTTCAGGAAAATAATGATCAACTAGAAAATAATTGATCATCATGATGTGTTATTATTAACATAAATATGGTCATTATTATCATAAAAGTTATCATTATTTAGGTAAAATTGATCATTATTGTGTAGAGTTTGTTTATTAAGATAGATTTGTTCATTTCAACGTAATAATTTGATAATATGCTAAGCTAAGATTGATCATCATTAATAGACAAATGATCACTACCTTAATGCAATTAGATTAGATAGACGGAATCTCATTTTGACTCTAATAGTATCATCGTCTAATGTCTACTAAGCCTTTTAAGATTTGATTTGATATAACTTTCATGATTCATGAAAGTATGCTGATGAAAAACAGAGCTTATGATTGTTTGGGGAAAAACAGACTTATGCCAAGTCGGAGCTTTTCTGAATACTTGAAGTTGATTGGCAAGCTCGCAGAGTAATGAGTCGAATCCGAGCTTGCCTTTGAGATCACCAAGCCAAGTTTGGGCTAGATTCGGCTCGTTTACACACCTAGGTGGGATTGGGCATGTAGTCTAGTCTAGAAGGTTACTCCTTATATAACTAGCATCAACTGAGTGTAGGACAACTACACAGTGGATGAGCATATTTATTGTCTCCTATACTAAAGTCGTTTGTTTTGTGTATAATCCCTCTATAGGTTAATTCATGTTGAATTATAGGAGTTTATGGCGCTAAAGGACAAACTATAAATTTATGGTAGACGTTCAAAAATTTGCCCCTCACTACCGTCTAACTATGATCATTATTGTATATGCATGTGTTTATTTATGTATGAATTGGTTTGCTACATTAAAACTTGTTGTTGATTCTTGGGTTGTTCCTTGTCAATTGTCTTTGCTTCAGATGTTCAATGTATTGTCATTTTTGGTCGTAAGATGAGTAGTAACTCTGATTTGGATCAATCATTGCTCACTAGTCAACCAAAGAGTGTTGAAGAAGAACAATCTCCATTTACCAAATCGGGCCTTTGGGGAAAACTTTCATTTACATGGCTTAATCCACTCTTCCGACTCGGTAAGACTCAGGTGCTCGAATTGTCGCACATTCCACCCATTCCACAATCCGAAACTGCTGAAATTGCTTCGTCGTCATTGGAAGAGTCAACTCTCAACAACATCTCTTTACCAAAAGCCATATTTTTTAGCATTTGGAGATCATTGTTAGCTAATGCTTTCTTTGCGTGTATGCATCTTCACTCAGTCATTTCTAATCTCTTTTAATTACTTCTATTCATCATTTTTACATTTAGTTATATGTCATCAAAGAAGAACTAATTTGTGATACTTTTGCAGTGCTCACAACTATAGCTTCCTACATGGGTCCTTTGCTTATCGCTCGATTTGTTAGTTATATATCATCAAAGAAGAACGTAGTAAGCTATGAGCAAGGAGTGAGTCTTGCATTAGTGTTCTTCTTTGCAAGGTGTATGGAGTCGATATCGCAAAGGATGTGGGTATTTGGTGCTTCGAGAATAGGGCTTAGAGCAAAAGCGGCTGCGATTGTGTTGGTTTACAAGAAGTGTTTGAAGATAAAAATGTTTGCCGATGGAGAAGGTAATGGCAAGACCATCAACTATATCAACGTCGATGCCGAGAGACTAGGAGAATTCTTCTCGCACGTCCATGGTATTTGGCTATTACCTTTGCAAATATTATTAGCATTTCTTCTTCTTTATATAAACCTTGGTGTTGCTCCTGCCGTTGCTGCTCTATCTTCCACAATTTTAATTACGATTTGCAACAGTCCTTTAGCCAACAAGCAAAAGACGCTACATTCAAACATTATGAATGCTAAGGACTTGAGGATTAAGGCCACTGCAGAAATTTTGAAGTGTATGAAAGTACTTAAGTTGTATTCTTGGGAATCCAAGTTTGAGAGTAAACTTCTCAAATTGAGGGAAGATGAGGAGTCTTGGTTGAGCAACTATCTCTACACGCAATCCATTGTTGCTTTTCTGTTTTGGGCTTCGCCAACTCTAGTTTCCGTGGTTACTTTTGGTGTCTGCATCTTGGTAAATATACCATTAACCTCAGTAACTGTATTGTCTGCCCTTGCGACATTCAAGATCCTACAAGAACCTATATACAACCTCCCAGAACTCGTATCAATGATTACGCAAACAAACATATCGGTCTCTCGTCTTGAGAATTTTCTCAAGAGTGAAGATCCAATGATGTTAGGTTCATGCGTATTGAACTCTCTAGTCTAGCAATAGATATTCAAATTGGGGAGTATGCTTGGGGATTGAATGATCAGACTCTTAGGAAGCCTACAATCAAAATAGTTGAACGTTTACAAATAAAGAAAGGTTTCAAGATTGTTATTTGTGGGTCTGTTGGTTCAGGGAAATCGAGCCTACTTTGTAGCATGCTAGGTGAAATTCCGAGAATTTCAGGAATCGAGAGTAAGGTGTTTGGTTCAAAGGCTTATGTCTCTCAGAGGTCGTGGATTCAAACAGGAACTGTCAGAGATAACATACTGTTTGGAAATGGTATGGAAAAGGCCTTATATGAAGAGGTTTTGGCAGCATGTACATTGAACAAAGACCTTGAAATGTGGGAAGATGCTGATTTGTGCATAGTCAGAGAGAGAGGAATTAATCTAAGTGGAGGCCAGAAACAGCGAATTCAGCTTGCTAGGGCGATCTACAGTGATGCAGATGTTTACTTTCTTGACGATCCATTCAGTGCTGTTGATGCGCAAACTTGTGCACACCTATTCAAGGTTAGCTACTGTCCTGTGGACCATTTTTATTTTCAGTAGTTGAAAGTTTTTGATGATTCTTCGTGTTTGTGTTATCTCTTCCTTGTTTTCGACTTGGAAAATAAAAGTTCTTGCTTACAAATCTTAATTGTGCTTATTCTTATCTACAGAGATGTCTTACTGAAATGTTGTCCGAGAAGACAGTGGTGTATGTAACCCATCAGTTGGAATTTTTGGATGCTTCAGACCTTGTTTTGGTAGAAGCGAATTCAGTAACATTTTGATGTCTGTTTACCTCTTATTACACGTATTATAAGCAGTAGTTGATGCTTTCATTTACTGATCAAATCCACAGGTCATGAAAGATGGGAGAATCATTCAGTCAGGCAAATATGAAGACTTGATTCAGGACACAAATGGGGAACTTGTCCGTCAGATGACCGCGCACAAGAAATCCCTGGAACAGGTTAATTCTGATGATACAGGAAACGGTTCAGCCAACAAATCGGTTCTAGGTGAGCCTGTATCCCTGATAGAAGAACCATTTTCGTGCCTCATTCAGTATGACAGTGTACAGAAAAGTAACGAAGAGGAAACACTAAAGGGCCGCGTACAATGGCATGTTTATTCTGATTTTATCACTGCTGCGTACAAAGGAGCTCTTGTTCCTGTCATCATCCTATGTCAGATCCTTTTCCAAGGACTTCAAATGTGCAGCGGTTACTGGATTGCTTGGGCAACAGAGAAAGAAGGGCGCGTCAGCAATAAGCAATTGATCGGTTATTTCCTTTTGTTTTCTGGTGGGAGTTGTGTATTCATACTGGGGAGGACTGTCTTTCTTTCCACTATTGCTATTACGACTGCTCATAAGACGTTCCATGATATGATTTCATCGGTCTTTAATGCCCCTATCTCATTCTTCGACTTCACACCTTCAAGCCGAATTCTTACTAGGGTAAACTTACTGATCTCAATCTTACAGCATCACTGAAACATTTACTACTTTTCTCTGCTCAGTCTCTAACTCATTATTTTTCGCCTTTATAATGTTACAGTCTTCAACAGATCAGAGCACTGTGGACATGGACATTCCGTATAAATAAGCTGGACTAGTATTTGCCCTTATTCAGCTTATCAGTATAATTGTACTCATGTCTCAAGTTTCTTGGCAAGTCGTGCTTATATTTGTCGCGGTTATAGCAATCTCTTGTTTCTATCAGGTGAGTACTACATGCACTATTGAAAACTTTGTATAGAAAATGTGGAAATTGACACAACTTTATAATGTAGCATATGTTCTGATATTGGAACGCGTTTCAGAGGTAATTAACTTATGTTGATCTTTTGCTGCAGTCGTACTATATAACCACCGCTAGAGAATTGGCCAGGATGGTTGGTATTAGAAAAGCGCCAATTCTTCACCACTTCTCTGAAAGCATGATGGGGTCCTCAACAATTCGATGCTTCAAACAGGAAGAGCGCTTTGTTCAAAAGGTAAACGGGTTGGTAAATGATTATTCACGCGTTACCTTCTACAACATGGCAGCAATGGAGTGGGTATCTGTAAGAATAAACATGTTGTTCAACTTCGCCTTCTTCATTGTTCTCATCATCTTCGTCATGATGCCAAAATCCGCCATTGATCCAAGTAAACTTCTTTTTCCTCTAGCAAACAAATTTTATTTTTCTTCTTCTAGTACATGTATAATGTCATTCTACAGCTTTACCTGACTGGTAGGTCATTGATAATGTTAGGTTTGTCGGGATTGGCTGCTACGTATGGTCTAAACATGAATGTTCTCCAAGCTTGGATAATTTGGAACTTGTGTAATGTCGAAAACAAGATGATTTCAGTGGAAAGGGTTCTCGAGTTTTCTCGACTACCTAGTGAAGCTCCGTTGATTGTCACGGAGAATAGGCCTGAACAAGATTGGCCTAGTAGAGGATGCATTCAATTCGAAAACTTGCACATTCGATATTCCCCTGCCCTACCCATGGTGCTCAAAGGGATCACCTGTACCATTCCGGCCAACATGAAAGTTGGAGTGGTAGGCAGGACAGGCAGTGGAAAGTCTACTCTTATACAAGCCCTTTTTCGAGTGATGGAGCCTTCAGAAGGTCGTATTCTTATCGACGGAGTCGATACCTGTAAAATTGGACTAAAAGATTTGAGATCTAAGCTTAGCATCATTCCTCAAGATCCAACACTATTCCAAGGAACCGTGAGGGCTAATTTAGATCCCCTTCAAGAACACTCCGATGAAAAGATATGGGGCGTATTGAATAAGTGTCACGGTCTTGCTACGATTGTAAGGCATAATCATATGCTTCTTGATGCACCTGGTATGATATTGTCTACCACTTTCCTGTTTTTTCTACCTTTTAACGCGATTTGTGTACCTCTGCCATTAAATCTTTGCTGAAACATCGCATACAGTGGCAGAAGATGGTGAAAACTGGAGTGTCGGACAGAGGCAGCTAGTGTGCTTAGCTAGAGTACTGTTGCAGAAGAGGAGAATCCTGGTCTTAGATGAAGCGACAGCATCAGTCGACACAGCGACCGATAATGTAATTAAGCAGACGCTCAAGGAAGAAACGAGTGAATGTACAGTGATCATTGTTGCCCATAGGATACCCACCGTGATTGACAATGATCTCGTCTTGGTTCTAGATCAAGGTAATTTGTCAATTCAAGAAATTTTCCTGAAATCGAACCAAGAACTTGCATTGTTTAATGATCATTTTCGATACCAACTTATCCTGTCTCACTTAACATCTTATTCGCTCTAAATGGTTCTAATGGTATATCTTATTGTTGTATAAATCAGGGTTATATGTTTTATTGAATGCAGGCAAGATCGCGGAATACAACTCTCCATCTGAATTGCTGAAAAATGGTTCCACGACATTCTCAAAGCTGGTGCAAGAGTTTTTGCATAGATCTTCAAGACAATGACATGAGTGTACGTACCACAGTTTACATACAAGTTTGTTAATTTTGTATAGAAGTGACCACATCGCAATGCAAATTCAGAACTGTTTTGTTGTAACACCCCACAATTTTTGGGACTATAATTAATCAGGGTGTTACGTTTATTAATCATTTTTTGAGAATTAATAAGAGTTATTTTGGTTATTTGGTGAATTAAGATTTAATTTCCTAGTTGGGTTATTCCATTTTGGGAAGTTCTATAGTTGAGTTTTTGGACTTGAACCGAGTTGGATCACTACCCAAATTCCTCTAGTAAAACCCAAACCCATCAATTCATATTTATTCTCTTATACGTACTACAACAAAATAAGAAACCCTTCATTCCTGCCCCTCAATTTATTCGGCCTCGACCTCCCGTCCATCTCTTTCTTTCGTTTTTCCTCCACCCGCAGAACATCTCGGCACAACTGTGCCAACTTCAAACACACATAACTCTCACTTACGACCTTTGATTACGTTTGGTTGGTGGTGTTAAAACCGTGCTTTTGATACGAATTCAACAACATATAGATCGTACCAAGATTTTACCGGATTCTTCCTGTAGAGGTAATTTAGTGGAGCTGTGTCTCTGTACCCAAGAGTTGTTCTGCCTCCTCGGTATTTTGGTGCTTTATGTTGACTCCTAATGTATTTTAGGGCGAGGTTTTATGGAGATGTTCCTAACTCTATTTGTGACAACATAACCAAAATTGGTAAGACCTAGATTTGTTTATCAAAAGTTATATTAGATTTTGTGGGTAAACCCTAATCCATATTTATGGTTGAGTGTGAGATTAATTCCCGTTGATTCACATGGAGTTTGTGGACGAAATTTGGAGGACATGTTCCTGACATTATCCTTTATGTCATACTCAATTTTGGTGGTCATACGATGTTGGAGGTAGACGTTATCCACGTTTATTTACTACTGTCTCCTTTTGGATTCATGATATATTATAATTTGTGAGATTTATGGTTTACAGATATACCTTGTGAATTAGGGGTTTATCGATTGAGTTTGTAATTGATTAAGCTCCTAGATTGTGGATTCGAGGAGGTGTAGTTCATAGACTTTGTTAGAAGAGTTTGATTTAAGGATTATCGTTGAAAGGTAAGAACAATGATCATCCCAAGTTTGAGCATATTTCCAATATCGTTCTCTTAAGCTTTCACTCATCATTTCTTATTGATTTGTTGGTTTCTAACCGTTATCATTTCATATTCCATTGTTTATGATTCGTATGATGCTCTTAACGATGTTGTCTACTATCATTGATTTCTATATTATGTTATGTTTTCGGCTACGGCCGTTTATAAATTTAAAGAGCGCAAGCACAAAATAATACACTTAAGATCGCTATGAGAATTTCAATAAGTATATATTGCGGACCCATCTAGAGGGACGGACTTTGTGCTGTCACCATGTCTTAAGGACATGTTTTTATTAGCCTCTGATCAAGGTACATTTTCTAAGTTGGATTAGCTACCAACTTCCTAATTGACTTGCTCCTAAAGGTTACGTGTCCTACTGGCTCTGTAGAAAGGAGTGTGCACTCGAGTCTTTGGGGTAGTCATATTGTAACTCTATATGCGGGATGGCATGGGGTAGGACCCTTGTCCATGCTAAAGACCTTATAACGGCCCTATGCCTTTACTAAGAAAAGAATACCCAAAAGGCGAATAATACACCTAACGATTTCACGGCGTTTCGGCCGTGTATTTTCGGACTCTGAACTGCGCACGACTCGAGCCCAGTTTCGCACGACTCGTGCCAGACCCCGTTTCAGGCTCTTGCCGCTTTTGCGTAGCTTTGTCTATTATTTGTTAGTTGCGCGCAAATAAGACGCGTATCTTAATATTTTTCATTTTTACTTAGCCTGTGCTGACGTTCTTTATTTTGGGTTCTATCCCTACCCTATTTTGGGGCATGTGCCATCCTTTTGGTGGCGCAGTTGACAGGTTTGCAGATTGAGATGCATTGTATGGTTGAAGCATCATTGCATGTTGGGCATTTTGATGGGTCGTCAGATATTTACATTGGAGACGATTTGTAGTTTATCTTGTGGTTTAATTTCCGATTTGTAGATTCAGATAGAAGTCTTATTTAGGGTTGTTACTTTGTAGTCAATGGCGGCATAACAATCCTTTATTTTTGTATTTAAAGATAACGAAAATTCAGGGTTGTTACAGTTGCATACATTGGTCAGTCCTCGTCTTTCACGAGGGATGGTAGTCGGAGAAGACAATGATGAACGACATAGCTTACCTGGTTTACGTAACACATATTTTAGACAAATAGAGCAGAAATTCAATGATTCTTGAAGTTAATATTAGCAACTGGCCATACCGCCATATAATAATAGGTCAGATGGGTTCCTTGATTTAGGCAAAAGATGCTTACGTTGAAGTAGTCCAACTGAGATTAATCATGATTACCAAAATTGTATTATTTTAAGTGTTGTAATTAATGAAGAGTTTTACTAGAATGTTACATGGAGATGGTTTTATCAAAGAAATGAACAACATGAACATATGCTGCTAACTATACTCATTGGTGCCTATAGCAGCCTAAAACATCAGCCACCAGCGCATATCCAGAGGACAACGATCTAAAAAACACGCCGAATTTTGCGCGATATATATATAATATCCTATTACTTACCTCTAGTTCATCATTATTTTGGCTCGATTCCGTCGATTTTGAACGTTCCATGATATTGTTGAAACATTTTCTTTACTTGCATTGTGATATAGTGTTTGATATTATGAGTGTTTAGGGTTGCTTGCTTGAAGGTGTTATACATTTACTTTTTTTTTTCTTTTTTTAATTATTATTTTTTTTTTCCTGAAATGAGTGTTATACGTTAACCGTGAAAAGTGGTAGGGAAGGGAATATCATTAAGGTTAAGATTGGAAGAAAAATGGAAAAAATAGGTTATGCTAGTATTATTTAGGTTACATTTAGCAACCTCCTATTATTGTGGAGTGTTTTTTTTTTCTGGCTTTGGCCAACTTGCTAATTTCACAACCCCAAATTGAAAATCTTAGACTCGGTTTCAAATCTTAATTATGCTGGTCATTTACTGAGATATCTTACGGAAATGTTGTCTGAGAAGACCGTTTATTAGAATTAAGTACAAATTAAAATAATCTTAATTAAAATACATACCGAAATTACAAGTCTTAATTGAAATAACATTTAACTACGAAATTACAAACCGACTTCAAGGCGCACACACAACACTTTCCTCTAGGCGAAATTCGCACCCAATTTCGAGCATAGGTTGAGCGAATTGCCGTAAGATACAATGAAACCTAAAACATTAGACTATCTGCACTAATAATCTAAACCCTCGAATCTCACTGACTTTAACCATGATCATAATCCATTTTTTGTGTTTTGTAAAGACTGATTTTCATCACATCCCAAAATAGGAAGAACAGCATATATATAGAGTAGTATAATAGACACACAGAATTAACCGTTATTGGGTAACCGTCGACGGTTATGGTAACTGCCAATAACCGCTTTTTGTTATCCAAAACTAATTACCCGTGATGATTAAAGACAATTATAATTAGCATAATGCACAAATTAGGCCCAATCCATGTTCAAGATATACTCAATGGTCCCAACAATACTCACTATTATAAAAACACAAGGTTTTGTGTAATCTTCCAATGTGGGACAAAATAAAACTCACAAACTCCATTTTAGAAAATACTCCAACAATGTAACCCATCATGGCCATCAATTGGAGTTCTTGGATGCTTCAGACCTTGTTTTGGTAAGCCGCAGTGGCGAAGCCAAGTAAAAAAATATAGGGGGGGGGCAGGTTTCGAACTTGGAACCAAAGGCAAAAAATTTGCCCACCCTACCGCTAGAGCAAAGAGAACTTATTGATGTTATACATCAAGAATATATATATGTTCTCACAAGTCGGGGGGGCCATGGCCCAGTCCCGCCCCCTAAGCTCCGCCCCTGTAAGCCGTGCTCATTGATTCTTCAGTGATTATGTAACACTTACGTCTCTTCAGTGACATTGTAAATTACTGATGAAATCCACAGGTCATGAAAGATGACAGAATTATTCAATTTGGAAAATATGACGACTTGATTAAGGACCTAAATGGTGAACTTGTCAGTAAGATGGCCGCGCATAGGAAAGCCATGGAACAAGTTAGTGACTATGTTCGTTACTACCTTTTGTCGCGTATAAATCAGTTTGCTATCATGCTACTTAGGTAGCGTTTGGAAACAACAATTTGAAATTTGTAATCATTTCAATTCCATCATTTGAGGATGTGAAATTCAAATATAAATCAAATGTTTGGGGAGGTTGAGATTTCAAAATGACACATTTTGAGATGTCATTTGTTTTTGGCCTACTTGGATTTGATACAAATTCCAAAGGATTTGACACAATTCCAAATTCTCAAATTCATGAGTTCCCGAACATGGAATTTGTGTCAAATTTGGATATGAGAGTCAAATCCTTGTTTCTAAACACACTCTTATGTTATATTGAATGCAGGCAAGGAAATACGAGGGATATACAGCCGAGTGGTAAGATCAAAAATACTGCAAAAGGCAAAATGATTAATAAGGCGAGAGAGTTGATTCATTTATGATCGAGGAAAGTACAGCGAACATCAGTCACCTTCCAGCGCTGCCAATGAAGTCAGCGTACATTCGCCACTGTTTTGGATCACCATCAAACAAACTCCCACGCCGGGAAATTCTTGGCCAATCACTGTGATTGGCATACCCTTGCCAATCACTGTGATTGGCATACCCTTGCCAATCACCGCGAGTGGCTCACACGCCAACAATTCCCATTGAAAAATGCATAAAGTGGAGTGAAGTGATGATTTTGTCAGAAGTCAGAAGTTATCTGGACCATCCATCTCACTTGATCCAGTGGTCCATATTAAATTTATAATAAAAGAAAAAATCTAACAAAATTAAACCCAAACCCAAAAACACTCACATTTTCTCTCTCCTCTCCTCCCCTCTTCTCACTCCTCTCCCACCTCCCCTGCCGCCAGACAGCCACCGCCGGCCGCACGCCGACAACCACCACCGCAGTCGCCGCCAGAAGCCGCCGACGCCACAGACTCCGGCGAGTCTTCGTCGGGTATTAAACCCATATTTTGAGCAGCATTCGACCGCGAAAACCCCTTTCTCCTTCCCATTTTTCGTCCTTGTTTTTGCCAGATCTGACCGCCGGCTTTCAACGCCGCCGTCGATCTTCATATTTTACGGCCTTCTCCGACATGGCAGCACACATTTCCGGCGCCGCCTCTTGGTTTAGTCGTGGTGAAGCGAATTGAAACGATTGAAACGATGAGGAAATAGCGAAAATGACGGTTATGGGGTTGGCGAAGTAGGTATTGGTGGTCGGAGCCTGGTGCGCCGTCGGTGATCGGTTAATGTGGGGGACTGGTGGTGGTGCTGGCGGGGGTGCGGTGCAAGGTGAGGCGGAGCAGTGGCGGGGAAGTGTGGGGGTTTGGGTGGTATGAGAGGGGAGAGAAAACGCAGAAATGTGAATATTATTTCTGTTTTTTTTTTTTTTTTTTAAATTTTAGAGTAATGACTTTTAATTTGTGGAGTTATTAGAGTTACGTGTTTTAAATTTGGAGTTATTGAAGTTACGTGCTGTAATTATTGGAGTTATTAGGAGTTACCTGTTTTAGTTATTGGAGTTATTTGGAGTTACGGATTTTAGTTGATGAAGTGACGTTGGAGAGTTGGAGTTATTGGAGTTACGGATTTTGATTTTTGGAGTTACCTTGGAGTTACGTATTTTAGTTGATAGAGTTACGTTGGAATTATTGGAGTTACGGGTTTTAGTTAGTAGAGTTATGTTAGAGTTACGAGAGTTTTATTGAAGTTGGTGGAGTTCTGATATTATTGGAGTTATACAATTTAATTACTGGAGTTAGACGTCTGGAGTTACGCGTTTTAATTGGTGGAGTTATGTGGCTGGAGTTACTTGTAACAGTTGATGGAGTTAGGCGATTGGAGTTATCCAGTTTAGGTTGTGCAGTTATTTGAAATCAATGGCTCAGATTACTTCTGACTTCTGACAAAAATTATACTTCTGACCGGATACGCCCCCTATGCATGTATATAATTATGAAAAATAATATGTAAATAACTTCTATTAACTGTGTTTTTTTTTTAGGGGTTATAAACTCTATTAAAATTCTATATGGCTCAATTTATTACCCAAAAATAAAATAAAACCTTCCTTTAAAAAAAATAAAAAATAAATTAAATTAAATTAAAATAAAATAAAACCCAGAAGAGAGTGGTAGATGAGAGAGAAAACAAACTAAACGGTTGATCTTCCTTTGGCCGGACCACCACCACGATGTCCAATCTCGGCCACCTCTCCTTCAACCCAGTACGAACGCCTAAGCCTCACACCCTTGCTCCGCTGACCACTACTACCTCACCATCACATAACCATTCTCAAACACTGTCCAAGTTCTAAACCACCATTTTCATACAATATTCATCTCATCTTTTCCATATCACATTTCTAATTTCCATATACAATTACAAGATTTCCATATACCATTTCAAAATTTCCTAAATTTCCATATACCATTTCACAATTGTAGCCCCAAAGCACCACCATTATAAATTTTCATATATCATCCGACCATTATCATATACAATTTCACCATTCTCATATACCATTTGCATTTCTCGTACTCCCATCCTATAATATAATAATTTCAATTTTGAATTTTGATGTTGATATGTAATTTGTGTGTGTGATTGTGAAGTTTTGTTGGTGGTGAATGAAGATATGGCATTAGATATGGAGGGGAGAGAGAGATTTAAATGAGAATGACAAACTCACTTGATATGAATCTTAACGGAAGTGAGAGAAATGGGTAGGGAAATGGGGGGTTTTTCAGCAGTGAGGAGAGAGAATATTGAGGGATGAGAATATTAATTTGGAATTTCACATGATAAATAAAAATTTATTGTTGACAGTTTGTTTTTCTATCAATTTATAAAATATATATGTTTATGGTTTTCAGTCAAAATTTTAAATAAATACACCCCCTATATATTGTACAAAATAGAAATTTAATTTTAGTTCCCCATGATGGGGGCCCACAACTGTCCTCATTGTCCCTTGCTCCCACGTGAGGTTGGCTACACCAATCACGGTGATTAGCCAACCTCTGCCAATCACCGCGGAAGACGACAAAGCTGGGCAGAGAACAAGGAAGCACGTGGGCAGCTGGGCCCGTTTGGGAATAAAGAAAACAGCAGTGGCCCTCCATATTTGTTTTTTTAATGAAATAATAGCAATTTCTGAAATTGCAAAATTAAGTTATTAATTATTTCCAATTTTCACCAATCTTTCCATTTTACACAACAATCAACATTTTTTTTCTCGACTCCCACCAAATCCCCAATTCACCATCCCACACCCAGAAACCAACCCAACCGCCGAAGATACATCATCTCTCACCATGGCCGACGACCTTTCTTCAGCCCGACAACACTGTACTCAACGGAAACCCCACCTTGTCCATCTTCCGGCGACACCCATCACCGGTGACCAAACACCACCAACTATCCAATTTTAAAACCAAACATATACAATTCCATTTTCACCATATACCATTTGAAATTTACTAAATACAATCTTAGCATACATTTAATCTACCAATTTAATTCGCCAAGACAAACACAATTACACCGACGCCAACGGTTGGTATGAGAAGAGGGCAGCACCTTGACGGCACCCATTTGAAGCCCCCAAGCCACATCACAATGTCAACCACAAACCACGGCGTCGTCCATCAGTCGTCACCACGACAATGCCCCACCGATATAATCCTAATAATTCATATATACAATTCTACGTTTCCCATATACCATTTTAATATTTCTGTATACAATTGGACGAGATAGTGATGGTTGATGGGTTGAGTGAATCACAACAACACACCACCATGACCCTCCTATCACCACCATAAACACTAATAACCCAAACCCAGAAAACCCTAATTCCCTTCTCTCCTATATAACTCATCCCCCTAAAACCCAGATCTCAACAATTTTCCCTTATTTTCGATTTATTTCTCCAATTCATTTATTTGTTTCAATAAATAAGAGTTGGAAGCTGATGATGATTAAAAGCAAGTAAGACCAAAAATTTGATGAGAGAGAAATGATGCGTTGAGGAAGATGAGTTTGGTTATGTTTGTTTAATTAATTTTCCATTTTCACAAATTCAGTTTTATATCTGCCAAATATAAGCATAATTAAAGAGGCGAGGGTATTATTTTATTGTCTCAAGGGCCATCTGGCCAGCTGGGAGACCCACTTCCTCACAAATTTTGCTACTTTTAACGGGGAGCTGGGCGCGTGTGGCACAGTCGCGGTGATTGGCTTGCAAGGCCTAATCACCGTGATTGGCCAAGCATTTCTCCTCCACGCCCACCTAAAGAAAAGGAGGTTGGCTACACCAATCACGGTGATTAGCCAACCTCTGCCAATCACCGCGGAAGACGACAAAGCTGGGCAGAGAACAAGGAAGCACGTGGGCAGCTGGGCCCGTTTGGGAATAAAGAAAACAGCAGTGGCCCTCCATATTTGTTTTTTTAATGAAATAATAGCAATTTCTGAAATTGCAAAATTAAGTTATTAATTATCCCCAATTCACCATCCCACACCCAGAAACCAACCCAACCGCCGAATATACATCATCTCTCACCATGGCCGACGACCTTCCTTCAGCCCGACAACACTGTACTCAACGGAAACCCCACCTTGTCCATCTTCCGGCGACACCCATCACCGGTGACCAAACACCACCAACTATCCAATTTTAAAACCAAACATATACAATTCCATTTTCACCATATACCATTTGAAATTTACTAAATACAATCTTAGCATACATTTAATCTACCAATTTAATTCGCCAAGACAAACACAATTACACCGACGCCAACGGTTGGTATGAGAAGAGGGCAGCACCTTGACGGCACCCATTTGAAGCCCCCAAGCCACATCACAATGTCAACCACAAACCACGGCGTCGTCCATCAGTCGTCACCACGACAATGTCCCACCGATATAATCCTAATAATTCATATATACAATTCTACGTTTCTCATATACCATTTTAATATTTCTGTATACAATTGGACGAGATAGTGATGGTTGGTGGGTTGAGTGAATCACAACAACACACCACCATGACCCTCCTATCACCACCATAAACACTAATAACCCAAACCCAGAAAACCCTAATTCCCTTCTCTCCTATATAACTCATCCCCCTAAAACCCAGATCTCAACAATTTTCCCTTATTTTCGATTTATTTCTCCAATTTATTTATTTGTTTCAATAAATAAGAGTTGGAAACTGATGATGATTAAAAGCAAGTAAGACCAAAAATTTGATGAGAGAGAAATGATGCGTTGAGGAAGATGAGTTTGGGTATGTTTGTTTAATTAATTTTCCATTTTCACAAATTCAGTTTTATATTTGCCAAATATAAGCATAAAGAGGGGAGGGTATTATTTTATTGTCTCAAGGGCCAGCTAGCCAGCTGGGAGACCCACTTCCTCACAAATTTTGCTACTTTTAACGGGGAGCTGGGCGCGTGTGGCACATTCGCGGTGATTGGCTTGCAAGGCCTAATCACCGTGATTGGCCAAGTATTTCTCAAAGAAATGAACAGTATAAATAGTAGTTCTGATTTAATAAGGAAGTGTTTTCTTAAGCTCTTTCTGCAACTCCAGACCAATGATTAGCCGCCCAATAGCTCCAATACCATCCTTTGAAACCCATCTGTGGACGGAGAAAAATAGCTAGTAGAAATAATGAATGTGTTATTACGTAGAAATAATGAATGAAAAATCACGACAAAATGATGGAGAATCACATTCTCCTACTTGCATGTCTTGATCATAGGATAGTGCACAATCTTATGATTAAGGCCCTGTGCGATTGAACTGCATTTTTCTGATTTGATTTGATTTGAACTGATCTGATCTGATTTGATTTGATTTGATTTGAATAAATTTAATTAGATTTGATCTGAACTGAATTAACTGGTAAATTAACTGCAACGAGACGAATTCATAACTAAAAATAGACTACGTTCATTGATTGTTCTTTGGATAATTCTGATCTGATTTGATTTGATTTGAATAAAGCTGATCTGATTTGATTTGATTTGAATAAATCTGATCTGATTTGAAAACACTGTTGAATCAGTTGAATCACACAGGGCCTAAGTGTATGGACAAACTATTTCTCTCAAACACATTAGTATGATCATTTGATTGACTCTTCTTTGTATCTCAAAAGTCATATCGTGTAACCCGGTTGCTTCATATAGAGGGTCGATATAAACTTTTAGGAAAGCGAATTTCTAACTTGCCTAAAAGGAATATCCGGTTACTTCTATGTTTACAATTGTTCTAACGGAAACATAATTCCACATTCATACATCCACAGGAACATTGAGAACTCCAAATAAGAGAGCAAACGGCTTGAGACGTACTGACAATCGTGGTCACAGATCACAGGACGCTGCGTATAGAGGAGAAAGGCGGGAGGGCTGGGGAGACGAAAACAACAGCATTCACCATTTCTAAAGACGGTAACTTCCAAAGTGAAGCCTCTCATGCCAACATAACCCTTCAAGTCTATTAAGAGCTAAGAACCACACAAACCAACATTACAAATATTCTGATGCCACTACAGAACAGCAGTTCCTCCCTCCTATTGATTTATCTACTACTACTTACTATATACTATACAAAATTGATATTCCCATTTACCTGTCCTTCAAGGAACGATAACAGGGAAGAGAAACCGTCCTACCTAGCCCTCTGCTAAGGAAATTTCGGAAATTGACGCCTCTGGCGGTTTGGCCTGTATCATCTAGTGCATTACTCCTACTAAAGGCATAATACGACCTCTACAAAGAATGCCTACCAAAAAAAGAATCAGTGCCGAAGTATTGTCTACTGAAGCTTTAGTTTGCAGAGTCAGATGTTTTTGCCAGTTCACGGTTCTCCTCCAAAATCCTCTGGTACTCCTTTTCACTAGCAGCGATAAGGCTCTTCACTGTATCAAAAGTAGTAAGCCTAATGCTGCAACGACCAAGGAAAACATGAGAGATTACTCACCAAGGAGGTCAAATACACTGCTCACAAACAGCTATATATTGTCATGTATCGTGCAACCTACCCTGTAACTTAACCATCTTTGCAAGCTACGTCCGACCCCCCGCCAAAAAAAACAAACACTCACATGACACATCTGCTACAGGTGGGTAGCAAAAGCATCGGCACTATACAGAAGAAAAATGATGACAGTGCGCTGGAGACGGTACAAACCTGCTGTTTGGCAAGTTTTTCAGAGCATTGGGTACAAAACCTCTGTATAGTCCAATTAAGCCATCACGTGCTACAATACCTGCAAATGCAAAGGAAACAAGAAGCGTATAACATGAGGCAGAGCTAGTTATAAAGCTATATAAGAAGGTGCACACACGGTAAGAACAACATGCACAACACCAGGTACTACTTAACAGGTTTAGCAAGATAGTATCCTAAGATTCAGTCCTAGTAAATCATTTGTCAGTGTATGTCAGCAAGTTCATAAAGCATTGGAATGACATCAAAAAAAATATGGTTAATGATACAATCAACCAATGAATTAGGACTTAATTTTCATGATCACAAAGCAATTCATCACTTAAATTGTAATAAAAGGTTTCTTAAATGTTAATAAGCACAGTTCACCAAAGAATTCTCTGCTATTACTGCACCAGAACAGATCACATAAATATTCTGAAGAAGGCGCGGCAATAAAGGTTTCACACCATGGCATTGAAACAACCACGTGAAGTACAAATGTACACTTTATCAAACTATCAACCATAAGCAAAAACAAAAGTTTGCTGAAGAGCACATTGATAAATCTAAAGCTCAGATTCACTGACAAAAAATTACATGAAATAAAATTACTGAACCTCGATTAAAGAAGAAAATTCAGGTTTTCCCATGGCAAGAACAAGATAATGTATACATGCACCTCATTTTATAAAGTACGGCAATTATAGATAATGTACACCTATAAAAGTTCATCAAATGCTTATTTGCCTGATCATTTTACCTGGAATGGCATCAAGAACTGTGTTGTATGGTGAACCTCTCATTTGCATTTGTCTTCTTACGGTGTCCAGAGGATAGCACATGAGTGTAGCAAGGGTAGCTGACGCCAAAGCTGTTACTAAGGATGTTTCAGGCCTCTTCTGAAACTTCTCCGGTAAAGACTTTTTCACTCTGACAACACAAAGGGAGAATTGTCCATATTATATGCGTGTATTGCCTTTATTGTCCTTCGTATATAAAAGCGAAAAATAAAAGCCCCAGAAGAGTATGCTCACAAGTCAAAAATGCAGAAGTTCACAGCAATGTAGGGAGCTATGCTAATTAGAGAAGGGGCAAGACCATTGTAGAAAGAAGCAATTCCTTCCTCCTTAAGCATACTTAGTGCAACCTGCAGAAAACTTGATAATTTAGCTGTGAAAAAACAAAAAAATTCATAACAAGCCCCACCAGCACGGTAGCCTCACCTGAGACATTGTTCTACACCCAGGTTCAACTGCCAATCTCAACCTCAAAACATCCAGAGGATATGTCACCTAAGAGAAAGACAGATACTGTGTGTAAGTAACCATAACAATCCTTTCACAAGAAAGTTTCCACACTCCAATAAGACAGCAAATTTGGGTGTATATCAGATTAGTAGCCATATTCCCCTTGATATCTCAGAAATTATGTTCAGATTCGTAGATCATAGGATTAACCAGTTACCAAGATTCAAGACACTCACAAGAGTAGATGTCATGCCTGCACAGGCACCAGCTGCCAATCTTCCCAGCACCGTGAGTTCACCATCCTCTCCTCGAAACAGTTTCTGAAAATTCCACAAAATAATGTACATAAAGCAACTGACAAAATTATTGAATTATTTCACCACATTATATGAAGTATCACCTTGTAGACCTCATACGAGCAGAGCTGAACCGCACTGTAAGGTATTATGCGAATAACCTGCATGAGATATATGTTAAACCACTATGTTACAGAAAAGGCAACCATAGTATGTGATAGGGAAACAGGTAGCTAAAGAAGCTCCCCAGAGTGAATAAACAACCTGAGGAAGGTTGCCTTTCCAGTACCCTTTAATGCCTTCCTCCTTTCCTACCATAGTTATTGCCTGCAAAGATATATTCCAAATATGGTCAATCATAATAGAGGACAAAATGTGTTGTTTTTTAGTGACAGAAAGAGTAATTATACTACAAGTGCAAGCAGGCCACAGCCGTTGTAATGATATACATTTCAAGTTACAAACCCTACATGTCTTGATAGTTGTGTAAATGAATCAAATTTTACTCAATTACATTCACGATTTGTTGTTCATTTCTTTCTAAAAATGGGTGTACTTAGCCAGCGTATACCCACACAGAGGCATATATCGAATAAACATTGTGCAATTTGCATCAAGAGTTGCATCAACCCCCTACTTAAACCTTTTACGAAGTGGAGACTGTTTAGTGAACCATTTTGCTTCAATCCATTAGATCACCCCTCCAAAAAAAAAGGGGACACTTACTGTGATAAAGAAGAAAAGGTCAGCGGAAGGGCTTGAACTACTGACCTTAGTGAACATTAGTGCTTTACTTTTAATTATTGAGACCACTAAGAAGGACTAGTATTGTGAATTCTGGGCCCAATTTTGTATTAATCTTCTGAGTCCAAGCAAGAATTAGACAACTTTTAAGAAAGGTGAAACTGCATCAGCTAGGCAACTAAGACCGTTCCTTGTGACACTGGTAAAGCTATCTTGCTTAAACTGTTAGACTTAGTTTGACGTCAATGTCCAAGGACCAGCTATTGACACACTCAAAGCTAAATTTCCTTGCAACTTCCAAAGGAGGGTCACTTTTTTTGCTCCTGCAATGACTACTTGTAATGCCCAAGCCAGCAGATCTGTCGAGTTTCAAATTTTTTAACTGAAAAGAAGCTTCCATAGTCTGTATTTTTAAGACTGATCACCACCAAAACATGCAGCTATGATGCTTCAAGCAAATGCAGTTGCAAGACTTGCAACAGCTCAAGAAAAAAGAAAAAGGTGAGAGAAGAAGTCCAAATCAAAACCAGGAAAATATACTAATTTCCGTACTTTGTGGGTTCGGCCTAGAGGCTTACGTGACTACATACTATAAATATTTTTAATAGGTTTTACGAGAAAACAAGCAGTATGCCTATGGTAGCTGCATCTGTAGTCCTACGTAACTTTAAGGGTCCTTGAGGTACCCTATAGATGAAACATTTTTTTCAGCTACCCTATCGATGCAACAATTTTCAAGGCATACGCTACATAGACGCTCACTCACGCAGAGGGGAGTCACAGAATTACTAATCACTACCAATTGGCAAAGCTACATGTGTAACAATCTTTCTCTCTCATCTTTCTCTCTCTTCTATCATTTCCTCTGCCTCCTTGCCTTCTCCGCCTCTTTTTCGTGCTCTTCGGGCTGGAGATGGCCATTTTTTGGTCATTTTCAGCCTGATTTTGTTGTTTTTCTTTGCTTTTATGCTTTCTAGTTGGTTTCTTATGATATTATGTATGATAAATAATCTCGCTCCTTGTGAGAGCCGTTCTATCCCTTTTAGGGGACCTTTTGCTTCTACTTTTGGGAGTTGTGGTGTGTTTTGCAGGTGGATTGATCTAGTCTATGGATTCAATCTTGGTTTACGATGCTCCACATGGTGGTATTTGTTCGGATCTATCCGTTTCGTGGCTGATAGATGGAGGAGATGCTCCTCTTATGGTTTGCCAACGACTATCGAAGTGATGCTGTTTTTTCAACCACAAGCCAACCGATGTGGTAAACTTCATCTTCATCAAATCTGGAAAAGATCAACCGACCCCCTCGTTCAAGGCTGCTTTGTCCAGCGATATCCCAGAGGGCATACAGAAGTGTTGCATCTCGTCCCCAATGATCTTAGGTTTTATGAAGTTGAATTTTACTCAGATTTGTTAGGTTTGCGTTTTGAAATTACATGTTTCCGATGTAGATGCCTTATGGCTTATTATCAATGAACAAATTCCCTTTTCAAAAAAAAAAAGCTACATGTGTAACATCACTGATAAAGCATAAGACAAACTATAAATGAGCATAAAAAAGCCAGAAACATAAGCCCAATGAGGCCAGTGACATACCTCAAAAAAGCCAATTGCCTTCTTTGCGCTTTCTTGGCCTACTCGGACCCCATGAGTCTGCAAGATAACAAAAAGTAGCAATAATAAGAAAATCAGCAGTAAATTTTTTAAAAACCCAGGTAGTCGGCATTCTAGAAACGAAGCTTCCCAGCCGCTTGCCCCCTTGTGTGGAAATGCCCAGTAAATTTTTGAAAAGACGTTAAGGCATATACAACAACAACAACCAAGCCTTATTTTCCAAAATGATTTGGTGTCAGCTAACATGAGTCGTCATCTAGACGCCATAAGATTTCAAAAACGTTAAGGCATATATGCCCAAATAATATGCCAGATAGGCTATACATTTATTCAGCTTCCATTTTATCAAGGGAGTCTGTCAATACATCTCATAAGGAAATATGCTAAGTAGCAGTAAAATAAAGGGACGATCACCACGCCTCAGTATGATTGGCTAAATCAGCTGTAGCAGGTAGCTGTGTTGCTTGAACACAGCAAATTCTGGGCTTGTAAAGGGAAATGTCTTTTGTAAAAGTGTGACTACTGTCATGTCATGCAACTAATTGACGTTAAATTTAAGGAGTTTAGAGATGGAGTCAGCATATTCAATTTATCAACCGGGTAACCTTATCCTTGTTAAGTGACTATTCTGCTTCAGCTTCCCATATAATGCAGAGGTAACAGTGAAACATCACTGTAGTGAATGAACATGGCATGAGGCTTTGGTTAACTTGACAAATGAGCTCCATAGGTAGAAGCTCAGAAGTCTACAGAATCCCAATGATGAACAATAATTTCTGACAAGCACAAAACTGGCAACAGTTGTGTTGCAACAGTTTACTCTAGATTTTACAAACACAAAATTATGGTCAGGATGTTGAATGCAGACAAGCACTTGAGCTGATATCAAAAGCCACCAATTTCAGCAACTTGTCTTAGTGGAAGGCCGACATTTTACAATATTAATTGCAGACTTGAAGCGGGCCAATAGGTTGAGTGAGAACTTGCTCCTAATATAGATCTGTACACACAGTGACATAATATCTTGTGTATGTGTCACAAATTCAGTAAATAATCCTTGATTCCTTTCAATTATATCTTTCGAATATGATTGTGCTGGTGTCTGTGGCATACTGATCAGAAGGATCTATGGATTCCTAGTTACCTATATCGCAGATTTTGATGATAGGTTGTCAGAATTTAGCTCCCAGTTCAACACTATTTTTCCAATTAAGCACCCCAAAGAAAAAGAAACTACTGAATGAGGCTGTCTGGAGTCTGGACTTTAAGCACTGACTTCCCTTGAGAAAAACACTACTATTAATTCAATATCCCCACCATCATGAAACCCCATACTAACTTCCCTTGAGAATGACATAACGAAATAATTGCACAAGCTCGAACATTTGTACAGCCGTCAAACACACAAGATGTCCACAGCAAGTCCGTAGTACGGAGTATTAAACAAAACAAAACAAAAAAAAAATGCTCAACAGATGTAGGTGAGATTAGTGTTTTGTCTAAATAAATTGCTCAACAAAATTAGGTGAGATTGATGTTTTGTCTAAATTTCTTGGCCGTGGTTTGACAAAGAGAAAATGCAAAGATTAATCATCCATAATTATTCAAGATTATGACTTCCTCGACACCTACCTCCCCACAACAATAAACAAGTAAGGAAAGGACCAGATCATGACAAAATAACAGACCAGCTACCACCTCGACATAATTAACCAGCCTCTCCATGTTCCAACATTGGCGTAAGACTTGCATACATCAGACCCCCCCACCCCTTACATTGCCATAGGCAGGAGCTTTTGAGGCACTGTCGTAATGTTGTTGTTGTCGTCCTTCAACTTCTCACAATATGCACTATAATTCTTCTGGTTTGAACTAAAGTATCAAACCCAAATTAACCATTATCACCAAAACATGCTCTGCGGTCTGATTACTTTTACCATCCTAACGATATAGCAATCCAATATAACTCCTTTCGCGTTCCAGAAGTTATAAATCGCTCCTAAATAAATCAACTTTGCCCATAACATTGGAAGATTAATAAGGTTATGTTAAGCTTAGATTTTAATCAAATTTCAAGGGTACTTGCGATCATCGATTCGTTGTCGAAAACCAATTGTTAGATACCCATCTCGATTATCAACCAAACAACATCAAAATTACAACATCTGGAATATTTTAATCATCAATTCAACCGAAATTAACGAACATCATCAATTTCTACCTGAATTTTGATGAAATTAATTTCGGATTACAAAAAATAATTACCACCCATTTCAATTCCCAATAAAAACAAATCAAAGTTCCAATCTTTCCTACGAACAACAAAACATTTCTAACAAAATCACAATAATAAATTTAAAAAAAAAAACCCAGAAATAAAAAAGAAGAGAGAGAAAATTGGACCTGCATAAGAAGCTTAATCCGGTCAAGAGGGGCAGTGAAGGTCTTAGCAGCAGCGCCCGCAATTGCGCCAGCGGCGAAAAGGGCAGCGTCTTTAGGAAGGAATGCAACCAAAGCCACAGGGTGTTGAAGCAGCTGGGCAGTAGTGGGCTCAAATTCTCTCTCCTCATTTTTCCTCTTCGCCGCGGCGGCCGACACAGAAGCGAACCCGGGATAGGGATGGGTTTGCGACTTGGGTTTTCGGTGGCGGGTTGGTTTGAGCTTGATATGGGCGGGTTCGAAAGATTCGAGTCCGGGTATTGGTATGTATGTTAATGTGGGTTTGTTTGGATTCATTGTTTGTGTTTAATGGCGTAATTCTGAAGATTTGGGGGTTGGGGGGAGTTAGCGGTGGGAGAAGATAAGGGAGAGGAACAAGTTTTGCAGAGAGAAGAGAAGAGTGAAGAGAATGAGGGGGGGGGGGAGAAGGAGGGAAAATGAAATATATCAGACTTCGAGAGTGTAGGTTGTGGGAAGTTTCGCGTCTAGCGATGTTAGGCGATGCACTGTGTGTTAGAGACGGTTGATAATGTAAGCCGAGTCAAGTTGGGTTTGGTTTGGTTAAGATCATAATTGGGTCGAGTCAATTGATGCGTGTGGTTAAGTCGGGTTTGGAGATAAGGTTATTACGTGAATGTCGACTGAATTATTGAGTGATTTCAAGTTTTAGCCATGTTAGATGATGCAGTGTGTATAAAGAAGGTTATAGACTTATAGGGTGAGCCGGGGCAAGATAGGCATGGTCAAGTCGGGTTTGGGTTACTCGAGTTGAGTCTGGTTTGGTCAATACAAGATAAGGTTATTACTGAAATATCGACTAAATTATTGAGTAAATTCAAGTTCTAGCCTATAGGCACAGTTGATAGGTCTGTTTCTGTTCATCACATTCTCGGGTTTTGTCATGTCGGATCGCCAGTGATTTGGGTTGGGATCAGAGTTTGAAAGCTCTTAACTGTGTAGCAGGCAGCCTAGCTCTGATGAAATATTAGAAAGACGGAAGAAAGGAAGGTGCTGAAAAAAGTAAACTTTCATATATATAAACCAAACATAACTATGATTCTATGAACACAGCAGATGTTCATGATGCCCTCTCAACCTGACAAAATGAAGCAGAATTCCCAGATTCCATATAATATATATGCAGTGAATTATGGAAATTACATATTGATCCTTACAAGTGCATGAATCACTCTTGTTGGACTATAACCAATATATTTTCTCTTAATTAGTAAATGTATGAAAGTTGTATAGAAGTCCCTCAGTAAGTGTGTATTATCTCCACTCTCCAGTTTCCACCTTCTCCTGAGTGAAGGAATGAAGCTATTCCCAGGAGAACAAACACAAGAGTTGTAGTATCATAGAAAACTTGTCTGTTGTCTCGGGTGAGCGCGACAGGCAAAACTTCCGGTTCCTCAATGGGATAAAACGATCATGTGTAACCATTTCTGGCTCCATTTTTGTTCCACAGGGCCAAGTTTGAGAAATAACAAACCCTGCAAGAAATACTACTATAATTTAGTTCTCGAAAATTAGGATATAATGACATTTTTGAACATCAACTGATAGATGCAATCTACAGCTTTTGCATCTTTGCTAGCTACAGTTATCCCAAAGATGTGTAGGAATGAGGTAGTTTGGCTGGTAAGGCCGTTAGACGCGTGGTACTCATGACAAGTGTTCAAAACGAGTCTGCATTAATATGTACCTTCTAAAGTCTGAGGACCTGACTGTTGGCAGATGAGTCTGCCATGTTCAAAATATTTGCTTGGTCTGCAGGAAATATTGCAACACAAGCATACATTTAGCATTATGAAATATGAATTATGAAAGATTAGATGAGGATATGCTGCTTTCATTTTGATGGTACAGTCGCTTACTCGAAGGAGTTTGAAGAAAAAGAAAGCAGGCCCCTATGACAAAGTAGCAGAGCAGCAGAATTATTCCCTTCAGGTAATGAGAATTTCCATCCTACAAAACATATGCAAAATTAGGGAAAATTTCTTAGATAAATCCTGGCTGTTGTATAATTGTAATTTGAAATCTTTACTGTCAAGCGATATGTTCAATTACCTGTAATGTGAAGGCAGTGAGAATGATAGAAAGAGCGAGACAGCCAGTCTCGATTGTATTGAAATCGAGATCCATTGGTACCCTCATTATCCAAGCTACTATAACACATAAGGGCACCTGCAAGAAGATCAAGGACATGATAAGAAAATAGAGAAAATTGAGTTCATACACTCTTGCAAAGTAATGAGCCTGTCTAAGTATCTTTATCACATCGTCCCAGAAAGATCGCTTGCACTGTCAATACTTACCACAAACATCGAAATTTGAGTAGCCGATCCTAGAGCTACACCCAAAGAAATATCCTGAGAAAGATACATAGCAGAACTTTAGTCATAAATTGAGATTCAGGGCATACATACATAAATAAAGATTATAATAAAATGACTTACCAGCTTGTTCTTGAAAGCAAAGATAATTGCTCCAGCATGTTCAGCTGCATTTCCTACTATTGGCAGCAAAATTATGCTGATGAAGCTCACTGATAAACCCCAGGAATCAGAAGCTGCCTGTTCTCCCATAATGCAGGTAAAAAGAACGCGAATTTTAGAATTTGTATCATCACTGATCACAATGCTGAATGTTAGCTAACTGATCATTTGCATCTAAAGCAATGGATCAGGATGTAAGCGGATTAGCTACCTCGATGGAGCCAACGATGTATTCAGATAACAATGCTATAACAACAGTCATCCCTGCTAGCCAAACGAACCCACTCCAGAAACCAATGACTGGGACTTCTTCTTCCACCATGTCATCATCATCAGAATCCTGGTAGTTTAGTACATTATTATGATCAGGTTAATTAACTTTATTTACCACTTTCGATTTCCCAGCAAAGGGATTAGGAATAGGTTGAATAGTCACCTCTTTAGCCTCGAACAATTGCCTGTGAGTCCATAGTTGGAAGACAAGGTAAGCAACATAAGCCACCAGCATTACTATGCTGCCTGCTCTAGATAAACTTAGAGTTGGTAGAGACGTAATTTCGCCATTTTTTGCAGCCATTTTGAAGAGTAATGGCAAAATGTGACAGAATAGTCCCAGCAACAAGAGGAAACAATTCACATCTGCTTGCTTCTGTGAAATTGCACAAGAACATTTACCCATCAAATCATGAAAATCAACTTAAAAAATCTTGTTATGTCACGGCCTCACGGGTAACACGGTCATACAGTAGAACGGGATGCTTCTAACATGAAACATTAAAGGTGTCACAACAAAACTGTAAATAATATTGATATGTCCAACTGTAGGACCGTCTTATCCAATAATTTATCGGCGGAATTTAAGTAGGTGTTCAGAGTATGGAGTAGAGTAGTGTTACATACCCTGTCAAACTTTTGTTCTTTGTGAAGATTGGCAAGACCACCACATAAAAGGGAAGTGCCAAGAACTAAGAGAAGGTTGGAGAGAATGGAACCAAGAAGTGAGTACTTGACCACATCAATTTTGTTTTGGCTAAGTGCAAGTACTGCTATTATCAACTCTGTCACATTTCCACATGTTGCATTCAGAAGCCCTCCCACTGTTAAACATACATATAACAAACTTGAGTAAGAAGCTCAAGCACAGAACACTAAAAATAATACATTAACATTGGAGTAACAATAATTATGATTGACAAACAAAAAGTTTATGGTTACCTGTTGGACCAGTGTAATATGCTATTTGTCTGCAAAAAATTTGAGACAAAATGTTAGAAAAATCACATTTTCTTAAAGTTATCAGGGTGCAATTTCAGAAATCATCAACTAATTAAATCTAATGTGTCGTTTGGATATACTCGGGAAGTCGGAATTCCCATGAACTTGCAAATCTTTGGAATTTAGAAAGTATGGGAATTGGGGAAATTTGTTTGGATGAACACGGGAATTCAATTCCCATGGGAATTTCTATTTACCTAGCCCCCCCTAGGTAATTAAATTCCTACACTTTGGAGGAATTGGAAATGCCTAGGAATCCAATTCCTACACTTTAGGGTAACCAAACAACTCATGATAATTGAATTCCTAGGAAACTAAAATACCCATAAATTTTGAGGGTATCCAAACAACACCTAATTAGTACTTTAGCCACACGGTAAGAATAAGGTATTCATCAACTAGTTTAGCGAGCAAAGTTGTAAAATTGTATACTAGTGTTCATTATGACTTGGTTTAAAACTCGTCAACATCAGAAACCGGTGTTGGCTCAAAAAGTTACCCTAACAAAAGACTCGTCAAAGATCACGAAACATGGATCAAAAAGAAGATTTCAGGAATTAAAAAAAAAAAAGGTAAAGAAGTAGGCATACTCAGTGAGAAAGCTAACACGTTCTGCTAGCGGAGTGAGTGCAAGTAAGCTCAAACCAAATACCCATGCCTGCTCAAAACAATTTAACAAATGTTAATATTTTTGTCATCATGTAAATATACACTCCATACTAAATAGAAATTACTAAATTTTTCTAATTAAAATGAATTTATTAAGCCTGTAAATGAATTTATAAGATTATTTTGATTGGTGTAGTTTGTGGAGTAGTGGGATAACTACATAAGTAGTATACTACCTATTAGCTAGAAGAAGCCAAATAACTCAGAGTAACTAATTAACCATATATGTAAATCACTACCCTTCGGTTCTTTACAGCCCGGAAGTCATTTTCGAAGGTAAGCCCTAATTTTTTGTTGAACATTATTATTGAGAAAGAGAAAAAGAAATGGTGACGATTGCACCAGAAGTTTTATAATCATCATTCATGTTGTAAGAATTGTTCTTTTGATTTAGACGTTGTCAAAAAAAAAAAAAAAAAAAAGTAAAAATTGTTCTTTATTCTCTAGATTGTCTATAGTAATCAGTGGCGGATCCATGTACAAGCACATGGGGTCCGCGGACACCGGAAAGGTTACCGAAAACGCGAATTTTTACACCAAAATTTAAGAAAAGTTTCCCTAAAACGATAGAGGGACACCGAAAAAAATATATTAGGACACCGGGAAATATGTTTTCTGAATCCGCAACTGATAGTAATTGCAAGTTCTATATTTTTGAAAACATTTTATTTTGGAAAATGCTAAGTCACTGTAAACTTTAGTAGTGTCCTTCTGATCAGCTCATGTGTGCATGTGAACTTTGTTAGCTAGGGAGGTAAAGTGGTCCATGCAAATATATATATGTAGCCATGCAAACAACCAAGTGTTACAAATTCCCTTTGGAAATATGCCCTAATTAACTCCGGTACCACTTATTGTATGTATATAGTTTTCATCACAACCGAAAAAACTAACATGCATGCACTTACTAACTAATTACCTTGCTAATGTCACTCTAATTAAGCCAGGCCAATCACACATGTCAAACAACAATAGTCATCATGCCAACACTTATCGAATTAAATTGTGAGGGTTATTGTCATTCTGTTAATGTTGTTTTCAATTCATTATGAACTCTGAGAGTCTAGGAAATTATATGTTGTAAGTTCGTTTCTTTCCCATAGCCAGAAATAACAAATTAAAATTCATTCAAGAATCAAGATTTCGCATGCTCAAAATCATGATTTCGAGAATGCAAAAAGTTAGAATTCATGGTTCATCACACAATTAGAATTTTGTATTTTGTAAACATATCAACTCGAATTTGAATTAAACCAGATCAGATACTGCCAATAAAAAAAATAAAAACGGACAAATTAAAGTCACCAATTATTCTTACCATTCCAAAGTCATAGTAATGGGCAAAAATAGCCAAAGGAATGGCTGGGAAAAGGATGGCAAGCTTAGTCCCCAAAATGACTTCTTGTAAATTAGCAAGGACACTCTTAAGCAACCCCCAACGGACCTTGGAGATGAGCCGGATATCGGACTTTTTCCGAAGCGACGAGGACGACATGTTATGGGCCGTTTTCCCATGCCGGACCTCCTTGCTCATCCCCTTCATCCCACCATTCTCCATTGCAGCCACCTGTGATATCATCGATTGTGTTGAATACTCCATTTGTTTTTTCCAATTCAATAAATGTAAAAAAGAACCAAGGATGGATTTAACTAATTTTTGTTTGATTGTCACAGACAGTAGATAGCTCACTCTTATTGTACTCTTAAGAGGTAGATAACAACTGATGCATTCGAGTGTACGTCCCACTGCTATATGTAGTAGCATTAAGTTCTTAGTTACTTTCCTCGAAGCTTCTCATTTTGTACTTATATATTCAATGGTCTCTTCTCTAATCTTTGCATACAGTGTACTTGTTAAAAAAAAACCATTTTTTCCCATATTTAAGTGATATTTTACTCAATTGAATCAATGAGATTGCATATTTTGTTTTTCAAAATTATTAAGAATCTTACTTAATTAAGAAAGGAACTGGTTTATGGGCCTGTTTGGCCAAGCTCCAACTTTGAGGAGCACCAGATTGGAGCTTCTACGTCTGAAAAGCAAATTTACACTAAAAGCGTTTCTCAGAGACAAGAAACAGTTTCTCAATTTTGGGTGTTTGGTCAGTTTTCAATTTCTAGAACCTAGAAATAGTTCAAAAACACTTCATAAGGTTGACCAAACACACCTTATATATTGGTCTCTGAAGTAGTAGATAGGGTGTGTTAGTTAACTAAATTTCGGTTTTGTCAATTTTTAGATCGTATGTAAGAGTTATAAAAATATTGGTCAATATTGGTTTAACTAGTCGTCACATTTTCAAATTATACGCTATCCATCTAAAAGAACGGAGGGCTTGCTTACATAATCATATCAGAATTGTTAACTTTAAAGCTATAATAATGTGGTGACCTAAATATAGTACTTGAAGTTAAAACTAACTTCTCATCAGACATTTCCGATTCTTCTAAAATAGAGGAATGAAGTACCTAACCCAGACCTCAAATAAAATATGGGCAATTAACAACATATGAATGGAAAATAATGGGAATCACTATCTAGCTACATCTTAGGCATTATAATGCAAGTTCCTACATCATCGAATCAAATCAATACTTAGGACTGTCTTGATTAATTTATGACCTTTTTGTAAATTAGAGAGTTATATTATTACAATTCATCCATAATTATTAATTTCTGAATTTATGTGAAATTCAACATTATCGTGTACAATCTTTTCCCCATTTCCTCCAAGAGCATTTTAATATTTTATACAAACTTTCCCATCATATTACGCCTAAGGTCTCTTATCAATCAAGATTCAAGAATAATATCATCTGGCTTCAAAATTCATAGAATATCATATACTCGTATAGCACATACATACACTGATTCATATTTTATAGTAGATCAGAAGAAAAAAAAAAAAGAGTATATATTACCAGAGGTTTCCTTGTGTCCATGTCCTCCTCTATGATGTTCATCGTACTGATGGGCGAATATTACCATAACACTTTCTTCGTAGTGAATCATGGAACATTAATTTTTTGTTACAATCTATTTGAAATAGTTCAATTTATCATAGCCAATTCCTTATTCTAGAGTCATGCACGTACATCTTCCTAGTATATAGGATGTTATTGCGTACCCTAGGCTTTAATTTCTTGTAATGTCTATTTAAGGGCATTTTTAGGTCGTCATGTAAGTGCGTAAGACCTATATTTAAAAGATCAAAATTGAGTACAATAGCTAACACTACAAGAAAACAGGCAAAATGCGACCGATTTTTGCGACCGTTTCAAATTCGGTAGCATAAATGATCTATGCGACCGATTTTACGACCAAAAATAAGATGGTCGCAACGTTTACGACCGACTCTGATTAGTCGCAAATCAGTCGCATATTTGCGACCGGTAATCTGAATTGGTCCCAATTATCGGTTGCAAAATGCAATTATTAAAAAATGAATTAACTTTTGTAATTGACCTAGGAAACATTAAGTGAATAAATTCACTCTTTAAAAAAAAAAAAAGAAAAAGAAAAAAGAAAGTCATCAGACTCCTCCCGTGTTCTTCCCTCTTTTCTTCTTCTTTCTCATCATCATTTCTTTTTAATCATCATCACTCATCAGCCCCAATTTAATCATCATCAACAACAATTCTATCATCAAATCAACCCCAAATCAATCATCATCAACAGTACTATTTCTATCACCAAATCAGCCTCAATTTCATCCTCAACACCGATTCTATCACCAAAGTAGCCCCATATTTATCACTAATTGATCCTTAGATGCTGCCACCATCGTTTTGCTCTCTCTAGCCGGCCACCACGCAACCGAACACTCAAGGGCGGCGTTGCCCGATCGCGTCTATTCTCGGCGTTGCATGGCATGATTGGATTCCTCGGGGCTCAGAAGGTACAGTTACACACCCCTCCTTGTAATTTAGAAATCGCATTTATAATTTCAATTATCGATCTTTTGTTATAATTATGCTTTAAATTCAATTTAGATGGGTAAATTTCATTTTTTGTTTTAAGAGTAGTTAAATTAGGGTGTTTATAAATTAGGGTTGATTCTGGGTTTCTTCCTAAAGAAATTGAAATGTGTCAGGCAACTTGGTTAATTCATCACAACCCAATACTAGTTCCACTTTTAATTGGTAGGAAGTCTCTTTATGTTATTGATATCCCATTTGTTTTGAATTTAGGTTAGATGATTGCTGATCTTGATGCTACATTTTTTTTTTGTCTACCGCGTTTTTCCTTTACAGTATTCTAAATTTAGCATAGCTTAATTATCATAGCAATTGTAATGGACAACTCGCTAATTCGCCAAACCATCTATGTGATGGGTACGCCCATGCTACAGCTGATCGAGTTGGACAATTTGATGATGAAAATAGATGCCTCGGAGGTTTTGTGTTGTTTCCCTAGAGTTAAATCATGCCAATCATGGTATTCTGAATGAGTATGTGCTTTTACTTGTCACAGGGAACCAATTATTCTAGGAGGCAACAATAGTTAGCCGCAACAGATGAGAGACTGAAGGTGGATTACTCCTCCTTTTTAGAATATTTTTTTCGTTGTAGATTTGACAAGATCCACTGTATCCTTGTTTTTAAGTGCTTGTGCAGATGGCCTAAACAGGAGCTAATCTGTCAACTGGAAATTCGCTTAGCGGAAGCAGAACTTCAATTTAATGATAGGAAATTTTGGAGAAAGCTGCATAATACCATTTTGGTAATGCTATTCTTCGAAAAGCAATATGCCTATTGTGTGTTTTCTGATCTCTATGTTTTCTTTGTCGTATAATCTCAGCAGTGAATTGAGAAGTCTGACCTTCCGTCATCTTTTTGGTGTTGCTTTATATTTTTCCTGCAGGTATTCAAGGGCAATATCCGTAATTCTGTGGAGTGAAGTCCATGTTACCTAAGGATGCATGGTTGTGTAGCTAATGCACGAGTTATCTCCTATCCTCCGTCAACCGAAGGACATGGAGTATGGCATTGACCTTCTACAAAGTGGTACGCTTACATCTTTAACAGCTCACTCTCACTACCACACATTCAGATAGACAATCTATTGTCTCTGCATCGGTTTATTTCAAGCAAATGCTCATTATGGAGTGCTCTTTTACATGGTTAAAGTCAATTAAAAAAAGTGATTTGGCATTGTATTTTGTATAAACTTGGGATTTGTTCTACTTGAAGTGTCGGAGCTCTCATCTAGGGTGATGTTTTGTAATCAGCAGGGCAGAGATAATGTGTTCTAATTCAAGAGTCCGAGCTCTCATCTGGTTAATTTTTGGATTTCAGTCGGGCTTTCTTTGTACTTTCGGTCGACGTGTTGGGACCGGAAATTCTTTGTGTAGGTTTGAATTGGTCAGGTAAACGATAAACCATGTTCGGCAGGCCAAAGTAAAAGGTAAATAATCTCAAACTCAAATTACTTAAAAAATGTTTGCTATTTTGCTTTGAAGGCTATTAGCTCAAATATGGTAGAGCAATGTGCTCTTGCACAAGATATGGGTTCAAATCCCATATAGCCTATGAATCTATGTTTTTTTATTCGGTCGCTATTGTATTGGATGCATAATGCGGCCAAAATCGCTTGTTTGCGACCGTTTATTGGTCGCAAATCAGTCGCATATTTGCGACCGTAATTGGTCGCATATTCGGTCACATATTTGCGACCGCTAAATCGGTCGCATATCGGTCGTATATTTGCGACCACTAAATCGGTCGCATATTCGGTCACATAATTGCGACCGTCAAATCGGTCGCAAATCGGTCGTAATAAATGCGACTGCACGAAAATCGGTCGCATAATTCGGAAATGCGACCAAGGGTTTTGCGACCACCCATATCGGTCGCAAATCGGTCGCAAATGCCAATTTGCGACCGATTTGCCATAGTTTGCGACCGATTTTGGCGGTCGCATTATGCCTGTTTTCTTGTAGTGTAACTTTGTATTTATTTTGGTTTTCAGTTTCCTTAGAAACTAAAATCCGTCGTCGCCATGCTAGCTACATGATAATCTCTTGCCTTATCTACCGTACCATTTCAAGCAATTTGGACGTACTCACGTACATACATATTTACACCACAGAACCTGTAAGTTTGTGTAAACTCCCTTAATCAGAATTATGCATATACAATTATATACACTGTCAGAACCTTCATGGCAGTTTCAGCTTAGTAATTAAAATGGTGAGTTCTAATTATAGACGATTACCACTTTACACTTATATGTATTTCATTTGTCTTTTAAAGATTAATTGGTTTCACTGTATAACAAATGTATTTTTACCGCTCATCATATAGTATTGAAACGACCAAGAGAGGGACACATCTCACACATGTACTCAAATGTAACTTTTTGCATGCATGTAGCTCGATTTCTCCTTCACCCCGATGCGTACATGTCCATTGGCTATCGTTATCACTCCATTATCGGACATCCGGTGCTTAATTATATTGTGGTTCACGAACTATGGTGAAAAATTGAGGACTATGCTCTAGTCTCTAGAGAATATATATAGATGTATGTATGTATATGGATCGTCGTCTTATGTCATTATATAATGTGATTACAATTTGAACAGGGCATGAAAATTATAGATCTCTTGAGTCTATATACTTGCCTGACTTTTGAATAATAGTCGAGTTATAAATCATGGAAATCCAATACATATCTACTCCACTTCATATATTCGGAAAAGCCGAAAACATTATTGCTCATATCATTAGGGTTAACGTTTGAACAAAACTTGTGATCGGTTGAGATAAATGAATGGGAAGCAAAACTTGTGATCGATTGAGATAAAGTAACAAGTGTTCAGCCCTCGACCAGAAAAAAAAGTAAGTGTTCAGGACTTCAGGTTGAAGTCGTGAGACTGAAGACACAAAAGCGGAAGAGACGCCAAGTGACGAAAATGGACGGAAATTTCCATATGACATGGGCCAAAACCTAACAAAAGTAATGGGCTTATTTATGGTTCACAAATTATTTCCTTTTCCAACAATTCAATTTTGGGTTAATGCAATTAAAAGAATTAAAAAAAAAGGGTCCTCTCTAATATGTGATGGGTCTCAGATTCTGGATTTGGCTGGTAAGATATTGCCTTGATCTTTTCTATGTCACTTTATGCAATTGGCATTCCGGTTCTTTTACGGATAGTGATTACTATCGATACGCTTTTTTCTCGGTTTATCCTTAATAAAATTTCTCATTTTATGTTAGGATTTATGCTTGAATTATTGTTGTATCGATCAGTTGTATATATTTGCTCATGTACGTATGTGATGCCTCATTGAGACATTGACTCACAATCTGACCATTTTGATTTTTGTCTTTCCGTGTACATATATAGCTCTTCATTCGATTATAAATTTCGTAGAAAAAAAATGACAAAGTAGAGTCATATTGGCGTAATCAAATGTGTTTTATTAGGCTGTATAACCAGCTGATAATAATCGAATGAGACAAACAGTTAACAATCTGTACTTATGTATAATGAAATTTCGTCTATAATGAAATTTCGTCAAGAAGCAATACTCAATTTTTCATGAAGAGAAAAGTGCCGCAGTATTTTAGGAAAATGAAAACATAGGATAATACCAAGGGACGAGATTCTTGGAGATAGCAATCATGTATGGCAACTTCTCGGCAACTTCATCCCTGAAATCGACATCTTGAACTACACAAAGTCGAGCGAGGGATGTTATGTGTCATTTATGTACGTGATCTTGAACTTGTGATTGACACCCAAGGAGATCTAGTGCGTACGCTGTTGATTTTGCAACAAGACAAGAGTGTTTGATTATCTTTTTCTTTTTTTTTTGTTCTTGAGTTCGACAGAACAACTTGACACTAGGTCACTAGCTATCATAGCTAGCTAGTGACCTAACCTACTCCTCTTATTACCAATTAGATTTCGGAACGAGGTGATTGCAATAGGATTATGACTACTCGCATATGTATAAATATATAGCTCTGCTTCATTTGTTTGAAGTCTTACAATAGGCATTCTGCGGGTGGGCTAACCTGTGGACCGTGGTCACCCATGACTAAATTAAAAGCTTATTAAGACGCATTTTCCATAGTTACGCATTTTTCACTTTGTTCCTATTCTCGCATTTCTCATGATTGCGCAATTTTCGTCTTGTTCTTACTCTGGAGAATAATATTTTTGTTATTTTGTATCACTCTTTAATAGTAGGTTTTTGTTAAGAATGTCATCAACATGACGTCGATTTTTTTTTTTTAAAAGGAACATGACGTCGAATTGAGTAACACCAACGTCTTCCTTTGCAGGTCACCACTCACCAGTGGATCGACTGCATGCAGCAACTATACGCACGTACGCAAAGCTAGATAGCTTAGCAAAAAACTGAAAAAGAGTAAAAGTCAACTTTAATTTGACAATTTTGTCGAAGTTGTAGTTAAAGAGACAAAAGAGTTGACCTTCTTCAAGGCAAAAGAAGACCTTTACGTGCCATTTATATATCTAAGTTGACAACCTAAATTATGATCAATTGGCAACTCTGATCTTGTAGGTTTGCTTATAGCAGCGTATTGCCTTTGGATTTAATTCATTTGCATGCTACTAATTAATTCTACTTTAGGATTGAAATAATTGTCCAATTTCTAGTCATCAGGTTTAAGTTTCACCCTTTCTTCATCTATGCAAATTAAATTAACATATTAGACGCTTTGAAAAATTGAATTTGGCCAGGCCATGTCATGGCTTGTTTTGAACAATGCTATTGTTACTAATACTATGTATGTGGATAAACTTAATTGAATTGGCTGGTCAATACACATCATTTTAAAAATAGTTTTACATTTTTATTGTAGACACCAACGATTTTTATTATGAATTTAGTGCCGTACCGCAACCTAGTTATACTATGACTAATAATGTATGGATGATATGATATGGCATATAGCATACGAGTACATGTCAATATTACACAATTTTGTTATGATCTTTAACATCAACGTACAAATTAAAACACAAGGAACAATAACATGTTAGCAGCTAAAGTAATGGACTTACTTAACTTGGTATTCAAATTAAAAAAAGGTTCAATATCATCATGGGCAACTTTAACTAAATATAAGCATCAAACTAGCGAAACAAGAGGTCACCTTTATCTTGATCAAGTAAAGTTTGAAGAAATCCTGGTGTATAAATAGTTACATTGTCATTTGTATTGTACAAATTCAATTAAGCAAAATTAATCATACAGCTTAATTAATTAATTAAACCAAAATGGCTCGCCTAGCTTTGTCCATGGCTGGCCTTCTCTTGGTTTTGGTTCTAGCCGACGGTCAGTCTTATTCTACACCACCTCCTCCTACCTATTACTCACCATCCCCACGACCCACACAACCACCGCCGTCCGCAACACCGCCCAAGAAACAATCATCACCTCCTCCGAAGAAACAAACTCCTCCACTTCCACCACCCGCTGAAAAGCACACACCACCACCCCCAGTGGTCGCCACTCCACCTACATATACACCAACATGGCCATCACCGCCACCACCCGTTGTTGCCACTCCACCTACTTACACACCAACATGGCCGTCACCACCACCACCAGAGGTTGCTACTCCACCTACCAATACACCAACTTGGCCGTCACCACCACCACCAGAGGTTGCCACTCCACCTACCTCCACACCAACATGGCCGTCACCACCACCGTCAGAGGTTGCCACTCCACCTACCAACGCACCAACATGGCCATCACCACCGCCGTCAGAGGTTGCCACTCCACCTACCTACACACCAACATGGCCATCACCACCACCACCAGAGGTTGCCACTCCACCTACTTCCACACCAACATGGCCGTCACCACCACCGTCTGAGGTTGCCACTCCACCTACCTATACACCAACATGGCCGTCACCACCACCGTCAGACGTTACCACTCCACCTACCTCCACACCAACATGGCCGTCATCTCCATCACCACCTACCGTTGTTCCTACACCTCCAGCTACACCATCATGGCCGTCACCACCACCCGCCTCTGCTGTTGCTGCCAAGAAAGTAAGGTGCAGAAACAAAGCATACTCCACCTGTTACTTTAGGGAGTTCACTTGCCCAGCTAATTGCCCTCAGACTTGCGAAGTTGATTGTAACACTTGCAGCCCTGTTTGCGGTAAGTTTTGCTTTTCCTAACATAATAAATATGTATGGGAAATTTCTCAATTCAAATTGCTTAATAAATATTCGGACAATGCTAGAAGTATGGTCCAGAATAATGTCGGCACAATTAATTTGTCTAATGCATATTAGTACTCCAATATATAGCACACAAGAATTCTAGATGTTAGCAACTAATAAAACAGTGTCTATGGGTTGTAGATCAACTTTGCATGCAATCATGCACTTAAACTACTAACTCGTAAGTGTCTACGTATTTCAACATACATTTGACATTTCTTTGAATATATAGACTGCAACAAGCCTGGTGCGGTTTGCCAAGATCCACGATTCATCGGAGCCGACGGAATTACATTCTACTTCCACGGTAAAAAAGACCAAGACTTCTGCCTAGTCACAGACTCCAACCTCCAAATCAACGCACACTTCATCGGAAAGCGTACATCCAACATGGGCAGAGACTTCACATGGGTCCAATCCCTTGGAATCCTCTTCGACGACCACCAGCTCTACCTCGGCGCCCGAAAAACCGCCGCATGGAATGACGCGGTTGACCGCCTAGCCCTCTCTTTCGACGGACAACCCATCTTCCTTCAGGAGACCAACAGCGCCACGTGGAGGTACTCCCCAGCCGGTGTCACAGTAACAAGGACTAGGGACACCAACGTAGTCGTGGTCGAGGTTGAGGGCAAGTTCAAGATCAAGGCTGTCGTGGTTCCGATCACGGAGAAAGAGTCATTGGTTCATAACTATGGAATTACCCAACAAGATTGCTTTGCTCACCTTGACTTGAGCTTCAAGTTTTACTCACTAAGTGGAGAAGTCAACGGAGTTTTAGGTCAAACTTATGCAAGGAACTACGTGAGCAAAGTTAAGATGGGAGTTGCAATGCCTGTTGTGGGAGGAGAGAGAAAGTTCTCAACTTCAAGCTTATTTGCTTCAGATTGTGCTGTTTCAAGGTTCGTTGGGCAGAATTTGCTTAATGATGACGCTAATAACAATGAGTTTGGTGATCTCAGTTGCTCTACCGGCGTCAATGGTCGTGGAGTCGTATGCAAGAGATAAACAATCTGATTTATAAATGTCATCTACGGAGTTAACTACACGAATGGGGTATAATATTTTCAACTTTTTATCAAATGGGCATCGAACGTTTTCTTTTTATCGTTTGGGGATCGAAAACTAACGGTGTTAATTTATGATGGGGTGGCAGTTAAGTGAACTACTATTACCTTCTGTAACAAAATGATAAAATAAAATAAAAAACCCAGAAATTTCTCCTGGCTCCTTACTTTCTCCAATCAAATTAAATTACCCAGAAATTTCTCCTGCTCTTCATGTTTCTTCCCAAGTTTTTGATGGTTTGAGAGTCAAATTCAATCTAATTCCCTTCCAAATAATCAGCAAAATTCACGACTACCGCTATCACCCATTCAATCTTCCTCACAATCGCCATCTCTTCGTTACACCCGCAACAATCCAACAAATCCTTAAATCTTCCCCAACCTTGTTCTTAAAAATGATAAAAAGTCCCTTCAATCACAAAATCTCATCTAACAAATGAAGTGTCATAATAAGGATGAATTAAGTTAGAAAGATGAGAGAGAGTTTTTTTTCTTGCGGTTTTGATGATGAAGGATGATGACTGATGAGGTATGATAACAGGATGAAGGATGAGAGAGAAATATGGGAGGGAGACTAACGTCTGTTAAGGCATTCCCCTAATGATAAAAGAAAAGAACTCAATCCCCAATTGATAAAAAGGGGTAAACATTATACCCCAACTGTGCGCTTAACTCGTCATCTACGTATACGTAGTTGGTTTTTGATCGATGCGACTTGCTAACACATGTAATAAGCTCATCATGGACTAATCATTAATTTTACAAGCTAAGGTACTGTATTATGGCTTATCATTTAAATACTTTGCTACACGAATACGATTGACGCCTTAATATAAATAATCTGGTTATCGTACACCCTATCGAATTAAAGCTACACTTTAGTATTGATGAAAAAAATCATTAACTTCTGACCTTATTAAAAAATCAAAATAGAAGAATTCGGATATAAGAGGATAAATTGATCATGTGCCTGAGAGAACAGATCCAGCGTTTGTACCATCAGTAACTGGAATCTTGCTAAAGAAGAGTTATAACTGACAACTGTCCTCTGTCTGTGCACCTACGTGAAATCAATGTTTACACCATGCTACATGGAGTACAACAAGAATGGTGATCCTTCTTACAATAAATCAACTTCCATATTATTAATCAGTATTATTTACTTGTTGTTATCGGAATAAGTTAAGAATTACACTAGTGTTCGTTAATAACGTAGGAGTCTTATCATATGTTGTACTATCTCCTTCTCAAAATATATCTCATTTTCACTTCTCGTGGTAAGACGTTTAAACGTAAACATAGGTTAAACGACAATGCCAAAAATTATAAAACATTTATATTATGAAACCTTATATACGAATCTCACCAGTATAGTTATCCCATATAAATCCTAATAGATTTTTTGTTAAATCTAAAATCAATGCCCAAACTATGTCAAAATCCTAATAGATTTTTTGTTAAATCCTAATAGATTTTTTTTTTCTTTTTCAAGATTTTCAAATTAAATAATAATTAATCTTTAGTTTATTGTTAATCGCCGCCACGTCATCACTTAACGGTCAAAGGGCTAACGGCGTTAAAGAAAATGAGTGGGAAAGGCATCGTGTGCCGGTTGGGGTAAAGTTCGGGGGCACCGCGTTGTACAAGTTTCAAACATAGGGGCACGACGAGCATTTTGACATAGTTCGGGAGTACCACGGGAATTTGCCAAAATTTAAATATATGGATTGTATATTATTGTTATGCTACTAAAGGTATATAAACCGCATAATTTGTAAACATTGCACTCGTAATTCTTATGAAAATGTTTGTTCATAGATATAGAATTTTCAATAATTAGCTTAGAGCCTTAAATTAGTCTTTGAATATCAAAATGATCATGTTTAAAAAAAGTATGATCAAGATTCAATAACTTTTTTTTTTTTGCTAAAATGTAATTATATTTCACCAAAAAATGAAATACACATCTCCGGGGCATACCCCTGCAAAATACCAAGCCAGATTACTTCAACATTCCACACTACACTGAATCTAGCCTATCTGTTAAGCTAGGCTAATCTCATCTAACCATTTACTGTCTTTAATCGACAGGTTTTTACAAATACTTCTAAGTCTAATCTTAACACTGTCATAAACTAACTTTCCAATTGCATTTGGCATTAAGATTACACTCTCCAACCTACATCTGTTTCTAACCATCCATATCTGGTGCATCAACCCACAAATCATAGCAACTGCAACCTGCTTTTTAAGTCTAGAATTGAATCTCCTGTTTATGCACCATTTGATGGTATCACTGTCAGGAAAGTCAATCCCACTCCTCTTCCTAATATCTTCCAAGCATAGGTTACTGTACTTGCATTGAAAGAACAGATGTTCATGAGTTTCTGTGTGTTGCTGACACAGAAAGCAAGTATCTTCATCACATATCCCTAGCTTCTTGAGTCTTTCCTTGACTTGGAGCCTTTTCCTCAGTGCTAGCCATGTTATAAAAGATGTTTTTGGAACACAATGTCTACACCAGATGATTTTGCCCCAGGTCTCTCTAGGAAAGACTCCCCTGAGCCAATTGTAACCTTCTGCAACTGTATATTCACCATTAGTCCAGCTACCCATGCAGAATTCCTGTCTAAAAGTTTCCTTTATCTTACATATTCTCCTCCAGTGCCAGCTGCTGTCTGCAGGAGGAGAATAATCCTCCCAGCTGCCATTCTTTATGTAGACAGCATGCACCCACCTTATCCAAAGAGTATCAGGTTTGTAAAACAGCCATGCTACATACTTTCCAATGCTTGCAGTATTCCAATTGATAATGTCTCTAATGCCCAGGCCGCCTGCTTCCTTTGGAATACACAGATCATCCCAAGAAACCAGGGGACTTCTCCTCAAATGTTCAATACCATCCCAGAGATAATTCCTGCAGATAGCATTTATCTTTCTCAGGATTGTCTTTGGCAAAACAAAAACCCTAGCCCAATAACTGTGCAAGTTTGAAAGAACATATTGGACTAGTGTAAGTCTCCCAGCATAAGACAATTTCCTTGCCCCAAAGGCTCTTATTCTGCTGACAATCTTCTCAGTGAGGATGTTACAATCCAAAACAGAAATCTTGCCTGCTGTAATAGGCACACCAAGATATCTGAATGGTAGGCTTCCTTCCTTGAAACCTGAAATCTGAAGAATCTCTTCCCTCACCCTTGTGCACACCCCAGCAAAGTACACTTCTGATTTCATGTTGTTAGAGCAAAGCCTTGTGGCTTGTGAGAAGGTGGAAAACCCTCTCAGCATAAGAAGGACAGACTTGACCTCTCCTTTACTGAATAATAATACATCATCAGCAAAACAGAGATGATTCAGTCTTGTTTTGCTGCACATGGGATGAAATCTAAACTCTTTCCTATCTACAACCACCATCATAACTCTGGACAAGTATTCCATACAGAGAGTAAAGAGAAGGGGAGATAAGGGGTCACCCTGTCTCAATCCTCTCTTGCCCTGAAAGTATCCAAAGTTGGCTCCATTCACTGACAATGTATAGGATGGTGTTGAGACACACTCCATGATCCAATTCACCATTTGAGAAGGGAAATTGAGGGCATTCAGCATCTGATGCACAAAACTCCATTCCACAGTATCATATGCTTTTCTAAGGTCAATTTTCAACAAGCATCTTGGAGAGATAGCCCTTCTGTTATATTTCCTGACTAGATCCTGGCAAACCATAATGTTTTCCACAATGTCTCTCCCTTGCACAAATGCACCCTGATTTTGGCTGATGATAAGGGGCAGATGAGCTCCTAACCTATCACAAATCACTTTGGAGATGCATTTGTAGATGGAGTTGCAGCAGGCAATTGGTCTGTATTCTGTAACATTTCTTGGATTGTTCACTTTAGGGACAAGGGTTAAAATAGTGTTGTTGATCTGTTTTAGGATCTTTCCTTTTTTGAAGAAATCTCCCACAGCCTCACACACCTGGTCACCCACAATACTCCAATTATCTTTGTAAAATTGACTGGTGTAGCCATCAGGGCCAGGGCTCTTGGTGCCTGAAATGGAGAACATGGCTCTCCTGATCTCTTCATTAGTCACTCCTCTGATCATGTTCTCAGCCATCTGATTGGTTACTAATGTCCCTTTCCACACAGTTTTATTATGAACAGGCTTGGTTTCATTAGATTGACCAAGCAAATCCATATAAAATGCCAGGAAAGCACCCTGGATGCCATTATCATCAGTATGAAGAACTCCATCCACATCCTAGATTTGATTAATGCTATTCCTGATTCTTCTAGTTTTAATAGAACAGTGAAAGAAGGCTGTATTAGCATCTCCCTCCTTTATCCATTGAGCTTTACTTTTCTGTCTAAGAAAACTTATGTTTGCTTTGTGAAGATACATGTACTTCTCTGATGCCCTCCTTTCCTTCTCTTTCATGTCTTCATTTGTTGGATCACTTTGCAGGGCCATCTGAGCTTCAAATAAATCCTCATGTGCCTTACAAGTAGCAGCTTCCACATTAGAGAATTTGCTCCTGTTTAACTCATTCAGAGGTTTTTTCAACATTTTCTGCTTCTTCACAATTTGATACATTGCAGAACCACTGATATCTTTACTCCATCCTTCCTTAATTAACTCCTTATATCCTCTAGCCATGCTCCACATATTGAAATACCTAAAACTCTTCTTCCCCATGTTTCTAGCAGACTCAATCTGAATAGTACATGGAGAATGATCGAAGAGCCCTTCTGGGTGAAACATAGCTTTGCTTATTGGAAAGTTGAGAATCCAATCATCATTGATCATAGCTCTGTCAATTTTAGAGAACACCCTCTTATCCTTTTCCTGTTTATTATTCCATGTATACATACAGCCATCTGCACTCATATCATGCATTCCACAATGCTGCACACAGTTCTGAAACTCCCTGATTTCTGCCAAGCTAACTTTACTACCAATTCTCTCATCAGTATGTAAAACATTGTTAAAATCTCCCATCCAGATCCAAGGCTTATCAACAGACCTACAAATGTCCATCAAATCCTTCCAAAGATCTTGTCTATCCTTAGCATCATTGAACCCATACACCAAAGACACCAGAAACTTCTTATTAGTACCCATTTCCTCAACTTCACTATGAACCAATTGTGCAGTAACATAAAGTATTTGCACATTGTATCTATTAGGATTCCAGCACAGCCAAATTCTACCCCCTGAGTGACAGCTGTTATTAGTACATACACTCCAAGCTTCGCAAATGTTAAGATGAATCCTGGTCAGGGCACCAGGTTTCACCTTTGTTTCTAGAAGCCCAAATAGTCCCACCTGCTGCTTTGTCATGAATCTCTTGATCTCAGCCTGTTTAGTGGCACTATTCAGGCCTCTAATGTTCCAGAATCCTAAGTCAGCCATGATCAATATGATCATGGTTGACATTCCCAATTTCAGCACCAATTCCACCTGCACTTCCCAACCTTACCACACTAGCATAGGAAATACTGCTTTCATTTGCACCAGGATGTATTCCATTTTGATTATGAAAGAGGATCAACTGTCTCTGGGCAGGTCTCGCAGTACTCACTACAGGAGGTATAGTAGCCTGATTAACAGGAGTTTCAAAAGTCTCAGTCACCTTCTCCTGTGGTTGTACATTTGGTTGGACAGGTTTTGGTCTCCAGACTTTCTTAGTTTTCTGCCCAGGCTTAGCTTTTCTCTTGCAATTCTTCTCATCATGTCCAATGCCTTTACAACCAGTGCATTTTTCAGGTTTCCACTCATATTCCACCATTTGTTTAATGACCTTACCTTTCTCATCAGTAAATTCCAGACTGGTAGGGAAATTCTGCCCCACCTCTACCTCCACTAGGACCCTAGCAAACCCCAGTCTACTTTTGTCCACAGTTGCAGCATCACAGTGAACAAATTTCCCAACCATACCAGCAATTTTCTTGATACAAATATGAGACCAAAACTTAAGTTCCAGGCCAACAAGTTTAATCCAGATGGGCACTCTTTTCACAAGACCCTTACTCAATTCCATATCCTCAGACCATGGGTGTACAATCAAAGGTTTATTATCAAACAGATGGAAACCAGCTTTAACAATCTTATCCCTATCTTCCACCTTCTTGAATCTAACCACATAGACCCCATTAGGCAGACTAGAGACCTTGTCCAAGCCCTTGTTTCCCCAGATTCTGTTAAAATACCCCTGCATCACATCTAATGGCGGATTTGCCCCTAGCACATAGCAAACCACAGCCGAATTCCAGAAATTGACACCTTCTGACACATCCTCTACCGTTAAAATCAACTTAGGCGGAGAGTTAGCATCCTTACCAGACTTGTTTGTGGAAAAGTTCGAAACTTTACCATGACCCTGTTTCCGTACGGTTTGCCAACCATCATTTTCCAGCTGTTCTTCCTCTGGATCTTCATGACCTTGAACTTCTTGTTCTTCATCATCCTCCACTTCTTCATCCTGTGATTCAATATCAGACAGATCAAGTGGCGGGATACCTTGAATCTCACCAATTTTCCGGAATTTAGTCGCATCCGATGTCGAAGGAACTGATTTTTTGCTATTATTCTTATTCTTCCTATTACGAGAACTATGATTCGATTTACGAGATCTTGATCTGGCCATAGTCAGTTCTTAATCCGCAAATAGAATCAACAATTTCTGTAAAAAATTTCTCTAAATCGCTTTCTCAGAGCTTCTCTCTCTAGTTTTCTCTCTCTTCATTTCTCTCTAGTTTTCTCTCCTGATATCAATAACTTTTTTTATATGGGTCTTTCTATAGAGTGCCCATGGGCACTCTATAAGAATGATTAGATTTAACATTTTCCAACAAGAATTTAATGCACTCTATAATAAATTAATTAATATAATTAATTAATCCTCTTGCTCCCATATACACAAACCACATTCACCATTACGGTTGAGACGCCTATTTACAACCACGCACGACTTCGTTCCATCAACAATTACGCCGCCATCAAACTTTCAAACAACTTTTCCGGCGGCTTCGCCGCCGGATTTTAAAGACACCCTAAAACCCAACTACTAAACCCATTTGGGACGTGATTAATAAAACAAAATTAATTTAAGGTTGCCGAAAAAGGGTTTAGGGTTGGGTTTCCCGGCGCCGCTGCCGCGGCCCCGGAAAACACCAACCCTAAACCCTTTTCCGGTGAGAGTTTTTTTTTTGTTTTATTGAACAAAGATCAACAATAACATAAAAAAATTACATTAAAATTTAATGAAAATTAAAAACACTAGTAGCATTTATTGTTTGTTTTTCTTGAAAATGCTACAAATGATAATTGTTATAGAGTGCCCATGGGCACTTTTTAGAAAAACCCATAATAAAAAAGATGTGAATCATGTGATAAAATGTTATTTTAAGTTATTGAGGTACCCAATATTGAACAATGTTCAAACTTTAGGTATGCAAAGTGAATTACTCAAAATTAGGCCCAAAGTGGAATTTGTTCAAATTATGGATACCCAAAATGATAATTTAATGAAAATTGATTAGATTGGCCGGGTGATTTTTTATTTTTTATTCTAAATTCTATGTGTTACCTACTCAATTGGTTGTGTATGAAGATTATTCATACACATAATGCACGTGAACTATGTTCCTAGAGAACGTATGCCAACGTAACATAGGTTTACCGAGTTAATTAGCTGTCAATTTGGTGTCTAACGTTTGAGGCTTTTTATCATTTGGGGTCCCAAGTTTATTATGTTATTGATTGGGGTCTGGGTAACCAGCTCCATGCAATACACAAACTCAAACTATGCATGGTGCCAAACGTAGTACAATCAATAATTCTACAGAATCAAACATATGAAACAGTACAATACATTGCAACCAACCAAATCACATAAGTGCGCATCTAACGTCTGCGCAACATGAGATGAGCACCATACTGCGGATTTAGCGTAATGAGGCCACAAGGAGCATGAGTGTAAGTTGGTGAGAGCTCGAATGTAAAACGTTGCAACATCATCGCTACTGCCATCTTCGACTCTGTAAGTGCAAAGTTTTGCCCAATGCAAATCCTCGGACCCCAGCCAAATGGGAAATACGCAACATTGCCCTTAGTCGCCTTCACCACCCCTTCTGCGAACCTATCTGGTCTAAACTCATTTGCGTCCTCACCCCAAACTTTTGGGTCACGGTTAGCTTGGATCGTTAATAATGCTAGTGAAACGCCGGATGGTATGACCAAGTCTCCTATCTTTGCTTCACCGTGGAATAATCTCCTCATTGTCGTAACAACCGGAGGATACAATCTCAGCACCTCGTTTAGTATCATCGTGACCTACATACGACAGGCATAAACAACTTCATTAACAAGTTTTAGTGAGTTTTACAACAAAATGTGTCACATACATATATACGAGCTGCTTAAAAACTAGCAAAAAATTTAAAAGGTTTACGAGTTGTGCTAAAAATGAAAGGTCTACGAAAAAGTGCGTGGAAGAGCATAAATGAGTAGAAATCAAGCACTAGCTACTTACGTTCTTGAGGCGGTTAACGGCATCATAATCAGTAGGTTCGTCCATCCCAAAAGTTGCTAAGACTTCTTCACGAGCTTTAGTTTGCCAATCTTGATACTTACTCAACAAAATCAGAGTCCACACAAGTAACACTGCTGTGGTCTCATGCCCAGCTAAGAAGAAGAGCTTGCACTCATCTATTAGATCTTGAAAGCTCATGATTAGTTGCTTGTTTCCGTCTCCGCCTTCAAGCTGACTCTCTTTGTAATTGGAATCCATTAGTAACCCCAATAAATCGTCTTTTGCAGCTTCTCCAGCTTCCATGGCCTTCTTTCTCTTCATAATCACGTTTTCGAGTAAACTTTGTATCTCATTGTTTACTTCTTTCATCTTCCTGTTACCCTTTGTTGGTAGATATCTACATTGCATATATACATGTACTACACGTAAGTGAAAGTTCATAGTCATGTTTATTTTGTGTATGAAATTCAGGGTTGCGAAATTTAAGAAAACTTACGTAAAGCCAGGAATGTAAGAAAACTTGAGTAGGCTTAAAACGAGTTCTTTTTGTAGTGCTAAAAGTTCGAATATCTTTCTTCCTTCTCCATAAATACTTCCAAATGCGGCCCTTGAGATAACGTCTCCGGTTAAACTAGTAAGACCTGGCCACACATCTACTTCACCACATCCGTTTTCGGGTACTCTCTTCTCCCAATTTCCGATCACTTCCACAATGCTTTCTCGAAATGCAGGAACCATAAGCTACACACAAATTTGTTCAATTACGCCTAAATCAAATTAGATTGGACATTTGGAAACAAGATTCGAACCGCAAACTTCCTAAACCAATAAATAACTACGGAGTAGTCAAAGTAATGCTAGCCCCATCACTGGGGAACAACATTAGAGGGGGAAATGTGGGGAGAGGTGGGGTTTTCACCCGTGGGCCGTGGCCTATCGTTTTACTTTATTTGCTCTATAATCATGTGCCGCAGCCTGCGACAGAGCTATAGTGCCTATAGGCTAGCAATACTCGCTATAGTTACCAAGCAAATATTTCATAATGAGGTAGCAAGATTATTAAACCACGTTCGGGCCTGGGCCGCACCCGGTAGGAGGAGAGAGAGTCCACGTCATAAACCCAAGGAGGTTCCAACCTAAAACCAATTGGCAATAGGTGGAGTAACTCTTGTTTAACATGGTATCCGAGCCCATGGTTGAAGACCTGGGACTCAAGAAGATAAACTGGGCTCGATGCAGATGGACCAAGTTTACGCAACCGAAGAGAGCTAGGAGAGCCCCGGTTTGCGATGTTGCCGAAGAGAGCCAAAAGAGCCCCGGTAAGCCTGTGAAGGTCCAGTCTGCGCAGATGGGCAAGATAAGAAGGGAGCCGAAGAGAGCTAGAAGAGCCCCGGCTAGCCCCTAAGCCCAATCTGCTAGTAAAAGGGAACTCACATGTGAGGGGGAGTGTTGAAGTGAATACCACATGTGAGTGTCCCACATTGGAAAAAGAGGAGATAGTTGACATGTTTATAAACTAAAGAGTTACTCCACCTATTGTCAATTGGTTTTAGGTTGGAACCTCCTTGGGTTTATGACGTGGACTCTCTCTCCTCCTACCGGGTGCGGCCCAGGCCCGATCGTGGTTTAACAAATTAACAACTAGTTAAAATACGTTAACAATTCAGAGTAACGCGATGTTGTAGTAACTAGTCCATACATACGACCATACCTTGAGTTTTTCGACACGAAAAGTGGGGTTAAGGAGCCTCCTGTGTTTGGCCCATTTGTCACCTTCGTAGCTAACAAGTCCGGTGGCAAGTAACGCACTCAATGGGTTACTTCTAGGCTTCTCAAATTCATGCATTCTATTGAAAGCTTCTCTTACTAACTCAGGGTCTGCGATGTGCACCACTGGAACTGGCCCCATCCACATGAAACAATTCTTTCCTGCATGCATAATAATCACAAAACCCACAAGAACTCTTTTCAAAATATACCTCATTTTACCCAAATCTCCAGAAAAGCGGGATTATTGGCACTACATATGATTCTTCCATTACTTTATCTCTCAGTCTTTCATCTCAATTGAAGTTGAGTATGTGGCTAGAAGTGCACGAGTAATCGTGTGAAGTGTCAATAATCTCTCTCTTCTGAGAATTACTAGTCACGTTTTATTGTTTAATAAAAAGTACAGTACTATAAATTTCAATTTCCGGCAAAAGTCACTTTAATGACGACATAAACTTTCAATCAATGACATTAAGGCAAACGCAAATTCACTAAGGTCTTGTGCGATACAACTTATTAAACAGTGTTTTCAAATCAGATCAGATTTATTCAAATCAAATAAATTTAGATCGGTTTTACTCAAATTAAATCAAATCAGATCATAATTGTTTAAATAACTATCAAAGAATCTAGTCTAATTCTAGTTATTAATGCAGTTAATTTATCAATAAATTCAGTTCAGATCAAATTTAATCAAGTTTATTCAAATCAAATTAGTTCAATTCATATCAAATCAAATCAGAAAAATGCAGTCCAATCGCACAGGGCGTAACACTCACAATAAATAAATAAATAAATGATGCAGGGACTAAAGGTGTGCCCGTGTAAGGTGTAACCAAACCAAACCCACGCTTAATTACGAAGTGACATAAAAGTGGTTTGGCTCGTTTACACACGTTAGCTAGCAGGGGTCAGGAGAAAATAGAGAAGAGTTAAATTAAACGAACCATATTTATTGAGAAGTTGGTCAACAAAAGGGTTGATACGAGGGAAGTAGTCATGGTTAAAGGGCATGGACATGGGCTTAGCCGAAGCCTCATTACGCATTTTAGAGCTTTCCTTCATGTCTCCTAGTAAAAATTTGTAGGAATTTCCTCCAAGACCTTGTTCCCGGAGGCGTTTTTCGAGCTTCCGAGGTTCGAACCACGCCCATTTCAAAGTGTACAATACCCATCTGAGAATAACAATGCACGCGATCCCAATTGCAGAACATTGTATTTGTATGTAATAACCTGTCATGATATCTTTGGTGAATCTATGCTAGATCAAGAATATATATATAGGATGTTTTAGAAATAAAAAATAAACATGCATGTGTGATTTATTAAAATCTTAAAATGTACTAGTATATATAAGACAATCTGATAAGGGGCAAATTAAATTATACCGTTGAAAAGTACGGAGTAGTACAGTCCTTCATCAATGAAAGTTTGAAAAGAGTGGCAAATCATGTTTCATGTTTATTTCTTGTTCCTCGCGGCACTCGTGCGTGATTAATTATATGGTCATGTCTCAAAGGGGTGGCACTGTGCCACTGTGGCCATAAATCATAGTGCCCGAAGTTCACCTGAACCGCTTGTTTGGTAGAAAAGAATTGGTCAGAAAGAAAAAAGAAAGTAAAGTTGAAGGAAAATAGCTTGATTCCAATATTTGGTTTCAATAATACAAAAGGATTTGGGTGTAAAGAAAAAGGAACGGAAGGAAATGTATATGTTCCTTAGAAAATGAGTTGAGGTCTTTTCCTCTCGAATTAGCCAGAATTGGATGGAATTTAACTTAAATTTATAGGGTACATTTTGGGTGAGACCGACTTATCGTATGAAACCACTAAATAGGTTACTTTTGAAAAATTATCATCTTGCTTTTTGAAATAAGTTAGTTTTAAAATGTTTTAAATACTTTTGAAATGTGTGAGAGGTCTCATTATATGAGTACATCTCACGGTATGTGTATAGAATTTGTGAATCGAAGTTTTTCTCTCCTTCCTTCCAGTTCTTTAGGATGTGACAGTCTTTGACAGGTTTTTTCCGCTCGAATTAGCCAAACATCTATAAATCTTTTGTGTAAATTATTTTTTCCAGTACGGTACTCCCTAATCCGCATTGTGAGAGTGATGAAACACTATAATTTACCATAGTGAACTAATAAAGTTTATCATTTGGTGATTTTTGGATAACAAACGGACTATAAATTTCAAACTTCTATCACCATCAGATGACAATAACCAGGGTCTGGTGCTAGAGAATCAATTTTTTTTTTTCACAAAGCGGGATAGAGAATCAATTAGAAGAAGGACAAAATAGAAATTAGTAAACAAAATAAATGTTGGTCATTTGGGAGTGTAGAATATAAATTGGCACAATTCATTTTCGATCGTGTTAAAGATATTAAAAAATCCGCCAAAGAGTGTCTAATATGCGTCCGGCGTCCCCGTGTCCTCCCACCGCTGTGCGTAGTGGACACGGGCAACGTAACTTTCAAAAGGGTTGGTAGTGTGATTGTGTGAAGTAGTGTACTCGAGCTCGAGGAGTGTACCCGAGGGACTCGCAATTCGCAAAGGACGACGCGAGTGGTTGAATTGGCCAAGTTATGAGTTATGAGGTAGGCCCAAACCCACGAGACAATTGCAAATACACATTCCTGACAAATTGCAAAAACAGAAAATATGATTTCTAAGGGCCCGTTCGGTATCACTGCCGTTTTCAGTTTTTGGTTTTTTTGTGTAAAAATTTTAGTTACATAAGTTGCAAAAATAAATTTTAATGGTATGTTTGCATAATAGACATACTGAAAATGAAAACTGACAACAGAAAACTGAAAACCACTTTTTCTGGTTTTAAAAAACGGGACTTTGGTTTAAAAAAAAAACAGAAAACTGAAAACAGAAACGATACCAAACAGGCCCTAAAATACTCATCAATCAATGAGTCAACTGTCAATCATAATGACTACGGAAATGTAGTGGTTATTGATGTCAAGTCCTTTTGGCTAGGTTCTAACTTGAGGTTCTTATGAGAAACAGTTTCTGGAAAAGAGTTGCTACATAATGAGCTCCAAATTGAAGTTTCTACTTCTAAGGACCCGAGCACGTTACTTTTCAAGAATCTGATTTCATCCTTGAAAGCTCGACTTCATCCACGTTGCAAGTAGATGACAGCATGGGTAATGGCTCAGAGAATTATAGAGTTGAACATACTCCGTATTAGATATTGGATAACGAACACATACGACTGACAAAAATTATAACCATGAGCGTTTAGAGAACTGTAGATTTCTGAACTGAGTGACGACCCAAAGGGAAATAACATAATCCCTAGAGAGACATAACCATTGAGCCTAATTCGAACGAACAACCAAATCCATTTAGGAAGGTTTGAAAGCCACTGACCTGATAATATAATGAACAGACTGCTGTATACATTGCCAAGGCTCTGAAAACACTTCGCAGGGCTAACAGTGAGACTGTTCCAGGCGCCTAGACATAGATTCAATTACAGACAGGAGAGGAGACCTCACCAAATACCTAGCAAGGCTGCCTTAAGGCTCATTCTTTAGACGTGATGCAGTAAACACGACTGCCAAGATGCTGCACCTCCAAACCAGCAGCTTGACATCCATCAAAGAATAGGGACTCGTCATCTTTACCTATTCTTCGTCTCCAACTCATCAGAAATGCAGGGCAAGGCAGACCTGACGAAAATAAAGCAGCTTTAGCTTTCCATTGGTGTCCATGAGACATGAAGTTCAATGCGGAGGAAAACAAACAAAATTGCTATCAGTATGCATACCACCATCCTGTTTATCCTGAGGACGCGTTTTAAGGCTGCCGTCTGGCTGGTAAGCCTTCAGTAGAAACGTCAGAGTCTTTATCAAGTTTGGGTATTGTTTCACATCTGCAAACAGATCAACAGTTAAGTTCACTAATCACTAGATAACTAAAATCAGATATTTTATCTTACACTCAAACCCCTCTATAAGCCAGCTAGAAAAACGCTTTTAAGTATAACCCTGACTTCAGTTCAAAAAAAAAAAAAAAAAAAAAGTATAACCCTGACTTTGAGAAGTGCATCACAATATCCTATCTCCATTTATCCTTGACGACCAGGTAAAACAGGAAAAAAGTTTAGTTAGGTTGTAAACCAACATAACATAGTAGTTTCCGGAGTCAACGAATTTTTAAAATACTAAAGAGATCTGCTAAATATAAAAGAAGGATGCATATTAAATTTCTGAAACAAGTATAAACGTTTAAATTACTGAAACAAGTACCGACTTTTTTCCTTGTTTTCTTCATTCGGGTAAGGGGATGAACCAAGACTCGGGAAGAGGGAATTACAGTATGGCCTATATAAACATCTGTACATGTATTCTCAACCAGGTTTAAATATAAAGACTGCCAAATCAGCAATTTTGGCAAAAAAAGGTTCATACTCATGAGCTAACGCACATCAATGATTGAACCTCGTGGGTGAATATATGTGTGTACATCGATAGTTTCTTTAAGCATGATTAATTAAGTGATGCTTTCAGTTAATAGGATGAAGTCTAGAAAAAAGCTAAAGAGGAATAACAAACTAAATGCAATTATACCAAGACCTTATACTAGTTTCATTTCACAATGATTAGTGTGAGGGATACAACTGTCCATGTAGCATGACTGTTCAGAACGACTCACACGTCACAAGGCAAAATATTCAAGACAGGAAGGACACAGAACTCGTAATTAGGTTATAACCCAATATTTCCAATTTCAGCATTCTTGATATGATGCGTTTCGATTACTGCCCTTGTGCAGAAGCTAGTTGTTAGGCAAATTTATAATCCAAACCTAAAAAAAATTCTCCAATCTCACAATAATTTCTTCCTATTCGCAATTACTTCTTAAGTCCCAAAAAAAATCTTAAGATCATATTTGTTTCATCTAAAATCACCATCATACAGATGAAACTGATAAGCTAACAGGTAACCATGGAATGGAGAACCTAAACTGAAAGACAGCCTTGAAAGTAATATTTCTTTATCAAGGCCATTCCACAGTAGCCAATCTTGTTCGTTACACATTTATTTGCAATTCTCAATAGTTTCTGTGTTATTGATAAATTAAAACCTCCCTCATTTGCCTGATATAATCAGTAATTATGAAATCGTCTTAGAGAAAACTGAGTAGAGATATACAATTGTTGAAAATCCCTGTTACTCTTGAGTCTTGAGGATGACACAAACAACGATACTGAAAATAGTATATATGTAATAGTGGCTGCAGACTTACACAGCAAGATATCACTAGCAATTACCAGATCCCAATTTGCCGTAGAGCTTAGAAAGGGATCCCCCCATGTATCTGAGAAAATAGGAGATAAACATTATCACTAAAAGTAGCAGCAACAAGTCTAACATATAAAGTACAAATGTATGCGGCAGCTATCCATTTGTATGATGCATAAATATTATCATGGTCGCAATGTCTTCCCAAGTGAATCGCCCCATACAGAAGGGATGTCGGGTGTTGACTACTGTTAAATCAGAATGACAGGGCATTTTGGGACAGAACCATATATGTCCATATAATAACAGTACATACAGACAACTAGAAACCAAAAATACAAAAGCTTACGCTTGACATGAGGAAGCACAGGGATTACTCCGTTCACCCTGCAGTTATATGCTATATTCTCTTCAATTTCTTGATCATCATAATCTGAAGTTGTGATGTCAAGCTGAAACAGCTTATTCAGAAAGATAGCTAGAGCACCAGTACCACTGCATTGTAGAAACACAATTAGGTCAATATCAAACCATCAGTCCTGCAGTATGATCATAAAAACTGGTATCATATCCAATGAACAAAAGACAGTGATAATCATTCAGCACTTATTAGTGGTATTAAAGTCTGCAGTAGAGGTGATAAAATATAAGACTCGCACCCTCTCTAAGGGAATCTACATCTTTGCAAGGAACACACATGCCTCCAGGGTCCAATGCGGTTAAGGTGGTAATTATAGGAATGACTTTCAGAATATTGCCATAAATTAAAGAGAATCTCAAGGGCCTAAGGTCCATAAGTTGTAAGCAAGGCTGATAATGAACAGATGACATGGACTCTAGAATAGTCAAAACTTAAGAGGGACTTGCTCTTCTTATCATTTACAACCCTGTTGATGTGTATTTGCTTTTGATCATAATTAAATATCAACATTTAGCAGATCAAGGAACGGATAAATTTTATTACTCAGTCCAGCATTACGCAGAATCTGTATGCCAACACATTGAAGGAGCTGATGAATTTAGGTTGATGGAACGATACAGGTCAATAGTTCAAGACACAACTACTAAAGACAGTTACGGTCAAACACGGTGTTTGTAATATGATTCAGGAATTCTGTAAGATCAAGATGCCCTAAACAAAATGCACTTTAGAATCCAATCAAACTAAAATCTAACATAGCACAGTGAAAATCATAAGAACATATAGTCACCACGAACACAATAACTACATTGAAAAGCAAGACAAAGGGCATTACATGCCTCCCCAATTCAATGACACGTCTCCCTTCTATCCAAGACCGATGTTGGACCAGCCAGTCCACAAAAGCAAATGTTCCCGGCCAGAGCAAATTAGCATTCAGCTGGTGGAAAGTGAACTCACGAACAACCAGCTCCTGCAATGCAAGGATCACCACCACATGGGAACAAAAAATGCAATAGGTAAGCATATTAAGATGTTGTAGCACTAGCTAAGGTTGATTGGGCATATATTATTGGGTATGAATAACCATTCATGAATCATAGGCTCGTAGCACTCTTGAATACTCTTTCATAACCGAAAAAAACTCCTAATCCTACTCTTTCTTCTAACCCACTCCCTCCGTTCAGCTTACAAGTTACGACTCCACATTGTCAAATCTTGAATAATACGATTTGCACAAAAATCATACAGTACTAACTAAAAGGGGCAGTAACAGTAGGTGTAACTGGAAACGAACCATGCCGGGAAACTGGTGGGTCCTCTCAACAAAGTTTTGATCATTATCAACATCAATGGTCTGTTCATCTACACAACGAGAATACAAAATTAACGGAAGACAAAAATTAAATTAGATTAATTTGGAGGAGAGAGAATTACCGGAGGAGGAGTTGTCGTCCGAGGTTTCCCCGAAAAGAGAAGAAGGGGAGAAGAGGGCTGTCTCCATTTCTTTGGTGTGTTTTACTGTTTGCTGCTGGGTTGTCGAGGGAGAATTCCACTCCACGCCTTAATTAGTATGGCTTTGACTTATTAAGACTTTCGCGGTTTCGCCTCGCATACTCCGATAGTTTGGTGTAGCCCTAGCTCCGTGTTGGTATTCTTACGCTGTGTGCGGACCAACGGTCTCTGCCTTTGCCGCTGTAGATTTAGGGCGTGCTCGGTGCAACTTGCTTAGTAGTACCATTTTTTAGTGGTTTGACTCCCGCTCACCCGGGCAGAGTTTGCGGTAGCTCATAATTTTTAACATTATGGAACGTGAAACTTTACGAGTACATTCTAGTCTGATATTACCTTGAAAGGCGATCTGAGAGGCCTAGGGCGAGTTTATTAAGTTTTAAAATGTATGGTTTCACAAAAGTTGTCTTTTAAAACACACTTTGTAAGTTCAGAAATTTTCAAGGTATCTTTCCGAGCGTGGTCTGTTCAACTCGTTTCCGTTGCAGATCATTTGGTTTTGCCCTTGATATAAAGAAATGACCGATAAGGCGATAACTGCACACTACTCTTTGCGCATTCATGATCAATGGCATGGTGTGTAAATTGTAATGGAGCACCTTTCAAGACTCGATAGAAACAATGGCAGCAAGCCTATGCAGTTACCCATTTCAAAGTGATCAGTCGATTACTCCCACCAATAACCTCAAATTCGAGGGGAACAAAGAGCTACAACGCTTTCAATACGTAAAGTGTGACCAATGAATTAAAGAAAAATAACTCAACCAGTTGATCATACATTCCTCCCAACAATTACATTAAAATAGCTCATACTTCGACCCCTTTCCCTTCCCTCCAAGTCCCCCCGTGTCCCAAAAATCTCTCTACATATTCCTACGCTAGGTATTGCACAAATCAAACAGCGATACATACAATGGGAAAAGCAAACAAAGCAGCAGAACGTAGCACAATCACTCTTGCCGACTTGCTCAAATGCAACCAGTTACTGAGTCTCGACATGTCTGCCTAGTTAAGCAAGCATAAACATAATCCGGCACCTGCCGAACTCTATATCAAAACCAACCTGTGTGATGTATGCGACTCCAGAAGCTCGACGTGGCTGATTTTACATCCATATATACAATCAAGAAGACAGTTGGAACCTGCCAGAAGGCTTCTTTCTCCTCCAACCCTGAAAGATCACGAAGTACAAGATGAGATGAGCTCCAATAACATAAAGGGCACTAAACTGCTCTTTCAAAACTCTATTTCTTCTTCTTTCCATGAAAGAGGGGGAAAATGAGGATTTCATGAACTTACAAAGGCCGCATAGTAGACAAATGTCAATATGGCTAATCCAATAAATCCAATTTGAAACACATTATACCTGCAAAACAGAGCACGTCAGTATTTCAACAAACGTCAAATCATTAAAAGCCATTGTGTTCAGGGGGGGCAGGGAAGGAAGGCAACTGACTTGTATAAGTATTTGATCCCACGCAGAGACTGCAATGTATGCCCAAAAATTTCCTGAGCAGCAGTTGCTTGGGCATAATATGCAAATGCACTGGAGCAGAACTGGATCACACTGTTACCAGACAGAAGCACCAAGATCAGATGCTAGGTAGTGACTCATAAAAAGTCAGCCTAGGAAAAAAAAGGCTATCTGACATTCTGACTAGTAGTGTCACTGCTTAAACATGAGGAGGAGGGGAGGGGGCTTAAACATATCCTCTTATGAAAATACAGGAGAAATAAACGGATTGCTTCAAAAAGTGAACTTTTGGCCATTTTCACATTTCCTCCTACAGCACTAAACAGAACCACCAGGACGATTACAAGCGAAAGAAGGGGCCTCAAGCTGACGAATCTAGTGAAAATGAAGACATTTGACATACTCAAGTTGAAAGCAAATCATCAAAATTTTGAAGTTACAAAGTTAAATGAGGTTTGGAGGTGTTTAGGAGATAGAGGTGTGGAATGGTTGACGACACTTTTCAACACGATTTGGAAAGGTAATAAGATGCCGGTGGAGTGGAGGAAGAGCACTTTGGTCCCTTTGTATAAGAACAAAGGGGATGTTCAAGAGTGTGCCAACTATCGCGGGATCAAGTTGATGAGTCATACAATGAAACTTTGGGAACGGGTGATTGAGCATAGATTAAGAAGGAGTGTGAAGATTTCAGAGAACCAATTTGGATTTATGCCGGGGAGGTCAACTATGGAGGCAATTCATCTCATAAGACAGACAATGGAAATTTATCGGGATAGGAAGAAGGACCTACATATGGTGTTTATTGATTTGGAGAAGGCGTATGACAAGGTACCAAGGGATGTGCTTTGGTGGGCTCTAACTAATAAAGGAGTTCCGCAAAAATATATTGACATCATTAAGGACATGTACGAGGGAGCTAGCACGAGGGTGCGGACTAGTGTAGGGAAGTCAGAAGAGTTCCCTATTACAATTGGAGTGCACCAAGGGTCCGCACTTAGCCCGTTTCTCTTTGCAATAGTCATGGACGAATTGACGAGGTCAATCCAGGATGATATACCATGGTGCATGATGTTTGCAGATGATATAGTGTTGATCTCAGAAACGAAAGAGGATTTGGAGAGAAGGTTGGAGCTATGGAGGCACACTTTGGAGTCCCGAGGGTTTCGGTTGAGTCGGAGCAAAACCGAGTATTTGAAGTGTAAGTTCAGCGGCATCAGGCAAACGGAGACGGGGACGATCAAGCTGGATGGAAAGACTGTCCAGGGATCAGATTTCTTCCGATATTTGGGATCGATTCTTCAAAAGGATGGAGAATTGGATGGAGATGTGGCTCATAGGATCAAATCAGGTTGGTTGAAGTGGAAGAATGCCACGGGACTTCTGTGTGATCGAGGAATGCCCAATAAGTTGAAGGGTAAGTTTTATCGAACGGCAATTAGGCCGGCACTGTTATATGGCACTGAATGTTGGGCCGTGAAACAGTGTCACGTTCATAAGATGAGTGTGACGGAGATGCGCATGCTACGATGGATGTGTGGACATACAAGACGTGATCGGTTGAGAAATGAAGTTATTAGGGAGAAAGTAGGGGTTGCACCCATACGGGATAAGATGATGGAGAACCGACTGAGGTGGTATGGCCACGTGAAGAGGAGGCCTAGTGACGCGCCGGTTAGAAGAGTAGAAGGGTGGAGAAGTGATAATAATAGTAGGGTTCGGGGAAGACCCAAGATGAGCTTCCTAGGGCTTGAAGAGAGTATGGTGTTGGATAGGGCAGTGTGGCGAGACTCTATTCATGTGAAGGATTTATTCTGACCCCTTTCGATTTCTTTGTTTGGTTTTTCCAACTATTTTTTTCCAAAACTTTTTTAACTTGTGTTCAAAATTCATATGTTTTTTATAATATTTTTTAAACCTTTTCATTTATTTTGACGACTTTTCTAAATTTCCTGTGAAAGTGTTTAAAAAGTTCTAAAAGGTTTACAACGTTTTCGAAATTTTTTGGCGTACACAAGACGGTTACTGGATGACGATTCATGTTAGCCGACCCCAAATCATTTTGGGAATAAGGCTTGGTTGTTGTTTTTGTTGTTGTAAAGTTAAATGAACATAACAAACATAACTCGAGCACAAAGCAAACCCTCGCATAAGAGAACACTAATTTAAAAAATTTAATTTACTAAGAAATTCAAGGTAAAGTAGTAATGATCCTTTAATGTTGCTCAACTTAAAATATCTTAGCCTCAAGCCTGAGATTGCATGCAAAGATGGCTTATTTCAAGTTTGTCAGAAGGGGTAGCTGAATTACAAACTTGTCCATGAAATAAGGCCACACAACAAGGAAAAACATGAGCCACCGGACACTTATCTGTTCAATACCAACAACCAGTATGACTTTTTTCAAGTTTTGATCCATGTTTCAAGTAGATAACACAGTTGGTAAGAACTTATTAGCACAAATGATCTGAAAAACAAACCTGATGGAGGAAAGAAGAATCAGACCCACGTTGAACAGGAACGAATTCATGAGAGTGGCCCCCCATCTGTGATCAAGGTAAGTTAGTAATACATCATTAATGTTGGTCAATCAATAATCAGATTAGGAACTCTTAAAATCCTTACTTCATTGGATGGATTGTAATGAAAACTAATTTCAGACCAAGCATAGTAGCTCCAGCAACAACTGACACTAGAAGATAGAAGCAGAAGAAAGCAAATGCTGCAGTACCCAGTAGCCCTGACAAATAACAAAGATAGGTATAAAACAGCTATATATACATGAAACTAGAGAAGCAAGCACAATGGTCCAAAGAAACTCACCCCAAACATCATCCAACTTGATGAAGATGAAGTTTAAGAAAGGAGATAGTGGAGGCCTGATTATCAAATATATCACAATATGTGCTATCCAAGCCACCGAAACAATCAACCTACACAGTTCAGAATGTCAAAAAGTATTCCATGATAAAGTACCTCATAACCAATTAGATAGGCTGCAGTTACAATATTGCAATACTACATCAAAACAGCGATTTGACAATATAAAAAGTAATAGCTTGGTGCAGCAAGGAGCTAATTCGTTATTTCACTGAAAAAGTAAGAAAGTTAAATTGAGATATATCAAACTCAACACGAAATCTAGTCAAAGTCGTGTGACCATTTTCTACATTATACGTCCATAATGTTGATGGTCTGATTCTAACCATCAGGCTATTGATGGTCAAGCGATGGTCAAGGTCCTGCTGTAAACAGAATATTTCATCATCCTACTTAAAATAATTTATTCGGGGTGACTTGATTTAGGTCAGTTATTCTCAACCAGTGCATTTTCTAAATATGAAGGTAAATGCATTTCATAAAACAGCATGCTCATCCTACCGCCTCCTTGCCTGTTTATAGAACTGCATCTTCATAACAGAAACTTACAGACGAAAAAGCTTCAATTGGTCTTACACGCGAAAAGGCTTTTGTAAAAGCTACAAAGAGATTTAAAAGAGAGAAATTTGTGCCCACCCTAAGATTCCCAATATAAGTTTTGCCAAGTATCCGAGTACAGTCAGAGCCCATGCAGTCTCAGCCTGCATAACACAGAAGAGATCTATTAGCAAGGAAAGTTTGCAACGCGATCGTTGACTACAGATGTCAAGCAATCAAGAATCACTTGACCCACCTTTTCACCTTGAGGATACATCTCTTCCAAAGCCTTTACATCTTCTTCCAGCAAAAGCAACTCCTGAGAAGCACAGAAAATGCAAATTGTAAATAAACCAAAAAATGCAACAGAAAATATGAATGAAGACAAAGCTTTTATAGGGCCAACCCCAGCCCATCTCAATTCATGCATAACAGAAAGAAATTGGTCCTTTCCGAAGGTAAAACAGCCTTGTCCTGGCGTGTAAAAATAGACACGCCACTAAAGAAGTGGGTTCTTATCTCTATCTAGACCACTGGCTAATTGAATACTGTTGAGATGAAAACAAGCACACTGCCAATAAATAAGGTAAAGAAGATCACAAGTCTGGCAAACTTCCCTGCAATTGTCATGCCCTATAGGCTTATACTGCATAGTACCAAGAAAGTCCCTCATTACTCTTAGGTATTTGCTTAAAGATTAACATCTTGTTGACATAGCCACAATGGATTGTATCAGGTGTAGAATATACTACGAATAAGGAAGATAAAAACTTCAAACAATTCACAAAGTTCACAAAATATAGATTACATACCTTCTCTACTGATTTCACATTTTTACGCCATTTCCTACCCTTACTCCCACCCCTTTCCTCCTGATGAAGAGCATCAGCAGCTTTCTTCAAGTCCCTTGCCTTTTTACCAAGCTCAGTAGCTTCCTGATGACCAGCAACAAGACATTAGCAGAGCAGAAATATGCACAGGATAGAGTTTACAACATACAAATTCTGTGGCAGACGGTTCTCCTCCACTAGTTGAGATTGCCAATAAGTAACTAACCGAAGAACTTACCTTAATATACTGTGAGCGAGTTATGACAGCCTTTGGACGCCTGATGAACGCAAAAATGAGACCCAGTGGTAGAGAAGCGATGCCAACACCGCCAAATATCTATTCGAAAAAACAGTAACTAAGTCATAAAACTCTTCAACTATAGTAGAAAGATTTTGCTTATTTCCACGTGCAGAAGTAGAAAGAATTTCTAAAATGTGATTAGTATTTCAAATTAATGGGGTTTCAAATAGAGGTGGAAGAAACAGTTTACGCATAGACAGCTTTACCATTTCCATGTGTATTATTGGCACTTTAAAACAAATGAGGCTTAAGAAAAAGTAGGACAATAAGAAAAGTCGAATTTAATTCCAATGCCTCCCAACGAGATGAGGAAATTGCTAGCCATATAAGGGATCCATTTGCCTTGGCACGAGTAAACTTGCCTTGACAAAATCATTCACCTCTACTAATTTGAGATGCAGATCTTTACACGATTTGTCGTACAAAAAAAATAAAAAATAAAAAAGGCGGCGTCATTGCGAAAATAAGTACAGCCTTCAGAAAGGAAGAACATACCGTGAAAAGCACAGACCCAGCAATAGTTGCTAGAGCAACAACATATTCTGGGAATGTCGCTCGCATAGTCCATGTAGTCTCTGACGAAGGACTGGCTATGTGTGCCGAACACTGAAAAAAGATAGCATAACAAAAATTTGTGAAACGGTGATGTTAGAATACTACATCAAAGTGGATTAACTGCTATACCAAAAGATGATATGCACATGGGACATTGAATAGGATATCAAGTAACGTGGAAAATTTCATTTCCCTAACCTGACGAGAATTGTCAATACATTGCTGACTATTAGAGAAGCTCCATGAACTTGGAAATGATGTAGTGCTCGAAGTAAGATGCCTTACTGTGAAGTCCACCTTACCAATTACCCCTGAGACGTGGTGTGCAGATTATTTAGTACACTAGAAATTGCAGCTTTACCAAGAAACCAAAATCAAATAACCAATTAGAATGGATTTTCGCAAGCAGCTAGACTGAAGTAGACTACATCATGATATCACTGAAGGTTGTACTTTGGAACCCAAAATGGATATACACGACTCTTATGAGTACATTTAGACCTTGCCACTTAAGTTTTCATATTCTTGTGTGGCTGGCTGTAATGACAATGGGATTCGCTTGATATTTACGGAGAGGTGATAACAGATTAACCTGAGCATTCTAACCAACTTTTCCCATGGGTACGATCTACAAAAGGTAGGAAACAGTTCCCTGTATCCAATTCTTAAAAATTGATTCACGAAAATTCAATTAGGAGGTAGACATACTCCATAAAACACTTGGAAGGACATAAATCTAGGTGACCCTGCACCTCACAGCAGCAGGCTAGACCATAGAATTTTGTTGCAGATGTACTGATGGAAGTATTACCCAAAAAATCCAAAATTGCCAAGCAAATGCTCGTGCAAATACACAACACCAACAACTTATCCCCACCACAGTAGACCAAGACAATGACTTGTCACCAACACAATGGCGTCCACAACAAGATGCAATGGAGAGTCTAATCAAACATTTCAAGAAAGCCTATGTAACTAACGGGGAGGTAGGAACTAAACATATAGAGTGAGAGTCTGAGAGCTAGATAACTAGAGAAGGCATGGGAAGAAAGATGATATCTGCGAGGTTGGAGACAAAGAGTTTAAAGTTTTCCATCTTCCTTTGACAATAAAATCCTTAAAACCTTCTTAGAAAGTATTTGGGTATTGATGATGATGCAATAGTCACAGATACTTCAGACTTTCTATCCTAACAAATTACATCCGACCCTCAATTTTACCAAAACCAGATGAGCTTCCTATAATAGCTTATCCATCGCACAAATTCAAGCGTACCTCTCAATAACATAGCCTACTTTACAAAAATGACTGATCAAGTGAACATCTTTATACCTCACAAAAATACGCTTTTCAAAAAAAATGATTGCCAACTAGCTCCATCACTGAGTAAGAGAATGGAGACCAAAAAAAAAAGATGGAAGTACCCATTAGTTATTACCCCATAAACGAGAATAATGCTCACCCCATAAAGGGAACGACAAGTACCCACCTCCCCATTAAGATAATGCATTACGCCATTACTCTATGATCGAGTAGTAGTTTTCCCATCCCCTGTTGAATCTCCCTCAACCACTATCGTTCTCCTCTTTCCCTTTGTTTTGATCTCTTTTGCCGCATTAACTATTACTCTCCAAATCTCCGAGCAAACCCTCACTCTAAACTCAATTGATCATCCTAACTACGTTCTTCTACCTAAAACATGTAAATCTCCATTACTTAGACGTCGTTTGCAAAGGAAGAAATGACGTAATGACGGTGATATATACACGAGAGTGTGGAAGAGATCCCCCACCCTCATTCAAGGCAAGCCCTTAGAGTAAAAACTGACTGAATTCAATCTCACCTAACTAATGTAAAGCTAGAATAAGGATTCATTTTGTTCAATACACGTAACCATACTCAAAACCCGCACATTGACAACGCCTACCGTATCTAAAACCCGATCATCACACAGAACAGCTGAAAACATATCAACACAAAAGAAGAAATTAAAAAAAAAAGCCAACTTCCTCAAAACTCACCATACAAAATGCCGAGAACAAGCGCAACAATCACAGCAGTTACCCCCACCCAAAGCCCCGCGCTCTTAACCCGCTTCCCGACAGTCCTACATCACACAAACACACAACAACAAAAAAATTCAATTCAACACCATCACAAAAAAAACTCAACACATTGTCAAGAAAATGCAGCTAAGTAAACGTCACGCTACGCCACGACATACTTATCCTGGTCGCCTTCGTAGTAAAAAATCGCAAACGGAATAACGAAAAACACGAGAATTGCATCAACAATGTAAACAGCAAGCCAAAGATTCTTCATAGGTAAGGTCAAGTGACAAGCGCCGTTATATAACGCGTGACGGCAGGCTTGCCGGTTAGCGACATCGGCGGGGAGCATGAGTATGGAGATAACGGAGACGGAAAGCCCCAAAACGACGACGAATTTGGGGAAGTAGGCTTGGTTGACGTCATCCGGATGCTGGTAGTTGATTAATAGGTATACATTGAAGACGAAGACTAATACCACGACTATTATTGCGACGAGAAGCAATGCGAGGTTAAAATCCCCCATTTTTGGAAAAAATTAGGGTTTGATTTTTGGGGGAAATGTTTTGTTTGAATTTTGCAGATCTGATTTGAAGAGAGAGAGAGAGGGGGGGGGGAGGGGAAGATTGTAGAAGAAGATACAAGACAGGTCTCAGGAGAGAGGAGACAGGGAGGGGGGGTGTTTTTTCTTTTTTGATTTTTTGGGTTTTGTTGGGGTGGGAATTTACGGTTTTGTCCTTGGAATGAGGGGGATATTACGGGGTGTGGTGGGGAGGGAGTGAGGGTGTGGTGAGGGGTTTAATGGGGAAGTTGGGGTTTGGAGAGTGCGGTTTCTGTTAACAGCCTGTCTGAAATGGGAATGTTATTTGTTACTTTTTCTGTTGTTTTATTAGGTGATGATTTTAGAAATAATACTCGTACAAAGCATAGTACATTGAAACTTTGGTAGTGACTTGTAAAATGTGATTAAATGAAAAAATCGGCATATCTTGGGTAGACGTTTATACTAGCCTCTGGAGTACGTCTTAATTCTCACGAAAAGGAAATTAATAAAGTCGATATAGACTTGTTTAACGAGTCGAGTTCCATCAGAGTCCGGTTGAAATCCTTAATCAATAATCATTGATCAAGACATTTGTCCTAGAATTTGGTTAGCCCTAAAGAAGTAGTAGACGATCCAATCCGAGTATTTTTCAACTGGTGATATAAAGCGAAACAACGTTATTTTAACTCACATATCAAAATCACCAACTCTTTACTCATTAACTTGTCCGTTGTCACCAATGAATCAAAGTAATACGAGTAAGATACTCTCGGAGGTTGCAAAATTTAAGCGAAACAACATCCTCCAACTCTATTTCGGCTCTACATCACGGTCGCCCTCCTCCCTCTCGATTTCATCTTCGTATACAAATGAGTGAGTTATCTCTCTTCTCCCCTTTCTATACTTTTTTTTCCCAACCGAAATAAGCATCCAAACATGGTGGAAAAAATGGAGTTTTGTTCAAAGTAAACCATATGTTAAGAGGAAGTTAATGTCAAATTAGTACATTGTGATGATGTACAATCGATGACTCTTCAACATCATGTAAGACAGTAGGAGAGACTGCATTTCGGTTTGCTTAAAGTTGCAATAACATACCCAGATTCCTTAATCGTTCTTGGTATTGGAACCAGATTACAATCTGGAATATAGTCCAGCAATCACGCCACAACTCATTGCTTCAAAACCCGGACATACATCTGATTAACTCTTAACACTATCGCATAAGATACAAGAGGAGTACCGTCATTTTTACATATAACTCTGCTGAGAACTTTTTTTGCAGCCATCTCATTAGGTATCAGGAGGAGTGCCGAGTGAGGCAAGACTTGGTTGCTCAAGGTAGTCAAAATCCTCAGTTATCCCTGCCTGTAACACAAAAGAGAGCTTCACAAACTATACTTCTTCAATGGAGGCAAAATGACACGAAGACATGCCCTTGAATTCGGAACTTCAGTGAAAATAAAGAACTACGCACACACTTCATCTTTATCGTAACATAATCAGTGTCAGAACTAAATAGGACCTTTTTCTATAAACACAACATCAGACTATTGGACTTTTTCCAACTTTCTTCAAGAGAGGTCAGAAGCAGGATCACATTGTGCTAAAAGTTAGTCCTAAGATCAATGAAGCTGTCCAAAAGACTTTGTTGCTGCAGAAATTCAATAGGAATCTACCTACACATACAAACAAGCCATATGCCACACAGGGAGAGATAACAGAGAAACATACCTCCTGATACAAGCTTTCAAGCTGTTCTTTAGCCTGTGGGAAGTTGTTAGAGCACCACTGCCTCAGAGTGAAAACGTTATCTGTGGAAACACGAACAACAGGAACAACCATTTGTGTCAACCCTATTTGCAATAGGACATTATGCTGCCTTCTAACTAATCCCAAACATAATATGAATAACATATAGCAATGTTAAACCTGTCCATCTGTTGGCTGCTGTATATGCAACTTCAATAGCTTGCTCTGCCAAGATAAACAGTGGAAAATATTATTTTAAAAGCATTCAAAGAGATATAAGGAAGTAAAGGAACTAAAGAAAGAAATTATCAAGGGACTAAAGGACTAACTCATAGCTTCAAATGCAGCAGGATCATTATCAGCATACTGGGCCAATTCATCCTATAGAACATTGAGATTAAAGCATTTTAGTTAGATATGGGATCGAATATATCATTTTTTGTAATGCATTCTTATGATTTAAGACAGAACACAACCTTCAGTTCCTTGTGCTTCAGCTGAACTGATTTTAACTCACTTAGAACTTCCTCCCTTTCATCCTGAATAAGTTTCAAGACTCACATAATGAGGCGTCACTATAATGCACAATAAAGAATAACAATTTACAGTGTGAAGCTTAGTAACTTACGGAATCCTCCCGTCCCTTCTTTAGGGTAGTACACTGGTCCACCAATTCAACATACCGCTTCTTGCTGGTTTGGAGATCGGATTCCAATTTGCGACTGACATTTCTTAGCTGTTACAACATTGACACAAATTTGGCATGTTGAGGCAAGATTTGTGTTCCCGCAGTTCTTTAAAAGTAATCATGAAGTTGAAAAGTTAAAAGAGAATCAGGAACCCATACCTGATTCCCAGCTGTGCTCGGAAGGCTCCAAAAGTATATCTAGATAACAGAAAATGGTCAGGAAAAAATCATACAGAGAACAAATACTGTACGGAAAATGTCTGGGAAAGATACTCCTAAATGCAGAATATCCGAACGACACTATGTATTCAACCGCACATGATGGCAGTCCATACTCCATGCATATAGGCAAAGTCCCAAGAGCAAACCACTTCCATGTTTAGTTAATGGTCGAAAGATAGATATACTTACAGAACTTCCAATCTTGTCCTTTAGGACCAGGTCATCATCCACAAGACTCTGCACAACATCTTTTACTGATTGACTGATGACACCTTTCTTTGGCCCCATCTTTTCAAGCTCCTTGAGCTGTAATGTGTCATGGGAGAAAACACGTTAGATGAGCCATATCAACCTAAAAGAGATGTCAGGGGAAAAAAAACTAACTATTATACCACGAACAATATCTGCTTTGTCAACTGTAGATACGAACATTTCATTCGGTCTCACAAACATGGTGCATTCACAAACCAGCATGCACCAGGACCACACTGTCAAAATGCAGGCTTCACACTAAGTCAAGACAGGTAGAGAAGCTAATCCAAATGCTAGAAGTCAGGTTGAGGTGGTTCATTTGCAGCAACGTTCATAAATTTATATGCAAGGGTTCTAATTCAGCAAAAAAAAAAAAAATAAAAAAAAAAAAAAAAAAAAAAAAAAAGGAAAATGAGCCCCTAATTGCATATATCCAGTCCACATCATTGATCCAAAATGAAACATTACAAACTGAAAGCCAATAACTGACGGAGATGTTTACACTAACCAGGAAGAAGTCTTGTGAGTCGTAGAAGATCTGAAGCATCTTCTCGCGCTTCTCTTCTAGTGAAAGACCTCTCTTCTTAGACTACCAAGATAAGTAAAACCAAAGGTTAACAATACTCGTGCATACAAACTTCGAAGACTTGTAAGAGATTCTATGAGCTATAACCTATAAGACCATCCTCAAAGTGAAAGAAACCAAGCATTCCAGGTTGATGTCAATACAACATAAAAAGGTATCATAAATGAATAAGAATTAAATTTTAAGCTTTGCCAAATATAGGACTTGCTCCATATCATCATCATTCATTGAGTATAGAACTACGAATCACCAACATCGTCAAGCAACGCACTTCCATAATTTCTGTTGTTCTTTGCCCCATTGCATGTGATATCAACCTAGATTTTCTGACTCACAAACTAACTGGAAAAACAGAAAAAAATGATCATTGTCTTCCTCTCATTCTTGTACCCTTTTCATTATATATACAGGTGCATAAGGTACAAGTTGCCATGAAGTCTTTGTTCTTAACCAACCATGCATTGGCAAAGTTCAAAGCCCATCATAGACACACAAGCTTACGCTTGATGCAACATACCAAAAGTCTATGATTCACAAGCTTACACACAAGCCCATCATTTCCATCTTACTTTAAGAAACCAAATCTCCTATAATTCACAACTTGTATACGCATACACATACAATTCGAGGATGAGATTCCGAGTCACAACATCCGAACACACGTGAATAATACAACAGCAGTGAGTCACCATGCAGGCAAGGAAAATAGAGAGCTGTGACTAACTGAGTATCCAATGCGACAACTGAACAAATAAGACACTGCCGTGGCATATAAAACTATACGGAGTACATTATACTATAAGTCTATAACCTATGTTACTCCAACTCTTCAGTTTCTCTTCACGTATCCTATCAGACACTCCAATACCCGGACATGACACTTCACAACAAGACACTCGGACAGACAAAAGGATCACATAGTAATTCATTATACATGCTAATGCACAGTTTTTCAATCAGAAGTACAAGTTGGTACAGAGAGTTCGTCACTTCGTCCTAGCCAACCACGCGTTGGCAAAGTTCAAAAGCCACCATGGTCCATGGCCACTCAAGCTTACATATGATGCAACTTACCCACAAATCACAAAAAAAAAACCGTTCAAACACACTAATCCTCCTCTTTTAGTAGCAGTCTATTTATGCGTTCATTTCGCATACACATTCAACTCGAGGGATGAGATATTCACTTTCACAACATTGCAACAACATAGCAGCAGTGAGCTGCAAACAATGTATTCTACTATTAATGTGGCGATTGAACAAATCAGACACTCCCTCAGCACATACATAATAGACTGTCATAACCTATGTTACTCTAACTCTTCCGCTTCTCTTCACGTATCCTATCAGACACTCCGATACTCAGACATGACACTCACACAACCAAGACACTCGAACACTGCCTCATCATACACACTATACACTGCCATAACTAGATACTCCGACTATTGCGTTTCTCATCACGTATCCTATCAGACACTCCGATACTCGGACACGACAGTAACACAACAAGACACTCGGACACTTCATCGAAGCTCAACCTCAATCACTCATTCCAAAACGCAGACATTCTGTAATTTCAACTAATCAACAATCAACAAACATAAAACATATTCCACATTTGCGAGTATAATCAAACACGAAAAACGCGGCGCGCTCGTTCGAGATTTTACCATTCTTGCAGAACACCAGTGTCAGCCTCGCAGATTGCGCAAAATTCTAATCAATGGCACTGCGAAACGAACATTTTGGGGATTATTATTTTGATTCATACGAAATGCAATTAAAATTCTATATTATTATTCAATTATTTCCAAATACAACAGATACAAATAAACGTCAGAAATATTTCACCGAGAAATTCCAACCTAGACTTCGCCCAAAATTATTTTAAGCAAAAGTTTACAATTTATAATGAACAAAAATCAGGAATTTGATTAAATGATATGAAAAAGGGGGAAATGTAACATTTACCTGTGCAGTTGCTAGGTTGATTTGGACGGAAATTGCTAACAAGAAATCTCCTTGTGTGGTGGTGTGCGGGTTTTTGAGTAGCGTAAGCCTGAAGCTCCTGTCCCGCCCAAAAAATAAGAGAAATTTTAGTAAGCTATTCAGTGTTGCCGCCTTGCTAGAATGGGTTAGGTTTATAGGTCTCGTGATACTCCAAATGTTTTTTTTTTTTTTTCACCGGTCTATGTTGAGATCCACCTTAAACACGAGGTTAATCGTTATGACCATTATGGAGTTAACAAACTTATAAAACCGTTATTTGTGGCTAGATAGTCAGTTAGTCACTAGGATTTGTAACGTCTACAATTCTATAGCATAAGGCATTTCTTTTGAGTGTGTAGGTCAAAGATATATTCGATATAGATAAATGGGAGTAGTCATTTTAGATGAGTCGGGGGGCGTTTGGTTCATCATTTTTGGGGGATTGTGGCTAGATAGTCACTCCGTTACATTGTTTTTGTTTTCATATTTTTTCGCACTCCTTTTCCAATCCCCCAAATAAAACTCACCTAAAATCCAAGGTAACAATTTGAAACCCCCTTTATTATTTTCTCTCTCCTCCTTCCCCTCTCTCTCTCCTCCCACACCCCAACCCCATTGCACCACCCCGCACCACCGCCGTCAATGCACGCCCCACCACCACTGGCGCCGAATAGGCCACCGGTCGACCGGCGACATCGTCGGACCCATCACTGCCGCCCTCACTCACCCCTAATACGATTTTTTTTTTAAACGAAAAATCAAAATTAAATCTCTAGATCTACTATTTATTCAGTAGAAATTGCATAAACTAATTACATAGTGATGTTAATTATTCAATCATGGTTATAATGGTGGTGATAGTGAATAGTATGGTTGTGGTTGGTGGTGGTCAATGGGGGCGGCGGGGTGGTCAACCGCGGCGGTTGAGGGAGGAGAGATTAGTTGAGGTGATAGTGGTTATTTTGATAAAAAGAGAAATTTTTCATTTTGCCCTTACTTATAAAATTATTTCATTCATAATTTCATATACTTAACCAAACAGCATTTAACTAGCATGTGTGCCCGTGAAATCACGGGTGTTTTTTTTTTCTTCATTTTAAAAGAAAACGGTAGACATTACCTTTTATGACTTAAATTTAGTAAAGAGTTTACAAAGATCACGATGGTGGATATATTAACCAATATAGTAATAACACTCTATAACATATTTAATAAGTAAAACATTTGTATCAATAATCAAACTATATATTCCTCCTCCTACAATGCCTAGCTAAAATGCTCAATTGAACAATTCTAAATTTATGTGTAAAGTGTTTTTTTCTTCTTCTTGCAAAATCAAATAAAAAATAAGGGTAAATATACTTCTTTGAAACGGCATAGATGTAACTCAAATTTTTGACAAACAAAAGGTTAAGAGAAACCATTTAATAGTTTTGGTAAAAAAAACCTTTGAACTTACCTTAAATATTTAAAATTTAATTTTTAAAAGTCTCATGTTATAAGAAGATTAAAACTCTCCATATGTATATGATAATGAACATATTTTCATTCAATAAATGTTCGTTTATCGTAAAGATAACCCTCACAAATATAAATTAAAAATTTCTACAATAATAACGCGACACATAATTCTTGTTTCATCAACAACGTCTTAAGCGGACTTTGATATGACCGTATTCGATTCACATAGATGTCCGATCAAATTTGAGTATTAAGATTATTGTTGGATGAATTTGTAATAACTAATGTGTTTGGTGTCCTTACAATATTGAAAGCTGAAAATTAAAAGGTTCAAAGTAAAATATACTCGCCAATTACAAAATCAAAAATATACACAACCAAGATGATCTTATTGCATGATAGTAGTTCAGATACAATATAGCTTTATTATTTAAAATAACAAATTGGAACCAATTTATAATCACACGGTAAAATACAGAAATTCGGAGATTTACTACGATAGACACATATAACAAATACTCATTCTAAGACCTCTCTAAATCTTTGTATGAGTAAGTCACTAAATAACAATTCTATATCTCTCTCGCAAACTAAACTTCTCTCTTGTTACCAACTCATTTTATATGTATGAAATAAATTATATTCGCACCAATATCTATCAAATTACGAATGTATATATAATACCTTGAATTCAAATGTAACTTACTAATTGACAAACCAATAGCCAAAAGATACTGTATTAAATACATGTTTAATATCAATATTGAATTAAGGCTTTCCAAGTACCCACAAATTTTAATGCAAAGTGGGGTGGGGTTTGACATGGGTAATGTGAAGAGGCGAGACGGTAACATCTTCTGCAATTTATTGAAGGGGAAGAAGAAAATGGAGGGGTATGACTTCTTTAAGAAGGTAGTGACGTGGATAAGAGCATATTAGAGTGGAGTGAAGATGCGACAAATCAGCAATGATGTGGCTTTTTTCCCTAAAAGGCAACAGATTTCTGCCACGTGAGCGTAAATGGTAGACAATTAATAGATAAGTATAGAAAAGAATGAAACTTGTCTCCACTCTTTTTGAATCTTGTTTTCAATACATTTTCATTCCAAAATGTGAACCAAAAACGCCCCCTCATTGTTTATGTTAAATGTAAAATTATTTTTTCACTTATACACAAGTTATTTTGACTAAGTTGACTAAGATTTTTATTGCTCAATTTGATTAGGAGAAATTGTTAGGATGTTAGGTATAGTTGGGGCATACAAAGTTTGCAACGGCAATATATCATCAACACTAGTTCAAAGTTGTCGATTATAATTCAAACTATTATGGACATGCAAAATCAATCATGTCTCGATTTTTAGGTGACATGGTTTTGCTTTTTGGGACTTGGTCCAACAAAATAATTTACCGGAAGATTTATGTTTAGCGATAATTAAATATGGGCGAAAACGGTTTATTATCCCATATGTTTGCTTCTACGTGAAATGTAGTCCAACCAGTATTGATTATTCGACAAAGGTGTGGATTGATAGTGGACCACCATAAGTACTTGATTTAGTGGCCTCGGATTCATGTCCGCGGTGACTTTAGTTTTAAACTTTTAATGGAATATTAGTTTTTTTTTTATCTTTTTTTTTTTTTTTTTGTAAAAGAGTCTTCATGTGTATATTGAGTTCCGGTTAATATCCAAACGTTCGAACATAAAAAAATTGTAGTTTGAACACCAAGAAAATTTGTTCTCTAAGCGATAAAAATTAAATAAGGAAAATTATCTCAGAAACAAACCTTTTAATCTTTAACAAGCCCCCATTTTTTCCAGGTGTGTCAGCATCGACTCGAGTTTTCTTGTGGGTGACAAACAAGTTTCCCTCTGAGTGACAAACATTAAAACACTCTCATGAACCTAATCAGACATATCATCATATAGATATCTCCAAAATAATTAAAAAAAAACAGTAGAAAAAAAGCATTGTAGATATTTTTGGGAGCTCAAACTCAACGTTTCTAGAAGTTTAAATCAACAAATTTATAAAATCAAATGTGTAAATTTTCCGAAAATTACTGTTTTTCTAATCAAGTTTCTTTTAGGTTTACCTGGTTTCATGTGTTATATCGGGGAAATCATTCATCTTCGAATAAGTTATGTTTATTTATATAGTGGATTTTAATTTGAATACAAAACAAAAAAGTCATTTTGTCTCTCAATATTACAATTATTTAGAAATTTATAAATTCACAAACATGTAATACGCGATTACGATAAAATTATTCCCATCCTATAATTAGACCCACGTGACTTGAGCAATTCAAACACTTGCAATGACTACTCTTACAAATTCATTAAGATGTTCAAAATGAAAATATCTTATTTTTGAAATTAGGTCTCATTCGACTAGAATTTTCCTTCAACCAACTACTCCTCCGTCCCAGCTCAAACACCCCATATTCAATTTCGGGACGTGCCACCTCAAACACCCCATCTATTTTGGGACATCTTTCTCTCTCCTACTTTTATTAAATTATTACATCCTCTCTCACATTATCTCTCCTACTTTTATTAATTCTCACATTCTCTCTCCTCCTTTTTCCTAATATTACCCCATTCAACATACTATATCAATTTTTCTTATTCCACTACAAAATTAGCTCGGGGTGTTTGAGCTGGGACGGAGGGAGTACTAAATATACAAACTTATTAACGCTTAAAAGTGAAAGTTTTTCTACTTATCTTTTAAAGATTTTTGTTTTCTATCGAGTGAATGTTTTTCTACTCGCATATATTGTATATCGCGACACAACATTAATGTACCTAAACTTTTTATGTCATCATCATATCATCTTTAATGTAATTGAAAATTGAAAATTATATCATCATAGTATCTTGAATGAAATGAAATGTTGAAAAAGGATTGAAAACCATTGTTGCGCTAATTTTTATATTTTTTTAATGTCGAATGTTGATCCCTAAGATTAGAACGAACAAGATTCGAAGCTTTGTCCTTGAGATCCGTCACGATGCCTACTCGTCCTTGAGCATCGATCATGAATGACTGAACAATTCCCAACAAGGAAGTCAAGTTTGGTAGAAACACTCTCCTTTTTTTTTCACGAGAAGTTGACACAATAGATATTGACTGCATATTGGCAAGATCATACAGACTAAGAAGCCGTAGTAGATAATAAAACGAAACACTATAATAATCTACGAAGTTTAAATAAATACTTTTCGAAAGTGTGTCAAGAAATCCAAAAAAAAAAGAGTCGAAAACCTAGTTTTAAAAACCGTATAGATACCTCCAAAAAGTAAGAAAACTCATAAACATCGTGATTTTTTTTTTTTAATGTTGCCACATCATTTAGGCCATTTGGGATCCAACTTATTCAATGGTGTTTTCAAATCAGATCAGATTTATTCAAATCAAATCAAATCAAATTAATTTTATTCAAATCAAATCAGATCAGATCAGAATTATTCAAATAGCAATGAATGAATGTAGTCTATTTTTAGTTATTAATTCGTCTAATTGCAGTTAATTTATCAGTTAATTCAGTTCAGATCATATCAAATCATATTTATTCAAATCAAATCAAATTAGTTCAAATCATATCAAATGAGAAAAAATGCAGTCCAATCGCACATGCCCTTAGAATAGACACTTTTACCCACAGTTTTCCCCATTTTGCTTTCTGTCACAGTTTTCCCCCTTTCGTTTTCTGCCACAGTTTCCCCCTTTCATTTTCTGTTTTAATAAACCCTGTAATCGTATTAATTGAAAATGATCTGCAGACTGCAGTTCTTACTAATAAACCAATTATAGAAACAACAGAAACAAAAGACAATCAACAGTTTTTTTTTACCAACGAAGCTTCTCCTACAATCCCCCCCGTTTATCAGGTGTGTCATCATCGGAGACCACCTGTCACCATCTCTATCCTCATCAGCAGCACTTCTGCTGCACGAAAACTCACCTTCAAATGTCGCGTTTTTCTCTCTCCTAGGGTTTACTCTTCCTCTCAACCTGCTCGCTCATCCTCCTAATGGAAGATACTCCGCCGCCTTCTTCGTCGGAGATCGCCGACCGTGCTTCGACCTCATCCGCTTCACTGCCGCCTGAGAGAGAGGACGCTCCGCCGCCTACGCTCGTCCGGCAGCGGTCAAGCGTGTCTTACCGTGTCCGAAACTGGCCCGGCCCGAGGGGCCGCACCGGTGACTTCTACGTTACGCCGGAGGATTTGAGCGGCGACGATTCTTTGTCTTGTGTCATTGTTATTCTTACTTTCTGGTTTTTTGGTAAATCTTCAATTCTAATTTTTTATTTATTATTAATTTTATATCTTGTTGAAAGTTGCGTAATCATTGATGTTAATCATGCTGACTTTACTGTTTATTTGAATTTTTCGGTATTTACTGTTTTTGGAGATTTCTATTCTAGGAAATTAGGTCGTTTGCTCAGTTGTTAATTAGAGTGGATTAGAGGATTAGTGTTTGATGTTGCTATATATGTCGAGTGAGACGGGTTGATTATGAGGCCGGAGTGTGTTTGAACTTGAAACCTAATAGAAACGTTAGAACTCCTGTTGTCTCATTGTGTGAATACGTATTTCCGGAGTTTGACTTTAGATTAATAGGTACTTACTATAGATGGCTGATGGCTGTTTGATTAGTAATGAAGAATCGAGTTTGATGGTTTGATTATAAGGCTGGGGTGTGTTTTGAACTCAAAACCCTAGAAATGTGGGAGCAACATTTAGAACTCACGTCGTCTCATCGTGTGAATCTATGTCTCCCTAGTTTGATTCTAGAATAAGACATATACCTGATGCAGCAAAACAAATTTTACCATGATACCTTTGCAGATACTCTTTCGGAGGCTTCTTTTTTCAGGTTACTAAGTTGATCATTGATGTTAATTATGTTGAATTTCTTTTTGCTTTGTATTTCATTATTTCATGCATGTGCTGCCTTAGGAGATTTCTGTACTAGGAAAAAAAAAGTCATTTACAGAGTTGTAGATCAAAGAAGATTAGTGTAAGATGTTGCTATAAATGGCTGTTAGCCAATTGATTAGTGACGTATTGCGTGATACGGTCTAACCAAGAGCCAGAGGTCCATTTTGAAATTGAAACAGTACCCAAGTTTGACTCTTGATTAATGGATACGTGATACAGTGAAATAAAGTTTTACACTTTTACCACGATACATCTCTGATACTCTTTTGGAGACTCTTCTGTGTGTTTTGTTGAAGTAATTTTTGAGAGCTACTAACTTGCGGACAAAGAAAGTAGAACACTTTTGTAAGCTGATGAATCTGGAATGGATGTTTGATGAATATCTGCAAAAGAAAGAGTTGCCTCATGTTGGCGGTGTTTGTTGGATGGAATGAGGCAACTTTTATTGAAGGCTGTGTTTTGGATGAGAACTTTCGTGCGACTGAAATAAGAAAGTAAACTTTAAAGTCTAGCTATTGTAGATAATTAATCGACGACTTTTGGAGGCTTTGCTATCTTTGGCGACTTTGTTTTGGTGTATCGTGGTGGAATGGATTACCGATTGCTCGCTTCCTTTTTTGTCTGGGGGCCGCTCTCCTGATTGATCTTTTCATCTTCTTTCTCAATATATCCTTGGAATAGAGGAAATGATAAGAAGAGGTGCTTCCGGGGTACTTGGAGTTAGGTCTTGTAGCTTTATTTGGAAATAGGAGGATGCTCATTTAAGCTTAAACTGTTTGCAAATATGAAGAGGTCAACTCTCTAGTCTTCCACCATTGTTCTCTTTTTTTTTTTTGGGTCAGGATTTACCCACCAGTCCTCCTCTAGATGAACCCTTAACCCTCAAGTGGAGATTTGGGAGTTCAAGAAGTCAACCAGTTTCCGTCGGTGTTTTTAGGATGTTCCTAATTACTTATCCTCACAGGAGTTGGGGAAACTCGTGAGTCGTGACTACTACTTGAAAGGACTCCTTTTATTTTATGGTTTAATTATATGATGGCAGTACATATCTCATATAAATGAGGATAAAAATCAATCAATCACGGAGAGATGTAGTTTAGTTAACAAATTAAAAGCATTTTCTAAATAATTGGAATGATAATTACCATTGTTTTTTAGAGATTTTATGTGCTGAAGTTCAACCTTACAAATACTACTTCAAATTTAAATTCAAAGCACATTCTCTCCTTTAAATATCTTCACAGCTTTCATCTGAAAGCTTCTCTTTTTTTAATCAATGACATTTTTGTCATTTTGGTTTCCTTGATTCTTCCCTTCTTATTTAGTTGTGCTTAAGTCCGGGGAAAGTTATGTACCAAAGTAGAATATCGTGTTTAGTGTGCACATTGGAGTATCTCATATGGGGGTTGATTGATTGAATTGGTAAATCTGCTCGTTTTGACTTTTACAAGTCTATCCATCCTTATTACCACCACAATTCATATGGTATTTTTGATTCTTATTTACATTTCTATTACTGAGATGACAGTTCTTAGAGTTTCTTTTCTCCCTACTCTTTTGCTGTGTCTTTTATATGGCCGTCATAGCATTTTGTTTGGTATTGAGGAGGCGTTGCTTGTAACTGATCTCTCTCCGGAATTTCTTGCTGACAAGTAAATGTTATAATTGCAGTGTCTATGACTCTCATTATGGGTATATTTGGATCCGAGGTCTTACAGACTGGCCCCTATAGCTCGATTCTCTTACAGCCTAACCCGTTATTTGTGAACAAAATGAAGGTAGCATGTCCTTACTCCTTAGCACCTACTTTTTATTTTTGATTATCAGTTAATTTTCGGTGCATGACTTTCTCGTGTATATTGTCCATTTTCTGCTCAGTAGCATGTGGTGCCATATTGGAGGAAAATAAAATTTCTCTGTCTCTCTCTCTGAAATTCAATTTTGGTTTGGGTTGGATTTTATCAGGTGGAAAATTTAAAGGAAGTGGAGATGCCTCCTGTGCTCTATGGTTTTTATAATGCCCCTCCACTAAACGTTGCTAAGACATGGTCTGAAACTCTATATGCTTCAGTCAAGCCTGAGTCTCACGCGGTAGGTGTCTGGTTGAAAGAAGTTTTCGGTCATAATTTGTTGCATTTTCTGACTTAGAGGCTAAAACTCTCGTTCCTTTTATATTCCTTGTTTGGGAGCTCTTGCTGTTCAATGAAGTTTATTGTGTTATATCATTTCCGTCCAATTTTATAGGAATGGGTATATTTCTTGAATGAGGGATCTCAAATCAACATATCATACAGCGTGTCAACCTCATCCTCTTTGTATCTCGTAATTGCCAAAGGTATCATTCTTTAAGTGGAGATTGTTTCTTCGGATTTTCAAGTCAAGCATTACTTCAGTAGTTCAATTTGTTGACACTTAATTTCAATGCTTATAAGCCCTTGCCTCCAACACACAGTTTCCTTATCTGCAGACGTTTTATTGTGGTATATTACTTTCATAGTCTTTAATATTTAATGGAGGAAGCGGGCCCAATGAAAGATGGAAGCTTGTGAAAGGGGACATTCCATTTAGCTTTGCATTTGCTTAGAAATTATAACTTCTGTTCAAGAAGAGGGGATATCGGAGGAATTAGTAAAAGAAGATTTAACATGCATCTGTATTGTATCAGGAGCTGAAAATATGGCTGAGTGGATTGAAAGTCTCTCATATTCTGACGCGTCGCCGCTTATAAGTGGTAAGAATAAGAGATGAATGTGTGTTTATGTGCTATCAGCAGTCAAAGGTTCTAAAATCTACACACCAATATTTACATTTTGCATACACTTTTAGTAACTTGTGTTGCAGATCGAAGCTATGCTGATGTTGGTTATCTCTTTCGTACAGGAAATGGCACCATTGTGCAGGATGTATCTAAATCTTATGATTATTATATTGCTGTTGGGAACATGAATCCTTATAGCGTTGAGGTAATCTAGTGACCATTTTCTCCGATAGATTCATGGAAATTACACTGTGCTGTGCACTGACCATATATCTGTTCAACAAAATCATAACCAATTGTGTAAATGAGTGTTATGGCCTAGAGATAATTGTCAGGCTGAAAAAGGACTCTATTGATTCAGACGTTGTTTGTTTGGGAACATATAATTTGTGGAAGCTAGCAGTTGAGATTGTTTCCCGTATGATTTAGTAATCCATCTATGCTCAAACGACTAGCAAAGTTTGAGTTACTAGTGCTGTGTCTAATGTTTTCTTTAATCAGTATGAATGTCTTAAACCAGCTCGCTTATTCTGTTTGTGCAGCCCTGAGCCTTTTAATTGGCTGGTAGTAATTTTACCTGCTTTGGAAGGGCAACTTTGGTTGGGTGTATTCACTAGTTGTTTGATCCCACACCATCTTTATAAGTGTTTCCTAAATATCAGCTGGAGGGCAAATCCATGTTAGTTGTTGAAGTTAATGTGTAGGGGCTTAAACATGAGGTAGTGAGTGCGAGCTTTTAAGACTCCGAAATGAAATGATATCTTTAAAAGCTCTTATATACGCTTTAAGTTCATCAATAACCGTTCAAGAGTGAGCGGCTATGGAGGTTTTGGTAGTAATGGGGTGGTATTTCTCATGATCACTATAGTCAGTAAAGATATTGTTCAGTGCTTATGAAGGTGCAGTTCTCATGGTATTTGTTTATGGAAATTCATTCTCTGTCTTTAGGCGCATCAGTTTATGGCTATTATTTTCATGATGATAGCTTGTGGGTAAGCAATCTGAAGAAAGGGTTCAGTACCTCGTGCTGGGCATTTTTATAGTATTTGTAGTTACCAGCCTACTAGAAAACAGAGAATTACCGTGGTAAAGCATCTTTCATGCACTCTTTGCCACATCTTTTATCTCTATATATCAAACTGATGCGGCCAAAAAAAGCAATATTCTAGAAAGTTAACTTTCTTAGTTCCTGTTGCATCGTATTGTCAGCACTTTCCTAGAGGCCTTTTTTAAAAGTAATATGATTATTTAAATTATCTGCAAGTATCTGATTAGATAAATGATGTGTTATTGAAACAAAAGAAAGAACAATAGGAAACTGTTGTCCAACTCTCCTTTTTTGCTACGTGCGTCATCCCCTTGGTGTGCTTATCGATATTATCCTTATTTGCTTGCTAAAAAATAACCGTTTAATCTTAAGGTTCTGATGACGATCTATAGTTAGGACTGTTTTACCCAATTTTTTAATTACACATAATACCACCATCAAATGCAAGCTGAAGAGTTTGAATAGAATGTTGATAGTTTTTCCTTCTATACTGAGATAAAGACCCTTGTCGGCATTTTGTCCCTTATTTCTTCTCCCCTCTCTTTCCTTTTATGGTGGTTTTGTCTTGTGCTACTTGTATACCTTTGAAACTATGTTGCTGTTTTGGTTAACAGGTCAATCTTCAGCTGTCAATACAATCTTCAATGCACGACACTACAAATTCCTATTTCAAGTGTAATTTGACGAAAGGATCATGCAATTTGAAGATACGTTTTCCACGTGGAAATGCTGCTGTATTGACCACTCCAGGGCCTCAAGAGGTTAGGTCACTTTCATCGTTTCACGCTACCCTCATTATTTCTATATGACGGAGGCACCAAAGTGTGGTTTTGTAGGCAGGGAGCGTGTTTCAAAATTAGAGGGTGTATTAATAGATACTTTTCAGGATATGGAAACGTACCCATTGTAGACTCGATGTCTACTTTTTTAGTTTGATCCTTACTCTGACCATAATCATCAATTTTGGTAATGAACTTTCCCTAGAGTAACACATTTCTGGACAGGGCGGTAAGCTTTACCACTATCCTTGCACCACCCTTACGGACAAGAGCCACTAGTACAAGTGTACAACCACCTTCACAATAGAGAGGGAGAGCGGGGAGGGGGAGAGAGAGGAAGGGAATGAGTGAAGGCTAAAAGCAACATGAAAAACTGTCACGTTACCCCCCGTCCCCTCCCCGCAATGGATTACATTCTATTTTCTCAAGGATTCGTACAAATACTCACTTTGGTGATTAGAATGTCTTAACAGCGCATTATATTCTGGTGTACCATAAAATCTTCTCTTGTTTCCGAGTAGTCCCCACTTTTCTCAGAAAGATTGTCTAACTTTTTGCTCTCCCCCCTCTGCTGGATTTGAGTGATTGTGACGCTAGAATGGTACTCATGCAATCCCCATTCTGTATATCTGCAGGGAGGAGATGAAGTCTATGTGAAAGTGTCCTATGAACCACGCTGGATGACATATTTTCTTGGTATAGGTAGAACTCCTTTTGTCATTTTTCTTTCCAAATTAATAGAGACTTAATGTAGACTTGTTCAACTGGAAAAAAACAAAAAATTGTTGAAACTGAGCCTGATCCAGTAAGTTGTGTTTCACTCTGTATAATTTTGTCCAAGTTTTACTATATCTTTGTGCAGTTCCGTACCACTCTTTGCTAATACTATCTGACCTAATCAAAGAAAATATTAAAAAGGTCAATAGCAATTGTATGGTCTCGCTAGACTGTGAGATTTCATTCCTGCTCTTTGTGCTCAATATGTAGGTGGTATGACTTCAATCATGTTATGGGGTTTCAACTTCTTGAAATTATTCAGACGTAGTGATGGAGATAGCCTGGAACAACCAGATAGATCTCCCTTGCTGTCTCATAAAGATGATGATCTCTCGAGCTTGGGTTCATCTTACGATTCTGGCTCACAAGGTGATGATGAACCTGAAGACCTGGAAGGAGAGGGTGGAAAGAAGCATTCCAGACAATGTGTTATATGTTTTGATGCAGCTAAAGATTGCTTCTTCATCCCTTGTGGACATTGTGCATCTTGTTTTGAATGTGGGACAAGGTATATGCTCATATTGTGAAACTTCTTTATTGATTTTGCACCATTCAGAAAAACACAAAGATAATTAGCTTGGGGGAGTCTGGGAAAGCGATGAAATGTTTTTGTTTGTTGTGGAGTGAAGCCGATTGCCACTAGCTATGGCTGAGCCAGTACACCGGAAGGGATCTAGCTGAATAGTGACATTTCCTCGTTACGTTATGCCCTATTTTGAAAAAAAATTCTTCCTATTTCTCTCTTATCCTTCTTCGTGTTCCATTATTTCTACCATGAATATCTTTTGATTGCCAGCTACAATTTTGTAACATTTGTAATAACATTTTTTTTTTATGTTTTGCAGAATTGCGGAAGATGCTGGTATTTGCCCTATTTGTCGCCGTAAGATTAAGAAGGTTAGGAAGATATACAATGTCTGACAGTGAACTCTTAATCTATTTGGTGGGTGATCCGTGATTGGCCAAATATTTTTACCAATTGCATTACCTTTCCCATTGACATTGATTGGAGGACATGTTGTGTCTCTATCTGTGTATGGTCAAGCCTCTGTAGTTTCGCATGGCCGAGCCATTCAACATCGAGCCAAATGCTTTGTATAGTTTTCGGTATACCGTATACATGTAAATAGGTATAGAGGTTCATGTTGTTGGTCAGGGAGAAATATGTATGGATATTGACATCATTTGTTTTCGTCAAGTTTAAAGCTCTTTGGATTGGACTTTGGACTTCTCATGTTAGAATTTTGATCCTTTTATTTTTTTGCCTTTTCTTTCGAGTGTTGTTTTCCCTAAACAAAGTCCATCATTTGGCCCGCCTCCTCACCAGATCCACGTCCATAGCCACCGCTGACCATCAAAATTGAAGAGTGGGCGAGGAAGTAGATGGGGGTGGGGGGGAGCAATTTACCATCAACATAGACATTGTTGGCTTTGTGGTCGTTGGGAGGGAGGAGGGAGATCAACTCCCAAGGAAGTGAAATTTCCCACATCCAATCAAACAGTTATGAAAAATTTCCATGACGCTCTAGTTCCAACTCCCAAGGAAGTGAAATTTCATCATTTCATGCGCATTTCGAAATTTTCAATATGTAACCAAACGAACGCTCAATCTCACAGAGAGACTCGACTTTCAAACAACACTAGAGTTTTATATGCGCCTCTAAACCATTTACGATAATACGTTATCATCATTCCAACCTCGCCATACAAATATTACCAAACCATAATCCCACACCTAAAATCAAAACTTACCATAATTCCACCTCGCTATACTTTCCAAAAATAAAAAAGTATAAATAAGACCACAAAAAAAAAACTAATTTTCTTCTTCCTTCACCTCTCCCGCTTCAAACATTAATTCCCCCAAATTCATAAAAATTGAGGGTTTGTTCCTTCAATTACTATGGTGGGAATGATGGAGGACGATTCACGGCTCCGAGTCACGCGACTCGTCGACTCAGTCACCTTCGCCATGAACACCAACTCAAAGCTCGTGACCCTGAAACAGCTGAAGCAGGAATTACTCCGTGAAGAACACGACTCCGAATTCCTCTCTCAATTCCTTCCTTCTTTGTCCAACCTTGTCTCTGATCGCTTTTCCCCCGTTCGCAAGTGCGTCACCGAGTATGTCCCCCTTTTCTCTCTCCTCTTTGTTTCATGCAATTCGCCCGCGATTTTGGTTTTGTTGAAAGATGCTAACTTTTGCACTTTGGAATGGTGATTTTTATGATTATCTTGATTAGATTAGTGGGGTTTTGTTATTGAACTGGTAGGACCGAAGCCGAAGCCGGGCATTGTTCATTTAGTGAAATGATGAGTGTTTGTGGAATTGTGGGTGTTTTTTTTTGGGTTTATTTGATGGGAATAGTTAGGGTGAATTGTTGAAGTTGTGTGATGAGAGTGAGGGGGAATGAGTAGGAAGTTGATTACGATTTTGCGCTTTGGAATTGGTGAAAAGAAGAATTCTTTTTGGTTGGTTTGTTTAGTTTTTGAGATTTCGATATGTTTGGGTTTGAAAGGTTTAGAATTTGTAGAGTGGGGTTTTGGAGTGATGAATTGTTGATTGGGACTCGGTGCAATAGTAATTGATTGTTTCGGTGGTCGATGATTACATATAGATATTGATATATGAGCTCTTGTTAGGGTGATTCTATAGGTTAAGCTGGGGTTTAATGATGCTTGAATTCGGCATTTTGGATTGCCCTTGTAATTGTTGTTTGTTAGTTTGACTCGAATCTCGAATTTGGTTTGTGTTGGAGAAAGCCTAGTCTTTTTTGGTTCAAGGCAAGACTAAAGAAAGGGGTCGCCTTTATGTTTTTTGCTCTAGTTTCCAAGTGTTAGCTGAAGTAACTCTTCAGTTTCAACCAAGGTATATGTGACAAACATGTTACCCTTCGATCTCCATTTGGGTGTATTGGCTCGACTAGTAAGGTTAATGAGTAAGCGTTTCACTGTGGAGACTGTTTCCTCTAGTATATCCTATTCCAACCCCCATTTTGGAAATATCAACAATGTCTGTATGGTCAGCATTTAAATCGTTCCCATCCTTTGTCAACAATTCTAATATGTTCAGAATAGTTGACTTACCCATTCATTTTTGTTGATTGACTTGGGTGTTGTACTTTTCCTTTCTCCCTTTTCTGAGAGTAAGCTCGAGAAATTTTATTGAATATATAACTGTAGTCAATTGTATTTAGTTATACTTTTGATCTCGAAAGCCACATGTCTAAAATTTCTCTTCTGTTTCTTTACAACATTTTCTTTTCACTCTTTGTCTTTGGCTTTTGAAGTATTTCATTGTTCCATTATTGTAGGGTGGTCGGTGAAATTGGGTTGAGGTATTTAGAGTTCTTACCCAAAATCATACCTTCATTGTTGATTGCTGTGGATGATGATACTCCAGCAGTGGGTCGGCAAGCTATTACATCTGGAACAAGTACATTCTGCTGCGCCCTTGAGAAAATCGCTCTCCAGGTAAGCATCTATGATTGGGCATGGCCTTTTTGTTCAAGTGCTAATGAAAGGTATACGTAATGAATCTGTTATTATTGCTAGCTAGAGCATCTTTTGCTGATTCTTATAATACCTGTGTAAGTGCTAATGGAAGGGGAGAAAAGAAAGAGCAAACTGTAGACTGTGCATGCATTTGTTTGAACTATCGTCTGAGAGCATAATTGAATCTATTTAACTAGTAAAAGGTTGAAGTATTGTTATCGTTATTCAGTTTTAAATATTATCTGAGGTGGTGGAGGGGGGTGTTTGAAATGAGTTGTTCGATTATTAAGCGCAGGATCCTGATTTGCCTGCTGAGAAGGTGTTAGGAGTTATTGGGGTTGCTTGAAGGAGCAATTGAATGTGAGGCTTTGTGTGATTAACATTGTGGTGGATCATAATGAGAAACATAACTTTTGGACGTACTCTGTGAGTCTGTTCTGTGTTAAATCTGTGGACGTTATGCTATGCAGTCTCTGGTGTGATTCTTCTTGAGATTTTGTTTCTTTATTATTTTTATTTTTCTGCTCCCCTATCGATTCATTGTGACAACGAAGTATATATGAAATGTAAGTGATAATACTGGGGTTTACCGAAGGTTTGCTTTCTTAGTGCCACAATATTTGAGGCTTGAAAAAAAAAGGATATGTTCAATGTGTGTGCGTTTGATTGATTTATAAATGTTGTCTTGTTATTCATGATAGAGAAGATATTCGCTTTTGGGTAAACCGAAACCTTTTTGAGGCTTGAAATGTACTTTATGAACTACCATTCTGATAAACATTGTCTTATTTCCTAAATGGAGACTTAACTATGATTGCAGAATAAGTTTTATTTGAAAATCATGCAATAAACATCCTGAATTTCTGGTTGCATGTAGGCTGCAATAGCCCTATAGGTTTTCTTGTTCAGTAGGGCATGAACTTCACACCTTCGATTAGCTGCACCTGATACCCCGCTTCGACTGAAATTACTCGCCCTAAAGCTTTAAGTGGCTCTCCTTTTTTAGCAATATTGTTGTGAAGTTTCTGCAGTCATTTTCTCCTTATGATGTCCAGGGACTTAACATAGCCGAACCTGACGGTCTACTTGAATCAACATGGGCTTCAATGCAGAAGTTGAAGGAAAAAATTTACTCAATAGCTTTCCAGGTAATACTAAATGAAATAAGTACTTCCCACATTTCTTAATTGAAGCAGAAAAGGTTTCAGCACCTCATATCTTGCTCATATTCTCAATTCATCACATGTTTGACTGGTGACTGTTATTTTATCAGTCTGAAAGTGATGGAAGAAGGTTACTAGCTCTGAAGTTTATTGCCGCAGTCATCCTTATCTATACACCGGATCCTAATGGCAGTGCTGATCTACCTTCTAGCGCAGTTGGTGATGGTAATGGTTAACAGCTCAATCAAGCTAATGATGTGTCTCTTACGTTCGTTCTTGCTGATATACTGTTCTTATGTGTGATCTTATTTGTAGCTAAGGATGTGGGATTCAATATCTCGTGGCTTCGTAGGGGACATCCAATACTAAAGCTTGGAGATCTGTCCGTTGAAGCTAGTCAGAGTTTGGGATTATTGCTTGATCAGCTTCGCCCTCCAATTGTCAAATCTCTCAGCACCTCCATGGTGGTTGTACTGGTTAACTGGTACGCATATTTGCTCTCTTCTTGGTTCTAGAGGAGTGGCAGGTGTTTTTGAGGGCTGTTTTGCGCTTTTGGCCTGTCTCGTATAAGATAAGGTCTTGTATGAAAACACAGCGTCACCCCTTTAGGCGTCTTTTTGTATATGGGAGTCACCCCCTTGGTGTCCTTTTGAATATATTGATATCCTATCTTACTTATCAAAAAAAAAAAAAATTGTGAATATAATCTAAAAGATTATTTGTGATCTGATTTATGATGTTAGTGTCTGCTGTACACTAGGTTATTGCCCAGCTTCAAGTGTTGGCAGGTGATTGCTATTGGTCATAAAAGATTATCTGTGATATGATTTGTGATGTCATTGTCTACTGCAGACTGGGTTATTGCCTCTCTTCTTAAGGGGCCGTTTGTTTTAAGAAGGGTAAAGGGAAAGGAATCAGGAATGGGAAAGAGGGGAAAGGAACCAAAAACCCCTAATTACCCCTATGTGTTTGGTTGGTGCAAGGAATCAAATAGGTCAAAAGCTCTCTCTCTCTCCCCGTGTCCTCTCCTTCCTCCCTACCAAGCTTAGGCTCTCCACAGTGTACATGTTCTATCCCTTTCCATTAGAGTCGCCACCCATACGACGTGCACCACGGCTCTTTGTCCCACCATAACTGTCTCTATGTCCCTCATCGCCGCCCCTTTATATTGTAATTCTTAACCATTTTCGTCACCACCACCTCGTCAACTGTAGGAAATTAGTAGATCTGGTGTGAGGGCGGTGGGGTCCATGACGGTTGCAATGGCGTGAGGCAGTGGTAATGTGGTTGGGACAACGGGTAGTGGGATGGTAGTCGACCATGGTAGTGGGGTGGTAGTCAACCATGGTAGTTGATTTGGGTGGCGGTCATGGTGTTTTACTGTTTTATGGTGATGGTGGGGTCCACTGGCTGAAACCCCAAAATGGGTAATCACTGATCCCCTGGGGGGATGAGGGAATGAGGATAGAGGTGTTTGGGGTAACTTGATTAAGTCAAAATGAGGAAAGAGAATGAAAAAAATGTGTACCAAACATCATTAAAGAGAATGAGGTTCCTTAAATTCCTTTCCCTTTCTTTATTCCTTCTAAACAAACAGCCCTTGGTCGGTGATTGCTCTTGCTCATTGCCGCTATCTGTAATGAAAACACATGCTTCAGTTTATACATTGCTCATTTATTTGTGTTTTCGTTTATCATTAGTGATGCACAGAAATACTCGGCCTTTTCCTTCGTCTACTCACCCCTTATAAAACTGCAGTTTGTTGTGTCAATCTTTACGATCAAAATTTAATAAATATCCTGCAGCATTCGTAGCACGTCTGCACATTGCCAGAATGTTTTTCTGTCTGTGGTGATGATATTGGCATACGTACTAAAGCAGAAGCTTGAGAATACTCACTGCATTTCAAGTGTGATGTCTATTCAGTTACTAGTTCAATTGACCCTGCTGATTGGAGTTTTAGAGTCTAGGGGAGGATCGGACATTTTATCAAAGTTTAACTCTTCATCTTGAAATTTCTGAATGCAAATATTGTTTTTCGTGACAATTTTGTTATTCATGTTGATAGTAGGACACATGAAAATGCCCGAGTCACTCTCTTTAGCTTTCTAAATTTTTTGGTTTGTTCTTTGATTTTTGCTGCATTACCTGGTTAAGTTGCCATGCTGTTCGAGTAACAGAGTTTTGAAAGTGTAAGCTTCTACTTGCTGGGTTAAAGTCGCCTTTTGTTCTGTTGAAGTCATCTAGCAATCAGTTACAGATTTCAATATGGGCTTCTCTTTCACCACAGCAATCCAGTATGATTCTCTTGCTGGGTTTTGGGATCAATGGGATGTCTTGATATACCTTAGATTTGTCTCCAAGTACCTTAGGAAAGTACGATAGATTGAGAGTTGTTGAAAATCTACTTCACATAGTCGCGAACACAATTGGGACTAGCAGTTGTTTTGTTATGATAATTTTGAATTGTGGAAGGATCACATGAATACTTTTTACATTCAGTTTCTTATTAAAAAAAAATACTTTTTACACTCAGTTGTTTGTTTGTTCCTCTATTTGGAATATGATGCCTTGAATTTCCGATGTTAAATAAATTTACGTAGGATGTTGTTGCCTATCACAGTTTTGAAGTGTAATAACTTTGCAGCGTGCAGTTTCTGTAACTAGTATTTTTTATTATATTTATTCATTATCAAGGTAGCTCTAGTAGTTAACCATATGCTTTGTCCCCTTTTACTAGCTTATCAGCGATTGCCATAAAGAGGCCATCGTTCTATGGGCGTATTCTTCCTGTCCTTCTGGGTCTGGATCCTTCAAATTCTGTTATTAAGGGGCTGCATGCTTATGGAGTGCAACATGCTTTAAAGAATGCATTTCTCTCTTGCTTGAAGTGTGCACACCCAAGTGCAACCCCGGTATTTATCTTATCCTGTATTTGGTCCTGTTTCCTTTTCATTTATGTATTGACAAATTGTTAGTGACCTTAGTTCTCATTTGTAGGTGTAGAATAGCTTTATTCTTAAGTTGGTTAAATTATATTTTGCATCATGGATTGAGGTTCATGCATCAGAATATCAGATACACCGTGTTAACTTTTTTTGCTCCCTTTGCTATTGACATGTTTTCTGCTGGTACTTTATGTGAAATGGGCTGGTAGAATATGACCTCTGAATGTACATGGTATGAAAACAATCTGAGTCCATAATGGACTCAGGATCATATAAATAATTAATTGGAAACATTAAAATGTTGAAGGTGGCATGGTTGAAGATACTTGTAAGCTTATGGAATGTTCATTTTCTTGGCTGTGGTTAGTAAAAAGCGTAGAAAAAGAATTTATTGCTGTGGTTTTGCTGCGTTTTCTCATGTTTACAATATTGAGCATAGTTGATGGAATTTTGTTGCTTCAGGCAGATAGCTCGGAGGAGCATCTCTGCTCTTAATTCGCTGTCATGAGCTCTTGTAACAAACTCAAGCATTATTTGTATTGCCCAATGAATTTCTTTACCTGTAAAAAGGCCATTTATGTCAAGATTTCCAGAGAAACTTGCTGCAAACCTATTAAACATCAATTAAAATATTTCTGGGTGATTATGCCAAAGCCCACCTGCAGGCAACTTAAGGTGAGGTGGAAAGCTTTGACCTTTAGGTTAATGTGGCTCCCATCCGATGCGGCGACGCCTCAAAGTCTCAAACCAACTACAAGTCTAGCGCTTAGGTTCTATTAGTTGTCTTGTTGATTTCTTTCAGTTGAATGTGAGTAAGTATCCATGCTTTCTTCATATGATCCGAACTGGGCTAAGAGCATCCTCCGTGTAAAAGGTTTCCATAGCCTGTTGACTGAAAGGGTTAGGTGTTACATTATGCCCATGACTAAAAATTTCTTAGCCAAGCTACATGAAACTGATTTGCCTTCTCAAAGTCATTGTACACACTTTTCTGCTGCTGCTTTTCTTTCCCTGCTGAGCTTTCCCCGTGTTCTGACTTCTGAGTTGCTTTGAGGCATCATATTACTTGTTTTTCTTTAATTGGATGTAACACAGTTGATGTGTTGGAAGACTTCAGGCATTGTAATTATCTCGGGACTTGGATTATTGTGGTTTTCTTCTTGTTCCTTTTGGTTCATATTCTTTGTCATTCTCTTTTTTTGTCAAACAAAGAGAGGATTATATAAATGAACGTGCTTTTGTTTGTGGATATATGTTGGGAGGGGGTGGGGGTGGAGTAGAGTGATAAGATTTATTTAGTTGCTTTTAAGTGTTCCTATATTGCTATATGAGACTAATTTTGAAGATGTTTGATCACTGAGTTTGTAAAATCAACTTAATAACTGAATGTTTGTAGTAAAAAAAGTCGTAATTTATTTTTGGAATTCTCTTATGATATTGGCTTGTACTTTTAAAAGAAATATCGGTTTGAGAGGCTTCTATGATAAACTGAAATTTGGTGGTTGCCTTATTCTTTTGTCTTTTGTTATGTTTGTTTTTAGGACGTATGATCTCCCTCTTTTCTGAATAAAATGGTTTCATTTGTTTCTTGTAGTGGCGGGATCGCTTAGTTGGTGCTTTGAGGGATATGAAGGCTGGGGAACTAGCAGAAAAGGTTTTGGAAGGAATTTCTAATATCAATGGAAAAGTGAAGGAGGAAAAAGTTGACTTAGTGGCTATTAAGGTAGACTTTCTAGCTTTCTTGGAAACACTCTCTAAGGTCCAGTAGCTCATTTAGCTTCATATATAGCTGTAGGTGTCTTTCAGTTTATGCCAGGTTTGTTGAACTGATTCTATTTAAGGTATTTCAGCAGGAAGAACAGTCCGATGAGGTCCATGATTCGGTGGGTAAGAAGATGGGGAGGAAAAGATCTAGTGAGCAGGAATTTGGTGAAAAAAGCGAAGATGATGATACACCTGGAAAACGTGCCAGATCTATGTCTACTGCTTCTGAGGAATTGAGAACTGAGTCAGATGTCAATTATAGTGCTGTTAAGCCTGATCCTACTGTACAAGCAACCATGGCTGAAAAGGATGATTTCGGCCCTGTGCAGCAACTTATAGGACTCTTTAGTACTTTGGCTGCCGAGGGTGAAAAAGCTGCCGCATCTTTGGAGATTCTTATAGCTAGCATCTCAGCTGATATGCTAACCAAAGTGGTAATTGCTAATTTGAGAAACCTCCCTTCCACGTGCCCAGTGACTGATGAAGATGAAAAGCTATCTTTGAAAAGTGAAGTTGACAATGATATGCCCTTCAGACAACTTTCATCCTTTTTGACGTCTGCCTTATGCAGTAACAGCTCCCAGAATATGTCTTCTGCAGTAAGTTCTCAAGCACAAACTCTGGATGACATTCAAGTAACGATTTTTTTTTTTTTTTTTTTTTTTTTTGTGCTGAAGACTGCTCTTGATTTCTTTTGATGAGTACTTCCTTTTCATAGTTTCCATGTGATAGATTCTTTGTATTTGTGCTTCATTTGCGAAGCAAAACCTTGTCTTTTGTGTCTCCTGATTTAGCTGCTCTTCAATGCTCAATCTGCAGAGTGACCATATGGAGGAATCACATGCTGACGGCACAAGTATTAATGACATGACTGAGAATAATGTGGCAAATGCCTCCTCTAATGATTTAACAGAACGGGTGCATCTTGATGTTCCTCTTGCTTTGGCTTCTGGTAGTCATTCAAAGGTAACCAAAGGCTTTTCAGCTGATGACTCCGAATTTCAAGATATGGGAACTCCTGAAGCTGTCATACCAGGCTTGGATGATGCACCTATTAATGGGCTGCCAGACGCTGTTACGTCTTCCTCGTTGGCCTCCACGGAATTAGATGACACCAGTCAGGATCAAGTTTCCAGCTTTGACATTAAACCCAAAGTAGAATCATTACATTCAATGTCGACTGAAAGATCTGAGGAACTTAGTTCCAAAACAGCTGTGGTGGAATCCCTTGCTGGAATAGCCTCCACTGCTACCTCTCTCGGGCCTATTCCCCAGTTAGTTTTGCCCAAGTTGTCAGCACCTGTGATAGACCTTTCTGATGAAGATAAGGACGCGCTTCAAAAGTTGGTCTTTGTGCGTATTCTGGAAGCATACAAGCAGGTGGCTGTTGCGGGAGGTTCAGAGCCGCGGTTCTCTATACTTGCTTGTTTGGGAGTCGAGGTAGCTGATTATCTTTGTAGTTATACATTCCCTTTTGTGTTACAGCTGCTGTCTTTATATTCATTCTTGAAACAGTATAATGCTTCCTTCAGTTTCGTAGTTTCTCTTTTTCTCTTGTTTGGGGAACATTTGTTCCTAAGAATTTTGTTGATGACAACATATGTGAAAGTATTATAGCGAAAAATGTTGAAGGATAAGTGAAAATAGTGGACACATAAACTAAATTGAGGAAAAACTATTAGATCAAATATGACATTTGGCTATTGATTGAAAACGATGATGCAAACAATCTGAGCGGTTGAACATCTTTTAACGCATTTCAATTTCTTCTTTAACAACATTACTTTAATGCCTCAAGGGCTCCGCCTGTGGCTGGTTAAGTGGGCAGGGTCTTCTATTGATTATCAACTTGAGAAAAATCTACTTAAGGTCTCGATTTTGTAGAATAACTAAAATTGTTGTTGTTTTGCCTATCTATAAGTTCCTTTTAGGCCCTAGGTAAGGTGGTTTTCTCCAGTGCTATCACAGATCTGGATGCTGGTCATCTTGGTGCTTTCTGTAGCCCCCCGTTGTGTATGATGGTTTTCATTGTAGATTTGGATTAATGGCGGATGACATGATTCATGTTTTGAGTTCTGCTTTAACTAACTGGTGATAACTAAGGAAAGTAGTTGGGACAAGTCTCACTCACAATGACTCTTGAAGTTGCTGTCAGTTTGCTTTCTGTTGGACACCCTCTTTTCTAGGGTATGGTCTATCATGATTTCACCTGATTACCTTCTTTCTTTGCAGTTTCCCCTGGATCTTGATCCTTGGACACTTCTACGGGAGCATATATTATCAGATTACATAAATCACGAGGTAAGTGAGCTCTATAGCTAGTTAGTTCGTTGTGACCTCCATTATGTATTATTTTACATTCTGAGATTAACGGGCCTGAAGGCTCCCTGTCCCTAACTGGAGAAAGGGCTACGTAACACTGCTTCATTCTATATAATTATTATCTATCTACTGCTCAGTTCTATATCTCCATTTACAATGGAGACAAATAATTACTATTATTTTTTTGGGTTTTTAAACTAATAAAATTAAGTCATTCTTTTATGTGCTCTATCTGATTGTATATTTGTATGTGTTTAGGGACCTGAGTTGACATTACGAGTTCTTTACTTGTTGTATGGGGAGGCAGAAGAAGAGCGCGACTTTTTTTCTTCTACAACTGCTTCTTCTGTATATGAAACTTTCCTTCTAAAAGTGGTGAGGACTTGGTTTTCTACGTTCTATGCTGTTCTTGCCTTTGTTCCTTAGTTGTAGAGGTGACTCTTTAAAAATCTTATTACAGGCGGAAACATTAAGAGATTCTTTTCCAGCATCAGACAAATCTCTAAGCAGATTATTGGGCGAAGTTCCTTATTTGCCCAAATCGATTCTTCAGTTATTGGAAAGCTTGTGTTCTCCTGATTATGGAGATAAAGATGAAAAAGAATTGCTCAGTGGTGATCGGGTTACTCAAGGTCTCAGTGCTGTTTGGAGTTTGATAATGCTGAGGCCGACTCTGCGAACTTCACTGTTGAGAATTGCTTTGCAGGTTTGTTGTTTCTTGCCATGTTACAAACACTTGGTAATGGTTGAATTCTTGTGGGGATATGGATTGTGAATTTGCTGTATGATCAAGTATGAGAGCATTGGCTTATAATTTTCTCCAGTTTTTTTAGCTTGGTTTCTGTTTTCAAGAGATACTCCACAATCTTTCTTTTCATGGCAACTGGTAGATAGTTGCTGATATTCCCTAGCTTCTGACAAACATCCCTTGCACCCCTAAAAGATTAGAAAACTCGAAATATATTTCTGCGTATTGGGAGTTGTTCCTTGTAACTGGGTGCTCAATCTTCAACACTGTAGATGAAAAATGAAACAACTTCTATGTATGCAATGGTCACTTTAAATGACTTATGCTCAGTGATTTATTTTTTATTTTTTTTTGTGGAATGCGCAAAGGTCACGTGTAGTCTATTGGCTTTATACTGACATCTGGTTATCCTAATAAAAAGAGTGCAGTTCATCACTTGGAGGAAGTCCGCATGAAGGCAATTCGTTTGGTACGCTCAACTATCTGCCAAATCAAATTTGTTGCGTTTGCACTATTGAATTTAGTTAACTTAATGTTCTTCCTTCCAGGTTGCCAATAAGCTGTATCCTTTACCATCGGCTGTATCACAAATAGAAGAATTTGCAAAAGACATGCTAGTTTCCATTGTGGATGGCGATTGTATGGACACCCCTGAGACTGAAAAGTCTAGCGCGCAATCACAAAAGGTACGATATGTGTTTATTAATAATGTAGTTGATATGATGATGATTTGGCTTCTTTTATGTACTGCTTCCATAAGAACAATTATATCATTGATCAAAAGAGTTGAAAATGATACATAGTCCAGCTGTTTTCAGATGTTTTTTTTTCTGCCTTTAGGCATTATTACAGCCCTTTTCGATTTGGGCAAACGGGGTGCAAACCGTATGATACCATAGACTCTGTTTGGATGATATGGAAGGGGTTTGTATTTTCCTTCGTCAATGAACCTTTGTGCACTGAGCTCATAATGAGTCTGTTTGGATGATACGGAAGGGATTTGCATTTTCCTTCGTCAATGAACCTTTGTGCACTGAGCCGATTATGAGGAATGTAAAGCTAATGAACTACAGTTACTAACAAAATTGTAGGCTGCCTTTAATCTGCAATGTTGGAGCTCCATCATTCAAAAGACATAAAGTCATAACCTGATCTAGCAGAACTAGTGATCATACTCACTAGCGGAAAAACTTCCAATACAGTTTTTCAGGGCTTATAGATTACTTTTCAGTAATGTTAATTGTTCTCATTAGAAATACAACTTGAAGCTGCAGAATACAAGAAGTCTTCTGAGCACAATTATCGCACAGCAACAAATTATATTGCACTCTAAGGTGTCGTTTGGATACCGCGGGAATTAAATTACCGTGGGAAGTATGAATTAACGGGAATTAAATTCCTAATGTAAATTCGTAGGAATTTGTCTAAATGCGTTTGGATACCATGTAGCAATTTCGGATTCCCTAGCATTTTTTTCCCATGGGTTGTTTGGATTCACTACTTCAATTCCCATGTTAATTAGTAAGAATACTATTTTACCCTTTACGTTTTTTAGTGGTCAACCACACAAATGTAAGGGGAGTATTAAAATTTTGAGGGCAATAGAGTAATTTTCTGAAATTGAAAGCATGGGAATTTTGAATGACCGGGGGGGGGGGGGGGGTGGGTAATTAAATTCCTATGGTGTATAGGAATTAGAAATACCCAAGGATTTTCCAATGCCCACACTTTGGATAAAAAGAAGTATCCAAACAACCCATCCAAAACCAAATTCCCAGGAAAATGAAATTCCTGTGGAAATAGAGGGTATCCAAACGAACCCTAAAAGTTGGAGCACCTTTGACTCTTTGAGATCACATTAAGCTTAAGACACCAGGATAAAAGGGAATCTTCCCCATTTCCATGTAAATAGCCTTCTTGGAACCAAGTAACGTACTGTGAACGTGATTCATTTGGCTATTTGGTTGTGCACTTGGCTTGACCAGGATACTGTTCGTTTGGGTCAGAGTGTTCAAATTCTTTGTTGTTGAAGCCTGGTTTACAGCTTGAGACTGTAATCTACGTCCAGCTTTCCTTTTGAAAACGGGCGTCATTTCCTTGTGTCTTTCTTAGTGGAACCCTTAGTCAACAACCAAAGATGAAAATCCTCACTCTTCCAGTTCCTTGTGGTTTTTATTATATGTCTCTGACTCCTTTAATTTCTTTGTTTGGTTTCCCTAACTCTTTTCCCAAAACTTTTTACCTTGTGTTCCAAGGTTTTTTTTTTTTTTTTTTTTTTTTAACCTTTTTAATTTATTTTGACGACTTTATAAAACTTCCTTTGAAAGTGTTTAAATACTCCGAAAAGGTTTACAACGTTTTGAAATTTCTTGGCGTACACAAGACGCCGAAGACGGTTACTAGACGATGATTCATGTTAGCCGACCCCAAATCATTTTGGGAATAAGGCTTGGTTGTTGTTGTCTCATTTTCCTTCTTGTTTCATATCATGTAGTACATGGAGACGGCTGATATGTTCTTGTAAAATTAAGGGACATTTCCCTTTTTCTTATTCATGGAAGTCGTATGTTGACTTGAATCCTGACCATCTTCTGGTGGTTGCATCATTATTATTTGTTTTTGATATGGTTGTATTCTTTCATCAGAATTCGAATGCTGTACTGGCTTCAAATGATCAAGCTATGGATTTGATATCCAAGAACACCTCTGCATGCGATACTCACTCAAGCACACCCGAAAGTGTCTCAGGCACTTCATTATCTGAGGCACAAAGATGCATGTCACTGTATTTTGCTTTATGTACAAAGGTGACACGTGTCTCTTATAATTCCTTACATTTGCGTTCTTCCGGTACACCCTCAACCTATGCCTGTCACCAACAATTATTAATATTTTTTGTTTGCTTGTCAAATTTTGTTATTTCAGAAACACACTCTCCTCCGACAAGTATTTACTATATTTAAAAGGTCACCAGAGTCTGTAAAACAGGTGAGCTGGATTTTTATACTGGTGTTTGGGGCAGATGATCATGATTTCTTACATAGTATCCTGTTGCTAAAAAAATTCACTGCATGTGCAGGCAGTTCATGGCCATATGCCTATACTTATTCGCACAATGGGTACATCTCCATCTCTTCTTGAGATTATATCTGATCCACCTGATGGAAGCGAGAACCTTCTGATTCAGGTGTGTGTGGCTATTCCGCCTGAGTTTCCACTGTCAGGGTATGGTATTGACAAACCATATAACTGAGATCTGAGAGGTATTGCTGTTTTCTGGTTTCAGGTATTGCATACGCTCACAGATGGCACTGTTCCTTCTGCGGAGTTGATTTTCACCATCAAGAAACTGTACGAGTTTAAGATAAAGGTCCGCTTTTTTCCATTTTTGCACTATTCCATTTTCTTTCTTCTATTTTTGATTGGAGGACATACTAATCCATCTCTTTGTTTACATGACACAGAATGTGGAGATTCTATTCCCAATATTGTCAGTCCTACCAAAAGAGGAGGTTGTTTATCGTATAATCCTTCGCTCTCTATTTTCTGAATGTTGGCTTGTTTCCAATGAAGTAATCATTTTGACTGTATGAAGGTTGTACACACTAAATTGTTAGAAACTGATTTTTTAATCAGCTTTTCCCTGTACCCCCAAATTTCTTTAGTAACTGTTGTTTTGTCATCTTTTTTTCTTAATCATACTTGTGGCTAGATAGAGTGCAAAATCAGTTTGATCAATAGGTCACGGGTGATGCCGTGTGATCGATAGGTCACGGGTTCAAGTCCTGGGAGCAGCCTCTTGTCAAATAAATTGATAAGGGAAGGCTTGCCCTCATTACACCCTTGTGGTGGGACCCTTCCCCGGACCCTCGCTTAGCGGGGACGCCAATGTGCGCCGGGCTGCCCTTTTTTTATCCATTTTAGTCTGTTTTTGAAGAGAAACATATTCTGCTTATCAGGTGTTGAGGGCCTTCCCACAAGTTGTTAATCTTCCACAAGAAAAGTTTCAAGCTGCTCTTACCCGCTTACTTCAGGTATATGCTCTTCTCAGTCAAATGTTGTCATCTTGCTTTTAGATATATCCCGAAACTATACTCTTCACTGCTGTTAAGGCTCCTTTGCTTGTCCCTGCTGCTTTCATATGCATAATTCTGGATCTGGCTTGTAAATTTGTAATGGCTATACTTACGTGAATCATGGTTCTCCATCTATCATTATCTAATCATTTATACCTTTGGTTTCCCTGCAGGGATCTACATCATCTGGTCCTGTGTTAGCACCAGCTGAAGTTTTGATTGCCATCCATGGCATAGATCCCGAAAAAGACGGAATCCCTTTGAAGAAGGCATGCTTCTACCGACTAACCCCCTTTAGAAATCATTCATGTTTTGAAATCTAATCTTTCAGGCATTCTTGCATGATTCATCATTGCCATTACTGGCTTCAGTGTTATCAACTCGGGTGTTATAGTATTACAGTGTTATTGACCATGAGGCCATAACGGATAGAATACTGGCCATTTCCATTCCCGTTCCCAACAGACCGGAGGGCTAATATTCTTTGGGGTTGGACTCTGAGGACATAAAGCAAAGCATCTCTTATATTCTGAAGTATTTTGTCGTCATTTCTATTTTAGGTCACCGGGAAACAGTCTCTCATCCCCCTACCTTGCCTTTGGTGTGAACCTTTGAGGCAAAAGTTTAATTTTATTGTTGTTGAGGCCCAATTGGATGGAGTAGTTTGCCTTATACTACGTATTTTGATTTACATAATTCTCTTCTTCAATGGACCTTTTCGATTTGCTACCTGCTTCTGCTGTTTCCTTTCATTCTATGTACTCAGTTGATCTTACCTGATCAATGAAATTAAAGGATTTCCTTTCGGTCAACAGGTGACTGATGCATGTAATGCATGCTTTGAGAAAAAGCAAATATTTACTCAGCAAGTCATTGCCAAGGTTTTGAATCATCTGGTACGCGCAATTTCTTATTTCCATTTAATTCATTCTTTTTTTTTTTTTTTTTTTTTTTTGGAAAATTACATTATGCTAATGAAGTAAAAGGAAGCCTACAGATTACGAGCTGGTCGGATTTCCTTTCGTCAATTCATGCACCTCGTTTCATATCTATTTGTTCATTTTAACTTCTTTGCCCACTTTCTCAGGTTGAACAGATTCCTCTTCCGTTGTTGTTCATGAGGACAGTGCTACAAGCTATAGGTGCTTTTCCAGCTTTGGTAAGTGTACGTTAACTTTAATATTAATTTACTACTTTATGGACTGCGTCTTTAAGTTCCCAATTCATCAGTAAAATTGGGCAGCCTCGTATATTTTAGAAGTCCCAGGTGGGGGTTCAATATTATAAGCATAAAACACCAGGTGTCTGATTACCCTCTTTTGTTGGGGCTGGTTGGTGATGGGCAACTTGGTAGTATAAGTATTGACTATCCAAATGGCATGTGCTCTGTGCTCATGTACTTTAGATGTACTTTTCTACTAATCATAGCTTTCGAAGTGTGCAGGTTCTCATTGAAACTATTCCTCTGGTCCTTTTTAAACTTCCCATCCTCCTTTTTGGGGTTTCGCCTTTGCTTATTTATCATTTAACCTTATGAAGTGTGCACAAAAGGGAGCGGTAAGTTTAAATAGGACCAGAGGGAGTACATTTTAATTACTTTTTATTTATTTTTGTTTTTGGAAATGACGAGCTTCCGAGCTCTAGCAAGCCTAGCATCCAGGTGCTCCGGCTTGGCTCGTTTCATTGAGAGCTCGGCTCGGGCTCGGTCAACCGAGTTCGAGCTGAGCTTTGACATAATCGAACCCAAGGGCTTGCTAAGCGGGCTTGGTTTGGTTTACACCCCTACAAAAGGGCGCCTGGGTAGGTTATATGTTTTGTATCAACTTGAAGTCTTAAAATATGCAGCGGCATCAAATAGTGGACTTTGAAACTCGACAGGTTGAAGCATATAATACTTTTGTTTTAAGTGCACTACAATGCATCAAATAGTGCCTATCCAGCCATCTTCCAAACTTTAACGATGCATCCCTTTTTCATCCTTCTCTTGTCACGACTCACCAGTCTCCTATAGATCGATTTGTACTTTCTATAATTTCCCCCTGTAAACCAGTGACCTTAAACCCATATGAAACCATTATGTTTATGCGCTTGTTGTGTACAGATATAAAATCTTGAATTATTCAATGATAAGATGTTAGCTGTGTTGAGCACAACTGAAATGTGGCTAAAGCTTTGAAATATAGGGCTTAGAGTCATTTCCATTTTACTGTGTAGACAAATCTTAATTGATTACTGAGCTGTTGTTTTCTGACTTCCATTATGTAGGTTGACTTTATAATGGAGATTCTTTCTCGTCTTGTGAGCAAGCAGGTAACTGTCGTCTCGTCTGTTGTGTATTTGAGTTTTTGACTCCTTTGTTGCTAAGAGGATTCTTGTTCTTCCTTTTACTAGTCTTATTGGTTGATTCTTTGTTTTAACAGATTTGGAAGAATCCAAAGTTATGGGTTGGGTTTCTTAAATGTGCGCAGTTGACCCAGCCTCATTCTTTCAGTGTGTTGCTTCAGGTGTGTTGATTTCCTTCTCCATTGTTTTAGATGTCTTTTATTGGTAAGATGGTAAAGAGAGATGATACACATGATTCTGGTAGAATCGGTGTGGATCTGTGGGCCATGAGTAATTGTTTTATAAAAAAATGTGTACAACATTTGATGGCTGTATATTAGTTGTCGGGGAGTGCTTATTAGCACAATCTGTGAAGATCCGGTTGGTACCTATCACTAGTCTTTATCCTTGTTGAGTGTTTGAGTGGCCTTTATTTGAAGCGGTTTCTTCAAGGTGGCCTTTTATTTGAAACTAATGAAGAGGAATTCACATGCAATGAGGAAACATTAGGCTCTATCCTCTCCTGTCCCGCGGTCCAGGACATTAGTATCTCAGTGTGTACTGAGGCAAGGACCCTAGAAGGAAAGCTAAATGTTTATCATGGAGAAATCTACAACTAATAGGATCCACCGCAGAAGGTGCCCCGACTATCAGCCTCCCTCAGCCTTCCTTGCCCAGATCTCACTCGAACCAAACACTGTCCACCCTTGACCTCCATCCTTGACCTTCCCTACTCAAACCACTCCATGATTCAGTACAATGTTACTTGGGAATTTACTTAATTGTAGATATCGCATTGTAAGAGTTTAAACATTGTGTTTAATTATCAGGAACAACATCATCATCACTTTCTACTACTCTAACTGCACACCTTCAACACAATTGAGATTTTGCAATGGAATTTAATGTGTGAAACATGCTATATGCTTAGATGGTGAGGTTAAGGGAATTGACAAGAGATCAAATGGGGGTTGATGTGATTTTCCAAGACGCTCATGAGCCAGAGCAAATGAGGGCAGACGTGAGTAAGACGGAGCCGCTGAGAGAATAAGTTGGGTGGTACTAGTAATGGTTTGGAGGGGAGATCGGCTGAGAGAAGGATAGATATGAACATATGCGTCTTATTTTGGGTCTTTGTGCTAAAAGCTAAGCTAAACAATCGACCGGGTGGGAGGGAGTAGCTGAGTGTGACATGTGGGATATACTATTGTTGGTGTTGTGACACTCTCATCAAATTGAAGGAGGTACTGTCGACTTTATGTCACAGAGGTGTTTGCTCCAACTCTCCAAGTATATTGGCTCTTTGCAGCATTCGTTGTACCTTGTGCGCTGGTTCTAGCTTTAGATATTACTTCAGTGTTTTGTGTCAAAACTTGAACACTGAGACTGAACTCATGGTCTTTGGCATAGATTAGGCATATATGATTCAACAAATTTTCTATGTAGTGTGAACACGCATTGTATGAGGCATCTGATTTTATATAAGCTTATCTATCCCTGAGACCTCTGACATACCACTGATTCATCTACTTTTCTGCAGTTGCCACAAGCTCAGCTGGAAGGTGCTCTTAAAAAGATTGCAGCACTTAGGGCCCCATTGGCTGCTCATGCTAGTCAACCAAACGTAAAAGCTTCACTTCCAAGGTGCTTGCACAATCTCTTATCTTTTTAGTGTGAACCTTAATCTATGGCTAATGTTCGGTTATGTTCTGGGTGACAATGAATTATGTTTGAGCTTCTCCTTGTTGTTCTGATACCCGCTTTTAAGCTATCGGATGTACTTTCTGATATGATCTTGATAAATAAGCTGTTCAATCCTGAGATTGATAGGCCTATGTTAAATCAAAACCTGTGGCAAGATGCAGAATGTTGCCTAGGGTTCTAGAATGACAAGAGAGAAATGGATTTGGACGGAAAAGGTTGCTCACTGAGCATTTTGATTAAATTTCTGGATACTCTGACAAACTACATGGGTGAGTTTATATAGGACCACTCACTTAGGGACAAAACTACAAAATGACAAAATGGAATAACGGCTAAATCCGATGGTACAGTGCACATGGCCAAGCCAGCTAATCATTGGATAATCATTGCCTAGGGATTATCCTAGGTAGGTAAGATCCTCCTTCTTTCCAGAAGAATGCTGAGCTGTTGCTGATGTGCTGGCAAGCTTCTGGAAACAGTGAGGTGTCTTCTCATTTGAATTCTTTCCTCCTTCGACCATTTGCTCGCCAATGCTGTCAATGCTCTGTTCTGGTGCCAATTTCTGCAGGACTGCATCACTTTCCTTTTAGACTGGGTCACTGGGTTCACTTCTTTTCTGCAGCCTTACTAATTTTGCAACCTGGGGAGCTGGTTATCATTTTAAAGAAGAATTATTATCTCAAGTTACTTCAAATATATATTCACGGATGTTATTTTGCTAGGTCTATACTGATGGTCCTCGGCATTGCGGAACCCCCAGCTGAAAGTCAGTCCCATCCAGAGCAACCCGAGGTTGGAGATGTGGGCAGCACGGAGACGGATAATGCCACAGAGAAAAGCAAAGAGTCGTCAGGTGGTGGCTAGCATGACAAGTAAGAAAGTAGGGGCTTTGTTAAAGCACAGTTATATCGTCGTTCTCTATTAAATTGCAAGAACTACTTGGGCATGGGAACTACTGCTCAGTACGATGCTGCGTAGCAAAATGATCGACACTGAGGCCCTAGCATTCGGAAGATCGGTTTATGACACACCAATATTTTGGATGAGCCTCTATAGATAGGGATACCTGCAGTTTGATAGTTTTTGGTAGTAAAATGTACATAATGATGAGGTGTATGCTTTTCATAATCTGTACATTGTTGGATCTAGTGTGGGGCCTGTAAAATGTAGGAGCAAAATCTGTTAAATGTAACATTTTGTAGCCCTTGAACTCAGAAGCCTCAGTTTTAATGTCGGTGTATGTGATCTGCTGTGAACTTGTTTTGCGAGTTTTTGTTTGAAATAAGCACTAGTCGTTGGGCCGCGCGCGCTGCGCGCGGCCCCCCAACATTATCAATTCTCGTGTTGAATAGTTATCACAATGCGTACATTTTCTTCGAATGCATTGTATTTTGGTGAGAATCGATTTCAAGTTATGACATTTGTTGGTCGAGCAAAATTAGTTGCACATAAATTTTCTTGTAACATGGAAATGAGCTAATGTCCGGTAACATTCTTGTTGGTTGAGCCATGACATGGCAAAGAGGAAGAAATTTTGGGAAGTAACTGAGATTGGAATATTTTTTTCCGGTAATAATCGATAAATCGTACAAGTTTCACTAAAGTTGCATGCATATATAATCTTGCAACATGACAATATTGTAAATCGTATATAATTGTATGGTACGGCGTATTAAGAAGAACTTTAGTGTATTACAAAAACGGCACACAATCCCCCAACATTAAGTTAAATTGTAAGGTCGTGACCTCTACATAGTGTCTTAGGTTTTGTACTCCCTCCAGTTCTATTTGATGTTCCACAATGAAATTACACGGATTTTTTTGTAGGAAGTAAGATGTGGTGGAAAATGAAAGTTGGTGGGTCACAAACCATTAGGACCACAAAAACCATTACAAATAAGAAAAGTAGAAGATCATTTAGAACTGGCTCAAAAAGGAAACGGGAAGATCATTCAGAACTGGAGGGAGTATGACAATTCAAGTAAACCAGTTTCAACCTCATAAAAAAAACAAGGGTATGTCTGCTAGTTTCAAACTCCATCTAATGAAAAAAAGTACTCCCTCCGTTTCTTTCATTTCTTTACGTTTCGTTTGAATATGTGAGAGGAATTCAAACGAAACGTAAAGAAATGAAAGAAACGGAGGGAGTACGTACTTTTAGAGCTAAAAAGGGATATGCGAATGACTTCTAAATTTCGCCACACAAAAAGTAGATCCACCTTATTCCCATTTCTTAAATTAGAAATCTAGACAAAAGTTCGAAAAGTATAATATCCCAAAAACCTGTGCTCCAAATTCTTAGTCATGCAACCAATGTATGTACAAATTACAATGGAGGACCTCATTTGTTTCATATGCAGGACCTCATTTGTATCATATGAGGCTGCCGATGATCTCATGATGATTTCGAAACATAAATGTAAGTACAAATTATATAAAAATGGACAGAAGATCTGATAATGCACCATTGTAATACGGGATCTACTATTTGAACGTCCAAGCACGATGAAGGGGGTGTTTTGATTGCAGGCTACGGATCCTTAGGACCTCTTCAAACCTTTCATGTGACACCAGAATTCGCCATAACTTGGCATATCTTGGCATACTTGGCATATCTTGGCATACTCCTTTGATGCCTTCTCAAAAGTTCTATTTGAGTGTGTCTGCCGACTTCCCACTTCCCACACTGATTTCCCACACCGCTGAGTTCACAGGAGTCTCCAGTACCACACGAGTCTCCAGGACCTCATGATTGACCTGCGATAAAACGTATTAGCTGAGTCCTTTGCATAGATAATATATCAATGGACTACTCCCAACAAAGCATAACTTTAATCGTTTGTAACCCTACTGTTTGAGAATAAAATCATGTTTCTAATTTTGTGTATAGAACCAATGGAGCAGAGACTCCGAGTGTAATAGGAGCATCCGTCGACAAAAGGATCACCCTAAGATGATCATCTCATGGCTATTGAGAACGAATCAAAGGGCACAATGATATCCCCGTTCTCGTGTTCTATCACAAATGAATAGTAATTACACAATATTCCCTCAAAAGAAACAAACCGTCCAAACATGATCACCCCTGTCCAATTCTCAACATGGTTCTCTTTCATCCATGCCTCCTTAATATCTCCCCCTCTTCCTCACCCGCACATCTTTTCTTAGGTCAAAAGGAGGAAGTATCGATTGGCAGACCATCATCCAAGACGAATTACATGTTATAATGCTGTTTTACTTTTCATATCCCAAATCACTCTCCTCCTCACCATATTCCATTAACTCCCACTTATCCCCCCACCCCCTCGCATTCTTCCCTCCATCCCAAGCTCAAGTCCATTGTTAAAATTTAATTCAAGTTTAGTGTCCTATGGTATATCTCTACCACTTTACCCCCAACATCGTTATTTCTCCCTTCTCCTAACTTCTCTTCTTGCTAACATTAACCCAAATAGCATGTATGACCCAACACAACCTCTCTCGTTGCTCACTAATAGGAATTAGTGTTATACACCCTTTGCCTAGAAGTTCGTCACCGAAGGGTTCATATACAATTTGGGTAGAAGTTTGGGATTCCTTTTTGAAAGCGCTTGTTACTACTTCAATCAGATGAGAGTACGCTGCCTATCTCTACCCCGAACAAATCAACTCCCTCACTCTCTTACATCCTCTCACCAATACCCTATATTTTTATCCATCCCTCTTTCTCTTTATCCACACTTCTTTCTTTGCCATCCATCACCTTTATATAATCCTTTCTCTCACACATCATTTCATAGGCTACTCCCCTTCTTCTTGGAGTGTCTCCTTTTATTCCACTCTCCTACATTGTCTTCATTCCCTTTTGTTTGACCTCATCTTCAGTCTTGATAGTTTTACACCCTTCTTTTCTCATCACAGCCTTCTTTAACTCTCCCCCCCTCTCTCACCTCCCATCATTTTTTTCTGTCTTTCTTATCTCCCTGCCTCGCTTTCAGAAAACAAAAACCCATCCTTTTAACCCCTCTTTCTCGTTTCATTTTCCATATTTTTTGTATCTCCCATCCGAAACAACCTCCCTCCCATGCTCTCTTCATGATTTGCTTTCTACTCCCACTTCCCCCTCTCCTTCATTTCGTACGTATTTTCTTCGCTACCTTTGCCATGAATTTCTAAGGACACCCTTAACCATCTTTTCTTCCCTACTGTTCTCTACCCCTTCTTTCTCTTCGCCTCTCCTACCCCAAGATCCTCTCTCCCAACCATATCTTTTTTACCCCCATCTTCTCTATAGTCTTCCTGCCCTTCTCTTTTTTGAGCTTCTTCCTCAACGCATGCCCGTGTCTTGTTTTCCCCATAAGAAACACTTTACCAATTCCAATGATATCCAGAGAATACTAAATCCAAAGAGGTCTGCAATCATACTGCTTTCATAATTGATCCCCTGTCTCCCCGTCCCCCCCTCCCTCCCTCCCTCTCAAATTTCTATATTCTGTTACATTTCCTATCCCAAAATGTTCCTTTACTACACCATCTTCCCTTCATTCTTACTCTGATACTTCTTTCATAATTGATCCCTTGTCTCCCTCCCCACCTCTCAAATTTCTATATTCAGTTATATTCCCTATCCCAAAAAGTTCCTTTACCACATGATCTTCCATTCATTCTTAATTGATATTGCTTTCATTATTGATACCATGTCTCCCTCCCTCCCTCTCCTAGTGTTATATTTCATATCCCAAAATGTTCCTTTACTACACCATCTTCCCTTCATTCTTCCCCTTTTATCTTTCCCTTCCTATCTTCTTTTCCATTCCCCCCCCTCCCTCCCTTCCTCTGCTCTCCCTCTCTATGTGTCTCTCTTAGCTTCCATTCACATATGTTCTTTTGTCTTTCCATCCCAAAACAATCTCTCTTCCATTTCACCTTCTCTTCATTCCCTTCCCTAATTTTGTACTGTCCCACAATGTCCTCTTTCTTTCCCTTACTCTCTTTGGAAATCTGAGCACTCATGTGCATCAAGCTTGAAATAAAGAAAGCTCTTATATCAAGCTCAATTGATTTGTCAAAATTTCTAAGAATAAAGGTTTGAGATTTGGGTGACATAAATTTACCAAAAGGGAAAACTTGAGAATCATAGGAGAATGCTAGAATATACCATAGGAATATATGGTACATCAGAATGACTCAATGGCAATGGTCCATATGATACATCCATAACCAGAATAAATTCAGATTGGTTACTTACCAACCGCTTAGGTCAATGAGAAAATATGTGTTGATGTGATGCACGAGCTGAGATGAGCCTGTACAGTTGACCTACACTGTAAGGTCTGTAGTCAGATCGAGCAAAACAAGAGTACATAATACAAGATATTTTCGATCAATCAAAGCTTGACAATGAACTCCACTGCTGTGCAACAAGAGGCTTGATATGATAAAGGGGATAGAAGACGCAACCCAACAAATAATCAGACAAAAAGAGGAAAAGTAGTATTAATCGGATCGATGGAGACTATAAGACTAACACTTGAGTATAAGCCAACCAAGAACATTTCAGATTGAATAAAAATTTAAAACAGAAACGCTCCAAGTCAACTGATTAAACACTCAAGAAACTAAAACTAAAGCAATTACTTTCAGCCATCATAAGGAACGCCATCCTAAAGAACATAACTTGAACTATTGCACACATACTTAGCTAAACAAAACCAGGGCACCAATTATATACACGTGTGTGGTCGGGACGAATCGCCTTATTTTGTGTAGGTTTGGTCGATATATGCTGCTGGAAATACAGTACCTATTCCTTTTCTGAAGGCAATTGATATTTCGGCCATTGCTCTCATGTCTGATAATGTATTTGAAGGCAAGCAAAAAGATAATAATGGGATGCTGGCTGCTGAAACATTGCAAGAACTTTTTGCTGGGGATGCGCAAGCGAGGAAGAGGAGGGGTCAAATGAGATTTTATAGCGCTACTCTGTTTCATATTTAGTTTGTGAAAAGTGCTTTATCTCTATACTCAAGGCTTCTTTCCATCTCTCATGTGCAGCCTATGGCCCTTCCCCCAAGTGTTCACCGAAGACTACACGCTTATGAATCTAATTCTTGCTTATCACAAAATGCAAGTTGACCTGGTTATTTTTCGGGTTTTTGTAGTGCTTTGATAGTTTGATACTTTAATCGTTGTGTAAGTTCTTTTGGCAAAGCGAAAAGTCTGTGTTCTATAAACTGACAGGTAACATCTTTTCTTTAGATAGGAGGCATCTTACCTAGTCTTAGAAAGCATAACCTAAGGAGAAGATCTAATCACGAAATTAAGTTTTACGCCTAGAATATATGCTGCCAAGTGTGCCAACAGATTATTCAAGCCAAAGACTTTAACTTGTAAGTTCAGGTGTCCAGTAATGTGAAACAAACTCAGACTTGAGCACTGATTTCCTGACGGCGTGTATTTCTCTCTAAATAAGCAGTTTCTTACATGACTCTCAGAAAGCAGACCCAATTGAAACAATGTCAACTTATTACGGGTGGAAGTTTCAAGTTAACACCTAAAATCTCTGATGGTAACAATTTTCAGCAAGCTAGCGATTAACTGAGTATGATCATAACATCACAAATGCTGCTGTCCATATAAGCTAAAAACCACACTGCAACCTCAAAAGATTTCTAGATACCTCTATTTGTGGTGCTACTACTGGTGCTGGCGTTGTTTGTGCAAAAGCGCTAGGATATGCTGGTGCTGGTGGTAAACGTAAGGATTTGTTGTGTTGCAACAAGCATAGGAATCCCTAATATAGTTCTCAATCTGAACAAAAAAAAAATGTTGCAAATTACAGATCTTATAAGATAACTCGTTTCAAAATGACCCGGACAGTAAGATACAACACCATTCGTCCAGCTGGAAATTTATACTATGCTGCTAAGATTTTAAGCAAGCTACATATTAACCACCGAGTCTGATCAACACAGCATAAAATGCTGCTATGTATATAAGCTAGCGACCACACTGCAACCTCAAAAGATTTTTAGATAGAAAGGGTATAACTAAATTCAGAACACGCGACACCATACACTGAATTTGTTACCAAATTGATGTGGCCCTGAAACAAAGAGAAATCTTCATCACTACCAAAAGGCCTCTCCCATAAAGCACCAAAGCCCACGGTATCCCAACACACATTCTAATCCCAGCACATAAACCTCCCAACACGCCGAAACCCTTAAATGGCGTGTTCAGCCTAACAGGAGTACAGTTTGAATAAACAGCCACGCATTTGGATAATACATTGTCAATCATTAACAAATTAACCAAGCATAACCAATCGTGCCCTCTAGACTGAAACAAACCAATAAGATCAACCCCAAACACAACCCAAAGCTTTAACATATTTCAAGTAAGGAAATTGTACGCTTAAACAAGGCCAACCAGATCGACCCTAAATATTCGTTCCATCAAAGTCTTACTTTATTATTGAAGCTTAAGACTTCCTATTGTTGACTGAACCCTAGATCACATTAACCATATACCATTAAGCCAACATTACCAAATCAAATAAAACAACAACCCAGTTCAAGAAAAATACACAGCAAAATTCACAAGCTTGAAAAGGGGGGAGAGAGAACTAACAGTTTTTAATGCGAGTAGTAGGGAAAGCAGAAGAAGAGCAATGACTCTTTGAAGGCGAAAACTCTAGCGAGCGTATTTCACACTCAAAGTGTGCGTCTTGTTCCTTCCTCATTCCGGAACTCCATGTTCAATCAATCCATCAAATTAAACTACAATTTTACCATCATCACATTGATTATTCGAACAAACGAAAAAAGTAACAATCAATTGAGTGACTTGAGCATTGAAATAACCTAAATTCAAAGAGCATAACAAACCACAGAAGAAAAAGTAAGATGGATTGAAAATTAAGAAAACATGAAGCCACAGATATCCTAAACTAATGTATTAAAACCTGAGAAAAAATTATACAGCCATATCCACTGAGGTGTTTCAGCACCTACAAATCATGTATTTACTCAAATTTTAAAAACTGCAAATATAACAAAAAAATTCATGAAAACATTTGAATAAATCCAACTTTATTTACCTAGATGGTTCTGGTAAGACTACTATCTCCCACTCACCAACTGTAATTTTAGGACTTTAAGCTCCCTTTTGGGGTTAGCGAGCTTCTTCTCCGACGCCTGCAACTTTGATATACAAAAGTACATTAAACCCAACATGTTTTTAATTGAACAAACCCTAGAAATCAACAAAAAAATTGTTTGACTAAGATGGACTAAACTCGGGGACTTTACTTTATAACCAAGATGTAAATTTCGCTTAGCACAATACTAAAACCAAGATGTGAATTTCTCTTCAATACAAGGCATTATCAATGAAAAACCAAGTTCATCAACACTTAAAGACTTAAGTTACGCCTCAAATTTTTATTCCAGAAGCAAGCCTTATTCTCTTGTAAACAAATTGTGTACCGTAATGAGTAGGAACGTCAAAAGAGAGAATTTAGAGACTTTGAAAGAACTCTTATTCGATCAATGTTTTAGATAGGTAATGTGTTTCTTACTGCCATGAAAAGAGCATTCACATGAAACAAAATCCTTACCATACTTTTCAGTAGGCAAGTGCAAAGGAAATCCATAAAATTTGCATCAGGCTGTGATTTGTAAAGTAGAGCAGTTGGTCGAATCTGCATAAGCAACTCACCCAAGTACTTTACGCAACCAATAAGATCGCACAACTCTTGACATTGCAGGCAGAAAACCATCTACCTTGCTTTCCCCCATGATCGATGCACGCAGCTCACACAAAACAAAGTCATTTGATTAACCTAGATGAAGATTGGTATTGAAGATATAATCAGATTATGGTCAAGAAAGTTAAGACTGAAGATTGATCAAAATATAAACTTGGTAGTATATATGCCGGCTCCTAGAGATCATAAACAATTCCTAAGCTAAACACATCTACAAATAACCAACTATTACATACCAGGCAAAAGTAAGTAAGAACGGTTACTTTTAAAAGGAGGTAATAAGACCCAGAGAACATAAATCATTTCTAAGATATATACTCCCAGAAAAAGCATTAGTCAGGAAATCAAAAAGGCAAGAAAGAATAGAAAAAGAAAAGGGAGGTACAAAGTGAATCCATCTGACTTGATTTACAATCACAAGTTGATCGCCTACCGGATCACTGCAATGCTAACACAGTCACGACAGAGAGAAAGGAGTGCAAAGAGGGATAATGTGAAATTGACCGATGATGATTGCAATACAATTGCTAATAAATTAGATTTTATTTTGAGGCTAACTATCTCACAAAAACCACAATAGATCACAACTAAAACAAAAAATTAACTGATAAATGAAACACCAGAAATAGTACAAGCTGATTCGAAAAACTAAACACCCAAATTAATGAAACAATCTAACAAAATGAGGAGAAAGTAGTACCAGTAAAGGAGTAATAAAACCAATTTTATTTATTTTGATGGCTCTGGTGAGACGATCCCTCACGAACAGAAACATTGAGGACTTTAATGTCCCTCATGGGGTTAGCGAGCTTCTTCTTCGACGCCTGCAACTTTAATATAAACAAATACGTTAAACCCAACCCATTTTTGAATTGAACAAATTCTAGAAATCAACGAAAAAATTGAATGATTAAGATGGGTTAAACTCGACAATAATATGCTCATGTAACCGAGGAAATTAGTTAGAGAAACAAACCTAAATGAACTCGAGATCAAATTCTAACCGAAGTAGAACGACCAAAACACCACAATATCAAGCACACTGAATAACTGGATATGATCTTGAGCCACACCACCTGGGCCGCAAATTAAAAACAGAAGGAGATCATTAGAAACATTCTGGGTAGAGAAACAAAAGTAAGTTAAATTCAAACCTGAGCTCACCCAAACCACATAACAAAACACCACAAACGCAGCTAGATATATTCCCGATCCAAATGCGTCCGAAATTAAACAAAGCACACTCCTGATCTAAAATCAACAGCAAAATAAATGAAATCAAATGAATTAAACTGTAAAAATTGGGGGAAAATTTTCCAACGGATAAAAAATTGACCCAATAACATTTAAATCAACAAATTAAATTACAGATGAAAATGGAGTGAAATCCATTACCTCCCTTTCGCAAGTTCCAGACGGAATGAGGAGAGAGAAAGAGAGAAGAAATGAGACCAAGGTTGTGTGAATGCTGAGAGGAGAGAGAGGAAGCATACCTAATTAAGGTAAGGATGGGACGGTGAGGATGATCGAAGGAGGTATTGGCGCGCCCCAGCCATTGGATTAATCACTGTTCCTGAGGAACAGTAGAAGCGCCTGCCGTTTTGTGAAGAAATGGCCTGCGTTTAATAGGGAAAGGGTGCCGTTTGATGAAGGAAATGCTGCGTTTTGGGGGAAGAACTGTAGCTATTCTACAGTAGGAGAGCTAAGGCTCTTTTAAAAGGTAAACAGATAACATTAGAATCTGGCACTTGTTTCAATCTTTTTTCTTTATTTTATTTATTTATTTATTTATTATGCTACTAGTTAAGCTTCTTATTGAAGATATCACATTCACTTCGTTATGAAGACACATTACTTTCTCAGTCCTCCACCAATTAAGTCTCGTCCTTGAAACAAAAATATATATGACTTGACAAGTAGGTAGACGATAATTTTAGCATCTATTTTACGAGATTATCATTGCATGTATCGAAGTAAATGATCATTTGACTACCCATAGAAAATGCTCCAATTGTATATTAAGAAATGCAAATTGATATGATTGTATAATACCAGAATGCAAATTGATATAAAGTATTGCTCAATAGGGGCAGAGGTCGTCTTTTAGGAGATCACCTCTTCTGTCAATACGTGAATTATGTTTTTTTTTTTATTTATTTACACCCAAGTTTAAATTAAGAAAAAGCTCATTACTCATTGCTCATTGTTAGATTGTGAATAGCTAAACTGAACATTTTGATCTTTCAAAATCTATGCCGTGAATATGTCATGCATTTTATATTCTCCGTATCGAAAATGATGTCGTTTTACACATTCAATTCAATTCATGTCCGTATAATTCTCCGTTTCACTTTCGACACATACTTGCTTTAACATACCCGTTCAAGATTCGAGCTCGACTTAAAGTGTGACAAAAAAAAAACACGAGTAAGTGTAACAAAATTAGTATCATCCAAAAACAGACATCATTATCATCATCATCACCATTCACCTCCTCCTCCTCTTCCACCACCCTCCCAAATATTTCCGGCGATAAACCTCACCGATAAAAAAATCCCACCATTTTTTAATTTTGCAAACAAGAACAACAATTAAAGGTGAAAGATAGAAAATTAAGAAGCTTAAAGAAGAAGATTCTAGTTTAATAATAAAAGGGAAATGGCAGTAGATTACTACAAGATTCTGCAGGTTGATCGAAGCGCGAAAGAAGATGATCTCAAGAAAGCGTATCGGAAACTCGCCATGAAATGGCATCCTGACAAAAACCCTAATAATAAGAAAGAAGCTGAAGCCAAATTCAAGCAAATCTCCGAAGCTTACGACGTAATTATTTACCCCCTTCATTTTTCTATCAATTTTTTATTTGGGTTTTTTTAAAGCTTAATTTGTCTCATTTTATGATTTAATTTTGTGGGTTTGATTCCAATTTCTATAAAGTTTGAAGCTTTGTTGATTAATTTTATGTTATTTGATATGATTAGTTTGGAATTGTTTGATATGTTTTTCATCAAAGTTTGGAGCTTTATTTGATTGATTTTATAGTTTCAGTGTATGATGATTTTGACAATGCTTCTTTATTACTCTACCCATTTTACCAAATGGTCTTATGAAGCTTACTTGGGAATTTATTTTGCGATTAATTGGAATTTCTATGAAGTTTGGGGCTTTTTTTGATTGATCAGGTTTACTTGGCAATCAATTTGTTATTATTGTATATTAATTTCTCAATTTTGAGGCTTTGATTGATTAATTGAGCAATTTTGGTGACAGATTTGCCCCTGTTTTATTGGTTTATATTGTAATTGTCATTTTTCGAATGTTTTAAAGTTGGTGATGGTTCACTATGATTTCAAAATTTTATGACATATACAAGACGTTTACTAGATGGCGATTCATGTTAGCCGACCCCAAATCATTTTGGGAATAAGGCTTGGTTGTTGTTGTTGTTTAAATTTGGTGATGGAATTTTGATACTGTATATTGGCGCGTAGGTTTTAAGCGATCCCCAAAAACGAGCTGTATATGATCAATATGGCGAGGAGGGGTTGAAAGGACAGGTTCCGCCACCAGGAGCAGGAGGATTCCCCGGTGGTTCAGATGGTGGAAGTGGGTTTACTTCGTTCCGATTTAATACTCGGAGTGCGGATGATATTTTCTCGGAGTTTTTTGGGTTTTCAAGCCCATTTGGGGGAATGGGGGACATGGGAGGATCTAGGGCTGCAGGACCAGGTGGATTTAGAGGGGGGATGTTCGGAGATGATATCTTCCACCAGTTTAGTCGTGGTGCTGGTGGTGGAGGTGCTGAGGCGTCGAATATGCCTCGGAAGGCAGCTGCTATTGAAAGGACATTGCCATGTAGCTTGGAGGATTTGTATAGGGGTACTACTAAGAAGATGAAGATTTCAAGGGATGTCGTTGATGCTTCTGGGTAATGTTTTGTGCTTGCAATTTTCTTGCTCCTCTTATTATTGTTTGGATCTTGATGTTTGCTGGATACTTCGTGAATAATATCTCGTGGGTGATCTATGCTTTTGGTGATGCTAAACTTGGTTATGGTTCTTTTTGCTGTTGAAATGTTAGCATCAATGTTATTTAAGGAAAAATTTCTCACTAAAGCATTTGGGAAAGGGGCTCATGACTAATTTGGGTGTTGCTTTTTGGATTCAGCTGATGTTGTTAATTCCTGTCTCTAAACTTTAACCTTTATACTGCTATATCTTGGTGAGGTATAACATGTTGTGTTACCTGAACTTAGGTAATGCAATTGCATACATCTCATATCGTCTGTTTGCAATTGTTTATAACTTTATATCCCATCTCCTTTTTGCATGTGAAATTTCTATGTAGTTTTCTTTCAGTTGGTAACTTTTTACTCCCTTGTGCATTGCAATGATGGGATGGTTGTTTCAGAAGATGTACCACTCAGCTATAGCTTTTCGCTATATATTGTTCGTGAATGCTTCGTTATTATTGAGGTCTAACCTAATTTTGTGCTGTCTAGATAGCCATTTGATGAGATCATAGGATTGAGTGGTACATTAGATTTCAGAACTGTTCATTGTTCTGATTTCAGTGGATGTTATTTTCTGACTCTGACCTCTGTGGTCGTATACTTGTCTGTGAATTAGGATAGTTGTTCTGGGAACTTTTTTGGATGTTATGTTTATTGCTGCTTCTAGCTTTACCAATAGATTTTCTTTAGATCTATTGTGGTTGAGGAAATTGTTTCTCTACTCCAGTGAATGCTCAGTTATGTACTAGGTTCTTTTTGGTCTCCTTAGGCTGTCTAGTCTAGCTTACTAATGTTAGATGCCAATCTACTACATATAGAGATGCTCCCTCCTTCCCAGCTTAAACGCCCCATGTAAAAAACGATCCCATATTTGGAAGGGTGTATACTCTACTTGGTTAATCGAAGTTCCGAAAAAATTGCATGGCGAGTTAGAGAAAACTTTGATAAACCAAGTAGTGTGTACACCCTTGTCCAGGGGTATTTTGGGGATGGGCCGTTTGAGCTGGGACGGAGGGAGTACATGTGTTTCTTATTCTCCGTGCTCAGTAGCTAATAAGCCGATAACTAGAAGATAAGGTCATTGCTACCAGCTCTACATGGCAAGTAGCAACTAGTACACATGGTAGCCTGTTCCGGGGCATGATGGTTTGGTTTCCGTTCTCTTGTAAGGGTCCAGACTCTTCTTTCGTAAATGCGTGTTCCCTTTGATGTTCATTCTATCTATTCCCTTAATTACTTAAAATGTAGGCGTATGCATATTTAAATCCTTCTGTCCAAGCACTAAAGCCAAAAAGAACACAAGGCAAGTTTGGTAGATATAACAAAACACACTCTATGTATGTTTTTTATTCTCATTCATGTGGAGTAGTGTATTATCTTCTATGACTTGTTTCTTCCCTTTTTAGTTTACCAAATATCTTTTGTCTACATCTAGGATAATTTTGCCTTGCCAGCTTGTTTTATGCTACCTTGACATTGGGATCAGCTCAATGCCTGTGAAAAGTTGTTAAATGTTTCTCTAGACGACAAGGATTTGAGGCTGAGCTGTATGTAGCAGAGGCGATTTAATCCCTTCTCTTTTGCGGGAGTAGTTTCTAGAGCTTCTTAAGTTTTGTGTGCTCCTTGGTAGTATCTACTACTGTGGCGAAATTGGAGCAATTGCTTAGTTAAAGCTTGTGTATTCCGTCACTTGAACCATGATGAAGCTTACATTGACTGTACTCAATGTCGAAAGTCGGATTGGAGCTTTGCTGTGCAATGCCCCCATCACAAGTTGCACCAGCAAGTTTCGCTCCATCAATTTCTTCTTTTTGACCCTAAACCTTAATGCTGATTGCTGAGTAGGTATATAATTCATTACAAGAGTCTATAACCTCCATTCTGATTTCTGAGAAGTTTGCCATCTTCTTATTCCTTAAGGTTTCTAGTGAGCCAAATTCATGCCGCAAGTAGGATTTGTTGGTCAAATGGTTACGCAGCTGCTTGCTTGTTTGTTGATTCATGTTTAATATTAGAAAGAACATACACCTCATTAGGATTTGCGGGTGCGCACAGATTCGCTTGAATTGAAGAAGTTTTCCTTTTTTGGTTAGATTCCAAATGTGGGGCCTACATAGGGAAGCATATTATTTATTCCTTTGATTCAAGATCCTAATTTAGGATGGGTAGTGTTGTGAATAGGGTGAAAAAATTATCATTTTGATTTGAGAAGAATCTTCAATCTCTTATTATTATTTATTCTGAAATTGTGACGATGTGCTTTATTGTCCAATATATTCTCAGTGATCATGTGCGCTTTATCAGTATATTATTTGATCACGCTTGTTACATACCCAATAGATGCTGTTATAGACGTTGATCATACTGACTGTCTGACTGTTAGGCTTTAGTTTAACCTGAGTCTAGAAGTACATATAACTTGTGAGTCAGATGTTGAAAATTAGTAGTTTCTAAAACAGAAAAGGTTCTGAAGATATTTTCGACCATCAAGCACTTTATTTCTGTACTTATGATATTGGTTAATATCCATCTAAATAAAATGCGAGTTCAAGGCATTTCAAATTTGATTCTACATCTGGAGCTTTTGGTATGCCTTTGGATAGGTTTTTTAACTCAGAGGATTTATCTTCTTTGTTCGTTTTTTTGGTAAATAGGAGGATATGAGGATTTGAACTTATGACAACCCCCATGCACATTAATTTCCTAACCTCTGGGCCAACCTTAATCCTCATAAAGTTATTTGTGTGAGCCTTTGGCCTTTAGAGCCTTAGAGGTGTTGCATTTTATATTTTCACATGAGTTTGACCACTGAGCATACAAGTTCATTGGCATGTATGTATTTCAGTTTGATATTGCCAAGGAGATCAGGTCTTATTGCTGCTTGGAGGCTGATGGCTTGTATGATAACCTTATTGCTTTCTGTGTGCCTGCAAAAGGTGTTTCTTTTAGTGTTACTGTTGAATAGGTTATGGTGATTTCTGTTGGCGGTGGTCGCAGCTTCATGCCCAAAAATCTGTTTTTTCTAAGTTTCTAGTATTTGCGCCCTCACTCTCTTATGTACTTATGTTTTGGTTGTGGCTATTGGGACTCTTCTTGTTATAGGCTACAAGAAAGTCAGAGGAGTTTGTTAGTGTATGTTCTTGATGATTCTGAAATGTCACAAGTTGCTGCTTGAATTCTCTATTTTGTGTCTCTTATGTAGGCGGCCAACGACAGTGGAGGAAATTCTCACCATTGAGATCAAACCTGGTTGGAAAAAGGGCACAAAAATAACATTTCCGGAAAAAGGAAATGAGCAGCGTGGCATTATACCTTCGGACCTAGTCTTCATCATTGATGAAAAGCCTCATAGCTTGTTTAAGAGGGATGGTAATGATCTTGTTGTCACTCTGAAAATCTCTCTTGCTGAATCCCTGACTGGATATACAGCACAGCTATCAAGCCTCGATGGTCGCCCTCTAACAATACCCATCAACTCTGTCATTGGTCCATCATACGAAGAGGTGGTTAAAGGTGAGGGGATGCCCATCCCCAAGGAACCCTCAAGAAAAGGAAATTTGAGGATTAAATTCAATATCAAGTTTCCGACAAGGCTTACACAGGAGCAGAAATCAGGTATCAAGCGCTTGCTATCTTCATAAGTTGCAGTGATGATGGGGCTATAACTGTGTTTACGTCTCTTTTCATCCTGCTGTTTGATTCTGCAAGAAATTGCACATTCTCAGTTTAGACATTTCGTCTTAGAACTTTCGACTGTCAGTGAGACTGTTCTTCCCCCTTTTTAGTCCTTCCCTTTGGATCTAAGTGTACAATATACACTTTTAGTTTATGTAAGCCTGCCAATTGAGTATCTTTTCATTAGTGGTTTTGATTTCTTTATTTGCGATGAATTAACGACACCTTTGTAGCTTGAGGCTGGCCATTACTACAGAAGCTGTATTGCATTGTTGAATACCAATTGTTTCACCTCCTACATCATGTAATTTCAGGTCGAAAAACAAAGTCGAAATCATCTGATTGACCATCTAAGAATTCCTTATTGAGTCGATGATGATAGCTCATGAAAAAAATCCAATTCAATATTTAATAACAAATAAAAATCAGATGTAAGATGTCTACATTTGTAAAATCAAAAATTATTGCTATCGAATGGAGTATCTAAAAGACCACTCAAGCAATTAAACAGCTTTAAGGTTCCCTAGATTGGGATTTTTCTGTGATAAATGTACGTATCTCATGGAATTTTACTTAATTCTTTTGTCTTATTGTGTTTTGAATCATGCTTGTAAGGTTAATTTGAATACAAATGATCCCCCGAATATCTGGCCAATACGATGTTGAAAGTCGAGTTTAAGGAACGATTTAACAAAATAGTGCTCGAAAAAAAATGTTAAAAAAATGGGTGTAAGAAAAACTTGTTCAACAATATGGGGTGCACATCACCTATATATGAAACCGCCAAAATCCTTGGCAGAATTTATGACTTTAATTCTTTTTTTTTTTTTGTGGATAGTAAAACTGCCAAGGAACATGGCGGTTTTAATATTCCTAAATTTTGTACTTTTGTTTTTAGTAGTGTTCACAAGCCCTAAAACCGCCAAGGCATTGGCGGTTTTAGAAACGCGTGACGTGCACCCCATTTTGTTGAACACGTTTTTCCCCGACCCATTTTGTTTAACATTTGTTTTTTGAACATTATTTCGAAAAATCGTTCGAGTTTAAGTGGTAAGTCATTGGTTGGTGAGGATTTTATTATGAGTAGATAAACGAAAAATCAAAAGGACGGTAAAAACGTGTATACAAATGTAAGTTGTCTACATTTGTAAAATCATAAATTATTGCACGAAAGTTCTACAATTACCATGTTAAACAAAAAATATGTGGACCACTCCAGCAATTAAGACCATCTTCAATGGGGGTCGCAAACGAGTCTCAAAATAAGAGACCCCCAATGTAGATCAAGCGGGAGAGTCTTGAAAAATGAGAGACCGTCTCAAAAGTCTCAAGTAAGAATTATGTGGGACCTACTAGTAATAACAATTAATTTTATATTATTTTAACCTCAATTAATACTAAAATAATAAAATTTTGAGACCCAGGTTATAGGTCTCACTATTGAAGATTATGGTTTCAAATTGGGTCTCATTCTCCATTTGATGTCAGCATGATGTAAATGTGACATCATATTAGTATTTGAGACCCAAAATGAGTCTCACCAATAGAGATGCTCTAACTAGCTTAATTATAATGTTACTAAATAGGGATTTTTTGATAAATGCATCTGATGGAATTTACTTGTTTGTTTGGCATTCTTTTGTTCTGATTCTTCTGAATCATGAACTTTTGTAATGTCAATCTGAACACCAATTGATCTCTAGCAAATACCATGTTGACTGTTGCAACTTGAGAGTTAAGTTGAAGTGATCATCACGTATTGGTTTGTGTCTTTGTGAGATTTTTATGTTTATGAGTGATCATTTTTAAAACCTTAGTATCATTTAGGTTATGGTAAGACACAAAGAGTAGTCATTGTTAAATCTACTAAAGCAAGGAGTGGTTATAGATATTATGTTCGACAACTAATTTAAACGCACACTTTAAATTCACATCATCACTTGCTAGTATAATTGAAAAGAAATTATTCAATCGTCGAATATGTAGCTCACTCAGGGTCGTTTTTCATAGTTTAGAGGCCCCTAGGTGACTAGGAAAAATAGGCCCTTTAAAAACTATTATCAGACAAATATCTAATTATGAAACGACATATATTGCACATAAACTATGCATGTATTGTACATCAACTACACAATTATCAGAGAAGCGATCAACCTCTGATATGGGTTGTGCACAAAGCACGGGCACCACATCTCAACCCCAAGTCACGACGTCTCCCAGCCGCGCACCACGTGGACAATCATCCACCTCTTCGCCGTCAAGCGCCACATGGAATGGCATGTCATCAACAAGCTTCTCCTCTCATTGCAGTGCGAGGTAAATGTAATAAATCGAAAAAACAAGAAAAATTTCTAACTAACACATTGGTCTTTTTCAATTTCACATACGACACCATATACATCCATATATGCATTCTCTAGTAGGTCGACGTTGTCTCGTTGCATTTGTAATTTTATGCATTATTCTCATATTATAACTAAATACGACTCTTGAACAAATGACACCAAGTTGGAAAAAAGCCGTCTTAAGTCATAAAAAGCACAACTGGCCGAAAAAAATGGTGAAAGAAGCGGCTTGTTACTACAATAACAACCAGGGGCGTAGCTTCATGGGGACGAAACTGGCCCTTGCCCCCCCCCCCCCTCAAGTATGAGCATAATTAAGAAATATTAAAGAGTTTAGAAAAAATGGTAATTGGGTTTAATCTAAAGTATTAAATTGCCCCCCCTCCAATTTATTGTTTAGTCTTCTAAGTATTAATTAGGAATTGCAATATTTTTATTGAACTAAAAATCAATAATAATTTACAAAACGTTGGTGGGTCCGAGATACGACCTGAGCCGTCACATCATTTGTTATGAAAAAACCAATCCTAATAAAAATATGAGCTATGAAAAACTGCTGAACCCGCTTAAGGAGAGCAACAACTGTAGTTTCCAACTCCCTCAAAGAGGATAAAGAGAAGGGAAGGAAGCCATAACCCATAGCAGCGCACCTAAACTCATACTTAGCACGCTTACAATCGGTCTCTTGCAGCACCACCTTACCTGGTTTGAAATCGGTCAATCGCGTCTGAGACAAGGGCGACGACCCAGTCAAATCAACGCAAAAGTCGCGCCCTCTATTCCAAGAATAAATCAGCATGTGTGTTGGGCGAAGAGGTCGGCCATCAGCACCAATCATACCAATGTCAACCTCCTTTCAAGCTGAGATCCGTGACCGATAACAGATGTCAACCAGCGTGTCACGGACACCATTATGTCGATACTTGACGACAACCAAACCTGTACACGAAACAACATGATCCCCAAATATTTCACCCACAAAGACCCGTGAGCAAGTAAAGCACGGGTGGTCCATGGTGAATAAAAGAACCCCCACACGGTAGCAAAGCACGCAACGATAAGTGCGACCATTCATAGTCTGACCCAACCCCGAAATAGGGACCACTCTAAGCCAATCAGAACTATGCGCACCCTGCTAAGAACTCCACAAAGCCAACTGGTGCGGTGTCAAGGAATAGATAGAAGCGGCATCCCTAGCGCGAAATATATATCTGTCAATCTTTTCATAAGTTCAGGGGCAGTGATCTCACTACAATTGCCCAAAATATGTGAAAGTGTTAATTAGTTGTAGGAGGGTAATTGTTGTTGGGATTTTCGGCCAAACCCATTATTACTCCATCATTTTCGAGAGCTTTTTTTTTTGTAGGAGAATAAAGAGTAGAAATTCATGATTGGATAATAACATTATCTAGTATTTACTTGGTATTGTTCACAATTCCACATAACATAACTTTAATGGCATAAATATTTATACGAGTATTTGTTGAAAATATCCGTCATGAAATTTATCCCGCTTAATTGGTGTCTGTGGCCCCCATTTATCTCGCTCTTGGCTTCGCCTCTGATAATAATACAAGACATGCAAATGGACAATGGATCAAGCTTGAAGAAATGCAAAGCTACTACAACAATGTGATTCGGGGACATGCTAATGCAAGCGAGGAGAAGGCATGTAAGTATTGCGAAAACAAGTTCGAGACAGTGGGACGCTGTGAGAAGCATCCAAAAGTTTGCAAGTCCAAGGGATGGTGAGAGAGGTGCCTCTTAAGTCATGACTCTTGAGTTAGCACGTGTACGTATCAACTCTTTGATGTTTGGTCCGATCTGATCTGATGTCAACTGTTCGAAGTTGGAGAAATCTTTACAAACTAATTTTTTAGCTAAGTTGTTATATGAATTATTAGCTTAGGTATTGCGTGCAACTAGTTTAAATATTTCTATTATCTTCGTTGGATGGGAGGAGATGCATGGTTTTCGATCGATCCACTGTACTGTTATCTATGTATCGTTCCTCGTGTTTTAATATTCTGAATTGTTTGTTGATAATGGTTTTATCAAAATTCTTTTAGCTTTTCGTTTATGATATTTTTAGTCCTTTTTTCGAATTTTTAAAAGTCAAATTTTGAAATGAGATAAACTGAACACGAAAGTTCATTGGTTATTTGAGGCTTGGCTTAGTGGTTACTACCCTCATGAGTCATGACCGATATTGGACTCAAATAGGAAGGTTCAACAATAGGATGAGTAATTTCATGTATCGAAAAATGACTACACAAGTATCATCCAGATATAGTTGGTAATTTGAATTCTTAAGCAAGACTCTTAACAAACAGTTGTGAGCCTTATGGAGTCATGGGTGGTTCCAATTATATACGAATTGAAGTACAACACTAATATGATAGTGTGGCAAGAGGGGGATTATACACACTAAGCAAGACCAAACTCGTCAAAGAAAGTGGTGGACCACATGGTGAAAACCTATCATGAGATTAGATGTGTATATGTGGTCCATCACTTCTCTTGGTGATTCTCTTTTTTTTTTTCTTATAATTAGGTTGGGTTCTCAACTTTTCACCACGCATGTGATCAACCACTTTTCTCTCCAATTCTTCTTAACTTTTATGACATGTTTTTAACTCTTCACCATGTGATCAACTACTTCCCCTTCAGCCTTTTATAGCAATCCTTAAATTTGAAGACACGATGTCTGAAAATAATTAATTAAAAACATGAACATTTCTCCATATTTCATTTTACCTTTTCTCTTGAAACGACCTTTTTTTCCAGGAAGATAAGTTAAAATAAACGACGATCCGTCTCAAGTAAAATAAAAATGAAACGATAATTGTTGTCATAAATGTGGAAGACTATATCCTTTGGGCCAATCCAATCAAACGGCCCGAGGACATTGCAATACGAACATTAAGCTTCTTTTTTTTGTGTGTTAATCTTGTGTATGGAAAGACATAGCAAATAATTGTATACGGTATGTCAAAGGGTTTTACTTTTTTTTTTTTTTTGTTTAACACTACCAACAAAACTAGTTTTGTCTTTACAAAATCTATGTACATTTTCAACAAAAAATCGTAATGCATCATCTTAGTAAAATTGTGAAATGAAGTGTTTTTGATAGGGTATATATATAAGGGGGATTTTTTTTTTTGCAGTCAAATAAAGCATCATGGTTGTGAGATTGAGATTGAGATTGAGAATTTATATCCTCTTCCCACCTTCTCAATAGTCTTGATGGTCGCCAAATAGTGAAGCTCAACAGGTGGAAGAGCCTCAACGTTCCTGATACGGCTACGTGCTTTGGATCAGCCATGAGTTGGTTAGGGTTCGTAGACACAATGGACGACTGCTCTGTCTACTTGTCGAACCCGTTTCTTAACGACGTGGTCCGTCTCCCCTCGTTGGAGACTCTACCTTTTGTGGCCGGTGTACAACGAGACCTTGATTCGGGGGATATATTCAGTTTCAAGGTGCGTCTTACGCACCGGTCCATTGTGTGGGGAACGCATGACATTGATCCTTACGTGTTGTATAAGCCTGAGCATATGGCTTGACATATCTCACATTTAGCTCTTTCGTACCATAATCCGCGCAGCGCTGATGCAGTTGTGATGACAATCTAAGGGGATAATTGTGAAGGGCGGCTCGCTTACTGTCCCATTTTCAGGAAATTTGGGGAGGAATCGGATTTTGACGTTCATCCTAACAAGCACGAGGAGCGTGATGATCGTTAGGCTGGTCTTTAATAAGACTACGACCCTGGGCTTCAGCTCAATCAAGTCATGTACTCGGAAAATAGTGGATAGTTCTATACGTTGTTTGAAAAAGCCGGGTTACAGGCCTTGATGTTCATCGTGGCAGAGGTCGAGAATGGTGTATTATATCCCAATGGATGAGTTTACGTGCATGATTGAATCTGTGTTACAAGATCTTGAGTCACCGGTGGCACTGAAGAACCTACGAGAGATGAGTAGAAAGTATTACCTAGCCAGCTTAGAGAAAGGAGATCTTCTATTGGTTGTGAGGCATTTTAAGTACCATGGGTACTCGACAATCCCACTTCATTAGACACTTCACTTTGATGTTTTTAGAGTAGCTTATCCTTCAAGATTAGAGCCTCATAGTACCCTGGAAGGCCGGGCCATCTTCATCGGCCCTAATCAGACGTTTTGCCGGCCTTATGGCTCGTGCTGCAGCAGGAATCAAGCCAGACTGTATCTACTTCACACATGACATTTCCTGCAATAATGTTCATGCTCGGGTTCATTGGGGTCATGATACCGGAGTATTTATCGTGGATGACGGCTTCATAAGCCCTTGCTATCCTTATAAAGATGCTGAACAAGAGCAGAGAATCTCAATCTTCAATGCCCTCTTTTGGCTTGCTCCATTTCCGGAGTCTATCATTTAACTCGGCCCAGAAATTCGACGATAGTGAATTTACCATAGAGGGTTAGAAATCTATTCATTGATTTAATTTCAGTCTTTAGAATGTTATTAAATGTGAGCTACTACACATTTCAAGTGATTTAATCTATATGTTATGGATTCCCCCATTGAATATCAAGTCTATTAGATCCCACGATATAATCTGCAAAAAAACTTTTCAAAAACGTTATGCATCCTGAACGCGTATCAAACGATACAATCTGTTTATCATTATTACCGAGTACCATATAGATCAATTTGTCATCCTTTGGGTGCATGCCAGTCACTACGGCTGTCCTAGATATTCGCCCTTGTCTGGTCGTTTTCACATTTCCTTTGAACGATGAACCTTGAGAACTTTTCTCCCACCTGAGACTCTGAGAGGCACTTTATGAAGATCCCTCTTCCAAATTTCCAAACGGAGTCGAATAGTCCTTCCAACTATAAGGTACTCTAAGTCACAATAATCGCCAGGAACACATATCATGAACTACTTCCTCGAAGACTCTTGCAAATACCCTAAACTGCCTGGTGATAGTGGTAGAGCTCTCCCCTCAAGTGTAACATCGCTAGTCGCGTTAACACTAAACGGATCAAATGCTCCAAAAAATATGCTATAATGAACACAGACCATCCCATTACTAACAGCAACCCTTATATTCTTATCTTCGGCGTAGTCAAAAGACCCATCAACAACAAGTTCCCTAGCAACTGCGACACTCAGATCTATATGTTTCCATTCCCCAATCTGTGAACAAAATACTACCATTGCGAAAATTAGGGTAGTAGGAAACTCATCAAAAATGTTATTGATGAATTTGTTCAAAGAGAAACCAGTAAGAACTACTGCAACTCTAAATTTGTAATCTGTGGTGAAACCATGTGGTTGTTCGCATACGAAAGTGGCCCATGATCGATACCTCCTTTTGGGGTGATCATGTTAAACTTTGGAACTACATTTTCGTAATTAATGTTTGAATCCTTAATTTTCTTAATTCTTGTTTCTTCCTTACATTCATACATATGGTAGCACCTTTTGCTATTTATAGAATGGTATGTCGGCTATCATAGCTTAACCGACATATTTTTCACATTCTTGTAGCTTCTAACTTAATCTTCCTTCTTTCTAATTGTTACACAATTTTAGAACATTTTCTAACTCTTGCATTAACAGTTTTTAAAGAAACTGATTATGAAAAATATTAACACACCTTGAAAAATTTGGCCAAAATAACCATACACCAAAACTTTTTACCAAATTGACCATTTTCTATTTATAAGAAAACGCTTAAATAAATAATAAGAATTCTGGCTTGGTAGCTATTGCAAGAGAAAAAATAATGACCACTGATTTCTGTAAATAAATCTTAGCCATCTAATTTTGTGAATAGCTATTCGTCGCCCACTGTATTACTAATATCGCCCGTCACATTCCCAAAATGCCCTTTTTAGTTTATATTCTTTAAACTCAATCCTTGCGTCCTATACTGCGATACTCCTCTCTCCATGCAACACAATCAATTCTCTGGCAAACAATAACCCACCATAACACAACGCCCGTATCCATTAGGATTAGACACTAACCCATCATATTGATCGCTCAAATTGAATTCCACCACCAAACTCTGCATTATGGTGCCCTTAACTTACTTGTGCCGATTACAATTGCATCAAGTTTAATTTGGAACCTGTTGACAATGTTTCTGGGAAAGATTGATAATAAATATTTGACATCTTTTGTTATCTTTTACTATGTATCGTTAAAATAATTAAATTTTGAACATGCTATGACAATGTTAATATATTATTGGTGTCTACTATCATTCAACGTGGTGGTGCCCTCTTGATGACTTCGTTCATCATTATTTCTCAGTTTAGCCATTATTATGGCCTTATGAGGTGATCGGGTGTTGTTGAAGATTTGGGGTGTGTTTGGCCAAGTTTCTGAAGTGTTTCTGGGTCTTAGAAACTGAAAATTGGCCAAACACCCAAAATTGAGAAACTGTTTCTGGTTTTTGAGAAGCACTTATAGTGTAAATTTGTTCTTCAGAAGTAGAAGCTCCAATTTGTGGCTTCTCCTCCAGAAACTGTTTCTCAGAAACTGTTTCTGAGAAGTAGTTCTGCAAAAGTTGGAGCTTGGCCAAACAGGCCCTTGAAACTGCGTTTGAGAGAATGATGTAAGATGGAAAATTGGAAGGATGAAGGAAGGGTAAATTAGGAAATTAAAAAAGTTGGAAAAATACGGGCGATATTTGTAATATATGGGCGACGAATAATTTTTCCCTATTTCCTTCCCACCTCCCTCATCAGCAACCTCTCGGCCGCCGGAGCCAGCGTTGACCAAGAAAGCAAGGGTCGCAGCCACTACCTCACAGCCTAAAGCCCTAAATTTGTACGTCCAAAACCATGGTGCGATTGATTTTCGTAAATAACCAACCAATCATCGTAATAAGTGTAGTTCAAACAACCAGAAACAGTGGAAATGAGCGTGACCGCGCGATGTTCGATAGTGAGTCGGATTCGCCGAAAGTCGACGATTAGAATGGCGGTGAAGAGGTAAGGGAGTCATGGGATTAGCGGCGGAAGAGTGGCGACTATAAATGCGCGCTTGTGGAATCTTTCGTACGATGGGGAAGGGATTGCGGTTGTTACCGTGGGTTAGCCGGCAACGGGGCGAGTCTAGTGATGGCAGATATAGCTAGTATAATAGTGATTGGTACAAGTGACGGCTGTGGTGGAAGAGTTAGTGAGTGGTTCTTAAGGGGGATGGGGAGGAGAGAGAAATTGAAAGGGTGGGGATGGGTTCATTATTTATTATATTTTCGGCAAACTCACATGGTGGTTCCGAACGGAATGAGATCCCCTAGAATTTTAATATAACTCCACTAGGTAGGGTTCAAGAGATCTGAGCCATGTATTTAATATCAAGGGCTAAGATAAGAGTGTCCCACCAAAAGAAATTAAATAAGCAAATACCACATCTTTTTCTTTTTTCTCAAATTTCCCACCCACGTATAAACCCATCTCCACTTCTACCCCTTCACACCTTCATCTTGGTGGCCAGACCTCCATTAAAGCCCCAACCTTGAACCTCCTACATCATCAAAGTTTGAAGATCATCATCAACACTTTACTTGCATGCATCCAAGTTTATCAAATCTGCATCGCTGCCCATCGTTGTCGATCGGAACTCCATCGCCGGGGCAAGATTTCATGATTGCGGGATCATCTTTGTTGCCGTCTCACACACCGGAGAAGGGTTTAGGGGTCCATTTACCGCTGCGCCGGGAAACGGAACCCTAAACACTTTCTTCGGGCACTTTAGGATGAGTAAGTTTTATTAAGGGTTCACCCACCCCGACATAGGGTGTCCATTGGTTTCGACGGCGAAGCCGTCGAATAATTTTGGGTGGTTTACGGCCGATCTGAGATAGGCGGGCCCACGCAGTGGAGAAGAAGGGGGATAGAGGTGGTGGTTATCGTGGTTGCAGTGGGGAAGGGGATGAGTTTTTGTTAATTTGGTTTTTTTAATTTTTTTTTATTTTATGATTTGGTGTGGTAGCTTTATTTAAGAAGTGAATAAAGTGGGCTTATTGGGACCTTAGATTTAGAATAAACGGCTAGGATTTCAACTCTACCCGGTAGAGTTCCTTGTAACTCTAGAGGATCCGGACCCGTTCTGAACTATATCAGAACGCGATTTATGCCCCTACTTGTGAAACTTGTACAATCCGTTGCCCCTAAAGTTTACCCTTGCCGGCACATGGGGCCCCTATTTCCTAACTATGTTAACTTTTGAATGTTGAACAATGATTTGACATATAATTAGTGAAAATTAATCAAATCTTTTGTAATTAATAACTAATAAATATAATAAAAAAACAAACATTTTTTTTAAAAAAAAAAAAATCAAAACTTTTTCAACTCTCCTCAACTTCCCAGCCACCGACCCCACCGCCCAACACCACTGTCGACCACCCCACCACCTCCCCTTTCCCCACCTTCACCACTACTGGACTGCACATGGCGGTGCGAGACCAATAGGCTAGCCATTGTGGGTGGGGGGGGGGGGGGGTCCAAAACCACCCCAGTAAACCCCTTACTTAATTATCTCTCCCATCAATTGTTGAATATCCACTACCATTTTGCTCGACCCAGCCACCTCAACCATCGATATAGCCGCGACCTTCTCTGATGGCGGTGGTGGATGTTAAAGCAAAAAATTAACACGTAAATTCACGGGGCCCAAAACTAGTTGATTAATTAATTTTGTCAAGTAAGAAGCGCTTCTTGAGCAACCAGGTAAAAAGCTTGATCACAACGCTCCCACCGAAGAAGCCAACCTGCCGCTCCCCTTAAAGGACCTAAACCCCTGCCTAGTTAGGGTACGTGTAGACCCGTAAAACAGGTTGGGCGGGCGGGTTTCGGGTTCGGGTCAATATAGGTTCGGGTTGGGTTACGGGTTGACCAGCGGGTCGAAAATAAATAATTGCGCCTTTTTTGTCGGTAAATTTCAACATTAATTTATTTTATTCTTATTTTCCATTTATTTTAGATGTTATATTTTATGAAAATAATGATTTTATTATAGGTATGTCTTATAAAAGAAAATTAATTTCTTTCAAAAAAACAAAAAAACAAAAAAATTAATTAAAAATTAATTAATATTAATCGTTTTATATGGAGTATTTATTATTGAAATATTTTTTTACTAAATATATTTGACCCAATGGGTTGACCCGATCGGGTCGGGTCTTGACCCTGACATTTCGGGTCAATTTTGGGTGCTTTTCGTGTTCGGGTTGAAAAAATCCGGGTTTCTTGGGTCGGGTCTCGGGCGATTTTTCGTGTCGGGTTAATTTCTTACAGGTCTAGCGTCTAGGTACGTGGGTGCGAGCCGTTTGAACGTGAAAGTCACATCTCACGAGTCATGAAGGACCCAACCTCAGTATATACCGTAGTCAGTAGTAGACTCACAACTCACAAGTCACAAGTCACATGAGAGGAGAGAGAAACTCCCGAAAACCAAGCTCAGCTCTGCTTTAATTAATTAATTAATTAATTAATTAATTAAATTTCTCCTCAACTTGCAGTTTACTCTCTCTCTTCTCTCTCTTGTCTCCTGCCCTCTTTGGCTTTGTCGATCTCACCGCACTCTCTCAACGACAACATATAAACTCAACACACACTCTCTCTCTCTCTCTCTTACCCAAACCAAACACAACTCTCTTCTTCTTCTTCTTCATCTCACTTTTGTGTGTGTGCATGTCTAGGTGAAACAAAAACAAGATTTAATTAATTAATTAATTAATTACTAGAATTTTATTTTTTTAAGGAAAGAGAGAAAAGAGAAGAGAAGAGAAGAGAGAGAAAATGTCGTCGTCAAATCCCAGAAGTGTGGAAGAGATCTTCAAGGATTTCAGCGCTCGCCGTGCTGCTATTGTTCGCGCTCTTACTTCTGGTAATTTTTCTTTATTTATTTATTCTTGGAATTCTTAAATTCTGATTTCTGGGTATTTTTCGGAACTGATTTTTGTGATCTGGGTCTCTTTTATTTTTTCTCTAGATGTTGACGAATTCTACGGACTCTGCGATCCCGGTATGTTGTTTTAATAATTTGTTGTTGTTGTTGTAATTTTGTTGGATTGAATTGTTAATTGTGGGAAGTGGAGTTTCCTGATTTAGCTGTTTTTTATTAATTGAACGGATTTATAAACCCCCAATTCTGGGTCTCTATTGGTTGTTGTCCGACTTGTCCTTGAAGTTTCCGCTGTTTCGTTTGTGATAATGTTTCTTGTAATTCGGTGTCGTCTTTGTGGGTGTTGTTTGTTTGTTTGGTTGTTGTTGTGTTTCTGTCACTTGTTCACTGTAGAGTGGTTGATTTCGGAGCTGTTTTTAGTGGGTTAAATCGTAATGTTGGTCGAATTTGAATGTTTAGTGGCCCAACTTGTCATGGAAGGAAACCAGAGAGAATCCGAGTAGTCGAATTTCAAGAAGGTTAAGGTTTGAGTGAAGCTTAGCTTTGCGTATGTCATATTAGTGTGCTTTTAAGCATTGGTAAGGCAAAATCTGTATAGTCGAAAGCTAGCTGTGTGTAAATTGTAAGTGATATAATTGTATGATTTTTTTTACTTCTCTCATCAACTACTTTTGAATAAGAATGCAAGATTTGAGCTTTGACTAAATGTTTGCAAGTCATTAGATTTTGATTATTGGCGTTAATTGGTGTATGCTCGTAGTTGTTCGATTTTAGATGATGCGCCTCACTTTTGTTTTTTTTGTTGTTGTATCTCTATGGGATTTAGAGAAGGAGAACTTGTGCTTGTATGGGCATCCAAATGAAGCTTGGGAAGTTAATCTTCCTGCAGAGGAAGTCCCACCCGAGCTTCCAGAGCCAGCTCTCGGGATCAATTTTGCTAGAGATGGAATGAATAGGAGGGATTGGCTTTCTCTGGTTGCTGTACATAGTGATTGTTGGTTGTTATCTGTGGCTTTCTATTTTGGCGCCCGTCTTAACCGCAATGAGAGGTATATCTTTGTTGTTTTATTTGGGATATGTTATTTGTTCCCGGTTGTGTTGATGAAATACCACTGGTTAACCTTCCTTTTATATAGTGAATGCTCATTTTTTTTAATCTGATGCCATCTCATGTGTCCTGTGAAGGTTCTTGTTTTGCCTGTTGCCACTTTTACAGATACCTGTTGCAACTTCTCATGCTTTGTGCGGTCTACTATTCTCATGCTTCTGCTCCTTATCTTTACATGTCACCATCGTAACCCCGTCTCTAGGTCTGCAGAATGTCATAACTTGTCATTCTCATATAATGATAGTCATATTTGACAATTATCAACACGACAACACTGCTTGTTATTTTATTTTATTTTATTTTATTTTTTTTTTGTGAGAAATTCAGTGTTAGACCAAGATATTATCAATAGACCTTTAAAATGCACCTTCCTGGTGATAGAGGGTTCGAAATTTGTTCAAATCATGATTTGATGTTGTGGTTCTGCTAAACCTGATGTTTGAATTGAAATTATATGATTGAAACAAAGAAGAAAGAGTGGGATCTAGTTATGTGTCTTTGCTGAAGTGATTTTGCAGGCTCCATGTGGGAACCCCATGTTTGTTCAACTCTGTAGATAAGCTTTTCAGTCCTCTTTGTTTGTGGGTCTTTTTCTCCTTTGGAGTTGGCCGACTGCTACTTTACAACTTGTCTATCTTGACTCCGAATTGACATGCACTCTTACAAATTTAGAAGCCACTCTGCACTCGTCATTTTGCTGCGCTTGTGGGGAAGTAATGACTTTGAAGGATCCAATTTTTGTTCTCCAATTAGGATGTTGTAGAGGAGGGGACTGTGCCTTTGTTCTGTTATTGCTAATTGTTAGAAGTGTGATTTGCACTTTGCACGCATTGTGCTTCCTTGCAAAGAGCTAATGATGGGTGATGCTGGTGCATCTTATCTCTCCGTTTGTTTTGGCACTGAATGGAGTTTAAGAGATGTTCAGTGAGCTCTTTAAGGTTCTTTCTTTTTACCTATCATTTATTTCTTGCTGGGAAACAATAGGAACCTTACTAGATAAGAAAGAAGAGAGAGTGCAACTAGTTGAATGCAGATAAGCTTTGTCATAAGGGTTAGTTGAGGTATGATCTTATAGTGAGGATTGAGGAAGGCATTTCAGAGCCCCATTCATAGAGACCTATCAGATTTTAAGATTCGCTATCAATCTTGGGATCAGTAGGATTGACCAACTTAGTCTTTGCAGGTTTAGAATAGATAAGATCTCCTCTCTTTTATCACTATGGTTGACTGAGTGAATACCCAACTCCTTCACTTGTTTTATGGTGCATGAAGGATGATTCAGTATAGGTGTCCTCAGTCCTCACCAAGAGGATCTCCAGTTCCAGCAGGTATGAAATGTGAATAGCCAACTCCTTCACTTGTTTTATGGTGCATGAAGGATGATTCAGTATAGGTGTCCTCAGTCCTCACCAAGAGGATCTCCAGTTCCAGCAGGTATGAAATGTGAATAGCCAACAACTATCCTTGGAAACCAATTGTTGAAGATTTTGGATCATGAAATCCCTGATTCATTTGTTCATCCTCAGCAAAAGCTTATCTCACATTATGTTGCGACTTGCGAGTTAGAAAGTACCCCTCACATGAGCTCAAATAACATTTAGAATGCTACGAGGAACAAAGTTTAGAACTGAGAGTGTTACACCACAGTATCTGGGAATCAGACTATTCATTAAAAGCTACAAAACCCTATGAAGGCTTTAATTTTGAGGTGGGACAACAGGATTTGGTTCCTTGGTACTCAGTATGAGTTGTTGTAGGCACTGTCTGAACTTTGATATAGATAATTAGATCCATATCTCTTGGAGGCCTTGCTCTTGTTATGGACGAGAGGTTTTATTGTGGATAGATTTTTGTAGGATAGTAGAGCCAGTCAAAAAGTTTTCTAAAGCTCTGATTTATAGTGCCCTCTGATTTGGAAAAGACTCGAGTTGCGTATGTCAAAAAAACTGGGAAATGTAGGAAGTCAAACTTAATTAACAAGATTTTTTTACTATAAATGGTGATAGTGTGCATTTATTGTCGTAACATCTTATCAACTGTTCTTTTCTGCTTTTCTAAGATCCTGCATTTTACTGTGACAGTAGGCAGCAAGCATGACAATCTGGCCCTGATCTTGAGTTTTATGTCAAAACTGTTTCAACTGTTGTAGGTTTCATCCATCAAGTGCCAGTTCTAGTTCCGTGACCCTTCTTTAGTATTCTTCCTGAACTGCCTGACATTCCATAATCCATATAGCCATAATGAATCATCCACAGCCAGATAGATTAATCCTTCATACTTTGTCTGTATCTCTTTGATGCCGTCACCCTTTCTCGTTAGGCTGACACAATGAAGTCCCAACTCTCCTATGATCTTCCATTGACAATATGAGGAAACGTTTTGTAATTTGTTAAATAAAGATAATGACTTTCTGTGGAAGGATGATGCCTGTAGACTAATATTTCCTGAAGTCAAATATCACTGAACTTCTTAGTAGTCCTGTCTCAGCATAGGATAGGACTGGAGGAGCTGAAACCGAATGAACTTTTTTTTCTCTGTTTTGTCTGGTTGGGCCTCTTTGGCAAGTGTTGGTAAAGAGCTAAAGACTCTTAGGGTCTCTATTTGTACCTTTTTTTCTTGGTTAATCCCTCAGCCCCTAAAATGTTGACCTTTTTTTCTTTTTGGAAAGAAGGGAGGTAATTACTCTGCCCCTCTATACTTGCGTTACTTCATGAGAAGATGACAATGATTTGTACCTATTTGATTACCTTTGCGAGTCTCACACTTATGTCAATCCACCTGGAGCTATTGGTTTTATCACTGTGTCTTCACCATATCACTTTTCTATATAAATTTGAGTCCAAAGTCTGATGTTTTGGGCTGTGAGGGGGGGAGGGTTTGTGTCATTGAAATTGAGGCTGTGCATACAATGTGGAATTTGTTGTGAAAATACAAAAAAAAAAATTCTCTTGATGTTGGGGAGCCTAATTGCACTTTGAACTTTGTTCATGGACATGCAATGCTGAAAAAGAGCTGCCATAACCTTCTGTTAGGATCCTGCCCCTGTGGGTTTTCACTGTGTTGAATGAAATCTAGTGAATGATTGAATGAAACAAACAACAAAGGCAATACATATAAGGATCAGAATTTAGATGAACGGGAAAAGAGATGATGTGATAGTTGGCTCCAAGCATTGCAAGGGTTGTCTTTCACTTGTTATGTGGTACTCCTTAGCGATTCAAGGCTTGAAAAACTACTCACACCCCCATGTTAGCTGCATATACTGTCACAAGATGGACATGTATTCTATTTTGAATCTAATGCTAATCCTGTATCAAAATGATATCTTCTGAGTTATTTTATTGTTTTGTGTCAGGAAGCGCTTATTCAGTATGATAAATGAACTGCCCACAGTATTTGAGGTTGTAACAGAGAAGAAGCCGTTGAAAGACAAACCTAGTGTGGATAGTGGTAGCAAATCCCGAGGTAGCGCCAAGGTGAGATAGATAGCAGAAGTTTCCAGATTGCATTTCCTTGTTTAGAATGCACAGAAAATATCATCATTTATCATGCCACATACTGTTTGCGTGTAGTTCAGTCTCACCTCACATATTATCATGAACAATGAACAAAAGAAAAAATGGTAAAAAAGAGCCTATTGTCATATAGAGCTATGCCTTTTCATGTGAACATTGTGTATTGGATACATTTTTAGATTTGAAAATTGATAATTGCATGGCGCCATGGCCTCCCTGTTACCTGATTGTAGCTACCAGAGAGGTATGCTAATGTTAGCACACAACAGTCTTGCAGTTTGTGTTTGAAATATATGAGAGCTGCAACTCTCTCTCCCTTGATGATTGACTCACAGCTTTTTGGTTGATGTTTCTTCGTACTTTCTTTCATTCTCCCACATGTACCACCTTCGTTAAAGTTGATAAATTTCTTCTTCATAAATGAATTTTGGAAATTGCTGGAAAATTTTCCAGGTTTTGTTCTCCAAAAAATATATTTGAGCAGTGCAATATGATGGTCCCTGTTCTGAAGATTTGCATTGAATTATTCATTTTCTTCTCTGTGCTTGAATCTCTTTTAACAATGGTCAGGCAAAACTCTTGGTTCAGGTCTTGTTTTTGTTAGTAAACCTTGTTCTTAGATTATGTTCTCATTTGTAGGATGCAGTGTTATCAGTTGCAAATGGACTGGTGCTCCGACTTCAGTAGTGGGATTAAAAACGGGACCTGATTTGAGGGATGGGAATTTCGTTGGGGGATTAAAAAAGGGACCTGATTTTAATTGATTTTAAGGAGGAGCAATTGGCTTCCCTACGTGGTGTCTTTACCACTCTCATAGATCTCTTATTAAATTGGTGGTTCTGGGGTTGTATCTTTTCTACTGATAATTGTCTCAAGGAAATTTCTTAGTCTGTGTTACCCTTAAATTTCTTAGTCTGTGTTACCCTTATACAACAGAGCTCCGGACTTGAACATTTCTACCCTCCAGTCGTTTTAATTTGGTCAAAATTTTTGCGACTAATTTTCTGTTAGATATATTGTATTAAGAGCAAAAGGTAGATGTTTTAGGGGGGGGGGGAGAAGTGGTAGTCCTGTAGTGTATTTTCAAGATAAGTGAAATCAAAAGACTCTAAAAGTTGGTTTTTACGAGCTTTTTATTTATTTTGAGGATTAAAGCATTCATGTATTCTGCAGAGATCAAGTGATGGACAGGTGAAAAGCACTCCGAAGCCTGCTGAGGAGGGGTTTGAGGATGATGAAGATGAGCAGGGAGAAACACTGTGTGGCAGCTGTGGTGGGAATTACAGTGCTGATGAATTTTGGATATGCTGTGACATCTGTGAGAGATGGTTCCATGGCAAGTGTGTGAAGATAACTCCAGCTAAGGCAGAGAACATCAAGCAGTACAAATGCCCATCTTGCAGCGTGAAGAAGCCTGGCCGTAGTAGCCACTGAGGTCTGCCACTGTTACAATGATTGGAAAGTTTTACTACTGTTGATGGCTGACATAGTATAGCAATACCTACCGTGAAGCTTGGGATTGTACCTAATATGTTTTCGGTTGATCTTTGTTTATACAGCCACTGCTTTCTTAAAGTGACCAGGTTTTTTTCCTGGAATTCTCCTTGTACTTTCTTGTATCAGATAGTGTGGTTTATGATTAAGGTAGTCGTAACTGTAATGAGATCGTCTTCTTCATTCTGAGAGTCTCGTATGTTCTGTATTCTTATCAGTCCATTCTAGGGCGATTTTCTTAAACAAAAATGTTTAGTTCCTTTAATGATATTGAAGACAGGAAATCAATAAAGTTGTACTGTACTGCAAGTCAGCAAGACAGAAAGGGCTTCAAAGAGCCAACCAGTGGCTTTTCCAATGGGTAAATCACCTTTAGCTTGAAGGATAGGTTTTCTGGTACTCTGACTACGCTTTTTGAAAATGAGGAGGTCACTGCAACGCGTTGCCAGATGAGAACTAGTGTTGCTATTGATAGCAAACCACTGGCTGTGTATGTGAAGGTTGTCTGAGTCGAATTCTGGCAGTTCGTTGGTGTCGGGGATGATTGTGGTTCCTTGAGGCTTGAAGCAAGCATCAACATCGGAGGAGCCCCCAGTCGGTCTACAGACCACACTTTGGGAGTTACCAGAAAAAGTGAAGAGGAATACACTTATTTACGAGGCTTTTTATCTTTCATTTATTTTATTTTTTTGAAACGGAAACTGGAATACTTCATTAAGACTACGTGACTGCGGCAACGAAATCCGCAGCCACTAGATCAAGTACATTTGAAGGGCCTGTGTCGACCCAGACCCTGGTAACATAGTCTATAGGGTTTAAGTGGGCGACAAAGTGAGCCACCTTATTCCCTAATCTACGCACATGACTAAAGAGACACGACTCAAACTTACAAGAAAACTGATAAACATCAAAAACCGAAAGACCAAAATAACTAGACACAAAAGACTTAGACTGAAGGGCATTAATTAGCTGAAGAGAGTCTGACACTAGGATAATGCTCCGCGCCCCCTGCTGCCATGCCTGCTGTAAACCCAGTAACGCCGCCTTGGCCTCTACCACATTTGGGTCCCATCTATCTTGTACCTGCCTGCATACTACACGCGTCACCTCCCCCTCGCTCCCCCGTATAACCACCCCCATGCCCGAACCCGACTCCCCCAGCGTCGCACCATCCACGTTGATTTTGAAGACACCTGACGGCGGCGGTTTCCATTCCTCACCCCCACCCTCATTTGCCTTCCGTCCCTCCCCACCCTCCCCTGCCTCTACAGCTTCTTTGAACGCCCTCAGGAAACTGTTAGCTCGATCCACAATTCCCGTCGGCTCTACCAACTTCCCGTCGTGCACCCACTCATTGCGAGCATTCCATATCGCCCACGCCACCACAGCTAGAAACTCCACGGCCTCCCTAGAGCTCTCACACCACAACGTAACCAAGTCAGCCCCCGACTTACACCCCTCCCAATCCTCTATTTCCTCTCCAGCCACCTCCCAAACACCTGCAACAGTCGGACAAAAAACCAAGGCATGTATCTCGTCCTCCCCAGCAAACCCACACCTAGGACAAGTAACATCAGCAGACACAATTCGCCTTTGAATATTCCCTTTCGTCAGTAACGCCCCACTACACAGCCGCCAAACGAAAGATTTAATCTTTGGCGGCACCACAAGACTCCAAATCCGGTCCCAAAGCTTAGTCCCTACCCCACCCGAACTTCCTTCCTCGCAGCCCCCAGCAATCCTTAACCTGTTACGCACAAAGTGGTAGCCCGACTTCACTGTGTACTCCCCACTTTCATTGTAGTGCCACACTAATTTGTCAGGTTGCGAAGTCTCAGCAATCGGTATGCTAAGAATCTCATCCGCCTCAAAGTCTAACAACCTCTCCCTCACAACGTCCCTCCTCCACTCTCTTCTCTCGTCATCTATCCAATCCGCGACGAAACAGTCCTCTCCTCCTCCCCTCGGAGAAACAAGTCTGAAGGTTGGCCCTTTTCGCGTCCAACAATCACTCCAGGCCCGAACACTCTTGCCGTCCCCAATCCGCCACCTACAGCCCTCCCTAAGAAAATCCTTAACCCCGACTATACTCCTCCATGCATAACTAGGGTGATGTCCTAGTTCCGCCTCCATGAAGCTGTTATTTGGGAAGTACCGAACCTTCAATAATCTACTCGCCAAAGTCTCCGGATTCATAAGGATTCTCCAAGCTTGCTTCATGAGCATAGCCTCATTGAACGCCTCAATATGCCGAAAGCCTACACCCCCCTCTCCCTTAGCCCTACACAATTTATCCCACGCCACCCAATGGATCTTCCTTTCACCATCTTTCGCACCCCACCAGAAACGAGCAACAAGCGAATTGATTTCATTGCACAGGCTTGACGGAATTTTGAATAACCCCATGTGATAGGTAGGGATCGCTTGGGCCACAGCCTTAATTAGGACCTCTCTACCTGCAAAGGAAACAAGATTCCGCTTCCACCCCTTCAACTTTTTCCATACTCGATCCTTGATCGTACGGAAGGCTGCACATCTATTCCTTCCTACGACCCCTGGCAGGCCCAAATAGCGGTGGTGAACATCCACAATTGTCGCCTCCAGCAACCCCGCCAACCTAACTCTCTCCGCCTCCCCAACATTCGCACTGAACGAAACCTCCGATTTCTGGAGGTTCACCCGCTGCCCCGAAGCATTCTCGTATACGCGGATAATATCACGAACACAATGGACCTCTCTATCCCTCGCCCTACAGAATATGATGCTGTCGTCTGCAAAAAAGAGATGAGAGATTGTCGGCGCACGTCTACATATGCGGACCCCATAGAGCGCTTTCCTCCCAATTGCCTTTGCTACAAGACCCGAAAGAGCTTCTGCACACAAAATGAACAAATAAGGGGAAATAGGATCCCCTTGGCGTAACCCTCGCTGCGGAATAAAAGGCCGCGAAGGCACCCCATTGATAAGTACAGATGACTCCACCGTAGCAATACAACGCATGATCATCGCTCTCCACTTCGCACAAAAACCCATCCTCTCCATAACCGCATCGAGAAAGGCCCACTCCACCCTATCGTAAGCCTTACTCATATCTAACTTAAACCCAAGGTACCCTGCATTCCCGCCATGATGGGTTCGCATGTAGTGGAATACCTCGAAAGCCAAAAGCGCATTATCAGTGATGAGGCGCCCCGGAGTAAAAGCACTTTGGGCTTCCGATACAATACATGGCAGGAAAGTCTTCATACGATTCGCCAGGACCTTTGACACCACTTTGTACAGAACGTTACATAAGCTTATGGGTCGAAACTCCGTCATTTTCGTCGGCTTATTAACCTTTGGGATAAGTACAATATTCGTCTTGTTCACCACATTCATCGGACAATCGCCCTCTATTAACGCAGCAACGTACTTAGAAACATCGTCCCCCACAATATGCCAAAACTTTTGGAAGAAATTGGCATTCATTCCATCAGGACCGGGAGCCTTACTCGGGCTCATTTGATGTAACGCCTCCCATACTTCACCAGCACTAACAGGCCCTGTTAAGCTCTCGTTCATGGCCTCTGTCACCCGCAACTCCACTCCTTCCAGCGCCTGATCAACCCCGTGTATCGCAGAGTTTGTGAAAAGCTCCTGAAAATACGAGCAGGCTACCTCGCTAACCTTCTCGAGCCCCTCCACCCATACACCATCAGAATCTCGTAACCTCACAATCTCATTCCTTCTCCGCCGCATCGAAGCCTTCATGTGGAAAAACTTCGTATTTCTATCACCCTCAACAAAATTGGAGGCTCTTGACCGTTGTCTCCAATAAATCTCTTCTTTCACCATTAGATCATCCATCAACTCGCACACTTCTTTTCTTTCCTCCACCACCTCCACACTGGGCGCACACCCATTTAAGAAAACTAGCCGCTTCCGAGCCTCCTCTAGTCGTCTCGAAACATCTCCGAACTCCACTTTACTCCACTGCCAAAGCTCCCTACTCACCCGTTGAAGCTTCGTCAAAGTATCACCCCCATCTGCACCATTCTCCCCACCACCCCAGGCATCTCGAACAACCGTCGCACAATCCGAAGAAGTCACCCACATGTCTTCAAACTTGAACAGCCGTTTCCTTCTAGTTTCCACCACAAATTGCTTGAGCATGATAGGGCAATGATCGGATCGATCACGCTCTAAATGATAAACCGCGACCTGCGGATTCATAATAATCCATTCCATAGAAGCTACAGCTCTGTCCAGCCTCTCGAAAACATCATTAGGCTCCGCGCGCTTGTTCCACCAAGTGAAAGTGTTCCCATTAAAACCCAGGTCTTTAAGTAAACAATCGTCCAGAGCCTCCCGAAACTCCTCCAACTCCCGCGGGTGCCTAGGAGGTCCACCCTTCTTCTCCTCATTAAAAAGGATTTGATTAAAGTCCCCCGCAACCAACCATGGTAGAGATGACACACCACGAATATCCCTCAGCAAATCCCACGAGAGATATTTCTCATCCCTCTCTGCCCACCCATAAAACGCTGTCAATCTCCACTTCTCAGTACAAAACAAGCCCACCACCTCCACATCAATGTGATGTGCAGAATGGCCTAGCAACACCACCTCAACGCCTTCCTTCCAAAGAATAGCCAGCCCTCCACTTCTCCCCATTGAATCAGCATAGACACCCGAAAAATCCTGCAATCTGTCAGTCACCAGGTCCATTTCGGGACCACTCAGCTTCGTTTCAACAAGGACCATCACCTCTGGCTTCTCCCTCCGCAGCAGCTTGCGCAAGCTTCCAACTGCCGGGGCGCTGCCCAGACCCCGGCAGTTGTAAACTAGCAGACTCATTGTGTCCGGCGGGATTGCTCCGAAGCAATCTCCGCCGATATCGAATTAAGTGAATTTTGTTCATCAGTATCACCCTCGCTATGTGGATCCTCTGCTCTCGACTTCTTCACACCCGAATGCGCCCCCTCCTCACCATCGATTTCCATGAAAACGTCCTTCCTCTTACCCCCTTCTGTCGCCTTCTTTCCACTACCCACCTTCGATTTGTCTCGAGCCACTCTATGAAACTTGCGTGGGATATACTCCCCCTCCTTTTTACCCATGGCAAACTTAAGCTCACCAAGACCTACCAGACTCTCTTGTCTCTCTACCACCCCAGTAAAACCATCATCTTTTTCCCCCTTGCCCTGCTTATCACACCCTGCCTTCTCCTTAACTCCCTCACCACCATTCCCAGCAAAAACCCCTCTTTCCCCAGCAACAGACCCCCCTACCACTAGATTGGTTAGGGAGTTTTGCTCCATAACCCTCCTAGTAGCCTCAGGCTCGACAGTTGCCTTAGGAGTAGTAACCCCCACACTCGGAACCCTTTCAATCCTCACCACAGCCCCTTGTCCATCGTTCCTCTCCTCACCAAACACCAACTTCCTTGCCGAAACAGCAGGAAGTTTACTCCTACTCTCCTCAAAGCATTTATACTCCTCCATTTGAGGTCCTCTTCCCCGCCTCGGCGACGCCTTCAACCATTCACCCCACTTCCTCTTCTCTGACAACTCCTCCTCAGCTACATATAAACAGTCCCTTTCTGTATGGTCTAGTCTACCACAAACAAAACAAAAGTGTGGCAGACGCTCATACTTGATCCTAATCCAACACTCCACCCCCTGTTTATCTAGAGCTTTGATCGAACACCGGAGTGGCTTGCTTACGTCAATCAACACCTTCACCTTCCTAGAACTCTCCCAATTCACCATAGTCTCCTCCACCTCCATCACCTGACCCACCTTCGCCGCCACTAACCTAACAGCCCTCTCCGACCGACAATTAAATGGCAAATTGTAAAGTCGAATCCAAAAAGGGCATCGATCGATTTTAACCTCGCTAGGTTGCATTGAGTAATCAAAATTCATCAACAAAAGCAACTTATTCCCAAAATTCCACGGTCCCAACTTCAAAATCCTATCCCTATCACGAGCAGTTAAGAATTGAATGATAAACAACCCATTCTCTATCGGGGTAAAGGTTACCTGATTCGTAAGGCCCCACGCTTCAGCCATCGTTTTCCTCATAGCCTCAAAGTTATATGATCGAACTGTAAGGATTTTGCCCAGCAGCAGATGTCGATTATCCGTCTCATCGTCTTCATCAGCTACCTCGCCCAAATCTAAAACCCCTTCCTCAGTTTCCTCCGAAAGGGACAGAGAAGAGCATCGATTGATGAGTTCATCCGCCATTGTGATCGTAGAGAGACCTAATTTAGGAGTGAGAAATCTTCAAGAAAGAGATTTAGGAGGCTCTAACTTTCGCCTAGGGTTTTAGACGAGAGAAGAGAGTTTTTTTTTCTAACCATCTTTCATTTATTTTTGGTTTACCAAGATCTCCGAAAAAAAACCCCAATCTTCCACCATTTTCTCTCTCCTCCCACACCACCAACCACCACCCTCCCCGCCTTTCCCCCGCCGGCCACCACCCCTGTAGTCGCCCCAGAATAGTACAGCTACCACCGCCAAATCAGCGCTACCCCCTTCAACAACTTCCTCCACCATCTCCGCCCTCTTATTTCGCCCCTCTGTCTCACCTCACCGCCCTTTCATTTCCGTCCACAGAGGCGAAAATGAGAGGATGCGAAGTCAATCTGTGCGGAAAAGAGAGGCGAGGCCGGTGAATATGTTGATCGCCGGTGGTTATCAATGTCGGCGGCCAGATTTTCTATTTTCTTTTATTTTTCTTTTTATTTAAGTTTTAATCTACACCTTGATCTAGGTTGGATGGATGGATGGGATAGCTTCTCATTTCTCATGAAATTAATACTTCTCATTTAATAGATTTCCTATATACTAGTATATATATCCACTTCTTTCAACTTCCCATTCCCTGTTTCATTAAAGTAATTTGCCACCACAGTTGAGTAAAATTCGATTGAATCAGAGAACATTTGCAGAATAGGGAATTTATTGCATAGAAATCACTTGAAATACTGTAGTAGCTCATAGTTGATGACATTCTAAGGACTTACGATAAATACATCAAGTTATGTATCATACTCGTTTGATACTTTGTACGACAATTCAAGTTATGCATATATTGAATCTTCGTACAAAATTATAATGCTAAGTCTATTAGCACAACCCTGCTCAGTGCTTCCAAAACTGATCACATGACATTGGGACTCTTTGCTGAAATTGATGACAGTGAAACATTGATGAACTCTGCCTCTGGATGAACTCTTTGCTGAAATTGATGCCCAAAGAACAGCGGTGCCTAACGTGAATTCGGATTCTTTGTCGGACATCAGAGTTAACATTATCTACCGAATTGTGTCCTGCAAGAAGTCTACGCTCGATCTAAAGCAAAGATTGGTATTCGAGTTCATTGTGTTGACGCAACATGACATCGATGAACTCCGGTGTTCTAGCACTGCACGGTGTATGTAACCTCCGCAGACTTCATTCGGCTCCCCCTCGGCACCCGGACCACCGGCACCATTGGGATTGAAACTTGCACTGGATTCACTGCTGTCACGGCCCAAATCAATCGCATTATCAGACCCAAGTGAGCTGTATTGCTGTATATCCCGTCACACAAGTCATCCACCTCAACATATTTTTAGGCAAAGCTAATACAGCTTATCAAAACAAGTTCAACATTTACATCAGAAAAAGAAGTAAAAGAATTGTTCACCACAAGATACAAATATTAGGAGAAAATAGTTATGTCAGATTCTTTACCACAACCCATATCAAATACTCCCTCCGATTCAAAAAGATTTTCCTGTTTCTTTTACAGTTTTAAATTGTCATGTTACGGACTACTTGTAAACTAAATGGAAGATCCATTTGTCGTAGAATTAAATGGAATTGATAAACTGCATTTCAGAATAAAAATATGTACTAATTTTTACAATAAGTGAATGATTCACTTGATATAAAAGTAGCTCTCAACATGGCATCTCAAAACTGCAGATAGAAAGAGTAAAAACTTGTTTAATCGGAGGAAGTGCGAAAGATATATATAAAATGAGCATTGGGAAAATACACGAGCGAAACCAAATCGGAAATAGACATGAGAATTTTTGACGCAAATAACGGTTTTTTTTTTCTCTTCGAAAATGTAAATCGGAAATTAATTTGAGGAAAAATTGGAGAGAAGATAGAGTAAAGAGAAAACTATTGGCATCAAAATGAGGGAAACGTAATAACCCCTGCTGCTAACGTCTATTTTACGAAAGGTCGAAAATACCCTGCTAGGATTAAATCGAGGCTGCGAATTATAAAAATCGGATAAGATCTGAGCCATCGATTTATTTGGTTGGACGATTATCATCACTTCTTATTTCTTACCATAGGAACATTTCTTATGGAACAACATCCTATATATAAATCTAAAAAAAGGACGGTCTAAATACAACAATTAAAAGGGTTAAACGCAACAAATAAACAAAAATATATTTCCAATGTTACCCTTACAATTCATATATAAACAAAACAAAATAAAGAGTTGAGTTTTTTGTTGAAGAAATCGAAACATAGTGGATAGCAAGCTGGCATCAGTCATGGCTACTTGTTTCGATAGAATCCATGGTATTTCCTTGCTTTGAAACCCAGGTAAAGGTAACTAGGTCAATCGATGCGCCCAAAACTTTCAAGTATCTCTCACCCCGTCAACTCAATATTCCGACCCCCATTCCCACTCCGTCAAATAGAATTTCCGACCAACCTACCCATCCTGTTAACTCAAATTTCCGACCCCCTCCTCCCTAATGACATCAATATTTGACGTCATCTCTCACTGCCCAAGATCAAGACCAAACGCACAATCCGGCCAGGTTTTTGATTAAATAGTAACTGATTTATACACCTAGATGTAAGTCAGAATAGAAACCCTAGAGAAAAACAAATCACATGAAAAAGTCCCCCTTTTTTTAGCGACGGGGTAAAAAAAATACGAGAAAACGTAACCGACGTTCGACATCAGTGGAGTTGGAGGTGGTTTTAAATACTACAACAACAACAACAACAACAACAACAACAACAACAACAACAACAACCAAGCCTTATTCCCAAAATGATTTGGGGTCGGCTAACATGAATCGTAATCCAGTAACCGTCTTGTGAACGCCAAAAAATTTCGAAAACGTTGTAAACCTTTTAGAATTATTTAAACACTTTCAAAGGAAATTTAGAAAAGTCGTCAAAATAAATAAAAAGGTTAAAAATATTGCCAAAAAACATATGAATTTTGAACACAAGTTAAAAAGTTTTGGAAAAAATAGTTGGAAAAACCAAACAAGGGACAATTTATAGGTGGAAAATAGTTGAAAAATAGGTGGTTTTAAATACTACGCTGTGACAATTTTGTTTTTAAATAGTACGTCGTGACAATTTATCGTGGAGGTCAATTAATTTCTAATGTTCAATAAGGTTGCTTTATTTTTCACATATTCATAATTTGGATCATTTTCGATTATCCGTCTTTCTTTTTTGGCCATCTATATTGTACTTTGTAAGTTCGTAATGCCACATGTTTTGCAAGTTGTTACGTTCATACACACCTTATGAGTTCCGAATATCCGCATTAATGATACAAAATCAAATAAAAATGAAATAAACAGAGGATGGGTTCCGGATATACTCTTGAACAAAAACGATTACAAATTGTAGAGGAACAACAGTATCATACATTCATTAGGCAGGCCGACGAGGCAGAGTCTTTTCACTAATATTTCACATGACATTTTACAGACGTACCTCTCGAGTGCCTTTGCTACCCAAACACAAACTAAATCCAATCAGTAGCCCCTAAAATCAATGACGCGATTAAAGAATCGAGTCTGCATATATGCAAATTTGAACACCGGGTGGTATAGAAGGTGGCGGTTAAAACAAACCTAAACTATTGACTCAGCCCCTAAATTCAAAGAACCATCCTTCATGAGCTTCAAACTGAGATTATTAAATCTGCCTCTTGAATAATGTCGAGAAGCTTTTCTCCAATCTGTTCCAGTTTTCATCATTGCAACAAACTCGTCGTAGCTGATCTTCCCATCCTGCAGAGTTTTAAGTTTCAGTTCAGGTACATCAGTACATGTACACATATGTACAAGGGCAAAAGAAGGTTGACACACTCGTCATGCCAGATCGTGTGAATCAGGCTGCTTTGGGTCTATGTCGAGTATGTTAAACTCCCTATTTTTAATTTAAGTTTCTCATTCTCAGAAAAAAAGAAAAGAAAAGGATAGCTATTACCTTGTCCGTGTCCACCTCTTGGAAGATGTCATTGGCAATGTTAGCACAATCATCGAGCCCGTCTTCCATCAAGGCATTCTGTAGCTCTTCTGGTTCAATATAACCATTGGCGTCCTTATCGAAATAAGAGAAAGCTTTATGAAGGTGCTCATCATTAGCCATTCTCTGTAAATGGAGCGAAACAGCAACAAACTCTCCATAGTCCAGTGTTCCTTTTCCATATGTGTCAACCTATAGCCATTATTTAAAAGGAAAAATAAGTCCCTCAGTTAATAGAAAGTTCGAGGGGACAGACGGCGGAGAGAATAGATGAGAAAAGCATTTTCTCCCACAAACTGTTGACGTAAGGTCCTAAACTCTTAGTTACTCAAGAGGTCCAGTCTAAGAGCAAAATTTTAAATCTTGTAGAATTGTGTTGACTGTTCATTTGGCGGATTAGTCTAGTTAGGAGGACCATAGTACACTACAATAAGCAGTTGGCAACACGAAAAAGCTGATAGGCAGCAAGAGTATGGCCCCCATCTACTACAATATCCCTTGCAAGAAGCATAGAAAGGCAATCAAGAAATGTTTCCGGACAAATAGGATAAGTCTAGTTGCTAGCCATGATGATCCTAGTACAACTGTCATAGTTCAAGTCTCATGATGATGAGGTTAAGCAGTGACGTCATGGCAATACAATAGAATACGTTCTCTTAGCGAGGAAGAGAGAGCAGCAATTCATCAATCGTTAATCTCAAATAATTTAATAAGCATAACAGTTTTGGAGTAAGCATCAACTAAATGAACCAGCTATTATCTATCATCGAGCCATCAACCCATCTGCTAACTGACCCCACAAGGAAACAACTAAGAAGAGAATTGATCGCAGCTTGCAAAATCCAAGAGGTGACCAATATGTTAGTAAAAGAGAAGGTGTCTTACCGCTTCTATAAGCATCTGTACTTCAGACTCTGCAAGCAGAGACCCATATTTAAGAAGTCCTGCTTTCAGCTCTTCAACTGAAACAACTCCGTCGCCATCAGCGTCAATTTTCTGGAACAATTCCTTAATATGTTCAACTTCTTCAGCAGACAAAAATTCGGCAATGACCTGTATTTGTCACTTAAAGCTGTCAACAATGCAAACAAAACTACCAACCAGAAACCTAAGAAGTCATGAAGAAGCAAACCAACCCTCAGAGCTTTCCTCTTGAATCTATTCATCATGGCAAATTGCTTGAGCCTTGATTTTACAACATCCCCAAGAGGCACATTTGGCGCCTTTTTGGCATTTTGTAGCCATGAATGCTCTAGAAATCATGAAGGGCAATGTTATTACCAGAAGAAAACACGACTCACACAAATTAATAAAAGCATCTCGATATCACACAGGTGCAAATCTTCAATGAGGAGAAAACTAATATAGAAGCTTGGAAAAGAAAGCCATTATTTTGTTTTAAACTGTAATGGAGCTAATCAAGATGTCTCAACAAAACTGTGCATTCTTCTTACCATGTAACACATAGCTTTACTTCTCATCAGGGTCCAGTTAAAAATTACCTCAAAATGACAGAAGTAAGCTTGTGCACATTTCCCCACAAAAGGAGGGAGCCTCAAATGAGCCATTAGGAAAATGTTGTTGCAATAGAAAAGAAAAGTTGCAATCACAGATAGATCATAGATGCCAACAGGAAACTAGAGTGCATACAAAGAAAGATTAACTCATGTGCGTCATACCATAACCAGACTTGAAAACAGTAACATTCCGTGTTTTTTTCTCTCACCGTCATTATTTTTTATAAAAGCAACTGGTATGCCAGGTAACTAGAGTTTATACAAAGCAAGGATAACTCATGTGCGTCATACCATAACCAGACTTGAAACAGTCACATTCCGAGTTTTTTCTCTCGCCATCTTCATTTTATAAAAGCAACTGGTATGCCACTCATATGGATTGGTGTAACATGCTCTACATAAAATACTTCCAAGTACACTTACATGTTACTTAGTTTGGATGACAACTGTGAGTATGGGATATTTGGTAGAACACTATCGTCAAATTGGTTATTTAGGTTAAAAATCATTGGTGTCATGAGCATCCTCCTGAGTTAGTGGAAACAGTGACGCACAAAGTGGCCACTTCTTGTTTAAGCTACTCAGCCTGCTGGTGGTATTAAAAATCTCAACTGCGGACTCTTTTCTACAAATCCAAACCATCAATACTTTCCAGGCCATCTAGGGTGTCTACTATGTGCATACTGTTAATTTGCATAGCAGGTTAGAGAGCACCATTGAGATCTGCATAGCAGTTTACAATTCTTAAAATCTCTATAACTGAAGCACAAATTTCTGCGGTAGCCATTAATGGGGCCAGCCTCAAACGTAAAAGGCACTCACTAAAAAAGGCCATGGAAAGTTCCGATACATCAAATCTACACATGAGTAGCTGTAAGAATTGCTCAGTCTAGCTGTAAGGGGCCAATTCTGTCAGCCTTGAGAGAACTACCTGGCTTCTAACTGTATTAGTAGACCAACAGACCAACTTAGCAATGTGATATCCATAAGGCATCAAAATACTCCTTGTGAGTAACTGTTATAGAGAGATCTCAGAAGTCACACACTAGGTTTTGACATTGAAGACCCTAAGCTACAAACCCAACCCAACTTGATCAAGCTCACTTAATACAATGCCGCCTGCACTCAAACCCCTCTGCAGACTCCACTAAAGGGTAAATGGCATAATAGCCCACATCCATACAGAAGTTGCACAAGTACAGTACAAACCATGATAACCAAACTACCAATCCAAAAAAAACAATATCTCGTCCACAAAGTCCAGTTTTAACTTTTAAGTCAAACTTTGTGAAACTTGCACCAGAATATATCTAAGTTCTTGTGAAAGCAATGTTCTATACCTTAGGGGGAGGGGGGTTTTAATCACTCATTTTGGTTTATCAAACAAAGGTGTTCACAGCAGTACACAGAATTCGCAAAACAATGCTAAAGTTCGATTTAGAATGCCGAAGAAGTTTTCCTCTACTACATATTTAAATGCAGCTTCCCTTACCTCTCTACAAAGAACGATTTTCTGTCAGATGCTTCCCTTTGTACCCATCAAGGACGGACCGAAATAAAGGAAAAGAGTGAAACTCTAAGTCCTCTTCTGGAAAGCAGAATGTTTTTGCTTGTTCTATGAATAACTTCAAACTACAGTTATCAACTCTATCTCACAACTCAACACAGTCACCACCCATAGGCTCAGAAGATCAAACATGTCTACGTGTCTCTAAGTTTCGTTTAGATATCCCCCCAATGACATCAGTGGCATTTATTCACAAAACATATCTGAGTTTCATATTGATCTGCTAATATATTCTCAATAATATTTTGGGCAACAAGCAACCACAAACATTATGATCAAGGATTCTATTCACTACCTGAAAGGCCTTTTTGGATCAGAAATCTCAATGGTAATCTCTAAATCATTTCCTAAGTTCATCTGTTTTCTATGTCCATCTTATTTTCTACGCTCATCTTATCAAAAGTCAGATTTTGAAAAAGGATGATCCTCGGTCAATCATATAGAGAGAAGGACGGGTCTACCCCACACAACAAAATAGAAACCAAGTCGTATACAGTGGACCACATTATGCTCCTAAAATAATAAATAAGCTCAGATACAGACCACACGGAAGCAGCAATTTATAAGCAATTACCGAGTACTTGTTTTGCGGTTAATCTTTTCTTTGGGTCAGGCTCAAGCATTTGTCTGACCAAACTCTTTGCACACTCTGAAATGTTAGGCCATGGATCTCGTTTGAAATCAATTGCGCCACGTAGAATAGCCTGTGCCACCCCTTGCTCAGATTCTGCGGAAATGTGCATGTAAACAAATTCAGGGAAAGAAGTACAACACTGTGACAATTTCCTAAGGTGGTGCACAGAATGTGGCCACATGATACAAGTTCACAGTACTTCAATGCGTATAACACAACTCAATTCACATTACAAAAAAATTATGGCAAGGAGAGCAATATACCAATTACCTGCCCAAAACGGTGGAACCCCACACAACAATATATACAGAATAACACCAGCACTCCATATATCAATCTCAGGTCCATAGTTCCGCTTGAGCACTTCTGGAGCCATGTAATAGGGACTTCCCACTATTTCAGAGAACCGTTCACCTGAAAAATGGCAATATTGAGAAAACTTACAAAAGAGAGTTCACTTGTAACAAAGATTTAGACTTATCTAAGGACCATCAGATCAACCGCAAGAAAACATTAGACCTTATGTAAAGGAGGATCAGTTTCTTATGTAAGCATGTGGTCAATAGAAATGCATTGACCAACCACTACTTCGAAATATAAGAAGCATGCACAGTTTGGTGAGCCAAGATGCTATATTCCATCATATTACGAAGCCAAAGAATAGTGAGTAATTGGCTCAATGGGGAATGGAAATATGAGGTCAAGATATACCAACATACAAATTGATCTGTAACAACAATCAAATAGCAAGATTACAGCTAAAAGCTATAACCAAAATGGTGAAGTAAGTTGGGACTCGGCAACACGGAACCATAAGGCAAAAGGGTGATCACATGATAAACTTATAAAACAAACACTTGTTCATATGAAACTGAGATGTCATATTTTTCAAAATTTCCAGAAACCACAAACGATTTGCTTAGTAGTTTAATTTTCCTCGCTTTGCACAAAGGTTATGTGCCTGCGTTTGTTCTTGGCCTTGTAATGTGAGGCCGTCTTACAAGGTTTCATAAGATGATGTGTCGACCATTCAATGAAAATGACACTAAGAAACATAGTGAAGCTATCCATCCAAAACCTCAGAAAACCTATGGAAAACAGAAGGACATCAAACATCCAGCAAATATTCTGAAAAGCTCACCTTAACATGGTAGGATAACAAGATAGACATAGACCTTAACAAAAGCATGATAGAGACCACATAATTCGATTACTAATCTCTGCAAAACGAAACCCACATGCCACAAGAACAAAGTCACAAAAACAAAGGTCTCCCTATTCAGCTAAAGTAAATACGACACATTAAATTTTAACAGGAGGCCACAAGCTTGTAGATATGGGGCAGATTGCTGATGGCCTTGCAATTAGAGTTTCAGAGATTTTCTCAGAAGTTTTTTGACTAGATAAGAAATATGATTATAGAAAACAATATGGAATCGTCTTCAAAAGACATGAGGATAAGCAGACCGCTTGCCAGATGAAGAAAAGTAGGAAACTAAACACTCAGTAGTCTCTACCTAACTAAAGAACAATTTTTAAACCACAAGCATACTACTTCCATTCATATCCAACCTTCCTATTGCTGAAGGTTAGTTGAGAGGCCATATTGGGACACATTTTTAGACCAAATAATACAAAAACTTGTCATAAAATTGAATGGTATTGGGAGATTGCATTGCACAATAGAGTATGAGCTAACTTTTACAACAAACTATTTATTCATTTGGTCCGGAAATAGTTCACAATATGGCCTCTCAACCAACTTGAAAAAACAGGATGGTTGGATATGAATGGAGGGAGTAAATGGTAGTGGCTTTCAGGTTATTTAGTTCACTAAAACTCACCAACGCATTTTCTTGCTACTATACACATGGATTTGTGTGTTTGGTCTTTTCCTACTAGAAGTGGATAAACTACACCCATCGCAGTAGAATATCCCTAGCCCGCGTGTTTGCCTCCTTGCTTCCAAGGGTAAGATTATCAAGAGGAACCCTAAGTTGTTGGTCACCTTTACCAGAGCGAGGAACTTCCCCATCTTCCAATGATCCTGCTCCACCTCCTTAGTATGCAGTACCAACCATATCATCACCAACAGGATTTTTTAAGCTAGTGTTCCCCACCCTATCCTCCTCAAGAACATTGATGATCCCATCTACCATCACATCAATTTGATGTTCTACATTGTCCTTCTTATTAATCATGTCTAAACCCTTCAACTCCAACCCTTGAGGCTTCAAAACATAAGACGAGCTAAGGTCAAGACTTCATATATTAAAGGAGAACAGCTACCAAAATAAAAACATTCAGCCCATTACATATATCGGCATCGCGACACCTCAAGAAATGGGGATGTCAACTGAAGCAAGATGAAAATCTTTTAACAACTGATGCTTAATTTCAGTCTTATTACACTCTTCTAATATATAAGAACTTTTTGCTGAAGAAAAGATATGGAAGATTACTCTCACCTTTGCTCATTTCAGTAATTTCAACTAGAAACGACAGAAGCCTAACTACAGACGAAGTATGACTCAAGATAATAAAAAAGAGAGACCCATATATATAAATGATAACACTGAATATTTTGAAACATTGGAAGAAAAATGAATTCTTCAAAGCACTCTTACAGCTCTTCAGATAAATGTCTTTGTTGGACCTATTTACTAAAAAAAACCGATGGTTCTGGTTTGCAGGTTTTAGTGACGTAAACATGGAAAGACAGATTCCTCAAAAACAGGGAGAAAGTTCGACTCAAGAGAACTACAGCTTGAAAGCTCTGTGAGAGTGCTCTTCTAGTTCCAGGTAAAAAATTTAGGTCAACAAAGTAAGATAGTGAAAAGAGCACAAACATATTGAAAACGTTGACTTCACTACCTCAAGACAACCATATCTACAAATGATTAGTTTAAGCTCAGAGGTAGACTAACAATTAAAATCAAACATATAACGACAGTGGATAGCAATACTAAACAATCATCAAAATCCTTTCTCACAACAACCAATTTTCATCTTCTTACATAATCAAATCCAAAACTACGTATTACTTACATTACAATGCCAATTCCAACAATGTTGGGATCGACTTCAGCCTCATGACAAAAGAACATCCTACACTAGTGCCAAACCAATGTTTCTATACTTTTGCTTTATCTCAACAGTTCATACCCACAAATGGTGCGTATACAACTCGAACAACTACTTGACAGCTAGCTCAGTCACTACTCAGGGGAAACTACCCACACCGGACAAACCATACCATACCCACTTCATTTTTTTTCATCAAATTTTCAAGCTCAAAACCCGTAATTCATCAACAGAAATCCTGCCAATTGAGGAGTCTTGAAGGTGCAGACACACTAACTCACATTCAACTAGCCTTCATATCCATAGCTAGTTAAATCTTAAGTGATTAACAACAGATTACCTCACCACACGCAAGTAACTATCAGCACTCGCCAATCAGCGAGATTACCACTAATGCACCTACCCAATCTATTCTTAAGCCCGGAAACTAGTATAAGCTGCGAATGCAAGGTCCAAATGTTCGAAAATTGTCCTCGACTACTCCCAAAACACGCTCGCAAAGGAATCAACACACTCACAGGCTATTCTAAATGCACCATCACAACAAAATATCGAAAAATATCTTAGCAAACGAACAAACAAACAAATGCAGCAACTAATTGGCCAGAAAACCAGCAATGTACCTGGCTGAAAGAAAATCGAAAGTCCGAAATCAATCGCCTTTAACGGAGAATTCTCCTTCTTATTAGCAAACAAGAAATTCTCAGGCTTCAAATCCCGGTGAATAACCCCATGCTTATGACAAAGCTGAACAACCTCAACAATCGTCCTGGTGACGGCGGCGGCGGCCCGCTCCGTATAATGTCCGCGGGCCACAATGCGATCAAACAGCTCACCACCCTCACACAGCTCCATAACCAAATGCACCGCACTCTCATCCTCACACGCTTCCTTCAACGTGACGATACTCGCACTCTTCGGCAAGTGCTTCATGATCGCCACCTCACGCCTCACGTCATCAACATCAACCGCCGTACGGAGCTTCCTCTTGGAGATTGACTTACACGCGAGCAGGTCGCGCGTGGTCTTATCGATGCAAAGGTACGTCACGCCGAACTCCCCCCGACCGAGCTCCTTGTCGACTAGGTACTTATCCTCAATACACTGCTTCGGCACGTCCGGCAACACCGTGACGGACTTCCCTCCGCCGCCGCCGCCACCGCCGGCGGCGGCGTCGAGGTTATTTTTGTCTTTTCTGGCGTTTTTGTTCTTGTTGTTGCCGTGGTTAGATTGGTTGGAAGATTTGACGTCTTCGCGAGCAACAGAAGCGGGAGATCTGCAGCAATTTCCCATTGATTTGTGGGGGGCAAAATGGAGAAAATGTAGGAGATATGAACCCTAATTTCAAGTCATATTGTTGAAATTGGGGGACATTGGAGATTTGGGGGAGTTCGAAACCCTAGAAAAAGAGCAGAATTTACAGAGAGAGGGGGAGTGGGGAAGGGGGGAGTTGGTAGAGTGAAGAAGAAGAGTGAAAAATGGAGGAGAGAGAAAGTGTGAGTGAGAAGGAAGAGGGGAGTGGTACGGTAACGGTTCTGGGGTGGTGGTGGTCTAGCTGCCTTTCATCACCCTCTCTTTCCTTTTTCTTTGTCTTTTTTTTTTTATTTTTTATTTTTAAATTCTTCATTTGATTTTATACAAGTTTTTTTTTTTTGTTTTTTTATACAAGTTGGTCTATGTTCAAGTTTGGGTGTGGGTGTGATTGTCTTTATTATTTAAAAAAAAAAAATTCAAAGTAGGGCTTTGGATAACATTTTTGAATTTTGACATTGTAATAATAATTGTATATAATTTCATATTCAACGCTCAGCGTAATATCGTTGATCAAATGGTGTAGTTGTGAAATCTTCACGTGAGCAAATACTATACGAATGTCGATTGGCTTAGTTGATAGGGTGATTAACACAAAACTATTATTTATAATAATAATAATAATAACGGTTTGAAATCACTATTTTCCTAGCCCATGGCCCCCATGTGTTCCCTTCTTGTGGTTCTTCCACTTTACTAAAAGCAAGAGCAAATGTTGTGCATTACATAAATAGAGTAGCAGCACCCTCATTTCGTTATAATTGATGGTAACAAGAATATCATTCATGATCGAAATAGAAAATAGTGGTAGTAAATAATGTCATTCTTGGTCAAAAACTCAAAATAGAATGATGGACTTCAGGTCCAAGCTTATGTTAGATAATGCAATTTACAACATCATTGCATATGAGTACTAAAACAAGCGTATTTTCGGCCCCAAAATAAAAGATTGAAAGGATTGCTATATGCAACGTTATGTTGCAATAATGGTGCACATATAAGACATCGAGTTACTCACCATTTTTGCTACAATAATGCTTCTGCATAGAATGCATCAACAATAATTAGAAGCCGATCTAAATTAAAAATGACTTAGATCATCAAAAAAAAGTAAAGAAAAAGAAGGTCCCGGAGAAGTTATTGCAGGCTGGTGATGATTAGTATAGGCCGGAGATCACGTAGAAAGTGTAAGAAACAAAAGCACAGTGCATACAACATTTGTTTGAGCTTGTTCAATACTCTAAAAGATGACCACGTCCCCACCTGCTGCTTGGCTACGAAGAAAATGCACTCGATTGCTTTCAAGATAAAATGATATTTTTTACATTTTTGTAGGGAAGAAAGTCGTGAAATTGTGACAGTATGATTCTTAATGTTTGGTTTATCTTTGACCATTGCAATCATACGTTGACCTCTACTCATTGCCTTTAGCTGGCAATTCCTATCCAAGACAATTACTACAATTTGATCCTTAACTTGCAAGCTTCTCATCACGTCCTTCCTGATTGTAACTAACATGTTATTTGTTTGATTATACGATTAGGGATTTTGCAGCATGTACACCAAAACGTTGGCTTTTAAATGACTACATTTAATATTGGGAAATTATTCAATATACCCCTGAGGTTCCCGAAATTTTCATGTATACCCCTCAGGTTACCGAGCTCTCCAATATACCCCTCAGGTTTGCAAAATCGTGTTTTTTAGTGTTTTTCACTGACGGCGTCTAACACCGTTAGAGCCTCAGTGAGTTTGACTATTTATTGACCCTTAATTACACATCCATTAACAAAAAACAAAAAAAAAAAAACAAAAACTCAACCCTATATTCTCTCTCCTCCCTACGACCCACCCTTGCTCCGCCCCTCCCCCACCCTCGCCCATCTGCACCACTACCACCATAGGCGCCACCATCACCGCCCTACTCGTCGTCGGTGACCGCCACCCCTCGACCCCCGCTCCATCAACCACGCCTCGTTCTCTCGCTCCATGATTCATTTCACCCAAAACCCGACTACCACCTCCGGTCGCCGTCCTCTCCCTCGACGCCGCCATCCTCCGCCACGACAAACAAAAGGGGCAGCGACACTCCTCTTGTGAAATTAAAAACAATAAAAATAAATAACCTAGTACTGAAACTCCCAATTTAATGTTGGGTAAGTTTGTGCCAATAAGTTTCTGGGTTAATTTTTCATGCAATGTGTGGTCGCGGGAGGGACCCGCGTTTGCTGGTGGTGGTGGAGGTGCCCCAGGTGGTTGTCGGTGATGGGGTGCGGTGGTGAGGCGGTGGGGCAGGGCTGTGTTGGGTGGGTGTCGGGGTTGGGGAGGGAGGTGAGAGAAGATTGTTTTATTTTATTTTTAGATTATGTTATTGGGTAGTTAATAGGGTGTTTAATTGAATTATAAGGTAAAAATAAAGACAGAGTTAACGGTGTTGGATGGACGTTAGCCAAAACTGTCAAAATAAAGTAAAACGCAAACCTCAGGGGTACGCTGGATAGCTCGGAAATCAGAGGGGTATACCTGAAAAATTCGGGAACCTCAGGGGTATATTGGATAATTTCCCTTTAATATTTTAATACCTCAAAACTCGTACAAAACTCTAAAGAACTTAAATGTGCAAGATTTTTGGTCCGAATAATGAGTTAATGTCTGTGTGTTCGAGTGCTAGACAGACATTTGACTATTTGAGTGTGTCTATTAAGTATCAAACACAATCATGATTAATGTCAAGTAAACGAATTAGCTAATAGTATTAGCAATTCATTGCTTAAATTGTTTCCAATGGTTTTTTTCGTGTTGTCACATAATTTAACTTTAACAATGAAAATAGATGGCGAATGCCCGATCGAATTGGTTAGGTCATGTAGGAGAAAAGTTCAAGTCTATCAGTCTTTAAGTTGGAGAGTTTCCCAATTTTGGAATTACAACAGAAACTTCACCTACTTTTTACGAAAGTATATTGAGATAAACCAAAAGACCAAAGTTCACACAAACTCAAAATCGAGTAACCTTTCGATAAATTTTTGTTTCAACGAACTCGGATTTAAAGCTTTGAGCACAATCGAAATTTAACATGAAATTAAGTACAAACACGACCTTAACCCAAATGCCCAACTCTTATAATTTCCACCTACAAACAACTCCAACCAGCCCATTAATCAAAGATAAGGCTGCTATGGTCCGGTGTCCAAACCCAAAAGGCTCATTTAAAGTTGTTATTATTCGGTTTTGGGCTAAACACGTACATATATATCGACTATGAATAATCTCTCTCAGGTACCGTACAATTTAACGATCCTATCGAGCAAACCAACGAGGTTGACCTAGCTTTAATGATCTACTCAATCATTATCAACATAAGTCAGTCACATCAATTATACATAAAAAAATGCCCCAATCATATCAATCCAAAACATAAGCTTAGAGTCCAACAGAGGGTAAACTAATCCGCAAACAAAAACTAACTCAGTCAAACTATTAGTTGGTGATTTTTCCCTAAGTTCATCATCTTAAATCTTAATATACACATTTCGCAAATTCTTAGCAGAATTTCAGGCGCAAGAAACTCAAAACAAAAACAAAAGAAATTCTCTACGAAAAAAAAGTTGAGTATTCTTCAAGATTACATTTTTTTGGTACGTTGATTTACATGTGAAGAGTAATGGGGTCTGCCGTTGTTCCAGCTCAACTCCTTCAAACTCATCAGGCTCCTGATCACAAGAATCCCACCTTGGTATTTTTATGATTCTTATCTTTTTTTTGATCTTTTTCTATAAATATGTACAACAATGGAAGTTATTATCATGTTTTATGATCATAATAATCACCACCACTAGTATTATATAGTGCCTTGGCTTTTTTATGCTTTGTTTTGCACGTCACTTAAAATCTTGTTTCTTTAATCTCTTTTCGGGTTTTCATTCTTGTTTTATATTATATAACGATTTCTGTTAGTCGACCCCAAATCGATCATTTTGGGATTGAACGCTTTGATGTTGTCGTTGTTGCTTGAAATGAGTGACAAATGATTGAATTTTTTGCTTAACTAAGTTAACTAGTGTGTATGATTGTTAGACGTTACGTTACAAGAAAGTCCATATTGTTTTGGTGTTGTCTTCTTCGAGAATTTACCGAGGGATTTCAATATATATAATTTATAATAATGCAGGTGAAAGAGCAGAGTAATAATGTCACACTTCAGAAGCCAAAGGCCGGTGGAAAGTTTTTGGTCATTGTTTTCTTGTTCCAATTGGTTGTGGTTGCATTACTTGCAGTGGTTCTGACTGTCAGAGGCTTCATCTCGTCTCGTGCTCGCCACCGCGGTTTTGAGCCAGTGGAATGGTACCCTCCTATGCTGACAGCCGTTGGATTGTCTGGAACTACTGGTTTTACATGGCAAATCATGACTCACTTTAATCCCAGAAGTACTGTGAAACTGGCATTTTGGTTAGGTCCCTTGTTAACCTGTGGCATGGGAATCCTGTTGATCTGTATTGGCACAGCTGCAGGTTTGGGTTGTGGTGTGCTATCTATTGTGGTAGCAGTGGTTCAGTCCTTGTATGCCTGTTGGGCTAGCCCTCGATTCGACCATGCTGTTGCTGTGCTTGCTGTCTCAACTGCGTCTCCTCCTCCTAGGTCGATTTTGCTGACAACCTTTGCAATTGTCCTTGCTGTTGGGTACTGTGGCCTTCTGGTGGGCGGAATTGGTGGTGCCACAGCAACTGGTACACAAATTGATAAGGTTCTGATTGCTGTCATCTTTCTGAGCATGGCCTGGACAATGCAGGTGATCAGGAATGTCCTGCAGGTGGCTGTTTCGCGTGTTAGGCACATGCATTTTGCCACAGGGGACGAGATGCACACCTGCACAGCCCTGAAAGAGACGTTCAGATACTGTATGGGAGCCGTCTGCTGTGGATCGATCCTAGTCCCAATTGTCAGCCTTGTCCGAGGATCTGCAAGGGCGGTCAGCCTCATAGCAGGGGACTCAGATGAGTTCCTGTTCTCCTGTGCTGACTGTTACTTTGGTGTTGCTTCGAGGCTTATAACGTGTGCTAATCGTTGGGGGTTTGTCCATGTTGGAGTCTACGGCAAGGGAATTGTTAGAGCATCATCTGACACATGGGAGATGTTCAGAACAGCAGTGATGGAACAGCTGATAGACAGTGACCTGACAGGCTCTTTCTGCTTCTTCTGTGGAGCGTCAGGGGGTGCCCTGAGTGCACTTGCAGGAGGTTCATGGGCACTTGTCGTTCACAAAGATTACGCAACTGAGATTTCTGTCTACGCTTTCCTGATCGGCTATTTCATGACTCGAATTGCTATAGCGTGGCCTCAAGCATGTGTTTCGGCATACCATGTAGCATTCGCAGAGAATCCACAAAGTGCTCGTTTTGATGCGACAATTCCTGTCCGTTTGGAAGAGCTCCACAAAAATCAGCCTTAGATCACAGAGCTCAGTAGTAGTTCTGCTATACAGTTGGTCCAATAGTCAGATATTGTATCATACATTGATACAGAAGGAATAACCAATGCTCAGATAGATTCTTTTGTCACTAGATAATCTACTGGTTTAGAGGATATATTCTTCATCTTAGCTTGTACAGTTTTTTGTAACCTGAAGAGCTAGCATTTAGATCAGATCTTCGTGTAATCGAATGCATCTTACCGTGATTGCGTGTATGAATGATATATACTGATAGATTGAGGTTAGAGTAATGTCTGGTTTTTATTCTCATCCACACAATGACATTTTCTGGTGTGACACATTATGCTACTAGGATTCTGGTTCTAGCTAATCAGAGGCATCAATTCACTGCATGTAAAAAGATGCCACTCTAATATCAGAATCCCCCCAAAATTGGAACGACATTCTGTACTTTTCCAGTTTTTATCCAGGTAGTGTGCACAAAGATGGTAGATTCCTGGTAAAAGCATCTTGTGTTTCAAGCAGATATAATGCTCTTTTAGAATGCCTTACATGTGTATCACTGTCAGTCTACATAATTGTGCATATCAATCTATATATCAAACAGAAAAAGGTTGTAGGAAAGGTATTGAGTACCAAAGACTGTAATGAGAAGGTCAGACTAGAGTTATCAGACTTTTACTTGAAATCGATTATAGCCCGACATCTGTGGTTAGTGTTATACTCCGTATTGTACAATGGGGGCGAAACGCTCCCAAATATCAACACAACTAGCATAGCTTCCGAACGTGAACACTAATTACCATAAGCGTGGATATATGCTCAAGCTACTACCCAAAGACCACATAATGATGCTCATCTAGAAAGCTCATTGCTCAAGTGTGCAACAGTTTACATCTTTGTATAAATAAGAGGGTCGTGGATACGTTGTAAAAAAAACGGGTTGTGGAGAGAGTACCGGAGTGTAACAAAAAAAAGAAAAAAAAAACACAAATCTCTAAGGGCCCGGTTTAATGGTATGTTAAGCAAAATTCTCATAATCTCAGGTCAAAATGTATAAAGGAATATTTTTTTTTTCGAGGTAGATAGAGCCATAGAGGTATAAAATTGTGTGTATTTAAGTATGCTTTGACAGTTGACACAGAACCATGCATAGCATGATAGCAATTTACACGATTCGACATCGTGTAGGAGTGATGTGTACACTTCACAGTGAGAAGCAGGCCCAATATTACATGATGGTAAACAAAAAAATTCCGCGTTTATTTGTGTCTTTGGATCTTGGTTGCCCATTCCCCGACCCACTGCCGTTGAAATGAGGACTACAAAATGAATTGCAGAATTGAAGCCAGGCATGCCAAGCTGGCTCCACAGTACACTTTCTTAATTTTGTAAAAATCGATAATCTACTCTATAATGTCACGGACGAAGATGAAAAAAAAAATATGGTGGAAATAATATCAAATTTTACACTTGTATTTTTAACATAAATTTACGGTTAATTCACTTCGAATAATCCAAGGTTTTTGTTGGAGATTCTGCAAATGCATTCATATTTGAGAATTAATAAGTTTAACGCATTTTTAGTAGGACCACAAACTATATACTAGAATCACATTGCGAATTAATTTGAGATCAAACCTTGTTATTCTTATGGGCTTATGAACGTCACTCCTATTACTCCTACTTAATTAGCACCGGGTCGATTATTGCGTCAAACAGTTAAAGTATCTCCCCCCGCTATGTATATTTCATAAATGTGAATATCATTTCAACTCTCACGTATTCACGCACATTGGAAAATGAAAATTACGAGAAAGTTTATCACTTTACAAACCAATGAGTTATTATTACGTCTCCCATTACCAATTGATATTGAGATAGGGCTTGTAAAGTGGACTACATACTATTTCATTAACTTATGAGAGTGGCCTAGGCCCGTAATCTATTAACTAATAACAGGGTATGGATCAGAACCCATGGGTTATTGAATTTAGAAAAAATGGGGCCATTTATACAGCTGGAGTCGTCATTGGATCTCAATACGTAAGTTCTAACGGGTGGCCTGGTCGACCATTGAACCAAAGGTAGAAAAGGCAGAGGCGTATCGTGTAAGTGTGGTGGATTCAGGTGTGAACCATCTGAAAGGGTGATGGGGTCTTGTTTCTTGGAGAACAGACAACCTCGCTCATTTTGACGGCTGCATGATGCCCACGTGGATTTACATGCTCGCCGATCACACGTGACAAGGGAACTTCCAATATCCAATACGAGAAATCGCGTTGCATACGCTACCTTAATAAGCCGTATATAATCGTACCTTCAAATTTCAATTGATCGACGTAAAGTTAAATCTTATTGCCGAACATGCACATTCTACCTCTCATGTTGCTACTTCGTTCGTTTTTTTTAGATTCTTTACATTTTGTCTTTCACATCTACTACGAGTAATATTGATTTTTTCCACAGACAGAGGTAGAATTCAAAATGGTCGAGTAGAGACAACCAGATCAAAACAATCACTACTTACAAAATAACCTACACTATTTGCAATGGAACGGTTAGCGTTTTTAAAAGCATTTTCACTAGGTCGATAAAACAGCTCAAAGGAAAATGAGAGCTTTTAGTGATACTTTTTTTCCAATGGGCGAGTGTCCAATATTGGCCCAATAGTAGCTCCGTCATTGCTTTTTATTACCCTATAATTAGGTGGTCGGAGGGGAGAAGTTGATATATATATTCACGAACGAGTTTCATGCACTTTTGTGCATATGGTATCCTTTTTGCGAATATTATTATAAGAAATTTCAACAAAACATTTACAAAGTAAGCCATCTTTTGCGATCAAAAGCTATTTAAATGGTAGGACTAATGTGAGACTAAAGTTAATCTACCAATTCAAAACATCTCATAGTGCATAAAATCGAAACTTCCAAGGTATACATCAATGTAACAAATCGACATGTTATATTTGAAAAACTTATTAGGGAATATATACCATATTCATTACAAGATATGCGACTAGAAATTTCGCTTATACAATCATCACAAATACCTCAACTTGTACGTCGATCTATCGATACCTCAATAATGCTTATAAAAAAAAAAAGCAAGATGAGCGTTTCAAATCATTGTTCCAAAGATCTGGTCTTTATCTTTTTGCTTGACAATATTAATACGGAATATAATAATACGACTCTAATGTATATGATTATTCAAATAATCAAGGTATGTACAAATGAATTAGTACATCATTTAAAAAGACTCAAGTATAGGAACCATAATTTGAAATTAGTTATTTAAACTTGATTTCACAATTGTTGTATTTTATTGTGGAGTAAGACAATATAGTATATGTTACTCATGATTATTTACCATTTGACATCAAATTCTTTCACTACCTCTCTTTTTCTTTCCCCAAACGGAAACATAAAAGCTACGAGCAAGTAAGACATAGTGTTATTCGATTAGTTACCGAAAGACAATGTAAGGTACATACAACGTGTAACAAATGTAAGTATCCACTATCATTTCGACTATTTTTAAGAAACGCATAGTCCAATAACTAGCCAATTTGAAAAACAAACTAGAAAAATGGAAAAAAAGAATGAAAAAAAGTAGAGGATCGAAAACGAATTGAAGAGACAGTGCACGTACAGATAATCTGGAAGGGAAAGACGTGACTTTTGTGAAGTATACGCAGTCTCTACACGGCAGCTTTTCCTTACGCTGCAAGTTTCCCCCATTTTTTCACCTGCAAAATACCAAATATGCCTTACATAGTTACATACGTACGTGATACGCCCCTTAATAACACAAACGCCCAATAAAAATTAAATTAAATTTTCCCCCTCGCTTCTGTTTCTGCTGCACCCCAAACACGGCCTACCCCACTTCCTCATCTGTCATCTCCCTATCCGCCTACTCTTATTATTCGTAAGCATGACGCTACCTCAACGCAATGGGAACAAATGGGAAAATTCTTATACTAAAGTCTATTCTCTACCCTTCTTATCAATGACATCGACACTTATTTGGTACCAACATCCCACAATCACATTTCCTCATCCAAATCTTAGCTTCGTCATACTAATATTGTTGTTTCCTCTCTAACTATACTACGAAATAAATTGCATTACTTAAACACGACGATTAATTAGCGGTAGGTTATAGATCAAACAAAAATTAAATAGCCATCTAAGTTAGAATTTGGTCAAATACTAGATTTTAGAGGGTGTACGTGTATGTAAGAATGTGTAAATGATGGTGTGTTTTCTTTATAAGAACTTGGTTTCAGAATGAACGAACAATCAATCATTAAGATAAAAAGAAGAAGTAAATTAAATTTAGTTCACAAATCGAAAAACCTTAAGTGAACAACTAATAATTCAGCATTATTAACCCCGTACGGATTGAAATCGTAGCAGATTGTAAATCTAATAGTAAATTAAAGTTTCGGGGTACGTGTCAAATTAAAGCTCATTAATCAAGTGAGCTAGTTGCGTATATGCTAATATGTCTAGAGAAACCTCTGCATCAAAAAACGATACACGAGAGAAATTCAAATCAGCCGCCAATAATCAACTGAGCACTTATTTACAACAATTACATACGAAAATACCATCCAATATAATAATCAATATACCATACTATATGATATGATATGTCAACACAGTACGGTAAAATTTGCATTGCATGTAATTGCCAACTTGCCAAGTCAATCAATTGAAAACAAATCATACACCACAATGCAAATCAGATTAAAAGTAAACAACGGGCACTTTTTCGCGAAATTAAATTATTTTAAAAAGAACCGCGGTAAGAAAAAAAAAGTCTAATAAAACAGGAGAAAAGAAATAAACGAGGAGGGAGACAGATAGACAGAGAGAAGGAAAGGATTCCGCGTAGACAGATGAGGTAATAAGACTTGAAAGTTAGTAAGACAGAGAAACTTGTACAATAAGCTTTTCTTTCTCTCTCTCTCTCTCTCCTCTTTTTTTCTTCCTCATTTCTCCTCTTTGATTCTCTTCTCTTCTCTTCTTATGCTTTCACCTCCACCTCTCTTCCTACCCAATAATCACTCCTTAATTCTCCCCTTCATTCTTCTTCTTCTACAAGCTAACTAATCATGTAATAACAACAAATTAAAGCTTACAAAAAAACAACAAAAAAACCCTGATTAATTCATTTCATTTCATTTCAAACATACACACACATAAATCTTAGCTTTTACACCTTATTATCTTCTCTTCACACCATATATACCATCTTCATAAAACTCGTCGTCTCGAAATCAATCAATCAATCAATCTGAGGGACTGTTTAGTTGTCTGTTGTTGCGTAAGCTAGACGTGTTATTATTATGGAGGGGCATCATATGCACCCATCACAACATCATCTTCAGTACCAGCACCAGCCCCATCAGCAGCAGCAGCAAATGAGTGTGGCCGCTACGACGACAGTGGCGGCAGTGGACGCGGGGGATAGGTTTCCGCAATGGAGTTTACAGGAGACGAAAGAGTTTTTGGTAATTCGAGCAGAGTTGGACAGGACGTTCATGGAGACCAAGAGGAACAAGCTTCTTTGGGAAGTTATCTCTACTAAGATGAGGGAGAAGGGGTTTAATCGTAGCGCTGAGCAGTGTAAGTGCAAGTGGAAGAACCTCGTCACTCGTTACAAGGTATGTATTTATATGTTGTCAAATTTAATCACAACCAAATTTCATCTTTTTAAAGTGATGAGTTCTTTCACCCTTGTTAGTTATATTGCTTTTGCTTTACACTTAGGACGATTTCTAAAGCAACAAAAGTTCTCTTTTTTTTTTTTGTTATAAAGGAAAAATGATAATATTTCTTTGTGATATAAAACATGCATCGATCTTAAGGTTGTTAGTTGTTTTAACATGCATGTTATCGAATTTGAGTACCACGTCGTCTTAGCAAGTTATCTTGACGGTATATATTTTAGACGGATCTTGATTCTTAAGTAATTAAACACTTTCTCCATCGAGTTTATGAAGTGCGTGAAATCTTGCAAAATGAAACCACTCACCAAACCAAGATCAGTGTCACTAATAAATTTCGATGTTATTAAGCTGAGGCCAGCAGGAATTATGGATACCGCGTGAAACGTTATATTAGTAGGTGTAATAACAGTTTATAAATAACTGGATTTATTACATGCATGGCTAATTAAAAGCCCTATCAATTCAGTTGTACGTTGGTGTTTAAGCATGCATATATAGTTACATGCATCGTCTCGTATCAAAAACCTTTCGTGCATATGGTCCATTTTTTAGATCGTTAACAATCCAAAGGAATGGAGGGAGTATTTCTCGTTTCTCGTATTTTGTAGTTTAATTTAAAAGTGTTGGAAGATGATTGATTATTATTGAAGTTGATATGTGGTATTTATTGGAAGCTTAGGGGTGTGAGACAATGGAGCCAGAAGCAATGAGACAGCAATTCCCATTTTACAACGAGATGCAAGCTATATTCACAGCTAGGATGGAGAGAATGCTATGGGCGGAGGCCGAAGGCGGCCAAGGTCCATCTAAGAAGAGCAATAAGCCTCACGGGCAAACAATGTCATCCGACGATGAAGATGATCAAGAAGATTCGGATGGTGACAAGGGTACCGTGAAGAAGAAGCCGAAAAGGGCAAAAGTCGGTGGAGGAGTTCATATTGGTAGCACTAGTGGTAGTGGTAGAAGTAGTATAAATGCAATGAAGGAGATGTTGGAGGATTTTATGAAGCAACAGTTGCAGATGGAGGTGCAATGGAGGGAAGCGTATGAGGCAAGGGAGGAGGAGAGGCGGCGGGCCGAGATGGAGTGGAGGCAGAGGATGGAGGCATTGGAGAATGAGAGGTTGATGATGGAGAGGAGGTGGAGAGAGAGGGAGGAGCAAAGGAGGTTGAGGGAGGATGCTAGGGCTGAGAAGAGGGATGCTCTCATTAATGCTCTTTTGAACAAGCTTAGAAGAGAAGACCCCAGCATGTGAAATAACATTTCTCCAAGTATGCCACAACATTAAGCTACGTAACTCTGATCTGCTATCTTCGATTGTTAATGTGTGTTGTTTCAATTTCGATTTCCCGAGTCTCAACCAAAGCGTTAACAATCAGAGAAAATGGACGGCAAAGTATTTTCTACTTCATTTGTGATCTTGAGCTTCATCATCATACGTTGTAGCTAGGATTTAGCTAGCGTAGCTTAGTTAACCATATGGGAACTTAGTTATTAGTTTAATTACCTTTTGGACATCATTAGAGGTAACTGAGTTTTCTTTGAGGTATTTTTGGGTCCTTTTTCATTATGTTGGTTTTGAATTAGTAAGTAGCTAGGAAGACAATTCTAATTTGTCAGATGAACTAGCGCGCAACCTGAGCTACTGACGTAAATGTTCTCGATTTTATTTTATTTTGTAATTTCGTTTTCATTTTTGATATAATTATGATGGACGCTCCTACGGGTCTACATTATAGACAAAAAAAATTGTCTACAATTTGCCATGTCATTGTAGGTAGTAAAATTGGCTTAGTGTTAGTAAAAATCAATTTGCTTGCTTATATTGGTTTGGGTAAGGAATTAGCTATGGTTAGTGGTTAAGTAAGGATTATATTAGGAAGGTGAATAATCAATTGGATCTTTTCCCTATCTCTCGCCAATCAAGGATATATACTAAGAAGAAATAAAATTTATTAATTATAGATAATTTTTTATAATGTAATCAATTATCTATGGAAAATTACCTCAAAAAAAAAAATCATCTATCGAAAAAAACTAACAGTATATGTAATTTTTTTTATGTGAAAAAATATAACTAGCTAATTATGGGGCTAAATTGTAGGATGCATTATCAAAAAAAAAAAAATCTTGAGGCGAAACATTGGAAAGGTAAGCGTACATAGAAAATTAGTTAGATATTAGTCAATTTTACTGTTATTGTTATTAATATATTTTTATCTAAACAAAAAAAAAAAAAGTAAAAAAAAAATCATTAAATCTCTTACTTTTGGAAAATAAGTTTGCAAATATCTGGTCACATAATTAATTTTAACGACTAATTACATTATTTCCATACATTAATGATGAGTAATTTATTGGCTATTCATGGGGCTAAATTTTAGGATTATCATTTATGAAGGCTTAAACATGAGTGTAACTGTAATTGCAATTACAACAAATATATATTTTTTTTTACGTGTATAACGAGTATTGTTAGGATTAATTCAAATTCACTTGAAAATAAATTAAAGGGCTAGATTTTAGAATAAACTACATTTTTTTAGAGAAAACGCGGGTGGGGGTTGTTTCCACTTTCCATTGAAGATTTGATAAGCTAAATTATGGAGCATTAGTCGATTTTACTATACGTAAATATTTTTTTTAACGTATTAGCTAATTTTACTGCATGGAAATTAATTTTACTGACGTGAAGCTTCAAAAATCAATTTAATTTCACTTTTAAAAATTTATTTCCACCCTCTTTATGTCGTTTTCGTTAGCTTTACTATACATAAATGATAATTTACTACACATTAGCTAATTTTACTGCATAAAAATTAATTTTGCTAGTTGAGGACGGGAAACTCGTTCAGTTGCACTTTTAAAATTTTACGCTTCTAGATTTTTTAATGTCAATTTTACTACGCATCAACCAGATTTATTGCCGCATTAAATAATTTTACTACTGGAAGTTGTTTTTTACTTAACTTTTCAAAAGTCAATTCAGTTATGTACTCAAAGAAAAAATTCATTTTAATTTTTAAAATTACCTTTACCCTGTATAATAATATAGAAGTTTAAAAACGGTAGCCAAGTATGGGGATAACTATAAGAATGGTCTATACTCTAAGTGACATCATAGAATACAGTTGTATAGTCGAATTTGAAAAATCCTTTTGTTCTATCACTTTTTTTTTCTAATGTTAATTTTGTTACGCCTAAATAAGATTTTAATGCACATGAAATAATTTTACTACTGGAAACTTGATTTTATAGAAATTTTAAAAATCAATTCAGTTGGGTCCTCAAACAAAAGATTCAATTCAATTTCAGGTTTTAAAATTTAAATCTATCCTATTTAGGCCCTGTGCGATTCAACTTATTCAACAGTGTTTTCAAATCAGATCAGATTTATTCAAATCAAATCAAATCAAATCAGATCAGTTTGATTCAAATCAAATCAAATCAAATCAGAATTATCCAAATAACTTTCAATGAATCTAGTCTATTTCTAGTTATTAATTCGTCATTGCAGTTAATTTATCAATTAATTCAGTTCAGATTAAATCAAATCAAATTTATTCAAATCAAATCAAATCAGACCAGTTCAATTCAAATCAAATCAAACCAGTTCAGAAAAATGCAGTCCAATCGCACAGGGCCTTAATAATGTAGAAGTTTGAAAATGTTGGCCTAGCATAATGGTCCAAAATTAAGTGATATCACGGATCATAAATTAAAGTACAGTTTCTAAGTTGAATTTTAAAATTCAATTCTTTTGTTCTACATCCATGGGCTAACCAAATTCGAACTTCGATTAAAAGTTTGTTTCTACTTACAGATCGGTAGATCGACTTGTGATTGACACACCTAAATACCTAATACTTATATTCATTCAAACTAACTTGTTACACACTCAACACCCATAGATTTTAATTAAGTTAAAATCAAATAATGTACTTACGAAACAAAAAGATCGGTGCAACTACGTAAACTACTAGTGTAAACTTGCGACTAAAGTTTCATTAAAGACAAATCAATTATGTCCCTTTTGATTTCATTTCAAGTTGAGCTTACTTATGTTACTCTACACATCATTACCCTAGAAACTTGAATTGTTACACTCAAATATTGAACCTACATACATTTGGTAAAGTACATCTCTTATAGTCTCTTTTCACTTCGCTTAGAGATCAAATTGACTGTAAGATATTTTTCCTTAAGTCAACAGATCGTAGATGATTATCAGGATCAAGAGGCACAGACCATTTAAAACTAGGGAATTAGTGGAGACTTCAAATGAACATGTGAAATTCAAGTATAAAACCCAACATGAGAAAGATCACTACAAATAATAAAAACCATTAAAAAACTAGAATCAAAACAAAACCAACATAAAAAAATGTTTTTTTTTTTACTACGAAGGGATTTACATTCCACTTTCCATTCCCGAATAGTATATAAGTTTGAGCAATGTACTTGTCTAGAGTAACCACCACAATACATAAATTATTTTTTTAAATAAATTTATGTATTTTACAACACCAGAGTCATTTGCGATTTTACTCTTCTCACATCTTATGCAAGTATCGTAAATTCGTGATCATCTGTTCCTCTGCATAGCTTCTCTATTATAGGCTTACAGCTTGATCTCCTTTTACGATGAACACGCGATTTTGTAAAGAAATTATTTTTTTAATATTCTTTTAAATTGTAAAATATTATCTTAATTATTTTGCCTAAAGTACCCTTAATTTCAATGTCTCCTTTATCCTCTTTACAACTTCTTCCTCTATGAATTTACCTAAAAGAAACACTATTCCCTCATGGCCATTTCGAGAAATTTTAAGGTTCTCGATAACTACCGCAAAATATTATAACAAATTTCATCTCCACCTTAGATTATGTTAGATTTTGTACTATACCGTCCTTTAATTTTAATTAGACAAACTATCTAAAATTTATTTAAAATTAAGTAAAATTGGTAAAATTGTTTTTTCGGATTAATGTGCACTTGTCGCCAATGGTTGCCGTGACTGGTCATCTGAGGGAGTAAGCTATAAAACGGTGATCGATGATCTGATGACGTCGACGGCAAGAGCCTAGACTCCGGCGATTACGATATATTGTCGCGAATTATTTCGAGGTTGTTCTGATTTTTTTTTTTTTGAGGGTAGATGTTCTTCTAATTGATCTTATTTAGATGTCAAGTACTAAAATATTCAATCATTTCTTCCAACTGATCACATGAGATTTAAGAGAGGAGAAAATGGATGCATCGAGTGGGAGAAGACCTACATAGTATGGTGGTTGGGGGAGTGACAAAAAAAATAATAATAAGAAAAAAAAAGGGGAAGCCATGGAAGTGCAGGGGATGATGAAAATGTGCAATGAACGCTGGAAATTAAGCAGGGAAATCATGAACAACTTTTTGACTAGTATTTCTTATTTATGTAATTAATATTAGAGTATATATTTTGCAAATATTAATGATTTTTAGGTCAAGCTTGATTTACTCCTTTTCCACAATTAGTTTTTGACTTGTATAGAATATCCTTTAGGTAATTGATTTCCTAACCAAAACATTAATCCGAACCTAATCTCTAGCCTAATATAAGTGGCTCCACATAAATGCCACTTCATCGTACACATCAGCGCCATGTCAACTATAGACGACTTTTTGTTGTCTACAATGTAGACCTTTATCAATATGCAATTATGATTCTATTCATTTACACCATCATAGCAACCTATATTTCCTTTATTAATTTCCTTGTGATAATAATCAGAATATATATGTCTTCTAATGAATAGATCACATTGGTGTATGTCTGATTTTTCATACTTTCACATATCATATTGAACATGTTATGCATGCAATTGTTTGTGTAAGCTGTAAATTAAAGTATGTCACGGATACGTGCAATTTCTTCAAGTACTCGATCACATACATATATATTGACATGCATATATGTGATATATCCATCTGATAATCTTCGTGAGATTCGATTCCAATAAATCTTCATCATCTTTTAACTAAATTATTTAATTTCATGCATGACGTGCAACATGCCCTTTAACTAATCTACGTATGTAACGTATCAGATTTTGTGCATTAAGAAATTGAAGTTTGATCTTGGAGCACTTGTCTAAGTCTTTCAGTATCTGTTGGTAGTTCATCAATCCTTGTAGGATATTTTGCTTATATAGATCAACTAACCTATAGTTTAGGTATTTGTAAGGAAAATGTCCTACACAATAATACTCGATCATCTAAATATATATGAGATGCTACATAAAATTGAAGAGTTGAAATTTAATAATAGCAAAGATTCTTCTCCAAATGTTTGAACTTTAGTACTACGTGGACCGTAGTATTCCAAAGTGCATATAGTTTTTTAATTTTTTTTTTGTATTTAATGCATGTCACCATAATCATTCACATAATCACGTCCAAATGTCCAATGTATGATATTGTACTCTCTCCACTTTTTTTTGTTCTTTACGTTTGGTTTGAATTTGTGAGAGGATTTCAAACCAAACGTAATGAACCAAAAGAAATGGAGAGTATGTAGACCTTTATCAATATGCTGTATATGTGCCATATGTACTAGCTAGATAGCATGCAAGCTTCTATTCTTCTTTTAGAGTAATGTATTTATATGTAAAAAGTGCCTATTATTAACTTTTATTAATTAATTTGTATATATCTATCTTTGTTTTCTCTTAAATGTATTACTAGAGAACTCTAAATCATGTCGATAAAGATACAGGAATTTTGTGGAGTTGTATGGTAGGATCTAGGTCCTAGGATGTTTGCAGAAGTTAAAAAGATAAAGTTGATTATACATCATTTGATCACTTGCTCACTACTAATTTAAGTACATTGAGCATTGAGCACTTTCACTTTTGTACGTTTAAATTATCAAAAGAAGAGGGACTTTGCCGAATCCCAGCGGCTCAAAAGACTCTATTAGAACCTGGCCCAAAGTACCATATGTATACTCTATACATGTGCATTCCGATCCTTCGTTCATGTTATTGATTAAACTTTATGTCATTTCATGGCACTATTTATATACTAGTATTGTTTTTCGAATTAATTAATGTTGGGAAATTAACGCCAATTTTCCCGCGCAACGGAAGCACCAATTGACAAGTAACCGTAAAAGTAAATAACCGCAAGCAATAACACGATGAGACAAGATATTTAGGGACTTAACCCAGCGAAAACCCTCCAAATTCGGAGGTAAACCCACCAGTCAAACGACTGAATTTCCACTATGAAATAGTGCAAGTACAAAGACTGCCGTCCTAAGTTACACAGTACACCAACTTAAAACCCTCACAAGATAAATAGTAGCCAATTTTAGAGTCAACTATTTAACCCTCTAAGATTGTCCCAATTTTGGAGTCAACTGTTTAACCCTCCAAAATTGTCCCACACTAAATGTGTTTAACACTCCTAATATTTTTCCCTCTTGTGATGCCACTCCCACAATTATCTTTGTGTATGTGTGTGAGTGTGAGTGTGTGTTTTGCCAAAGGAAAACCCATTCCTTTATATAGCAAACTCATTTGCACATGCATTGAACAATGCTCAATTAAGTGCATTGAACCCAAGGATGTTATAATGTAACACCTTGCAAATATATGTATGCAAACGCACCATTCTTAATCTTCACATTAAGAATGCAATTAACCTCTCAACTTCACATTACGTTCCAATGTGAAGGAAGTTAATACTTGGAATGGACTTTAATCCCAACAATTAATCTATTATAGAATTTTGCCAAAAAAAAAAAAAAAAACGAGTATGGAGTGGGAGACTATGGATTCTTGTATATAGTTTACGATGGCACTACATACCTTCTTTTCAGGTTGAACTAAACTAACATAGACTATGCATGGTAGAATATGGATAGGATTGCAGTAGTATAGTTATCAAATTATGTATGTATCTAATGTATTTGTGTAACTAGATTTTATGTCATCAATAGTTTTAAATTTGAGAGGCGAACTTTAGCGTACTAGACATGTGTTTTAGTACATCGATGCTATTGTGCGAAAAATCTACGTGTAAGCTAAGACAGTAAGAGTTGCACATTTGCACCAACTTTTTTTCTATATTATGGACCTTGTTTTACCTGACAATCTCATATATATCATATTCATTGATCTTGATCCGACCAATATTCATTTTAAATTTTAATCCATCTAAATTCATATTTAAGATTGACCAAATCTTTATAGTTAGTTTTTTTTTTTTTTGAGGTCAATCTTTATAGTTAGTTGGATTTAGACCAGATGAAAGTTTTTTATGGACCTCACCTGCTGACAAACCGCCGACTTGACTATCTAATCGGCCAACAAGCTTTCAGATTGTTTGACTGAAAGAATCATAAATGAAAAGAACAATGCACATGTATGTATGTATGGCTTTGACCACTTTGAGACCCTAAAAGAAAATCTAGGTGTCTATTTTGAGCTTAACTATACGAGAAATATTAAGGACTTAAAGGGCCCTTGAACATAACATTAGCGTCTCGTAAATGAGCTTTGAATTATTATGATTTAATAAACCAACATTCTGTTAAAAAGAATTATTACTATTAGTATCCTTTGGCTATATAAAGTGGAAAACACTTACTGAAAATGTATTTGTAGCAAATTACTAATTAATTTTTTTTCTTATCGATCGATCACCAACTACCAATTTTGCTTAAATCGATCAAAAATTTATAAATAGTCTTTTAATTACCATTTTTGCGACTGTCTAATAATTTACCTCTCCAAATAACGAGATTAGAGACAACAGTTCAATTCACTATCATATTACGATTACGATAATTTAAAGAGTAAATTGTGGTATCTATTTTGAGTTTCCCTTGATGATATAGTTTAAGAAAAGGCGTTATCATACACAAACAACATTGTCTAATTGCATTTTACTGTCCGTATATATAACATAATCGTAGAAGTATAATCATCAAGCTGGAATAGCTCAGTTGGTTAGAGCGTGTGGCTGTTAACCACAAGGTCGGAGGTTCGACCCCTCCTTCTAGCGAAATAGTTTTAATTTTTTCTAAATGAACATTTTATATGCTGTGATCTCATTTTCCCCTTCAAATTGGTTTTTGCTGTCATTATCATTATCATACACAAACAACAAGCGCAATGTGATCAGCTCAATACCTTCTTGTTCAACGGCGAGTTACACGACACATATTTTTGTCGATTATTCTACAATTTCTAACTACTTAAAAAGCCGAAATGCTACTAATTTGATCAACTGTTGTTTGATGACTAGTTTAAGCTATTCACACTTATCAGTAAGATCACTACTTAGTAGTTACTAATTTACTGCTAAGTTACTGTGTGGGTTGCTAATTTGGAAGCTCGCACTGACTGACCTGGCTAAACTAGTTCATCTGTGAGCTCATTTAGCAGGAAGTTTAGCATTTCTTCACCAAAATCTTGGCATAAATCTTCCAAGAAATGATCCTTGAAGAGCTGGAATTTTCTGTCATCACGCGCCAAATCTTTACATAGTTGCTCTTCAGCAAACGCGCAGATTTGTCCTGATAATTCTGCAAAATACTCTGTTACCTCTGGATCTTCCTTTGCCTGCAGCTTGTGTTTGCTTGTTCTTGTGTTAGAAGATTCATCATCAAATACGTTATATTTCGGGTGAATGTCGTCTTTTGATGGCATTACTGGCATGTCATCAAGAACTTTGATTTTTCGCGTTGATCTCCTACCCGAACTTGATGTTATTTGATTAGCATTAGCATCATCTGTATTGAGCAAAACAATCAATTCAAGTTCTATAATCAACAATCATAGTTAGATGCAAAGTGTAACATGACTTTATAACACAATTGCTTGAATTACATTTTTGAGCTAGCTAGGCAATACATCATGTGCCTTTATTCTCAATATATTGTCACATCAACCTTGTTTCCATCCCTTGTCACCTGAAAAAGGTCTCTTTCTTCGTTTAACACAAAGGAAAAGTTGCGTACATCCAACCCCTCTTATCTTAATGTTCGACATTCTTGTTACAGGCTTACAGCAGAATCGAAACAAAAAGTTGTGTACATCCCACCCCTCCTAAGTCCAACCTCGTTATAGATATGAGCATAAAACATGTTGGACATTTTCATTAGTCCTACAGAAGATATCTAATCATCTATTAAAACAAAACATACATTGCTACTAAAAATCGAAAATGCAACAAGAAAGAAAGCAAAAATTTACGACGAATGAATTCAACAAACCTGATCTTGAAGGCGACTCAAATTCATGGTGAATATCAAGCACAGAAACCGGGCTTCTCGATGAAGCATCACTCTGAACCTCAACAAACACGTCTTGTTTACGATTAACCTTCTTCTTGCTTGTAACAATCGAACCAACTTTCATATTTTTACCTTTCTCCCTTGAATTTCCCTTACTAGTACTAATAACATTTTTACCAACACCAGTGTTTTTTACCCTATTGTTACTGCAAACTGTACTACTACAATTACTTTTGTAGTAACTTTCCTGATATATCTTCTTACTTTCACCATCTTTCCTAACACTTCTTCTGCTACACTCATTCCCCTTCAAATTCACTGCTTTTTCTCTCTGCTCCTTCTTTTGCTTCAATGCCCCCCGACCCACCTGCTCAGGTTCCTTCATTTTCACGCTACCATTCTCTGAACATTCATCTATCCTGTCCAAAAAACTCTGCCCTTGCCCTTGCTCATGAAAAGAAGCAGATGACGTCCTAGCACGGCGATGAAATGCAGCTCTTGTTGGGTCGAAATCAGGCAAGAAATGCAGTGAGTTCAAAGACTTGCTCCGAAAAAGCGATTCATTGCTAGGCAATGAGTCTAACCCCATTAGCCTTGCTACTATCCCAGGGCACGCCTGAGTCTGACCCTGACCCTGACCCTGACCATGTACTCGAGGCGTATCAACAACGACTTCTCCAGACCTATTATTGTCGTTACAAACATTACTAGTATCTTTTTTCGGATTATTATTTTTTTCGAGAAATTCACGTGGTGGAAGAGGGTGTGTAGGAAGATTTCCCGTACAAATCAATTTCTCGAGAATGCTAGAGAAACAACCGGAATTACTACTAGTATGGGTTTTTTTCTTAGAGTTGTACATTGCATTTGCATATAATAACACTACTAGTAGCACAAAGATTATAAGAGAAGAGGGAAGAAATTGATGGACAAAATTGAATGAGATAGTAAATTAAAGAAAGAAGAAGTAGCTAAGAAATTAGTGGTTGTATTAAATTTGGAGGGGTTACATATGTGAAAAGGATTTTGGATTGGTTGAAAAAAATTGGTGATCGAGTTCACATTAACAGGATGTAACATATAGTGCATGTACTTGTATGATTTTTTCACTATTGTTGAGGAACGTTTTATTGAATAAAAATAACGCGTAATTGGGAGGGTAAAAGGGGAGTGTACGGAACCGTGTTGGCAGTTAAAAAATTACACTAGTATGTGAATTGAATAGCGTCGGTATGTGTTGTAGTGTACCAATCGGCCGAGTAAGTTGACTTTTTTGCTTGAGTTTTAACTTAAGATGTCCTATATACTCGTATTATTCTTGTCAGACAGAGTAACTTGGGATAGTCTCCTGGTTCCTTATTAAGGTGTGAATGCTGTAGTTCGTACTTGTGGTGGTGGCTAATTCAGATCCGAGTTGAATAGTCACGTGATTTCTTCGAAAGAATAGTTTAGACCATGAATTCAAATTGGTAATTGAGATATATTTATAATTGATTTTGTTGGAATATGTGCCTTGAACGTCTTTTATCAATTTGGGTATGTCGTAGTGGTGATCGAGCAAGGAGGTCGAGGCGTGATTCTACGACGTACGGGTGTTGAATATGTCTCATACTATATGGGTAGTATGGAGGATTTGGGCGAAGACGGGAACGAGGAACAAAGACTTTTGGCGATCCGCGAAAGTAAGGCCGCGGAGCGCGGCTGTCCTTTTGATTCGAAGAAGCAGAAGATTTTGGCGGCCCGCCATGGAAGGTGGCGCGGACCGCGGTGGGTCTGGCGCGGGTCGCGGCCCATGGACTGTATATCGGCTGTTTTCTGTTTCGCGTGTTTGTGCTTTCCTTATTCCGCCTCCTTCGCCAATTAAGTATTTCTCATGAGTGGACTATAAATACACCCTAACCCCCTCATAGCCTCCTTAAGCCAACATGTAAGGTCTGTTGTCGTCGTCGTTTGAAGACCAGCCACAAGCAAGGTCAGTTTGAAGACCCGAAGACCGAAGACACAAGATAGAGTGATTCTCTACCTATTGTGGGTACACTGAGTCATGACGGGGGGTTTTCTCTACGACGGTGGCTTCATTGGTTGGTGAGATTAGAGAGCGTTTGTTAGGTTCTTAGTAGATCACAAGAACGTTTAGCTCACTAAATCTCGTTCGTATTTGGTGAGTTCTTTTCAGGTTGAACTCACAACTTTGTATTGGCACTATTTCTCCACATAGTGAAATTGGTTTCTCCTCTGTTAGGTGGATGTAGCTGGCAAATTGCAGGTGAACCACGTTAAATTCGGTGTCTTTTCTTTACATTCATATTGTTGTGTTATTGTTTAATATCACGTTGTTCATTTTCTCGCATCTATCGAACAAGCATTGTTGGGACTGGACGCCTCTGTTCCAACAGATTTTATACCTACACAAGCCATTTCAAATGTCGCGCAAATATCCATTAAACTTGAATCGTGGATAATGGACTGACTTATTGATACCTTGTGTTTGAACTTTATTGTTCATTCTTATTTGCTAAATTTGGTTGTGAATGACAATGGGTTCCTATATTTGAGGGGAAATCTAATCTCCTCACTCCTAAAGTGATGCTTCCCGTCGACATGTACTCTCCAATCAAGCAGGGTCTTATTGTACTTGGATCGGCTTTCACCACCATTACTTTCATAGACTTGATTTAGGTCCTTATCAATCTTGTGGATATATAAGTCGAGTCTTCGTAACTCAAGAGTATATGCGGAGGCACCCTTAGCTTGTACATTTAATCGAAGCATCGCATCGACAATATCGTGAGTTTGATCTATTCCAATTATTCATTATCAATTATTGTCTTATCTTTGCAATTCAATTCATTCAATTATCTTTTGTGATTGCTAGGTGTACAACTAGTTAATTTCTTAGGATTGATTGATTGCTAGTTTAGATTAGTCAAAGAAATCCATTGTTTGATTGATCTTTACATTGTAGCGAACCGAATTCATTGATTTGTATGTAATCATCGTTAGTGAATTAGGGCAAAGATTTGACTTACATGTTAAATACGAAACGTGCGTTAGTATTACATGTCTCTATCGATATATCTCTAAATCTTATTGCTATTATCGAATTGAATCTAATCGTGCGCTTAGGTTATTTGATAATTAGGGTTATTAGGTAGTGCCGATCACGCCTCTTAGCTATAATTAAGGAGAGATTAGGAAATTCGGTTTACACGTTAGAGTAATTGAGATTGATAGAGGAATAGTGATAACTAGGACCGATTAGTTCGTGCGTTGTGGAAATTAAATGATCAAGATCCGTTTTATTATTGAATTACATTCCGCGATTGCTTTTGTTCATTCTAATTAGTTTGATAAACAACTCTAAAACCCCCATTACTTGTTACTTGGCACTTAATTCATCACATTTAACAACCCATTTCCATGTGGATACGATCCCTACTTCCCTACTACTGTTGTTAGGATTTAGGATTATTTTTGGTAGATAATCGCGACTTTAGTCACACCAGCCTCAACATCTTTGTTAAACAAACTATTAGATGTTTATGTTCGTTGGCTTAACTCCTAAACAAGCTCTGACCGAAACTTTTATTCACGGCCAATCAACGAGCTTTTGTACTCACCTACACCCTATTACCCTAGAATAGTAACAAGACCGTCTCACACGAGACTTAGCGTTTGTCGATACATTTGGGACGAGAGTTGACAATATTATCGTTCTCAAAAACTTGGCATCTTCCCCTTTTCTTAGTTGATCTCCACACTAAATTTCTCTCTCAGATTGTCAGCGATGGATCGTGTGCAGCTTCTACTGGTTGGACTGCCATTGTTCTTGTTCTCAACAGACATACTAAACCTCTTCATTACGCAACCTCCTCCAAAACCCACCTCTCCTCTTTCCCACCACCTCCCTAAACCTCACCCTGTTTCTTCCGCTGTCCCAGATTTCCCAACCCAGGTTTCTCTTTTCTTCAATCATCTTTCTTTTAATCAATTCTATTTTTATTGATTTAATTGCTAATTTGTTTGATTTTTGTGGGTTTTAATCGCAGCAATCTGGTGGGTTTGGAGCAGGTCTTGGATATGGCCACACTGTTACCATTGATTTCTGCTCTTCTTGTTCTTATAAGTGAGTTTTGACATTCTTTTTTTTTTTTTGTGGGGGGAATTTGGGGTTTATTATGGATAATGAAATTAATGGGTTTGTGTTAATTTGGTTGTATGATGATTAGTTTAAAGGTTTGATTTTGTTTGCTTATTTGATTTGTTTTGATGATAAGATTGATTATATGGTGAATTAGGGTTGATGAAATTATAATTGTTGATGATTTAGTGACATTTCTCAACTTAGGATTTGTGGGAGTTGGAGTAATTACATGGTTTTGTCGAATTGTCGAGTAATTTAGTTAAGAAGATGTGTTTATCTGATGGAAAGATTAAAACTTTGGGTATGGATGGTGAAGGTCGCGGTGGGTTGGGGGGTTATTTAAGCTGGTAAAGTAAATAAAGATTGTAGGCTACTTTCGGTTTGGTGGGAAGATCACTTTGCCATGGATGGAAATATGGAATTATGGATTCCAGCTTGTAGAGTTTGGTTCTTGTAGTCGTAGTACTATGAGGTTGGGATTGATTCCGAACTCAGACATTTACGACGCTGTTGTTTGTCAAATGTATTGTGAGAGAGAAGTATTGATTATTGTTGCTTGATTGCCTTATTTGTGGCTGAGTGAGATGAGGCTTATTTTTTTTGTGTGAAAATAGACATAGTTGTTTAGTATTAGGTTGGCATATTGGCACGGGATAATATTGCTGTTCCACGCGTCCATGGGATTTGTTTGTACCATGACGAAATTGTCTCGCTTTGCTTTTCCACTGGGTACCGCCAAAGGCCTCAGTTATTTCTAGTTTAGTCATAACAAGAATAAATTCTGTGGAAAAGGCTGTGGCAGTATTGGCTCCCGTAATAATCCACGTCAGGAAGTAGAAGAAAGAAAGAAAGAGGGGATGTCTTGAGACTCTTGACAATTCAAGTGTAGCCACTGTATGCTTCTTTTCATCATTTTAGTTTTGCGGTAAAGCAAGCACGTGGATCTTAACTTGGGGGTGTGGTTTTGGATGCCCAATAACACTATGAATAGACTAGCCTCGCCTTAAAAAAAAAAAAGATGGATGGACTAGCCATTAAACTAAGGCATGATACATATGGACTTATGGTAGGTAGCTTGTGTGGACTCCTTCATACTAGCTGCTTGAGATATGGAGATAGTTTTCTCGAAAGTATGAATATGTGATGCTTGTACCTTTGAGGATATCAACCTTGTTACTAGGTATACTTGAAACCAAAGTGAGGTGTTCAAGCAAAAGAAAAGGGAATGACTGGGTTTGATGTTCTTATGTGTGGTATAATATTAAAGGGGACCTCTATCAAGCGCACATTGTTTCATGGTATTTGTCATCTTAATTCAGATTCACCCAAAATAATCTTTTATCCATTTTTAAAACATGTATCTTCGACATTCCCGTACTAATTGCCTTTTTTTTCTCTCTTTGTGCTATCTTTGGGGTGTTTTGAACCCAGGGTCCAGTTTGATTCCCTTCCCTAGGAGTTTGTACAAATGCCACAATCTCTACCTGATATATATCTCAGTTGAAACACTTGAAAGCTTCCTGGCATTTGATTTTCCAGACCTTCCATCTTCAGGAAGCTAGTTTGAAACTCTTAAGGACTTTTTGTGGCTTCAGTTCGTCGTGTGATAGACTTCAGAACTTTAAATGGCTAAAGATGCTATTCTAAACTGTGATGATGATTTTCCTTTTCTTTCTATCAAGATGTTCACACCTTTTTCGCTTGTTTTATGATCATATAGTTTCCTTGTTTTTCTTTTCTTGATTGGAAAAGGGTGCTTTGCATCGAGACTTCGAGAGCAGATTCTCATTGCAGCCTGCAATCTGCTCATGTATATTATATTCTTCTCCTTTGTTTGATTTTGAAAGTTTTGTCAAACGTGTTTCACCCCTTTTAAAACTTGTTGGCTCCCTACCTTTTACTTTTTGTTGCGTACATAAAACGGTTTTCAGAGGATGTAACATGTTAGCTGATCCCAAATTATTTTGGGATTAATGCTTGGTTGCTGTTTAATGGACAGTCCATTGAAGCACTTGTTACAGACTTGGATTATGGTTATGTTTTATGAAAAGAAATATGCTGGGAAACTGTGAAAGTGTATTAAGTGCATTCTCTTACTTTATCGTATACAGCTTCGAGTGCTCAAATTGCAACTGATAAGTGTGATGTGTACTCCAATTTTCAGAACCACGTTAAACTTTCTAACATTTGAGTTACTTGGTTGAATTAGGGGTACTGCTGTGACAATGAAGAATATGCTAGAGACACAATTCCCTGGAGTCCATATTGCGCTTGCAAATTATCCAGCTTCACCTCCAAAACGCATTTTGAGCAAGTTAGTACCTGTTGTTCAGGTGGGGGTCTTTGCGGTCATCATGGCAGGCGATCAGATCTTTCCTAGATTGGGAATGTCTCCACCTCCATGGTATTATACGCTACGTGCTAACAGATTTGGAACCATTTCGGCAACCTGGCTTTTTGGAAATTTCGTCCAGTCTTACCTACAAAGCTCTGGCGCTTTTGAAGTATACTTTGATGGAGAACCAGTAAGTGTTTGAAATTCATGTTCTGATCTTTTGTCGAAATATTACTTTCTATCATGGTTGCATGGGTGAGATACAGGCATATAGCATAATTTCATCTTCGTTTGAATCCTTTTAAATGGTTCTTTTGTTATCTGTTTGGGGGGGTTCCTTCAGAGCCTTTGCCTTCTTTTAAAAAATAAAAGGACATGCCAGTTTCTATGTTGTGTGTACTGGGGGATGCACTAGAAATGTTAGGCCCTCAGAACTTATCTGATTTCAATGATTCTTCTACCTTCTTTACAAAGATGAATTTTAGAAACTATAGTATAGTCCCATAGGACTGGATTAGAGCAGCGTCTGGCGTCAACGTTATTCCTCCTACTGATGATCCTAGATTGCCAACCGTAATAGCATAAGAGCTAAGAGGGCAAGTATGATTCCGTATAACAAGAGTGTCATTCCGTCTCCAGCAGAGTTTAAGGTTTGAGACCCCGACACAGCTAAGATTTGAACAAATGAAGCATAGCTGAGACCCAACTTCTTGGGTGGGTGGGGGGTTGTAGGGTGGGCTTCATAAAAAATTTCTATGCTATATATGAGGTAATTGGCCTTGTTTGGTAATTCAAAGTTCTGGAAACTGAAGCCATGACTGCTTATGTCATTCAATCCAGCGACAGTTGCTGTTTTCTCATGCTTTCTGCTGGTGGTCTTCATTCTGAGTTCTAGCTTTGTCGTCGCAGACATTTTGGACTATTGGTCTGTAGTAAGTGATTGTCACGATGTTCTTCATTCTGTGGTTTCTGAATGCCTTCTCACCTGTTTGTAGGTATTTTCAAAGTTGAGGGAGCAGAGATTCCCTGGTGAAATTGAGTTAAGGGACCTTATCGGCAAAAGGCTTGCCGGTTCAAGAATCGTGGATGGTGCTGGAGGAACCAAGTGGATTTGAAGCCTTCATCCCTGGGATACTGGGATCTGTTAGCAAAACGAAAAACTAGACAGAAGTCTGAACATATCTGCCTGTATGACAGTTGGGATGTTTTTGTTTTTTCATAAAGAATCCTAATACCTTCTTCATGTACATTCTTTAATGGCTGTTGGATGATGAACATGATTTATATAGTTTAGCTATGAAGCTTTTGCTGGTGTCACACTTACTAGCGACATGGAAATGAAAGTTCAGCTTTTTATTATATCTCAGTATTGAAATTGCAAAAACATTGCCGCGATGTCTGCTTTGTCCATAGTTTTTGTAGAAGTACTTGTCAGCACAAATCAGGTTGCAAAACCCTCCATTGCATAGCAAAACAATATTTCCAATTATTCGAAAATAGGTCTATTGTGCTTGTAGCCATTGATTGTCATAATATCGCCAAGAAACTGTACATCAGCTGAAACAGCACCAAGCTTAAAAAGTTCAAAGTTAACACTAAATTCTCTTACTGGGAAAAATTGACTGTACAGAGTGTTCACGCTGTAGAATAATTGTGCGCTCTATCAAAACCCACTGAAAAAGAAAGTCCCGCACAATACAATGGAAGGTTAACTTGGCAGAGTGATTTCGTTTCCAAGAGACTCATGTATAACCACAATTCTGGAGAAATTCACACAGGCCAACATGTGATGTCAACTTCAAATCTTCCACCACTTTTTTCGTTCCATAGTTTTCACAAGTTCATTAGCCATCGATGCAAAATCTTCCGCCTCATTACGCAGATCTTCTGTTCTTTGGTTGATTCTCTGAAGCAAAAGGTCAGGCAGGAGTTCGAAATGTTATTCATTACAGTATTACACCATCAAAAAGCAAAAAAAAAAAAAAAGTGAAAATGGATCTAGTAGTAGTGCACTTTATACCGCTACATTAACATAACTACTTTGCTTCCTGAAATTTTACTACCCGCATAAATTTTTTGGTTCACATACATTCACCGCTTGTACATAAGCAAATAGAATCAAATTTTAAATAAAGCTTAAAACCTTCCTACATATGCCAAACTGTGTGCGTCCTCATGCACGTGTATTTTTCCCAATAAAAGGGGTTGATGGATATACATAAAAGTGATGAGAACAAGTGAGACAAAGAGAGAAAAGCAAGTGGAAAGACAAGAAATATAAGGAAGAAAGGAAAGCAAATGAGGAAAAGAGCCTCCTCCCCCATCATCATCACCTACATTACCCTCCAGAGGATCAAGGTTGGCCTAGTAGTTTAGGAAATCCACCTGCCTAAGGGTTGTCCCCGGTTCGAGTCCTCAAATCCCCACCCCCGCAATGTTAGCTGCTCCTATCATCCTATGTACCGTAAGTCCGTAACTACATCATTACCCCAGCTCCTCAAAGGCTCCATATGGGTGACCCATAATGAAAACTGTTTCGAGAATCCCAGCAACTCACTACTACTTCACAATATAAGAAGATGCTCCTATACACCCAAGAAAAAGGAAACTATCGTCACTAACAGAGGTTCTGCTCTTAGCAGGAGAAGGAGAGGCCAAACATATTTTCCCTACAAATAACAGAGAGGTTCTTTCATTTATCTAAACCACAATACGTCCAACATTTTGTTTGTCGTTTCCAACAATTCTACTCTCTTTCTTGAGAGAAATCCATCTTTACTACTAAAAGTTTCACCTTTTTTAGAGGAATGAATCCAAAATCTAGGTTGCCATAGCAAGAGGTAAAACTCGGTACATCACAAGTTCCCAAAGCCACCAACAGCTGAATATATGTACCATTACATTGTTGCCTAGCTATATGGCGCTATGGTCTGATGCAGCCTGCAGGTGCTCTTCAGAACTATTCTATCAGCAAAACTTTGTATTGCTGTAAGGAACTAAGGGTAAGGTTTCCTATGAGAAATATTCCTTTCTTAATGTTATTTGTTCATTCGTCGACTCATGTGATTCATCTCTTTCATTCAACTCCCAATGCCAAGCGCAAAAAAAAAAAAAAGAAAAAAAAAAGTTTCGTGCGAGCATGTACAGGGAAAAAAACTGTTTCTTTTTAAGCAAATGCAGAATACAAGGTTCAAGGTTGTTTAGGGTTAATACACTTCACCTCAAGTTTCTCTTGGCGTTCCAGAAGCTTGTTTCTTGCACGTTCAGCAGCAGCAGATGCATACTGGAAAAGAAATCATTTTTTTTATCATTTAGAACCACCAACAGGAATATGTAAAACAAGGAGAACTTTAGAAAGCAGTTTCAGAAGTACAATTCGTAGGAAATTAGTTTCAAGCAGGACAAAAAGCACCTAATGAAAACTAGTTCAGCACTATTACCTCAGACCCCTTGTATGCGGCCATAATCTCTTCAGGGGTTCTGGTTCTGGGTTTTGGATCCATAGATTTCCCCTCAAATAATCTCTCTCTGTGTTTTCCAGTTGTTTTTCCCTTAGCTGCAAATGATTAAGAACTTCCAGGAATAAATAAAATGCATTCATCTAGCAGATCTCAAGATTTAGACAGCAATAATGGTTCATCAATCTCAATATCAAAGATACGCAGTGAACAGTCATCAAAGATTTACCCTGATTGGATGAAGTTGCAGACGGCAATATTGGTTCATCAATCTCAATATCATCTGGATCCAAGACAAGCAAAAACCAAATAAATTGATAGGAAGCAGAAGACGATGATAAAGAATGCATCATTCTCATGAAACAAGATCAACACCTATATCGAGCTCCTGGTCTTCTTGTTCTTCTTGTCCCTTATTTTGTACAGTGCTTACAGATGAGTCAGGAATGACAGGCTGAGAAAATCTTGCCTCTAGTTGGAAAAAGTTACTCTGAGAACGGGTATTATTTCGATTATTTGATTCCTTCTTAAAACCCTTCACAATGCCACCTAGAATACCTGCTGCAGCAACCTGTCACAAGAGAAGGGCACTCCATATAAAGGACAGTGGCAAGCAAATTATAGGAGAAATACGAGGCAACTAACAAGCTTCACCTGTTTCTTATGTTTGAGAGTGTAGGATATTGCAGCATCAGCAGCAGCAGCCATCACTTTATCATGAAGCAAAGGTAATGATTCCAGCAACCTAGAAAAACAGAATAATTAGCTTTATCAAAGGAGAGATTCCACTTTACTTTTGCTTCGGCAAGAAAAGTATCACCAATAACAACTAAATACTATGACAGTACTTTGTTTCACTTTCACCATCAGACAACGACAAGAGAGCAACCTCATTTCCATTTACCTGTAAAATGCGTAGTATTAGTTTGTCTGATGAACAAAAAAGTTTCTCAAATAGAGATGATGTGAGGTGAGAGATAACATTCTTGTTAGTCGATCATCTTTTTTAACATATGAAACTGTGTTACCAGACAGATATGCCCATGTTCAGAACTCGCCAGGTTCTCTGCGTTTGGCCTAAAATTCCACTTCAAAGCTGCACTTAAAGAGCTTTCTACCATAAGCTCTAAGCTTGGAAGCAATCTGCAGCGAAAATGCATTTAGACTTTCAACACGCTTTTGAAGGGGGCCAGCTTGCTTCAAAAGTAGATGATGAAAACAATAGTGGAGTAACACACACTAATTGATGATGTTCCATTGTTACCTGATCTCGATGCTTCCAGACTGGTAGACCAAGATGAGTTCAATCTTGTCATCTTTTCTGTGAATAGAAGTCCAGCAACAGGTTTTGGCAAGCTTCACCTTAGAAACAGGCTTATCGTCGCCCTACAAAAAAGGGTAAGTTGTGGAATCAGAGGTAAGCTGAAGTTATACTTTGTCAGACTTACGCAGTTTGCAAAATTATAATATTGGTTACCTGCATCACAGATCTCATATGGTATAAACGTATTACATTCTCACAACAAAGCAAAAGCATTGAATCCAATAACTTCTCTCCATTTGAGAAGGGATGCTCAGTGCCTCTTGATTCACCTACTTTTGGAGAAACATCTTGCTTAAACTCATCGGGCATTGCAGCTTCTTTGTTTAATAGCCCACGCTGCAGTGATGATGAAGTGGGCATGAATTTACTTCCATCTAAAATGCAAGATCGAGTTTAGTAAACGTTCAAATATTAATATACACGAATTTGGTAAATGTATTTCTGGACAAACAATGACTTGCCTAAGACATACATGCTAATTGCTGTATGCTCTTTCTTCAAATGCAGAGGCTGTGCGGCAATACTGCTACCAGTCCTACAATCCAGGACATTAACTTTTGAATCTCGGGTCAAGGTGAAGACTAGTTCTTCCATAGGTTTCTCTGTGTTTTCAGATGCTACATGCTTGGATCCTTTGCTAAAGTCACGAACATCTGAATATCTCTTTGGAATTGCTGAGATGACTGGGGAAGTATAGCTGGCTACTGAGTCTGTTAAAAAAAGAACTGAAAGAGACTGCATATCGAGAACCGCCACCTAAGAGACAAGTAGTATACAAATAATTAGTAAAGGATAGGTTGGAATACCATAAACAATCTGAAGGAAGGTTTTTTTTTTCTTTTTCTTTCTGATTTTCACTTGCTTTAATATTTTATATTTTTTTTGAAGGAATACTTTGATATTTCCATGGAGCCAAAGACTAACTATCCTTTGGCTTTGGCATATAAAGGAATAAAGCGAAATGGCTCACAAAACTACTGCGCTTCATTTATTGTGAAGTATCAGTCAGTCCGTGTGGTTCTCGAAACAATTTTCAGCCTATCTATATTTTAACGTAGGGGTAAGGCTTGCATACATCTGACACCCCCCTTACCCCTGCATATGGCGGGAGTCTTTGGGGCATTGGAGTAATGTTGTTGTTGTTGTTGTTTGGGTGTAAGGGAAGAACTAAGATTATGAAGGAAATATGTCCTGCAACGTAGTCTTTTAACATTAAACCACATCTGGACATAAAAGTAGAAAGAAACAACTAACATGACTGCTTTCAAACCCAACAGCGAGTTTGGTTCCAGAATCAGAAAACCGAAGCGACTGCACGCGAGCATTCACCAGTGAGAAAACAGCTTTGCATTGGGGTCCTGTCCTTGGTGGTACATCATATACTGCAAATCAATTTAGGAATTATCAATCACACTTACAAAAATCTCATACAATAATATCAATAGGCACAGTAGAAAACATGGGGAAGAATTATATGTAGCTTCAAAACTTTGCCCTGCCTCACCTTTCTGCTCAGAATGTTTAACCCAGTGAATCTTTGTTTCCCCAGTACCATTAGTCAGGCTGTAAACACGAACCTAAGAATGTGATTGAAAGGTGACATAATCAAAAACTACCATTGCTGAACTTGATACAATTTGATTATCCTAAGTGAAAAGTTTCTTACCACACCACACTCAGAGCCAACAGCCAAACTCATTATAGATTCACAAAATTCTAACGCTGTCACAGAAATATTTGAACCCAAACTTCCTATGCCATGCACCTGCCAATAGTTGACAAAAGAACTTAAACTAATTAACTAAAGTGTAAACAAATTCGAGTCCACTGTAATATATAGCTAAGGTGAGCATAGAACACAATTAAATGATAAAACTCTAACCTGCCCTTCCAATATGGTCACCAGTGAAAATGTTGAATAAGATACATCCCAGACTCGGACAGATCCATCCTTGTAGCCAGCAATGTACATTCTTTTCTGTGGCTTTTCGTTGCCAGACAACACTTCACTTTGTGTACCGCCAGTCAACGGCCACTTTGTACGTTTATCTGGGCTCGGTGTTGAAGTAACTGAAGTCACCTGCACCAACACAAACAATCTTCAGCAGCAAAATATGGAATTTATACCTGTTTTAGGAAATGTGAAACCAGATATACCTCCGACAACCAAGTTGACACATTCCCATCATACGCATGAGAGCTGAATCTGGTAGCTGTCATTTGCGGATCTGAAGTTGGTACAACCATAGGAAATTCTGCAACAGATGGTTTTTCATCGCGCTGAGAAGCTATAGCAGACAAATTCTCCATGTCATAAAACTGCAATTCTCCTGGTCTTGTTAACACAAAAAGTCCATCATATTGGCTCTTTGCAGCTATCCTGAACGAAGATAAAAAGACCATGTCTGCAAAAGCACTCTTCACAGCAAGGTCCACGCGGCGAACACTTTTTAAAGTCTCCATGCCAGGAGACCACTCCAGGCTCACAATCTAACACAGAATGACAGTACACTTGAGTTAGAAGACTCTCACAAGAACATGCCATTAATTCCATTAGTCCAAATGTTACAGCTTGTCTAGATGAATTTCGCACACCTGTAAAGTCTAGCCCTCCAGCGCCAAACTCTCATACAAAAATTAACCAAAAACAAACAGATCCCAAGGAAAAACATGACACGGACACCACAGTTTACAGGCTCAACAGTTCGAATGCTGAACATATAGGCTACTATACAATAACAAGAAAATACAATAACAGGCAATTTCATACTTGCACACTTCCTCAGGGGCCATACGTCTGGAATGAATGACAAATCAGCTTTCTAGATACAAATTCTAATGACTAAACGGCATAGAGTTATGATGCTTGGATACGGGTGTCAGACTTGGATATGAATGAATGAATGATCATATGAAACCTTCTTAGCTCGAAGATACGGGGACACGCTTATACAAGTCCACATACATAGGGCACCTCATATCCTTCTAACAAAAAAAGTGTTAGTTTTCCGTTTTGGCCTAATATTAAAGTGACATTGAGACTTAACTTGGAATGAAGAGTCAAGGCATGGAACAGAATATGAACAACAAAGATAATTAAAGCAGCACAACTCATTGCCTTGTAGCAGCTACAATTTACTTGGAACTATACAAAAGCAAAGTAACAATCAAAGATATTATGTAAACAGCAAACAAATCCAATACTGGAGAACAATATGGTGAATAACCAACCGTTATAACTTCTTCAGATCCAAGTTCACAGCCACCATAAACGAAAAGTTGGCCACCACAGCTGTTCTGAGACAAGCTGCTCTCACACCAATGTAGCATAATAACTGGAAGCCTCTTTCCAACTGATAATAACTGAAGCTTCACAACATCATTACATTCAGCACCAGTATTTTGACATTTAGAGGGGGCTCCTAAATCCCATAGCAATATATCTCCGTCTATATATCCTACAGCAAGAATTGACCCCGTTGAAGATGCCCAACAAAGAGCACTTATTTCTTTCTCATTCATATCTTCATGTGCATCGTTGAGTGATTCAACATCTAATTTGCACGGAGAATCAGACAAGTTACCCTTAATACGCAAATCCTTGTCACCTTTTAAGACAATGACCTCAGATTCAATTATATCCCATAGAACAACTAAGCCGTACTGATAAGCAATTACCAACCTGCAAGATGAAAATATGTAAATCCGATCAATGAAACTAATAATTAGGCCTTTTAAAACTAATAGCATAAACAAACCAAGTTTTCAACTTTTCATACAGGTAAAGATATAGGCAACACAGGGCTTCTTGCTCTAACCAGATGAGCACAGCCTTTTTGTCAATAAGACAACTCATTTGTAATGATAACCTTGTTCATTGAGAGATAAAAAAATGCACAGAAATTCACATGCCTGTCACCCGGAAAAGATGGTTGAGGAAGAATTCCGACGACAGGTTGATCATTAGGCAATAATATGCCAGTCTTTTCTGTAAAAGCAAACAAATGCGATAACAGTGTCACTTGCAATCAAAATAATCAACAGTAAAGAATATCTAATATAAGCTACTTAGCAACTACTCAACAAAATAATCCACTTATAGAATCAGAGAAATCTCAAGTTCTAAATTTGACATCACGTTAAACATACTCAGTTATTAGATGCTTCTGTCTGCCTAACACAAATGTAGTGATGATACTAAATTACTAATCCTGGAAAGATGAATACTAACGATAAAGAACAATGTTCTAAACTAAATCGGCAGTATGGTTTGACAACCTCCCCGTTAACCCCCCAAAGCTTAATCTTACAGTTCAGTCTTCGACTTAACAAAAAGAATTCTCAATACTTGCAAGATGGGAATAACGTTACCAACAATAATATCAGGAGAAACACGATATGGCATCTCTACAAGTTTTCCATCGTTATCATCATACTTCAAAACACTCAGCGTTCCATACTCATCTCCAACAACCCTACGCAATACATCATGAAGAAATTTAACAGCATAATACAAGGATGTGGTTCCACAATCATAAAAACTTGAGCAGGGGAATTTGAATCAGCATTCAGAGAAAGTGAGGGTGATATACATGAACAGGGAACCAGGAATTACACAGAATGCAGTTATATTGGACTCCCACTGCAAAGTACACACAATAGATCTGCTCTCCAAATTCCACACCTGAAAAATAAAAACATTGAGTCATGAAAAAGAAAAAGAGTAATTCTAGGGTGACCGTCTCATCATAAAGTAATAGTTACTTTTGAGATGTGTGAGAGGTCTCATCGTATGAGACCGTCTCACAGTAGAATTTGTGAAAGAAAAAGCATTGTGTTACGTTGCATTGTTTATATATACCTACACAGATGTACACAAACCTCAGACAGTATAAAATAAAGTAAAAGAGCACCCTAGGGATTAGGGAAGTCATATTAGGCCAATTGAATTAATAAGAATTACGAATGGAGATTTAGGTACAAAACTATCAGTGTCAGAAAACATTTCTGGTCGATGAACTCTTCTTGAACTACAAGTTATTTCTCCCCTGTAAACAGCCTGTTAACCCAGATCACACTTAGTTATATATACAATCTCCATGCTTTGATACCTAGCTTTTCTGGTGAGCCCGCATTCTTTGAATGTTCAAGTTTACTTCGAATGAAATCTTAGTAAACTTCCGGGCATTGTATGAGAAGCCTACAGACCTATATTCCACCTCCACACCAGATACATTGCCCCAATGACCTTGTTAATTACCATACATATACAAAGTACGAGCAGTCGATTTTTCTACACGAAAATTCCCTCCCCCTTGGAAGAACTTCGTCTATCTCACAATTATTTTCATCATCTTTTTCTTATAACAGATGAGAAATTACAGCCGTGAAATGCTCTAATATGCACCCAACCCTGATCGAGATGCACAGAACAGATAGGTAAACAGGACGTGGTCAAGGTATGAAGGTACTCCGTAATATTTACACAACTTTTTTCCGGATGAAAAAGACAAGGTAGCCGATGTTATCATTAGTGGCCAGTAGGGGAGCATGGATTGGTACTCATATTCTAAGGGCTAGTGCAAATGTATACGAGGTCATACAAAACTATGTGACGATATCAAAGATGTCTTCGATCCATGTGGCCGTGTCCCTTGTTCGAATGCCAAGTAGTTCAACCTTAACTTTTAACACTAATGCACTATAGACCATCAGCATAAATATTTACTAAATTAGCTTGAGAACACTTGACTAACTTCTTTTTGTAGGTAAGATCTCTTGTGTTTTTGTCATCCCCTTGGTATCATTTGTACTTTGAAGTAACTCCTTCGGTTCCCTTTAATAGACATCCTATATTACATTACTTTACAAAAAGGAAAAGTACTAGACTAGTTGGCATCAAATATATTTAAGAAGCACATACGCTACAGGGTCTTTGATTCCTCATAAAAAAATCCAAAAGATAGTCAAAACCAATATGTGATGGCATTAAAATGGCATACTCACCTGAATATCATTATCATACAGGATTCCAATAACATATCCTTTGTTTGGCAGGAACTGCAAGAGAAAACAAACATGAGGTAGTAGACCATATAAAATGGATGGTACTAACTTTCCATAAGTCTCAACATCTTAGGACAATGAATGCTTGTTCAGGCCACTTCCAGAAAAGATCTTTTCAGTTAAATTCCCAACGAACTACGTACATAACTAGGTACTCTCCCTTTGAAATAAAAAAATCTAATATGTCAAAACCTTTTGGGTGCACCCAATGAAACCAAATTAGATTTAACCAATAGTGTACAGAAAAAAAGGGCAGCCCGGCGCACATTGGCGTCCCCGACAAGCGAGGGTCCGGGGAAGGGTCCCACCACAAGGGTGTAATGAGGGCAAGCCTTCCCTTGTCAATTTATTTGACAAGAGGCTGCTCCCAGGACTTGAACCCGTGACCTATCGATCACACGGCAACACCTTTACCGGTGTGCCAAGGCTCCCCTTCCAATAGTGTACAGAACTCATACAAAAATTCAAATATCTAAAGAATAACAGTTTGAGAAGAGCTTTCAAGCTTCAATCTATACAGAACTCATACCATGAGCATCACTTCAAACCTCTATGATCCTATATTATAAATCATCACAAAAATTAAAAAAAAAGGGGGGGGGGGTATATTTAGTGCTGCATTGGTTGATAAAGCATGTACTAATGAGCACACCTTCAAAATTTTGTAAGGTACTTGCTTAGGAGAAATAAGAAGACCTTCAATATTGTTTCCTCCAATTACTTTGATCCTACCATCACTGCATATAAAAGAACAAGAGAACAACCAATGAAAAACAATACATAAATGTTCCATATCGCCTCTTAGAATACATGTGTGTTTCACTCTCCGGGAGCCAAGATGCATAAGAAAGAGAGCTTCTTGAAACAAGAATTATGCTTCCCTGAATATAAGGGGACCTCAGTTAAGATCAAGTCAGCTGCCATTGAGCATTCACAGTCGAATACCAAAGACGGGAAGCATCATAGCTATAGGCATCTTACGCAGCTCTAGTAGACTGAGATACTAATAAACTCATAAAAGACAGAGAGGTATGACCTAATTGTAGGAATTTATATCACAAACGAGGATATATAGCTAAGCGCTTATATCACACATTTTAGTCATTCCATTTGTGTAATCTACAATGATAACCAAAAACATCAGATAAAGGCCAGATCAAAAGTCAAAAGTAACGATAACCACATGATATTTCTACACAGATAGAGTTTAAACATCTAACTGGTGACTTGTCTCGTATCATCCCTGAATTAGGACGTGAGAAGAACTTTGTGGCTTCAATCAAAGAAAAACTGTTCCTAGACATAGAAAGGTGGACACTGGCTGCAAAGCACAAGCCAGTACAATGTCTCAGTGCACTAATTCGGGGCATTTAATTTTTTCCAGTTAACTACTCGACAAATTCCACGATACCAATCACTGAAGAAAACAGTCTGCTAGCAAAGCATAGGACAGAAAAAAAAGATGAGCTATAAACTCACAGTGTTCCAATAGCCATTAATCGCTGAATTGGGTCGACATCTAGAATAGATGCGGTATTAGGAATGCCAAGATGACAAAGAATCCGCGGGTTAAAATCCTCGTTCTTACGATTCCCATGTCCATCTTCCTGCTGCATTATCAAACACAATCACAATATCAATCCACTGACCACTGTCAACAAAAACGACATCCCTGACATACACACCGCCTCAGCTAAATCGCGAAACCACCACCAAATCAGATGACAAATTAGAATTCCTCAACTACATTTTCTACAATGTCTTGATAAATTCACGGTAAAAACTTAAAATCGACCGAAATTCGTACACATTTTTGTTTGACTGTTTAGCAATAACTTCATCATGTTTTCCATAGAGTAGCAAAGGCAAATCCCCGTAATTCACCATTGTACTAAAAACTTGAGTATTCTTTACGTTTCTTTAACAAATTCATGCTCTAAGAAAAACACATTGAAATAAAGCTTAATGTAACAGAAAACTAGGTGAATTAGATATCAACATTCGATTTCCTTTCCCAATTTCAGAATAAAACAAAAAAAAAAAAAAAACAGAAAATGAGTGATCAAAATTAAGATAATTATGATTAATCCCTAATATAAGCAGAAATGCAAAGAAAACACATAATTACAAATGACGAAAAAAAAAACAAGAGAGAGAAATGGAATGACCTGATGATGGTGATTGTGATGGTGAGTGGCTTTCTGTAATAATTTCTTGGCGAACATAATTTTTGCTGATTAATTTTGAAATTAATTTTGAATTAAAGGTACTAGTATGAAGAAGGAAGAACAAAATGGTGGACTTTCAGTATTCTGTCTCTCTCCTTCAGTATCATGCTTCTGTTGACTCAATTCACTGTATTCTTAATGACTCTTCTTCTTGTATTTGAATAATTATTAAACAAAATGGAAATGGAACAAGAAAAGGGGATGTAGCTCAGATGGTAGAGCGCTCGCTTAGCATGCGAGAGGTACGGGGATCGATACCCCGCATCTCCATTTTATTCTTTTTTAGGTTTTTCACTTACTAGTATGCAAGTACGTTTTGCACTTCTAGTGTAAATTGTTTATGAGAAGTAATTTTGGAGAAGTTGGAGCTTGACCAAACAATCCAATAGTATTGGGACTAGGCAGAGTTAGAGCTGCTAGCCTCCAGGTAGAGTCTTGTATCGATTCTTAATCCGTTAAAAGTTTCGAGAAAAATGCGTTATTATGATGGAGCATTTTTTTTATAAGGGCAATCGCGTTATCCGTTATGTTTTATTTGACATGAGAGTAAGACTAATGTAGCGTAAAAGGGCTTAAAGAAGTTATGAGTGACCACCCCAACACACCAGCATTGATTTTACGTTCTTATATTGATTCTTCCACTACGTCATGTAATAGAAGTATTGGAAACTGTGACTCACATGTAGGAGTGTAAAAATCACCACCTCAAACACAAATCCATAACAACTTTTGTGAAAGCAACCAATGTAACTTACAGTATTTTGAATCAAAGACTTAGATAAATCACCTCGAAGAGTTTTATTCAAACAAAGCAAGCATGAAGTCCGAAACTCCCAACTTTGTTTTAAAGGATGGCAATGATTGTCATTTTCGATGAAATTGAGTGTAAGTTTCGAGAAGCAGCCAACCACAACCCCAACCCCAAAAATGATCGATTTTTGTTGTGTAGTCTCTATTTTTTTCAATGTAATTTGACTACGAATACATATTATATTCTTAATGTTCAACCTTAACATTTTCATATACTACAAAATTTGACCTAGTACTTATGACTCTTTAAATATGTCATCGAGAGTTGAGACTACGTACTAATTCTCATTTCGTCACTTAGCCTTTACTAATACGTCATTTCACTTTGATAAATTGGTGAATTGTAAATTTCTAATTGATGATACAAGATGAGGCAGATGATCCGGTAGTTGAACACTTCAACGCTGTCGAAAACTTTAAAGATCACGGGACCCCATTCCCCATACCTCCCATAATCTCTTCTCATCAAAGCCGGCACTGAAACGTCATTAAGAAGCTTGTGTCCGAATGATAGCCTGATAGGAAGTCCATTGTTTGATCTTATCGAAATTTAATGCCACGTCTCTTTGGCTAAATAGTCGTAGTAAACAATAATCAAAATTTGTACTTGTCGTTGGTATAAATACTCAAAAACAAACTGTAACAAGGAAGCTACTTTTTTCTAAATCTCTTCCCCTAAATCCTCTTCGAAATTTCATTTCTCATCATCAAAGCCCAGCAAAAATGACGGTCCAAAGATCTTCACCCCAAACCAAAGGTACTTTATATACTTATAATTTTATATTTCTAAATCCATGTTCATGATTTCTGTGATTTTTGTAATTATAAAGTGTGTAACTTTGGTAAATTTGGTAGCGTTTGAGTTGAGTCAATGGTTTTCTTTGGAATTTATGTTAATAGCCCAGATTGATTTTTTTTTTTTTGTGGGAATTGTATTTGATCACATGCAGGGAAAGAAATGGGTGATGGGTTTTATTAGTTAATTTTGTTTAATCTGATGATTAATTAATTCTTAATGTGATCAGTTTTGCTGGTGTTTGTGTAATTCTGCTGCTGCTAAATGAAATTGGTGGTGCTCAGTTTTTTTTTCTGTTATAATTATAATTTTGCAGTATTACTATTCCTCTGGAATGATATATTAATCTAGTTTGTTGTTCTGATGATGATAAAGTTACCAAATGTTCATGTGGGTTTTTAGGTTATAGAAATTGGTAGAGATATTGTGTTGTAAGTGATCGATTTTCGCGAAAGAAAGCATCTTTGCTGTGGCCAAATGCTCATATAGCTTACACCCGAATTAGGATGTAACAAAGTAGTGAACTTCACTTTGCCTCCTATATTTCGTGATTTAAGGTAGAGGAACGAAATGATCGCTGGACGTCTTTACCTTTGAATTATGGGCAAGTCGCGGTCTTTCCATTTTGGGTCGAGATTGTAAATCAGTAGGTATTTATCTTTACTAGAGCTGGTTTTGATTGGTGAGCGAATCTTAGGAATTACAAATCAACGATCTTCTCACAATCTTTAATATAAGAAACTGATGTTGAGAACACCTACTGGCTTTGTCTCGTTATAGTATCTTGTACATAACCTGACTGAGAGTGTGCGAGTGCTTAATATGAGAACCTCCATTCTAGGAGAGACAATTTGCCATGCTCTTTGTAGCTCCTGATTTTTATCCAACTTTGTTTGACGTGGGAGTATCTTTAGAGGCACTGGGGTAATAAAATTAAATGATTCGTACTGGGAAATTATCATTCTGCTGCTGAATAATTGTGGCTACTTGTTGTCTTTTGTTTATTTCAGGACAGTTTTGCTCAAACTGTAGAAAATTTTAGTGGCTGTGACATATTTTCTTTGAACTTATTTTTGTACTTGCTGCTTCTGTTCTGGTGTTTGTCATGCAGATAATCTTCCAAAGGATGAGAACATATCTTATATCAAACTGCCACCACTTGATATGTCAGTAGCTTTTCCTCAGGCTACACCTGCATCTGTTTTTCCTCCTTCCGGTAAGACTTCAATCATTATTGATCGGCTGTATTGACTTCAAACTTGCTATTTCCTGGGTAATATTCCAGATTGCCTGGCTTTCTCCCTAACAACAGTTACATAATTATTTATTATTCCTTGGAATTTAATTAAAAACTTGCTAGATATAACTTGCTGAATGAGATATTTGAGTATGTTCGTTTGTGATATGAAGTTGGAAAGGAGTACGACAGAGAGTTTCAAACTTCTTGATAGAATTGTACTTAGTAATGAAGAAAAGTTGAAACTTCAAACGCCAAGGCTCATTATTATCGTTGTTACTTGTTACTATAATAAGCGATATTGGCTACAGACAATATTTGAACAAAAAAGAATCTAATGTATTTGCAGAGTCAGAAATTGTTGAGAAAAGCCTCTCCCACTCCCCCCCCCCCACCCCCACCCCAGCAGGGACATTGACAACTTTCTTAATGCTGCAGTGTTCCTATATAGTTGCATCAATCAATGACATAATTATCATGAGTTTAGTTATTGTGTTTATTGTCTTTACAACATTACTTAACCATGTTTCTCTTAAACCGCAAATGTTCTTGAATGTCTGGCTTAGTTCTTTTGAGACTCGAGCTATTTACCTTCAATGTTTGCATGCTCTCAATTTGATCCTTTTGAATTTCAGCATCCGACTATTATCAGTTTGATGATCTACTGAATGACGAGGAGAGAGCTGTGCGTATGAAAGTTAAAAAGTGCATGGAACAACACGTAGCTCCTATTATGTCAGAGGTAGTTATAGTTGCCTCATTTAGTCTGTCATCTTTTTTGGTTTCCTATGTGGTCGCTGTACTCTGAGTTTTGCAATATTCCGAAGTCTGTTGCTAAACAGTTTTAGTTAGGGGGTATAAATCTGCAGCCTGCAGGGTGTCAACGGAGGAGTCATAATGGTTGCTCTTCCCATACTGTTGGAAGTGCCCATTTACTCACATGTGAGTGTCCCACATTGGAAATGAGGAGAGAAAATTTCTACTTTATAAATCAAGGAGTTACTCCTCCTATTGCCAATTGGTTTTAGGATGGAACCTCCTTGGTTTATGAAGTGGGCTTTCTCTCTCCTCCTTGGGTGTCGGCCAGGCCCGTTACGTTTTAACATGGTATCAGAGCCCATGGTTGGATCCTGGGTCTCGTGTATTTGATACTGGCCGTTTGCACAGCTGGGCCTTTGTTTCGCAACTGTAGTGAGCCGATTGAGCCCCAGTTTGCTTTGTTTGCCCAGTCTGTGGTTTAAAGGGAACTCACATGTGAGAGGGGGGTGTTGGAAGTGCCCATTTACTCACATGTGAGTGTCCCACATTGGAAATGAGGAGAGAAATTGTCTACTTTATAAATCAAGGAGTTACTCCTCCTATTGCCAATTGGTTTTAGGATGGAACCTCCTTGGTTTATGAAGTGGGCTTTCTCTCTCCTCCTTGGGTGTCGACCAGGCCCGTTACGTTTAAACACATACCTTCATGTTGTGCCTTACTCCAAGTTACCCTTGTGTACTTCTTAGATATCAAAGCTACAAATTCTGATTAATAGTTTCAATTACTGAAAATATCTCTTTGGCGCAGTACTGGGAGAAAGCGGAATTTCCTTTTCAAATTATTCCAAAGTTGGGGGCCTTGAGGATTGCTGGGGGAACGATTAAGGTAACTGATATTTTTAAGCTTTCCATGGGTCATGTTTTAGCCTATGTGAAACAATATGCTCATAGCCTCTGGTGATCAGGGTTATGGTTGCCCAGGCTTATCTGTTACTGGAAGTGCTATTGCAACGGCGGAAGTTGCCAGGGTTGATGCTAGTTGTTCAACATTCGTATTGGTTCACTCTTCATTGGCAATGCTTACTATCGGTGACCTCTCTAACTTTTAACTTCTGTGTTTATCATATCTGTTGTTGGGATCTCATAGAAGAAATGATCCTACTGTATAACTGATGTATCATTTTCTGTGTGTGTGTTGAGCACAGCTCTATGTGGTTCAGAGGCACAAAAGGAGAAGTATTTGCCTTCTTTAGCACAATTCAAAACTGTAGCATGCTGGGTAAGACCCACAGTCTTGTAATTTATTGCTAAAGTTGAAAGTATTGGGGGAAAGCTTCCTGATTCTTTTATTTGTTTACCGTAGGGATTGACTGAGCCTGACAATGGTAGTGATGCAAGTGCACTAAATACTACAGCAACAAAGGTTCTACTTGTTTTCCTTCTCTATGTGATCTTGTCACTGTAAAATCCAGTGTTAAAACTCTTAGTTTTAAGTGGAGTATTGGTATGCCAAATAGGTTGCTGGAGGCTGGATAATTGAAGGTCAGAAACGCTGGATTGGGAATAGTACTTTTGCAGACTTGCTGGTCATATTTGCAAGGAACACAACTACAAATCAGATAAATGGGTTAGTGTAGAAACACTTTAAAATGCTTCCTTAAACTATCTTGCTAATATGAATTTAACAATGCCAGTATTTATCAGGAAATCTGTGTTTGCATAGATTCTGGTATCTCAGTATTCTTAGTATGTGAAATAACCCCCTCGGCCATCAAGTTGCACGAATTTCATAAATCAGTCTGTACTTTACTTCTAAGTAAGCTTATCGGGTTGTAATTATTACCTTGTTTGCTTCTCGTCTAAGGGAGATTTATCAATTTCAGATACATTTTGAAAAAGGATGCTCCTGGTCTCACTGCAACAAAAATGCCGAACAAAATAGGCCTGCGGATTGTCCAGAATGGAGACATAGTCATGAAAAAGGTTTTCGTCCCTGACGAGGATAGACTACCGGGTGTCAATTCTTTCCAGGACACTAGTAAGGTAACATGCTGGATGCTGCTATATGTCTGAAATCTATCATTTCCATGACCGTGTTCTTCTTTCTATTTGTCTTTGACCTGCTTTTGAAGTGGTGTGGGATCTTACATGAATGTTGGGATTTGAAGTTTGCCACTGCATTTAATTTAATACTTGTTGGAAATTTGGGGCTACATTTTGATGAAATTGATATGATGAATTTTTTTGAACACTTTCTTGATTCCTTACATTACATATGACTATATGAGCATAGGTAAGGCCTATCTATAAACTTGCATATGAGTATTAGCTAATTGAAGATTATAGAATACTAGTCAATAGATTGTTCTATAGCAATTCTAGGAACTCCAAAGCATTCAATGATCCTCTAGAGTTTTCCAGATTAATTTCTAACAATTCTCAGTATTGCAGTTTGTTTCAGGTGTGCTTGTATGTTAGAGATAATAGTATTGGTATTATTACTGGTCAGGTGAGGAATTAGGATTATCATTGAAGACAAAACGTCTTACACGAGACTTTTCCTATGACTAAGAGGGTACACCACCAATTTTGATATACAAATTAAGCCTATTTCAGTAGAGTGGAATGTAAAATAGGTTAAGCGGGGTGCAAAATGGTTTGAAAAAGGTCGAACATATAGTAGGAGAAATTTTTTCAATACTGCCTGTTAAATGCTAGTGATTTATGAACAAATGATTCACGTGATTCGGTTATTTCCAGAAACTTCTTAGCATAGCTGTCTGTAATATTTGTACTTAAAGGTACTTGTCACTTATATTTTCTTTCCATTAAAAATAGTAATGTGTAATTTGTGCCTAGTGTTTTGGTCTGTGTTAATAGCTTCATAATCCACTATGCTGGCGTCATTTTTCTAAAGTGATTTAGATTGTATCTGTGTCCTTGAGGAAAACCGGGCAGGTTCACCTCCTTTTATCGGTACTTCATCAAAGTCAGTTAATGCCATAGTACTCACTTGAAAACTAGGCTTTAGGCTTTTCATTTTCATTTGTTGGAAGTCTGGAACCATATGAGTAATATGACGACATACTATGAAACTACTTGCTAATAGATTGGGTTAGAAGGAGAAGGGTTGGTCTACCTTTATATTGCATGTTGTACGAGTTGATAAAAAGATGTTAACCAAACAGTACTTATCTTAATCATTATCTTATTCATGGAGCTCAAGAAAAATTGATGTCTACGTGCAATATATGCGGAAAATGGGTGGCTACTTCTACTGTCTCAAGTATCCATTTGTTATGGTTTAGATTTTAGACCTGGGTTTGGCATGTATATGAATGAAGCATGGGATGAGATGCTTTTCAAGTCTTATCTGCTTGTTCTCTACCATGTCATTCTAGTTTCCCAAAATTAGGCCTCTGGAGGTGTTAAAGGTCTGCCTTGAAGCCCGACTTTTTTTCTCAGATAAATTGCCTATGTTTTCTATTTACGATATGCCAAGACTCTTACATTGATGGCTTAGCAAACCAAATTGTTTGAACCCAAGAAAAGCCCAGGTAGTGAACGGGTTAAACAGAATCCAGCTCAAGGAGTCAAGCTCGAGCTCCTGTTCAGCTTTTTCTGCTGAGATCAGGGCTGCTGAATGCTCTCCACTGTGTATTGCGTTGTTGTTTTATATGTCTTTGTATCACATAATGCAAATAACTAGAAGCAAAAGGTTAGCCTGTGAAGTGCGTATCGTATATTCACATTACTTGCTGTGAATCAGACCTACTAGGAATATGGTGATACTGGTTAGGAATTAGGATTGGATTATACTTAATTCGTAGTTCTTTCCTGAGTTGCTCTATAACATTATGTCAATCCAGGTACTTGCCGTTTCAAGGGTCATGGTTGCTTGGCAGCCAATTGGCATTTGCATGGGTGTTTACGACATGTGTCATAGGTATTATGAAGATAAATTAAATTTTATAATTTTAAATCCTACTTTTACATTTGCGGTGGACTTTACTTGAATACTATTCCTGCCTGAAGGTATTTGAAAGAGCGGAAACAATTTGGGGCTCCATTGGCTGCATTCCAAATAAACCAGCAAAAGCTTGTTCAGATGTTGGGTAATGTTCAGGCAATGTTTCTAGTTGGTTGGCGTCTTTGTAAATTATACGAAAGCGGGAAAATGACCCCTGGTCATGCAAGCTTGGCGAAGGTGAAATTCCTTTAACTATGGAAAGACATAATATGTCTTCTGAGAACACTTTCTAATAGTTCGTTGTTCTCTGAATTTGTCAGTCATGGATCTCTGTCAAGGCTAGAGAATCAGTGGCTCTTGGTCGCGAACTACTTGGAGGCAATGGAGTCCTTGGCGATTTCCTTGTTGCAAAGGTCTTGTTCTTTATCCTTCATTTCTGGATCTCGTATATGTGCAATTATCACATTGTCTTGGGCCCTCAAGAAATGTTTATCCTTCACCCTGTTTTATTGATGGCTACTATATGATGCTAGGTATAGTTCTTATGAGCTGTGTCGGTCAATATTTTTAGTTTTGATAGCTCAAAATAATTTATGCAATTGCGGGTAATATTGATCAGAATTGTCTGCCGCATTCCTGTTATGCTAAACCTTATTCCGTTGTGGACTATCATGCAATTCTAAGGTCTAATACGTAGTTTCTCGAGACTTCTCGGGCTTTAGATGGTCTTACAATAAGAAATACACTTCATTCAAGAGTTAACTTATTCTTTTGGCTTCTAATATCATGTTCTTCATAAGGGTTTCCCACCTGCCAAATTATCTTCTTTGTAACAGCTCTTAATCCCCCTGAGTTTCATTTTCCAGGCTTTCTGTGACATCGAACCTATATATACATATGAAGGAACATATGACATCAACACATTGATTACAGGCAGGGAAGTTACTGGTATTTCCAGCATCAAACCAGTTTCAAGGAGCCGCCTATAGTGTAAACATTCTATTTAAATATCCCCGTCTATTTCTTCTCTTTTGTTTCTTTTTCAGCTACTTGCATATTTATTCGTTGATTTGTTAAATGATGTGTACATGGAAATTTACAAGCACTGGAGTCTTGTGTATATGTGCTAATGTGCCAATGTCATACCAGTATCATTTTGAATGGCCAGTAATGAAATCCATATAAATTATAGTTGACACCTCAAATTGTGTTTGTGGTGTAAGTGAGAAAACTTTGTTTTTGCAGACATCTTTATCTGAATAATTCAACTGTTGAGTGGTGACCTATTCCCGTTTTCTGTGTAATTAGTCCTTGCTGCTGTACAAATAATCAAATACTACTGCGCAGAACCCAAAAATGATACTAATGCTCAAAGACTGATAGTTTGTTGACTTAATGCACATGCCGGTTACATGCCAAAGGTTGGAATTCACTAAAATGAGAAAACTCTTACATAGTGGACTCGGTTGGCTAGCCAATTCCGCTTGCCATATTAGAGTCAGAGGTCATCAACTGTTGTTTACAAACTAAAATGCATTTGATACTAATAATGTGGCTCCAAGGAAAGTACCTTTAGGCAAAAGCATTTGAACAAAAGAATGTCAACATACCTTTCTAGATTGTCAGGGTCATTTTGAGAAGACTATGTGAGCTGGGGAGCATGGGCGTACTCTTTTTTTGTTGTGTTCTTTCTTTCAAGTTCTTATGAAAAAGAAGGAAATTTTTTTAAGATTAGCCACATGTTAGATAACAGTTTTTGTGTTTAGCTTTAGAAATTTGGGAGGAAAAGGTCCGTTGATTTTCGGATGTTCGGGTTGAGGTTTTTTTTTTTTTTTTTTTTTTTTTTTTTTTTTTTTTTTCTGACAGAGGTTAAACACTGGTCTTTTTTTACAGTAGGTTGATTGAGGGCAACCTTAAACAATGTCTCAATACTGGGCACAGCATTGTAACAAACACCGTATGTAGTGTAGAGCTTCTGTAGTTCCGTACAGTGCATCGTGTCTAGTATGGTGTGACTAGGATGGTGTAGAGTTCAAGTTTGTTGCCTGCACGCTAATTTCTAATTTTCTGGTCATGCAGGTAAGAGCTGGAGTTTTCTACTGTCTGGCACCACCAGTGACAATTCTGTCGGGAGGAATTACAAATTTGCATCTCTTTACTCTAAATTACAATATGCAGGATTAGGAAAACACCCCAAATGCTCGAGGAAAGAACGTATTCCCCAGCCGTTATACTACACACTATACAAAAAAAAAACATGAATAAATTTAGTGATGTACGATTATCTGTTGTAACCATTATGTACAAGTCTTGTATGCTTTCGCAATATAACCAAGTTATCTCATTATCTCTACATTTGTGCGGGCCGACTCAATATGCATGAAGTTGTGTGTTGGTGACTCCTTTGCCATGATGTAACCACTTTCTGGGTTACCAGCCGTGCACATAGAGGTTTCAGACGAAGGGCAGAGGGAGCTGTTTTCTTTCTTAGTTTTTCTTCGTGTAAAGGCCAAAGGGAGCCACGGTGCCAATTTTAATGATGGCAGGTTTCATATTTAAGTCTAAGAGTGCAATGTGCAGCCCTGGTGGGGAGTTGAGCTTGCTCTCTTGAAACTCTCTTACAGAGGTAATACGTAGATTCACTTCGTTCGTAAATGCAAACCTTAGACATCAAACATGGGCGCGACTATGAGCCAAAGCTGATTCTGTACTTGGTTAGCAGCAGGAATTGGTGCCTTGTACGAGCAGCTCTTGCTCTTGAGGTCGCTTCGTTCAGAAATTATATCGTTTTGCAGCTTGTGGCAAGCCTAAGCTACGGTCACCTGAGTGGCTGGGTGTAGTCGAGAACGCAGTACTAGACAATGTAACGACGTAAGTTATCCTATTCCTCTGCATTTTCGCTCTCTATATATAGTAATAAACTGAATTAAAACATACTAGTATTGCATATGAAATTGTGACTATATATCTATACTAATAAACCCTTCATCCTATCTATAATTCTATGTCTAATGAACACAAAACACTCAAAAGCACGTACTGATAATAACTAGAGAACCGAGGCTTGCTTCTTGTTAATTACGATCTCCTTCTAGCAGGGCGATTGTTTCTTTCGATTTGTAACGCCCCCATGCCTTGCTGTAGCCGTATAGCAGCTGCCAAGAACCTTAAACCCTGCGCAGGGGTCAAAATCTCCGCGACACTGGCAGCTGTGGTAACCCTCAGGGTATCGGCATTGGCCACCACTTCTTCGAGCACCACCTGCAACTGGTCTAATGGCTCGTTTGAGGTCGGTCTGAAGGGCTGCTCTCCAGCGGACCATCTGCCTTCCTTTAGAGCGTGTATCATAGGTGGTGCTGCGGTGTTCTCGTGTATCCTTGCAAGTTCGTCTGCTATCTGTCTTTCCTCCATTTTTGTCTCTCTTTTCAAGCTGTTCGTCAAGTCAAAATCTCAGTTAAAAAAAATTAGGTGGACAGATGGTGTAATCATCTACAACTCACACTCCCTCCGTGTAGTTAATAATATTTACGTTTAGGTCTGCATCAGGGATATTTTCAAACTAAACGTAAAATATCAAAAGCACGGAGGGACTAAAAACAAGAACTATAACACATTTATTGAGACACCAAATATAAGAAAATGAGATAACGAAATGGATGACATTAGTGTTTCAATATATCACATGACAATATGACATGAGCATATATTATACATAGTATAGATACCGGAGTATCATTTATGTTTTATTTCATATAGGCGCGACTAATTCTACGGAGGTGGGTATATGAAGATTTAAACCGTAAAAATCTCAAATAATGTATAACTATTTGTTGCAAATGTTATAAATTAGAATAGAGAAATATCGCACGAGGCCACGTCACTCAAAGGTAACCGCCAAATTGGCCTACGGCAAAGCTTCAAATGTAAAGTGAGAAAGCGCAAATCACAAAAATCAGATTGATTTGACAGTAAATAATAATAAAGGGCAGGTACAATGTAACTGTGTACCACATCGCCAACAACCTACGGCAGCATTAAGGTTGGCCCCACATGCTCCCTTGGCTTACTGCATTGCTGACCTCACTCACTTTTGTGACTTACTCCCCACGTTTTTCTTTTACTACTCACTCGCTGGTCCAATTCCTGTTACACTTTTACTTTATCTCTTATAAATTACTCAGCAGTAAGTAACTCGTCATGAGATCAGTCAGTAACTTTATTAACTAAAGAATCCGATGGTTAATTCTATGACTTTATCGGTTAAATTAGTTGACGACGTTGATACTTATCAGCTCAAATAAACTTATTGATCGACATCGATATTTGGTATGTACTAGAGTTGATAATCATTTAAGCTTTAATTTTAGAGATGTTTAATTAAGGTAAAGTCAAGTATCACAACATTTCAATTGAAGAACAATACGATAAGCCTATTATGTTGGGATAATATGTTGTAAATTGCAAGCACGTAGAGACCCTTGTCACCTTATTCAAATCCTTGTGATATTACCGATCGATTGTTTCCAAATGTCTGTTTTGAGATTTTTGGTATACATCCCTAACTTTTTTTGTTAGTATGAATTCATATTTATCCTAAGAATGTCATAACTAATTAAGAGAAAAGTAATGCTGTAATGGCATGAAAATCCGTGACACGAGTACGTATAGAAGAAATGATGACCACAACACAATGCTAAATTGATGCACCACTATAATTCGATACATATTATATAACTCGAATTTTAGCCAGCAGCTAAATATGAAATAATAGTGTGCATCAACGCAACATTACATGCGTATGTACATTTTAGCTAGCTCAACTCATAGAGATGTAAATGCGGTTACCTGTCAATGGCTTCGGCCTGGCGTGGGGACAGGTTACCGACGGTGTCGGAAACGAGTTCGAGGAGAACACCGGGCCGAAACCCGGCGATCCACATGAAAGCACATTCAAACGACGAGCACCAAGGTGGTGAAAACATGGAGAAAACATTATCATGTGCAGCACGGGACTTGTGTTCATAGTACTCCTCAAAATGACCAAGAGCACGTGCAATAAGCACCTTAGCAGCCTCTTCCCCGCCCTGAACACCTCTAGTTTCGCCGCCTTTGTCGTCGGCCACGGCCGCCGTAATCTCGGCGAGGAGCTGGTCTTGCCGGTGGTGCCACCCACAAAGAAACCCTTCAAAAGAGTAAGAAGAGCTACTGCTGGTTGTTAGTGATTGATTTCCACTTGTCATATTTGTGAGTGTAGTTGGGAGGTTGAATGAGAGGAACCCAAGTAGATATATATTCTGTAGTAAATAAGTCTTAAATTTTGGTGCGTCGAGAAAATTACGTGTGTATGTGTACGATTTATATATAAAAAAACTGGGTTTGGGATATTTTTATCGATCGAGGGGTTTATATAGGACATAGAAAAAAGTTGGCAAAAGCCGCAGGACGAAGGAAAAACAAGGGCGAAATAATAAAGAATTGCATGGGATTGGATAAAACTGTTGGGACTGAATCAGTAAATAACTGGAAGGCTAACAAGTGTAATACGAGTAGTTTTCATGTGCATTGGCAAGATGCGCCCATTGCGTCGTCTAGCATTGCACTTGGCTAGATATTTCAACTACAAGTTTAGTATTAGACCATGAATTTAATTAGCTTATAATTAGGTTGTCGATGACTCCTATTAAAGTGAGACTACCGGTATGCTAGCTCCAACACACATGAAATTAACAAGAGGGAAAAACGTTTGCGATTTTTGTTGGTTAAAATCACAAGCAAAAAACCGTTAAAACATATTTAACAAAATCAACCAAATTTGGTTTACTTACCCGATATTGCTTATGATGTTTCGCACATCGAACAAAATATAAGATCACACAAATAACGTCTTAAGATTGTTGGTTAAAATAAGCATATCCTATACTATGTTCAATCTTGAAACACAAATCACACACAAAGGTTAGTGAAAGTCAATTAGTCAATTAATATATGTAAAATATGATCATAAATCATAAAAGATGTAAGAATAATCCGAGCCCAACGAATACACGTTGTGTCCTTAAGACGTCATTGCCCCCTCTACGGTACTCAAGGTTCATAATGAATAGACACATATTTTGGAAAATTAAGTGAATTTAGACAACAGTCAAGATACAATGTATCGTGAATTTCTCATTCATAAATTAATTTTATTTTGTTAAATAAAATTTCCAACAATCTTCATTTGCGGCTCACATTTTCTTTTTTTTGTCTGTCGGCAAAGTAGTGTTAGAGCTAACAAATTAATTTTCTTCCCTTGTGGCTTTTTCTATTGTCAATTGATTTTTATAGTGAAATCTCGCTAACGGGGCTTCTATATATGAGCTTATTGTACGAGGTCCAACTTGTTGTATCAAAGATAGTTTGGCTTGAGGCAACGCACACAGCCACACAGGCTAGGTGCGATGCGAGGATGTTTTACTGTCAAACTTGAATGACGTGTCATGAGCAATAGAGCATCGAGTTCAAAAGGCGTGGGTCGGGGAAGAGCATTGAGTCCATATATAGTTTGAAGGGCCAGCAGTTGAAAGAAAAAGTCTTAACATACAGATTTAGCTGACATCTACACTTGTAAATTGAAATTATATTATATAATAGTATAGATATGAAAATTAAAGATGCACATGATATTTGTGTGGAGTTGATGACGAGGGCAGTTTCATCGGCGGGTACTGTCGTCTAGCAAGACCCCCTTAAAAATTTGGGAGGTCTATTTGTTAAAATTTGAAGGCATGTGGAAGTGTTAATTAGGTGCCTTTGCCAAGAAGCAAAAAGTTGTGAATGAATGCAGCGGTAGTGTACTTGGCTAGGCTTCATCTCCTATGCCATCCTATTTGTCACGCTTATTAGAACTCCTAGTAGATTAAAATAATCATGCGAGCACGGTTTCGTGACGTCCATCTTTCTCTTATTCTCTTGTTCTAATGTGACTTCTCAGTTAAGTTTCTGTTCTGATCAAATATGTAATCTTATCAGTGTATAGTATAACTGCAGATATTAATTAGCCCTTAACATAGAAGTTCAATTTTTATACCCCCTCTATATCATTAGGTTCTTTGCATTTGGTTTAAATTTCTCACAGATTCAAGACAAATGCAAAGAACCTAATGATATTGAGAGAGTATGATTTCTACTCTGAGATTTTATTGCATCACTATAATAACTACTCCCTCCATTTTTTTTGGTTCTTTACGTTTGGTTTGAATTCCTCTCACAGATTCAAACCAAACGTAAAGAACCAAAAAAAGTGGAGGGAGTAATATTGTTTGTGGTTTTAGTAATTGGTTAAAATCACTCCACCAATTTAATTGAGACAAAAGAAAAGATAATTGGTGTATGATTCTTTCTTCCATTTAGAGGAAATCTAATCTTATCTTATACTATATATTAAAAGCTGTGTTTGAGGCAACGACCACGTTCAACGGCTTCAATTAGGCCATCTGTCATGCCACGTGGCATGTCCCATTGAATTTCACTTAAAATAATCATTTAAGCGCTCTTTTATGTTAGAGAGTGCAGATTTACTTTCCATCCATAATGTTATATGAGTAATGTTTTCCAAAGCAAAAAAATCGACAAAATTCTAAAAAAAAAAATAAAAACATTATGAAAAAAAGAATTGATTCCATATCTACCTTACTATGTATTTCCCTTATTATAATGAAAGTCTTATAAATAAACATAATTAAAAATTATTTTTACAAAGAAATAAATTGATAAATGTTATTTCGGGCGTAGCCCGGGTATTGCTAAATATTTAAAGATAGAAAAATGTAATGTTAACTTCATACTTCGTCCGTCCCACCTCATCAAACACCTGTGGGTATAAGATAAGAATTTATGTGAATAGTATTGTCTATTATGTGCATAAATAGCAAATTCACCCAATTCGATCAATTGAGATGTTTTGGTCCTATCGAATACGGAGTACATAAAAATTCGTAAAACTGGACCTAAAACTCACAAGCATATACTCCATTTGGACCGCATGGAGTAGAGTTTAGGTGGTGTTGTTCACATTGAAATTCATTAATCGGCGTAAAATATTTAACTAAATCTGATACTTATTAAGTTGTTTTAATTTTATCGAATCGGGCATAACTCTTTTAAAATGATATTAAATTAAATATGATAAATTTACAATGAAATAGGGCAACCGTGCAATTTTGCACGGGTCTACGACTAGTAAACAGTTGGAAATTAAACAACCATAAACACGGCAAGAGCGTCCACATCACAGACAACCCCCACTCCCTAGAATCGGGTACTCTGCATCTTTGCCTTCGGTAGATTTTTTTTTTTTCCCTTGACCCATCAACCTCATCTAGAAGCTGGTTAATCACTTTAAGCGGAAATAGTCACCTATGGCAGCTTGTCAGTAGACCTGGCAAAACTGACCCAGACCCGAACATCCAACCCGAAATACTTGACCCGAACATCCGAATTTGACCCGAATTTTTAATCTGAATTCAACCCGAAACCCGAAATCACCGACCCAAACCCGAAAATGACCCGAATACTATTTGACCCGATATTGATCCGACCCAAAACAGACCCGAATTGAAATGAGTCAGACTTAAATAATCAAACATTTAAATGAATCGATCAACAAAAGGGACTTGGATAGCTATATCTTATTTTCAAACACTCCAATTAGCAATAAAATTTCAAGTTAAAATAATATGAGACAAAATTTGATATTAAGGGTCTGTTTGGCCAAACTCCAACTTCTGCAGAAGTGCTTTTCAGAAGTAGTTTTTGAGAAACTGTTTCTGGAGAAATTATTGGGTGTTTGGTAAAATCATTTTAGAAGTGCTTCTAAGAAGTAGAAACAGTTTGATAACTGTTTGGCCTATTTTTCCACATATTTTTAGATTTCTTGTTGATATTAATCTAGACATCCATTTATTTAGATCCAATGGTCTACATATTAAGATACTAAAATAAAAGAAAAAAGGAAAAAAAAACTCATCCTCAACTCACCATTCCTCTCTCCTCTCCCCTTCCTCTTCCCTGAAACTGCCCTCACACCACCGCCGTCCACGCCCAACACGACTACGAACCCCACGACAACCACCAACAGGAGGGCGACACACCGAGGAACCTTCCTAGTTCGTCACACCCCATCGTCGTCGCCTCCTACCTTCCCGACGCACGATTTTCTCTGCTCCTTTTCCCCACTGTTTAAAGGCTGCCGCTCCACAAAAACCACCCTTTTCCCCACTGATTAAAGGCTGAATCCCCACCAAAACCACCTACTTCCCCTCCCACTACCCCTAGTTGTTGCTGTTGGCATTGGGTGAGAAAAAATCGAGGAGAGAGAAAATTGTAAGTAAGAGAAAGTGATGGTAGATGGAAAGGGGGGACGTGGTGGCCGGCGGTTGACAGCTATGTTGGTGGTGAGCGGCGGTACGAGAGGTGGTTAGGTATGGAAGGGGTGGGGATGTGGGGAGGAGAGAGAATTGATCATATTCCTAATAGAATTGGGGATTTTGTAAAGCTCCCGAGAAACAGAAGGAGAAACAGAAGGAGAAACCAGAATTTGGGGCTTCTGTTTCTGGGGGGTCTAGAAGTTGTTTTGGGCTTCAGAAAAGTTAGAAACTACTTCTCAATTTTTGGTGTTTGGCCAAGCTTCACCTTCTTAGGCCCAGAAGTTGCTCTAGAAGCTTGGACAAACACACACTAAGGGGTCGTTTGGATTGAGGGATGGAAATTGGGAGATTAGATGGTGGGATAAGAGATGGGAATTGAAGGTAAGGAATTGGGTGAGATAATATAATTCCCTTGTTTGGATTAACCTGGGAATATGGATGGCATATGAAGGATATATATGAACTTTACGAATATACCCCTACTTAACATTAAAATTTCCTTATATAATTTTTTTGAGGGGGGCAATTAAGTCTTTTTCTTTATTAAATGAATTCCCAACTCTAATACCTGCCCCCCAAAGGTATTAGATTGGAGGGATAAGAAATCTCTATCACCCAATTCCCATCTCCTTATCCCTCAATCCAAACAAGGGAATATGACTAATTGGGAATAATAATCCCATCCCCCCTCCTATTCCCTCAATCCAAACGACCCCTAAGAGGTTTAAATTTGAACCTTTTAGAATGATTTAACCCGAATGCGACCCGATCCGAATATGACCCGATCCGAATTTGATCCGTAATTGATACACCCAAACTAGACCCGACCCGAACCAAAGTAGACCCGAAATGTATGACCCGATAGTGACCAGATCCGGACCCAAACCCGATTGACCCGTTTGCCAGGTCTACTTGTCAGGCTATGTATTGACAGTTTGACACCACATACCAACACGGGTATATACACCCAAGCCCGTAAGTGAGGCCGTAACTCCCTCCATAATTTTCAAAAATAAAATAATAAACAGGGCGTCGCCGGTAAACAGCTACTCCGACAAGTACTCATTGTTGCCGTCATGCATACCGGTAAAACCCTATTTCGTCGTTCGAATCTTCTCTTTCTTACTTTCTTTTCTATAATCATCGTCATCTAATTTCTTCCTCATATAATCATAAGTAAGAAAAAAAATATAATCATATTTTTATGACAAGAATTCAATTTTCATTGATTGGTTTCTAGGGTTTAAGAACGCAGAATTATAGTGCAAATGTAGAAAAGGGGAGCAAGCTATTTGTAGAAGTAGTATGCAGAGAATGTGTAGACGAAATGGGAAAGAACAATTTCATTGGATATTGTAAGAATAAAATACGAAACAAGGTTGTAGAGGAAGAATACTTATCGAATTCAAGACTGTGCCTCGGTAGGAGACCACTGACTTGAAAGCGTTTACGGCCCGACTCCGGTGGTAATCGTCACTGGCCGGAAAAGCTCCCCAAGGTTAACACAGTCACCCTCGATCGCTACCACTAACGACCAAAGGTTGGAGAAAACACGCACTACAATTACCCAGGAGTTATATCTGTATGTGTGTCTTGCTTTTGTGTATTTTTCGAGTATCTGATGAACAACATGAAGGCTGGCTTTTATAAAAGCTCAAAAGGAGCGTTTTACAGGAGAGAATTAAGGGCCAATTAAAGACTATAATCACAGAGATTATTGCAGCAATAAAACCAAAGATTAAGGCAAATAAAGATGGTAATTAAAGGAAAAATAATTACCAAAAAATAAAAGATATGCTCCAACGTTCAAATGATAACGTTTACGAAAACGGCTTTGACTTTTCAGCCATTTTCCAACAATCCCCCACAAAAGGCTGACAAAGACAAAAAGAAAAATCCCGGGTAAAGGAAAGGAAATACTTAAGCATCAATATCTTGCGATTTGAATTGACACATAGTGAAGTGAGGCGACAACTTACTTTCTAGTGAGTGAATTACTTCTTGAACTTACTAGGTTCGGTTGAGACCCTCACAACACATATTTACCTTTATGTACGTGTAGTCTCCGCGATCCATTACAAGCGCGTTAAGCCATGCGCACACCTCGGGTTTCATGAGTGCTCTAGAAAGACGCCCCCGATCTTTCATAAAAGGCGGCTAAACCTCCACACTCACATAGGTGGTCCATCAAGTGTTCTCACAGAACACCACCACAAGGGATATGGAACCATTAAGAGCCAATGCTCAACCTCGTATGATATATCCATCAAGTGCGTCTCAATAGCACCACCATAAAGGCTATGGATCATATCAAGCACTACAATACGCCATAGGGATGAGAAAATGTAGTGCAAAGTCAAGAGTCATACAGTTTCGTTTGACCACAGAAGGGTATCCACCATATAACCTCAACTCATGGGCTTTAGCCCCATCCCCCTCGACGACTCAAGGACCACTCTCCTTGTCAACCCCTTGGTAAAGGGATCGGCGAGATTTCTCTCGGATTTCACATAATCCAAAGAAATCACTCCATTTTTCAGGAATTGTTTAACAACCCCGTGCCTAATCCGTATGTGTCTCTTCTTACCATTGTAGTAGTCATTCTTTGCTACTCCAATGGCCGCTTGAGAGTCACAATGCAAAGAAACAGGCGTAGCCTGTCTCCCCCACAATGGCACATCTGCTAACAAGTTTCTCAGCCACTCGGCCTCTTGCCCTGCCAACTCGAGGGCAATAAACTCAGACTCCATGGTGGATGTAGCTATACAAGTCTGTTTAGAAGACTTCCACGAAATAGCACCACCTCCTAGAGTAAACATATATCCGCTAGTAGAACTCATCTCATCGTTACCGGATACCCAATTCGCATCACAAAAACCCTCAAGAACAGCAGGAAATTTACTGTAATGCAAACAAAGGTCAACAGTTCCTCTAAGGTATCTAAGCAAACGATGAAGCGCAGCCCAATGCTCACTACTAGGATTATGGGTATAACGACTAAGCCTACTCACCGCATAGGCTATGTCAGGCCGAGTACAGTTCATCAGAAACATCAGACTACCAATGATTTTAGCATACTCACTCTGGGAGACACTCTCTCCTAAATTTTTAGCTAAGTGAATACTAGGATCATAGGGGGTACTCACGGGGAAAACATCATAAGAGTTAAATTTCTTAAGCACCTTCTCAACATAATGAGACTGACTCAGAGCTATGCAACCAGAGCTTCTCTTAACTCGAACTCCCAAGATCACATCAGCTTCTCCTAAGTCCTTCATCTCAAATTTGGACGACAAGAACAGTTTAGTATCATTCACAACATTCAAACTATTCCCAAATATCAACATGTCATCCACATAAAGACATATGATAACACAGTCTGACCCTATCACCTTAGAGTAGACACAAGAATCAGAGTTATTGGTCCTGAAACCATCCGAAATAATAGTGCTATTAAATTTCTCATACCACTGTTTAGGTGCTTGTTTTAGACCATACAAAGACTTTCTCAATTTGCATACCTTATCCTCCTGACCCGGAACCACAAAACCCTCTGGTTGGGACATATAAATTTCCTCCTCTAAATCACCATTCAAAAAGGCAGTCTTAACATCCATCTGATGTATAACTAAGTCATGAATAGCAGCTAGAGCGAGTAGGGTCCTAAATGTGGCAATCTTGGTCACAGGGGAATAGGTGTCAAAATAATCTAGGCCTTGCTTTTGGGTAAAACCTCTAATAACAAGTCTGGCCTTAAATCTCTCTATAGTCCCATCAGGTCTCAACTTCTTCTTAAAGATCCATTTACTATCTATGGTCTTAGACCCCTTAGGCAAGTCAGTCAACTCCCAAGTGGAATTAGAAACAATGGAATCTAGCTCACTCTTAATGGCCTCTTTCCAAAACACAGCATCAACAGACCTCATAGCATCCTCAAAGGTTTTCGGGTCTTCTTCTATCATAAAGGCACAAACTAGCTCATCACTAAGCATATCAACACATGCACTTTCAGACAGATAAGTAGTGACCCAATCAGAACCAAAATCTTTAGCTATTCTAGGTCTCTTAGTCCTCCTAGGCTCGTCTACAGCAGAAGAACTACTAGCATGCTCAAAAGAAGAAACAGGCACATTAACAACAGGAGTAATAACATGCTCATCAACAGAAGAAGGCACAACAGGCACAGAACAAGACGAGGATGCAACATCACTACCCTTTTTCAAGGGAAAAACATGCTCAAAGAATTCAGCATCTCTATATTCACATATAGTTCTATCACTTAAAGACATAAATCTATATGCAGCATGAGCATAACCAATAAACACAGCATCAAACGTCTTGGGTCCGATATTTGTCCTTTTATGTTGTGGCAACCCAACTTTGGCTAGACACCCCCACACTCTCAAAAACCTCAAGTTTGGAGGATAACCCTTCCACATCTCATAAGGTGTTTTGTCTAGTTTTTTATGAGGTACTCGGTTTAGGATATAACAGGCTGAAAGTACGGCTTCCCCCCACATGTCAGTGGCCAACCCCGAACTTAAAAGCATAGCATTCATCATTTCTTTCAAGGATCTATTCTTCCTCTCAGCTACACCATTTTGTTGGGGTACATAGGGAGCACTAAGATCATGGATAATCCCAAATTTAGCACACTCCTCTTCTAAGGAAGAATTCTTGTACTCTCTGCCTCTGTCAGACCTAACACGTTTAATCCTCCTATCAAGTTGGTTCTCTACCTCAGTTTTATACTTAAGGAAAGCCTCTCCTGCCTCACTCTTGGATTTAAGAAGATAGACTCTAGTAAACCTCGAATAGTCATCAACAAAGGTAATATACCACAATTTCCCACCTCTACTTCTAGTGCTATGAAAATCAGCTAAATCAGTATGAATCAATTCTAGAAGTTGAGTGTCTCGATGAGCAACAGGTTTACATGGTTTTCTCGTGAATTTGGCTTCTACACAAACTGGGCACTTAGACGGTTCGGTTGAACTAAGGTTCGGAATCAAGGCTAAGTGTTTAAGACGTTTGATAGATGCAACATTCACATGACCTAGTCTACCATGCCATAAATCCAAAGACTCAACAATATAAGCAGAAGAAGAAACATTTTCATTAAACATTTTTGGAACAACATTCAAAACAAATAAGCCCCCACTAAGATATCCCTTCCCCACAAATTCCCCACCCCTAGTCATTACAACCTTGTCAGCCTCAAAAACAATTTTCAAACCAGCTTTGTTTAGCAAGGCACCAGACACTAGGTTGCGACGCATCGAGGGAACATGCAACACATTGGAAAGGGAGAGGGATTTTCCAGAAGTGAGTTTTAGGGTGACCTTTCCTTTGCCAACGACACCAGCAGTTGCAGCATTTCCCATGTAGACGCACTCACCATTGGCGACATCTTCGAAGTCATGGAACAACTCCTTGTTGGCGCAGAAATGTCTCGAAGCCCCTGTGTCTAGAATCCAATCAGTTGAGTTTTCCACAAGGTTTGCTTCAACGACTACAGCGGCGATAACATCGTCATGTTCAGCAAGGTTGGCTTGATTTCCTCCTTTCTTCTGGCCGGTCTGAAAAGAGCCTAGGCGTTGAGGACATTGGTACGCCTTATGGTCTGGCTTGCCGCAAACGTAGCAGAGAACATCTGGTTTCTGGATTTTCTTCTCTGGCTTGTTGAGATTCCTTTGCTTCTTAGCAGCCCACTTCTTCTTACTGGAACCTTTACTGCCTTGTCCTGAGAACTTATTATAACCTGAAGATCCACCAGTTTCAACAAGGTTAGCCTTAGAAGAAATAAGAGAAATAGAATCAACCTTGTCTTTGAGACGATTTGCCTCCTCGGTTCGCATATGACTGACAAGCTCCTCGAGGGACAGATCCTTCTTCTTGTGTTTTAAGTGGTTCCTGTAATCGCTCCATGAAGGCGGAAATTTCTCGAGCAGAACATTAGCTTGAAAGATTTCGCACATCTTCATGCCCTCGTTGATAACATCAGTACATAGGTTCTCGTATATATGCACCTGCTCCATGATTGGCTTATCGTCCTCCATTCGAAACGCCAACCATTTTCCGACCACATATTTCTTTTTCCCTGCATCATCAGCCCCATACTTTTTTTCCAGAGCCTCCCAAATGTCTTTGGCAGATTTTTGGTTCATATACAAATCAAATAAAGGATTTGTCATAAGGTTAAGGAGATGAAATCTAACAGTCTTGTTGTCCTTATCATATTTTCTGATTTCATTTTCATTTGTTCTAATAATGGCAGCCGTGGGTGGGGTAGCAGCCACATCACCAGTAGGAGTTTCAATAGGTTTTGGAGCATCTGTGGTGAGGACATAATCTATCTCTAATTGTTCAAAAAACATCAACAGCTTTTGGGACCACCGTTTGTAATTAATACCATCCAAAGGTTCAATTTTTGTAATATCAGGAATGGATTTCGAAGAAACGACAGCCATTGTTACGCAAATTAAACGCTTTCAAATTGTAAGAATAAAATACGAAACAAGGCTGTAGAGGAAGAATACTTATCGAATTCAAGACTGTGCCGCGGTAGGAGACCACTGACTTGAAAGCGTTTACGGCCCGACTCCGGTGGTAATCGTCACTGGCCGGAAAAGCTCCCCAAGGTTAACACAGTCACCCTCGATCGCTACCACTAACGACCAAAGGTTGGAGAAAACACGCACTACAATTACCCAGGAGTTATATCTGTATGTGTGTCTTGCTTTTGTGTATTTTTCGAGTATCTGATGAACAACATGAAGGCTGGCTTTTATAAAAGCTCAAAAGGAGCGTTTTACAGGAGAGAATTAAGGGCCAATTGAAGACTATAATCACAGAGATTATTGCAGCAATAAAACCAAAGATTAAGGCAAATAAAGATGGTAATTAAAGGAAAAATAATTACCAAAAAATAAAAGATATGCTCCAACGTTCAAATGATAACGTTTACGAAAACGGCTTTGACTTTTCAGCCATTTTCCAACAGATATGATTATTGAAGCTTATAGTTGACGTCCCAAATCATTCACTCTGTTACTGTCCATGTTGCTGACTTTTTACGCCGGCGTCATTGGAGCTGCTTTCACTGATCAACTCTAATAGGTATTTGTTTCGTTTTCGCTTTTTAAGGTTCAAGAACTCGTCTTTATCGTGTAAATGTGTGTAATTTGTGTTGTGAATTTGGCGATATGTTCGGGGCGTAGTTGTAATGTGTTGCGTTGAGGGACGTGCAACACATTATTGCTCCTAATGGAAGCGGTAAAGAAAAGAATATGACTTACGCCCTGGTTGATAGGACTGCATTTTTCTGATCTTGTTATATGATTGTTTGATGATGCGTATTGGAAATGTATAGCTTATAGTTTGTGTTGTGAATTTGGCGATATGTTGGAGGCGTAGGTGTAATTGTAATGTGTCTCGTTGAGGGATGAGCGAAACAATGCTCCTAAGGTATACTAAAGAATACGACTTAGTTGGCGTATGTTTTTTAAGCGAAAGAATTCATGATGACTAGTGGATGATTCGAGTGTTATTGATTATTTTCTCTTGGACATGATCGATTGAAAGTATTGGTTTTTACGGCTTCTGTGAGATGCCGTACCGGCGGGTTGCCGATCCGCTCTACCGAAAAGAGGTGTGAATTACACGGAGTCGCCAGCGGGATTTTTTATAGGTTCCCCACAAACCTAAATTGGGGTTCATTGCAAGGTTACGAGTTAGGAAGGTGTTAGGCACCAAACTCGCCCATCGAGTTGATGGTCTCTACTCATTGATCCGAATTAAATATAAAAGTAGTAATTAACGACGAAAGCACGTACAAGTAGCATGCGAGCGATAAAGTAAATCATGCGACGAATAAACATCATGATCAGATTATGCACGGAATAATGTTTAGCAACAAATCCAAAAGCATGTCAACTACTATATTTTATCAACAAGACGTTAATCGATGTACGTAGGATATGTAAATTGGATGCACAATGCCATGAGAACTCACTACACAAGTTACTGTATGTTTGCTCGGATAATATAAACACATGAATTTAAGTCAACATACATGTGATTAATAAAGCAACCCACGTAAATAACCTTAGCCTAATTGACACACATTAGACGACAAAAGAAGCGAGCCAATTCATGAGCACGTACGAATTGCACTAACCTGATAAACACCTTAAGCAACAATTACGAAAATAAATCAACTTGAAAGTCGTTTTGAGTAAGAATTTGGGGCCCTCAGGTGGACGTTCCTGTGTCGTAATTCGCAGATCTCAGTGTCGTTTGCCAATAAGCCCAAGGTATAGTCTCGACCCTCGTATGCCACGTAGCCTAGCTGTCTTGTCTTGGATTGAAAAGTCTACGGTCGTTGGACGTCGTAGGTTAAGTGTACAGGTGCATGTGTTTGTGTTGAAAGGTATGGGGTTCTTTTCCCAATCTTCGTGTTAAAGATGTAGGTAAGAGTTTTGTAGGTAAGACGCACGGGTATGATAATTATTCGAGACTCATGTGCTTGTTCATGGTCTCGTGTCTTTTTCTTGAGCACTAACCGTAGGATTGTGTGTTGTGTGCATTCTGTGCATCTTTTTTGCATAACCCAAAATAAGGGGTACAGAGAGCGCTATTTATACTAGAAGGTATATGGCATTCGAGTGGCATTGGGGCTCCTTTGGTGATGTCAACGCACCAATCAGAGGGAGTTTGCTGGGAGAGTTTTAGGACGAATAGTATTTGAATGCTAGTGGTGGGATGGCATTAGGAAAGCTTTACGGAAAATTCTAGAAGTCAATAGTAATAATCCTTACGGAGAGCAGAGGATTCTATTACGAGGCAAACACCAATGCCAATATGCCATTGGGTGACTGGCATCAGCGAATTTCCCACATATGCTACGTATAACTTTGGCCCAAATTACTAAAGAACTATCTAATATTTTAAGTCCAATTGGTACTATTCGCATATTGGTCCAAATTAAATTCTCAACCCACAACTATAAGTAACAAGGCTATTTTGGCTAAACATGGTAATTCGGGACAAAACTGATAAATCGAACCCATTGGCAAACGATATCTTTTAACGCGTGTCCACTGTCCATCTCATCATCGGGCGCTAAAATGGGTGCAAAAGTAGGGTGTCTACAGCTTCATTCAGAAATTATTATATAGAGCCGAGGCAGGGGGCATTTGATGATTTGAACGTTTATTGTTGATGGAAGTTTGGAATTGGGTATTCACATGGGGGGTGAAAGATGAATTGCTGAATTGCCGAGGGGGAACAAGGAAGAACGAACGACTTTGATAGGAGTAGAGCTAGGAAGAAGCGACGTGACACGAAAAAAGCATTGTAGTGTCGAGTCATTTGTTCAATTAAATAGGTCAATCTGGCTCACACAAATGTTTAAATGGGTTAGTGTTTAAGGTTATGTATCCGATTACCTTTGGAACTAACACGAGTTTATCCAAAAGGAAGTGTGAGAAGATGCTTGTATCGGTTAAGGTCTTAAGGGGTTGTTTGGATTGGAGGAACGCGGTAATATAATAGAGACTCATGATAAAGAAAAGAGGAGGGAAGTCGGGATGGTGAGAAGGGGGTGGTGTGAACTGTGAAGGCAGAGAAAAGACAGATTTTAGAGAATGAAGAATTTGAGTATGATTTTGATTGAATGAATAATGTGAGTACATCAAAGGGGTATATATACCCAAATAGCTAACAACCTAACTTTCTAACTAGTCCCTGTATCAATGGATCCTCTCACTCGATCGGTGTGTGAAAAAAACGTTGACAGAGATGGAGTATGTCCAGTTCGATCATGTTCTTGCATTCAGCATGGCTGACAAGACCTTTAATAATGATGCTTGGTCCTTGCACTGTACAATTGAAGTTGGACTGTGGGATAGGCTGCGAGTAGTCGGAGTGACAAACAATGGGCCAGATTTATTTCTATCATCAGATTAGTAGTTATGCACTTATGCTTATGCTTGATCTCATACAATTTGGATAATTGATCAGATTATATTGGCGACTGCATGTGTGTATTGGGGTGCTGAACTACGTCAAAAACCACCTCTCTTGGATCAAGCATGTCGATCAGCAGCTGTAGTAAGCCTAGACGAGAACGCATCCTTGATCAGCTAATGAATAAGACGGATTACATACAGGTTCATTCTTACTGCATACTGTATCTTAGTACACAGGGGTTAAAAATGCCCTGTGTATTGTGGCACTTTGGCAATTGATGTTGTCTGTTGTTATCTACGGAGTACTAGAGTACTAGTTCGTGCAGTTTGATTCTGGTGTGATATATGTTTTCAATTTTCAATTTTTGCTGATTATTGTATGACTCGTTCACTGTCGATAGCCAAATATCGTTGTTATGGAAGTGTCTGAGACGCTGACTAAAAGATACGATGAAGAAAATACATGAGCCTACGTGATTTACGTACCAAGTCTAACCTATTAAGTATTAACCTACCAACTTGATAGGGGCCTCAAACAGGCCTACCCATCCAACTTGGCTAGCCAAACTCTTGGAAGAAGGGAGGGAAGGGAGGGGAAATAAGTCTCTGTCTCCCAAAACAGAGCCTTTAGCAGCAAGGACTAGTTCAAGTCACCCCACCGGGCCACAGCGCTAGGCAGTGGCGAACCCAGTTGGTTGCATGGTGTTGCCAATGCAACCCCTGGGTAAATGGAAAAAAATCAGATTTCTTTTTTAATTATTTCAATACTCAATTATATATGTCCCTAGGTTATCTCGGCCCAGTCAAAGAAAAGCCCAATATTCAGAAACGCCTAGCTCTTTAAATAGGAGTGGAGGTACTTGCTCCTTGTTTCCCAAACCGATGTGGGATACAAATCACTTTCATTTCATGTAGAGAAACTCTATTTTTATGTTCTTGAAACCTGAAGTAGTCACGTTTGTCCCACATCGCCTATGGAACTTGAGTCAAACTATTTTCCACTATAAAATTTCAGAGTACATTTGATGAATTCCTAAACTTTATCACATCACACCCTTCATATTAGGGGGGATAATCATAGTTGAGATTTCCTAATGGATTGCCAACGAGCTCCTTTGGAATTCTATTAAATTCAAGGCCCAAGTTATCACTTTGATTCATTTTAAATAATGATTATGATGATGAGGGACAAAGTTGGTTAATTAAACAATGCTAATAATAATTAGTATATGTCGTTTCAAAAAAAAATATTACGGAGTAGTATATGTACATGCGAAGAGGCTTGATATTGGATGTGGGAAGTGTAGAGAATATTGGGAGCTAGTTGTCCCACATCGGTCAGGGAGAGGGATTTGCTTGGGGTGATAGATATAAGTACAGTAAGCCTTTCATGACTAATATCATACCACATCGAACATGAGAACTTATAAGAAGAAGTTTTTATATAAAATAGTTCAGCAGCATGTATGGTGAAACGTATAGTTATTGTTGTGAAACGTTTATTTTTGCTTCGGCCGACCCGGGCTACTAAATTCGCAACCCCGAATCTCAAATCTTGGGTTCGCCCCTGGCGCTAGGCAAACACTATGTTGGTAGTTTGGTACTCACGGGGGTACTTAGTGCACCATCTCCACCAAAAGTCGTCAATTTCTACCAGGCACCAACCCTCGAATTATTTATCGTATTTCTTTTCATTCCAAATCATAGTGTAGCAAGTAACAAGCTCCCGGGAGATTCTCAGACAACACATATACTAACAACGATATTGTACCAGTAGGAACTTACCAAAGATCCTGAATTCCAGTATCTTGCATTGTTTTTTTGCTTGTTCTAGTATAAGCTAAGTCTGACTAATTCTATATATACATACATGCATACATGCACAAAACGTGAGTTGCCCAACCCAAATAAAAAAGTTAACCTTCAACCTTACGCTCCAACCTCCAAAACTAACCCCTTTACTCCCAAAAAAATAAAATAAAATGAATGGCAGTATGATTAAAAAAAAAAAAATACACCAACTATATCAATTCCTTTAGCTTTAATATTACTCCATAACCTATAAAATATATGCATCTAATAAATTGCACACTAAAACTTTTCTTTGCAATCTAAGCGTCTTCATCATTATATTAGTTGTATAATTTCAACAGCAAAATGATTAATTTTTGGCAGTTGTTGGCACATTATCTTCTTTAAACACTTTGAAAAAACGAGTTAGGAGCTTCATAAGCTTTTGTTGCTTTCATATGGTGGCATTAACAATTACAATGATGAAAGCTTATAGAGCAAAGCTGCCTTCTCTTCCTATGATTGCTGGAGTCGTCTGTGTTCTAGCATTTTTCGCGCTTTTGTACAACGAAACCTTAAGCACACTTTCTTCTGCATCAATCCTCAGCTTCAGGAGTACTTGTGCTAGGAGAGACCGTGCTACGACAGGTATGTGTCACATACATGTTTGGAATCCTAATCATGAATATCAGGATATATATTACCGTTTCTGTAAGATCGAGTTTACTAGCTAGTTGAGCAAACTGACATCTACACGTACAAAATTGCGCAATTATGTCCATGTTGTGCTGTTGTTAAATTTTGATTCTTGGACAGATATTAGGAGCAAGAACAAAAGAGAAGAGATTGAAGTAGAGGAAGATAAATTAGAGTATGACGCGGATATTTGTGATATAACCGAAGGCAAATGGGTCTACAATCGCTCCATCAAGCCTCTATATTCGGATCGGAGCTGCCCGTACTTGGATAAGCAAGTTTCATGCGTGAAGAATGGACGACCCGATTCTGGTTACCGGTATTGGCAATGGCAACCAGACGAATGCTCTTTGCCTAGGTACATATATAAAGCTTTAGTATTATTTTCGAATACATGCTAATTTAGTGAGAAACCAAGGACATAAAGAAATTATAGGGCTGAGCAAATTAAAATGTACGTGCTCTAGCTAGACCCATAGTTGGCAATATTATCTAATCATCAAACCGTTATTAGATCGAGTATCTGGTTACGCTCACCCCTACTATGTGTCTAGCTATGAGTAGTTGAAAACGCGATTAATTAAACTTTCATGCAGTATTTTGTGGTCTAGTGCATTTTAATTATCATCATGCATAACTATATAATGTTAATTTGTAGATTTGATGCAAAGAGGGCATTAAGAAAGCTAAGAGGGAAGAGGCTATTGTTTGTTGGGGATTCACTACAAAGAGGGCAATGGCAATCCTTTGTTTGTATGGTAGAGTTCATCATTCCTGATGGTGAAAAGTCCATGAAACGTGGACGTGTTCATTCTATCTTCAGAGCCAAGGTACGCAAATCACACCAAACCCGACGTTTTACTTACTCCGTTCTTACAGAATGTTAACATTTTAAGGGAAAACATCAAGAAGTATTGCATAAAGTTATTTGATGTTCCATACTCTAATCATATACTGAGTTCAATGGAAAAATTATGATCGAATTGAAGTTAGTAGAGATTAGCTAAGTTAGGTATATGTGGGATACCACTGACATAATCAAGATGTTGCTCTACTAGCAATACGATAGTAGAATGATACTCAATTTCGCTACCATGATTTCACATCATTGATAGTGATATGGTGATCATCTTTAAAGTGAGGATCAAACCATATGATTAAATAATTCTGCGTACATTTTCCATGGGTATTAAACTAGTTAAAGTATTGTTACTCTTGCCATTATATGATTATTGTTGTTTTACTAGTCGTCCAAAATGTTTGCTGAACAACTTTTGTGTAAAGTATTCAGCAAGAATGTGAACTTGCCATACCGAGCTAAGCTAACAACTACACAAAATATTTTTCATAATCCATATAATATTGTTGTCAATTGTCATACAATAATTTGATCAAATTTTTTTATTTAATGTGAATTTCTTGACTTCAAAACACTGAAGGCCAATTATTAATTTAAGAAAAAAAAGGTAGCCCAATGCACATTAACGTCTCTGCAAGATGAAAATCCGAGGAAGGGAGAAGATATTGTGACCACTATTTTTAACGAAAAGATTGTCCATTCACGTACTTATATGTTTGTCATCTAAAGTATTCTTAGATTACGGCGGTAAAAGCCGTAGGAAAAGTCACTACGAAATTATTAGTGTATTGTCTCACAATAAGTTTTAACGTGAATTATGTTTGCATTTACAGGAGTATAATGCCACAATCGAGTTCTATTGGGCTCCATTTCTAGTAGAGTCAAATTCTGATGAAAAAATCATAGGAGATCCAAAGCAGAGGATTCTGAAGGTAGATGCAATAGAAAAGCATGCAAAACACTGGCTAGATGTTGATTACCTTGCCTTTAACACCTATGTTTGGTGGATGAGTGGCTTGAAGATTAAGTCATTGTAAGTGATCAAGATCCACTATCATACATCTACCACCACATTAAAACACATCATTGGTTCTCTTAGACTAATTAATTACTACTTCAGATGCACTCATGTCGTTTCATTGTTGAATTCTTTACATTTGGCCAAAATGAAAGTAAAAAAATCGAATGGAACACGAAGAGTATACATATATAAAGAGTGATTGAAGCGTGTATAAGTTGGTATTGGATTCCACTTAGGTGACGATATTTTTAATTCCGATACATAACAACATGATGTATAGTTTCATTGAGCTGAAAATTAACACTATGATGGAATGAATTCACAGTTGGGGCACATTTGCGAATGGAGAAGAAGGGTACGAAGAGTTGGACGCATCAGTTGCTTATAGGCTTGGTTTGAAGTCATGGGCCAATTGGGTTGATTCAACTATTGATCCTAACAAAACAAGGGTATTCTTCACTACAATGTCGCCCACGCATATGAGGTACTCCGTATTGTTCTTTCTCAACGCAATTTTCATTATGTGTCATCTCGTAATAATCATTTAATATGTTTTCAACTTAAGTATAAGGTTGCGTACATTTGTAACTAAGAAATTATATATCGAACCATTTTGCAGACCAGTAGAGTGGGGAAATCCAGAAGGTATCAAGTGCTCCAACGAAACGAAACCAGTGAAGAAGCGAGGCCACTGGGGATCGGGATCTGATAAGCGTATAATGAGAGTCGTCGGAGATGTTGTAGGGAAGATGAGGATCCCAGTAACAGTTATTAACGTAACACAATTATCAGAATACAGAGTAGATGCACATACAAAGGTGTATACAGAAACAGGTGGTAAGTTATTAACTGATGAGGAAAAGGCCGACCCTTTACGACATGCTGATTGTATACATTGGTGTTTGCCTGGTGTCCCTGATACTTGGAATCAAATTTTACTTTCTCAATTGTAGATTGTAAGAGAAGTAACCTTGAAATTTCAATTCAATGGTTGCATGAGATCAATCACCTCAAATTATAGCATTGTGTTCAATTCTTCATACTCTGGTTCTTTTTGTAGTTTCTCATGTCCTATGGTATCTATCAACAAAGGTAGTTGGAGGGAAACCGTTTCAATAGGTGAAATATGTCACTAATAGTTCAAAACATATCACTATGTTATAGACTTATAGTATATATGCACGTGTTCTAGTGTCATCAATGGCATGATAAATCGGGACATTTTGGATTTTTGGTATAGGAGTATTGATGATGAATCTAGGTACATTGATGAGAAAAAAATAGTATACCGTCATTTTTTTTATTGAGACTTAGTTTGATGATAAAGTTATGAACGATTGAAGTTGATTAAAAGGAATCTAGGATTTCAACTTATGGCGATGGGTGAGGAAAAATTAAATGATGGCGTGATTATACAACCTCGATCTAACCGCTAACAAATCCGAATCCAACTTGATAAAAGAATGAGATGCACATAAGGGCTAAGAGTCGTCCCAAAGACTACTTTATCGGTAAGATTCATTCAAGCGCCAAAAGGCAACGGATAATGTTCAATTCTAAAGGCAAGTAGCTTATGAGGCGTTGAAACTTGAAATAATGTCATGCTTATAGGCAATGTCAACCACTCGACGTGAATGTCAAAAGATAGTCAACCAAGTCAAACTTAACCACATAACTCAACGAATTAACCCCTACTACTTCACCAAATCATCACCAAAAAAAAAAAGTGTTAAACCTAGATTATTACCTAAAAACAAAACTGATTAAGTGATTATACGTTGAAGGATCCGAGTAAAAAAGCAATATGAACCCCATATAAGGAAATCATTCAAGTACTTAAAAACGACCCGTTTACAAAACGGGTTGACCTTCCCAAAAACAGTTGGGACACCCACACCCGGGTTGCAGCCGTCATCAGCCCTTATAACCCCCCCAAAAAAAGCCTACATAAACAAACACATCCTCTTTGTGTTTAACCATTTCTAGAGTATTCCACAAGTTTAGGGTTCCTCCTCCTCCTCCTCTCTCTCTCTCACCTGAGATCTCAAACTCTTGATTAATCCCTCTATCTGCTTCTCTCATCTTAATTTGCTCGCTAATCAAATAATTAAATCTGATTATTGTTGATTTGGTGAGTTTTTCTTACCCAGAAATTAAAACCCTAATTTTTGTTCTAATTACTTTCTCCCCAAGTTTCTTATTATCTTTCTTATTAAATTTAATTAATGTTGTTGTTGCTTGTGATTTACAGGTGAAATTAAATGGCGGGAGGTAGCTTCTTGCACAGAGTAATGTCTTACGTTGTCAATGAACTTGTCGTCAGCGGTCTCGCTAATAGGTAATTTCCAATCAATTTCTTTTTTTTTTTAATTTGTTTTGCTTGATTGGCATTGAATCTTCCTGAAGAAGTTTGCTTTTTTATGATGTGATTTCGTTAATTGGGTTTTGAGCTGAGGATTTGATTTGGTTGAGGTGTGTCTTTGGTTAGAGTAATTTGTTTATTGGAGGTGTATGATTTTGATAGCATTGTGGTAGTAATTAACCGGCTTTCGTCGTTGCGATTTGTTGTCCAAATCGATTAAACCCCATTCATTCTTTAACTTGTGATTGGGAAATCTTGGGCAAGACGATTGGACATTAGCAATTATCATGATGAGACTGTCTTACCTCGCGCACTGATTTTATGTGTGCCTTTGATATTATGAAGCTTTTAACTGGTTGGCCGTCAGGATATACGTTTCTGATTTGAGCTTTCGTTGAAGCGAAAGAAATCTCGAGCTTTCATTTGGTTTACTGTTGCATTTTGATTTGTGTAATGCTGCAACATGGGAGCTTGAGAAAATGTAATTTTAATGTTACATGGCTAGTTTTGTGGAGCACACTGATTTACGTGTGCTCCTGATTGCTGAAGCTTTTAACTGGTTGGCCGTCAGGATATATGTGTTTCTGATTTGAGCTTTCGTTGAAGCGAAAGATACCTCCTGCTTTCATTTATTTGCTGTTGCATTGTGATATTTGTAGTGCTGCAACTTGTAAGCTTGAGAAAATGTAAATTTGATGTTTCTTAGCTACTTTTGTGGGGTTGATTTTATTTCTTGCTACTCCTAGTGGAAAGCAGTGTCTAGTAATGCCTCAAATGGTTGGCCATCAGAATGTTTTGATTTCTGTAATGAGCTTTCTTTGAGGCGAAATTAATCTCAAGGCTTTCACTTTTGTGATGCTGCATCTTGGTCTTGCTGGTGCTGCAGTTTGAATGGTCTGAGAATATTTTAGTTTCAAATGTGATTGCTTTAAGGCTAAGTGCCTCCCTGCATTCCGCAGGAACATCTTTTTATGAAAACAATAAACTACGCTACTGAAGATGTCTTAATATTGTCTGTTAGCAATAGCATTCTTGCAGGCCACAGCGCATCACTGTTGCCTCGGTAAAAATAAAAAGTAAAAAAAATTAAAGATCTGCTGAATGCAATCAGTCCCATCTGGTATTATCTTTTCAATCCCCCAAATTGTCAGGTGGATTATGTAGAAGTGAAAGGTGGTGCCTTTTCCACAGTTCTGTGATCTTATTTTCTCTCATTGTATGCACCCACCCCCCTTTCCCTGGGTTTGTTTGCAGTGGTATATTCATGTGTGTGTGTACTAAAAAACGGTGGCATTGCTTCTTCTCTGGCCATAAGATTATACTCTTATCTGAATGGCTCGTTCCAATGAAGCAACAGTTAAAGAAGATATCCTAGAATTCTTGTTACTTTTAGCTGCCCTCAACTAGTTTGGTTGCAGCTAATAGGAGGTCTACTAAATTTTTACTTTAGTCATGTGCCCTTGACTAGAATGGTTGTTCTCGAACTTTTATGTGTGCGTTAGTTTAGTGTGTATGAGTGTATGTTCCCGATGTATGTACCAATTTTGGTCCCGGGATTTGCTAACGTGATCGTGAAAATGAATATGGCAGCCGCTCATTCCAAAGATTTGCAGTCAGGACGTCTAGAAAGATTGAAGATATTTCTAAAACAGGTACATCTAGGATTTCTTTTGGCACTTATTTCTATTTTGTGTATGCTATATGACTTTCTATTGATATATCCAATCTTTTTGCTAAATCCTCAGTTGGTGAAAAGAAAGAAAATTTGAGAGAGTTTTCGAAGAACTTTAAAGAGGTCAGTAATCTTTTTACAATTTTTTCTCAGCGCTCAGCGCTATGCTGTACATAGCCCGATGCCCCTGCCATATCAAACTTAGAGACCGCGAATACCAAAGGCATCAAACTAAACGTCTGCTTTCTTCCCTTTTTGCAGAATCTAAAGAATCAAGATTAGTGGGCTTGAAGTGGAACTTGCCATTCTCGTGTAGCATATTGGCCGGAACAGTGTAAATTTGATTTCTGATGTAATGAATAATGAAATTGTTGAAGGCTTATGTTTGCCTCATATTTCATCATAGCATTACCTTCTGCTATTTATGTGATCAAATTGATCGGATATGATATTGTACTAATAATTCCGGCTATGTCTTAGCTGAGTAATACATAAATCTTTCATTTGTTCGTTGAGTGATCTACGTTTTGCTGGTGCGACTTACTTTGTAAGTGAAGAATAATTCAAGTCCTGTGCAAATGTATGGTTCTACAACAATATGTTCTTCACTTCTTCATTGCAAATATTGGTCGCTTATTTGTTAGCTTTCTTGTGTTTCGCTAGCTTCAACAGGCATTCGGATCAACTGTTGTTAGTGTTGTAAACAACAAAGAGATGATCACAGGCTCACAGCAAACAAACGCTGATTTGATATTCAATCTCTCTTCTACACCAAACACATATCAAACTGAAAATACTTGAAAGCTGAGACTGCACTGTTCATGTAAATGCAAATGAACCATTGTAGACAACAAATTACTCGTATTAAAGTGTTCTTTTCAGTCTCTTGTATCACCATAAAAGAGAGCGAGGACTAGAAATTGCTTATAAATAAGCAAAACAAGTCGGTTATTGGCACAGAGTTAGTAAGATATACAGAATAATTTCTTCATTTATCAATCAACGTTTATTTTCGTATCGTTTTTCTTAAAATGTACATTTTCTCGGAAAAATCCGCATAAGCATAACAAGTTTACAATACAAAGGACGAATTGTTGTTAAACCCTCGAAAAGTCAAAGAGAAGCCATCAAAAAAATCCAAAGGGGTTTAAGCAAAAACACACAAAATGTCTGCAACCACCGCCATTTCCAAAACCTCCCATCTCCACCGCACAATCCGCCGTCTCAGCCTCCTTCAACACCGCTCCTTTTCCACTTCTCCTTCACCACCTCTTCCCAACCTCCCTCACTCCACCACCTCTTTTCTCTCTCCTCGCCACTTTCCTCTCACTCAATCTCAGGAATTCCGGTCATTCGGACTCCTCCACAACTACCGTCGCGCTTTCTCAACCTCTCCACCTTCCTCCGCCGCTTCCGCCACTCCTACGGCGGCGGAGGTGAAAACCTCGCCGTCGGCCGACGGCGACGGCGACTCTCAGGGCTCGCAACAATCCGGTGATGCCGGCGGCGACGGAAACTCTCAAGGCTCGCAACAATCCGGTGATGCCGGCGGCGACGGAAACTCTCAAGGCTCGCAACAATCCGGCAACGCCGGCAAATCGATTCGCGGATCGGTATATATTTTTGCCTTTTGTTTATTTCTGTGTTATTGTTAGCCGGAATTTTGCAGAAATGTTTGATTATTGTTTCGTAAAGTTTACAATTTTGATGAGTATTGATCTGAATCGTGAAGTTGAAGTTATCAATTTTGACTTCATACTGAAGTTTTTCTTAGGTGTGAAAATCTTGATGATTTAGAGTAAAAATGACCTAAATTTTGGGGATGCTTTCAAATTTGACAGAATTTCGGAGTTAGTATTATGTGTATAGAATAGTTGCTTCGTTGTTTGCGTAATTGACAAGCAACTAGTGTGATTTATGCCTGATCATTGATCGATATTGTTGAAATTCAGCAAAATTTAATTGAATTGATGAGATATTTTGATTTGTTGTTACTTATTTCTAAATCACAGAGGAAATGATTGCCTAATATTGATTCATAGATGATAGATGATTCCTGAGTTTCGGATATTGGTTGTATTGCGGTGTTTGCCGGTGATTTAGCTTTATAATGAAGCTGCTGGTTCGTACAATTTGATTTGTGTTTGATTAGTGATTGCTGGGATGTTTTTTTGTTGGTGCTTTGCAGCCGGTTTCGTGGGTGAGCTTCCTTTTGTTGCTTGTGACGGGAGCAGGGCTCACGTACTACTACGACCAGGAAAAGAAGCGTCATATTGAAGGTAGATTAGTATGGTGAGTTGGTGTTTTGATATGTATAGATTTAATTTAGATTTCGCTGACCCGATACATTTTCGGTATATGAAATATGGTTGGGTGATGGCATTTGGAATTGGTCAGGTACAGTTGGGATAGAGTACATCTTAACCTCAATAATTGCTGATTAGGTACAATTGAGAGCGTAAAAGATAGAGTTTAGTTGAGAGGATGGTGGATTGAGAGTTTTGAATAATTGATTAGTTAGAAAGCCAATGCCAATGGATATATCAGTTTGGAAAAGGCTCTCTTATAGCAGTAAGATTTGTTTATCATGCTTGTGTCGTATTTTCTACATGTTGTTAGTTGCTTTTCAATGAGATCAAACTCACGCTAAATCCCTAAGCTTCATGCATTAAGGAATAAATATTGATTGCCATCCCTCAGAGCTGTACTGATAACAAGCATTGTGGATTCAGTAGCAAAGAACTTGTCTTTTGGGTGAGGATCTAGGAATTGTGTATATTGTTCTGGTAGCTGGCAGCTGGCAGCTTTTGATATAACTAGAACCAGCAGATGGGTGCTTTTTGTTCTCAGATCTACTCGAGTCTACACTGTTATGGTTGCACATTGTTACGCAATACTTTCTTAGGGATTCATCTGTAGCACTTCTCTAGCCTTTCTAAGCAGACTGCTTTACTACAACTTTTCCGATCTGACCTTGTATTTCCTGTTATTAGATTTGAAGGTTCGTTGTAGAAAGTCAAGTTTACAGTTCAATGTAATATTTAACTCATATGCGTAATGTAAATGTGATCCTTTTCTTTTGTCAACTCTCAAAAACCGTCGTTGTCTCTTTCTATACAAAAGGTAGATGTCGGGTGATCTGGCAGGAGTATATAATGAGCATATGTTTCCTATGTATCCTTTCCTTTTACTTTTTTTTTTTTTTGTCTTCGAGACCCTTGTGCTCTTCTTGTCGATTCTGGTTTTAGGATCCATTTGTTCGGGAGCAAAATATCTTCAGTGGAAACATCGGGTTCCCGCTATATAGTTCTTTGTTTGGTTATATTGCAAAAGATAATTAAAAAAAAAAAGTAGTTAGACGAGGACGGGTGTTAGAAGTGGAGAAGTGGCTTTTCAGGACTTGGGAGGATTGTTTTTCTGAAGGATCCCCAACCCCTCCATATTTTTACACTCTCCATTTGCACCAAACCAATCAAGGAAAAGTGGCTATATTTTTCACATTTTCACCTTCCACCAAACCAAACAAGGGAAAGTGAGAAGTACATTTTGTTTCCCTCCCTTAATCGAACGGACTTTAGAGTTTTTAAGTACAAAATGTCATGCAACCTTAACAGAAACAAATCTGCTCCTCATTTTTTCTTTTCTTTTTTTTTTTTTTTTATTTGAGGTCTGCTCTCCCCTCTCCCCTCTCCGTTCTTCTACTTTGTTCTTTTCTTCTTCTTTTTTGCTGGATTTATGCAAAAATAGCTGGTATTGTTTGTAGAAACATTCTCCCGAGCTATATTGAGGTCCCTGAGATACATGTTCTGTTCATTTGATCTTTTGATCCGTGAAATTTTCTCAAATCGTGATCTTCATGCAGAAATGAACAACGTCTCAAATAAGGTACGAGAGGGACCATCTGTGGGACAAGCAGCTATTGGAGGCCCATTCAAGCTTGTCAACCATGAAGGGAAAATTGTAACTGAGAAAGACTTTTTGGGTAAATGGACTGTGATGTATTTTGGCTTCACTCACTGCCCTGACATTTGTCCTGATGAACTCGTAAAGCTTGCTGCTGCAGTTGATAAGATAAGTAAGTTTGTGCTTTTAACTTTCAGTAATTACTTATGCAGGTAGTTGCTGTGCTTTTCTTTTCAGATATTTGTTGTTTTACTTTTACCTTTTTCCCTTGTAAATCCATGCCATGTTTTGTGCAAGTTTCCTGACTCTGTTCAGAATTCTTTTCTAAATGGTCTGCTAGTAAAATATCCATTCTGGACACATTAGCCAGAACTTAATCTACATATATTATGTATGTTATGCACTTATGTGCGTGTTCCAACATGTAAATGTACTAACATATCATCATTTTGCAGAAGAAAAATCAGGCATTGAAATCGTACCAGTTTTTATATCCGTTGATCCTGAAAGAGACAATGTTGAGCAAGTCAGTGAGTATGTCAAAGGTATTAATCTTAACTTCCCCCCTCCCCCACCAGCCACCCAAAAACAGTTCACCTAAGTTGTGACTTCGTGACACCTGGTAAAATTGAAAGACTTGGAAGAATTCCTCCCGAAGCTTTTGAAATGAACATAAATGTGAACAGGTCTAGTTTTGTAAGGCTATTGTATTCGTCAAGGTGAAAGATCTTCTGGTTAGAAAGTCATATTGAGACATTGTGATTTGTTGATTTTATTTCATTACGCTATGATGGCCACCCCCTTGAACCTTGATGTCCAAACCTCTGCGTAATAGTGTTCCTAGATTACTTGTTCAAAGTTTAACACTAAACAAACTATATGTACTTGTAATAAGTGATTGTAGCATGCTATTAGTTAATCTCTCCTAACACTTTTGACCAACAGAGTTCCATCCAAAATTGATTGGATTAACCGGGGACCCGGAAGAGATTCGTAAAGTTGCTCGGTCCTACAGAGTATATTATATGAAGACAAATGAAGAAGGCGATGATTACCTTGTTGATCACTCTATTGTCATGTAAGTATTCTTGCTATATGAAAAGCTGTTGTGGGCTCTCTAAGGTCTCATACTCCCATGTTGTCCATCTCCGAATCTATGTCTGTTCTGGTGCTAGTACCTAGCACACCGAAGCCTAATTAATCAGCTAATCTTCGTCTCATTTTGTGCAGGTACTTGATGAGTCCTCAAATGGAATTTGTAAAGTTCTATGGAAAAAATAACGATATTGATGGACTTACCAATGGTATAATCAAAGAGGTAAAGCAGTACAAGAAATAGACAGATCTATCTCATTCACAGCTTCATGGACAAACTATCCGGCACTCGCTACTCTTGATCCTGGATTTTTAGAGATTACATTCATTGGTACGACATGCCACTTTAAAGCATACTTCAGGAAGAGATTACTTACAGCAATATTTCTATAACAAACTGTTTCATTTGGAGCCCCATCCGAACTGTGATATATCATTTGGCTCTAAACAATAAGATCAGAAGGTCCTTTTTGCTTTCTACAAAGTTGGAACAAGTTCTGGCTTGATTGCAGCATATTTTGAGTCTACAAACATTAGTTTTCTGCCGTATACTAGATTTGTGATTTTCTTAAAGTTGCATTTTTGTTTTGCTGTGATAGTTTTTGAAGTAGTTCATGTTGCCCATTTAACTAACTATTCAATTGAAGAAGCCAAAGAATAATCATTTTACGGGTAATTAGGGCTTAATCACAAAACAAGGATTGGAGAGAATGCTTTCTTAATCGGTTTTCCGCAGTTTTTGGAGAAAATAGGCCTTTATGGAGGCTTAGAAAAAAAGCATAGAAGACTGTTTTGGTAGAACAGTTCTGTCATCGGCGTTCTCCAGATGATGCATAATTAAATTTTGGATTAGTATGACCTAATATTCGACATAATTTTGATCGTTCACGAACATAAATACCACTCCGAACGAGTACATTGTGGTACAAGCCACTTATGTATTTCGCACTTGATCATTAATTGAGCAACTGGGTACTCGATAGGCTTGAAAATGCACCGTTGCAGCCAAGGCACGGATGAACACTTGAACAGCATCAGTAACTACTCGAAGTTGAAATCTGAAACATGGATGGATCCTCTATAATATGCAAAATCGGATCATTTATATACCAATCAGAGGCCAAAACTTGAGGAAGACTCGCATTACTTCCCCTGAATAATTGCAATTTTATTATACAAACAGTTCCCTCTGATCAATCCTTAGCTATCATTCATGATCTCATTTTGATGGTTTTTGCCGTATGAGTTTACATTTCAAAATACAGTATTTCATTGGTTTGCCCATCCTTCTTGACGAGGGTTCAGGGGCAATAGTCTTGACTACACGTTGAATATATGGAGCCTGGATCGCCATCTTGTGATCCTTGCTACATAGCGCCGGTACTCAAGAATGTGTAGGCTTTGACAGTTCTCAATCATCTGTGGGAATTCACACTCCACCAATAGGTTGATACCTCTAGGACAGACAAAGCAGGTCCAACCTCTTCTATCAAACATACCTGGTTAAAGCAAATTCAATATGTTGTTTAACCGGAATTCTTTATATTACCGGCATCACTTGTCCACTTCTTGAGGGATAACAGCTTTTCCCAGGTATACTTGTTGCATCTCCTCCCTCCATATCTGCAGAAGCATAGTCTTGTGAGTTCAAATGCATAACTCGGTGCAGCAATTTTTTTCATTTTTTTTTGGGGGAAGGGGGGGGGGGTACAGACAACAAAGTGGGGCATCTTCAACCAAGCAACGTACCATTTGACGGAACTCTACTCGTATGTGAGGTACATTCGTCTTGTGAATATCATTCCCTTCTGGTCCTCGTTGGTAGTACTGCTGTCCTATCCAATGAGTCTATCAAGAGAAAAATGAAACATAAGTTACAGAAAGAAACCAGTCCAACGAGCAGCCATAAAATATGTAAGCACTGAGGATTTCCTACTCGGCACTGGACAGTAATTCTTCCAAAATAGATTCTCATTCAATTCATTTCATATAAAAATGCTTATTGATCCTAGCAGGATCTAACAAGAGAAATGCCGGACATAAATGTAGTGTCATCTTGCCCCCCACTAAAAGACAAATTAGAGGGACAGACTACGTATTCCCCCTACTCATGCCAAAACTCTAAAAAGATCAACCACCTCAAAAAGACGCATTATCAATGAGCTGAGAGATGTAAAACCGGCCTCACAAACTCACCAAATGCGGTACTAAATACTCAGGAGAGTTACCTTCAATGCATGAGAAAATCCAGACTGAAGGACCGAATTACGGGCAATCTCACATAAATCACAAGCACTTAGCTTCCACACCTGAGAGAGCAAGCCATATCAGATCACAACACAACTTTCCATCAAATATACCTAACATGATGTACACTCACGGAAGCTGCAATGCTGTATTCTTCCACTAATGGCTCCTTGGTCAAATGGATTTGTAACGGATCATCTGTAGATAGGGAGACATTTAGACCCCGCAAAAAGAACACAGGGAAAGGGTTGCGATGATAGTCCAAAAACAAAGAGTTGTTGCTAAGAGGAGACATAGCCAGCCCAATCTGAAGAAGAAATATCATATAATGTTAAATATCTATTAAACCAGAGAAGACATAATGAGAAATAAGGTACACCACCAGCTGGAAACGCAGAATCCGTCAAGAGTACCTGTGCTAAATAATAAAGATACTGGAGAACTGGGGATTTTCTCAGATTAATTCCATGTGCAATATTGTGACAAGTGAGAAAAGCTGCTGCAAGATGATCAACATCACCAGCCTGAAATTCAAAAACAGCAACATCATCGCGTGCTTCAAAAGCAACCACATATTTCAAGTTTTTCAACCAATTTTGATAAGACTGTCCAATTAAAGGTCGGGCTATCTTACCCAGAGATTTTCTGTGAGCTCATAAATTCTAGAGTAAGCTTTCAGAATCTAAAGATTGGTTCTAAACACAATTACATATTTACATCTCAAATCCTCACACCAAGCTACACGAACTAACATTGCCTGACCATAAGCAATAAAAGCGGGTCTATCCCAGGTAGCATACAAAGAAACAACAGAAGTTCACAATGAGGCAAAAAAAAAAAAAAAAAAAAAAGACTAAGACTTGGTAACATCACATACCTCTCCACAATGTGGCCGGAATTTAATTGTTGTCATACCCTTGGACTCACGCAGCTGCCAGAATGAAAAAAACATAGAAATTAAACACTGGCACCACAAAGAGCAGCTACTCACCCCCAACAAGATGCAGAACCACTTAAACCCAGAGCTAGACTAAACCACTAAACCCAGCTTATCTTACATGAAATTATATTGCTTGATCTGTCAAATCAGGTTTTCAATTTAAAACAAATTCTGTAGAAAGCAGATATTAATACAAGAAGACAAAGTAAGCATTGGCTGGAACAATAGGGGTGCACGAAGATATCTTACAATACAGTTAGTACCACAGAACAGACAAACTGCAACTACTGACATAAACCATACACACAAATGAAGAATACACAAGAATATTCCAAACAGTTGATACATGAGATTATTTAGCAATTTAACAGCCTTGATCAAGTATAATAAAGACTGATTTATGTTGCAATGATATAAACGTGAAAAGAAATTAAATGAGTACCTTGTTCAACGTATAGAGATTTGCATAGCAGTAATACACATAATATGAATACGCAGGATTGAAGATATTCGTCCACTGTTCAGGCGTAGGCATATGCTTTGTGGGGCGTCTTTCAGGCTTACTTTCATCATCCACCAGATCTAGTCCAACCACCTAGAGAGAACACCCATACACATCAGATTATAGCAATGCAGAAACATGACCTCCACATAAAATACGCGTAGAATAGTGAGTCTTTACACCCAAGAGACAAATATTATTTCTTCTTATCTAGTGTATGTACTGCCACATTTCTGTCGGTTAGTGCGTAATGCATGTGTGAGGGTTAGGCAGGGCTATACCTGAAGGGGTTCAAATCGTTTGCTTGCACAAGGGGAATATAAATCAAGACAACAGTCTAACTCAAAAAAAATAAAAAATATAAATAAGATGCAGAAAGGGCTTTCAGTATTTCTCTTCATCTTTTTTTAATATTTACTAGATGTAAGCCCGTGCTTTGCACGGGTCTCTTAATAATGATACCCAATTATGATGATAAATATTACTTGCATTTTATATATATAACCCGTGTAGACGATTATTTTCAATATAAACCTCATTACAAAATTGAGAACTTATACTCTCTTATTAATTAGAGTACTATATGATACTCTTATATTCTCCTACTATATTATGTGTTAATATAGTATAATAATGTGTGTTAATTTTTATTTTTTATATAAAAAAACGTCTTGTCAATATATGTTTATTCTCCTACTATAATATGATCAATATATACCGCTTTACTCCTTATTTGTCATACACATCATCAAGGGGATTGATAAAACATATTAATTCAAAAAGACATTTTCTTAAACTACAGTATAATAATGTGTGTTTATTTTATTTTTTATAACGTCTTGTCAATATATGTTTATTTACAACAATTTATTATGTTTAATTTGCATCCAAAATTCTAAGATTACATAGAACGATGTTTGAACTTGCCAATCAATACTTTAGCAGCTTATTATAGCCAGCCGAGTATATGTGATCAAGCATTATGATTGTGAATGTTGATCTAGGACTTCCACTATTTATAGCCAGCTGATTGTTCAACTTCGATTAGGATTAGAAATATGATAGATCAGGATTTGGAAAATATACCAAAAATCTTGCCCGATAAATCCCTCTATTGATTAATATGGAGTTTCTAGAATGTTCAATTCTTATCTAATTAGTTTTACTTACCATATTATGTACAATACCTATTAAACTGAGTTTCTAGAATGTTCCATTCTATTTAATTATTTTTACTTACCATATCATGTACAATTCATATTAGATTATTTGGTCACTTACCATACATATGAATTAAATACACTTTTTTAAAATACATTTTATGGAAACGTGAACATTCTAGAATGTTCCAATCGTTTGGGAGCACAAAAAAAGCCTCTTTTAATAATATATATTGATTCTACGTTTTGGGGGGGTAGTGCCAGTGGGTGGGGCGCTTTGGTTAACCAACATAGAAAACTTTTTAGAAGTCCAGAAAGTAGACCTGGCAAATAGGTCGGGTTGGGTCAACCCGACCCAGGTCGGCAGATAAACGGGTTGGGTATCCTCTGACCTGAACCCAACCCGTTTACTAAACGGGTCAAGAAGTTGCAACCTGAACCCGACCTGCCTTATAAACAGGTAACCCGACCCAACCTGCCAACCCATTTAAATAGGTTCTAAACGGGTCAAATGGGTCAACCCAACCTGCCAACCCATTAAACAACCCGTTTTTGACCCGTTTAGGTGATTTTTTTTGTATTTTTCATTTTTTTTTTCTCGTATAAATGGGTCAACCCGGGTTAGACCTGACCCATTTTGGACCTGTTTATGTAAGCGGGTCAGATCGGGTTATTTTCAGGTTGAAAGTCAGAACCTGAACCCAACCCATTTATCTAAACGGGTTGGGTAGGTCAACCCATTTAGTTAAACGGGTTAGGAGCCATTGACCCAAACCTATACTAAACGGGTCATTTTCAGGTCGGGTTGGCGGGTCGGGTTGATTTTTGCCAGCTCTACCAGAAAGCTTTGTGAGCAACACTGCTAAAAGTCAATCCTTTTTCTTTTCTCGGCACATCAGCTACTTCTATGCCATCGGGGTCTAGGAAACACCTACTTGGTCCCAATGGTGGTAATCAAAGAACAAGAGCAGCTCCTAAGATATTTCTACACATATCAGAAGTCGTTTGAAGTCTCTATGACACAACATGTATGTCCCACATCCACACATCCAATGTGCGCAAGGACAGCAATGAAAACGCATGATTATCAAAGATAATTATCAGCAAATGAACAAGGGTTATGATACCTGCTTCAGGAACAGGTGCAAATGAGGATGGGAATTTGGATCAACAGTGACCTCAAACAGCGGAAGAAAGATGTTGTCAAGCATGTTTTGGAAAGATGTCACAATACCCATATCCTTGTATATGTTATACAGTCTCGGAATCTGATAAAAATGAGTCTTGCAGTGAGTGGAGTACCAAAAACAGGTGATAGACAGCAAAACTTCTAAAAAGAATTTATTAGTCTGCTTAAATCTTTGTAATACAGCAAGGTACAGAAATGCACTCAACATACCTGAATCAACCAAACGACATTCTCACTGTACAAATCATTGTTAACAATCCAACTAGCCAATTGGTCCCACTCGCTTTGCTTTCGACCATAAATAGATATTCTGTACTCTGCCATCTGTAGAAAATATCAGAAATCATGTATTGCCAAAGTTATTACAACTCAAAGAGAAAAGCAAACACATTATCAGGAAAATGTCCAGTTCATAAAATGATAAGGCTCAAGCCATGAAGGTGTTAAACCTCTATGAACGGCTGTAAGTTGAGCCTGGAGAATGGAAATCTAGTGATCTAAAGGAGAGCCATATTTCGACAGCATATGCCAAACCCCTGAATCCTTTTCTGACAGAATTTAAAAAACATTTCTGAAGAATTTAAGTATTAAGTCCATATTAAGAGATCCAACTGCCATCCCAAAGGATTGCTAATAGGAGGATTTCACAGGAAAACACAAGTATCAGATCCCTTCACAGAGAAGAACAGACGCCAGATGGCTACCCAGGCTGTTTCAAGATTACAGAGCAGACAAATAAAAAGTTAAAAGGGCCGACAGTAAAAAGGGCAGCCCGGTGCACATTTGCGTCCCCGCAAAGTGAGGGTCCGGGAAGGGTCCCACCACAAGGGTGTATAGGGAGCCAGCCTTCCCTTGCCACTTTTTGGACAAGAGGCTAGGAATTGAACCCAAGAACTATCAATCACACAGCAAAACCTTTACCGGTGCGCCAAGGCTCCCCTCCCCTTCTTAAAGGGCCGACAGTAATAAAATAAAATAAGAAAAGACAAGTGTCCAGGTCTCCAATCTTTCATTGAAATACCGAATATACTTTCCCAGCTACTTCATGAAGTATGACGTATTCAGATTGACAGATTTAATGAAATAACCCAACGTTTCTCTAGTCTTCAAAAAATAACCCATCCTCTGATGAAATATAACCCGACGTCAAATGTCATGTTATGATAATATCTCGAGAATCCCCTGAACAAGAATCTCTACTGATGATCTAACAAAAAAACTTATGTAAAGGCTGGCCAATTGCCATTAAAAAAAATATTAAAGTTCCCTTCTCTTCTTCTTCTTCTTCTTCACTTGACATTTGGTCCAAAGCAAAGTCCCTCATATTGAATTGAAATAGCAGCATGAGTAGCTTGCATCTCATTTTAACATTATAGATGTATAGCGGTTAAATAATCTAATAAGCTACTGATGTAAATTTGTACTCATGATTATTCATTATGTTAAGTTGCAACTGCAGTTGGTAGGAACATCAATCTGATGCCATTGAGAATGACACTTGAGATCAACAAGCTCTAGTAAAAAAAATATTCCTCTTATTTAGCCTACCATTTTTTATCAGTTTATTTCGTTTCACTAGCAAGTTAATGATTCATACGTTTTGTGAATGCATTGTGATATGGGTTCTATATGTGTTTGTGATTTAGGGTAGATGAGTCAGAGCAAGGAGTGCCTAAGATTATTCTTGTTTTGGGGGTCTCGGGATAACACTGTCACGTGAAGTCAAACATTGAGCTATTTTTCATTAGGTATGCCTATTCAAATTTTTGTCATCTCCTCTAGATATCATTGCAATATACTTTTCTAGTTGCTTCCCGAACTAGGACACATTCAGATATCATTGTCATCTCCTCTAGGTTCCCAAACTGAAAGGTAATAAAAGTTGAAATACTATCGTTGCTAAGCCAATGACATGCAGAAAAGATGCAGGTCCGAAACAAGCTTCGACAGATAGCTAGCTAATGGCAAGTGATTCCTCCACTCTGAAAAACAATTAGCCGACAAAGACGGGAATATGCCATTGTTCAACTTTAAAGAAAGAATGCACGCATGCTAAAAGAAGGTCCAGAAACAATCAGGATTTATAGATAAATCCCTCCTGCCATCCATGCAAAGAAATGCTAACACATTCATGTAAGCAACAGAATACCTGATATTTGCTGGCTTCTAGGTCGGAGAAAACTTGCTTTGTCAGCTCCCCAAGAAAGCGCCCTGCCACAGGGGAGATATGTAAATATATACTCCGTAGCATATAGAGCGAACAATAAAAGGCAACAAACAAACAAGGAAAAAAAGACAAATAAACCCAAGCACAGGCATCCTCGACATTTTTCCAAACAAATCTTCAGATATCACACTCAATCAGTCACAGAAACCAACGGAAGAGGTTGCAAGACTCTATTTGCAAAAAGAATATGCTGTGAATGGATATTGGGAACCAGACTGCATGGGTATAATGCAGCTACCTGCATTAGCTAAAAAGGGGCCAACCACCAATGATAAGCAATGATCAATGAATCCACATATTGTGAGTATAATGAGTAAGAAAGTGTTTTTTTTTCTTTTTTCTTGTTTTTTTCTTTTGAAGCTGCAAATGAGATACTAACAAAAAAGTTGCTGAAGAAGGTGAACAGGAATCCAACGAGCCGCATTATCTTAGACCTATACTTTCCCATTTATATGACATCACGTCATTCATATTATCTATGACCTGCTTTCTTATTGCGATAAAAATTCAGCAACAATATGACACTTATTCTATTGTTCAAAACTCCAATTCAAAAAGAAGTTCAGAATTGCACAAGGATTCAAAAGAAATTATTTTTTTTATGTTTAGAACTACAATGTACCAATTCTACCAACCTTGGATGAGATTATCCTGTTTGAGAAATATTTCACGGAGTCTACTTTGACCGCAGGGATTGTACTTGAGGTTGAACTTGTCAAAACGATGGAAAGTGCTCTTGTCAGCATGAACATCCAAAAGGTCAACATTCAGGTCATATCTGTGTATCCACGAGAACAGAAGGATCAATCTAACATCCTAAGTCCATATATATTTAACGGCGAAAGTAGCAATTTGACCCCAACACTTTACTCAATTGTGCAATTCACCACCTTAACTTTCGTTGGTAGCAATTTGCCCCCTTTCCTTTTCACTTATGTGCAATTTAACCTTTTTCTATATTCTCAATTAATTCTTCAATAAAATCAAATTTGTGTTAATTAAAAAACATAAAAAAAAATACTTTTTTATTTGTTAAATTCAAAGTCATATCTAAAATATTAGATATGAACCTTACAAAAAAATCCAAAAAAAAATATTTTTGTTTCAAAAATTTTAATAGCACTTAAGAAACCGTAAAATATTAAAAATCAAAAATTTGTTTTAGAAAGTGATTTTTTAATTTTTAACTTTTTTTTTTGGTGTAATTGATTTTTGAGATGGAAATGATTATTTTTTTTATTATAAATGATTTTATATATATTTTTAATTGTGATAGAATATTTTTAATAGATAATTTGATTAATAATTAGTAGAATTGATTGAATTGAACATGGGTGAAAAGTTAAGGGGGCAAATTGCTACAATTGAAAGTTAAGGTGGTAAATTGCACAATTGATTAAAGTCTTGGGGTCAAATTGCTACTTTTGCCTATATTTAACTAAAGCATAATACAAACAACCCAGTTAAAAAAAAAAAAAAAAAAAAAAGATGTAGTCCTAAGTAAGGAGGCTCATGAAATTATTCTCTACCCAGTCAAATCCAGGCTCTCAAAAACCTCTTTCAAAGTTAAATAGGTTCCATCACGGAATATCACGACCTGAAACAGGTACAGAGACATCAGTAAAATATATTGATTAGAATATTCAAGAAAGCATAAAAAAAATATGTTGAGTGAACAAGTAATTTCCAAGTATGAACCTTAAGATCTCAAACAAATTATCAACATATCTAAAATAAGAAAAACCCAATGCCAAAACATGGATGACCAAATATATATTTAGTATAAGAGAGCAAAAACCTACCTCATCAGGCTCCTTTCTCAGCTTTGATTTTATAAACCTCAAAAGATGCTTCTGGTTCATACATGCTGAATGGTGAACATGGGTATCAACTTTTCTGACATTGTAAAAGTCACGATGAGGTGCACTTTTTTGCGCAAGAAACTCCCTATCCGCATTGAGCATCAAATGAAGATTGAATTTCTGGATGGAAGTCCATAAAAAGCTATTTTTAAACCATCCTTACAGAAAGATAATAAACAAATTTATTAGCATGAAAATATGAGAAAGTAGCTACTTGTTCCAGCAGATTCAGCCGGTGGTGGCATAAAGTTCGAATGTTTCCAGCTGCAATAACTCGAAGAATATGATGAAGATCAGTGAAGAATGTTGTCGCGTCGGCAACAGGGAATAGCTTCTCTTTCGCTGGGAAACAGAAGTAACAACATTAAAAACAACAGTAAGTATTCCAAAAATCAGCTCAGTAAGGAATAGTTACTAAAAAATTACAAATGGATAACATAAATTAAGCACACATGAGTACTTACAATCTTTATTAGCATAAACTTGCACAACCCCATCCTCCATTTGGAAAATGTGCTGCAAAAACAAGATAGAACATGAGAAGAGATGCCCAAATAGGAAAAAAGAAGCCCGTAGGATCAGGATGAGAGTCCACAGTCACTGTATCTGTAAATCAAATGAACCAGTGAAGAGAAGACTGCATACTCACATCAGTTTTTTTCTCAGGAGCAAAATAAAATGGGTTTGGGTTAGGTTTTGGTGTACTGGGATCAGATATGATCTCTCTTTCCCATGGAGCGATTTCTTCCCGGAACACATAGCTTTCCCGCAGTTCGAGACATTCTTGAAGAACCGAATAAGATTCCACTTCATCCGGTGCTGGGGTTTCTGGAGAGATAGAGCAAGAAAGGGGAATCAGATGGGATGTCTATAGCATGGGTCATAGGGCTCGGACAAGACATTTATCCACTAGAATACGGTAAATAATGTACTGACACTTATCATGAAACATACCAAGTGTTGATCAGGACACATAACAGGGGGTTGATGATTATAGTTATGTCCTTAACTCTCATTGACGAACTTTTGTGTCCTAATTTCCTTTTGGAGACTGGTGCATAGAAGTGTATATCATTCATTGATGGTAGCGAAATTAACCACTTAAGACCATTTTCAATAAGATTCCACTTAAACCTTGCCTTAAATTGATTAAATAAACAAAGTGCTGAAAACCTTAAAAGCTCTCTTGCAGCCCAAGACACATATCACCCCCCCCCCCCCGGCCAAAAAAATCACAACAGGCAACCATGCAGCAGAAATTGAAACCAAATGGCAGAAAACCGTCAGCTCCTCCAACACAAAAATAAGGACACATACAGGTCCCATTGAAGAGTAAGAGAAACGGCAGAAAGGTACCTCTTGGAGATATTTTCAACCGGACAAATGTTTCTTGCTCAGGCTCTTTCCTCAGAATGTCCGCAGCAATGGGATCAGGCTGAACACCATGCAGATCGCCAGATACACTGTGAGAGCGGATCATGCTTGCAGCAGCAGCTATAGGAATTTGATCTCCATTGCTGTTATCGCCGGGTAAGTCCTGATATTGGCCTTTTGTTTCGGAACCCTGATAAAATAATGACAAGACACTGGGTTAGTTTTTAACATGCTCCATCATCTGTTTTGGGTTTGCCATTTGTGGGCATCGAAGGTGAAAAGAAGAAGAAAAATTTAATCGCGGAACTAAATGGCCAAGGAAAAAACAAGGTAAAAAAAAGCTATGAGTTCACCAGGCTGGGGTCGTTTATTGATACACCACGAACTTACATTGTTTCCATTAGAATGGAGGTATGCAGGATCCAACTTAGAGTTATCACTGAATATGTCTTCATCGTCAGACTCTTCTACACTTTCAAAAGCGCTTGCAACAGGGGACTTTGGAGAGGTAGGCCTAATCAGGTGAGTAGATCTGCTAGCTGAACTTCCAAGGCTTGTACCTTTTCCTAAACCAGGATAATCAAATCAATACACACAAAAAATGTTCCTACAAAAATATATCTAAACACAATGAACAAAACTGAAAAATTCCAAAACAGGAGCCAGCTACTTCATATGGCACTCAACCCCCCCCCTCCCTATCCTCTCAAAGTATGACAATCTTTGGCAACACAGGATATTACAACAGAGCGGTGATACATCAAACCAAAAAAAAGTTTGTATTTTTAGGAGGGAACTTTCGGTTTCTTAGGGGTTTGGGATACAAAAGAGTTACCTATAGCTCTCAAACACCACTTAAAGGACCCTGGAGATACATATATATTGTAAATGTGAGAGCACCATATCCATGAAGGTTGACATGACTTAACAATAGTACAGCTCCATACAGTATCTATTCACGAATCCTAAATCACTACCAACGACAATTAGCATCTGAGTGACAACTCACAATAGACTGATAGAGGGAACTCAGACTTAAACCTCATAATCATAAAATCTACACAAGAAGCGAACCCGCAGAAATTGCTACCTGGAGCAGTTTTTTATTTTTATTTTTTTTGGCTCAACTTCCCTGAACTAGAGCCCATATAGCATTTGCATGTTGAAAAAGGGAAAGAATCTTCATGCTGAGAAAAGGAGCCAAGCACTTCCATACTTGTATAGGAAGGTAAGCAGACCGTACTCAAGGTCACTAGTTTATAAGGAGTAGACCCTAGGGAGTCCTCAAGACAATGCAAGTCACTATATTGCCGCATACCAGATGCTAGAAACGTTGTAGCTTTTTTAATCCTCAAATCAATCAAGATGATTGACTACTTGCATCTTTAGGATCCAATGCCATGAACAATAGGTAGGAGTGTAGGACATGCCTAATTGTAGCTCTCAAAGCCTACAACTTCCCTACACATTGCTATTTAAAATTGACGATTTTCATTTTATAAGCAAATCACTCAATTGTGAACCTCCTTTTCCAGTATCATGGGGTGGAATGTGCAGGTTACCCAAGGATGGTGTATGATTCGATATCACTTTCCATTTCGAATATCCAAGACATATGAAGTTAGGAGTTTTCCATTGTATGTAAGATAGCATTTGCTCGAGAGTGAGAATCCTAGCCAAGCAAAGATCCACTGGACCTAGCTGAGGTCTCCTTCACGCACATTTCTTCTTAATTTATGTCAAAAAGAGTCGATAAAAGCCTCTGAATTCTTAAACCAGCATTGTGCAACGATAGGACTGCATCCCAATCGGAATGTTGGCAAAAAAACACTGGAATTCGAGAAGATGTACCAGTGTATGACAAGTCAAGCCAAACCAAACAATATGACAGGAAGTTTTGGGAAGGGGGTCAAACCGCCACTTCCTTATTTGAAACTTTGTGGACCGCCTAAACTAGCGAAATTTATGAAGATTACTTATAGCCTGAAACTACTGTTCAGCTGCCATAAAATCCCCCAACTTGGAAAGCAATGAATTGTATGCTACCTTACAGCAAATTGACTAGTTAAAAAATAAATGCTCGGTAAAAGAGGATTTCACTTAAACCGACACCTAATGTCAGTCAGAACTCAGAAGGTAGCACTTGCCTCCAATGCACAATAGCTTCTGAAGACGGAATATCTATTATAAAAACTTGAGCAAACCATTCGATTTTTTTAAAAACAAGCTGAAAGTCTGAGCAACTACGACACCACTTCTACCTCCATCCACAAGCTAAAAGTTTGCGCAACTGAACAAGTTCAACCACTTAACGGTACTATATTCACACGAAATTTGCATATCAAGAATTTAATCCTCGAAACCTAGGAGTGGTAAACCGTTGTCGTAACCATGTCTACCTTATATCACTCCTTTAGCTTTCGTGTTGCAATTATTGTGATGATAACTCAGGCTGCCTTCTTACTTTAACTACTCTACTCCTAAAATCGAGCCGATTAACTGTGGAAATAGAGAACGATTTTCGATTACGCGACTCATGTCTACACAGGCTCGAAATGCAATCACCGCACTCCATTCATTACCATCACAATCATCATTATACACAGATATAGTCTTCGCATTTAGCTTAATAAACACGCGAACTAACATTAATTAATTCTATAAATACTTCGTCTAATGTATAATCAAAATATCAAAGCATAAATAATAAATTACGGCGAAAAATTCAACAAACATCATAGTTCATACCTTCCGATAACGTACGGAGCCTGGGCAACCCGACCGGAATACCGTCAACAGGAACAACACCGTTACGCTTCTCTTCACCATCAACCTCGCCGCCACCAACCGCCGTAACATCCGGCAGCGACGCAGACGCACGGCGGTAAGGTCCGACACTCTTCCGCCGCCGCCGGCGATAATGACGAATCGAAACGTCGTCGTCCTCGGCGGCGGCCTCTTCCCGCTCCCGGTCAGTCTCGAGCGTCTTGGCGAACTCGAGAAGCTGCGATAAGGTTTTGCGGTGCATGTAGAAGGCGGAGACGGCGACGAAGGAGGCGCCGACGAGCGCCGCCATGGCTAAATGGAGGGCATAATTGTCCATTTCTTACTAATTTATTCTCTCTCTGGTCTAATTAGTGTGAGAGATTATTAAGGTTTAAGGATTTTGTGTGTGTGTGTAAAACCCTATTGGAGAGAGAAAATGGGGAGAAATGGTGGTGTTTGGATATTTATAAGGGAAGTGAAGGGAAGGGGAAGAGTGAAGAGGACGACTCATCAATCAGTTTAGTTTCTCTCTCTACCAACTAGCATCTCTCTCTCTCTAGAATTGATTGGAGTTATCATCACTCATCAGCAGATTTTGGTTGGTTCCGAAAAAGTATTTTGTTCCTGTGCTATGCATATTCTCCACCTTTTCAGTGTGCGAAATGCGATCCCTCCCTCTTTTTTTTTTTTTATGCGGCAAAGTTTCATATGAGACGGTCTCACGATAATTTATTATGAGAATGATTAGTTGTTTAAAACGTGAATCGTTAAACATTTAAAATGTGACCATTATATTACTTTTAGGGTATGTTTGGTAGCCAAGTAGAAGGTAGCATTTAGCATTTTGACCAAGTCAGAATGCTACTTGACATGTTTGGCTGTACATTTGTTATTAGCATTTGAAGTACTCCCTCCGTTCCTTATAGTTCTTTACACTTTCCCCTTGGCACAAGAACCAAGGAAGGGAGGGAAGTGGGTCATTAGACCCATGTGGGTAGAAATTAGTGGAGAGAGAGTGTAGATAATTAACCCCTTAATCCATCCATCACCACCTACCTCCAGCCACCTTGACGCACCAACCCCCACCGCCATTCACCCTGCCGGCGACGTGATTTACCGGCGACATCATCATCGCCGCTTCTCTGCCTCCAAACTCCCTCTTACCTACACTTTCCTTCTCTCTGCATATCCATCGGCCTCCACCAATCTTCTCACCACTGTAACCCATCACCGTCGATCTCCTCGTCATTCCGATCCCTAATCGCCGATCTACTTTTTTCGTCATCTTATCTCTCTCCAACGATCTCTCATAGCCTCTTTTCTCTCTCTTCTCCCCATATTCCCCTTCCGCAACGAATCTCTCTCTACTCTGATCCCCTCGTCTCTCCCCGACGAACAAGGTGGCCTTGTTGCGGATGTGGGTTGTGGGCCTTGGGTGGTCACAAAGGTGTTGATGCGGTGGTGGTCAGACTAGTCATGTGGTGGTTATGGTGGTGGACTAGTGAATCTGATGGTGGTTATGGTGGTGGATTAAATATATGAAAGGTGAGTTATTAGTTGGCTATTAGATAGATTAGTGTATAGGCTAGTGGGTAATTAGATGGGTAAACATTGGGTTAGGGAAAAAAGTAAGGGTAATATGGTCAATATTTTGACCCAAAACACACCAAAAATGAAAGTGTAAAGAATCAAATGGAACAAAAAAAATAAGGCTAAGTGTAAAGAAACATATGGAATGGAGGGAGTAGCATTTAGCGTTTTAAGGGGTATTTGGCAAATGCTATTAGAAGTAGCATTTCCCCCTGAAAGTAGCATTTCGGATTTTCTAATTTTATGATATATATAATTTTAATGGGGGCACATCCAGTGAGAAGTGATAATTTGGTGAGAAATGAGAAGTAATCTCAGCCATTGATTTCGCATAACTGCAGTAACTAAATTTCATAACTCCAGTCACTTAACTGTACTAATTAAATTGCCTAACTCCAATAAGTTAACTCCATAAACTAAATTGTTTAACTCCGGTATAATTGGTAACTCCACCAATTTGAACGAAAATTCATTAATTCTAACATAACTCCACTAACTAAAACACGTAACTCCAAGTCTCCAACTCTATTTCTTTTAATAAAAACACGTAACTCTAATAACTCCATTTTAACTTCATAACCTAAATCATATAACTCCAACTTAACTCCAAGACCTAAAACACTCCAAATTAATTTCATTAAATAAAGCACGTAACTCTAATAACTCTACTACCTAAATCACGTAACTCCGACTTAACTCCACTAACTAAATCGCATAACTCCAATTTAACTCCAACAACTAAACCGCATAACTCCAACTTAACTCCATTAACTAAAACATATAACTCCAACTTAACTCCATTAATCAAAACACGTAACTCTAAGTTAACTCCACCAACCAAAACACGTAACTCCAACTTAACTCCACTAACCAAAACACGTAACTCTAACTTAACTCCACTAACCAAAACACGTAAATCTAACTTAACTCTACTAATCAAAACACGTAACTCCAACTTAACTCCAATAACTATGACACGTAACTCCAATAACTTCACCTTCACTAAAAGAAAATGAAAAATAAAAACGAAATTAACAAAAATCCCCAATCTTCTACCATTTTCTCTCTCCTCCCACACCACCAACCTCCACCCAGCCAGAGCTCCGCCAGCCCCCCGCCACTGCACCGCCCCTTCCCCCGGCCCCCAACTCCTCCATCAACACCTCAGTCGCCACCAAAACTGACCGGTCACCGTCGCCGAGCCAGCCCCGCCCTCCAAACCCGACGACACCAGCCGCGGACCCTCGTTTCTCCCCTCTCCTCACTCTCGCACGTTCAATTTTGCTCCACCGTCGCGAAAATGAGAGGACGACGCCGGAATCGGTGTGAAAACGTGAGAGATCGGCAAAGGTGAAGGTCGACGGCGGCGAACAATTCCGGCGATCAGATTTGAAAAAACGACGACGAAAAAAAAGAGAACGGTTGTAGCACGAGTGGGAGGAGAGAGAGGGAGGGGAGAGAGAAGACCGGCGACGGTGCAGCTCGACGTTGGAGGCCAATCAAGGCGGCCGGATCTGGAAAAACAAGCGCGAAAATGAGCGCGAAAACCCGCGCGCACGGTGGCGGAAGAGACGCGTGCCGTCGAGGATTGTCGAAGGATCGACGACGTTGGTAGATCCCGCGGTGGTGGTGGTCGGTGTACGGCTGCGGCGGTTTCCGGCGGAAATGGGTAGAGGAGAGAGAAGGAAGAAGGAGAGGAGAGAGAAAATGTGAGAGATTGGTTTTTTTTCCCAAGATTGGGATTTGTTCTGATCGCAATTTCATTATTATTTTTATTTTAATTTTTAATCTGGTCCATTGATCTTGTTAAGATGGAAGGTTGAGATCACTTCTCATTTCTCACGAAATTAATACTTCTCATTTGATAGATTTCCTAATTTTAATAACTCAACAGCTACTGCTCGTGCCAAACATGTCATTGTTAACAGCTACTTTTCAGCCAACAGCTAATAGCTACCTGGTAACAGCTAATAGTTAGTCAAACTGCTAACAGCTACCTCAACAGCTAAAAGCTACCTGAACTGCTACGACTACCAAACACACCCTTAGTAATCATGTTAGTTTACAGATTAACCACATATGTTGTGATTTAAAATGGTCACAAAATATAAAATTAGGCATAATTTATGAAATAACCCATTTACTCATTTTTTATAGGCCATTCTAATCTTAATTAAATTAAAATAATCACTAAAATAAGTATAATGGTGACTAATAATGTAAAAGACATCACTATTTATATAAAGAAATATGGTCTCACAATAAGTTAGTGTGAGACCGTCTCACACAAGACTTACTCTTATTATACGTCATTCAGAATAATTTTTTTTTTTTTTGAAATAGCCATTTAGAAAATTTGAGCACCAAATTCCGAGGATATACACAACAATTTTAGATTTTATGGAGTGCTACGGTGTACTAGTATATGTTATTTTTTATCCAATATACTCCGTATACTGCTATGACTTACGAATTTATAGGTGTGTAGGTGTTTACCATGCATTTTGTCTTCAATAGAACTATAAACGTAGATTTTTGGGATTTGACTGAGTTAGGGGTAGGAATTGAACCTTGCATATATAAAACCGAATTTGACCACCAATGTTAATAAGTCTGTTAACAACTAGTATTGTGGAGAAATCTTATAGGTTGCATATTTGAGTCCACCAAAAGGAGTTCATGAATTTAGACGAGGAATGATGGAGAGAGAACATATGCTCTTGAGATCACCTAAGTGTCGAGACTAATAATGAAGCAACAAAGTTGTAGTGTCACAATTACAAAGCTTAGAAGGTTACAAGGGGTGTGGGGGGTATGTATATCACTCATACTTAAAATGTTTCTAAGAACCTAAAGTTAAGAAGTACATGTAAGGCCAAAACCACCTACCAAGCAAAACACACATCAATGCGACACGACCATCTCACATATCGCGACCACTTTTGACTTGCTGCAACTACGTATTGGTACACATCCGACTAATCTAATTGTCCACTGGCTTGTGACTGCTCTCAGGAGTATTGAGGTGCCTATACTTGCAAAAAGTCTCCACTATTCTATACCACCTCTTCAGCCTCATTTATGCTCGTATTTTGAGCACCCTCCTTGAACTCGATACGATTAAGCAACATGTTTATGACAAGTACAAGTAGTAGTCACACACGTATCTAATCCCTAAGTAACTCAACAAGTATTGTAAACAGATCAAAGGGAAATAGATCATCTATTCTATTCCATAGCACAATAGGGTCACGTGCTTTCTTCCCCTAATTCAAGCAACCACAATCTCAACCAACCCGAACCCAAATAAGTCCACAACCTCCCCTCTCACCAAATGAACCCAAACTCATAGAGGTAACATGGTGGCCAGCGTTATCGAGAAAAGCAGGCAAGAGTCGGGGCTACCACCTCCCCTGAGTCCCAAAAAACTATAAAAAGCTCCCCCTAAGTCCACGTTGTTGCAAATCCGACTAGCATGGGTGGGCGTCGGGAGAGCAATAAAGGAGAGAGTGGAAAGAACGTTGGATAATGGTGGAGGGCTGCGGATGCGTCGATGGTTGGACACTTTCGATGGCCTTGCTAGACTAGAGGGTACTGAGAAAAGGGAAACTGTTTGATGATCACATATTCACATTAATGATGTATGACTTGAATTAAAGAGAGCATTGATTTTCACTAGAACACTAGATGATCCACTCCCTCAATTGGGATCATCTGTCCCACATATTTGTGCCATCCCCTGTCCCATCCATAAGGTGTTGCCACGTTTCACGTTTTACACTTTAAAAAAAAAAAAAAACTCATCTTCACGCTTCACCAGTTCACCTCTCCTGCCTTCTCCACTTCACCACCATCACCGCAGCTACTATGCTACCACCATGTCCTGCCTCCTTTCTCTCTCACCGCCATACATCAAGCGGTGGACCCCCGACTTCTTCTTCGCGTCTGTCGCCTCCTTCCGCGCGTACTACCCCTCCTCCGCCTTCGAGTTTACTCCCCTCTTCTGATCTTCGCCATATTAGCTTTGTTTACTTTCATTGATTTGTTTGATTTTCAATTTAAGTTGTTTTGTTTGATTTCCGTTAGAATTTGTCTTGCTTGACTTTCAATAAATTTTTATTATTCTCTCTCCTCCTCAAGACTTGGCTATAATTTGAGTGGAAAATGCTACAGTAGATGTCGGGTAATTGGTACAGTGATGTATGGCGGTGGTGCTGGTGGAGGAGAGAGAAAGGAGGCCGGACATGCCGACATGGTACTAGGCCGGTACCTGGAAGAGTGGTAGCGTGAAGATGAGTTTTTTTTTTTTTTTTTTTTAAAGTGTAAAAAGTGAAACGTGGCAACATCTTTTGGTTGGGACAGGGGATGACACAAATATGTGGGACAGATGATCCCAATTGTCCACTCCCTTACTCAATGCGGATCACCCCCACCACTTTCGTGTCCCACTCTGTGCCACAATTTCACTATTTTATCTTTTAAACAATATGGTGGCACGTGATTGGAGGGGTATACAGAGAGTGGGACACGAAAGTGGTATGAGTGATCCTCACTACTCCCCAGAGGCGAAGTTATGAAGGGGCCGAACTGGGCCATGGCCCCCCTAGCATTTGGGCTTATTTGTTGAATTTGTGAAGAGCCCAGAAGAAATATGTATTGGTTTAAGCTAAAAAAGTGGGCTGGCCCTCTCTAACTTGTCACTCCTCTTTTCTGGCTATTATTATATACCTAATGTATGTATGGGGAAATGTTGACGGTTGTAAAGGGTAATTACTACTTTTTTCTTTCTTTGTTTTTTTCTTTTTTTTTTGCTGAGTCAAAGGATAATTACTCCTCATTGACTCATTGTTTGCCGTGGTGATGCTCTATTATCCTTCTAATTTTTTTTCTACTAGCTGTTAAGAATAATTAATTTTAATCAGAGAAGAGAAGACGAAAGTATTATGAGTACTAAAGCTTTTATTTAACATCCTTCTATGGATTTTTCTAACAAGATACTCCGTGTAACGGTTGTATTTGGGTGATATGATCTCTCACATTTTAGTTCTAAATTCTAATTATCGTTCACAAATTAATTTTACATATTTTTAGCGCAAAATTGATTTGTATATGTAACCAAAAATAAACATACGCGGTAATATGGTTAGTTAGCGGTCGTGGCCCCCCTTGTCATTTTGGTCTAGCTTCGCCCCTGTTAGTACTCCCTTACCAAGGAACGGTAAATATCGCAAAATTTTCTTTAAAATTGACCTAAAAAAAAAATTTCTTTTAAAATGTAAGACCCCACCAATCCTTTGAAAAAAAAAAGAGAAAAATAATTTTCTCTTACCCAGATTCCCATCTTCAATACACAGCTCACTTGCCCAGCAAAAACCTCCACCACTTCACTCCCCAACTCCCACATTCTTCATCTTCAACACTTCGAAATATTACCCACAAAAAACCTCCCAAATCTCATATACAGTAAAAATGGCAGCTTTAATTAACAGTTTCACAGCAGTAAAACTATCCAATTCCCAATTTAAAACTCGCCCTTTTCTTTCATCTTCTTCCCTCTCTTTCTCCAGTAAGCTTTCTATCCATTAGAAATATTACCATTGTTGTTGTTTCATTTGGTAATCTTTTTACTTCATTTGCTGATTTTATCTGGATTTTTAAATTATTTACCATTGTTGTTGCTTCAGGAAGAAGATTGACCATAAGAGCTGCTGATACTGATACCAATGAAGGTAATCATCATTTACTGTGATTAATAAATTAATTACTACAGTTAATTATGTTATTTATCTGTAAAGTTTGGATATTTATGTAAAATTTGTTTTTATAATGCCTCAATTTGGTAAGATTTTGATGAGGGTTTTTGATAAAAATGTTGGGTTGTGTGGGCAGTAAAAGCTCAAGTACCAGATAAAGCACCATCTAAGGAAGGTTCCAGCTTCAATCAGCTTCTTGGTATCAAAGGAGCTGCTCAAGAATCAGTGGGTTTTTTCCCTCTTTGACTTTTTGGTTTGTCTGGCATTCAAAATTTTACTGGTTTAGGAATCAGTATTAATATATCAAGGTTTAATTCTTAGCTTGGTTTACCATTAATGCCAAATACTCGATAACATAGGGGTAAAGTTTGCGTACATCCAAACCCCGCTTACCTCGCCATTGGGGGCGGAGGGAATGAGGTCATGATGATGTTGTTGTTGTTGTTGTTGGGTCGACTAACGAGTTATTTATTTACTCGATACTCGATAGGGTTTAAGATAAGAGGAGTGATTGAGTGATGAGGATGAGGGGGGAGTAAATAAACTATCGAACAAACGAGTTATGTGAAATCGGAGCCTTCCAATTGATATTTAATTGGAATATGGTTACTGGTTAGGCTTGGCACACCGGTAAAGGTGTTGCCGTGTGATCGATAGGTCACGGGTTCAAGTCCTGGGAGCAGCCTCTTGTCAAGTAAATTGACAAGGGAAGGCTTGCCCTCATTACACCCTTGCGGTGGGACCCTTCCCCGGACCCTCGCTTAGCGGGGACGCCAATGTGCGCCGGGCTGCCCTTTTATGGTTACTGGTTAGGGAAATCTGTTAGTTGTATAACAAGGATTCGTTTCAAGTGTCCAGTTTGTAGGTTATGAAGTAGTATCTTCAGCTGTACTCTCTACAATAGAGAATACTTCTTGTTTGTGTTTGTGTTTGTGTTTGTATATGATATAGGATAGAATAGATTCCGGTTAGGGTTATTCCGAGTCAGTTTGTCTTATATATACCAACTATGTTATCAATGATAATCAAGGATTATCAACCATTCTACATGGTATCAGAGCTACGTTAGATTAGACTAACTTTTTGCGGTAAATAGACATGTGTTGACATGCATGACTTTGAGGATGGCTGCCGGTTAAGGACTCTTATATTGATGCCAAATGCTTTTCATGTATGTTTGAACTTGAAACCACAATCACTGTTTTGACTAGTAGTAGTCATCTGAACTGTAGATGTTGTGTAAAGGAGGTCGCATCATAATGCCTTATCCACTTGTCCACAACTCCACATGGCACATGTGTAATAGCTCTGATACGGAGATAGCTTCTTAGAATCATAGGCTATTGCCGATGACCGTGATTCAATAACAATTCATCCTTCATACATAGTTTCATACTATATTTCCTTGAAGAACAATATATGTAGGTCTGCTGGTCTATAGTAGATTTATAATGGACCGTAGCCGAAAGTTCACGAACATAGTTTGGGGGAGGATTGTTTTTCTTGCTTTTTGTCGGGCTAAGGCAGCAGGAGGTGTTAAAGGGACACCTCTAAAATCATCTACAAAGGAATTGGGCATTGTTGTAACTATTGTAGAGCAGCGAGGACACCTTGTCCTCAACTGTTTCATTATTTCTATGAATGGAACTTTTTCTTATCGTAAATTAAAAAATTATGCATTAGTATTGGACATTTGGTAACAGATCAAATAGTTGATGTGCTCACTGAGCCCTTCAAGTATTGGTGAACCTTGTTATTACTCAACTCAGTTGAATGGAGGACACTTAGGCATAGAAATTGATTGTCCATCATCTTTTGTATTGGTTCAGAGTAGCAATTCCTCACTGTCATACACCCACATGGTTTATAGAGATTTCAACTGCAACTAGGATTTCGATTCATCTGCATTGAATAAAGATTTGCACTTGTCATACTGTTGTGATATGAGCTCTTACTCGGTCTCTTTAAGAAGGGGCATTCCTAAGAAAGCCACAAATGAATAGAACAAATAACAAAGTTGGTTAAACTTTACATAGTGTTATTGTTTCAGAATATATGGAAAATTCGTCTTCAACTTACCAAGCCTGTAACATGGCCTCCATTGATCTGGGGAGTAGTCTGTGGAGCCGCTGCATCAGGTAAACCTTTAACGTACATTACAGACTAGATTTACGGTTTGCACGTGTTTCATCATACATTTCTTGCAAAGATGTCCTGCTCTTGACGGACTTGATTCTGATCATGGGGTATTTCTTTAGTTTATTTTATGGGTGGGGGAAGGGGGGTGGGGGCTGAGGGGAGTGGGGGGAGGACAATGGAACTGGTGTTAGTTCTATTTATTTTGTTTTAATATGTTCTGATGTCTTCCTATTACTTCCTCCATTCTGAGGTCTTTCCCATTACCCTTTTAAGTCAGTCCATAATGATGTTATCGGTTCCTTTGTGGTTGACCCCACATATTTCCCCAACTTTCATTTTCATCCGCACCTTATGAGTTTCTTAAACTTTTTGCTAAAACAAATCGGAAACAACATATAGTATTGGAGGGAGTATGTCTTTGGTTAGAGCCAATCATTAGTTCCCAACGGTGAGGCGAATGAAATCCGATACATAAATCAGTTAATAACAGAATATAAAAGGCTTTTATTGTGTCACTTAAGTTATACTCCGTATAGGAATTCTTGAATCCAAGAATTCAGAAGAATAAGTTCTTTATTCCCGAGAATCTAATTACCGCTTAGAATACCAGTTTTTGTGACTAGAAACGGGTATATTCTTGGTCACCTTGAGCAATTGTTGCCCTAAAGAGTTGCGTGAAGCTATGGTGCCTCCTCTAAACTGTTTCTTTGTTTCAAAATAATGAACCTCTTTCATTGATCCCACATTTTGAAATCTAAGAAGTGATGCCAGGCTCCTCCTAACTGTTATTTTTTACTTCTATGGATCCCACATTGGGAAACGTAAGAATTTCTTCTCAGATTTCGTCCGAACTAATCTTTCCAGTGATCAGTTTCAAGGTACTATTGTAGTACACTCTTCAGTATGGAACTCATTACGTTATTAGGCATATAGGCTGAATTTTTGCTGGAGTAAACTCAGAAAACAATTGCATCTAGACGAGTGTCTATTGCAAACAGTAATAATTCCTAATTTTTCTGGACAAGGATACTTAGTCCAGAGCAATTGGATAATGTAAATGTTGCTGTTTGACATTCCCGCCTAGTGTTTTGCCAATTTTGTAGGAAACTTCCACTGGACGCCGGAAGACGTAACCAAATCAATTCTTTGCATGCTAATGTCAGGGCCTTGCTTGACTGGTTATACCCAGGTTCGTACTAGGTAAACATAATACTTGTCCACATTGCACCTCAACAATTCTTTTACTCCATGAACTCAAGCTGTTTTGTAGACTTTGAATGACTGGTATGATCGAGAGATTGATGCAATCAATGAACCTTATCGTCCAATACCTTCAGGGGCTATTGGTGAAAATGAGGTAGGTATCTGATGCATTTGTCCATGATGATTGACTAGTGATCCCTTGCATCCATAATATTTGATAATCACTGTTAGGTTTCTTGTAGGTGATTACTCAAATTTGGGTTCTGTTTCTTGCTAGTCTTGTTCTGGCTGGAGGGTTGGATGTGTGGGTAAGCATCTCATATTCCCTCTACAAATCTTCTGTTCTTGTCCTAGTATCGTTTTCTTGCTAAAGAATTCGATGGTTTTTGTTTTAATTTCTCTATGCTTTAGGCAGGGCATACATTTCCAATTATTTTCTACCTGGCTTTGGGCGGATCTTTCATCTCGTACATTTACTCTGCTCCTCCACTGAAGGTCATTTCACGTCCAATTGATTTTTTTTTTTTTTACGCTGGTGGAGACTTCCATCTTAACAAGTGCACATATTAATGCAGCTTAAACAAAATGGTTGGATTGGCAATTTCGCCCTTGGATCAAGCTACATCAGTCTTCCATGGTGCGACACCTTCTCTAGTTACCCTTACTGATCCCTTCTCCTCCATTATCTCATATAAATTCTGATCACTTTTCAATAATGTGGGTTCTCCGTCATGCATTTTCTGGTTTACTGGTTGTGATTTATATTACATAGATGTATTATATAACTCTCTCTTCTTGCATAGTTGTACCCCTTACTAAACATTTCCTTGAATTTCAGACTGTTAGATATATAATGAAGAACTAGAGGATATTTTATAAGGAGATGAACTTTGGCAAATATAATGCTTTCACTATATTTCTCTGATTTCGTTAGAGCTTTAGGCTCATTTGCTTGACAGTCTACCAAGAGTTCTCTTTAGCCTTGTCCTTGGGTTCGTATCTGCTTTCCATAGTGTTTATGGTTGCTTTTTGATATGTCCCTGCTTCCACTTTGCTTTCTTTGAAATTTATTTGGATAGATACTCTTGGCAGTTTCCTGATTTTATTTAACTCGTCATGCCTTCTTGATTGTTTGCTGGTAGGTGGGCCGGTCAAGCTCTATTTGGCACTCTAACACCTGATGTAGTTGTCCTTACACTCCTGTACAGCTTCGCCGGGGTATGTCTATTTACCTCACTAACAACTTCATGCTACTTAGCTCCCAATCTTCAATCACTTACTCTTTTTTTGTGCCACATCTGTAGCTTGGTATAGCCATTGTTAATGATTTCAAGAGCATAGAAGGTGACAGAAAGATGGGACTTCAGGTTTGTGAAATGTTCCCCTAAGTTAGGGTGTCTCTTCCCTCCTTTGTCCTGGCTTGAATATAAGCTCTCTGTGATGTCCTTTGCAGTCAATTCCTGTAGCTTTTGGCATCGAGGCTGCAAAATGGATTTGCGTTGGTGCCATTGATATAACTCAGCTATCAGTTGCCGGTAATTAATCTCTCCAAATGAGCTGTCCTTGAGCCTTATTAAGCTTCTTGTTAAAATATTATCTGTGTTTTTAGCTCCACCATGCTTAGTATTTGAGTTATCGACATTGGAATTATCATTCTGATTTGATTGAGATCCCTGTGAGCAAAAATAGCCTTGTCTGTGCATGAAATTAGGTCTACATAGCAGAAAATAAGCTTGCTGGGACTTCAGATATCCAACCTACTCATAATTTCTGAACATTCAGTAGCTTGTCGCTTGATAGTAAGTATCCTTGTGACAACGTTAGTGGTAGCAAGTAGTAACTTAGATCTGCGGAAAGTAACTGAGACTTGTCAAGCCAATCCCAAGTATATCACATTTGCCAAGCAAATTTGATTGGCTTCCTGCAAAGTAGCAATGAGTTGTTTCATGGCTTTCTAGTTTCTAGTGTAACTCACATTTGAAATTTGCGACACTTCCTTAACAAGAGCATATTATGTGGAAATTTTGATTAAATATTGATGACTGATCAGGAGACGCACCCAAAAATCATTATCACTGGGGTTATTCGAGCACACACACAGACTGACATGACTTTATTTGGTTATTCTAGAGGATGACTAATTGACTAACATCATTTTCCTTGTTATCTTGTTACTGCATTTCTAGACCGATGAGGTCGGAACATAATATAACATACATAGCAAGTTTTCATTCATGAGAAGAATAAAGAAATTTCAAGCAGGTTGTGCTGCAGGTTCTGTCTTTCTGATCGATCTTTTTCATTACATTTTAGGCTATCTCCTGGGGGCCGGAAAGCAGTATTACGCCTTAGGTCTACTGGGACTGATACTTCCACAAGTTTACTTTCAGGTAATGGGCATGACCGCTCTATTTGCTGGCTATGGCTATGCTTTTATGTCAGTTCATGAAATCACCTAGTAAATTTGATTATTCTTTTTTTTTTTTTTTTTTTTTGGAACAAATAAATTTATATATAGCATGTCATCTACCTACATCACATGGAAACTTATTGCATCAAGCGAATGAAGTCTCCATAGGGCGAGTGTATGTACTGCACTACTGCGTAACTTCCATTTAAGACTATATGAACTACATAACTTCCATCAGTTCCATGTAAGATAATCCTCTGTTGAGTGGTGTGGCAAAATTGATGGACAATATTCACATATCGCCTACGAGGCTACGAGTGTAGTTTGCTTGCAGATTTACATGTCAACTTCAAGCTTCTGTCTGTTTGATTTGCAGTTTCAGTACCTCCTCAAGGACCCTGTCAAATACGATGTCAAATATCAGGTACTTTATAAGATCAATTGCAGCATTGTTGGCAGACTTTTCGATCTCCTACTTGTTCTTCTCAATTCTCATTTGTTTTGCGTTAAAGCCTCCAATCTTAATCGAATAGTCTTTGAGGCGGTTACTCTCCTTTGTTCTTTGCGATTTAAATGGACATACTTCTTGATTTTTTTTCCCAGGCAAGCGCACAGCCGTTTTTGATTCTTGGCCTTTTGGTGACCGCTTTAGCGTACAGCCATTAGTTATCTCGATCTGCCGCATCAACTCTCAGCATTACCTTAACGAACAACGCTACTGAGAATAGGCTCTAAGACGCTACTGAGAATAGGCTCTAAGACACACACTGAAGAGACGCTGCTGTGCAATGGTCAGTATCTGCTTTACTACTCCATCCTGTATTTCGCCCGTCTCAGTACAGCGTAGGCTTGTAGGTTTCTCTCTGTACATGCAGACAAATTATTTTAGCATGTTGTCTGTTTCACCTTATACTTAAACCAGGCACAAGGTTAGGATCCTGGCCCGGATTTTCCGTCTATCCATTTTTCTTTCTAAATTTTTGTTTTCACCTCTTGTATGTGCCCCTTCGAACACTAAACCAGATTTTTCAATACAAATCACATTTTTGATATGTTCACTACATCTTTACTGTTCCCTGCGAAGAGTTTGGCTCATGTCGTAATTACATAACTCTCCCGGTAGAAATAGTTTCCCTTTTCGTAACCTGAATAGTGAATACCTCTCATGAAAGTGTAACATGAAAGGCGTTGAGACGTTCTATCACGCTTACATTTTGTTCTATTAGTGTTCGATGGGGGTCATAGACCTTGTCGCAACGAACTAGTAGCTCTGTGTTCAACTCTGTTGAGGGAATTCTCGGCGCTAAGACGCGTACGAAACCACAGGACGCAAAGAGTCCCCTTACTCGGCTGGACGCGCACGAAACCATGAACCACGCATTCTCAATTGGACGTGCAACTGTGGTTACGGACTAATGGTTTTGTTGCAAGTTTGCAACTTGATCCTTGAAAGATAGCTAGAAAAAACCAAATTAAGAAAACATGTAATTGTAGACCAAATTTTACAGTCCCCGCAGAACATCAGACGCTGGCATTAAACGAACAAGCTTACAAAGATGACTACAACTAACCTAGTAGTAGCTGCTTCATCAACCTAATTGCGCTAGAAGAAGCTACTTCACGGCTGCACCTACTGCAGCGCAGCCGCGAGCTCAAAATTAGCTTCCATCTGCCCGAAACATATCTACTTTGGCAAAGGAAATCAGTCGGAAAGACGTTATTACACACCGGCAACTAGCTAACCTATTCATACAATAGCTAACTACTAGCGGGGAACTAGGTGGACTGATTATCAGTGTCAGTCATCAGTTTAGGTGTCGCGAGTGCGGTACTTGGACTCGTCGATCTTAATGCCTACCTCCTCGACACGCTCTTGGCCGGACTTCTCCTTGGTGCTCAGTCCACCTTTGCGGCCCATTTCGCTGTATCCCTCGTGCCCTAGCTGCTCCTTCCTCGCCTCCCCGCCCTTGTGGCCCATCTCCTGGTACCCCTCATGCCCAAGCTGCTCCTTCCTCGCCTCCCCACCCTTGTGGCCCATCTCCTGGTACCCCTCATGCCCTAGTTGTTCGCTCCTTGTGTGCCCGCCCTTGCTGCCCATCTCCTGGTACCCCTCGTGCCCTAGCTGCTCTTTCCTCGTCTGCCCGCCCTTGCTCCTCCCTTCATTCCCAAATCAATATTGAAACATTAGTATAACATCATACTATTGCACATACAAGCTTGTTGAAAATAATATGATTGAAACTGAAATTTGCATTATAAGATAAAAACTACTATATAAACATTTTTAAATATCAGGCCATACGACATCTACATACAACGAATATAAATTATCGTAAAAGAGGAAGAGATTGAAATAAACCTTCAGCAAGGTGCTCTTGGGCTTCAAGGGACTTGCCACCGGTGCCGCCGGGGACGACGGTCTCACCCTGCTTAGCCTTAGCGTCGAGCTCCTCCCTGCTCTCTTGCTTTGATGCCATTTCTACTAGTAATATTAAGTGATTATAACGGTCGTTGCTTTTTTTAAACGGTGGTTAATAAACAAACTCACAGCTCGTTAAGATTATGAGAGTGCATGGGTAAGTTACTAGCTTATATAGAGCTACTAGCCTAGTAGTAGCTCAGTGAGAAATAAAGCAGTTGCATGGTGGTGGACAGGTGGCAGAACGGGGAGCATGGTGCATGTCTTGATGTTGCACGTACTTGCTTCATCAACTGATGGTAAGTTTTGAGCTTCTTGCTCACGCCACGTTTAGTTTTTATCCTCGATAAGATTTACGGCTACTTTTTCACTTTTGGTCACTTCTGATTGGGCCGAGCCTCTTCTTTGGATCGGTGCATCATTATCATCAAGGCTTTGGGCCTTTATCTCTTCCTTTTCTTCTGATTTCTTGCCTTTGACATTTGAAAGTATCGGCTCTAATACCACTTGTTCGGAACATCGCCAAATGAACATCGATTTGTATCTACTCCTATAAATCTCTTTAAGATTCAAAGTATTAAAAGAAAGTGTACTGTACTAACGAATGAGTTTTTAAAATCCAATTTTTATAAAGTAATACATGCTAAATATCACTTGTGTCTCATGTAATCCAACTTAAAAAAACGAAGAAATCAGATAATATATCACATGTAGTGAATATTGATTTCTACACTTCTTACGATGATCTTTACACTCCCTCTTGTTAATCACATTTCCCAAAGTGGGATCATACTCCTCCTATAATGAGTATGAAAATTAATTTAAGGAGCGTAAAAATCACTACACATATGTGATTGACTTAAATCAAATCGAATACAAAATACTCCTATTCCACAAGCCTACACCACCAATTATATAAATTCAACAAGTTTTTACCAAACTAAAATAACCAAGATTTGAATTGTGATACTGCGTGAAAGTCTTGAATAATACATCTACCAATTACCATGCATTCGATCACAATGGACACTTGCCAAGAGCATCGCATATGGAGGACGAGCATTAATTCTTCCCACCCATGATGTGCATGAGCGAAATTTGGCAAGATTCAACCTTTAAACATGCATCAATATACTTCAACGGTGGCCAATTGTGCGCAATAGAAACTTCAACCAATTGCTTTCATATGTCGACTGTCGTACACTCTCTTAGCTAGGACCACACATTCACACAAAATAAAGTGTCAACATGACGATTCTCCGTATAACCTATAGTTTTGTGGCCTACAAACATTTACCAGAGGTCCAGAGCATCTAAGCAGTAAAATGTCCGGCTAATGAAATGTCCACATGAATTGTTGTTACACCATTCATCGTTGGTGTAGGACGTGTAGCCATTTAACCCGTCTGAATTTCGGACCTTCTTCACTATATAGCAGCGTTACCTTTACACTAATTTATCATCAACTTATACTTTTAACACACTCAATTCTCAATTGTAACTTAGAAGATAACAACTCTACTCTTTTTTTGAAAGAATTATTGTTCACTAGAAATATAATGGCAATGCAAATGCAATCCTTCCTTGCTACCCCAGTGGCTAGCTTTGCTACTGGCTCTAGGTCTAGGGTAGCCGGTCCATTCGGACTCGTTCCTAGAACCGCACGTCAAGCCGCGTTGCGTGTTAAGTGTATGGCCGAGGAGGGACCTGAGGTCACTAAGCCTAAGGTTGAGTCACCCTCATCATCGTCGTCCAACCCTACTCCTACCATGTCTACACCCAACCCGATCCCAACTCCAAAGCCTCTACCAAAGGTACATTCTTTTACAACTTGTTTCATAATAATGAGACTTAATTATCAAATAATAAAGGCAGATCGCAAAAGTTATACTCCCTCCATTTAATTTCACGTAGCTGGACACTTGTTAAAAACGAATTAAGTTACGTACGTTTATTATGTTTGTGAATATTAATGTAACGTTGCACGTATTCTACAGGTAAGCACAAAATTCGGAGACTTGTTCGCCTTCAGCGGACCAGCACCCGAGAGGATCAACGGAAGACTAGCCATGATTGGGTTCGTGGCGGCCGTAGCAGTGGAGCTATCCAGCGGTACCGACCTGTTCGCGCAGATATCCAATGGTGGAGGACAATGGTTCCTAGGAACCAGCATTCTACTCTCAGTAGCATCCATGGTGCCACTATTTAAAGGAAAGCGGGCCGAGGCCAAGACCGATGGGATAATGAACTCGAATGCGGAAATGTGGAACGGTAGGCTCGCTATGTTGGGTCTCGTTGCCTTGGCTTTCACTGAATACGTCAAGGGTGGTGCCGAATTTTAATTTATTTGAAAGATATTAAACCCAAAGTCTAGGGATCGGACAGTCAAATCGAAAGCTTGGATCAGGTGTTTTTTAGCGTAGGCTGCGCCTTTGGGTCCGGATCGGAGGACCCGTCTAGAAAATTAAACATTTTGTAAAATAGTGCGAAAAGCCAAAAGTGCATACAATTAGCTAAGAATTAAGATGTACTCCGTATGTAGTGACATTATTTTGTTGTAGAATCATTCGATCGTCATACATTGTAAATTAATGATCAAAGGGATTTCCTATTTTTATCTCGGTGTTCTACTTTTATCGATAAGGCATCGTATGTAGTCGTTAACTAGTCATGATACTTATGGCTTGGTACGGTATTTACGGGTGAATTTAGCTTCATAAATTCAATTCGGAGTAACCATTTTAATACCAGTTGATTTTTTTTTTTATTTCTAATTCCTTTAGAAAATTTTAGGCAACATCTAGATCGTTCACCCCAATTCAAGCTACATGGATACCTCGTAAATTCACCGTGGATGACATCATATCTTCACTTAAAATAATGGACAACTAACATGACCGTGTAGATTGTGGAGTTTTCTCTAATTTTTAAACATTCATCATTCGATCTATTTTGACAAGAAATAATTTCAGAGCGAGAATTTTGATCCCTTTAATTTCTTTAGTTAAATAGTTGCACAATGAAGCTCTAAAATGTTTGGCCCTTCTTAATTACTAGCTCGCTTGTTAGATGAGAGCTTGTATTATCACCCTTGCCCTAAACGATGAGTTAGTTAGGTTGGTTCTACCTGCAATCGTCTTTTTTTTTTTTTTGAAATGATGCAATCGTCCTTTTAATCAAGCTTCTTACCTTTACTTGAAAATAGAAAAAACTAGTTCACAATTATGATTAACAATTGGTTCATCATGTGAGTCCACTATTCTTTTTAGTGATTTCAGCGTGCAATAATTTTGAATATTAATCTATAAACCAAACTCTGTCAATGGCATTCTAAAATTTGGCATCACAATATTGTTTCACGTCAATTATACTGTATATATAACTAGACTCAAAGTGTATCTTATAAAGTAAGAATTCGCTATTTTGAGGAAACTATCATATATTTGGTTTAAAATGAAGTGTCGAAGTGTTTGACACAAGAACACAAATTAATTTGAAGAGACCGAATGTGACAAAGATATAATAAGTAACCTAGAGCTTAATTAAAAAACCAATGATCACTCATCCATAAGTTTTGACATATTATCGTAATTGTTCCACGTAAAATATTTTATACATTGGCCCGGTTACATCAGAGGATGAGTATTTTGTAATATTTACACCCTCTATTAATATTTGATTTGATCTGTAGAATTTAGACCAAACAATAAAATTCTGAAATAGCAAATGCCTATAAGATAAAAAAATATATTCTTTTTTTAAAGACCTCTTTGTACTTGCACATACTTGGCACCCCTTCATGGTAAACATTATTATTCATTTTGAACATTTGGTTATCTTGGTCGTCCGTGACAATGTGACATTGAAAATTTTTTGGCAGCATTCAACTTAGTGGTCGTTTGATTGCCTTTTTAAAACACAAGAATTCTAAATTCCCATGAATTACATATTATTCGGTTTGTTTGGTTGCCCATATTTAACAAAAATGGAGGAATTGGAAATTCCATGGGAAAATGAAATTCCCTCATAATGGTGGAATTTACTTACCAACTCCCCCCTTGGTAATTCTGAATTCCCTCATAATCTTTCTTCAAAAATTACAAATTTGCCCCCAAATAATTAGATAGACACTATTGAGGGATATAATAGTAATTAATAATTAAAAATAAGGGAATTGGATGGGTGCAACCAAACAAGATGTTGGAATTTAATTCATGGGAAATCCAAATTCCTTGATGCCTACCAAACAACGTTAAACGAATTCACATGAATTATACACGGGAACTAAATTCATGGGATATGTAACTTCCCGTAGGAATTAAGTTCCTACATGAACCAAACGACCACTTATGTTTTTTTTTTCTTTTGCTAAAGAACATAAAACGGCCTTTAAATATACCGGAGTATATACTCTGATCCCTTCGTTTCAGTCAAATGTTTACATATTTTTTTCCAGCAATTTCAGTCAATTATTACGTTTCTATTTTGGGACAAATTAACCCACTTCAATGTCCCATTATACTCTTACTAATGGTACCCAATTGTACGCAATATGAAGGCCAACCAATTGATTTCACATGTCCTAGGACCACTCACATAATATATAGTCCCAAAAAAAGAGAAAACAACATAAAGATTTGTGGCCTACAAATAATTACCAAGGAAATCTAACTTCTAAGCAGTAAGGTGTCCGGTCAATGTAGAGTCCACATGAATTGTTGTTGCACCATTCATCCGTGGTGTAGGACGTGTACCCATTATATCCTTGTGAATTTCGCACCTTATTCACTATATAAACTATTCCTTACTTTAACACTAACATATCATCATCAACTAATACATACACCTTCTCAATTCTCAATCCCACTAAAGAATTCTCAGGCCTTTTTTCAGGGATTATTATTCGATCAGTAAAACTATAATGGCAATGCAAATGCAATCCTTCCTTGCAACCCCAGTGGCTAGCTTTGCTAGTGGCTCTAGGTCTAGGGCAGCCGGTCCATTTGGGCTCGTGCCTAGAACCGGACGTCAAGCTGCGTTGCGTGTGAAGTGCATGGCTGAGGAGGGACCTGAGGTCATTAAGCCTAAGGTTGAGTCACCCTCGTCGTCCAACTCTACTCCTACAATGTCTACACCCAATCCAATCCCGACTCCTAAGCCTCTACCAAAGGTACTTAGCTTCTTATTATAACTTGCATTTATGACGAGACTAATTAACATTCACTGTCGCAAAACTTATACTAGTTTTTTTTTTTTTTTTTTTTTTTTTTTTTTTTTTTTTTCATAGCTCGACTCTCATTAGTTTTAGCCAGCCAATTGTTACAACTCTATAGTTTAGAAATAATTGAGCTCGGAAAATTAATTGGACTAGTTTGCATGCCCGTGCCACGCCCGGGCGATATATTTATATTGTGTATATGCCTTATCTTTGTTCTAATAAATTACCATAATGATTAATTTCCATAAATTAGCTAATAATATACCATATTCTAACCGATAATTGTATTTAATGCTATTTTTATGTTCTATCCAATTAATGTATGATTATTTATTACCATATATTAACCGATAATTGTATTTTAATACTATTTTTATGTTCTATCTGTATGCCAAGTGTCGTCGTAGGAAAGACATGGTTTCAGGTTTTAATATATAGTATTAGATTTGTAGTAAGCTTTTGTTAATTGTTAGTATAGTAAAACTATTACATGTAGTTTAAACAGCTTAATTATTATGCATGTGTCTAGACATTAACGTTATTGCGTTGCACTCTACTAGGTAAGCACAAAATTCGGGGACTTGTTTGCCTTCAGCGGACCGGCACCCGAGAGGATCAACGGAAGACTGGCAATGATCGGGTTCGTGGCGGCCTTAGCAGTGGAGCTGTCCAGCGGCACTGACTTGTTCGCACAGATATCCAATGGTGGAGGACAATGGTTCCTAGGAACCAGCATTCTACTCTCAGTAGCATCAATGGTGCCACTCTTTAAAGGATCAAGGGCAGAGGCGAAGACTGATGGGCTAATGAACTCGAACGCGGAAATGTGGAATGGTAGGCTCGCTATGTTGGGCCTCGTTGCCTTGGCTGTCACTGAATTCGTCAAGGGTGGTGCCGAATTTTAAAAGATATTAGACCCAAGGTCTTCGGACATGGCTCTTGTGACGACCCTAGTCACGAGTCACTTTCTGGAGTGATCGTGACAGGGTCGCTTTCACGTGAGAGGGTGACTGTCAAATTACAAGCTCTTAGCGGGTGTTTTTTCGCGTATACGGCTGGGCCTTTGGGTCCCGCGAACGACCAAACTCGACTAGAAAAAAAAACATTGTACTACTGCAAAAGGCCAAAAATTGTAGTACATATAATTAGCTAAGATATATGTAGTGATACTAATTTTGTTGTATAACCATTCAGACGATTCAGTCAATATATTGTAAATTAATGATCAAAGGAAATTCCATTTTATCTTGGTGGTCTACTTTAATTTTAATTATTAAGAAGCTAAGACATCATAGTCCATGCATAATGTTATGAAATACTAGTACATAGTATGCAATATGAATTATTGACTCATTGTCCGTTCACTTGACTTTTTTCATGCGTAAGCAAGTACTCGTAGTTATTTTGAATAAAGATTGAAGACCCAAGAGTTAAAACTTTCACTCTTGATAGAGTTTACTTAAACTGGACAAATTACTCTAATTTGTAAATAGTAGAGATTTTTTTCTTCCTCTCGAACATTGTCGTTTCTCATCTGATCTCTTTACCATTTATAAGAAAATTCAATCAAGTCTATCAAAGTATGTCTTTTGAATTAAGTCTATCAAAGTAACTTTGAATAGTGATAATGAATCTTAATTAAAGCGTAAGTTTTGTTATTTAAAGATGTTTTTGGACTAAAATGAAGTGTTGAAGTGTTATGCTCATGTGAGGGTTGTCGAATATGTGATATGGGCGCAAATGAATTTGAAGAGACTGTATAACATAGATAACCTAGACCTTGAAAAATCAATGACAATTGATCAGTAAATTTTGACATTTAATGTAATTGTTCCACGTGCGTGAAACATTCTATACACAGGAAGTGGCGGAACTAGGGAGAGGCCGCGCCCACCCAGGCCACGATCCTATGTTGTACGTTACTATGTTTTGCTATAAATGTACTTGAAAAATGACTAAATTGAAATTAGTTAAATTGTAGAAACCGGCCCTCCCCACCCGTTAAAGATAAGTTGCCGGACTTGCAGCCCAATCCAACTTTCATTCCTATTCCTGCCACTGAACACAGGTTGCACTAGACCAGAGGATGATATTTTCTAATATTTACACCCTTTGATCTTCGGTTATTAATATTTTATTGAATATATGAGGAGTTGAACCAAACAATAAAAAACCCAAAAAAACATTATGAGATAAAAAAAATTATTTTTCTATAACCTCCGTCCTTGTAGAGTACTTTTTTGTACATCAATTTAATGACAAATGTAGCACCTCTAGCATTGCAAATATATATATTTTTTTAAATTTTATTTATAGATTTCATTCTGGACCGTTGGTTACCTTGGTGGTCCGCGACAATGTGACATTAAATTTTTTTCGGCAAATGCACGTGGTGTCCCTGAGTTTTGCCGTTTTGCACATGGTGTCCCTGCTTTTGAAACTACTACTCTCTGGTGTCCCTCAGTTTTACACAACGCAGCACGTGGTGTCCCTGGGTCTAACGGTGTTAACAAAGTTCCGTTAAGTGATGACGTGGACGTCATTAGTGGTTAGAGGGGAAATAATTAGTGTTATTAATTATATTTTAATAAAAAATTATAATAAAAAAACATAAAAAATAAAAATTCTCTAAAAATTCCAAAAAATTTCAAAAAAAATCCAGATATTGAGTTTTCTAAAAATAATTTTGAATATTGATTTTTCGAATTTATTTTCCTCGAAATTATGTTATTGGTGAAAACCACAGTGCACACGGTGTCCCTGAGTTCTACACTTTTGTGCACATGGTGTCCCCCAGTTTTACAATTTGTGTATGTGGTGTCCCTGAGTTTTCCAATTTAATGCAAACGGTGTCCCTGCTTTACATTGAATCCGTTTTGTTCGTGAAATTATTGATTCATAGTTGTGATTTATGTTTACATTAGATTCCAAATGTATAATAGCCCGAAATTCAAAATTGGAGCAATAATTTCACGAAAAAAACGGATTCAATGTAAAGCAGGGACACCATTTGCATTAAATTGGAGAACTCAGGGACACCACATACACAAATGGTAAAACTGGGGGACACCATGTGCACAAAAGTGTAGAACTCAGGGACACCGTGTGCACTGTGGTTTTCACCAATAACATAATTTCGGGAAAAATCAATATTCAAAATTATTTCTAGAAAACTCTAATATCTGGATTTTTTTTTTTGAAATTTTTAGAGAGTTTTTATTTTTTATGTTTTTTTTATTATAATTTGTTATTAAAATATAATTAATAACACTAATTATTTCTCCTCCAACCACTAATGACGTCCACGTCATCACTTAACGGAACTTTCTTAACACCGTTAGTCCCAGGGACACCACGTGCCGCGTTGTGTAAAACTGAGGGACATCAGAGAGTCATAGTTTCAAAAGCAGGGACACCATGTGCAAAACGTCAAAACTCAGGGACACCACGTGCATTTGCCGAATTTTTTTTTGGCAACGCTAAACTTTTTTTTTTTCTTTTTCCTTTTTTATAAAAGACATTCGACGGCCTTTAAACACAAATTCCCGAGCTGAATACTTCAACGAACTAACGGTCGCCAATTGTGCGCAATACGAAGGCCAACCAAATTGGTTTCAAATGTCCTAGGACCACTAATTCAAATAGAAGTCCCAAAAAGAAAAAGACAAGATAAAGATTTGTGGCCTACACATAATTACCAAGGAATACTAACTTCTAAGCAGTAGAGTGTCCGGCTAATGAAGAGTCCACATGAATTCTTGTTACACCATTCATCGTTGGTGTAGGACGTGTATCCATTAAACCCATCTGAATTTCGCACCTTCTTCACTATATATACTATTCCTTACTTTAACACTAGCATATCATCAACTTATACTTTTAACTCTCTCAATTCTCAATTGTAACTTAGAAGATACACAACTCTCTTAGCTTTTATTGAAAGAATTATTATTGTTCACTAAAAATATAATGGCAATGCAAATGCAATCCTTCCTTGCTACCCCAGTGGCTAGCTTTGCTAGTGGCTCTAGGTCTAGGGCCGCGGCCGCATCATTCGGGCTCGTCCCAAGGACCGCACGTCAAGCTGCGTTCCGTGTAAAGTGTATGGCTGAGGAGGGACCTGAGGTGAATCAACCCAAGGTTGAATCACCTTCATCATCGTCCAGCCCTACTCCTGCAATGTCTACACCCAACCCGACCCCGGCTCCTAAGCCTCTACCAAAGGTACATCTTATTACAACTTGCATTTATATCGGGACACAACATTCCGTATCACAAAACTTATACTACTCCCTTCGTTTTTTTCTCATAGCTCGACTCTTCTTAGTTTTACCCGGCCAATTGTTATAGTTCTACACTTTAATTAGACATGATCGGTTTGTCTATTTCATAAGTGGTAGTATAATTGTAACCGGAAAAACAAGTGGTAGTATAATGAAGTTACTAGTAGTAGAATTGAGCTCGGCAAATTAATTGTGTTTGTAATAAAATTTTGTTAGTGTACTGTAGTAAAATTATTACTTACAATGGGAGCACGCTTAATTATTGCAAATTGATAGAGGTCTACAATGTAGACACAATTAATTTGTCTACAATGTAAAATTGAGTTAGTAGCAGTAAAATTGAGATCAAAGTAGTAAAATTATTTGCAATGAAAAATTCAGGTAGTAAAATTAATAGTGTGAGTAGTAAAATTTTGATAGTGTAGTAAAATTATTGTTAATTGTAGACACTTTTGGGTGTCTACACTGTAGACCTCTAGCGTTTATGCATGTGTCTAGACATTAACATACACTATTACGTTGCTCTTTACAGGTTAGCACAAAATTCGGAGACTTGTTTGCCTTCAGCGGACCGGCACCCGAGAGGATCAACGGAAGACTGGCAATGATCGGGTTCGTGGCGGCCGTAGCAGTGGAGCTATCCAGCGGCACTGACTTGTTCGCGCAGATATCCAACGGTGGAGGACAATGGTTCCTAGGAACCAGCATTCTACTGTCAGTAGCATCAATGGTTCCACTCTTTAAAGGATCAAGGGCAGAGGCCAAGACCGAGGGTCTAATGAACTCGAATGCCGAAATGTGGAATGGTAGACTCGCTATGTTGGGTCTCGTTGCCTTAGCTTTCACTGAATACGTCAAAGGTGGTGCCGAATTTTAATTTGAAACATAGGCCTGCTCTTGTGAGGATCCTAGTCGCCTTGCGGGACTAGGGTCGCTTTTACGTGAGAGGGTGACTATCAAATTAAGAGCTGGAATCGGGTGTATGTATTGTAGACTTAGCTTGTAGTGTAGACATGGTCTTCCAAAGTCCGAACCCCCGTCCTAAAAATGTTGTAATACTGCTTATAATCAGCTAAGATGTGGAGTAGTGATATTTTGTTGTAGAACCATTCACTCCATAGTCCATATATTGTAAATTATTGAAGATCAATGGAATTACATACCATTTTATAAATCTTTGTGTTGATTTAATTTTATCAGCAAAGCATCATCATAACTCACAAGTGACAGTCCATAGTATGAACAAATTACGGCATCATATATTTTGTCCATATTTTTCTTTTTCTTTCCTTCACAAAAGTAGTTTTTGATGGATCGATAGTTTGAGACACTACCTACTTTCCTAGAGTTCAAAAAACTACATACGAATCTAGTAGAGTTAATCCGAAGAGGCTATTGAAGCTATGGAAAACTACAGGGCTTGGGTGAAACAAGACACAGATGCTCGCTACACCATGCTTGCGTCAATGCAAGATGATTTGATTGGAGAGTTTGAGCAGTGTGTTACCGCCAAGGCTATGTGGGAAGCTATTAAGTCGCGATATGGTAAGACGACTCCATGTGGCTTGCGTCAAATGACCTTTACTTTTGACACTTATAAGATGCCCCCCAATGTGCCTATGGGGGATCATCTTAGGAAGATGTCAAATATGATAAGGGACTTGAAAGCTGCTGGAAACGTCTTGACCGATGAGCAACAGATCATTGCTGTTTTGCGTTCCCTTCCCCCTTCATGGGACACTATGGTCTCCATGATGACTCATAACGAAAACATCAAGACTTTTGATGATCTTGCTCGTCACCTTGAGTTGGAGGCTGAGCGTCTAGAGGCAAAACAACCTAATGTGGCTATGGTTGTTGAGACTAGTGCTCCGAAAGGTTCTAAACCTGTGAAAAAGAACTTTAAGAAGGGAAAGTTTAATGGGAAAGGAAATATGGCTGCCAAAGCTAAGAATTTCAAGCGCCAGAGGGGCAAAAGAGCTGGAAAAAAGGCAAATGATGGCACTTGCTTTAATTGTGGGAAACCTGGGCATTTCGCTCGTGATTGCACCGAGCCGAAAAAGGTATCTCCTATTTCACATGCTTTAGTTTGTACTAATAGTGATGAAACTAATGTTGCTATATCTCTCCATGGTTGGATTGTAGACTCAGGAGCAACCGGGCATGTAACCAAAGATAGGAGCGGGTTCGTTGAGTATCGTCGTGTACCGAAAGGATCGCACAAGCTATATATGGGAAACCATACGAAAGTTGAAGTCAGTGGTGTTGGAACCTATGAGCTACAACTAGCAAGTGGAAAGAAGTTGCTTCTTCATGACGTACTTTACGCACCCGGAGTTCGCCATAATTTACTTTCAGTAGTGACTTTGCTCAAGTTAGGCTATAGTCTTAGTTTGGCAAATAATAAAGTTGAATTATGTTTCAACTCACACTTAATAGGTACTGGTAGCTTTTCGAACGGATTGATTTATTTGGATTGCTTAGACCCAATTAATAAAAGTAGCTCTTTTTCATATATGATTTCTCATGATGTTGATTGTATGACCTGGCATGCAAGATTAGGCCATATTGGCCAAGACAGGATGACAAGGTTAGCTAGAGAGGGTCTTTTGGGCTCACTCGCTAAAGTCAACCTCACTACATGTGAAAATTGTATAATGGGTAAATCTACTCGCAAACCGTTCGGCAAGGCTATAAGGTCATCTCATCCATTACAATTAATTCATTCGGATATTTGTGGACCAATGAACGTAAAGACACGATCGGGTCGCTCTTATTTTATCACATTTATAGACGATTTTACTCGTTTCAGTTATGTCTACTTGATTTGTTATAAATCAGAAGCATTGGATTGCTTTAAAAAATTTATGGCACTTGTTGAAAATCAATTAGACTCAAGGATTAAAACCTTGCGAACTGATAGAGGTGGAGAATATCTCTCGGAGCTGTTTAAAAGCACATGTGATGAAAAGGGTATAGAGAGACAATTAACTATGCCTAGAACTCCACAACAAAATGGAGTTGCGGAAAGGAGAAATAGGACTCTATTGGAAATGGTTAGGTCTATGATGGCGCAAGCAAATCTGCCAATATCATATTGGGGAGATGCATTATTAAGTGCGGCCTACATTCTTAACCGAGTGCCCTCTAAATCAGTCCCAACAACACCTTATGAACTTTGGACGGGAAGGAAGCCTGACTTAAGCGTCCTTCGTCCTTGGGGATGTGCAGGTTACGTCCATAATACTTCACATAAATATGGAAAGCTTGGTCCTAGAGCTAACAAATGTATTTTTGTACGCTATTCTGAGCATTCCAAAGGTTATGTATTTGTAACTGGACAAACTACTGGAGGGACAGTTGAGTTAGAGTCACGAGATGTGTCTTTTATGGAAAATGAGTTTCCAAATAAGGGGAAGGAAATTGAGTTTGAACTTTACGAATTGGATGAGGATCAGATTCCCTCTGCCATAAGTAAAGATTCCTTACCTTATCTGCCGTTGACATCATCAAAAGACAAAAATGATTTGTCTCACAATGGTCAAGAAGTTGCTGAGGATCATGCATCCAGACAAAGTGATCATGTGCAGCAAAATGAAAATGAAAGTGTGCATGTTAGTGGAGAATCTATAATTAATGACAATACCACATTAAACGAGAATTCATCCCTTAATATTGATGATCATGTGCAATCAACTAATGTTGAAAATGCAGAGAATAGTGGGAGTATCTCACTTGATAACAATATTGGAGGAGATGATACACGTCTTGTGCGTAGAAGCGAGAGAGGTAGAATTCCTCGTCGTCATTTTTCTATAGAAGAAGGTTTTTCCCTTTTATGCACACCATTATTTGATGATGAACCTGGTAGTTATCAAGAAGCCATAAAATCTCCGAATTCGAAGGAATGGGTTATTGCGATGAATGAAGAAATGGATTCCATGAAAACCAATCAAGTATGGGAGTTGGTTGACCTTCCTTCTAATAGAAAAGCTATTGGAAACAAGTGGGTTTTGAAGATTAAAAGGAAGGCAGATGGGTCAATTGACAAGTTTAAAGCTCGTTTGGTAGCAAAGGGATTTACCCAAGAGGAGGGTGTAGATTACGACGAGACATTCTCTCCAGTCGTAAGGTTTGCATCTGTCCGGTTAATGCTAGCTATGGTTGCTCACTTAGATCTTGAATTACATCAAATGGATGTAAAAACAGCTTTTCTTAATGGAAAGTTGGACGAGGAAATATACATGAAGCAACCTGATGGTTTTGTGGTCGAAGGACAAGAGCGCAAGGTTTGCAAGCTTAAACGTTCTATTTATGGCCTAAAAACAATCATCGAGACAGTGGTATCTTCGATTTCAAGAAGCAGTTATATCTAACGGTTTTCATATGATTGAAGAGGACCACTGTGTATATGTCAAAAGGTCTAAGAAATTGTTTGTCATCATGACTTTGTACGTGGATGACATATTGTTAGCTAGCAACAATATGGAGTATTTAATTGCCACTAAAGAGTGGTTATCATCTACATTTGAGATGAAAGATATGGGTGACGCTAATTACATTCTTGGAATCAAGATCTTACGAGATCGCTCTAAGCGACTTTTGGGTTTATCTCAAAAGACTTACATAGAGAAGGTCTTAGAGAGATTCCGAATGCAAAATAGTAAACCTGTAGATACTCCAGTAGTGAAGGGTAATAAACTTGATCAAAATATGGGTCCTAAAACTGACCAAGAAAAGAACCGAATGGCTAAAGTGCCTTACTCTAGTGCAATTGGTAGTTTAATGTACGCTATGCTATGTACTAGACCCGATATAAGCTTCGCCGTTGGCCTTGTCAGTCGTTTCCAAAATAACCCAGGCACTGCTCATTGGGAAGCCGTTAAAAGGATTTTACGGTACTTGCGCGGCACGTCCGACTACTTGTTGTGCTTCCAAGGCCGAGACCTTTCACTTACAGGGTATAGTGATGCTGATTGGGGAGGCGATGTAGATGATTGCAAATCTACTTCCGGATATATCTTCATGTTAGGAGGAGGTGCAGTTACTTGGTGTAGCAAGAAACAAACCTGTACAGCCCTGTCGACGATGGAGTCGGAGTTTGTGGCCTGTTCTATGGCAGCTCAAGAGGCTGTGTGGTTGAAAGGCCTACTCGAAGATTTTGACATTACGCCATCAGCTACTAGCCCAGTTAAATTATACTGTGATAATATGGCTGCAATAGCATATTCGAAGCACAGAAAATATCATAGTAAATCTAAGCACATAAAGGCCAAATTCCACTACATAAGGGAGACAGTAGAGAATGGGGATGTACTTGTGGAGTATATTCCTACCTCGGAGATGCTTGCAGACTCACTAACTAAAGGCATTAGTATAGATTCCCATAAAGCTCATGTTAATGCAATGGGACTTCGTAGAGTGAGTTGGTTAATGGATTAAGTTTGGTTGTACTTTATAACTCCTAATAAGCATGTGACATTGTCCTTAACTCTTTATTTATTTATTTATTTATTTTTATGTCTTTTTGTCTTTATATGGATGACTAAGGCTTTATATTGATGACCAAGTTCGCACAAACCAAATTGAGGATGTTTTTTTTTGAGTATGTAGGCCTTGCTCACAGGCTATGTTCCCATATTGCTTGGCAGCAAGGTGGATGAGACTTGGTATATTTGTGTACAAACACGTAGAAAAGTGTTTAATACTAGTGTCGTCTTTATACTATGGGTATTAAGATATTAACTCATTAAGCAGGATAAGAAATGTATTACACACTTATGGGATTGATTAGTGTGGTTAATAATTTCGGGTTAGGCGCAAGATTGTCGACTGAACCAAGATCCTTGTAGCGAATTACATCCGCTTTACTGTAAAGAGAAATTTGCTACAACATATGTTTATCGTATCATATGTGCTTTAAAGAGTACGACCATTAATCATGGAAATGAAAATTCCCTATTTTCATTATGTGAGCTCCAGTTATTTTATGCCTGTTTATACTTAAGGTTATGTTATCGGAAATTTTTTAGTGCTTGCTACTTTAACACATTGCCAAGAGGTCATGAGTGATACGGCTCGATGAGATGTGCTTAGGAAAGCAAACTGAACTGTTTTCGGATGACATGAATGCTTAACAAATGACCTTGTGTAAAAGAATGTGTGTCATACGCCGGCGGATTTTAGTGATGCAGGGGCATAACTATAATCATGAACACATGCTTTTCTATTATTAGAATATTGGCACAAAAGGGAATGTGCGTATTCGGTTGGTCTAGGCATAATGAGCAATGATATCCCAGTAAGTATTATTGTTTTCTAATGGAAGTTCTATGCTGGTCTTTTTTGGCTCCTAGTATAGTCTTCATGTTTCTTACAGCTATGCTCTCGGTCGCACGGCACATCATCTTATACGATTTGAGATAAGCGCAATGTATTAAGTTGAGTTAGAGGTACTAATTGTGTGTGAGTGGGAGATATTGGAATTCTAAGTAGTTTAGAATTCTAAGTCCACCCACAATTAGTTGGCTAAGTTATCGGATAGGTTTTGTGGTAACAAACCAAAAGATATGATAAGATGATTAATGATCATTCTTTATCTTATCTAAAAGATAACTCAAGGTTGAGGTTTCCTACTTGGTTGAAACTTAGCAAACCTATATATACTAGCCATGTACGGGGTACAAGGGATCATCACAAAAAGAAAAAGAAAACATTTCCTCCTCTCTCATAAAAGTCGTCCTTAAGGGTGCTGCTAGTCTGTGGTGTTTGTGTCGTGGATCACGTGGACGATCCCCTTTTGGCGTGACGTCCGCATCCGAGAGTTCGTGAACGTTCAACAGTTTTGGTGATCTACTCTACGATCCGTTTTTCCGCTGCGTCGAGGTATTTACAATAACCCTCTTACTAGATATGATACCAACAAATCTGAGATAGGAATGTAATTGAAGTAACTCTATTTGAATTGGTAGAGTTTTCGATTATATTCAAAAGGCATTTCTACTTGGTCTATTTACCATAAGGATATGCTGGGATGAATCCACCCAGTGAGGATCATCTTAGGTTTCTTACGTGTTTATAAGGAGATAAAAAAAACTGGTCAAAATTTATGATTACTCTACATTAATAGGGAAAAGAGTTAAAAAAAGAATGTACGGACACAGAAAGAGAGGTGAGCGGCGATTTTGAGGCGATTTGTCAGAAGATCAGATCCAGCCATGGCAAGATCGAATTCTTCTGGAAAATCAAGATCAAAATCACATAAGCAAGCTAATAAAAGGAAGAATAAACAGCTAAATAAATTGAAACAAATTTTAAGTAAGAAAACTGGTCCATCGACATCCGACGCGCAGAAACACAGGAAGATTTCAGATATACAAGGTATTCCTCCATTGGTGCTGTCAGATGGAGAAGAAGATGAATCTAGCCCTATGATAGAGAACATGGGAGAAGATTTGGCAAGTATTAATGAAGAGGAAACTGAGGACAATCCAGCTGCGGAGGAATGGCAAATTGTCGTCAGAAATAGAGGTAATAACAACTCTAACTCAAATCTGAATTCTCAGTCTGGAAATAGACCAAAGTTAATGACTTTAACTAAGGAAGATGTGTCTGAGGGCAAGAATTATTGGAATTCTGCTTTGGTTTGTTTTGTCCTTGGTGCAAACCCACCTCCTGATACTATGCAAGGCTATTGTCAGAGAATTTGGGGGAAAAAGGGGCTGGATAAGGTGTCATTCCTACCAAATGGCATTTTTGTAGTTAGGTTTAAATCTTTGCAGGAAAAGGACCAAGCTTTGAAAGCTGGACACTACTTGTTTGATGATAAGCCTGTGATTATTAAGGAATGGAATGAAAATTTTGATCTATCAAACACTTCTGTCAAAACTGTACCCATCTGGATAAAATTGATGAAAATGGAGCTTAAATTCTGGACACCTATGTGTATTCAGAAGATTGCAGGCTTGATAGGACGCCCTATTAAGTGTGACAAAGCTACAGAAGATAAAGCCAGGTTAGGGTATGCTAGAATACTTGTTGAGGTTGATATAAATCAAGAGTTCCCCACAATGATAAGATTTGAGGATGAAAATGGCAGAATTGTTGAACAAGTAGTTGAGTATGAATGGAAGCCAACACTTTGTTCTAATTGTAAGAAGATTGGACATGTTGGGGAACAATGCAGAAACAAAGAGGGGGCTAGACAGAAGAAAACTAGGACGAATGCTGCAGGAAGAAGAGTTAGGCAAGAATGGAGGCCTGTTCAACAACAATCTGTCCAGCCACAACCTGTCCAGCAGCCACAGGCCCAACCACATCCTCAGGCATATGTTACACCTCAAAATCAAGTAACTGTCCCCAGACCAGATTCAACTATGGTTAATCCAAATAGGCATACAAATAGACAACTGATTCTGACTCCACAGCAAAATGCAGAGATTGGAAACTCAAGTACTCAGGCTTTCTCTTATGCTGCTATTGTTAGGGGAGAAATCAGAACTGGAAATGGAAGTGGTAATGAAGGTCATGGTCATGTGGACCATGGCTAGCATAGGATTTTGGAATGTGAGGGGTTTAAACAGTCCTACAAAATAACTAGAGGTTAAGAGATTCATGGAAAAGAACAATGTAAGATTGTTTGGACTCCTAGAAACTAAGGTGAAAACTAGCAATAGGATTCACCCTAGTTTTTGTGATGGATGGTGCCTGTGTACAAATAATAATATTCATCCAGGTGGTAGAATCTGGTTGATGTGGAATCCTAGTAAGTTTAATTTTCAAATAAGCCTGATAACTAGTCAGATGATTCATGGCAGAGCTGAATGCATTGGCTCAAAGGAATGGTTTGAAGTATCTATGGTTTATGGAATGAATGATCCTAAGGACAGGGACATTTTATGGAATCAGATCATGCAAATTCATCAAAGAATCAGTGGAGCTTGGGTAATTGGAGGAGATTTTAACAATGTTCTCTTTCCTAATGAGAGGATAGGCACTCCTGTGACATATGCTGAGATCAAACAGTTTCAAAATTGTGTTCAAGTTTGTGGGCTTAATGATTTAAAGGCCAATGAGTGTTTCTTTACTTGGAACAACAAGCAAGAGAATGAGAGAATGAGCTCTTCTTTTTTCCACCCTGAAGGCCTGTATGATCACAGTCCTTGCATAATTTCATTAAAGAAAGAAAGGAATATTGGAAGCAGAAGTTTCAAGTATTTCAATATGTGGAGCAAAGTGCCTGGTTTTGAGGAAATTGTTAAAAATGGGTGGATGAGTAATGTAAGGGGGACTCTTATGTACAGGGTTGTACAAAATCAGAAACAATTGAAAGATCCACTCAAAGCTCTCAACAGAGATAAATTATCAAATGTTGAGAAAATGGAAGCACAGGTTTACTTTGAATTATTGGAGCTTCAGAAACAGTTGCAGCTTGACCCTACTAATGCAGACATCAGATCTAAGGAGACTCAGACTGCAGAGCAATACAAATATTTGTATAAAGCTAAGGAGAGTTTTCTTAGACAAAAGAGCAAAGCTACATGGCTAAAGGAGGGAGATGATAATACTGCTTATTTTCACAGCACTATCAAGGCCAGAAGAACAAAAAATTCAGTGCATCAGATTCAGGGCATGGATGGCAATGTCAAAACAGATGAGAAAGGCATCCAGCATGCCTTTTTAGAATTTTATAAGCAGCTTTTGGGTCAAGACACCCAGTGCTGTAAAGTTCATGTCCCCACTGTGAGGAAAGGAAGAATTATTACAGAAGAAATGGGGGAAAGAATGAAAAGAAAGGTGACAAAGGAGGAAATTAGGAAAACAATGTGGGACATTCCTGGAACCAAAAGTCCAGGACCAGATGGATTTTCAAGCCAATTTTACAAAGACACATGGCACATAATTGGTGATGATATTAGTGAAGCCATTTTAGATTTCTTTGAAAAAGGGAAGATGTTGAAACAGCTGAATAATACCATCCTAACTCTGATCCCAAAAGTAAGCCAGCCTGCATCTGTGATGGAGTTCAGGCCAATAGCCTGTTGCAACACAATTTATAAGTGTATATCTAAACTCTTATGCAGCAGAATTGGGGAGTGCTTACCTGAAATCATAATTGAAAACCAAGGAGCTTTTGTGAAAGGAAGGGACATTGTTGAAAATATAATGGTTTGTCAAGACTTGGTTAGAAAGTACAATAGGAAAGCTGGCTCTCCCAGATGTCTGATGAAAATTGATCTGAGAAAAGCATATGATACTGTTGAATGGTCCTTTGTTAAGGAAATGATGATGGCCTTAAATTTTCCCCAAAAAATAATAGAGTTAATTATGGAGTGTCTGACTACTCCTTCTTATACTCTGTCACTTAATGGAGAAAACTTTGGCTTCTTTAAGGGCAAAAGAGGGTTGAGGCAAGGAGACCCTCTTTCTCCCTTACTTTTCACCATATGCATGGAATATCTCTCCCGGATATTGATGGTTGTAGGAGATAAGAAGGAATTCAAGTTTCATCCTCAATGTAGCAAAATCAAGCTCACACACCTGTGTTTTGCTGATGATTTATTGCTCTTTTGCAAAGGGGAAACAAAGTCTGTAATGCTGATTCTGAGAGCATTTGCAACCTTCTCAAAAGCCTCAGGACTTTGTATGAACCCTACAAAGTCTGATATGTATTTTGCAGGTGTAAATTGCCATGTGAGAAATGAGATTTTGGAGGTATCAGGATGCAAGGAGGGTCATCTGCCTTTTAAGTACCTGGGTATTAGGATTACAGCAGGAAGGCTGTCAATTATGGACTGCAACATATAATCAGAGAAGATTGTTCAAAGAATTAGAAGCATTGGTACTAGAAAACTCTCCTATGCAGGTTGAATGACATTGGTAAAGGCTGTTTTGAGTAATTTACATGCATATTGGGCCAGAGTCTTTATCCTTCCAAAGGCTGTTCTCAAGAAAATCAGTGCCATATGTAGGAATTTTCTATGGGATGGCACTGATCAGATGATCAGAGTGCCTTTAGTAGCTTGGGAATTTCTATGTTTTCCAAAAGAAGCAGGTGGACTGGGTTTAATTGATGTGGTTGAGTGGAACAAAGCCTGTATTGGAAAATATGTCTCTTGGATATATAGTAAAGCAGATGCTCTCTGGATTAAGTGGGTACACAGCATATATCTGAAAGAAGAAGCATGTGAGAGTTACTCTCCTCCTGAGGATTCTTCCTGGTACTAGAAGAGAATTTGCAAGATCAAAGAGTGCATGAAAATGTACTGCACTGATTGGACCCTAGCTGATTATACAGTCACTAAAGGTTATGAATGGCTAAGGGGAAATTCCAGTAAAGTTGAGTGGGATAAGGTTGTGTGGAACAGATACAATATTCCTCGTTCAAGTTTCATTGCTTGGCTGGCAGTCAAGGGTCGGCTGCAGACCAAGGATAAATTGAAAAAGCTGGGAATTTGTGTGGAAGATGGTTGTGAAATATGCTCAGCTAATGCAGAGACTCATGATCATCTTTTTTTCACCTGTGATTACAGTAAAAGATGCCTAGATGGGATAATTGGCAGGATTGGCATTCAAATTCCTGCAGACAACACTCTCCAGTGGTGTGCAAGGAAGAGATTTGGGTCGAGAATTAAGAAACAGATTACAAGTGCCTTAATCTGCAACTTAATTTACTACCTGTGGTTTGCTAGGAACAGAATTAGACATGAGCAGAGCATTTGGCTCCCGGAGATTACTGTCCAAAAATGTTGGAATGAGGTTAAGACTAGATTAAGGAGGATTAGTCATAACCTTGGAGCAAAAGATAAGAAGTGGCTGGAAGGTAAAAACTTGTTGTAACTAGGCTTAATTGCTGGAATTTGGCTGAATTGGATTTGTTTTTTTTTTGAAAGTCTAATGTATGATTCACTGGGGTATGCCCCTTTTAAACATGTAATGTGTTTTTCCCATTTATGAAAGCTTACATTTTATCAAAAAAAAAAAAATTTATGATTACTAAGCGAGTTAATTTCTCTTTCGTAAAACCTGCGTCTATTTCTGAATGGTCGATCATTTGTAACGAGGTCGATGGCCCTATGTAGTAAACAATCTTTTTATGTGCGAACAATTATAATGAATAAGCAAACCCTTTGTCACATACGTGCCAAAATTGATAATCACATTTTTTTTAATAATCTATACTATGTTTATCATCTCAAAGGATATCTCAAAGTACACGACATTGCTAATTTATGAAAAGCTACCATGTTTTTGGTATGTAGATGTCGTATATCTCAGACGTATGTGCAAATTAATACGATCAATGCGTGTCACACAGCTGACCTACAAAATAAATAACCGTTCACAATTTTACTTTAATTTCTTAATACGGAAATTCGACACATGAGCACCAACAACATTTTACATTATTCTTGTGGTTGAAATCTTGCAATTGGGCTTTGCAACTTATTTGGTGGGGGGAATTGAGCTTGCAACTTGAAATTAAATCATTGCACCAAACGTTCTTTTTTAGCATGTACTTGACCGCACCCCATTCATTGTGAACCGTTGTTTACATCGTCCGTGACATAAGAGAAATTTGGCAACATTCAACCTTTAAACTTACAATACTTCAACGGTGGCCAAATGGGCGCTGCATGAAGTTCAACCAATTGCTTTCGTCTATTCTAGGAGGTCCACATTGCTTGTCACATAAATAAAGTGGCTAATAGAGACGAGTATTCATGATTTGTGGCCTACAAACACACATCACTACACTTTTTAATAACGAGCCTATAACAATTATCAGGGACGAGGTTAAGTTAGGACTTAAATTAGGAGGTCAGATGATTATGTAAATGCTGAAACTATGAGTGTCATAACTCTTCATGTCCAATTATCTTGGTATTATATTAGCGATTTACGCACGGACAAAATGTTCACACGATTTACATTGAATACATTTGGACAATAACATCGGGAATGAATGTCGGCCGTAATAACCTTTTACAATACAAAAAAACGGGATAATACATTTAATATTTTCATTTTTTTAGGGTTTTTTGCGAAACCCTACCTTTAAAAGTTCCAACTTTGCAAAACCCTACCTTTTATAGTAAAAATTGCGAAAGACTACCTTAAAATAAAAAATATTTGCGAAACCCTACCTACTGGCATATTTCCGTTAACTTTAACAATGTTCCGTCTTTGACTGTTTGTTGACCTTATTTTTTTCACATTTTTCTTCAATAATTCCCAATTCCCTTTCTCCATTCTCCTACCCAGATTTTCCCAGCTTCTTCTCCCTCTCTCCCCTTGCCCAAAATCTCAATAATCCCCAATGGCAGGAGAAAACCCCCCCCCTTTGCAAGCTCCTCTTCGTGAGCAACAACAACTCAAACCCCCCCCCTTGCTTGGTCTTGTGATTGTTCAATCATGTGCTTGCTTTTGGTTTCAATCATGTGCTTGGTTTTCGTTTCAATCAAATGCTATCCTCGAATTCCTCGCCGTCCGATGATTTAATTTGAAGAACTCTCTAAAGATCAACCTCTATAATTGGCAAATTCGACATGATCAAGTTTCACATTTTGGTTTAGGCGGGTTTAATCGAAGAAGGGGAAATCTGGTGAAGTGGAGAGAGAAAAAAATTGGGGAAATCTGGGAAGGAGTATAGAGAAAGGAGGAAATTGGGGAATGGGAACTATCGAAGGGGAAAGTATACAAAATAAGGTCAACAACTAGTCAAAGACAGATTTTGGGCAAGGGAAGAGAGGGAGCTAGGAAAATATGGGTAGGAGGATGGAGAAAGTGAATTGGGAATTATTGAAGAATTATGTGAACAGTCAAAGACAAACATTGTTAAAGTTAACGGAAGTATGCCAGTAGGTATGGTTTCGCAAATATTTTTTATTTTAAGGTAGTTTTTCGCAATTTTTACTATAAAAGGTAGGGTTTCGCAAAGTTGGGGCTTTTAAAGGTAGGGTTTCGCAAAAAACCCTTTTTTTTAAAAAGATTATTGGACTCGGTTCCTGAACACATAATACACATTTGACGTCACAAGTCTTTGAACTCCCTTGGTGGAGTAGTATGTGCCACTTAAGGATCGTTGTGGGCTTGTGGCAAGCACCATTCATTCTAATTCACTAGCGTAGGGAGGGACGTGTAACTATAATATCCTCCTCACTATCTCACCCTCTATACTATAAATACAATGTGTTACCAACTTTATAATATCATCAAATACATTTCCTTCTCTAATTTGATTCAAATCATATCAGAGTTAATAAGCTTCTTTGCATTTTAAGTACATACTTAAACTAATATCATCAATAAATCAATCAATAATCAATATAATGGCAATGCAAATGCAATCCCTCCTAGCGAGCCCCGTTGGCGCCTTTGCTAATGGCTCTAGGTCTAGGGTGTCAACTTCTTCATCATTCAGGTTCGTGCCTAGCTTGGGACGACAAGTCGGGTTACAAGTCAAGTGCTTAGCCGACGACAAACCTGAGCTTCAGCCCAAAGTCGAGTCGTCATCATCTTCATCCAAGCCTAATCCTACATCATCATCATCCAACCCAATCCCGACTCCCAAACCTCAACCTAAGGTAAAGCATTTCTTTCCTTATTTTTTTTTAATAAAATGTAGAAATCACAAATGTGTAACTCAAAATATATATAACTAGGCAATTAGGCATATTTTTAAGAATAATAACAAAAAAAAAGACGCGCATGTGGGTAATTTGGAGCCAGCTAACATAAACTATTAGTAGGCAAATTTGTTATTCATATATATGGATTTCGACCTCTCATGTAGCTCTATGTACGTACTTTTAATTTGTCATACTTTTACTATACTTTCGATCAACTTCTGACTAATATCATGTCGCACGTACTCTACTACAGGTAAGCACAAATTTCACAGACTTGTTTGCCTTCGGCGGACCAGCACCCGAGAGGATCAACGGGAGACTAGCCATGATCGGGTTCGTGGCAGCCTTAGCAGTGGAGCTATCCAGCGGCACAGACTTGTTCGCTCAGATATCCAACGGTGGAGGGGAATGGTTCCTAGGAGCGACCATTCTATTGTCAACAGCGTCATTGGTGCCACTGTTGAAGGGAAAGAGGGCCGAGGCCAAGACAGATGGGTTAATGAACTCGAACGCGGAAATGTGGAATGGTAGGCTCGCTATGTTGGGTCTCGTTGCCTTGGCTTTCACTGAATTCGTCAAGGGTGGTGCCCTTATCTAAAGATATCGACAGAAATTCAACTCAAACATTTAGGTCTTCTCGGCTTAATTATTTTGGGTCACCTTAATAAGCTCGCTTTTATGTGAGAGGGTGACTATCAAATTGACACGAGGTCGAAAATTGGCGTGGTGCTGGCCCCTTGGACTTGGGTCCTGCACTACTGCTTGTAAAGATGTAATTAGTGAAAGAGATATAGTGATCACGTACGTTTGGTTGTATTATTAACAAAAGCTTAGAAAGAGATTTTGTGTCCCAACTCTCAGGTCCTGTGAATTATCAATCAAAAATATACCAATCTGAAAATTATTGATCAATCCAAATTTTCTTTACTGTGACCGTTTGTTTGCCTACACACCACTGCTACATTATCTTATGTTAATCCACTTTGCAAGTTATGAATGTGTTTACAGTTTACTACAACAACAATAATAAGAGTTGTGTAAATTTGTGTTGTAATAATCCTAAAATGATTGAGATTCGAGATCGACTAATAACATGAATCTTCATTCAAAACTCTGTTATGCTCTTGTGATCATGGCTGAAATTCGAAAAGTAAACTCATATCGGAAGCATGAGGAAAAGGATTGGAGCAATGACTCCTTGGAATCCAAAACCAAAAAAAAAAAAAAAAAATGACTCCTTGGAATCATCCATCTTCAATTCAATTTATCTTTATATCACTTTGAGTTTAGCTCTATAAAAGGACATGACAAGTTTCTTCTGTTGAAAATGTGACTAGAACGTCGCAATGTTCGAAGTCTCGGGGATTGATAGATAGCATTGATGATAAGTGTTGAGAAAACATAAGATTGAAGAAACGGTAACCAGTGGTATTCGGCGGACCCTGGATGGTATACTGATGTACGCCAATGGTATATCTGTGTCCGTGAATAGTACACTGTTGTTCCGGAATCTTCTTTGCTTGATGTTTGTCATGTTTCCTAAAAACTCTAGGAGTGTTTTGGGAAATATCTAGCTACTTCTTTCCATAGCTCATTAGGTCTTTTGGTAAGGTGGTTAATATATAAAACCCACCTCCTCTAGCCTAATTGGTAAAGGGAATTAGTGAGAGAGCCACACAAAATAGAGTTCTTAGACTTGCAGATCTAGAGAACTGCTCAATTCATCTTCTATTTGTAATTCCCCACCATAGTGAAATTGATTCCTATCCCCTGTGGACGTAGCTATCACGTTGATAGTGAACCACATTAAATCTTGGTGTGATCTTTTCTATTGTTCTTTGTTATCGTTCTTACACGCTTCCGAATTTTGCGCCCAGGCCAATTGCACTACATCTTCAATTTCAAAGATTATTGTAAAACAAAAATGACAATAACGTCCTATATACACCTCGATCATCAAACCTAAAAGTATTATCAATTGTCCCATTCTTGTGGTACATTAAACATGATAGATGCTTGTAACATTACATTAAACATTTATTATGCCAAATATTAGAGATCTAATGCATAGACAAAATAAATTTTTTTGATGTGGTATCATTTAGTTTATTACTGGATCATAATTTTATTACCAATTCAAACAAATAATTTTACTATTATAATTCCATTTTACTACCTCTGCTTTTCGAATGTTCAATTTCGATCAACAACTAGTTATCAGTTTTATTAGTGTTGTCTCAACTCTAGTACAATCGTAACAATAGACAAATCAATTTTGTCCAAATTAAATAATTTAGGCAAAGTCTCATATGAGACGATCTCACGTTAATTTATTATGAGACGGCTTTACTTGTTTAAAAGGTGAACCGTTTAACATTCATTGTGACCATTATATTGCTTTTAGTGATATTGTTAGTTTACGATTTAACCACACGAATTCTGATTTAAAAAGGGTCACAAAGTATAAAATTTGGCATAATTTATGAAATAACTCATTTACTTATTTTATATGGGACATTCTAATCTTACATTAAATTAAAACAACCACTAAAAAAAGTATAATGGATACTGAAAATGTAAAATAGATCAATATTTATATAAATAAAGATGGTGTCACAATAAGTTAGTGTGAAACAATCTCACACAATACTTTTTATTATTTTTTTTACTATTCTTTCTTATTAATTAGTTAAAAAAAATGCAGATCATATTTTCATTGGAACATCGATCCATCTTGGATGGTAGATTTTCATACACACTTTTGTTAGTTAAATCGCATTTATTATTCTTACTAATTATTGATCCTTTCTATGTCGGTGCTTATACCATGCTCACGGGAACACAATGAGCATGGTAGTCATTCTCACAATAGATGAATGTGGACCATATATTAAAAAATGAAAAATCATTTTAAATATGGTTCTCACTCCTTTATTGTGAGCAGGATCAACATGCTCCTTGTGCTACCGGGAACATGGTATAATTTGCGTTTCTATGTATTAGGGAAGGCCAACCATATAAGCGCCCATACTCCATGCATAGTCCGTTACGTATACATAAGAAATTAAAGTCGGCAATTGCCCCCAAACATGCAAACAATAAGTCAATGACCAAATGTGCGGTGCAGGAATTAAGTTTAACCAATTGCTTTTGGTAGTATAGTACGGAGTATATCTTAGGACCATACTGTCACATAAAGAAAGGGAAAGTGGCAAAAATGAAGACAATTACTGATTTGTATGTGGCCAACAGTCATACATGACTACTTCTTCCAACGGGCGTAGATCAATCTATAGTAAGTGGTCATTGTAGAGTCCACAGTACACCGTCAAAACGAACATATGTACTTTGTAGTAGTGTAGCACCCATCACATGGACATCATCAGTACATGAACATGTTACATTCATCGCCTAAGGTCCTCGTCGCGGTTCATCGGTAGCAAAGGCGAAGACCAACTCATACGCTTTTACATTATTGAGATTACATGCATTACATCCTAAAATTAATTGATGACAATAAGAACATATCCTATCAAGTACCAACTTTATCCGCCTTTATTTCTATTAGACATGTCCATCTTCTAAGAAAATATCCGGTGTAACGCCGTATCAACAATCATGGTACTCCTTCCGACATATATCCGTTTAACCTTTCGATACTTATATTGTATATGGTACGGTGAATGTAATACCGCGTCACTTTTGTTGCCCTAACACAAGAAAATCTCTTACCTTTGCTAGTCCAATATAGTTAGAGTTGTCAATGGATTTATGGAGCTGGCGGTATATAATACGTACGTAGGAGGTCCTAGTTTCATGTCTAGTTGCTTTATTTCACTTAATTACGAGTATCATTTTTTTTTGTCGGGTCAAGTCGAGCATTTTTGGTCTATTTAAACACTCTTATCGAGTCAACCCTTCTAGTTAAACTCAGGTCGAATCGGTTAGTTATTGGTGGTGGCCTGGTTGGTTCAGCCTTGCCAACTTAACGTGTATGGGAGTTAGCCAGTTAGGACACCATCCTTAGGGAAGGACGTGTCACCATAACATCTTCTCAATGTTACACCCTCCTCACTATAAATACAATGTGTTACTAACATTTGAATATCATCAACTCATACATTACATTCCCTCTCTATTTCTTTCTCTTGTCATTTGTTCTTAAAAATCATTTTTCTTATAATCACCTAAGAGATAACAGATCAATATAATGGCAATGCAAATGCAATCCCTCCTAGCAAGCCCTGTTAGCAACTTTGCTAATGGCTCTAAGTCGAGAGTGGCTTCTTCATTCGGGTCCGTGCCTAGGTTCGGACGACAAGGTGTGTTGCGCGTCAAGTGTATGGCGGATGACAAACCTAAGGCTGAGTCAACTTCTTCCTCCTCCAAGCCTAATCCTTCATTGTCTTCACCCAACCCGATCCCGACTCCCAAGCCTCAACCTAAGGTAATTATTTTGCATCGTTAACACTACTCCTTGTGTTTTACTATTTACTAAGCATGTCAACTTAAGTCCTTTGTTTCGAACTAGTACGGCATTTGCCTGCGGATTTGTACTATAACACGATAAACACGTTAACACGAAATAACGTTACTTATTTCGGTCATGTAATAACAATGAAGAACTTAAATTGAATAAGCACACGCTAATAATTAAGGATCAGACAAATATAAGTATCTGTTAAAAAATCATCGAAGTTTGACAAAATATTATCTTACGTTGTATGCTACAGGTAAGCACAAATTTCACAGACTTGTTCGCCTTCGGTGGACCAGCACCCGAGAGGATCAACGGCAGACTAGCCATGATCGGGTTCGTGGCAGCCTTAGCAGTGGAGCTATCCAGCGGCACAGACTTGTTCGCTCAGATATCCATTGGTGGAGGGGAATGGTTCCTAGGAGCCACCATTCTATTGTCAACAGCGTCATTGGTGCCACTGTTGAAGGGAAAGAGGGCCGAGGCCAAGACAGATGGGTTAATGAACTCGAATGCGGAAATGTGGAATGGCAGGCTCGCTATGTTGGGTCTCGTTGCCTTGGCTTTCACTGAATTCGTCAAGGGTGGTGCCCTTATCTAAGGATTTGGATTCGAGGAAAATTCAAACCAAACGATGTATTTCGGTTTGATCGTCGATCGAGTCACCTTAATAGGCTCCCTTTTATAGGATATAGGGTGACTATCAATTTGGCACGAGGATGAAAATCGTGGTACTGCTTGTAATTAGTGAGATATATAGAGTGACAATTTTGTTGTATAGACAAAAACTTATTAGAAAGGGGTTTTGTGTCCCAACAACTCTCAAGTAGGCAATGCAACGAGATAGACGCATGCATGTGAATGTGTAGCTACAGAAAAAATGTATTATTACTCCTGTATGTGAATTTACTCCATCAATCAAAGATACCAATTTGAAAACATAGAGCAATAGCAATAATGAACAATCTCTAAAAGGAGATCATCCAATGCCATATCATATTTTTCCAATTCCAATACTATATGACACCCATATCGGCCATTTGAACTTCGACCTCCAATGAACAATCCCTTAAAATAAGTCACGTGTAAAAGTGGAGTAGTAGGTTGGTCCACCTTTCTTGCAATATGTGCTCCACATTTTTTTTTTGGTTGAAATGTAAATTTTATAAATCAAATAATATGATTACAAAGTAGAATACATTGTACTCCCTAGCAAGGAAGTACAAAGAAACAAAAAAAAAAAAACAGGCATGTTTCTATATCAACATCCTCTCTTGTAGCCACTCAACAGTTTTTTCCTTCAGATTGTGAGTCATCCTCCTAATTCGGCTCCGGACTTCCTTCTTCACCATTGCAGCAACAATTTCAGGTCCGATCATAACATTCTCATGCCTGCATTTATTCCTCGATCACATGCCAGATTTGATAGATCAGATTACACAAGATTGCAATTGCTACCTGGTTTCTGATTCTTGAGCCCATTTTCCTCCTAGCACACCACGTGACAGTATCAGCACTAGGATAATCTAACTTACTCCATTCCTTAACAGCTTCCATGCACTTCTTACTATAGATGCAGCTGAAAAGCAAATGATCATGTGTTTCAGTGTCAACTTGGCATAGAATACACATATCATCACTGCAAATCCCCAGTTTCTTCAGCTTGTCTTTGAGTTGCAACTTTTTGAGAGTAGCCAGCCAAGTAATGAAATAATTTTTAGGAATGACTTGCCTGACCTAAATGATTCTACCCCACTCTCTCTTAGGAGAGCTGCCTGCAAGCCAATTATACCCCTCAGCCACAATGTATTCCTTACCTGTGCCACTCCACTTTCCATTACTAAACCCATCCTTCATCTTTTCTTTCACATGGCATATTTTCTTCCAATGCCAACTAGAATCTGTTGGAGGAGTATAACTCTCCCAATCAGCTCCCTTTAAGTAGATGCTGTCAATCCATCTAATCTAGAGAGTATCTGACTTTGTATACACCCAATGAACAAATTTGCCAATGCTTGCTACATTCCACAACTCAATGTTCCTCAATCCCAAACCACCACTTTCTTTAGGTAGGCAAACATCCTCCCATGCTACCAAAGGAGATCTAATATAGTGTTCACTGCCATCCCAAAGATAGTTCCTGCAAATGTCTCTGATCTTCTTGATAACCAGTTTGGGAAGGAGAAAAATTCTGGCCCAGTAATCATGTAAATGAGGCAGGACAACTTTCAATAGTCTAAATCGACCAGCATATGAAAGCTTCCTGGCTCCTATGGCTCTGATTCCGCTTGCAACTTTATCAGCAAGAATGGAACAGTCTCTCACAGACAGTCTGCCAGCAGAAATAGGCACCCTTAAGTATTTAAAAGGAATGTCTCCTCTTTTAACCCCTGAAAATTCCAGCATTTCCTTGATAATATTGCTCCCCATGCCTGCAAAGTAAATTTCTGACTTTGAGTTGTTACAGCAAAGGCCAGAAGCACCTGAGAAGGTTGAGAATCCTCTCAGCATAAATGAAATAGATCTACTACCACCCTTGCAAAACATAAGCAGATCATCTGCAAAGCATAGATGATTCAGCTTCATTCTATGGCACATAGGGTGAAACTTAATTAAATCCACTCTTCTTTGTCACCACCATAAGAATCCTACTGAGATACTCCATACACAGAGTAAAGAGCCAATGAGATAATGGATCCCCTTGTCTCAGCCCTCTCTTACCTGTGAAAAATCCAAACATACTCCCATTGAGAGCAATTGAGTATGAAAGAGTATCTACACAGGTCATCACTAAATTTACAAAAACCTGTGGAAAGATCAAAGCCATCAACTTTCTCTCAGTAATTTCCACTCCACTGTATCATAGGCTTTTCTCAAGTCAATTTTCATCATGCATCTTGCAGAACAACCTTTTCTGTTGTACTTCCTCACCAGATCCTGGCCAATCAAAATGTTATCAACAATAACTCTCCCCTTCACAAAAGCTCCTTGATTCTTGCTTATGATCTTTGGAGAACTTTTCCAATTCTATCACAAATGATTTTTGAAATTGCTTTGTATAAATTCTGCCACAGATTCAGGATGCTGAACTTTTGGGATTAAGGTAAGAGTGGTGCAATTAATTTGCCTCAACATCTTACCATTGTTGAAGAACTCCATTATAGCATCAGTCACCTCTCCAACAATGTCCCATGAATCTTTGTAAAACTGACTAGAATAGCCATCTGGACCTGGACTCTTAGTACAAGGAATAGAAAACATTGCTTTCTTTACTTCATCTCTAGTTACTTTTCTCAACAGCTCATTCTCCATATTTTGGTTAATAACAGGTCCATTCAGGACTATACCCTTATGAACATGGTCAGTCTGAGTATCTTTCCCTAGCAGATCTTGATAAAAATCCAGAATAGCTTTCTGAATTCCTTCATCATCCACCTGAATATGACCATGTCTATCTTTAATCTGAAACACATTATTCCTTGACCTCGTGGCGTTAATGGAAGCATGTGTAACACCCCACATTTTTGGGTTACTTTAAATGTTATAAAGTATTGGGAGAGTCTATTTTTAAGTATATGAAACCTTATTTTGGGATTTTAGAGTATACCTTAACATTTGGAGATACTTTCCCGTTTTGGCAACTGTTTGGCAAAATTACCAAAATGCCCTTACTAAACTTATACTATCTATCAAATAAAAATAAAAAAAAAAACCCTCCCCAAACCCCTTCACACGCAGTAGTCGCAGAGAAGAAAAGAAAAAAAAAGAGAGAGAGAGAAGAAGAGAGAGACGCGCGAAAAAGAGAAGGAGAGAGAGAAAGGAGGCTGTCGCCGCCCGCCGTTCGACCGCCGCCTGTCGCCGTTCACCACCGCCGCCCTTTCGTTCCCCCTCTTGGTTTTATAATCAAGAGTAGTGAGTCTCTTCACCTTTGATCATAATTTCAAATTAGGGCTTGCTTAGATTATTGCCTATTGTATTGTGATTTGGGTTAGATTGTTAGAAATTGTCCTATTGAAGTATGATCATGCTAAATTGTGGTTTTGGATGCATGATTGATTGATTATCGAATTAGGGTTTTGAAATTAGGGTTTATATGAGTTTATGAGTGATTTTATGTGTGGATTCATGTGAAATTCGAAGGGAATACTTGTTATGAGATGGGTAAACGTTGGTTTTGATTTGGTGAAGTTTTATGGTGATTTAATGATGATTATACATTCTGCCCGATTCTGAAAATTGGCCTAAATGGTTGTTTAAGTTATCATTATGGTGTTTTGATGATAGATTCATGTTGTTAATATGTTCAGGGGGTTGTTGTGCCAATTTGGTGTCGTTTGGAGGTCATTTGATTGATGAAATCTAAGTTTAGGTTGCTTTGAATGTACTAGAAGGGTGTTGGTTAGTAATTAGAGTGTTGTTGTATGATTTTAGGTTGTGTGTTCGAGGAAGTTCCATTTTAAGTCTTGAGTTGATCTTGAGGATTCGCTAGTAAGGTAAGAACGTTGATCACAAACTCCCTCACTAGCTATTGACTTGTTGATAACTTTGTATAATCATCTTATGCCTTGCTTTGCTCATTCGCTTCACATCACATGCTATTTGTTCCAATTTCATCATTTGATTCATCTTACCTTCGCTTGTTTAGATCAATTGATTCTCTATTTTTCCCGCATGCCTCGGCCTCTCGGCCGTTTTGATTTCTCTCGGCCTCTCGGCCGTTTTGCTTCCTCGGCCTTTCGGCCTTTGTCCCTCCTCGGCCTCTCGGCCACTTGACCGAGGATCCCACTCGGCCACTTGGTCGAGTGGTGTGATGATCTTCTTTTGTGTTGCTTCAATTTCTAGCATTTCTCGTTTATGATCATTATGAATTGTATTGTCAAATAAATCATCCCCAAATAATATATATAAAATGGATGAAAGACGATAAAGTTAATCCACCTAAAGTCTCGGCATATATTCGGCTCGGCCGATCGCTGTTTTGATATACCTCTGATCAAGGTACTGTGGGTCGGGTTAGCTACCGACTTCCTTTTAGTCTTCCGGCCTCCTAGATGGGAGCTCGTCCTACCGGCCCGTCTAGCGAGGGGTGTGCACACTAGGGATTATTAGGGCGATAACTACGACTCTAGCTCGAACATAGTTCGATAAGTGGGGCTATGGAGTAGGACCCTGGCCAAAATAAAATGAATAATTCTGTTGTATGAGCGGCGATGCTCCTTAGATTATGTATTCTATTGTCATTGATGCTCTTATGTTATAACGTCAATTTGTTCTTGTTAGCTACGCGCCTCAAGGCGCGTATCTTATCTTTTCTGTATGCTTATTTCTTCTTACTCAGCCTGTGCTGACGTTCTGTTTCTGGTTCGTCCCTACCATTTTCTGGGGCCTATGTCAATCTTCGATGGCATAGTTGACAGGTCTTGATGTTGTGGGTGCATGCTTGCGAAGCTGGTTCATGATTGGGGATTTATTTCAAAAGACTCATTTCATTTCAGACTTTATTTCATTTCGGTTGTAATTTGAGAATTTGTTTTGAGAACTGTAGGTTCGACAATTAAGACTTCCGCTGTATTATTTTCATTGGTTTATTGAAATTGAATTTCTAGCCTATCAATTGACTCGGTAGTCAATTGTGGCGTGACAATTCTAAATTATTTCTATTTATAGTTGGTCAAAATTTAGGGTTGTTACAGTTGGTATCAGAGCATTAGGTTCTGATTCGTCGAGTCTACAAGAGTTTTCAAACTTGTTTTCGAAAATAATTTAAACTGGGAATGGGATGGGTGCATTCATTCGCATGCTATGTGCTAACTGCTACGTGTTACTAGAGAGGAGGTTCATATTGACAAAGATTAACCTATGTTTCATTTGGAGTATACAAATAGTTTGGGATACTAACGCACCTAGTTGATCTCTTTGGAATACTGACAGAATGGCAGGTTCACAAGTTTACGTTTGGGAGTTCGGTCCATCTGGAGTGAGTTCAATGGATGGTCCTTGGTTTATAACGGATCACATAGCTTTTTCTTCTGAAACTTTCCAGGATCGAATGAGAATTGGAGAGTCTGTAGAGAATTTTGTCGCCAGAATGAGGGCCAAATTTGTCGAGGCTGCTGAAAGATTTCCATGGGTGGGTAGAAATGAGGTCCAAGTGTTTGTGACATTGGTAAATCTGAGGGCACAACCAAGTTGGGAAGAGGTTCGAGCTAGATATGAAAGGAATGCTTACTATGCATGTCTCTCAGGAAATTCTGAATACTTGAGGGATAGATCAGGTAGACCAATTACCCTCAATCGATTGGAGGCAATTTTGGAGTGGGAGTATGAGGTATCCCTTAGCCCAGTTCTTGCACCTGATAATCCTCCAGTCTACATACCCCCTTTGCCCATAAACCCACATATCAGTAACCTGGTTCCGGAGTCTCATGGAACCAATTCGATGAGTGGAAAGAGAGCTCAATCCCAAGAGCATGAGGGATCTACCCAGCTGAGACTGAAGAAGGTTAAGATTGAGGTATCCAACCCTTCACCTGACCCTCCACCCTCACCTACAGGAGAGGATATGCCTGAGGAAATAGGAGAGAAAGTGCCTGAGGAAACAGGGGATGATGTGCCTGAGGAAACAGGCGAGGATGTGCCTGAGGAAACTGAAGAAGAGGAGCCTAGTACCCCCACAAGTGAAGATGAAAAGAATATTATTGTTGAGTCTCCTGCTAAAGAGATAGTTAACATCAGTTCAGATGAGAAGTCGAGCGACTCGGAGCAAGACGATGGAGGGGAAGTTCCTAACGATGAGGATTATGATCCTAGTGTTGATGCTTAGAGGATAATCTATAGACCTACAAATAAAGGCATAAGGCCTAGTTATTGTTAGACTTCGAGTGTGTTTTGTTGTTAAACTTTAGCATTTGATGTTTTGTTATACTTTCGACAAGCTTTTCATTGTTTATGTACTCTAAATTGGGGACAATACCCCAATGCTATTATGTTATTTCAATTACAACACGAAATTGTTGCGAACTAAATGCTATTTGATCTTAATTTCGTGATTGTTGTTGCTATTGTCGAAAATTCGTGCGGCTGAGGTTCTGAACCCGGCTCGGCCCGTGCTACAGTAACACTATTCGGGTGTTTAAAAAAAAACAAAAAATCTCTTGAAAGTTAAACTCGTGCGAGACGAATAGTCGGTTATTGATTTCGATATATTACTAATTCTGCGCTAAATTACTATTACGATTCGCTGTTTACGCGATCTGTTATTGATGTTTTGATTGAATTATGTTTATTCATGCTTATTAATATCGATATGAATATGAGAGTGAAGTGGGTTACATATGATACAACCGTTATTACTTATAGCATGGTGCGAAACAACGTTCCCGACTTGACAGCCATTTTAGCACAAATGGCACAGCAACAACAGGTGATGGTTGAGGCTATGCAGCATATAGCCCAGAATAATGCTAATAATGTCAACAACAACAACAACAATATTGCAACTAACGGCAATGGGGCTACTGCCGGTAATGGTGATGATCTGTTGTTGGCCAAAATGTCGGATGCCGTACAGAAGAAACGGCCTGACAACTTTACTGGGAAAGGAGAACCAAGTATCCTGCTTGATTGGATAGAGAATATGGAAAGGATTTTTGCTGCTGTTGGTGTTCTAGATAAAAGGTAAAAGTTGCTGCATTTTACCTTAAGGAGCTAGGTGGGAGATGGTGGATGAAAATTCAGGAAGAGTTCTATAAGCCAGTGTTGGAGGAGAAAGCTGATGGGTCTGTCATCCAGAGGTTTAGGGACTGGAAAGTTTTCAAGTATCTCTTGGAAAATGAATTCTTTCCAGATCACTTGAAGGAACAGAAGGCAGCTGAATTTGAAGCATTTCAGCAAACTGAAGGCATGTCTGTTAAGGAATTTCATGATAAGTTTGAGGATTTGAACAGGTTTGCTGAGAGTGTGACGCCAACTGAGGCTGCTATAGCCGTCAGCTTTAGCAAGAAGCTGCTTTGGAGCATTAAGGGATGGTTTGCCTCTGAGCGATTCCATACCGTCAAAGATGTTTATGAGAGGGCTACAACAGCAGAATAAAATATGGAGACAATGAGTGCTGAACTTGGGGGAAAGAGGAAAGAGACCCCCTTTGATCTGGTGAACATACCCAATAAGAGAGGAAACTTTGGGGATTTCAAAGGAAAAGCTCAGTCTGCTGGGGTTGGGAAACCTAACTACAAGAATGTTTCCCACAACCGAGCTCGTAGCCAGGACTCTGAATACGAGAAACCTTGTTCCAAGTGTGGACTTAGGCACCCTGGGAAGTTGTGCAATGCTGATAAGGTCACATGTTTCTATTGTGGTAAACTTGGGCATAAGGCTAATGTGTGCTACGCCAAGTTAAATGGGAAGCCATCTGTGGCATCTGGGAGTAACTCTGTAGAACCCAATCGATTCCAGAACTTCAAGGCTCAAAGTGGCTATGCAGGTTCGAACAACACCTACATGAATCCTGCACCAACTAGGGGAACAACCTATGCGGCGCCAGCTAAGCAGGCAGGATCGGCCAGTGTACCCGCCCCGGCTAAGAAAGCCACAGGTCAACTGTATGCCATGAACCCAGAGGAGAATGAGAACACTGACGTCGTATCGGGTAAATTTCCTGTTAACTCAGTAATTGCAAATGTTCTATTTGATAGTGGTGCGTCCCACTCGTTTATTGCTGATAAGATTGTTGAGAAATGTGGACTTAGGGATAGTTCTGCAGTAGACTTTGAGTTTTCATTGCCTGATGGGTCTAGTATTGCATGTAAGAGTCAGTTTAAAGATGTACCTGTAGTGATTTGTGGACATGAGTTCAAATCTGATTTGATAGCTTTTCCCCTAACCTATTTTGATGTAATTTTGGGAATGGATTGGATGGGCAAGTATAAAGCAAGAATAGATTGTTGGATAGGAAAGATATCATTTCGAGGACAGAAAAACACCCATGTGACTTATCGTGTACTACCCAAGAGACCAAGAATTAAGTTTGTATCAGCTATGAACCTGAAGAAACAGATAACTAAGGGGGAACCTCTATTCTTTTGTCATGTACGAGACACTAGAGTAGAATACTCGGAGTTGAGTGATGTCTCTGTTGTATGTGACTACCCTGATATTTTTTCCTGAAAAAATACCGGGGATGCCACCCAAGAGAGAGGTAGAGTTCAAAATTGAGCTAGTCCCTGGAACGGGACCGATTGCTAAGTCACCTTACCGAATGGCACCGGTAGAGATGCAAGAGCTTAGGAAGCAACTAGATGAGTTGGTGGAAAAGGGATATGTTAGACCAAGTGTATGTATCACCTTGGGGAGCACCAGTCTTATTTGTGAGGAAGAAGGATGGATCAATGAGACTATGTATCGATTATCGAGAGTTGAATAATGTCACCGTCAAAAACAGATATCCCTTGCCTAGGATTGATGATCTGTTCGACCAACTTAGGGGTGCAAGTGTGTTCTCTAAGATTGACTTAAGGTCTGGGTATTACCAGTTGAAGGTAGCTGAAGAGGATGTACCAAAGACTGCGTTCTCAACTAGATACGGACACTACGAGTTCACGGTTATGCCGTTTGGATTGACCAACGCGCCTGCAGTGTTCATGGATCTCATGAATCGCACATTCAGACCCTACTTGGATAAATTTGTGGTAGTATTCATTGATGATATCTTAATTTACTCCAAGACTGAAGAAGAACATAAGAACCACTTGAGGATTGTGTTGGAAATTCTGAGAGAGAAGCAATTATATGGTAAATTCTTAAAGTGTGAATTCTGGCTGGATAAGGTAGCCTTTTGGGACACGTGATATCCAAGGACGGAGTTGCAGTAGATCCAGCTAAGATCAAAGCAGTTAAGGATTGGCGACTCCAAAGAATGTAACAAAAATTAGAAGCTTTTTGGGATTAGCTGGCTACTACAGGAGATTTGTGAAGGATTTCTCTAAGATTGCGAAACCAATGACTACTTTGATAAAGAAAACTACGAAGTATAAGTGGGATGAGACTTGTGAGAAAGCCTTTCAAACTCTTAAGGAACTGTTAACCACGGCGCTAGTGTTGGCATTACCTGATGAGAATATACCTTACGAGGTGTACACAGATGCTTCGAAGAATGGTTTAGGATGTGTCCTTATGCAGAACAGGAGAGTGATTGCCTATGCGTCTAGGCAGCTCAAAAGTTATGAGGAGAACTATCCGACCCATGATATGGAGTTAGCAGCCGTGATTTTTGCACTGAAACTGTGGAGACATTATCTGTTTGGGGTTACATTCAAGATTTTCTCTGACCACAAGAGTTTAAAGTACATTTTCACTCGGAAGGAGTTGAATATGCGCCAGAGAAGGTGGTTAGAGTTGATCAAGGACTATGATATGGAGATACAATATCATGAAGGGAAGGCGAATGTTGTAGCTGACGCATTGAGCAGAAAGTCACTACATTCAGTCCAATTAGTTGTTCAAAGGCAGAAATTACGAGATGAGTTCCTTAATTTCGGAGTTCAGTTGACAGAATCAGGAGCAACTTCAGGGACAACCGCGATTGAGAACGGTATATTCGAGGAGATCAAAAGTTTACAGGAGACTGACGAGCTGCTTATGGGTAAAGTAGCAAAAGAACCTGAGTTGTTCAAAAGAAGCGAGGATGGAATAATTCGATTTCAGGAGCGAGTCTGCTTACCTAATAACACAACTTTGAGGGATAAAATCCTAACTGAGGCCCATGCGAGCAAATACTCGGTACATCCAGGTGGAGACAAGATGTATCAGGATTTGAAGAAGGTGTTCTGGTGGTCAGAAATGAAGAAGGATGTGGCTGATTTTGTGTCTAGGTGTTTGGTCTGCCAAAAGGTTAAAAGTGAACACAAAAGATCTCAAGGTAAACTACAACCCTTACCAATACCAGAGTGGAAATGGAGTTCCATATCCATGGATTTCATTGCCGGATTACCTAGGACGCCTAAGGGCAATAACATGATTTGGGTAATAGTGGACAAATTGACAAAGTGTGCGCATTTTATACCAATGAAGGACACATGGAAAAAGAAACAACTAGCCGATGCCTACATTCATAACGTATTAAGAGTTCATGGTACACCAAAGGAGATTGTCTCTGACCGCGACGCCCGTTTCGTCTCTCATTTCTGGAAGAAGTTGCAAGAAGCCTTGGTAACAAGACTCTTAATGAGTACTGCCTTCCACCCTGCAACTGATGGTCAGACAGAGAGGACAAATCAGACCTTGGAAGATATGCTAAGAGCTTGCGCTCTACAGTACCAAGGAAGTTGGGAGGATAAGCTGGATTTGATAGAATTCTCTTACAACAACAGCTACCAAGCCTCGATCAAGATGGCTTCATATGAGGCACTATATGGTAGGAAGTGCAGGAGCCCTATCTGTTGGAATGACATCAGTGAAACAATGGTTTTGGGTCTAGATTACATTCAGGAAATGACCGACCAGGTCAAACTGATTCAGGAAAGACTTAAGGCTGCGCAGGACAGACAGAAGAGTTATGCAGATAAGACTCGCAGTCAAATTGAGTTTAATGAAGGGGACATGGTACTACTACGTGTGTCACCTGTCAGAGGTGTAATGAGATTTGGGAAGAAAGGAAAACTGAGTCCTAAATTCATTGGACCATACAGAGTGACCAAGCGAGTAGGCTAGGTTGCTTATGAGTTAGATTTACCAGCAAATCTCGAAAAGGTCCACAATATGTTTCATGTATCCCAACTCAGAAGATACATTAGTGATCCAACACATGTACTCAACCCGAAAACCATTGAGCTTGATGAAACAATGACTTACGAAGAAGCACCGTTGAAAATTTTGGACACCAAAGTGCGCAAAACTCGACGAGCTGAGACACAAATGGTGAAGGTTCTGTGGTGCAATAACAACGTTGAGGAGGCAACTTGGGAAGTGGAGTCGGTTATGCGTGAGAAGTACCCCCATCTGTTCACTTAAGGTATATTCGGTTCGGGACGAACCTTTATTTTAAGGGGGATGAGAGACTCGCGCGCTTTGTTCTTTACGTGTTTCTAATTGCTTGTTGATGAGATCCATGCATTTAATTGCTCGATGTGTGCTTTGACTCATATGTTGATTGATTCTTCATACGTCGAGTACAATATTCACAACTCAATTTACTTCTCATTCAGTTACTCTTATTGTTGACATCTCGAGCATGTTCTTATCTCAAGCATGCTCTTATTTTTCCATTCTATCTTACCCTGTGATCAATGTTACTAGTTAAGAGCGTGCCTTTTGAAGGATGGGTTTAAAGATTCGGGACGAATCTTTGTTTTAAGGAGGGAAGATTGTAACACCCCACATTTTTGGGTTACTTTAAATGGTATAAAGTATTGGGAGAGGCTATTTTTAAGTATATGAAACCTTATTTTGGGAGTTTAGAGTATACCTTAACATTTGGAGATATTTTCTCGTTTTGGCAACTGTTTGGCAAAATTACCAAAATGCCCTTACTAAACTTATACTATCTATCAAATAAATAAAAAAAAGAAACAAAACCCTCCCCAAACCCCTTCACACGCAGTAGTCGCAGAGAAGAGAAGAACAAAAAAAAAGAGAGAGAAGAAGAGAGAGACGCGCGAAGAAGAGAAGGAGAGAGAGAAAGGAGGCTGCCGCCGCCCGCCGTTCGACCGCCGCCCGTTGCCGGTCACCACCGCCGCCCTTTCGTTCCCCCTCTTGGTTTTATAATCAAGAATAGTGAGTCTCTTCACCTTTGATCATAATTTCAAATTAGGGCTTGCTTAGATTATTGCCTATTGTATTGTGATTTGGGTTAGATTGTTAGAAATTGTCCTATTGAAGTATGATCATGCTAAATTGTGGTTTTGGATGCATGATTGATTGATTATCGAATTAGGGTTTTGAAATTAGGGTTTATATGAGTTTATGAGTGATTTTATGTGTGGATTCATGTGAAATTCGAAGGGAATACTTGTTATGAGATGGGTAAACGTTGGTTTTGATTTGGTGAAGTTTTATGGTGATTTAATGATGATTATACATTCTGCCCAATTCTGAAAATTGGCCTAAATGGTTGTTTAAGTTATCATTATGGTGTTTTGATGATAGATTCATGTTGTTAATATGCTTAGGGGGTTGTTGTGCGAATTTGGTGTCGTTTGGAGGTCATTTGATTGATGAAATCTAAGTTTAGGTTGCTTTGAATGTACTAGAAGGGTGTTGGTTTGTAATTAGAGTGTTGTTGTATGATTTTAGGTTGTGTGTTCGAGGAAGTTCCATTTTAAGTCTTGAGTTGATCTTGAGGATTCGCTAGTAAGGTAAGAACGTTGATCACAAACTCTCTCACTAGCTATTGACTTGTTGATAACTTTGTATAATCATCTTATGCCTTGCTTTGCTCATTCGCTTCACATCACATGCTATTTGTTCCAATTTCATCATTTGATTCATCTTACCTTCGCTTGTTTAGATCAATTGATTCTCTATTTTTCCCGCATGCCTCGGCCTCTCGGCCGTTTTGATTTCTCTCGGCCTCTCGGCCGTTTTGCTTCCTCGGCCTTTCGGCCTTTGTCCCTCCTCGGCCTCTGGGCCACTTGACCGAGGATCCCACTCGGCCACTTGGTCGAGTGGTGTAATGATCTTCTTTTGTGTTGCTTCGATTTCTAGCATGTCTCGTTTATGATCATTATGAATTGTATTGTCAAATAAATCATCCCCAAATAATATATATAAAATGGATGAAAGACGATAAAGTTAATCCACCTAGAGTCTCGGCATATATTCGGCTCGGCCGATCGCTGTTTTGATATACCTCTGATCAAGGTACTGTGGGTCGGGTTAGCTACCGACTTCCTTTTAGTCTTCCTCCTAGATGGGAGCTCGTCCTAGCGGCCTGTCTAGCGAGGGGTGTGCACACTAGGGATTATTAGGGCGATAACTACGACTCTAGCTCGAACATAGTTCGATAAGTGGGGCTATGGGGTAGGACCCTGGCCAAAATAAAATGAATAATTCTGTTGTATGAGCGGCGATGCTCCTTAGATTATGTATTCTATTGTCATTGATGCTCTTATGTTATAACGTCAATTTGTTCTTGTTAGCTACGCGCCTCAAGGCGCGTATCTTATCTTTTCTGTATGCTTATTTCTTCTTACTCAGCCTGTGCTGACGTTCTGTTTCTGGTTCGTCCCTACCATTTTCTGGGGTCTATGTCAATCTTCGATGGCATAGTTGACAGGTCTTTATGTTGTGGCTGCATGCTTGCGAAGCTGGTTCATGATTGAGGATTTATTTCAAAAGACTCATTTCAATTCAGACTTTATTTCATTTCGGTTGTAATTTGAGAATTTGTTTTGAGAACTGTAGGTTCGACAATTTAAGACTTCCGCTGTATTATTTTCATTGGTTTATTGAAATTGAATTTCTAGCCTAGCAATTGACTCGGTAGTCAATTGTGGCGTGACAATTCTAAATTATTTCTATTTATAGTTGGTCAAAATTTAGGGTTGTTACAGTATGAAAATATGAAGTGTTCTCATCTCCTTCCTGCAGCCAGGTGATTTTGCTTTTCTGTTTCAGAAAATTATACTGATGTGTAAAATTCTGTATCTCTCTGCAGCTTTTAGCTCAGCTTCTTTCAAATTGATGTCCCTTGGATCCTCATGTAGCTTACTTTGAATCTTCATAAGTTCAATTTGAGCTTTGCAAGCCTCATTCTCCACATTAGAGAACACTTGCTTGTTCAGCTCTTTCAACTTTCCTTTCAGCAGCTTACATTTCCTGACCACTTTAAACATAGTTGTTCCTGCAACCTGTATTTCCCAGCCTTGTTTAACAATGTCTGCAAAATTTGGCGCAAAACTCCACACGTTAAATTATCTAAAGCTAGATTTCATTCTTTTCCTCTCCTTGTGGATATTAATCACACATGGGCTGTGATCAAACATCCCCTCAGGGTGGAAATAAGTCTGACTATCTGGGAATGTATCCATCCATTCCACATTTATCAAAGCTCTATCTATTCTACTAAACACTCTTTTCTCTCCTTCTTGCTTATTATTCCATGTGAAGAAGGCACCTCCTGATTTCATATCATTTATTCCACAGTTCCTAACACAGTCTTGAAAACCATGGATCTCTGCTTGAGTGACTTTAGAGCCTATTCTCTCATCAAAATTAAGCACATTATTAAAATCACCACACACAATCCAGGCTTCTTTTATGGTCTGACTCAGTGCATTCAAATTCCTCCATAGCACCTCCATCTCCTTCTCTTCATTAGAGCCATAAACAAAAGTAGCAAAGAAGTTGGTGCTAGTGGCTACATCCTTCACTGCAGTATGAATGTATTGTTTATCCATTCCTGATATTGAAACCTGATAACTATTTGGTTCCCACAGCAGCCAAACCCTACCTCCAGGGTGCAATGAGGTATTAGTGCAGATAGCCCAGTCCCTACAAATATTAAGATGAATCATGCTAAGAGAGTCAGGCTTCACCTTAGTTTCCAGAAGACTAAACAACTCAACCTTATGATGAGACATAAATTTCTTTATGTCATTATGTTTGCTTGGGCTGTTCAATCCTCTGATGTTCCAGATAGCAAGACTAGTCATGGTCCACATGACCATGGTCTACACTACCATCTTCCTTTCCACTTCTATTTTCAGCACTTCCATAAATCACCATTTCAGCATAAGAAGCATTCTTGCATTCTGAATCCTGATTATTCTGATTTTGATTCACCAGAACTAGTTGTCTCTGTGCTGGTCTGCCCGTGCTCACCACAGGAGGGATGGTGGTCTGATTTAGAGGAGTCTCAAATACATTCCCTCCATTCTTCTCTGGCTAAGCATTCTAATGTTGTACAGGCTGCACAGGTTGCACAAGCTGCACAGTCTTAGGCCTCCACACCATTTTGGTTTTCTGTTTAGGACCATGATTAACAAGGTTCTTTTGCTTTTGTTTCTGGTTTTTCCTGCACTGACTGTCCTTATGCCCAACTCCTTTACAGATCTTACAGATTTCTGGCTTCCATTCATATTCCACACACTGCTCCACCATTTGACCATTCTCATCCAAAAACTTGAGCAGATCAGGGAAACTCTGTCCAACCTCCACTTCCACCATGATTCTAGCAAACCCTTTTTGTTCTATCAAAAGTGGCTATATCACAATGGATGAACTTCCCCACCAATCCAGCTATCTTCTTTATACAGGTCAAAGACCAAAACTTTAACTCTAAATGTAGCAGTTTTATCCAGATTGGCACCTTTTTGACCCATCCCTTACTCAATTCAAGGTCTTTACTCCATGGCTGTGTAATTAAAGGCTTGTTATCAAACAGATGATATCCAACCCTTAATACAACATCTCTTTCCTCTACTGATTTAAATCTCACCACAAATATTCCATTTGGCAACAAAGACACTTTATCAAGACCCTTCTTTCCCATATTCGATTGAAAAAACCATTCATTGTGTCAATCGGAGGATTTGCTCCCAAAACATAACAAATCAAAGCATTGTTCCAGTAATTAACGCCTTCATTAACATCATCAACAGTCAAGGACATAAGGAAAGGGGAGGAATTGCCAGAATTTGAGTTAAAGTTTGAGTCTTTACCTTTCCTCTGTTTCCTTGCAGTCTGCCATACCTCTTCATCCGTACCATTTCCTCGATTTTCCTCCAAATCCCCATTTCCTTCATGATTTACAGTTATCTCTTCATCCCCAGAATCAATATCTGACAGCTCCAAATGCGGAATTCCACGGATTTCCCCGATTGGTCTGACTTTTCTCATACCTGAGGTGGAAGGTGTGGTTTTCTTAGTTTTCTTATTACTTTTATGTTTACTACTCCTTTTGATCCCTGATGCTTCTTCGATGATCTTGATCTAGCCATGGCAAAGACCAATTTCAGCTAAGAAACACCCAATTTCAGCTACCGTACACTCTAATTAGATTGATTTTTGTGTGGTTTTGCAAAGCTTCTCTCTCTTACTTTCTCTCTCTTCATTTCTTTTTTTTTTTGTGCTCCACATTTCTAGCTCATTACGTGCGCGTGTGTACAACCTTCATTTCCCATGACTTCCGTGAATTACACAGCCACTTCAGTCTTTCTTTTTAATATGTTTGTCCCCACAACGAACCGAGGTTCTTCGTATATTGCATCTCAGATTGTTGACGGACGGACGATCGACTCATTCAATGGACAAACTCTATTTTTTGGGTGTCAATTTTTACAATATCCATGTTCAATCCCTTATTGCAATTGCTCTTATTGACCTTTATTTTTGGGAACCATTGGTTTACTTATATACCCTTGCTTAATTATATCCTAATGCATGTACTTTTAAATAGTTATCTGAGATTCTTTAAATAATAAAAACAATAACAGCAATATCATGTTCTACAACTAGAATGATTTAAAATCAACGAATATGCATGATTCGTATTTGAAACTATACTCTTGTATATGGACTTTGGTGAAATTACCGTATATTGAAAAGTACACTCAAATCAGAAGCGTGAGACAATGGATCGGAGCAATGACTCAATGGAAACATCAATGCATTAGATTATTCCTTGCGTTCATTCCCTAAGTAGACTTCTTTGTGGATACTACCTAGTGAACATACAAGAACAGGGGGGAACGGGATCGGGGACTGGACGTCTATTTATTTAACTTAAGAAAGATACCAAGGTCGGTGAGTACAGTTCTTTGTCCTTGTCCCACTTCACAAATATGAGGATCAACAGCAGTCTCAGTGGAGTTCGTAAGTGAGGTGAGACACTTTTTTCGGAACTGAAATTGTTTTTATGTTATTTCGTACTGTTCAACCGCTTCTCCTTGAGCAAAAGGGCATCTTGCAAGATAGCCCTTTATGCATTTGCTTTTGAAGCGAAGCGAGGTAAGGTGGTCCAGCCGGCTTTTCCCTTTACCAAGACTCTTTCTTGATCTTTGTCATGTCACCCGTGCTGTGCTACGAAGACACAAAGCAAACCTAGAAAGGATTTTTTTTCTGCAAGCAAGTCATCTCGAGGTTTTCAAACGTATCCAAGCAATTGGGCTACGCTTTGGCTAAACTTTGGAAATCTTAAGGGAGGTCGGAAGGAACTTACTAGGATTTAGGTACCAATTCGCAATTCTACATGTCATTCATGTCACCATAGGTGAATAGAATTTTATCTTCTTTACTCATTCTTTAGGTGGACTTCGAATAATATAACTAGATTATTAAGCTCTAGATCAGAGCATTTAGTCATCATATCACCAGAGATTAATTAATTTTCCTCTTGTTTTATACCGTATAAATACGGTAGTTATTGACTTATTGCTAACAAATTAAATTTCATATTAAGCTATAGAGCATTTATTATTTCTCACTTATTTTCTTAGTCGAATGTAGATAGAATTTTGTTGGAATATCCACCCATCTTTAGTTTGAAGGTAGATTATCAGATTTTCATTGGTACTATCATTGCTTAATTAATAAATCACATTATATTGTTTCACTTATGTTTTTCTTTTTCTGTATATAGATGAATCATATTCAATTAGTCAATACGATTGAATGCCAACTATATCAACATTGTTCATTAAATATATATCTCCAATTTTTCATTTCTTAGGCCGAGTTTTGAAAGGAGAACCCATACCCTACCGTATAGAAATAAGAAGGAAACTTTTTTCTTCCATAACAACAAGCTCATTTAAGTCTATTTACATCAAATCCGAAAGAACAAATCTTATAAAACGGGTTTTAATTACACGGTACAAAACGACTCCGAGAGCCCGAAAATTGTGTTATGGGTCCTTTACTTTCCGCGACAAAAAATGATATTTCTGCTAAAGAAAGGCCAAATGTGGGGCGCACGGAGTTCAACCAATTGCTTTCGTCTATCCTAGGACCATACTGGCACATGAAGAAAGTGTCGAAAATGAAGAGAACTCCAGATTCGTGGCCAACAGACATACTACATGGCTACTTCTTTCAAAGGGCGTAGATCAATTGATAGTAAGTGGCAATTGTAGCGTCCACACCGTCAAAAAGAACATGTAGCACCCACATGTACATGTACATCGGTATGTACGTACATGGACACATCTATGATATCCCTCCACTAGCTTACGAAAATATATGTCGAAATGCTGCATCAACAATTTTACGTAGCTTTGTACATGTTGGGAAATTAACGCCAATTTCCCTGCGCAACGGAAGCATCAATCGACAAGTAACTGTAAAAGTAAATAACCGCAAGCAATAACACGATGAGACAAGATATTTAGGGACTTAACCCAGGGAAAACCCTCCAAATCCGGAGGTAAACCCACCAGCCAAACGACTGAATTTCCACTATAAAATAGTGCCGGTACAAAGACTGCCGTCCTAAGTTACACACCAACTTAGAACCCTCACAAGATAAATACTAGCCAATATTAGAGTCAACTATTAAACCCTCTAAGATTGTCCCAATTTTGGAGTCAACTGTTTAACCCTCCAAAATTGTCCCACACTAAATGTGTTTAACGCTCCTAGTATTTTTCCCTCTTGTGATGCCACTCCCACAATTATCTTTGTGTATGTGTGTGAGTGTGAGTGTGTGTGCCAAAGGAAAAGTCATTCCTTTATATAGCAAATGCCTTTGCCATATGCATGAACCTTGGAGTTAATACAACTTAATTATCAATTAAGTTTTCCACACATCCAACGCATGCATATCAAAGAAACATCCATTCTTAATTTACCATTAAGAATGTCCATTGAATTCACATATGTTTCAATGTGAACAATGTACTTGGGATGGACTTTAATCCCAACAATCTCCCCCTCCATCCCAAGGAAGAGACACCGAGGAACAACCATTGGCCTTTCGAAATTCCAGCTGTACACCCGAGTTAGTATCCGGTCCTCACCCTAACTCAATACCACGGCCAATGAACCGTGTACAGCTGCAGCCGAGTCAACCGCGTCACTTGACTCTGGAAAGGGACCTCCACCCCTCCACCTTATCACCGGCAGGACCTTTCACTTTGCTTCCGTCTGCAGCCTGGAAACTATTTACCTTCGTCGCCTCCCCCGCGAACGAAACACGTCGACGTCTTCCTTGTTTCCAGTTCCTTGAGGTCTTCACGCTATGAGCGTCCAGACGATATAACCCACGATACAACTTCCCATTCATGAGGACCATGTTACCCTTAGTCACCTTAACGACTCCCCCATGAGCCTTAAACCCATAACCTTCGGAGTCCAACCGACTAAGTGAGATTAGATTTTTCCGCAACTTTGGAACATATGCTACCTTGTCCAAAGTATGCACCACCCCCCCACCAGTTTTGATTTTTACCACTCCAACGCCCATGACATTAACAGTTGAATTATCCGGCAAATTCAACTTATCCGTCATACCTTCGTGGAGTTCCACAAAACATTCTTTCCGGGAGCAAACGTGATTAACACATCCAGAATCTAAAACCCATTCTTCCTTGGAAATTGTATCGTTACCTACAATAGTGACCGCAAAGACATCACTATCATAGCCGAGAGAATTTTCACCCTTCTCTCCACCTTGAACCAAGTTGGTATCACCTTTTTCCCGCGTGTCAGGACAATTCCGCCTAACATGCCAAAGGTTACCACACTTGTAACACTTCACATCACCGGAAGTGAACCTGGATCGAGACCTGCCATGCTTCGACCCATCCGCCCTGTTAAACGATCGACCTCTCCCACCCCGAGCAATAGACGCAATTCCCGCGTTGTCGCCTCGTACACCAGCTTTGTCCTTTTTCCTCGCATCAAAGGACAATAAAGCTGACTGTGCTTGCTCCAAGGTGATTGTATCCTTGCCGCACAGAATTGTATCCACATAAGTCTCATATGTGTCCGGGAGAGAATTAAGGAGAAGTAACGCCTGATCTTCATCCTCAATTTGAACCTTGATTTTCTTCAACTCGTCTAACAGTCCATTGAACACGTTCATATGTCCAATGAGATTTTCCTCCTCATCCATCTGTAACCGATATAAACGCCGTTTTAACAGCAACTTGTTGGTCAAACTTTTCGCCATGTACAGCTTTTCCAAACTATCCCATATCGCCGATGGAGAGTCCTCATCAACAACACAATTGATGACATTATCCGCGACACAGAGTCGGATGGTACTAGCACACTTAGTACACAAATCCTCCCAATCCGTCGCACTCATCGATTCCGGCTTGCCCTCCTCTCCTTTCAAGGCTTTAGCCAAGCCCAAATGCACAGGAGATCCTTCATTCTTCTTTGCCAAAGAGTGAAGCTACTTTTACCGTCAAATTTCGGTACCACAAACTGGGACCCCATTTTGACACCTTGTCGAAAAAAAACCACGGCACCAGGTTGAGCCACCAAGTGGCTCTGATACCACTGTTGGGAAATTAACGCCAATTTCCCTGCGCAACGGAAGCACCAATCGACAAGTAACCGTAAAAGTAAATAACCGCAAGCAATAACACGATGAGACAAGATATTTAGGGACTTAACCCAGGGAAAACCCTCCAAATCCGGAGGTAAACCCACCAGCCAAACGACTGAATTTCCACTATCAATTAAGTTTTCCACACATCCAACGCATGCATATCAAAGAAACATCCATTCTTAATTTACCATTAAGAATGTCCATTGAATTCACATATGTTTCAATGTGAACAATGTACTTGGGATGGACTTTAATCCCAACAGTACATTTATCCTTTTAACTTTTTGATAATTTGTTATGGTGAAGGTAATATCACGTCGGTTTTGTTAAGATAATGTACAAAAGGTCGGTTTTGTTAAGATAACATACAAAAGATACACGATTATTTTTCTGCTAATAACTAGTGCAATATAGTAAATAGTTAATTGGGTTTGTCAATTCTAGTCAAATAGTCGATAGGAGTTTGCCATATTTTGATTCAAATTCCGTTTATCGGATCAAATCGAACATTTGTAATCTAAACACTCATATATCAAGTCATCGAGTTTGCCAGCTCAACTCGAGTTTTTTGGGACGACTATTCGACTTTACCAACTTAAAGTCATAAAGTGTATCCCTACCTTTGAGAATGCACGGGAGTTGGGACACTACCATATCGGCATATAGCAAGTTACTCCGTTTAGCAAAGGACGTGTAACCATACCATCTTCTAAATGTCGCACACTCCTCGCTATAAATACAATGTGTTACTAACATTTGAATATCATCAACTCATATATCATTCTCTGATCTTTTTATCTCTTACTCTTCTCATTAGCTAACATTCTTTTTACATTTAATCACCTACGAAATAGTAATGGCAATGCAAATGCAGTCCCTCCTAGCAAGCCCTGTTAGCAACTTTGCTAATGGCTCTAAGTCGAGAGTGGTGCCTTCATGCGCGTCCGTGCCTAGGTTCGGACGTAAAGGCGGGTTTCTCGTGAAGTGTATGGCTGATGACAAGCCTAAGGTTGAGTCCACTTCATCATCGTCCAAGCCTAACCCTTCGTTGTCTTCACCCAGCCCGATCCCAACTCCCAAGCCTGAACCTAAGGTAATTATTTTGAATCGTTACACACTTGTTATTACTAATAAGCATGTCTAATTAAGTGGGCCATTCTTTTACCTCATAACTTAATTCTAAGCGCGACGTTCACAGGTAACGTGAACCCGAAATAACTTGATTCGGTCACGTAATAATGAAGAAATACAAATGTTCGTTTGTTAAAAATTATCGAAATTCTGACGAAATATTATGTTGCACGTATTCTACAGGTAAGCACAAATTTCACAGACTTGTTCGCCTTCGGCGGTCCAGCACCCGAGAGGATCAACGGCAGACTTGCCATGATCGGGTTCGTGGCGGCCGTAGCAGTGGAGCTGTCTAGCGGCACAGACTTGTTTGCTCAGATAGCCAATGGTGGAGGTGAATGGTTCCTAGGAGCCACCATTCTACTGTCAACAGCGTCAATGGTACCGCTGTTGAAAGGAAAGAGGGCCGAGGCGAAGACAGATGGGTTGATGAACTCGAATGCGGAAATGTGGAATGGTAGACTCGCTATGTTGGGTCTCGTTGCCTTGGCATTCACTGAATACGTCAAGGGTGGGGCCCTCATCTAAGGATTTCGAGAGAAATTCAACCTAAACGTTTTTTTCATTTCGGCTTGATTGGGTCACCCTGATAGTCTCACTTTTATACGAGAGGGTGACTATTATATTGGCACGAGGTTGAAAATAGCGCGGTACTGCTGTCTGCTCGATCCGATCCCTAGCCTTTCCTCCAAATATAGTGTACTGCTTGTAATTAGTCAGATATAAGTGACACTTTGTTGTATAAACCAAAACTTAGGAAGGGATTTTCTGTCCCAAGTTCTTAATTAAAACTCTCACGTATGTAGGCAACGAGGTAGACAGTACACGTGTATGTATGTGTAGCTAAAGAAAAAATGTACTGTATTACTCCTGAAATTATTATCAATCAAAATTACCAATTTGAAAATTGATCCACCAGTTTATCTTTTTTTTTTTGTCCAAAGAGGAAAGCAACGAAAACTAAATAGCGTCTATTACAACTTCCACTAGCATGATTAAGGATCGAAAAGTAAACTAAAATAATTACTGCGTATCATAGTTTGAAAAGTAAACTAAAGTCGGACACATGAGACAAGTATTGAGACAATGACTCCATGGAATCATCAATATAAGTTTGATTTCTTGCGTCCATTCCCTAAGTAGACTTCTTTAGTACGTTTGATATATAAAATGAATTTCAATTCGATTATGTTGTCATATACTAGTATATATATATCACCATAGAAAAAGAAAATTTGAAATCCCAAGCCACCAAACTCGCGACTCTAATAAAACAAAGGGGAAGTCGCCTGGTTACTCTTAAGTTGTGGAGCCACCAATCCGGTTGGTGACTTTATAAAAATCGTCATGTGAGGTGACTACTCTAGACTCCATAGTCGCGTAGCGACTTTAGACTTGTATTTTTTGGTATTCGAAATTTTAGTTATTGTGCCATATACACTCTAGAGCTGCCACACACGCGAATAGATGGCTCTATACCTAACCTAAAAACAAGCCTATGTGCACTCCCAATTTGTTGAACTTTTGTTTTTCCAACCCATTTTGTTGTTTTTTTTTTTCCTTCCCATTATTCAATTTGAACTATAATCTATGATACCCACAAAAGGTGAAAATATGGAAGTAATCCATCAAATGTCCGCCATCTACATACTCCGTACTTCATATATATAGACCGTCGTGTTGCGTATTCATTTCGTGTCCGTTAAGTGCGTACGAAAAGAGAACTCATGTGGCCAAGGAGCATACATCACTACAAGTCTCAACGGACGTATAGAGCGTTCTGCATTGGACAGTGATTCATATGAACATTTCTCACTTTATAGTTTATACATAGGCGATAAATAAGTGGTCAATGCAGAGTCCACATGAACATATCTCACTTTATTACTAGTAATAATAATAATAATACTAGTGCAGTGTGCCGAACAATACGAATTCAAATGTCACCAATCATCCTTAGTGAAGGACGTGTAACCATAACATCCTCCTACTGTCCTAACTCCTAAACATCACATGCATACAATTTCCCCTTTGTGTATAAATATTGTGCGTGACCATCGCCATTATCATTAACATCATCAAATATTCCTATTTCTTTCTCTCACTTCTAATTAATCTGAGTTTTATTAATTAAACTTCTTTTTGTGTTACTTCTAATATTATTGTGAAATGGCAATGCAAATGCAATCCCTCCTAGTGACCCCCTCTAGGGCGGGTTCTTCATTCCGGTTCGTGCCTAGGTTGGGACGACAAGTCGGGTTACAAGTTAAGTGCTTGGCCGAAGACAAACCTGAGGTTCAGCCAAAGGTCGAGTCATCTTCATCAGCGCCAACGTCCAAGCCTAATCCTACATTGTCGTCGTCGGCTAGTCCCATTCCGACTCCCAAGCCTCTACCTAAGGTAATTAATTTGGGATCAACTAACATACATTGACAACTAATATTTAAAAAACAGGTCTCCTGTGAGACTGTCTCACCCCGTGAGACAGGCCCAACAAACAAAACAGCCCATCTAAAAAAAAAATCAATTTAACCACATTTGACCAGTATCACATAATTAAAAAAATTTTATTAAAAGTTGAGGAATCCACGGGATAAATGGAGGAAGAGAAGAAATAAAATTCAACAGAGTCCAGGAGAAGAGTTGTCACGATAAACAATGATGGGCATAAATTTCAAATTGAAGATCATCACATGATCAAAAACTCACATCTACACTAAAACCTACAAGAAGGCAGAAGACCTCCAGCAAAAAATCAACGAGCAATGAACATAGCTTAAAGTTTTTAATCTCATAGTGTTTTGACTGTTTGTCTTGAAAACTTGAGGTTTTCAGTTGAAAACTTAAATTTATAAAGGTAAGTCAAATGTCAAGTTTTCAACTTAAAACCTAATTTTCCAAGTTAAATACATCGGTCCAATCGAAAGTAGTATTTGGATCACGATAGTGTACGAGTGATATTTTCAAACCCCGAGTTTCTAACTTAAATAACTAGTTTTCAACTTAAGTATACGAGCAAATTTAAGCATGTAGTTTTGATAAAGAAGTACTCCGTATATAATACCGGGGAGAGAGTATGAATTGGAAGGGGGGAAATATTAGGATTAAATTGTAAGCGGTGGGAGTAGGTCAAAAATGGTGATAATGTAAAAAGACGTTCGACAATGGTGAATTGGTGAGAGAAAGGAGTGACTGGTAGTTTTAGAGAGAGAAAATACCATTGTTGGGAGAGAGAAATTAAACGTGGAGTAGTTACTGGGTTCAATTTTACAATTCATTTTTTTTTTTATTATTTTACTTCAAAAGGAATTGTGTATTTTTACTGGCCTATGGTAATATTGGGCTCGTCTCACAATGTGAGACGGTCTCATATAAGAATTTGTCATTTAAAAAATTGGGTAATTTTATATAATACATTGACTATACCAGTATATGTTTCATTCTAGACATTTTGATGTTGCACTCTCTACTACAGGTGAGCACAAACTTCACAGACTTGTTCGCCTTCGGCGGTCCAGCACCCGAGAGGATCAACGGCAGACTAGCCATGATCGGGTTCGTGGCGGCCGTAGCAGTGGAGCTATCCAGCGGCACTGACTTGTTCGGGCAGCTAGCCAATGGTGGAGGACAATGGTTCCTTGGAACCAGCATTCTACTCTCAGTAGCATCAATGGTGCCACTCTTTAAAGGAAAGCGGGCCGAGGCGAAAACAGACGGGTTAATGAACTCGAATGCCGAAATGTGGAACGGTAGGCTCGCTATGTTGGGTCTCGTCGCCATGGCTTTCACTGAATACGTCAAAGGTGGCGCCCTTATTTAAGAATTTTGAAAAAAATCAGACCAAAGATTTTGGGACCGGTCACGTACGGTGTTAATCAAACTGCGAAATTTGGTTCTTGTCCATGAAACACATCCAAAAACAATGTAATGCATATAATTAGCTAAGATACAATGTAAAATAGAACAAGGATGTTAGGTATATTTTGTACCCTGGTAGGCATGCAACTAGGCAACATTATTGTTGTAGAGTGAGTAGAAACGTCATGTTTGTTTCTGAAAACTTGTAATCTTAATCCTGCTAATTATTAATCAAACATCAATTTTTGCAATCGAAAAACGTTTGTGTATGCCTGGCTACCTTCTTATTTACACATTATTGTTGTTCTCGACTTTTCGGCATAATAAGATGATGAATGTATCATGTATGCAATTTTGCTGAATATTCCATCAGTAGAGTAGAAGAGGCCAATTCAAATTGCACAATTCGCTTGAGGCCCTCATATTCGTAGACTGAAGAGTATATGTGCACCAGCAAGCAACAGATACTCAGCAAATGAAGATCCTACAAGACCAATCAACTGTAGGTTCGAGCAACCAGAAGCTAATACAACCACATTCCGTCAGCTAACTGTAAAGTGTATCAAAGAAGCTAGGCCGTTACAGGTCGTTGTCAAGCCAGCTAAGATGCACAGCTGTCATAACAGAATTTTAAGAGGAATTCTGTTATGAGCGGTTATGGATGGTTCTAGTATAAATAGCTTAAATTGTAACTCATTTGTAATCTGATGGATTCATAATCAATAAAATGATTCCTTACCAAAATCATCAAATTCTCTCTTTTAATATGGCATCAGTATCATGGTCAGAACTCTGGAAATCAGGCTACTCCTGACAGTACCTACACCAGAGAGGCTAAGAGATCCAAACCTGATAAACAGGACAAGAAATCTGAGTGTATTCACTGTGATAAACCAGGACACAAAACAAAAGACTGTTTCAAGGTCATAGGTTACCCAGCCTGGTGGAGAGGGGCAAAACCAATGCTTAATGACCAAAAAATGGCAGCCAATTCGATCAGCACAGTGCCTGCACAGTTGCCTGCAAATGATTCTGTTGTCAGACCATTTCTTGGAGTAAATCCACCATCTAATCCACCTCTGTATATTACTGATCAAGCTACTGGTAACTATGTGAGAGTTGAGCAGTCGGTTGTGGATCAGGTTTATCAGCAGCTACAAAGACAACAGCCACAGCATTCTGGGAGCTTATCAGCAGCAGGAGCATCTACTTCTTACTCTCCTGAGTCATATACCATGGCAGGTATGGTGACTGCTCTATCAGCTTCTTATAGTACTTCTTGGTTGCTAGATTCAGGGGCCTCAGACCATATGTGTCATGATAAGTCTTTATTCAATACAATTCAAAGGCTAGAATCTCCTATCAAAGTGACTATACCTGATGGCTCTTGCACATATGTCCAGCAAATTGGGGATATTAACCTGACTTCTGAAATATTACTGAAGAATGTCTTTTATGTGCCTGAATTCAAACACAATCTGCTGTCTATTGGGAGACTTGTTGATGATAGTGGTCTAAGTGTAACCTTTACTGCATCTGGGTGTCATATTCAGGGCCATACACCTGAATCATCTGCAAGACTGGGTGCAAGGACTGCTGGACTTTATGTTTTTCATGATCATCATCATAAGTCACCTGATTCATGCCTTGTTAATAGATCTGTTCTATCAGCAAATGTTAGTAGAAAATTAGATGGTTTTCTTCTACATTCTAGACTTGGTCATGGATCATTAGGCAAACTCAAGCATGTAATGGATATCAGTGATCATGGAAATAAAATTTCAGATTGTGAAATCTGCATTTTAGCCAAACATCATAAGCTTCCATTTCATGTCAGTGATTCTATTGCTCTTTAAGCTTTTGATTTGGTAGTACATGTCGACCTATGGGGTCCATATAGAATGAAATCTACTACTGGAGCAAATTACTTTCTGATTGTGGTTGATGACAACACCCGAAATACTTGGACATATCTGCTTAAAGATAAGACAGAAGTTAGTCCTACTCTTGCTGCTTTCATAGCTTATGCAATGACTCAGTTTGAAACCAAAGTCAAAACCTTCAGATCAGACAATGGTACAGAAATAGTTCAGGACTCCTGTCATCAGCTGTTTTTGAATCATGGCATTTTGCACCAAAGAAGTATACCTGGTTGCCCCCAGCAGAATGGTCGAGTTGAAAGAAAGCACAGGCATCTACTTGATACAGCTCGGGCTATCATGTTTCAGTCAGGGCTACCCAAGAGATTTTGGGGTGAGATTATACTGGCTGCAACACACATTATTAACCTTCTACCTAGCTCTGTTTTACAGTGGAAAACTCCTTTTGAGTTGTTACTCAACAAGCCTCCACAGTATGAGTATTTGAGAACAATTGGTTGTTTATGTTATGCTGCAGTTCATGACAGTGACAAGTTTTCACCTAGGGCAAGAAAATGTGTGCTTTTGGGATATCCTCATGGTCAAAAGGGTTATAAACTCTATGAATTGTCATCTGGGAAGATATTCACCAGCAGAGATGTTATATTCAAAGAGGACATTTTCCCCTTCTTGTCACAGGTTACTGAATTGCAATCATCCCAGAAACCAGGAAACTACTTATCTGGTATGCTGCCTGAGACCTTTCTTGATGAAATAGACTCACCAACTCCTGCTCAAATGCCTGGCATTACTGTTCCTGATCACCAGAGCTATCAGACACTGTACTTCAAGGGGAAACTCTTGTAATTGATAATGCTGCATCTCCTGGTACTGTAGAAGCAGAAACAGTTATCAACACTGTCAACAATGCTCCTCCAACCAGACCTCTCAGAGAAAGAAAGCAATCATCAAAATTGCAGGGTTTTGTTTTGCATAATGTGCCTCAGAGTGTCATTCCTTCTGCAGCAGCAAACTCTGTGCTTCTCAGTGGTGATTTTCATGATTATTCTTCTTCCTACATGGCTTCATTGGCTAAGGTTTTATCTACCCCTGAACCTGCCACTTATAAACAAGCTCAACACGACCCTAAATGGGTGGCAGCAATGGATAAAGAGTTGCAAGCCCTGGAAATCAACAAAACCTGGGATATCACTGAGTTACCTGCAGGAAAGAAAGCTATTGGTGCAAAATGGGTTTATAAGATTAAATTCAGGCCTGATGGCACAGTTGAGAGGTATAAGGCTCGGTTGGTGGCCAAAGGTTACAACCAAATCAAAGGGAAGGATTTTAAACACACCTTTTCTCCTGTTGCTAAATTTACAACAGTTAGATGTCTTATTGCCATAGCATCAGCAAAGAGTTGGCCTCTTCACCAACTTGACATAAGTAATGCCTTTCTCCATGGTTTTTTGGATGAAGAAGTCTACATGAATTTTCCAGAAGGCTATTCTAAAGCAGAAAAAGGGAAAGTTTGCAGACTCAGAAAGTCACTATATGGATTGAAACAAGCTTCAAGACAATGGAATATTGAGTTGACAAGATTCTTATTGCAGCAGGGCTTCCAACGGTCAAAACAAGACTATTCTCTGTTCATATACAACAACAAGGGTATATTTACATTGATATTGGTCTATGTAGATGATTTGATCCTCACTGGGAACAACACAGATCATATACTATGCACCAAAGCTGCTCTGGATGCTGCTTTCACCATTAAAGATCTTGGATTACTTCGATATTTTATTGGAATTGAAGTGGCCAGATCTTCAGCAGGAATAATACTCAACCAGAGAAAGTATATTCTGGACATTCTTCAAGATTTACTGATGCTGGATTGCAAAGAAGCTGCTTTCCCTTTCCCGAGAAACATTCATCTGACAGCTGATGAAGGAGAAGTCATTCCTGATCCTGAAGTGTACAGGAGATTAGTAGGCAGGCTACTTTATCTCAACCTGACTAGACATGATATAGCCTATGGTGTTCAACAGCTTAGCTAATTTCTCAGTTGTCCAAGAATGCCACACTTCCAGGCTGCTCAGCATCTAGTTAGATACTTGAAAGGCAAACTTCATCTTGGACTTTTTTATCCTTCAGATAACAGTATGAAGTTGACCAGCTATTCTGATGCTGACTGGGGAGCCTGTCATTTCACAGGCAGATCTCTGACTGGATTCTGCATCTTTCTAGGACCATCATTAGTGTCCTTAAAAACAAAGAAGCAGAAGACCATTTCTAAGTCAAGTGTTGAGTCAGAATATCGGGCAATGTCACAGACAGCAGGTGAAATGGTTTGGCTTCATTCTTTGTTGACAGATCTTGGTGTTACTCTCAACTTGCCTGTTCCACTGTTTTGTGACAACAAAGCAGCTCAATACATTGCTGCTAATCCGGTGTTTCACGAGAGAACGAAACACTTGCGTCTTGATTGTCACTATGTCCGAGAAAAAGTGGAAGAAGGTTTTCTGTACACTTCTCATGTGCAGTCCAAACTGCAAACTGCTGACATTTTCACCAAGTCTCTCGGAGCTGAGCAACATCATTTCTTTGTTTCCAAGCTTGGCTTGGTGTCTACTCCACCAAGTCCAACTTGAGGAGGGGATGAAGAGTATATGTGCACCAGCAAGCAACAGATACTCAGCAAATGAAGATCCTACAAGACCAATCAACTGTAGGTTCGAGCAACCAGAAGCTAATACAACCACATTCCGTCAGCTAACTGTAAAGTGTATCAAAGAAGCTAGGCCGTTACAGGTCGTTGTCAAGCCAGCTAAGATGCACAGCTGTCATAACAGAATTCTAAGAGGAATTCTGTTATGAGCGGTTATGGATGGTTCTAGTATAAATAGCTTAGGTTGTAACTCATTTGTAATCTGATGGATTCATAATCAATAAAATGATTCCTTACCAAAATCATCAAATTCTCTCTTTTAATATAGACATACGTTGGTTTCCTATTTTGTAAAATCGGATTCAAAATCGAAATATAAGATGATTGGGTTATGAATTATGATGGTTGTGCAACAGAGGTCTCTGGTTTCTGATACGAGTCTTTCACCTCTCGTATCAGAAACTGGAACCGCAAACCCCAATAAGCAATAACGTACATCATTCACAATTAGTAAAGATCTTGCTGCTGACAACGGCTGACTGTAAATTGGAACAAAACTATATAGTAATGTTTCCGTACAATGGAGGAGTTCAGCACCTACTACGAAACAGTAGTGACTTCCCCAATCATACATGTCCATGAACTACTAATCTGCTGTCATGGAATTCCGATTTTATGGAACTTTTGGTCCTTTCGGAACAGAGACGTCGTAATAACCCTGTTTATAACATGTAAAACACGATGCATCTAGACAATGCAACACTACTCGTTGATCAAGTTTTGGAAAAATGATCGAGTAGTGTTAGTTACATACTTACATTATCGTGATACTTAAATGTTCACCGTATGAATATATGGTACATAAGCCCAAAATGCTCATGTCTACACAAAAATGAGATGATGAACGGCTGAACGCCAATAAACAGATTTCATATTTGGGTATTGCTTACATTACAACGTATTAAAGTTATTGTCAAGTCGATCGTCTATTATGTAACGATTTACAACGCAGTTAATTTTTGAAAGACACTTGACGACAGATGAGATGCTTCTCGAAACTGACGGAAACACTCATTTAAAACTTCTGTTAAACATCACACTCATTCAATCACTAGTAGACCTGGCAAAACTGACCCAGACCCGAACATCCGACCCGAAATACTTGACCCGAACATCCGAAATTGACCGAAATTGTATTCTGAATTCAACCCGAAACCCGAAATGACCCGACCCGAACCCGAAATTGACCCGAATACTGTTTGACCCGATATTGACCCGACCCTAAACAGACCCGAACTGAAATGACTCAGACACGAATAATTAAACATTTAAATGAATTGATTGAATAAAAGGGACTTGGATAACTATATCATATATTCAAACACTCCAATTAGCAGTAAAATTTCAAGTTTAGATAATATAAGACAAAATTTGATATTAATATGATTAAATTTGAACATTTTAGAATGATATGACCCGAATCCGACCCGACTCGAATACGACCCGACCCGAATTTGACCCATAGTTGATACACCCGAACTAGACCCGACCCAAACCGAACCCGACCCGAACCGAAATAGACCCGAAATTTATGACCCGAAAAGTGACCCGACCCGAATAGACCCGACCCGGACCCGACCCGATTGACCCGTTTGCCAGGTCTAATCACTAGTAGAAACGAAGGTCCTAGAAATAAAGTAGCAAAAAGGAACACAAAACCTCCAAGAATTATGGCCACCAGAAGAACATCACATATGAAAGCACCCTTTACATTAGTGGCCAAAATGCAGTCCACATAGTATAACATCAATGTGTGTGCCCATACAAATTTACGTGTCCCCATAACTTATACTACACGACGTGGAACCTAAATATCCCACAATTTGTATCCCAACCACCCTAATATAAACTTAATGCTCTATATACATGATCAATTAACAAAACTTAATCATCACTACTCTTCTCTACTCTCTCTAAGACAATAACAAGTTCTTGATTAGCAAACTAAACCAAGTTTAGCTTTTTGATTTAGTATCAAAGGGAAAATTTAAGTTATGGCCATGCAAATGCAAGCAATGGTAGGTGTAGCTAGCCCAATTGGTGCGAGATCAACCAGAATGGGCTACACTACCGGGCTCGTGCCTAGGACGATTTCTAAACGGGTCAGCTTGGGAGTCAAGTGTATGGCTGACGAGGGTGAAGTCACTAAGGCCGACGAGTCGTCTTCTACGCCTAAGCCTAACCCTTCTATGTCGTCTACACCTAACCCTACTCCAACTCCTAAGCCTCAACCAAAGGTCAGTACTTAATGACCATGATCATCTTTTATACTCGTCTATCTTAGCCTTTAATTTGCACGTCTTTAAAAATGCGATAAGTTCAGTTCAGATCACATCAGACATAATAAATTTTTAATAAATGTAGACTAGTTGTCAACTTGTCGACCGTGTTAATTAAAAGTTGTTGTGTAAATGTGCAGGTTAGCACAAACTTCACAGATTTATTCGCGTTCAGTGGTCCAGCACCGGAGAGGATCAACGGTCGATTGGCGATGATCGGGTTCGTGGCAGCGGTGGCAGTAGAGGCATCCAAGGGCACTGACTTGTTTGCGCAGATATCGAACGGAGGAGGACAATGGTTCCTAGGAACCAGCATTTTGCTGTCAGTAGCATCATTGGTGCCCTTGTTTAAGGGACAGAGGGCCGAGGCGAAGACCGATGGGCTCATGAACTCGAATGCGGAGTTGTGGAATGGTAGGCTGGCTATGTTGGGTCTCGTTGCCTTGGCCTTCACTGAATATGTCAAAGGTGGAGCTCTTGTTTGAGCCTTTGCAGTGTGACAAGTGTGACCGTGAATTAATTAGATATTTTCAATTATTGGTTATTAGGAATATATCTTTGTTGTGCAATTGGGCGCAAAATACGGAAGCGTGTAAGAACGATAACAAACAACAATAGAAAAGATCACACCAAGATTTAATGTGGTTCACTATCAACGTGATAGCTACGTCCACAGGGGCTAGGAATCAATTTCACTATGGTGAGGAATTACAGATACAAGATGAATTGAACAGTTCTCTAGATCTGCCAGTCTAAGAACTCTCTTTGTGTGGCTCTCTCACTAATTCCCTTCCCCCCAATTAGGCTAGAGGAGGTGGGTTTTATATATTAACCACCTTACTAAAAGACCTAATGAGTTTAGGTAAGTAGTAGCAAGTAAATCTCTTAAAACACTCTAGAAGTAATTAGGAAATAAGACAAACATCAAGCAAAGAAGATTCCGGAATAACAGTGTACCATTCGCGGACACAGCTATACCATTGGCGTACATCAGTATACCATCCACAGTCCACCGAATACCATTCGAAGACTGTCGAATACCACTGTTTACCGATTCTTCAATCTTATGTTTTCTCAACACTTATCACCAATGCTATCTATCAATCCCGGAGACTTCGAACATTGCGACGTTTGAGTCACAATTTCAACAATCTCCACCTTGACTTGAACGGTCGCATACCACGATCTTCAATCAAGAACCCCATTTGAATTAGTCTGTACCTAAGTACCAATGCACCCACACGAACCATGATCTATTTCTAGCCAGAAATCAAACCATCTTCATTGGATCGCAAAGAAGCTCCACCTTAATCAAGATAAGCCAAAACTTGCCAGTTAAGTTTCAACCAAGCACAAAATTATCGCACCTACTACGACCATTTTTGCTTCAAGAAACCATGACCCACGCCGGAGTCCGTGCCTATGCCAAGACACCTATCATCCCGTCGGAATCCAAAACACCTCCGTCGAAATGCCCATGTGTTTAAGACTAAACACTAACTCTCGGTTAGCCCCCGTCGGGGCCCAACCCTGTGCCCGCGCCAAAGCACGCTCACCACCCTCGTCAGGGCGTGAGCCGTTACTTCTCTCAATGAGAAGTGGATTGCTCCACCTCACGGAGCATTCCTTCGGCTACTCCCTCGCTTGACCCAATGACCCCTGGCTCAAGTCCACTGTCCAAGACCCGATAGCTAAGTACAATAGGATCGATTGTACCGAACCTCAAAGTACCTTGACGACGTTGAAAGCCTCTTTGTTGTTCTTCTTGACGATCCAAACTACCAACCAGTGACTGAGCTACTTCAACCTCTACCCCACTCTTGGCACGATCATCTTCAACACAAGACGAACTCTTAAACTCGCCCACCTCTAGACTCGCCGGTCTAGTATGACTCACCTCTCCATCGACCCTCTGTGCTATTGGCAAGATAGCCACAAGTCCACAATACTCAGACGATGATGTCACATCTCTAGTCATCTCTCCTATCAATGTCGTCCCTTGTAGTTTATACAAAGAATCCGCCCTTGATCTTACACCACGAAACACCTCTAACGAACCCTTCCACACCCGCAATACTCCACCTCTTCCTTGAAATCTACAACCCTTACGTTCTAACATTCCAAGCGAAATAAGACTACTCTTAAGTTGTGGAACATGCACTACATCCTTGAGGATCCTAGCAACACCATCATGCATCCTAAACCGAACAGACCCAATCCTAACACCTTCACACACTGAGTTATTACCCATGGTAACCAAACTCCTACGCGCGCTATATGTCAAGAACATCTTTCTATTAGGACACATATGCGAAGTAGCCTCACTATCAAGAACCCACCTATTACCTAGGTGTTCCTCCTCATGTGCTACAAGAGCATAATCCCCCTCAGAATCGTAGCCGCTATGCTGTGATGTCGCTATTGAAGCCGAACCACTCTTCTTCAACTTAGGACAATCATTCTTCCAATGACCAGGTTCATTACAATTATGGCAGCGATCGTCGGACCTAGGACTTCTAGATTTGGTTTTAGACTTCCTCCTACTCCCACTAGAACGACCATTTCCTTCAGCACCGTTTACTACTAAACCTGCAATACGATCCTCCACAATATCCACGGAAGCTTTCTGGCGTAACTCCCTAGTAAAAAGTGATGACTTTACTTCTTCTAGGGTTAACGTGTCATTCCCAACCACAAGAGAATCCACAAAATTCTCATATGACAAAGGCAAAGACACGAGCAGAATAAGAGCAGCATCTTCATCCTCAACCTTAACTCCTATATTTCGTAGGTCTAGCAATATAGAGTTTAGTTTATCTAGATGATCTCTAAGCAACGTACCTTTCTCCATCTTCAGGGAAAACAGCCTTTGCTTCCACAACAACTTATTGGTGAGTGACTTCTTCATGTACAAAGATTCGAGCCTTTTCCACAGTTTGATCGCGGTGTCTTCTTCCGTCACTTCGGTGATGACATCGTCCTCCAAACACAGCAAGATGGTGGAGTGAGCTTTCTCCTCCATGATCGCCAAATCATACTCGGTAAGCTTGCCTTGAGTTACTGCCTTCTTATCATCCTCCTCTTTTTCGGCAAGAGGTAACCATATGCCTTGCTGCTTAAACAAAGCCCTCATCTTTATCTGCCATAAACTAAAATTATTCCTACCCGAAAACTTGTCGATCTTCGCAGTTACTGTCGCACCGGCCATCGTTCTTCCAAGGATCTCCCACCTGGAGCTCTGATGCCAATTGTTGTGCAATTGGGCGCAAAATACGGAAGCGTGTAAGAACGATAACAAACAACAATAGAAAAGATCACACCAAGATTTAATGTGGTTCACTATCAACGTGATAGCTACGTCCACAGGGGCTAGGAATCAATTTCACTGTGGTGGGGAATTACAGATACAAGATGACTTGAGTAGTTCTCTAGATCTGCCAGTCTAAGAACTCTCTTTGTGTGGCTCTCTCACTAATTCCCTTCCCCCCCAATTAGGCTAGAGGAGGTGGGTTTTATATATTAACCACCTTACCAAAAGACCTAATGAGTTTAGGTAAGTAGTAGCAAGTAAATCTCCTAAAACACTCTAGAAGTAATTAGGAAATAAGACAAACATCAAGCAAAGAAGATTCCGGAATAACAGTGTACCATTCGCGGACACAGCTATACCATTGGCGTACATCAGTATACCATCCACAGTCCACCGAATACCATTCGAAGACTGTCGAATACCACTGTTTACCGATTCTTCAATCTTATGTTTTCTCAACACTTATCACCAATGCTATCTATCAATCCCGAAGACTTCGAACATTGCGACGTTCTAGTCACAATTTCAACAATCTTGTATCAAGTAAACAACTAAACAAGCTAAGGTAGCGTCTCATGTATGTATTGTCGATCTCAAGAAGAACAAAAAAGGTATAGCATCTCGTAGTCAACTAAGGGAGCGAAGGGATAGGACTAATTAAGAGTAATGTTTACGTATTCATAATGAAGGATGAGTTGTTCATTAAGAGTGTGTTAATGGATTCACAAGCGATAATAATGTATAACTCGTTTTTGTACTTTTTTAATTGTTTCTATAAACATGAAAACTAAAGAAAAAAGTTTAGAATAGGTGAAGTAAAGTCATTGTAACGACTCTCCGTCAAAGTCAAGCACATCATTATTTATTTTTGGTTTTTTAACAGTAATGCCAAAAAAAATAAAAAAAAATAATTAACAGCAAAATGGGAGAACGAAACAAGGGAACATGATTATCGAATACTCTATTGTATGTAGAATCATAAATAAATTGAGTTAGAATACTCTATTGTTTGACTCATAAAAAATGTAACCTCAAGGTTACAATTATAAGACTTCAACCACTAAGGCAAATCGATTTTTTTGATACTTTTATTAACAAAGTTATATATAAAGGATTTGAGATTTTAGGAGATAATTTCGGATAAACTTTGGACGAGATAATTTGAGTCATATCAAATCATTTTATTTTTGGAGATAATTTAGGAAGTAGTATATATAGGGGCAATATATTAGGAAATAACACATTTTCGGTTTGTTTTGTTTTAATACAAAATACGGGTCAACGGGTGGAGTCAGAGTTACAAAAAAGTGTGTTAAAAAGTAGTCGGGGTTAATATGAATTACAGTTTACAAAAACAGGACCCGAAAATAGCGGGTCACGGGTCATAAATTGTAATTCGTACATAAACGTAAAATACTGAAATAAATTCGCTATACTTTTTAAATTGTTTCCATTGAATCAAACATAATTTCTCTGACCCTAAAAAAAAAACATAATTTCTCTAAGATGATACCAAATTAAACATGCATGTTTCTTTTCGTTTTTATTTTAGAAAAACTGGGACAACGAGTCATCTCAAGTATAACCCAAAAGAATACTGGTTAAAACGGGTTCGAGTTATCAGTGGTCAGAACTTGATCAGGAAGAAAACGGGCTATTAACCTTGAACAACGGGTCACATCTGGTCGGTTAAGTTTTTTACAATCCTACTATTTTGCGTTAGTTATGAGTAATAAAATAGAGTTATAACCAAATTCATATAACAACCCGTGCAATTTTGCACGGGCTAATAAACTAGTGATTGATACGATTAATCTATTTTAATATTTTAAAAGCGTTCTAAAAGCCAATTTAGTTGGTATCTCAAGAGTTAATACTATATTTGCAAATCAATGATGATTGGAATTTAGTCATTGACTTTTGACTCAAATGTATATCATATTTGCAAATTGATAATTGTAAATTAGTCATTCGCTTAAATATTATATTATATGTGTATCATCGCGAACTCGCGGTTAATAAGTCTAATTGCATTAAAAAAGGTTGCTTAAATGGTTAAAGAAATTTGTTCTAACTTATAAGTTAACTTCATATGTGGTGTATGATAATTATTAACATATTTCAATAGTTCCAATAGATTCCCACATTTTGTTTTTTTTTTCAAATGAGAATATCCCTTAATTAAGGATATAAATTGAGTTTAATCATGTGCCTTGTGAGCACACATTAAAAAACCCGATAGTATATTAGTAAGTTTAGACGATAATAATCAAATCAAATTACTGAATCTTCTAACTATCCATGAATCTAGTCTACTCCTTCAAACTAGTTTTTGCTCCCGTGATAATCACGGGACTGTTATGCATTTCTTCTATACCTCTTTTCCTTGGTTAAATTAAAAGAATATATGTGAGATACCTTAATTTCAACTGATCGTTAATGTTTATTACCAATTTTTTCGCTGTAAGTTTATTTGATTAAACTAATTCGCGTATTACAAAAACTTTCCTTTTAATGACCCGAACTTAACTTATAGAATACAGACCCTGAGTGAACTTGGTCCAATCATTGTTGACCAGGCCAAATAATCGACCCTTAAATCAACCACAATAATTATATAACAATTCTAATTCTTAAAGGGATATTTTCAGAATAGCCATGTAGTTTCGGACTTATTCTGATGTACCGCCAATGTTTCCACATCCTAAAAAATGCTCCAGAGGTTTGCGTTTTGGATTATTTTTAGGGTTTATCCTAACGGCCATTATTATCACTGTCTATTTTTTAAAAACTTTCCATCATCATGTAATCATATCATTTGGATACCCCTGACTGAACCTAATCAAATTCAAATTATTATTCTCATTAGTTAATGTGTGATTTACGTATTGAGGACAATAGTACTGGCGATAAGTATTCCCTTAAAAAAAACACTCTATCGCTACCAGTTTACTAATCCAACATGTGGATGAAGATACTATTGATCTCTTTTGAACTCGTTTCAACAATCTCTCATTTGTCGACATTTTTGACTCATATACACCTAAATTCACATCAAAAGTTGAGTACAAAGTTTTTAGTATATTAGTTATTGCATTTTCAAAATTTGAGGAGTTAAGAAAATGCTTATATAACAAAAAATAAACTGAAGATAACATAAGAGGTAAATTGCTCATGATAAAAACATATGGTTGCACATTTAGAAGTTAGGCTGTTAGATTGCACCATTGATTATAAGTGTATGGGGTAAATTGTTATTTTTGCCCTTCGATAATCCTATAGTTGATGCATGGCATAATGTTACAATATTGAAATTTTTATACTAAACACTTGCAAATCGTAAAAAATAATGACCAAATCGATCAATTCTGTTCCATTATAATAGTTAAAGTGCAATATAATATAATTATTTGGAACCTAGTAATATGAGAATACAAACAATGATAATGGGTACATAAAATTAATATGAACTAACAGAGTAACACCCTCCTATATTGTTGCATATGAGAATCCCTTTTCTGCACCACTTTTCGTCGCAACCAAAATTATCATTATTTTGACAACATAAAAAAAAACGATGAAACACATATTTTTTGTATGCTAAGCCAAGCAAAAGACCAAAATGTATATAGTATGTCGAAATAGTATGTTACAAAAAATTTGGAAAACAACGGCCAAAAGTCACTACATTGATTATCATCAATAAAAATAAACTTTCAAACTCACGGGTTAGTTTTAGTTTTATTTAAAACGAAACTTGAAGTCGGTATCTCTATGAGTAATACTTTGTGTGTTTTATCATTGGGTAACCTCCAAACTTGGGACAACTCCAGTCGATTGACTTTTAACCGCTTTGCCAACCTTATCCTAATATACTCATTAGAACGTATATTTTGTTTTGGACGAATGTCCTTAATTTAGTATATGGTATTATATAACAAATCAATTAGCCGTTCTTCAAAATTTCTATGTAGAGGCGTAGAGGTTCCCCGAGCCCTCTATGACTCTTGTTCATTGTAGTCGTACAATCCTACACTTTTCACGCATATGCTCAAACTAAAAACATGGTAGTGAGTGTACATATTCTTCAATGTTATCTATGGGATTCTCAAATTTCTTACACCAGTGAAAGTTGGACAATATAGTGAGTTCAGAATTCCAACTCTAAGGTGCATTTGTAAATCCTACATAAAAAAAGAAAATCAAAAGCAAAATGTTTACTGCAAATATAAGATTGATCGCCGTGAAGGTCCATAAAAAAATGAAATGATCTATTTTTGAATTTGCTTTATTTGCAACAATATAACTGGAACATCTTATGTCATACAAATTCCTTAGGTTCCACTAATCCACTTGCCATCCTCTTTGAGATTAAGAGGAGCAGGTTTTCAGCGATATTCGTCATTCAACTTCAAGCTTTTGGTCAACAATCCATCCTCTGGCTTAAAAAAAACAAAAAAAACAATCCATCTCTGGAGTTTTGAGTCAGTACTAAAGTGCCTTTGAAATACTGTTAGTTTAAAATCCGAAGAGTGAACAACCTTGCCTTTGATCTCAAGTTTCTGCGGTAATTGTAAAACATGATGCTCATCAACACAGTACCTTAATTCTGTCCCATCAGACACAACATCATCCTGTTCAAAAAACCAAATTATGCAATCCCTGGATCTGTAAATAAGATTGTACCTCTACTAATCAAAAGTGCTAATTAATAAAAACAACATACACTTCCACAAAACAGAACACTTGAGCATGACAGTGCGGAAACGGCTTTCAGACATAGCAAATGTTACCTAATGATGCCCTAACTGGTACCATTGGAAAGGTTGATTTCCGAACTTGAATATGAACATAAATTTACCTCAATTCTGTTATCTGCAGATGGAAATAATAGCCTCAAAGTTCAGAACTGAAAACTGATGTTCTTGATGGCTTCCACCCTGACAGCGTGATTCAAACTAAAACTGCAATTTATTGAGAGATTATTTAATCGTAATTCCAAATCCATTATTTAGATTGATCAATTAGCTTTCCGAAAAGGTATGGCACATAAAAATTGAGCTTCGTTTGAACCTCCTAAGAGACTCTCAAAACCGAGTGCGCAAAACTAAATTTCTCGATGTGCAGAATTGCTCTATTTCAGACTTGGCTTTTGTTTTGGCCTTGAATATGCATTAATAATCTTTGACCCTCCCAAGGATTACACATTCATATGCGTCCTGAATTCGATCGAGGTTCTATATAAGATGATTACACATTAGCAATGCCAAATAGCCATATGTAAAATGATGATCAAAGGGAAGCGAAACTCGTACATCTATGGGAGTTAGCAAATCAGAATTCCCTATGCATAAATTAAAGCCAACTTTTTACGTGCCGCAAGAAGCATCATAAGAATGGCAAATGCCTGTAAATTGGAGATCTTTTCTTTTACAATTAGTACAAAGATTACTGATTTCGAAAATACTTGATAATCAAGTCGGCACCTGCTTTTCGTCAAATTTTGTACACTATGTACTATGTCATGTTTACCAGCCCTACCTCAACTCATCGTTGAAATTATAATCACAACTCAAAGCAAACCATAAGAGCAAGGCGAAGCAAATGCCAACTTTGATGATTGTAATCATCACGTAATTTCTGCCATACTAACTATGTACGCTTTTAACACCAAGGAATAGTAAACTTTATAAATTGGTACCTAACCTATATCGTCATTACTCTTTGGCAATTCACCATAGATGATCTTTATACATCATCTGCAATCAAATTGGATGGGATATAAGTAGCAAACTCATAGCTTATCAGGAAAAGAGAAGATAACCATAAAAAAGTATGTGATATCTTGAGAGATCTTGAATCTTAATCATGAAATCCCTTTTCAATCTACTGGTTTATCATATCTCAACAGGACTTGTTGTGCTTAATATCTTAATTTGGACCAACATTGGTGATAAAGTAATACCGATAACGTAAGACTATTAAGAATAAAGTTCTACATGGGACAAATATGACAAATATAATGATACCTTTAGTTCTCTGGAATTCAGAAACTTATATTCAGAGCAAAGAGCATACACAATTGAGTAGTCAAGTAAAAGGGTGAGCTGGAAGAGCAGAGGAGAAGAGCCATCTTCAAGGGAGCAAAGTATAAGGCTCAAAGTTTAAAAATTATTGTTACTCCATGCATAAGGTAGCATAAAAAGTGAGTAAATTTGAGTTGTCATAGAGGCTAACAAATCAAATAGAAATAAATATTGTGATTAAGCAAACAACATCAATAAGATGAAATAGGAGTAGCCGAGTAGTAAAAAATGAACGGAACGTCGAAGATGTGGCCATATTCAAAAGCTAATCAAGCAATTAATAAGATTAATCGTATGAAGAATTACAATCATTCTTAAACTAAAAGCCTTTTCGAATTCTTTAACATGTTTGAGCTTGTCAGCTTTGTCACTCTTGTGACTAATTTCATGATTTACATTTTTAACTGAATTGTGTTCTATTTGTGGGCTACATTTATCAACAAAATATCCTGTGTGAATCAGGTAAAATGGTAACAACAGCAACAATTAAGTCTATGTCTCGGAACACATAACGATTAGCAAACAAACAAAACTTAGAATCGTAAACTTTTGTTGATTGTGAAGTTACTGGGAACTTACTGTTAGTATGTGTATTGTGCAGACGTGCAGTTAGAGTTCCTTCTTTACTGGTGGAAATTATGAAAGAAGTCGAGACGCTCAAAAGTTCAATTTATGGCAGAAGATTCATCACTGAGCGTAGGATTTGTCCAACACAATTGTCCTAAAAGATCAGCAAGAACCTGGTTGTTTGACAAAACGAAAATATTAGCACTGCAACTGTAAATATCAACAATTTAACAAAATAGTTTGAAACACCCAGTTGATCTCCAGGCTCCAGCAAGTACCAAAAAAAAAAAAGAGGCCAAAAACCAATCATGACATCAAAGCTAGTGACCAACGCTTAACAACATGAAAGCAAAGAAGAGAAGTTGCAGAATCATTGCACAATTATTTAAAGACTAAAAACCATAATCACAATCACAATTATATCGAATATATTTCTCACTACACAATCAAATAAATCTCAATTCCCAATTCAACAGCCCAAATGAATCACGAAAGCTTTGATATTTCTCACAGTAATTAGTTTGACTGCCACCTACCTTTCAATTTTCCAATTTTAAGAACCCGCACATGGAGACACAACACTCATAAAACACCAAAAGCCTCTGAATGGATCTGTTTAAATAGAAACTCAGTTTACTCTCGCACTGATCGAGCACAATTGACTTTCGGGGGAAATTTACTTTAAAAAGGGCCATGAAAGACATAACGTCTACGGAAGAGTAGAAGACAGAAGGTCTACGGACGCCGTAACAGTCGTCCGTGTGCATTTTAATGGGGTGAGGAGGCGAGAGGTCAAAGAGGAACGCACCACAGACTCAGGGAGGCAGAGAGAAGATGAATAGAATTGGAGAGGCGAGGGGGTTTTGAGAATTAACAGCAGAAAGAAGTGACGTGGGAGACCAAGATTAAGTGCATTTTGAGGCTGACAAATCAGCTTTGACCTGGCTTTTTTTTAAGCAAAAGTCTTGATAGCTTGCCACGTCAGCCGTGAAGTAAGCCTATTAATAGATAAGTATAGATTTCATTAACCATATCCTAACTAGCATTTGTTCCCGTGAAAATCACGGGAATGTTTTAACATCTGTTCTTTACCTCTTTTTCCTTAATATAAAACAAAAAGATATGCATGATGACACACCATTTTCATTTATCAGACTTTTCGCAAGCAAACTTATTTTGACACAATTGTTCTGAGTGTTACAACTATTTTTTCTATATATGCATTTGAGTTCCTTTTTCTTGTCTTATGCTCCGAACTTGGGGAATGAAATTGGAATTGATAACCCGATTCAACGATACCGAAAATAATTTGACTTTATTCATAAATGACGCAAATAAAACTTAAGTCGATGCAGGCCCTGCGCAAACTCCGACCCGGTCGTTGCTCACCTTGTCCAAATTGATGGATCCTTAAATGATCCAATTAATGCAATAACTAAAACTTTTTTAATAAAACATCAATTTAAGAAATTATTATGTGATAAATTCGGAATTGTTAAAATTTTATCTATTTTTATTTTTATTATTTCATAAGTCAATAACGCCTTGAAACACGAAAGTATAACAATAATATTTACCTTAGACTAAAAGAAAAGGTAAGGGAGAAGAAGATTGAACGTTGTGACAATTACGTTAATTCTGATATTATATTAATGTGATCTTGACATAAAGATTAAAGGGTATATGTTCATGACCAAGATTTTCATTCAAATGTCTTGTCCTTTTGAGTTCTTGTAAGATAAAATAATAATGAGATATATGTAAGACATTTCATTTAGTACTAAAATTGTAAAGAACAAAAATAACACCAATAAAAATGTTTACATAAAGAATTGGGTTGTCAAGTGATCTTTGCCTTGGTTGTTGTATGTGGGGTAGTACGTTTTGCACTTTTGAAAAATGTAAACCATAAATATGAAGATCACACTATATTGTCAATAGTTTTCTAAAAGTATATATGAACAAACGTATTAACTTTGGTTACAATAACCCTGGAACAATACGTAGCCAAAAAAAAAAATCGCAGTAGAATCTGACTACTAAATGGCATACCAATATAGAAACATAAATAAATTCTAGATTAATAACACAAACTTGAGTAGCATTACTATGAGGGATAAAACTAATAGGTATCTAATACCTCTTGAATTATTGATAGAAATTCATTATATCTCTATGTCATTTCAAAAACTCAGAGTAATATATGTGAATGTATATGTTTCTCACCAAAATCAAAGATATATATACTCTCTTGAATCACATTGTAACCGCAAGTTTGGCAAACCAAGAGCCAAAAGTCACATTGTTTAATGCCCTTAATAATTAAAAATTTTTCCACTAACCTCTCATTCAAACTTGAAATTTAAAACTCATTAGTAGCTAGGAAGATGAAATGACAATGGTGATAAATTTTGGAGAATTGATTGGGTAGTGAATATGAGCACGACACGTAAGCAAGTGAGGTGGAATTTTCATTTTGACACCTAGGCGAATGCTCTAAGATCTCGCCACGCAGAATGTGATGTTAGGCAATTAAAGTATAAGTATAGATATGCATATCAGTTTATATTAAATCATACAAAAACGGTTATTATGCAAGTTTGTAATCAAATTGATATTTTTTCAGTAGTTATACCAAATCAAATTCTTTCAAACTAAATCAAGCAATATAAAAATTATACTTAAATCAATCCGTGTTTCTAGGGTGAGACCAATTAATAAGTTACTTTTAATACACTAACATATTACTTTTGAAATAGGTTGGTTTTGAGAGTAATAGTTAATTTAAAAATGCATGATAATTCTCAATGTAGACCGTCTCACAGTAAAATTTGTGTAAATCCAATACATGGCTTAAAAAGGAGTTCGAAAATGGTCACTTTACAAAATTGATACATTCCCACAATAAAATACTCCGTGGGAAGAGGAATTCTGAGTCATCATATTCCATAGACAGATAGACTCTGTTGTACTTGTAGTGTTCACGTTAGTTGTGGTCTTGTGGACAATAAAACACTCGGCGAAACATCATTTCACTTCCAAACGTAACCAATACTCTTTTGGCTCTCCTCTACACAATTCCCAATTTCCCATACCAACATAAACTCTCTCTCTCCCTCTTCTCACCTAACAAACAAACAAACAAACAATGGCGGAAGAAAAACAAACCACCACACCAACAACAACAACAACGGTAACAACTACAAAAGTAACAATCCCACCGTACATGAAGGCAATCTCCGGTTCAATCGGTGGTATTATGGAAGCTTCTTGTTTACAACCAATCGACGTCATCAAAACCCGGTTACAGCTCGACAGGGTCGGTAATTACAAAGGTATTATTCACTGTGGGACCACCGTCGCTAATTCCGAGGGTGTTCGCGCCCTTTGGAAGGGTCTTACCCCTTTTGCTACGCATTTGACTTTGAAATACGCGCTGAGGATGGGGACCAATGCCGTGCTTCAGACGGCTCTTAAGGATGGTGAGACCGGTGTGCTTAGTCATCAGGCTAGGTTGGCTTCCGGGTTCGGGGCTGGTGTTCTTGAGGCTCTTGTTATTGTTACCCCTTTTGAGGTTTGTTCGTGCGCAGTCTCTCTATGTTTTATTTATTATTTTAGGGTGGGGTGGGGTGGGCTTGTAAGGTTTAGTGGCCCACTTATAAGTTCGCCTTGCTCCATCATTGTAGTAGTTGTGGTAGGTGGTGTTACCTAAGTTTTGTGATTTGAGTGAATTTTAGTATATGATTGTCAATTATAGCTTAATTAATGTGTTGAGATGGGTTTAGTTTTAAGTTTAGTGAGTTATGATCATACATTTTGATGGAATTTTAGTATGTGATTGGTGTGTGAGATGGGTTCACTAAGAGTGTAGTGAATTATGTTCATACATTGTGATTGAGGTTTGTGTTCATTTTCGAGTTATTATTAGGGAATTTGAATGTGGTTGGTGTATTTTTAGCTTAATTGTTCAAGCTTTAATGTGGTTGGGTTGAGATTGTTCAAGTTGGTGGAATGGTGGGCAAGGTTTGATGATGAGATGGGGCATGAGCATTTGTGATGAAAAAGATATGGCTAAGAATATGATTCATGATCTCACCATTGGATTGTCTTACTCGACTTTTTCGGGTTTTGCACACTTTCTTAATGAACTTTATATCCACATTTCACCCACTTGTTGTAGTTCATTCTACTTTGGGGTGTGGGGAGGTTGGGATTGTTTGTGTGGCTGGTGGTGTCACCATGTGATAAGCTGAATATTTGGGTGGGAAGTTTAATCAAGTAAAGAAAAAATTACCAACTCAAAACTTTCAAGGTCACTCCATCTTGATTATAGAGTGTCTTGCTCAAGGTTTTTGTTTTTGTGTTGATATTAGAGTGTCTGGTTAAGAATCAGGGAGTAAGACTGGAATTGAATTGATTAAGGCTGTCTATTTTTCGCTAGTTTGGGATATTTTCTTCAAGATGGGAAAATGGATGGAGATGTGGCTTATTGTATCAAATTGATGTTATTATAAAAGGATTGCCAGATGATTTCTATGTGATGCCAACATGCCCTCCCATAGTTTGAAGGGAAAACTCTATTACGCAACAATTAGGGCGGTACATTGTATGGATTGATTGTTGGACCGTTAAACACTACCACGATCACTAGGAGAGGAGAAATATATGGTAAGTGGATGTGTTGCCATACAAGAAAGGTTTTAATTGGGAGTTTTAGTTGATTAGGAGAAAGTGGGAGTTAGCAGCTCTCATTTGTATTTTGGCCGTGTCACCCCCTTAGTGTCCTTTTTGAATATATTCATAACCTGACTGAGAAGGATCGTCTAAGGATCCAACATGCGCAAAAGTGCATGGATTACAGTATTACACCCTCATTCTCACAAAAAGTAACAAGGTTTTACCCCAAAGCTATCCTACACGCAAGACCAACCATTATAGCAACTAGGAAGCTAGAGTTTGAGATTTATCGTTGTTATATCATTAGAGTGGTGATACATCCTAATTGACGCCAGAGACTTAATCATATTGACAATTTCTTCTGAATGATCTTGAAAAATTCTGGAATTTTGTTCACTTCAGAGCTCACTGACAGTAGTTCTCAACTACAACAAACCCGCTAATTTCACAAGGTCATTCATTTAGCATATTTCCACAACCCTCTGATCTTCTGGTTCAGGACTAACCAGCTATAGAGAATCCCAGCCGAAGTTAAACTGCCTTTTAGTTTGCAGCACAGTTGAACATTTAAAGAGAGATGTTTGACACTTTCAGCTTGACAGCAACACAAAGAGCATCTGTTCACTATTTAGAAGCTAAGCCTCTCCTTATCATATTACCACTATGGGCATGCATTTCGTTAGAGCCATCGCTAGGTAGAAGGAGCGTCTTGGCAGGTTAGGGTTCCAAACTTGATTATGTCAGTTTAGGATAGGATGAGAGGGTTCTGAAGAAGCTTTTTGGCATCTATGTTATTTGCTTACATTTGTGTGCATTTTGTGTTCTTATGATCTTATGGAGTTGTTGATAGAGGATTAGAATGTGATGGTCAATATTCGAGGTTGACTATTCAGGCTTGGGGTTTGAGATTGTTAATATTGGTGGTAATTTGAAGGTGAGATGGACGTAAGCATTCGTATTGTGGGCTGACCAATAAAAAGACAAACCAAAAGTCCAAAACTATGACTTTCATTTTCACTTCTGGATTGTCTTACTCGAACTTTTGCGATTCACGCTTAGGTTATTAGACATTGCTAGTGAACTTTCCATTCACTGAATTTAAGGTATTGGGGACGGTGTCACCATGGGACAAGGTGAGTATTTGATCGTATGTTTAGTCATATGAAAAGAGATCTTGGCGCGATACGTTGAAACTCACTCTAGCTTAAAAAAGGGCAGCCCGGCGCACATTGGCGTCCCCGACAAGCGAGGGTCCGGGGAAGGGTCCCACCACAAGGGTGTAATGAGGGCAAGCCTTCCCTTGTCAATTTATTTGACAAGACTCTAGCTTGACACTTATTATTTTTTGGAGTTCCCCTGAATAATTCTCTTTGCTTTATGCTCTTGAATGCTACTCTCAAGCCCACAAACATCTACTATATTGAACGCGAAGTAGTCCACCATTTCTTGGTGTTTCAGGGTTACATCCCTAGTGCTCCATGAACTTATTTTCAAGTCAAAGCATTGTTGAAGGATACCCCTTGCGCATGAGCGTCCCCATGCTGTCCCCTATGAACCACAGTAGCGTCTGGGCCATCCCTCAAGCCCACAAAATTTAAAAGCATTTACGCAGAGTTGAAAAGCTTTTGAGCATAGGGAGCTATTGTGTAGCAGTTTGAGCCTCTTGATGAAATTCACCTTGGTTCCTAGTTGAACAAATCCATTTCAATCAGTTTTGGGAAGTGGATTATCAGCGAAAAGTCGAAACAGCAGGTAATATATAAACATGTTGCTTCTCATTCAGACCTAAAGGGAGCTTTTTTAACAACCTGAACTTCGGGGTTCTTTAAGATTGCGCTATACTGCTGGTGTAATGACAACTTGTTTAGCGACAAGGCTGCAGATTTATTTGGTGTACCCCAACTTTTGCAACCACTGCAGAAATTGGGAACCCACTCTTATAAGTCTTGGTTAATAAAAGGCGTCTGAGCATGAAAGTTGACTTCTGAATTGAGGATTGAGAATCTATACAGTGACGAGATAACATGGTATGGTTTTGCTGTTGAGCTGGGTTTCTATAAGTGTAGGTTTTTTCAGTGTCTTCACCCATCAGTATGTGCTGGTCTTGTCTAGAATGTAGGACCTTCTTAACGTGAGTGATTCTTGAGAAGGCCCCTCTTCTTGATCTCTGCCTGACTGCCTCTTCATTAATACTCCCTCCGTTTCATTAGGTTGTTTACGTTTCATTTTAAAATATGATTAGGATATGAAAAGAAACGTAAACAACCTAATGAAACCGAGGGAGTAGTTTAATTGGCCGAGAAAAAGAATGGGATCGGTTCAAAATTGGTTGATGCTGATGGTAAGTTGATTCAGATACCTCAGCTTCTAAGCCAAATCTGGAATATGTTACTATGTGTCTTAGCATATTGACTTATATACTTAAAATATAGATATAATAAAATAAAGAAAGAATAAAAGTTGTTAGAAGTTAAAGCAGGCATGATTGCTACTAGTGTGGACAAACAGTCACACCTTATATCAGTCAAAAGCCAGTAGAGCCAAAAGCCTTTAGAAAAAGTTCTTGCATCTATAAATTGATGCAGAAACCTTTAAAAATAATGCATAGTGGCTATTGGTTTCCACTATAGAAGTGCTCGTCTTCGAAGTAAGGAACTTAACGCCAGGTGCTTGAAGCTTCCCTCTCTGATTCTGGTCCATGTAGATGTGCATTATCAGATTGCTTTTCCTTTGTAGGAATATCTTCGATTATTATTATTCTGTAGTCAAATGGAGGTCATTAGATAGATGGTCAATTGAGGTGATGATATTCTAGAAGTGAAACTGTGTTTTTGTATGTGTCAACACCTCTAGAGCTAGGCTGTTGGTCTCAATGGTCTGAAAATTTTGTTTTCGCTGAACCCTTCTCTTAGCCTTGTCGTGCCAAAGATCAAGTGAGCAACCAACTAGAAAACTGAAAGGTTTGTTGAACAGATTGTCATAGACTGTAGAAGCACACTTATTATTGTCTGATTTGAACAGTTAATTAAAGTAAAATTTGTCAGGCATAGCGGAGTTGGCCTCCTCATATGTTGACATGTATGAAGCTTTTGTTATGAGACTTATGACGATATCTTTATTTTGTTCTTGATATTTTAATTATTCCCTCACCCCCCATCACCCCCCCCCCCCCCCCTCTCCAAAAAAAAGAAGAGAAAGTGCTTCTGTAACTAGATGTTAAGCACCAGGGTATGGAATCAGTTGAAAGTGTGTCAATGTATGAGGCTTAGGTACCTGGTATTCCTGTCCTCTGTGCAGTGGATTGTAATGAAATATGTGATATCATTAGGGTGAGTTAAAAAAGGAGATGGATAGCAATGTAAAGAGGTTGAGGCGTAGTAAAAATTTATGGTTTCGGTGGAACTTTCAATTCTTTAAAACTTTGTATATGCTGCAGTGTTTTACTGAAACTCTGTAAAGCTAGTAGCTAGGTGATGATATTTTTTGGGTGCTTCTGCCGAAACTCTACCTTTCTATGTTTGATAGAACTAGATTTTCGAATAGTATTGAAACTCTGCCAGATGCAGTCTAGGATTTTTGTTTTTCTGGCTTGCCCCTCTCTGTAACCCAAAAAGAAAAGGGGGGGGGGGGAGATGATCAGTCTAGGATTGCAGGTTTCCGTTTTGTGTTTCTTTCCTTTCATTAATAGTTATTACTGATTAAAATGGTTGTTTTTTGGATTGTCTGAAATTATCTATTGGCCAACATTTTCCATGAAATGGCCACGTGGAGATTTCCCTAGTTCTTGTATTACTTGATTAATGACATGATTGGCTTTTCTTCTGACCATACAGGTAGTGAAAATTAGGTTACAACAGCAAAAAGGATTGAGTTCTGAACTTCTGAAGTACAAGGGTCCCGTACATTGTGCTCGCATGATCATACGTGAAGAAGGAATATTTGGGCTATGGGCAGGTGCTGCTCCAACAGTCATGCGGAATGGAACTAACCAGGCAGCCATGTTCACTGCCAAGAATATGTTTGACAACGTCTTGTGGAAGAAACACGAAGGTGATGGTAAGGTTCTCGTGCCATGGCAGTCGATGATTTCAGGTTTTCTTGCTGGGACAGCTGGCCCCATATGCACCGGTCCATTTGATGTTGTAAAAACAAGACTGATGGCACAAAGCAAATCTGACGGTAACATGAAGTATACTGGCATGATTCATGCAATCAAAACAATCTATGCTGAGGAAGGGCTGCGGGCTCTGTGGAAGGGACTATTGCCAAGACTCATGAGGATTCCACCTGGCCAGGCTATAATGTGGGCCGTGGCTGATCAAGTAATTGGACTTTATGAGAAGAAATACTTGCATTCTGCGCCATTATAAAAGCCTTTATCGAACTCTTACCTTATGCTTTCAGTTCCAAGGTGGATATCGAAATCCAAATTTCTTACAACTAGCCGAGAGGTGGTTTTTAACGAATAATTGAATAGTGGGAGCAAATGTCAGCAGGCAGACATGCAGTTTCAAGATAATCATCAATTCAGGGAGCAAAGCTCTTGTCACTGTACTGCCGATCCTTGACAGTGATTCAAAGATTTTGCCGGAGCAACTCCTACTACATGACTTCAGATCATTCCTGGGACGATATGGGCACCCAACACCTGCAGTACCTGTAGCATTTACTGGTATTCGGGTGCTAAGAAGCATAGCTCATGTCATTTCTTACTGATGATGCCGAAATCATAAATTCAGTTAATTGCTTATGTAACATCAAGTACATTGACATGACCATATTAGTATGTTAGTATGTTAGGCAGCAGTTGTAGGCATTTCCGGCCAAATTTCTGACCTGAACAGATTTCGTCTTCAGAGTGCCCTATTCACACCTGAAAAGCAAATTTTGATGTAATTCATTTGATAAGTCTTGTTTCAGCAGTGGTCTGATTGTCTCTCATCAATCATCTTCATATGTTTATCTACTACTACTATCTACGAAACAACAAAACGATGAGCTCATTTGCTTTACAAGTGCAGTTGTGCATCCCTACCCCAATCGCTCGACCTTGGATAGTAGGCGGCCTAGTGTGGCAGCCCATTTACGAGAAAAAGAGCACTTTCAAATATCAATGTCACGAAATCAAAACACACTAAGCTTGAAAGACGCTCAAAATGCTCAATATGTAAACGATATCCACTCTCAATGACTAGTTCGGTTTTTCCTTGTTTTTGTACTTTTATAAGATGAAAGGTAACAGTTCTAAATATCCCCTTGTGCTTGAAGGAGATAACCAAGTTGCAATTAGTGCGCTCAAACAAGAAATACAGGTGCCATGGTCTATTGATTTCTTGATACGAGATGCACTCACGCTCCTTCAGAACTTTAAGATCATCTACATTCGTCACATCTTCCGTGAAGCAAACAAAGCGGCGGATTGGATCGCTGTTATCCTTCATAAGCAGGATGTCCCCTCCCCCATCCCCCTCAACTCCTATGTATTTTGATTGCCGATTGGTTAGGTGATACCCTGGCGAGAGAGATCACTTAACCGCACCGTCTATGTGCTTCTTTCTTATCTAAAAAAAAAAATATCCCCTTGTGCTTAAACCTGGCAAACGGGTTAATCGGGTCGGGTCCGGGTCGGGTCACAGTTCGGGTCATACATTTCGGGTCTATTTCGGTTCGGGTCGGGTTCGGGTCAGGTCGGGTCTAGTTCGGGTGTATCAATTACGGGTCAATTTCGGTTCGGGTCGTAATCGGGTCGGGTCAGACTCGGGTCAAATCAATCTAAAATGTTCAATTTTAAACTTATTAATACTAAATTTTTGTCTCATATTATCATAACTTAGAATTTAATTGCTAATTTGAGTGTTTGAAGATATGATATAGCTATCCAAGTCCCTTTTGTTCAATTGATTCATTTAAATGTTTGATTATTCAGGTCTGAGTTATTTCAGTTCGGGTCTATTTCGAGTCGGGTCAATATCGGGTCAAACAGTATTCGGGTCAATTTCGGGTTCGGGTCGGGTCGGGTCAATTCGGGTTTCGGGTTGAATTTAGATTACAAATTCGGGTCAAATTCGGATGTTTGGGTCAAGTATTTCGGGTCGGATGTTCGGGTCTGGGTCAGTTTTGCCAGGTCTACTTGTGCTCCTCCACACTACCTCCATAGTATAGGTATGTAAGACTATGTTTTCTTTTTTTTTTAAGGAAGATACTTATCATTCCATCGACGCAGCTACAAAATCCGTAGTTGCCACATCAAATACAGACTCCGGGCCGCTATCGACCCACACCCTTGCCGAGTATTCGACCGGACTAATATGAGCTGCCTCATGGGCCGCTTTATTGCCACAACGACGAATATGACTAAAAGTACAATAATTAAACCTACGAGACTAATTAAAAACGAAGACGCTAAACGCAGCAAAAAACCGCCTAAACACAGTATAAAATAATAATTTAAATTAATAATTATAAAAAATAATAACTACATTTTACAAAATCGCCCTTCCCATGAAAAAAAAACCCAAAAGCTCAGCTATCCCCGGTACGTATGAAATAGTAGGAGATCGCCACACATCCTTCGCCGACAGTCGGAGATCGCCACACATCATTCGCCGACGATCGCCCAACCGGTGCACGACAATAAGCACCACCACGACATGTGAAAATGCAGGGAAAGCCACCTGATTTGTTATAAATTCAGGGTCGTAGAGCGAGTGTGGTGCACCCTACTAGAATGCAGGCTACGGCTGTCCTTAAAGGCCGAATTCAGGCTCGCTTTTTGTTAGGGATTCGGGTCGATCGATACCATGAAATAAGTTCATGGGGAGAATACAATACGCAGCGGAAATTCATTCGAAACAATTTGTGTCTCGGTTTCTCGTTTCTCCTTGATTTCATCAATTGTACATCCTATTTATACTACGTACAAAGTAGATGTCTTACCGTCTAAGTAATACAACATTCCTAAATACAACCTACCATAAATGTACTTCGTACATATTCACAATATTTCGATATATACGGTATTACCATAACTTCGTACGGTAATATATTCTGACCATATTACTCCATAATATCTCTCGATATTATCTCGTAATATCGTCACCTTCCATATTTCCTATTAAAGAATGACAATACCATGTGTAGTTTGATTTTGTAAATGTTTGCTGGTTGTGTGAATCTGAATCTACCCAGTGAGCAGAAATTCACACAATGGAGCACATCAATCGAGTTGGCAGGACTATTTCTTAATGATCTGAAGACAGAAGCTACAAAAGTTTGTTGTCGATCAATCACATTTTTCACAACTCTTTTTATTTCGGTGATTGATCGACAAACAAAAGAGTTGGATTGCTAGTACCTTGAAGAGTCCTATCAACATCTTTAACAGAACATATCACTAATTGATACTCGTAATATTTTGGGTGAGTAATATATATTTGGGTTTTTTTTTTATATATAATTTTGGTTTACATAATAAGAAGAGGAAGGGTATTTTAGGGATGTTAAATAGGTATATTTATTTAGGTTATTATTTTATGCTGCGTAGGCGGTTTTTTGCTGCGTTTAGCGTCACTCATTAAAAACATCACGAACAGCTAAACCAAAATAATTTGATAAAAAACTCCTACTCTTCAACGCACTAATTAATCGTAACGAATCAGACTCCAAAATAATTTCTTCCACACCTTGTTGCCAAGATATTTGGAGTCCAAACTCCGCCGCTCTCGCCTCCACCACATCCGGTTCCCACTTCGCTCTCACCTGCTTACACCCCACACTAGTGACATTCCCCTGATCATCCCTCACGACCACGCCCAAGCCCAAACCCGCTGCCCCAAGCACAGCGCCATCTGTATTAATCTTCACCACCCTCATATCAGGTGGTATCCACTTCTCCCCACCACAGCCACTATCAGCGCTCCCTCTCCGTCTCGCCCCCAACTCATTAGCCTCACTATACGCATCAAAATAACTGCGCGTTTGAGCTACCACCCGGCTTGCCTCGGCCTCCCCCCCACCATGGACCTCTTCGTTTCTCGCAAACCAGATCGACCACGCCACCATTAAGTATAGCAACCCCTGTTTGCCCCCATTATCACCGCGCCACCTCTCAACTAATTTTCTCCTCGTCCTACACTCATCCCACTCCTCAGTATCTACTCCAAACTTCGCCCACACCTCACTCGCTTTCGGGCACGAAACTAGAGCATGTGCCTCACTCTCCACTGCCAATTGACATCGTGGACACATCATGTCTGCTCCCTCAATACGGCGCTGGAGATTTAGCCGTGTAGGAAGTGCCCCCCTACACACCCGCCATGCAAAGACTCGTAGTTTCGGCGGCACAACCATCTTCCAAAACCCCTTCCACCAGTCGTCTCTATCCCTCCCCCCCACCCTCACCTCCTTTCGCGTTACAGAGCATGTATCTCGCAAAATGGTAGCCAGTTTTCACACTATACTCCCCATCCTTGCTAAAATGCCAAATGAGTCTATCGCCTCCCCCATTCGTCGCCAACGGTATATTCAAGAATTCGTCAGCCTCAAAATCGAGCAAACAACTACGCCCCTCACTCTCCCTCCACACCCGCAGATCACCATCTATCCAGTCGGCTACCCTCATATCCCCACCCTTCCCCCTCGGTGACACCAGTGTAAAAGTAGGCTCCCGCATCGTCCATCTATCTTCCCAAACACGTATCGACCTGCCATCCCCAATCAGCCATCTACAACCCTCCTGCAACATACCCTTGACTCCCCATATACTCCGTCATGCAAAGCTAGGACAATTGCCAAGCCTTGCAACCATAAAAGAACAATCCGGAAAATAGCGAGCCTTTAGTAAAGTACTTACTAGAGACTCGGGGTTGTTCAGAATCTGCCATGCCTGCTTCATCAGCATCGCATCATTGAACGCCTCAATATGCCTAAACCCCATCCCGCCCTCTTCTTTAACAACACACATCTTCTCCCAAGACACCCAGTGTATCTTCCTCTCGCCTTCACGAATACCCCACCAAAACCAAGCCATCAACGAGTTTAGTTCACCACGAAGACTACTAAGAAGCATAAACAATCCCATATGATATGTAGGAATCGCCTGGGTCACAACCTTGATTAGGATTTCTCTACTCGCAAATGAAAGCAAGCTCCTTTTCCATCCCTGTAACTTCTTCCAAACCCTTGATCTAATGATACTAAAAGCCGCTCGTCGATTTCGCCCCACCGCTCCGGGTAACCCAAGATATCGCTGGTGCGACTCAACCACTCGCGCCTCCAATAATCCCGCCAGCCTATGCCTCTCGCTCTCCCCTACGTTAGCACTAAAAGACACATCTGACTTTTGGAGATTCACCTTCTGTCCCGACGCCGCCTCATACACCCCGATCACCTCTCTAATGGCCATCACATCCACCTCTCTAGCCCGACTAAAGATTATACTATCATCAGCAAAAAGGAGATGTGAAACTACCGGCACTCTTCTACAAATCTGCACCCCATACAACGCCCTCCTCCCAATCGCTTTCTCAATTAGCCCCGATAATGCCTCCGCACAAATGATGAAAAGGTATGGTGATATCGGATCACCTTGTCGTAGACCCCTTCCCGGACCAAAATAATCTGTTGGCTCGCCATTTATTAGTACTGCAGACTGTACCATTGATAAATATCGCATTATCACACTTCTCCATTTCGCACAAAACCCCATCTTCTCCATAATCGCTCGTAGAAACCCCCATTCCACTCTATCGTACGCCTTGCTCATGTCGAGTTTGTACCCCAAATAGCCAACGTTGCCCTGGTGATGCGTTTTCATGTAGTGAAATATTTCAAACGCAATTAGAGCATTATCTGTTATGAGTCTCCCCAGTGTGAATGCGCTCTGCGACTTCGCAATCAAAACTGGTAAGAACACCTTCAGCCGATTTCCCAACACTTTCGATACCAATTTGTATAATACATTGCACAAACTTATCGGCCTAAACTCCGACATCCTCTCCGACTTATTGACCTTCGGAATCAGAACGATATTTGTCATATTTACTTGCGACATATTACATTCCCCTTCGATTAATGTCGAAACATACCTCACTACATCAGCCCCCACAATACCCCAATGTTTTTGGAAAAAAATTAGCATTGAAACCGTCAGGGCCAGGAGCTTTCCCGGGATGCATCTGGTGGAGAGCCTCCCACTCTTCATTTCCCATCACAGCCATCGTAAGACTCTCATTCATCTCCGTTGTCACTCGCCTTTCCACCCCCACTAACGCCTCTTCTACCCCTCTGATCTCGGTAGCTGAAAATAACTCGCTGAAATATGAAACCACTGCTGCACCCACCTCAGCATCGCCTTCTGCCCATACACCGTCCTCCACTTCCAGCTTCGCAATGACCTTCTTCCTTCTTCGCAAATTCGCCTTCATATGGAAAAACTTCGTATTCTTATCTCCGCCAATGTAATTTTGCAACTCTTGATCTCTACCTCCAGTATATTTCTTCCCTCATCAGCAACTCATCAACCTTCTCACACAGCCCTTTCCGCTCATTAACAACCCCCTCCGTTGGTGCACATTTGTTGAGAAAATTTATGCGTTTCTGTGCTTCCTCAATCTGCTTTCCAAACCCCCTGAACTCCTCCCGTGACCACTTCCAAAGCTCCTCACTTACCCCTTTGATTTTAACAAGAACATCAGCAACATCCACCAGCTCCATACCCCTATTCCACGCGTATTCTACCACCCGTTCGCACTCCGGAGAAGTAACCCACATGTCCTCAAAACGAAATCTCCTCTTGTTTTTCCTACACTCTCCAACGTACACCTTCAGCAACAAAGGACAATGGTCTGAACGGTCACGCTCCAAGTGATGCACGATCACGTGCGGGTACTTTTCAATCCATTCAATTGTTGTCGTAGCTCTGTCCAACCTCTCGAACACATGATCAAGTTCAGCTTGTTTATTCCACCAAGTAAAAGGATCACCAACGAACCCCAAATCCTTTAGCTCGCACTCATCCAACGCCTCTCGGAATTCAGCTATCTCCCTAGGGTCTCTAGGAAGACCTCCCTTGTCCTCCTCGTCAAAAAGAATTTGATTATAGTCACCCACCACCATCCACGGTAAATTTGACACCGAACGAATGTCACGCATCAGAGCCCACGTTCTCACCTTCTCCTCCCTCCTTGGCCACCCGTAAAGAGCTGTCAACCGCCACTTCTCCTCCGAGAACATCCCCTTTATCTCCACATCCAAGTGATGAGATGTAGATGATAAGAAGCTTATATCTATCCCATCTCTCCATAACGCCGCAATCCCGCCACTTCTACCCGTTGAATCAGCAAACAAACCATCATAGTCACCTAAACGAGCCATAACAGCCCTCATCTCAGTCCCACTCAGCTTCGTCTCTACCAACACTACCACCTTCGGATTCTCCCTTTTCAACAACTTTTTAAGACTAGCAACTGCCGGGGAGTTGCCCAAACCCCGATAGTCGTAACATAAAAGACTCATTGGGACCGGCGGGGTTGCCCTTGAGCAACCTCCGCCGATATATCATTAGTTGTGTTCTCATGTGCCTGCCTCGAACTCTTTCCTGACCCCCCACCAATCGACTTGCTAAATTTTCTCTTCAACAACTCACTCATACGATCAACCTCCACTTCCGCGTCCACCTGCATCTCCTTATGTAACACCCCGTATTTTTGAGATGTTTATTTATGGAAGTTTATAAAGAATAATCATTTTGAGGGTGTTTAATTCTATTTTGGGAAATTAGAGTTTACCTTCCTAATTTAGCTAATCTCCTAATTGGGTAGCCCAATTACTTATTTACCGTAAACCGTCTTACCTAAACCCGTCTTTTAAACTCCCACCATAAACTATAAATACAAACCAAACCCGAACCCTATTCCTCACATTACCCGTCGCCCAAGAGAGAAGAGAGCCGCGGGAAGAGAAGAGAAGGAGAAGAAGAAGACGCGCGCGCCCGAGGACCGCCGCCGCGCCTTCGCCGCCGCCAGCCGCCCTAGCCCGTTTTCCGAGCCCTTTTGTCCTTTTCTCTTAGTTTTGCAATCAAGAGTTGTAAGTTTCTAAGCCTTAGTGTGATTTTCAGATTAGGGCATTGTTATTATTCATGTTAATTGAAGTCAAGACATGAATTAGATGATGATTAATTGTTGTTGGGTTTATGATTGAGTTTGATTATATTTTGAATGCATGAAGAGTTGAGTTTATGATTAGGGTTCATATGATTGAAGTTTATAATGAGTTAATCATGATTTTATGAATGGAATTGAGTAGTAATTAAGGGGATTGATTATTATGACTTGTTGATCATGCTTTTATAATTTGAGGATGTTCTAGGATGTTTTAAGAGTGGAAATTATACTCTGTCCAGATCTGATTTTACCTAGAATTGAGTGTTATTATGATGGTTTTGATGGTTTGATGATGGGATTATGTTGTTATTGTGATTGGGTAAGTGCTGTGCGAATTTGGTGATAATTGGAGATCGTTTGGATGGTCTTTTGATGTCTTTTGTGTTGTTGGAAGTATTGTTTGGTAATTTAATATTGTTGATGATTTCTAGGTTCTGTGTTCGAGGAAGTACCCTTCTAAGTCTTGTGTTGATTTGTGGTTTGCTAGAAAGGGTAAGAACATTGGTTACAATTCCAACCACAAAGACCAATTCTCTAAACTATTCTCCCTTGAACTAATCTTGTTTTTGATGATCTTCTATTCACTAATTATTCATACCGTTATTTTTTATTCCTATATCGACCTTTGTATGATCTAACCATGCAGCTAAAACCCCTTGTTTACCTTCCCAGCCCTTCGGCTTCCGTGTGACAGCTCGGCCTCTCGGCCGGCTCGGCCTTTCTCGGCCGAGTGTGCTTGTTGCCTTCTTCTTTTGCTTCGATATTGTTATCTCATGATTCTAATGCTTGTGTTGTGAATTATAAATATGTTTAGAAGATGATATCGAAAGATAATGATTATGACTAATGATTAATGATTATGATTATTGATGATGTCGACTTTTACCACCTAGAGTAAGGTGTCTCGACGTAGATCGGTCACCTGTGTACCTTCTTTATGAGGGGAGTCTTTGGTCGGTTCGCTACCGGCTTCCTATTTGGCTTCCTCCTAGGGGTACGCATCCTACTGGATCCCTAGAGAGGAGTGTGCACACTCTGAGTCATTAGGGGTTGTTTATGGTACTCTAGCTCGCTTTGGTTCGAGATTGTGGTGGCTGTGGGGTAGGAACCTGGCCTTAATGAATGCAAGTATATATATTGTGATTGTTGAACTCTTATCGTTGTGATGATTAAAGTTAATGATGTAACGGTAGCTTGTTATTTGTTAGCTACGCGCCTGAGGCGCGTATCTTCTGTCTTTCTATTCTTTTGTTATTCTTACTCAGCCTGTATGCTGACGTTCTTTATTCTGGTTCGTTCCCTACCTTATTTCTGGGGCCTACGTCATTCTCGATGGCGTAGTTGACAGGTTTTGTTGATGATGTGGATGCTTGGTTGAAAAGTCGTCTGCATGATGGGAATTTTTATAAACAATATTTATTTTATATTCGAGTTTGATTATGTAATTTAAGACTAGCTTGAGAATAGTAGTTCGACATTTGTTTAAAACTTCCGCTGTTTCATTTTAATTAAGTGTTGTAATCGAATAAATAGCCTTGCAATTGACTTGGTAGTCAATTGCGGCGTGACAATTCTAAATTTACTGCAATTATATTTGAGTCAAAATTTAGGGTTGTTACACCTTACCATTCCCTCCCTCCTCCCCATCAGCCATGCTGCTACTACTCTCCCTCTCCCCTTCCCTGGTAAATTTCAGTTTAACCCTCACAGCATCTTTCTCCCCCCCCCCCCCTTCAGAGCCTTAAATAACCTCTCCTCTGCCTTCCCCCCTCTGTTTCTGTGCGCCTAAATTTCATGGGTGAAGCTTTCATCCAATTCCCATATTGGAAATCCTCTTCAGTTACACTATCATCTACCAAATTACAATCCGCTACCACATGACCAATACGGCAAGCAAATATCAGGCAACTTAACGTATTATAGCACAAACCATTTAGCCTTACATCCCAGTTTGAGATTAATTCCCCTCCTAAGCGGCTTCGACAAATCAATTTCCACTTTGAACTTAATCGATCTTGACAGACGTGAGTGATCAGAATCATCAAATTCTACGAACAAACCCATATTCTTCGCAATCACCTGCGCCACCTTCTCCGTTCTCATCAGCAATGGAAGATCATAACACTTGACCCAGACAACAGCCTTATCGAAGGTGAAATCATCCGGACCTTCGTCTCCCTTCACATCCCGAAGAACCAGAAGATGACCGTCAAACGACCATGGGCCTTCATTTAGTATTCTCAACTTCTCCGTCATCGAGAAGAACTGGATCGTATAGATGTTTTCGACCCACTCTTCAATCACCACCCCACCCGTTGGTCTCCAAACCTTCTTCATCGCGTTCATAAAAGAATCCGATCGATAGCTGCTGGTCGTGAACAACTTTCCCACTACACATAGCGATGCATGCTTGATCATCGCCTCATCAATCAAACCGTCGCAATCAATCACCACCTCTTCATCCTCCGTTAGCCTCAATTTCTCACATCGCCCCGCCAATTTTTCCGCCATCTCGCACCTTCACTCTTGAATAGAAATCTCTTTTTTCGATTGGAATCGCTCGGAACAAGTCTCACCACGCAAATCCCCACAAAAATTTGAAATTTTTGGGGTCGAAAAGCCTAACCAAAGAGTCTAGGGTTTGTCGCCTTAGACGCCCTGGGAGTCGGGGTTTTTTACTTTTTTTTTTTTAATTTATTTTGCAAAGACTATGTTTATTGGTGATATAGATCAACTAAATCGCTCTCCAACCAGAAAATAAAACGTTGCAAAGAATTTTTGGTTTGAGTTAGATCATGATACTGCATCTCCGAGAGATACTAGCTCCGTTCTTATTATCTTTTGTTGCCTCTCTTTCCCCAGTGGGAACTTATCCTCCGTATAGTCTAACTCAAAAAGCTGACCAATAAACTTGGTCTAAGATTGAACTCGGACAATACAAACTAGAGAATCATATATATAGGATCTTGTTCCTATAGGAAATAGTCTTAGGTAAGAAATAAGAAGTTATTTCATCCATCCATCCTACCTAAATCTAATGGTTCATATTAATTATTAAAACAAAAGAAAATATCTAACCCAAACTAATATCAGACTTCAAAAAAAAAAACCAATATCACCCACATCTTTCTCTCTCCTCTCTTTCCCCCTTCCTTCTCTCTCCACGGCCTACCCCCTGCCACCACGCAACCGCCACCGTCACACTCCGACCACCAACATCTTCGACGGCCATCGACGGCCATCATCGATCATCACATCGCCGCTAACTCCGCCTTCTCTCTCCATCTTCTCGGTCACGTTTTTCTCATATTTTGCCGTAGCAGCTTATTTCCGTCGCCGATATTCACCACTAGCAGTCTCTTGCCACCTTCGCGCATCAATCATCGCCGCCGTAGAGTGAAATGAAGGTATGAGGTTAGAAGATCGCGCATCTATTTTTCTTTTTGGAGGTGGTTAGAAGAGAGATTGGACGGTGATGTTTGGTTGTTTGACGGCTGGTATGGTATCCTGCCATCGTGGTGGTTCAGAAGGTGGTGAAGGCGGTGCTAGGGCGCCGAAAATGGAGGATTTCGAGGAGAGAGAAACGCGCGAGGGAGTAGAAATCGGGGATGGTGAGGCGGTGGAGATGTCGTTGGGGAGGGCGCTTATGACCGCCGGACGAGGGAGGTGGTTATGGTGGCCTTGGGGGTTGTTTCGGTGGTGGTCAGAGGCGGTCGTGGTGGCGTCTGGTGTTGTTTCGGTGGTGGTTAGGGTTTTGGGGAGTGATTTGAGGAGAGAGAAAACGTATGAGAGAAGGAAAATGGGGGATGAAGAGGCGGTGGATGTGCCGCGGAGGATGGGGCTTCTGCTCGTCGGAGGACGGTGAACACGGTGGTGGAGGTGGAGCGGGATGAGGTGGTGGTTGGTGCGATGGTCAGAGGCGGTCGTGGTGGCGGTTGGGGTTGTTTCTGTGGTGGTAGGGATTGGGGAGGGGGAAGGGAGGAGGAGAGAGAAAATTAGTGAATTTTATTACTAAATAAATGCATTTTTATCTTAATTCAAGTGCATTTTATTTAAAATGCATTTTATCTTAATTCATGTGCATTTTATTCAAAATGCATTTTATTTCATTTACAAGTGCATTTTATTATTATTGAAAATCGACCAAATGCATTTTGTTATATTGAAAGTGCAATTATAAAAATCTAAGTGTATTTTGTTAATAATAAAATGACTAAGTGCATTTTTGTTAAAATTTGAAGTGCGTCTTTTTATATATTTAATTGAAAGTGTATTTTGTTGGATTGAAAGTGCATTTTATAAGAATATAACGACAAAGTGCATTTTGTTTAATTAGAAGTGTTTTTTGTTAAATTAAAAGTGCATTTTATAAAATCATTAGAAGTACATTTTGCATTTTTAATGAAAGTGCGTTTTTCTGAGTCAAAATGCATTTTTCTGAGTCAAAGTGCACTTCCCCGGGTCAAAGTGCACTTTGCCGAGTCAAAGTGCACTTCCCTGAGTCAAAGTGCACTTTGCGTTTTTCTGAGTCAAAATGCGTTTTTATGAGTCAAAGTGCACTTCCCCGGGTCAAAGTGCACTTTGCCGAGTCAAAGTGCACTTCCCCCGAGTCAAAGTGCACTTCCCCCGAGTCAAAGTGCACTTTACCGAGTCAAAGTGCATTTTGTTAATTTAGAAGTGCATTTTGTAAGAATAAGTGCATTTTGTTAATTTAGAAGTTCATTATTTAAGAAAAGTGTATTTTGTTAAATTTAAATTGCATTTGATAAGAAAAATGCATGTTGTTAAATTAGAAATGCATTTTATAAGAATAAGTGCATTGTTTAAAAGTAGAAGTGGATTTTGTAACAATAAATATTTTTGTAATTAAAATTGCATTTTATAATAATATAAGTGACTTTTGTTGAATTAAAAACGCAATTTATAAGAATAATGCCTTTTGTTTACATGTGTTATTGGTTTTGTAAGTTTCAATCTCAGATATTGATGTAGAATATTAGTACTTCTTACCTTCCTACGACATATAACTTCCTACCGGAACAGGCCCCCATATATATATATAAAGTTGGATGGAAACCGTGTGGGCGCGACACGTCATCCTCCACCTCACGCGTCACGTAGGTGACAGGCAAACGTGCATGTCACACATGCGAATCCACCTCATCAGCCACATAAACAAATCCACCGCAAAAATGAGATTGCAAAGACTTGAACCCGCGACCTCCATGTGAAATTGTAACACATAAACCACTATGCCAAATGCTTTTGTTGATGCTTTAATTAACACAATTATATATAAAGGGCATTAATGTTGTGGTTATAAATACAAATATATGAAAATCAAAATAATTTAGGGGTGATTGATAAATAGCGGTATATGATATCGTTCAAGATTGTGGTGAAAATAAATATTGAAATAATAATATTGTGCGGCTTGGTATTATGCGGTTTGAAGAATGCCGAAGACGTTGATGACTAATATTGTAAATTCTCTATTATACTATTTTACGAATAAAATCAAACATGCTAATCAATGAAGACCGTGCGTAGCACGGTGTAAAGACTAGTGAGACTTAAAACGTAACAAGAAAAGCATGTGAAATCGTATAGTATCTTTGCCTTACAAATTTATTTTTTCCTATAAAAAAAAAAGCACATCAACTTAACTAACTGCGCGTACCACTTTCACACCTCAACTAATTAGACTATCGTCGTTTTCTCGATTTTCCACGCTCCTTATAAATACTCCTCAATATCTTTTGTTAAGAAAATTCACCCCATTTGAGAAAGTTATTAATATCACTAAAAATATATAGAAAATTTTGTCCAAAGAATCAAATGAGATGAGACAAAGTACTTATTAAAATCAAAACAAATTTTTTTAATTTTTTTTCTTCTCAAACCCTTGAAATGAAAATGTAGAGGGCATGTGGCAAAAGCAAAAGAATAAGGTGTGTAGCGTCTATTTAAAGCCCAAACCCAATAGCTTCACCATCACACCATAAACCCTAAAATTGTCTCTACACATTCTCCTCTCCACCCTACCGCACCGCACACCCTCCCTCTCTTCTCACTTCATTTCACCTGGTAACTCTCTCTCTCTCTCTTTCTCTCTCCTCCTCCTCTTAAACCCTAATTTCATACCAATCCTCCTTTTGTCGGCGCCCTTGATTTCGATTAATTTCTTTCATTTTTTCGTATCAAAGTTTTAATCTTTTTGTTGTTTTGGTTTCTGGGTAATTTGCAGATTTTAAAGTTATTGTCTTTTGTGTTAATTTATTCGGAGAAATTAAGATGTCGGACGATGAAAGAGAGGAGAGAGAGTTGGATCTTAGCTCTTCTGAAGTTGTCACCAAATATAAGAACGCTGCTGAAATTCTCAACAGTACGTTTTTATTTTTTTTATTTGTTGCGTCTTCTTTACGTTTTATTCTTGAATGTGTTGATTTTGTTTTGTTTCTTATTATTGTTTTTTGTTTTGATTTGGGTTTTGCAGAGGCTTTGAATGCGGTTGTAGCAGAATGCAAGCCCAAAGCTAAGATTGTTGACCTTTGTGATAAGGGAGATGGTCTCATTACAGAGTAAGTTATTTGATTTTATCTGGGTTTTATGTTAAAATGTTGTAAATATTTTTGTTGAATATGTTTGATATTATTATTGTCATGATATGTTGTTTATGATGAAGTGTATGTTTTACGTTTCGTTTTATACTGTATGATGTAAAAATGGTAGCAATGGTGTAATGCTAGGTGATTTTGGTATTAAAGCAATGTTCTTTTTTAGTCTGTGTTTTTATGTTACGAATCTTCGGGGTTGTGTTGTTTGCTTGTCGTAGAAGGGTAAATGTTACTTGGGGTTGTAGTTTTGGTGGAGCGGTGTGTGACTTGGTGCTCTGTTGAAAGGTTCATGTTTTGGATATAGTATTCGAGGGCTTTTGTCAAAGGTTCATGTTTTGGGTATAGTATTCGAAGGCTTTTGTCAAAGGTTCATGTTTTGGGTATAGTATTCGAGGGTTTTGATCAGACGTGGTTGTCACTCGTAACACAACAGCAACGTTGCATTTTTGTAGTTCAAACGCGCTCCCCTATTACCGTATGTACAACCTTATCTCGTGTCTCATAGTGAAGCTTTTTCGTGAAGTGTGTTCAATTGTTTTTTTGGCGAAATGAGGACTTGAATGTTTGGGTTTTGTAGTAATGTTCATATGGTCTATCAAAGTGTATTAATAAGCAGCTAGATGTTTTTATGCAGTAGTGGTCTGTGGTTGCTACCTCACGTGACAAATAGGAGTCCTTCTAACAAGTAGTGTTTATATAGGCTTACTGGGAACATTTTCAAGAATGCGAAGAAGAAGATTGAGAAGGGTATTGCTTTCCCAACCTGCATCTCTGTCAATAATGTAGTTGGTCATTATTCACCACTTGCTAGTGATGAATCGGTGCTGGAAGAAGGTGACGTTGTGAAAGTGTAAGTTGGTTTGAGATCTTTTACAATTTACTGCTTGTATATTTATTGAGTTTAAACAATTATTATTCTTCATTCAATGAAAATTTTGTTCTTTGCTTTAATATAGGGATATGGGTTGTCATATTGATGGTTTTATAGCGACTGTGGCACACACTCATGTAATTCAAGAAGGCCCAGTTACTGGAAAGAAGGCAGATGTTATTGCAGCAACCAACACTGCTGCTGAAGTTGCTTTGAGGCTTGTGAGGCCTGGAAAGAAGGTAATATAAATCTGCAGTTGATTTAATGAATCTTCTTGATTCTGTTTCTCATATACTTGGCTTGGTGGTGTGGCAATAATGTTTAGATGGGTGTTTTATCAATGCTGTCAAATTAGTTTTTCTCATGGGATGAATGCAATCAGTTTCAGTAGTAAGACATCATTCAATTTGTGTGTAAATGGCAACTTTGCCGAGGTGATCAATCTTGCTTTTCTGATTACCCGCTTTCCTGCTGCCTATATTCTATGGCCGAATAAGACTTATATGTGGATTCACCTGTCAGTGGATACTGCTGCCTTGTGCTGCCTATATGTTATCCAAAATATGGTTTGTAGTATGTTTGTCCTCTGTGTGTATATCGTGCTTCCTTGCTGAGTTTACTGTGATAAGTAAATAGATTTAGCGTGTAATGAACAATTATATTGGCTGTTATTAAGGCAACTTTGCCGAGGTGATCAATTCTTCTATTCTGATTGCCCGCTTTCCTGTTGCCTATATTTTATGGCTATACTTGTGGCTTTCTGTGGACCCACCATTTTCTGTGGATTCTGCTGCCTTATTAGGCCTAGATATATTGAGATAAATGTGATTTGTTGTTACTTAGACTGGTGTTGAGGTCGCAAAACTGCTGCGAGTTCTAGGAATAGTTATTATCTGGTATGTAGAAGGCAACTTTGCCGAGGTAATCAATTCTTTCTATTCTGATTGCCCGCTTTCCTGTTGCCTATATTACATGGCCAGATGTGAGGTTTCTTCAGTGGATCCAACTTTTTTTTTGGATGTAACTGCCTTGTGGGGCCTATATTTATATGTTGAAATCTTTCCACAATTGTAGGAATTTCTTTAGGTTTTGCCCTGTTGTTGGGACGGCAATGCTGTCATGGTTCCTTGTCCTTGTTGATTACAACCTTTTTTACCTTTTACGTAGAGTGGCTTGAAGTTAAGCTTGGATGGTCCTTACTTGTCTTTGTGTGGATTGTAATTTCTTGCTGTGCCTACTGTTGTTTGCTGGTGTAAAAGGCAACTTTGCCAAGGTGATCGATTCTTTGTATTCTGATTGCCCCCTTTCCTGCGGCGTTCTTGGGCCTATATTTGGAGGTGAAAATTGTTTTATAAAAGAGGGTTCTGATCTAGGTTTGGGATTGCAACTTCATCGAGGTTTACTGGTGATCGTAGGTATAGTCATGTTTGGATCTTTTGTGCATGGCAACAACTTTGCCAAGGTGATCAGTTATTTGTACTCTGGATCATCTGCTTTCCTGTTGCCTATATCGTATGGCCTGACACAGCTTTTTATGCATCTGCTCACATTTTATTGGGTACTGCTGCTGTGTAAGGCCTAAATATGATCCTTGTATTGCCAAATTTGATATTCCTGAATTGTGTTTGTTTCCTAAGTTTCTGTGCTTTTGTCCTCAGAAGGTTATTGTTGGACTTTCTGGCTTATATGGCAACAACTTTGCCAAGGTGGTCAGTTATTTGTACTCTGGATCATCTGCTTTCCTGTTGCCTATATTGTATGGCTAGACGCAGCTTTTTTATGCATCTGCTCACATTTTATTGGGTACTGCTGCTGTGTATGGCCTATATATGATCATTGCATTGCCAAATTTGATATTCCTGAATTGTGTTTGCGTGTTTGTTGCCTAATTTTCTGTTGGAAGAGGTTATTCTTGGACTTTCTGGCTTATATGGAGCTGCACGATTTTTTTTTTTCAGTTTCCTGAAGTCTGCATGAATGCTCTACGTGATGATCAAACTATTGGCTATATGGATTACAGTTCAATGAAGCTTTATTGTCATAGTTACACTGATAGAGCATCGTACTGATTTTTTAAGCAATTGATCTCACTTCTATTAGACCTCCTTTATGGGTCTTGGTATAGGCTTAAAATGCTTTGCTTCTTTTTTGTAGTACGATGATGCTCAATTTGTCAAAGGTTTATTTTTGTTTGTTGGCTTGCATGTTTTGCGACTGTGCATTGCCAAGCTGATATGGAACTGTAGGAAACTGTTCACAGTTCTCTCAAGTTGGCCTATAGGTGCTCTATGTGATGATCAAACTAATGGCTATGTGGATTACAATCCAATGAAGCTTTTATTGTCATAGTTACACTGATAGAGCATCATGCATACTTTAATGTTGCCATTTTGAAATTTCTATCAATTTTCTTGAATCGGTCATGTTTTTATGTGAATGCCTAGTGACGTTGATCCTAAAATAACTTTTCTGCTGATGTAAGCAAATGTTTGCAAGTGCTGAGATAATCCTAGGACTGTTGCTCTACATGATGAAGAAACACTTGGCTATGGATTATCATCCAATGAAGCTTTAATGTCATAGTTACACTGATAGAGCACTTCTTAGATCTCATGCTTTCTTATGTATGTGCTTGAAGGACCCGGCAGTATTTGATTGTCTCAAAACATCAGGTGCTACCAAATGTTTCCTTCGTGAAGAAATCCCTTGTTGTGGAATGGGCGTGGGGAGATTGTTTTAGAGATATTTCCTGACTTTAGGATGTTACTTCTCATCCTCTGGTGTATTTTGGCTAATATATTCCCTTGTAATTTGATTGATGATGCTTGTTTTTTTGTGCGTTGATATTGCTTAAGTCGTTGATTACATAAAACTTTTGCTTTCTTTGTTCAAAACTGGGGTGGAGGTATGCCTGATGTGGGCGCTCACTGCAGTACAGTGATATTTTGACCTTCTGTTTATCCTATTTTTTCTTAGAACTAAAAGGAGATGAAAATGTTGATACTTAGTTTATTGTTAGTATCATGTTAATGCTAATTGTTACTTCTTTCGTTCGTTCTTCCATATGTAGAAAGAGCTTATAACATCTGCGTCCTTTCTATTGCAGAACAAAGATGTGACTGATGCCATCCAGAAAGTTGCTGCAGCATACGACTGTAAAATTGTAGAAGGGGTCCTTAGTCACCAGCTTAAACAGTTCGTGATTGACGGTAACAAGGTTGTGCTATCTGTCGCAAGTCCTGAGATGAGAGTTGATGATGCTGAATTTGAAGAGAATGAAGTATATGCTATTGATATACTTGCAAGTACAGGTGAAGGAAAGGTACTACCCTGGTTTCTGTTTGGTCGACCAGTTTTAATAGTCAATCATCTTGGATTTGAATTAACAGTTCGTGTTTATAAATATAGCCTAGAATGTTGGATGAGAAGCAAACAACTATCTACAAAAGAGCAGTGGACAAAAACTATCACTTGAAAATGAAGGCATCAAGGTTTATTTTCAGTGAAATTAACCAGAAATTCCCCATAATGCCATTTACAGCCAGGTAAGTGATGTTTCAAGATGTCTTATAAGCTTGTTTGTTTTGGATAGTTATTAACTGTATAGTATTTTCTGTCTAATAGGGCATTAGATGAAAAGCGTGCCAAGTTTGGTCTGGTGGAATGTGTCAATCACGATCTTTTGCAGCCCTACCCTGTCATGTACGAGAAGCCTGGTAAGCTAGATTCTCTCCGGAACTGAATGACTATTAGTTCTTTTGATTGTTTTAGTTTTTGGAGTAGAAGGTTTCCTGGTAAGGTTAATATCACAGCTGACCTACATATGCTCATTGTGCAGGTGATTTCGTTGCTCATATAAAGTTCACTGTTCTGCTCATGCCAAATGGCTCAGATCGTATCACATCTCACCCTTTGCAAGAACTGCAGCCAACTAAGACAATAGATGACCCCGAAATCAAGGCATGGTTGGCTTTGGGCACTAAGACAAAGAAGAAAGGTGGAGGCAAAAAGAAGAAAGGTTAGTTGATCAATAACTTTTCTTCATATAGTTTGGGGAAACCATCAGTTTACAAAGGAGTTTGCCCCTGATTCTCAAGATGTACTTAAAAGTTAAAACGTTTGATATTCTGTTGTTTCAGCTACGAAGGGCGAGGGCGAGGAGCCAGCAGGTGCATCGGAGCCTATGGACGCCGCAGATGGTTCTCAAGCTTAGAGTTAGAAAATGTCAAAAACATAGCCTCAAATTTTGCGACTTGTCGATCCTCTTTTGTATTTTGCATGTTGATGGGCGAGATTAAAACATGTTTAGAGGTTGATCTTTTAATGTTAACGATACCCCATACTTCCTGTGTAAAGTCCTGGGTTTGTGCCCATGATATGTTTACTGAAATGAATATTGTTGATACACGGCGTTGGGGTTTCTGGTTTGATTGTGTTGTCATGTTAGAAATTTAGAATAATACTCCATAGAGAGATTTGAAGCCTCTACTCTGCAGTCTGCAAGATGGTATCTTCGGCAGACCAACATTATGCAATTTCTATGATCGCTTATGTAGACGGATCTTATCTATGCGCTGGAGTTGTAATAATATCACGATTGGCATTGACATTGATACTCAAATGAAGATTGTGCAGCAATCGCACGATTGTGCATTAAGAACTCTGATCCCGCCCATGAATGTGATTTTCCTTTAGCTTTTGTTCCGGCTGTTAAAAGGCGTACTGCTGTTGTGGTTCCGAGATGATGAAGGCGTGTTGTGGTCCGTAAAGTCGTAAATAACTACTCATCCTTGAATATTATGGTCTTAGCAAATCATTGTAGAACATGCAGTTGACGCCATAATCTCAAATAATCTTGAACGTACGTATTTAGTACGAGTGAATGGTGTAACATTGACAGCCTCGCTGTTGGACATCTGGAGTCTGAACTATGACAAACCGACTTGAACAGCCGCTCTCTGTTACACTATCCGACGACGTGATGCGTAAGATATGCAGCAACACTTTAGCGACGAAATTCGAAATCATATCTTAAAATCTTTATCAAATGCAAGAAGAAACTACTAATCAAAGTTCATCAGTGGTTCTTGAAGATACTTCATGTTTCCAAGAGGATGAAACTGAAGACTCCATCCTTCATCTGTCGTCCTCTCTTTTACCTTTCTTCCTTCTTACGTCTTACTCTTTTATTCCTTTTTGACCTTAGGTTTGAGTAATTCAAACGAAACGTAAACAATCATAAGAAATGGGGGGAGTATTCATTTTCCGGCGCTTTTTTCATTCATTTTACTTATGTTTGTGTATGTGTCTTCCTCTTTTTGACACGCACGGTGAGCAGTGGAGCAAGGTTGTACCGATACGAGGGCGAAAGCAAGGTATGGGAGAAAAGAGGGGATGGATTTGTTGATTTTCTCAAGCACAAGGAGTCTGGCAAAGTAAGGCTGCTCATGCGTAGCTCACCTTCGCGTGGCATCCTCGCCAATCACCCTAGTAACCATCTTTTTTTGCACTCGTTTATCATCTCTTTTTGCACTTGGTGGTTGTAGTTCATCCTATTTAGTGGAGTATTACAAGTTTTTACCATAGGTATTATTCACTCCATTTCTCCCAATCACCATCGGTGTCCAAAAACCTCGAAAATGTGTTGTGGACTACCAAGCCACCGGAGCTGCATGATTAGCATGATATTGTCAGGTTTGGGCCACGTTGGCAAGTCTGCACGGTTTCCAAAGTGGATTCTCTTACTACCCAAAAGGCCTCATACCAATGAGGAGGGTGGGCACTTATAAACCAATAATAAATCTTTCATTGTTTCTTCCATGTGAGTCTTGCGTTGACACCCTAACAATAAAGGAGGGGAATAAGATTCTACGGAAATCTAAGCGCCAATTTAACACCCTTCTCTAATTTCCTTGTTTTCATTCTCAGATTTCTCACTTGCAAAATGAGCTGTCTTACTTACCAAGCGTTTATGTTTGATCAAAGTTATGAAAATCTGAATGTAGTTACGCCCACAATGAGGTTGGAGGAATATGCCGGGGAAATCAATACGTGTATGTGGAACGCCCCTGATTGCGACCAACATGGAGAGATCAAGAACCAACTCTTTCGCATTGAGTTTGCTTCATCTCAAGGTCAGCCACAGTTATACAATATCAAGAATCTGATATTCATGTGAATTGCTCATTATTAGCTAATTGACGTAAGAAAGTTTCATGTTTAACCGTCGAGTAAATAATCAATAAAATTCTCATGAAGTTGAATTTTGCCAAGAACTTGCCCAGGATTGCATTTTATATTTTTGGTTTTGGTATAATTGAGTTTTGTGCAGACTGGGAAGCTTTCATCAGAAGATTTAAAGATGTGACAGAAACGCAAAGCAAGAAGGAAGAAAACGAAGACACGGACATCTCCCCAGGATTCCTGGAGAAAATACTTGTTCGAGAAGCAAAATAAATCAGGCCAACTGAGCAAATGTTACAAAGTGAAAGGATCAACCCCGGAACAATGGGAGATCAAGGACACGAGATGAGAAAGCTTGCACTTGGTCAATAACAAGCTCTGTCTTTGTAATTTGAACAAGTCCGGTTAGATGGACTATTTGGGTTTCTGCAAATCAACTCACATTTTCAAAATCTTTGGTTCATCACATAACCTTTCTTATCATCAAGCTAAAGGGTGGATTGTAAATTTGTAAGTGCCGCCTGGCTTTTACCAATAAATTTTCCTCCTCCCCCATCGACCTATCTTTGAAACTGAGTGGAAAGCATATGTGAAAATGAGAGACTTCCTCAAAAAAAAAAAAAAAAAAAAAAAAAAAAGTCATGCTAAGCTTGTCATACGAAAATCGCCAAAACTGTTTCGTGATAACCATTGTTAACAATGCGTGCATTTGCTCATAGAGATGGTACAATATGATACGATCTATCCATCAACTCATGTTAACAATGCGTGCATTTCCTCATAGAGATGGTACAATATGATATGATCTATCCATCAGCATTTGAGTTGATACTTACCACGACTGAGGTGAAGAAGCCAAAAATTAAGAAAAACCCCCCGTTGGAGCTTACAGAGCTAGTGACCACTTCTAACCCCTCTATGCCCCTAAGACGAACCACCGAAAACCGGACAAAAGGCAAATAGAGCACAACACAACCCAAGAATAAACAACACAGAAGACCCCCCCGGGGGAGTGTTACAAAATTTTGATCTCCCATATTGTTAGTTGAGATCTTCAACAATGTACACGTAGGAAAAAAGGCAGTAATACTGCATCTCCTTGTTGAGACCTTTGTAGGAATGGTGCCTGTGAAAATTGTATAGTTCTGCGTGGGGGTTAGGATACATACAAAGACATGCTCAATGTCTATGTACAGAGTGGTTCCTATTTGCCAGTCAGGTAAGTCCGAGAGGCCGATAGATTTGCTTAAATGCAGTAGGCAAAACGACGTTAATTATAGAGAGGACACCCAACCAAAAAATATGGAAAGAATGGTAAAGAATATGGGACACCGACACGCTGGGGATCACATTGTTCGCCATCAGATCTTCATTCAGCTGTAAACAGTAAAGGCAAAATATCAGGCATCAGAGAGAACATTTCCTAGTCCCCAAACTCATTAGCTTCCCCCCACCCCTTCCTTGCAGAGTTGAAGTACAACTTGTTTAGATTAAAATTGACATAAATTAAAGAGAACATGATGTCTGATTTTACGAGTGTGCAAATTAGATGATTAGTTGGCATTACTTATGCAGAGGAAAACATAAAATGAGAACTTACACGAAACAAATGCGACTTAGAATGCAACCGTGATTCCCCGGGCCCGGGACTATCAAAAATTGGAGTATGAGAACACAAGACAACAGGCGACAGGACAGCTGCTCTTTGTTACGACATCTTCAATGCTTGCTTCATTTGTGCAAGTGCTGAAGGATGTATCCTACCTATTGCAGCATTAAAGGATTCTCCATGAAGGGAAGCACACGTTTGAAGGTTCTCCCTCACAGCATTCTCTAGTGACATTCGATTTATAAGATCTGAGGATTTGATCTACCATGAAATATGCAGATGCGTCAGCATAGTCACAAAATTGTTCTCCTACATACCTAACATCCTTTATAAAATTAAACATCTTGGTTGCTCACCTGCCTCTTCTTGAACTCTTTACTTGGAAGAGATCCTTCAATTTGAGGCCTGATGGAATCACCACTGAATAAGGGAGACACATATAATAGAAGGGTGATGGGGCAAACAAGGTCAGTTGTTAACAGGCCAGCCACCTGAATTCGGAAAAGCACGAAGAGGTTATAATTTTGTACCTGGACTCTCCTTCTGATAAGTCATCATTACTTCCCATTATCACACTTGTACACACACTGGATATACGAAACCATAATCTGAATCAGATGCATACAATAATCTATGAAATAAAATTCACAAATTCAATTTTATAATTATAATACCTTAATATCTGGTCAAGTTTATCAAGAACTTGAGGCAACCGTAAGGACAGGATGATAGAAAGCGCCAGACCTATAGTCTTTCTCTGGACTGAAGTCATATTATCAACCTGTATCAAAATGAAATTCCAACTGAGCAAACATATGATGACTGGCTTCACAGTTTCTACCACAATAGTGATGAACAAATCTCATTGTTCCAAGAGTTAATGCTAATCAATTGAAGGTGCTCATAGCCCCCAACACAGCCCCAGACAGAAGTTGGACTGGATATGTGAAACCTCAATTATACTGAACCCAAAGTACAAAAATAGATTACACTCAGATGAGTGAGCCACTTTCTCAATCTAAATTCTAAATTGAAAATCAGCCTCTGATACAAGCCACTTCCTCAGATATTGCAATGCAATTAGGTATGGTGTCACAGACTTTCGATGCCAAACTGTTTTTTTACCATATATTTCCTCCAGTGTTGAAAAAAGACAAATTGTGCCACCTATGTTAGGCTGAAAGGGACTGTGTTTGTAAGATGCATAACATAGGATATGGGTGCCATCACTTGGTGTTATTTTGTAGTTCAAAGTCACCATTGGGGTATTTTAATCGGTTTTTAATATTAAAAAGATAAAAACTCCCTCCAGCTCCAGTTTATCTCTCGGAAGTTAGGCAATACAACCTCCACAGCACAACAACAAATACAGAAAAAATAAACAAATGCACACGAAATCGTCTCGAATAGCTCACAGTTTACTGACCTTCTCCAACCATATATCAACAAGACAAAGAAGAATATTTTCTTCAACAGGGAAACCAGCACCTTGGAGTAATAACCGAAGTGTAGGGTCTGAAGTTAACTGAGCAAGGTAATTGGTATTTGTCACCAAAATTCTTGCTAAAATTGCAGCTGCGGATGATTTTACAGCTGTTTTAGAAGGTTCGCGATCATCTCCTCCACACAGACAGACAACAATCAATTTCTGGAAAAAAAAAGGTGAAAATCAGTAGCAATAACAGTGGCATATTAGAAGAGAACTCAGTTTTTTTTTTTTTTTTTGACAACGTTGAAGAGTTTTTAGTTGTTATAAGAAGAAAATGTAACAACCTGAAGAGTACTGCTGATAAGAGGAGGTACTTCCATGGGGTAACACTGCAGCGTAACGAGTATTAACTCTCAGAGATAAAAAGAAACACCAACAGAGTTCATTGCAATATAATAATCTTGGTGCTTATCAACACGGTATGCATCAAAGAAGAACATAAAAGCATCTTTACAGAAGCCAATTTACGAAAACAAATCACGCATGAAGTTTTGTGCAATATCATGTTATGATATACTTCCTTCAACCACTTTTAAACTAGCTACTTTCCTTATTTGGCTGACCACACTTCTACTTCCTACTTGAATCTTTCTTTTCCTGGCTGTCTTTTACTGTTGTTTTTTAGAGTGGCCACAGTACCACAGAGAAAGATGCTAGTAAAACCATCCCAGCTTAAGGGTTTTAAGTACATTTTCAGCGATGAACCTTGAAACTCACCCAAGAATGATCTTCCCCAACCTACATTATAGTCAGACTACTTAGCTTTCTAAGCTAAAAGGCTCACTAGCAACAATAAAAGGATCAATTGCCATGAAAGATCCCTATATTAATTTTGGCTTGGTGTATAACAAAAGTGACATTCTTAAAAGTTCATAAGTCTGAAGAGTATGCTGGTTCTGACCATATGCATAGATTAGACTGCCTTTTACGAGAGTTTATGGAGAAGATGAAGCAAGGGAACTCTTTAAATGTATGACAACTGGATGTTAATTGCAGAAGAAAAAGCTCATACTGACGAGCAGAATATGAATATGCATGATTGTGTACTCTTCATTCCCAATTGACAAAATACTTAACGCAGCAATGAAATGTCAAAACTACAAAATGCTTACCAGTTTCCTACATGTATTTATTGAAACATTATTGACTCGTGACGACTATGTAAGATTGAGTGACTTGTACCTGCACTAGAATATCGATGACCGGAAGGACCGAGAGAAACCCTCTATCATTCACATTTCCAACTATCATATCCAGGAGCTTAGCTACACTAGAAGCATGCCGATTCAAGAACTCAGTTCCACCCAAGACTATGTAGTCCTCGACAATTTCAACAGCAACCTGCATGAGAAGTGATGAGAAATGGCAACACATTGACATTGTATATCCCACAGAGATTAATACGGCCATCAGTTACAACTATTTATACAATGAGAATAAATCAAAGAAAGCTAGGAAGCAGGAACGCCAAGAAAATCTAACCGTCAAGTGATCGAAACTTCTTTCAATGATATCTACAAGACTTGGGAAGAAATCTAATAGCTGTGGAACCATTGATGGTGCATAAGTAAGGGTAGCCTCCCACAACTGCAAGATTCGTCCGCATCATGAGACTTCCATGTAGATTCAAAAAGACACCGATTAAAAAGAGAAAAGTGTGTGAAAAACCTCACCAGCATGCTGTCCTCCAGAAGGTTAAGCTCATCTGGCCCATTCACATCTATTCCTCTTTGCAGAATGGGGAGTAATATGGTGTAGCAAATTGGTGACTGATAACCCAGAGCCATTACAAAGTTTCTGAGTGCAAAAAGAAGCTGTATCTGCAGAAGACTTTCTCCAGCAGACTCTTCCCAGACCTAGAGAAAAGAAAACAGTTATAAGGTTGACTCAATTTCACCCCAGAAAAGCAATAGGAAAAAAACAAAGGAAAAATGAGACAACAAAGGAAAGCCTATACTCCGTGCCCCACAAATTTAAAAAGCAAAAAGCGGTTCTAGTCGCCTTGGACATTCGAATTCAAGAACATCTTCAGAGTGGTTTGGGGAAACTCTTTCGACAAATTGGACAATTTTGTTTTCGTAAAACAGAGATTAGAATCAGATTTATAAGACATGTTATACAAAAATAATGGAAACAGTTATGAATGCAAATAATACACACACAATCTAAAACCATGAGAGCACATATTTCATAAGAGCCGCATTCTTTCATAATAAATTAATAATACTAACGAAGCAGAGCAGGCAAGGATTAAGTCTAGGCAGTACCTTCTGGAAGAATGAGACCAACTTGTCTGCATATGGAATGACCTGACCAATATGGCCAAGTAGGACAGAGATCAAATTTAAGACCTGAACCTGACAGAAGATAAAGAAAAGAAGCAGAGATGAATGAGACATCGTTCTGAAAGCTAGCATAAACTCGGACCAAGAAAAAGCAGACTCGGGACAGTGAAACATACACTAATAATCATCTAGACCATATTACAAACCCATCAAGAATGTGAACGCATAGTAGTTCCTAAAATCATTTACGAAACCTCTGGACACGTATACTCGAAGAACAGCTCTGACATCGAGAAACGACATGGTGTTAAAATAATCTCACCCCGCCCCAACTGCCTTGTTCCCCTCATGCAGGCCCTAAATATCCCAAGAGAAGTTGAAGTAGGAAAACATGATTTGATATGCCTGTTGTGAAACAGCTTTTGCCCTGGTCACTGGTACTCAACACTCGTTTACTCTTGGCTAACTGTTGGGTTTACCTTCAACTATAGGTCAGGTGTTCGAGACTTGGTACCACCACAACTGTTGGGCAGATTCCTCCCTGATAGTGAAGACTGAAGAGGTATCGACCCTAGAATAAAACACACTACAGTAATTGTTAGCAATTTGTGGTGCGAATTGAAGGGAGGTAAGCTGATCCAAGATGTCTGAAGTTAACTATTACTATCTGTTCTCAAGAACCCAGCCTTGACTCTTCACCATCAGGAGTGTTTTAGAATAAGCCGGGTATGTGAAATACATCTCTGACTGATGTTTCCATGATAAACTCCCAAACATCTACCAGAACTGAAATGATTAATACCATCACTTCTAAGTTTTAAGTTTTAAGTGGTCCATAAATCCAACAGGACACACCCAACTTGACTCTCAGCTGTAAAGATCGTATCCATAGAGAGTTACCGTGCAAAGTTAAGAGTCATATCTCCTCAAAGTTACACCGACAAAACATGTATATAACAGGAGAAAGAGACATCTTATTCCTTCTTCGCAGTAACTGGTCATTAGTTTACTCTCTTTTTTTTTTTTTGGACGTGAAGTTTACTCTTACCTAACACCATACCACAAACAACTCGAACCTTGAAAGGAGCCGTGTACTTCCTGACAACTAGGACAGCCGGATAAAGTATGCAAACTAATATGTTTAAGGAAGATTTTACATGAGAAGGAAGCAACAAAGTTTTTTATTCATATCTGACAGATAACAATCTCCAAAAGTTACATTCTCCTACAGCATATACTAAAACCAGCAATTTCAACTCGATGGATGAAGTTTACAAGAAATGAAAGACCACCAAGAACTCTATACTCAAAACTGAAGACACTTGTGGAGAAGATTAGTTATTATATGATACCATATTCGCTCATCTCTGATGCAGCAGAAGATTAGTTATTCTTTTGAATTTGGACTATTATGAACTAAAGTAAAGTGACTAGTACGACCTTTGATTCGGTTTCATGATACACATTTCGTGCTTTTGGTTAGGGTTTACTAGGAAATACCCTCCTTGATGCAAAAATGTTGTGCGGACCCAAAACCCCCCCAACCTTGGAAAGGGAAGTGGAAACTCTTTAAAGCAATAGGTAATAATGTGATAAGACAACCACAATGAGAATTTACCTTAGAGTCGAACTCATTCACTTCCTCAACCAACTTAAAACACAAGTCCCAACATACAGGAAGAAGATCAGTAAAGTCATTCTCAGAGAAGTTGGAGTCTTCAATTAGTAAGCACAACGTTCTACACGCTGCCAACTGAAAGAAGTAAAGCCAAACATCCTTTTAGAGTGATCTCAATTGAAATAAGAAAAAAGAACAAGGAAATCAAACTGGCGCCAAAAGCAACAAATATCAGAGGAGAGATGACTCCATACCCTGACAGCAAGGTCTCTATCCTGGAGCAGCTTGATGCCAGCACAGTAAACAGCTCTCTTGGTGTCATCCTTTATCTGCCAGGAGACAACAAACAATACTAGAATGATGATTAAAGTGTGGGAGTAAATTGATTTACATAGCTTGTAGCACCGATTCGAACAACTGAGTGTAAACTTAATTGTAGAAACTTGCATCATACTAGTGACGTCGCTATACTAAAATAAAGAGATGATACCAATTTAAGAAGCAAAAGATTCCTAATTTTAGTATCGAAAAGGCAGAAAAGAAATCCACTATAGCATCGACAACAACGTAAATATCTCACCCCGTAAATGTGCAAGAGATGCTAGCCCATATCAGATCAAAACTTCAAATTTGTTAATGAGAATAACATGCATTTGAGAGTTTCCGAAGCTAAAACATTCAATGCAGAAACAAGCACCTAGGCGGCTAGGCCCCATCTAGAAAACCAGAATCTGACAGTTCAAAATTAATCACTCAATTACGTTAAGTACTACAATGACTGATGATACCTCAGAAACCCATTGCCCAAGAATTAGTGCAACTTTCCGATGGATGATACGCATGTTGGGATGATCATTTGTCAGTTCCAGCGCTAATGCACCATTAAACCTGAAACGCCAATTACAAGTGAGACATACAAGTACAAAATACTAATAGTGTCATAGGGTTTAGTTGCAAAAAGTGGGCAACCGGCAACATAATGACTACATCAACAGGACATAGACTCTTAAGTATTAGGGAGTACAAAAGGGGACTAGGTTAATAAAGGGCAGCTCGGTGCACATCGGCATCTCCACAAGGCAAGGGTCCGGGAAAGGGTCCCACCACAAGGGTGCATAGGGGGCAAGCCTTCCCTTTTTATTTTTGGACAAGAGGCTGCTCCCAAGACTTGAACCCGTGACCTATCAATCTAAAAGTAACAGCTAAACCGATGCGCCAAGGCTCCCAAAAGGGAACTAGGTTAAAAGATAAAATTCACCACATGTTCAACTGAGCTAAGATGGGAGGGTAATATATGAACTACATCATTGTTGCAGCTACGGCACAGTTTGATTTTGCACGTCTTTTTATTTGGAAAAATTTATGTCATATTATTTTCATTGAACGTGTTGTCTTTCAAGTATAGGCATTACACGGTCAAGGATATGCTTCCTTTATCTGTGAAAACCCCTACTGAAACTCACATAGACCTTTATGCACATGGATCTATCTCAAAAGTATTGGTACCCGTAAGACAGTATAACCAATATGATAAAGCAGTTTAGTACGGTAAAAGATCCCATAGTCAGCTTGGAAAACGACAGGACGCGTCTTGCAGAGCAGTGAGTTTGAGAAGAACTATATGTACAGAGATTTATTCCTAACAAGGGACAATGTTTCAGAAAAGCCAAACAGAAGTAGAGATGATGCATGACCCATTTTGCCACGACCATATTACTTGCATCTCACCAAAGAATGGCAAACATTCAGACCATAGTAAAACAACAATAACGGATCCAATCTCTGAAGATTTCATTAACATTTTCAAACTTAAAAAGTGATTAAAAACGTGCATAGTGTAAAAATGTCTCTCGTGTCACTTATCTCGCACCATAAATAGAACATTTCTGAATTAGAATCCTAGATGATAATTTAATTACCCTTTTATATAGAAAAATTCATTACCTAGTTATCAAAATCGAGCAGCTTTCTTTCTTCAATAATGTATAGACGAAAAAGCAACCATATTTTATTTGGGTAAATATCATTGGGTACCTACAAGGTTTCAAGTTTCAACATTTCCCATATCGAGGTTATCTATGGTACCCCTAAGTCTATTTTTTATCAGAATTTGCAATGCGTCTATAAGACCCTTGAAATTTACACCAAGAGTAAATTTAATTAATAAAAGGCAAGATTGTCTTTTGGTACAGTTGAAAGAAGAAAAAAAAAGAAGCCTCATTGGTACTAGCTTTGATACAGCTGAAAAAAAAAATTAGAATCTTGTGTTTCAAACAGTTGATATTTGGATATTGTTTTACCTATTTGCCATCCTGATACCATATACCTTCTTTAGCCAAAACTAAAGCTTCATTTAAATTGTAGCTCTTTGCCCAACAAATGTGAGTCAATGAACAAAATGAAAATGAAAAAGAACTTAAAGAGCATAATGAAGTCTACTGTAAGTATATCTGTTTAGTGACTTTAGTCCATTTCTTCACTTTATCAGGTTTGGCAGCTACATCGGCCTATCCCTTTGTTGAGACTTCTATTTTCTGGCAAGGTTAGCCCCACCCCCCCCCCCCACAACCGAAGCCCAAAAGTTTTTAAATTATGAAACTCTATTAATTTAAAAAAAGAAAAACATATATATTCTTCAGCAAGTATTTGAGGTGAGCAAATTATCAGTCTGCATTTTAAAACTTCAACACAGGCACAGCATTACGAGGTTGCCACGATATTTTCTACTTTACGAACAACCTTGTATTCAACTCAAGTCATAACGAATCAATATGAGACTAGTAACTTGTAACAACAGCGACAGTCCATATATATTTCAGGAACTGGAAAAAAGGAATAGCACATACCAATCTGTGAAGCTTAAGTAGTTTGAGAGTTCATAATAAACATATGCAGCTGCTCCATATGCAGCATCCTTGAGAAGCAATCCAGCAGTTATTTCAGTCACAGAAGTAGGGCAGCCGTTCATTGCTTCTTGAAGAATGGAGACCACGACAGGACCAAGCAGCTATTGGAAAACCACAATAATGTCATGATCATTTTGTAGATAAGACATAGTGTACTCCCTCCCATTCTCTATCTTCTTCCCCTTCCATTTTGCACAAACTTTTTGGTATCATATAAGATGTGGCAGAAAACGAAAGTAGGCAAAAGGTGTCTGGGTCACAAACCGCAATGACCACAAAACATACAAATAGAGCAAGATCATTGAGAACTGGTCTAATATGGAAAGGGGATGATCATAGAGCTGGAGGGAGTATTAATAATCAAAAGAATGACACGAAGAGTGGACAATGAGATATCATTGCAACAAAAAAGACATAACTTCACCTACTTGACTGTACTGATGAAAAAGAACAATGTAAAGAGCTTCAGCACAAGGCCTTAATTTCTCAGTCCACTGAACCATGTCTTGTTCATGATGAAATTCTTCAGGGTTGCGGGTCCACCCTTCCAAATCAGTTGCTGATAAAACAAAATACCTGTGTAATGCCACAGACTTAGCTACATAAACTAAATACTAAACACTTAGAGCACTCAAGTAGCAAATACACTGTGCTACAATGTAGCATAATTATCTAAATCTCCAAACAAAAATAACAAATGCAAGTAATTTATATAAAAATTACAGACACACAAACACTAGAGTTATAGCAATCTCATGAGCAAAAGTACAAAATTAAACATTAGAACATCTAAACAAGCTAAGGGTTTCTTAAATATCAATGTGTCCATATAAGTTATCAATCCAGAGTCTCCAACTACATGATCCTTTTTCTTATTTCTTATTGAGTATTGAAACAAATAATCCACACATGTAACAGAAAAACAAAATCATAAGTAAGACAAGTAACAGAAAAAAAAAAATTCAGCATAACAAACACCTAAAACTAAACAGCAGAACATAGATTACAGTGCTCCACAATGCAGGATGCTATTCATGGCCTTTATTGCCATGTTAAAATGCTTCAAACTATAATAAGTAGTGTTCGAAAGAAAGCCACCCTATACAGGTCATACCATTGGCAGATGTTGAGTGGTTTCAAATGTATATAGCCTAACCAAACTAACAGGGGTAAAAGCGGACTCTAGACTCACAAGACGTACAAGAAGAAACCGATAAAGAAGCAGAAATTATATGCTCGGAAAGAATTACTAAAAATGTATCAGTCAGAAATTACCTTCGTACTAATACATTACACAAAACTACCACGCGGTCACTGGAGAAAAGTGATGCAAGTGTTCCAGCAATGGTTGAAGACATATTCTTCTTCCGCTCCTCAAAAGTAATCGCATTTTCATCCATTACGCGGCCAGTTACACTAGGACTGTATTCTTTACATTCCAAGGTGGATTTCACCAAGACCATACACTGAATAAGGAACTGCTCAAATGAAATAAGCTCGGGCTCTGGATTGGTGATTTTATTCAAACAAAAATCCATTACTGGTGGAAGGATGCTCTTGTCACCAAATGAGTATGGATGTCTTCCCAGAAAGGCTATGAGAACCTTGATTATTTTCGTGGATGCTCTTTTTATAAAATCCCAAAATTTAGGATGCTGTTCATGAAACGATGAATCTGCAGATAAAAGTCAACATATTTGAAATGAAGGATATAAAGAAACACAGTCTCACGATAATATGAAGAAAAAAAAAATACATGGTTCTAGCAAACAAGTGTTTCATTTCAGATACAAGGTGATACTTCATTATGTCCATACTTGGCGGACTTAATCATTAACAATTACACATCAACAGAAAACAAAAAGACCGGATTTCTTATTTCTATGAAATAAACATTTGAAGTCATGTAAAGCCACAGTAAAGGACTAGACAGAGACTCCCTCTTGTTCACTGTTTTTCCCCTTTCAAAAATTCTTTTTGGGTAGCCATATTGGGAGCTACTTCTAGACGAAATGAATCGTTCACTTGTTGTAAAATTAGTACATATTATATTCTGCATTGCATTCCACCAACTCTACTTGATTTTAAGGTAAGTGGGTCTTTCATTTGGTCTAGAAGTAGCTCCCAACATGGCTACTCTAAAACGATTTTCGAAAGGGGGAAAAAACAGGATGGAGTATACAATTTCTTACCAGTTGAAATAAACATTTAAAGTAGTGTAAAGCCAAGGAATCCCAGTTCAGGCGCATAGGCGCAGTACCTAAGGCTACTCAAAGATGTTCGGAGAAGGGAACAATTTCCCACTATGAGCCAAAAGATTTGGAAAATGTTTTGGTCACGTGGATTTTAAGGACATGATCAAAGAATATACGCACATCAAAAATACGCTTAGCTTAATAGAAAAACTTTGAATCAGAATTCCGAAGGGTAGAATATTAGGCTATTAGCAAATGTTCAGTCCTTCATGCAAAGACCCTAGCTGTGCCACTTTCAGATAACAGCCAATTCTTGGTCACTACAGTCACTATCTCACCAATGACCGAACAAAGAACTTTAACAAACTAATGACCAAAGGCTTTCAGAAATCCATTGGAAGTCAAAAGAGCAAAATGGGTATGATGAATAACCTAGACGTTAATGCAGGACTACTAAACTGGTAGAAGAAAGCAGTTATAGACATTATCTCACACAGCATGAAAAGAATGGGTTATACGAGACATTATTAGATTCATGCAAAATGAGATACGGGATAAAAATAAAGAGGATCCTCCTTTGGCTCTTTCAAAAGCTGAAGGTATTACTAGACATCAGCGGGATCTCAAGGTTAAAAAACCTTTTTATTTCTTAGGAAAACTGAATCTCGAAAATGAATTAAAATGACAGGATCAAAATTTAAAACCAACTTGTTACACAAGATTATAAACTAGGAGAAAACTATTTTTACGAGATCAATACAGGAGTATACCATGGTGTATAATGTTCGCAAATGATATTGCATCGGTCGATGAAACGAAAGGTGTGGAAAGAAAGATGGAATAGCGGAAACACTTTGTATCTCAATGTTTTAGGATCAGGAGCAACCAACGTTGATCCTTTGGAAGGTAAGTTTGTAAGGGTGGAGTTGAAGACCTAAAAGATGACTTGGATAAAGTTAATCGAAAGTGCTATGAGTGTATTGAGGATTGAAGAGTATATGGCGTTATAGAGGACCATATGTATAGACAGAACCCATGTGGTTTTTTCCCTTTTATGGTTTTCAAACAATCTTTTTTTACTTTTTTTTGGAACCATTACATTGTTAATCTCGCAATGTGTTTAATTACTTTTTCTCCTCCTTTACAAAACTTATATTGTTAATCTCGCAATGTGTTTTCTCCTCCTTTTCACCAAACTTATTTACAAAACTTCTAAAAACTCATCCCTTTCAATGTTGTGTTCTCATCACTTGAGACATTTTATATGAGAGTCTCATATGACGATTCATAATAGCTGACCCCAAATCATTATAGAACCAAGGCTTTGTTGTTCTTGTTGTAAAGAGAAATCACAAACTAGTTTAGCACTGAGGAAAATTAGCCATTATTAGTGAGACATAACAAATGTCAGCAGACAAACACTTTAAAACAAGAAATCTTACAATAAGGAAGAATTGACTGAATGGCACTCAGTAGCACTGGAGTGATATCCTTGACCTGCCGGACTTCCTAGAAGTAAAATAAAAAATATTTTCAGTACTTGGATAGCAATTGTATGAGATATGACTGTCTAAGAAGGTATAAACTATAATGCACCTGCATGGATTTTGAATCACTCTGGTGCCCGGAAATAGTAAGCTGGCGGATGATCTTTAAACACAAATACCACCTCTCACACGTCAGATACAGCTCGTTCTGCCGCTGGTCCAACAAGTTTGAACTGTAGTTGTGCAACAATTCAGAAAAACCATGCAAAATTCTTTGCACGTCACTTTGCCAAAGATGCCAGCAATAATCGAAGAAATGGGAAGATATCTGCCCAGAGTCCAACCAATAGAAGAAATAATAAGAGGCAGTGCAACAAATGTATCACAGTTAACGCAACAACGACAAAGCCTAAGTCCAAAATGACCTGGCAAATCAACGATAGATGAAAGGCCGGAATGATGGATATTATCTAAATAACAGATAGAGTTTGAAGGAAAATTGTAAGGGAATGAAATAAGCATAAAATGGCTGAACTGAACATGCCTCTGCATAATTCTTTTGGTCTGAAGTTAGCCTTTTGGTTGAAAGTTCCTTCAAAACGCGAAACAGAATCAGAAAAATTCTATGCGATGAAAGGATATCTGCCGATTGAAGCCGCTGAGCTAAGACAGTAAAAAGTTCAGACCTGAAACAGAAGATGAACCTTAGTTTGCATAAAACAGAGGCTACATTTCAAAAAAGTATTGAACAGTTTGGAGACACATAGTAAAACAAGAATAACACTGAAAAGAACACATACTGCATGTTAAGGAAACTGACAATTAAAGCTGAAAATTGAAAAGAAAGGGACGGGGATGAAAATTATAGAATTTGGAATTCCAAGATGTTTTTTTTTTTTTTTGCTAAGTTAGGATATCAATATATTCAAAAGGACACCAAGGGGGTGACTCCCATAACAAAAAGACACCTAAAGGGGTGACGCCCATATACTAAAGAGAGTTCATCTAGCTCTTAGACTATCTTGGTGAATTCCAATTTGCATTATAGAATGTAAGTGAAAGATAGCAATTTAAGCTTCTATCAAATCTAATCCAATGGCCTAGACTAAACAATAAAAAAATGTAAAGAAAAGCCCTTTCTCTCTCCTCCCCCCCCCCCCCCTCCCAAGCCCCCACACAGCCAGCTGGCGGCCACCCCAGCCACGTCCACCGCCGAATGAGACCCCACCGATCCCGCTGACCGACGCTGGCTATTCCCTCACCCATCCTCAGCAGCCCCTCATCTCCCACTATTTTCTCTTTCTTCTCCCTTCACATCCACTCTCTCTCCTCCCCACTCCCCACAGCCACCACACCTAACCTCCTTGTCGTCGGCTGGCCACAAGAGAAGGTGGTGAGGTGCGGTGGTTGAGAAGGGAGGGGAGGAAAGAGAGTGGAAAGGAAGCGTGAGAGAGGAAGAAAAGAGAGAAAGAGAAGGTGGAGAAAAGGAGTAGGATGCAGAAGGAAAGGGGTGGGTGTTTGAGAGGAGAGAGAAAGTGAAAGAATTTGTAAATGAGAGGGTTCGGGGGTGGTATTTGGTTAAACATACAAAAATTTGTTTCAAATCCTATGAATTTGGTACAATTCCAAATTTTCAAATTTTTAAGTTCCCAAACATGGGATTTAAGTCAAATTTGAATCCTTGTATCCAAACACACTCTAACTGGAAACTCAACATGAGACAAAAATTTGGATAATATTGCAAAAACTCCGAACGCTGAAAGTTCCCTATCTATCAGGCAATCAAGTTATCTCATCCTCATTTTCTAGAAAAAGTTTAACTCAAGATAGGAGCTACAAGAGATTCCAAAACTGGAAGAGGGAATTTAGCTGAAAATCTTGCTTCAAGCTGAAAAATACGAGTCATGTTGTGCAGAGGATAGATCTACTTTAGACCCTTCAGTCTATTCAAGATACTATTGCCACCTGAGTAAAACTCTTTCAAAGAGATTAATTAGACCAGAGATTTTATTTGATGCGCAAATCTATGTACGCATTTTCTCATTACCAAGTAATTAGCAGGCTGCAAAGGAACCCCCCCCCCCCCTTGCCCCCCTTAGATCTCAATTTTTATGAGCTGAAATTTCATGAAGAACAGAGGCATCTGAAACAATCACCAAGAACATTCAAACGACTCTATCCAACGAAATTATTCTTCCCCGGACTTATTTAAATGGAATTAACTTAGTGTATATTAAGATTAGGCTTGAATTTTTCATGTAAAGACATTCAGATCAACCACAAACATAGGTCATACAAAAGGGTTAAACTGAAGATGAGGTAAAAGGTTGCAGACAGCCATTTAAAAGAAACAACTAGGGGATTGCATCTCCAGCAACCCTCCTTTTTCTGGGTGCATAGTTTTTTACCCTGACAGTTTCCGTCCGTTGAGAAGATATGTTGCTTAAAATACTTGCTTTTATGAAACCTCATATCATCATATGCAACCAAGAGATAATACAAAACACTAAAATTGATGAAGCTCATCAGGGCCAACTACATGTCTACATCATAATAGTGGGTAAAGAGATCGCGGTTTCTCAGTTCCATTAGCATCATTTATTCACCTTAGATAAGTCCTAATTAAAGTATTTTTAGATGCTCATACAAAAAATACCATATGAATGTTGTAATGTTCTAATCTACCTGCAGAGCCAAAAGATAAATGTAGATGACGATAAATACTAATTCATCAGGGCCTAGTACATGTCTACATCATAATAGCGGGTCCAGAGATCGTGCTTTCTGAGTTTCATTAGCATCATTTATTCACCTTAGATAGGTCCTAATCAAAGTATGTTTAGATGCTCATAGAAAAAATACCGTATGAATGTTGTAATGTTCTAATCTACGTGCAGAGCCAAAAAAGATTAATGTAGATGACGATAAATACTAATTCAAGAGGTGATTACAACTAACATAGAAGAGAATTTGGTTCTTTTATAATTCAAACGAAGTTACACTATTCTCATACTTTTGCTTCATTCCAGTAATTTCTCCTCAGTCAAAAATCCTGTGAGCATATGCTACTTCGCTCCTCAAGTGAAAGACACATTAAACTGGTGGTTGCTCATGTCCAACGAACAAGAGAGGTCACATTTTTTTCCTTTACGCTGAAAAACAATGAGGAAAGCCACTGCTGCAACCTCACTCCTCGTTAAAAGTGGTCAAGTTACGGGTGCCGGGTCTTAAAAGGTTCTCATAAAAAGTCTCTATTCAAATCAATAATGATAGAGTGCCGATTGAAGAACCTCAAACGCCTTTGAAGCAAGCATAATGGGCACTGCCCCTGGAAAGCACCAGCTACTTTCGAGTTTCGCCAATAGTGCTCTAAGAAAACTATCCGGCCCAATTAAATTCTAAGAAATATGCAACTCTGAGAAGATATGGGAGCTCGCACAAACCAACTTCCCTAAAAAGCCGTGGACGTATCACATGAACCTCCCCTCTTTTGGTACTCTCAATTTCTTGAAATCAATCAGTATGAACTGCCTTTCAAAAAGAGAGTAGTCTTATAAGTTACACCCAGCGCATCCTCTATATATCTTTTTCAGGTACCAAATATGTCTGTACGTAAGTATCACTGTTGACTTGAATGAAAAGGTTGGTAATGAGAAGGGGCAGCTCTAGATGCTTAATATCCTCAGGTTGTGTCATGCCTTCAATGTTTAGTTTATGTGTTGAAGAGCTCCAATGCGGATAAATTTCACATGTTAGAGTCCAATATTGGATAAATACGAGAGATCTGCCTCCTATAAATCATGGACTTACTGCTCATGTTGCGAATTGGTTTTAGGATTGCCCCTCATTTGGGTATGAAGTGGGCTCTATTTCATCCTTATGGGAGTGGCCCAGACCCCTTTTCTGGATTGCATGGTATTAGAGCCCATGGTTCTCTTGTATTAAGAATTAGCTGAGCAATTTAACTAAAGCTGGATTATTGTATCTAGTCTGTGTTAAAGCTTGACTGTGTGATTGAAGTCAGCAAGGTCTGGTTGCCTAAATAAACCTTAAAAGAGAGGAGGGAGTGTTAAGACCTTCAACACACATAAGTCTCACATATGAAATGCTTCCAATTGGAAAAGAGATATATGTCTATTGTACTTTAAGGAGTTTCTCCCCCTACTACCACTGAATCTTAGGTGAAACACCCAAAGGAGGTGTGGGTTACCTCCCTCTTTATCGGTGTGGCCCTGAGTCCCTGACCCATTTATGGATTTCATATTATCCCAGAATCTATAAGAAATCCCTAACGGCCTTTTCATAACCCCTTGTAGGTCGTAGCATTGTTCCTTTATCCCTTCTTTCATTGTTCCTTTAGTATATCCAAACTCAAAGCAGCTTTTCGAAACCGCAAGAAAAGTTGGGTGATGTATCCTTAAAAAGTTCCGCTTAGACCGCATTTCAAGATATGTCTCAAGTTCCCAACCCTTGCAGTGATCTAAGTCACCATAGTCCATAGATATCCAAGCCATTGATGCAAGATATTACTTATGTACTTGAGTGTCGACGTCCAGCTATTTGAGTGAGGATGACTTAAAATTTAATCTGTAGTCATAGATTTTACTGAAGGTGCATCAACTAACATTGCACAGGAGGAACTTCATAGATATTACAAGGTCCCAAACATAAAAAGTATAAAACTGAAGCTGAGTGCTGATAAGGGCAGCATTCAAAAGAATATCATGCTTTCAGAACACAACAACTCATAAGCCAGCCATTTCAAAACTCGAGTAGAAATTTTTTTTCCCTCAAAAGTCAGCTTCAACCCATGGTAATTTTGACACAGTATGGGCCAAACCATTAATGGCATATTTGCCATAACATTGACAAATCTAATGATAAAGAAATGCATGTCTTTGTTTTAAAAAGACACCCTTTTTAGACCATTCCAATGATACTAACAACACTTTTACCCAAGTCCCAGAGATAAAGCAACTTCAGAAAGCCCTATAAACAATCAAGGAAAGGGCAAAAAATGAACATGGAAAAATTGTTTCTGCAATTAAGGTTCCACATTCTTGCTAAAGTAAACACTGGTTGAGGGACCAATAACAGACGGGCAAGGTCAGCAGAGAAAGTCTCCTAAATCAAGAGAGTATCGAACCTAGGAAAACTGCTGTGTTACCAGTACATGATTTGTGGCTGCTACTGAATAAAATAATATTCTTGTCTCTTAATTTTCTCAACAGCAACAGGTTAGATTTTTCTTTCAAGGCACAATTTGAGAAGGAAGGTATACAATGATAACCAGTCAACCATGATAAACATACGCTCATAATTGATATGGAACCTCACTTGAAAATAATTCTTTTCAGAGGACTAGAGTCATCAGCAACGATGAGCATATAACATAGTAAATTAAGACAAACTTGAACAATAAAAACCCAACATATATTACTACTTAGTGCTTACCAATCTTTAGGATAATCAATGCGTGCTATTTTTGATATCAGGACAGCCAACATCAGAGCTATCTGCAACACAGAGCACATTCAGATCTTAGAAAATACAGCTATAGCCTAGACTAGGAAAACTAAAAAGACTCGTCACCAATACATTAAATAATCTGTCTAGCCAACATTTCCATGCCAATCCTTAGGAAACCAATGATATGGACCCCCGAAACTCATATCCCACATGTTTGAGGAGGTCAGTACTTGATTGCATAAATTCTAGGACTCTAGACAGTCCGAGTTAAAGGGAATAAAAATGCACAGCTCAGGAGCAACAGAAGAAAAAAAATATTACCTTATCATTATCTTCTGTCAAGTAAGATAGCAATTTTTGCCTCAGATAAATCTTCTCATCACTGCTTATTCCCCTGAGTAAGACAGAAATACACTGAATAATCTTCCTAAAACAAAAAATTAATACTATGGAAACACAAAACAAAATATCCCTCTACAATGACAAAATATCATTAAATGAGGAAACCAAATGATAGTTATGCAGTTATCTAGTTACATCAGAATGCTAACAAACTTCATAATACATCGTTATTTCTTTAGTTAATAGCACACCTGACACCTCTAACATTATTTACCCAAGAGCGTCCCATGTTCTCTATTAAGAATGCCCTTTTTTTACTCCTTGAGGCCCTTCAAATCAACAAGCTCATTGCTATAACCACTCTGAACTACTACAATACAACCCTCAGCAAAATTTAAGTTAAATTACCTTAGTTCACAAGGACCCACCAAACTGGAGAAAATAGTTGCTTAAAGCCCACGTTGCAATACCCAGCCCCGAAATTCCCAAACTAAAAAAATAATAACAATAATAACGGTTCTCGAAGTCTCATACAACACTAAATGGTCTAAGAATTAGCTTATACAGCCTGTGGATTTTCTCTCTAGTTGGTGTTGAAGATCCCATTTTATCTCCCCATGTGAGTGTCCCACATTATAGAAGAGGATTTGTCCTTTTTATATACCCAAGAGTTACTCCTAGTGCCAATTGTTTTACCATGGAACCTTCTTGAGTGGCTTTCTCTCTCCTCATGGATTTGAGCTAGACCCCTTGTGATTTACCAGTTGGCAAGGAAACTGATTAACAAAGTAATCATCTCCAAACTATCGAGACCTTTAAATAACTTCCTTACCTAAAAATATAACCAATCTATACAAAGCTACACTCATTATCAATTCAAATGGGATCCTGACTACAAATGTCAAGCCAAAAAATAACATCCTTTTGTTAAGAAACAACGCATTGACAAGGTAGCTTATGCAACATGATAGAAGTCTTCGGCCCACATTCACCAACAAAACTTGCAAATACATTTGACAATACTAAAATCGGGGATCCATAGACCTAAAGAGTCTACGATTTCACATATCCACCTATCTGCTATAAACTCAAACGACAGGGTTCATTCCATTGCACATAATTACACGGTCATCCGAATCATTCACGATTTTCAAACATTCCTCAACCTTCCACAGCGCGGCAAGAGAAGCCTCGCGCTCTCCATTTCACGAGTAAGCCTACTAGTCTAGTGCAATTATCCGAAAACTACTCCATTTCACAAGCTACTACTCAGGAAACACACAGCAAAAGCTACTCTACTCAAGTTCAACATTCAACAACAAAACTCGAAAAGCGAAAGTCAAGTAAGAAGAATCATACATAGAATCGCGGCGGTTTCGCCAATAACGATTAACGCTATTCTTGAAATAAACGGCGGCCATCATCCGAACATCAACCTGAGCCGCCAAGTCTTGAGCAGTGATCACCTCCTACAAATTAAATCACATTTCCACATTCATGCAACTCAAATTCCAATCAAATAAACCCTAGAAATTACAAATTCAATCAAAAAAAAGAGGGAAAAAAATTACCAAGAGGCAAGAGCAGAAGCCAGGGCGGCTTTCGGACTGCGAAAGCGCGGCTTCGGCAGACTTTCGGAGCGTCATATCCATGCTGAGGGAATTCGCGAGTAATTGGTACATCGCCGGTAAGTCGGCAGCTGAGAGCGCCATTGTATCTTGACTCGGAAGATACTTTTTTTTTTTCTGGTGTAATTAGTTTATGCTGTGTTTTATTTGGAGGTTTTTATATTGTTTTTTTTTTTAATTGAGGTTGTGGAGTGGAGCGGTGGTGGAGGCGGCGGAGAATTCGCCGGAGGTGGAGGAGTGGTGATCGGCGATAATGGATGAGAGAGAGAAAGAGGGCGGAGAGTGTAGAAGAGCAGGCGAGTTGAAAGGGGGAGGAAATGAGAAAATGGTGTAAGGGGGATGACAGTGCGAAATATAAAATAAAGCAAAATTTTTATTTTGAGTATCTATGGGCCTCTTCGGTATCGTTTTTTTTTTTTTCAATTTTTCGTTTTTTTTTTCAAAACCAAGTTTTTTAAAACGAGAAAAAGTGGTTTTCACTCTTCATTATCTATATGGCTAGCACAGAATCAAACAATATTAAGTTAACTAGGATGAAAACCCGTGCGTTGCACGAGTATCTTAATAATGATTTATATTAGACTTGTTAAAACTGAAATTTGTAATTTATGTTTGGATATAGATATTGTGTGGTAAAATCTCTATATAATAAACATTTTTTCGTATTAATGTGTGTAGTCTTTTATACATTGTATATGTTGAGTTATATATCCACGTAGCTAGGATAAGGACGTAGTCATGTATGTCTTGCGTTTAGTATTGTACTTGTGATTGGAAACACCTTCTACATTAACGCATAACCTAATCCTAACAAATGAAGAGGCTAATTACAATCTAATTCTACATATTAACTAACGATGGAAGTTATAATATTATTTTTATTAGAAGATTGTTTAATTAAAAGAGTTTCACATAACCTTGATAGCTAAATAATATTATAAAATTGTCAAAACTCTCTAATAACCTCCGGTCATTGTGAGAGCTCTAAAAAAAGACTCATTTAATAATATAGAAGGATTTTGTAACTTATTTAACTGATTTTCTTACGCAAGAAAAAAAAAAAACAAAAACTGAAAACGATATTGATACCGAACGGACCCTGAAGGTTTCGACAAATTTCGTTTTGGTACAATTGTATACACCCGAGAGTATGTACTCTTAAATCTGAGGTTGTGTACTTTAACATAAAAATTGATATACTTTTACCCTAATTTAATGTACTTTAACATACTTTTGTGTATTCTTTGTTAAAACGGTGTAAATTTACATGTCAAACCATTTTTCGTATAGTTATATTAATCAATATATGCATATATATAAAAGAGACTTTTGACAAATGCATACGGCGCTCTATAAATCAAGAAATTCCCACAACGCACTAGAAATGAAGAAATGCACAGAGAGAGTCCAATATTTGTAAAATTCTCACATAAAGTTATCTAAATGAAGCATATAAAATTTGTTACTCCCTCCATTTTATTCATTTCTTTACGTTGGGCTTGGGTTCCCCTCACAAAACCCGGCCCGACGTAAAGAAATGAATGAAATGGAGGGAGTATAACTTTAGCTACGTATATCAGAATATTACGATACATGTATCATTAAGACGTGTCGAAATGTACTTCAGGTTCATACAAGGGAAGTTCCTATCCACTAGGTATTGACGATGATGTATCCTTCAGTGATTTTGAGGATGATGATGATGTTCCCACAAGTTATAAAAAGACTGGGCAAAGTAGTTCTACCACAAAGGTGAGTAGCCAGAGCCCCGAAAAGAAGGAGTCGAATGACTGGCTTGACATCGAGGATATTAATGATGCATAATCTCAGCAAGACGAATCAAATTATATTAATTATTGACACCTGTTAATTGTGATTTATTTGTTTTCCATGGCTGTCCTTTGTAAATGATGTATCTGCATTCAGCATTCACAAATTTACCCTTTTAATGAAAGATTCAAGAACTAAAATGAATTTGCGAATACAATGTTCGTTATGTATTTCTAGTCTCTATCCTGAATTGTGTCATGGACCGTTTTTGCAACTACGTGTGCATACAGAGTCGAATTTTCATCCTTGTTCGGCTTTGGGTTCTGAACTTCTGATCTGCATCGTTAGCGAGCAGTGGCTTTTGACAGATGCATACGGCGCTCTATAATTCAAGAAATTCCCACAACGCACTATAAATGAAGAAATGCACAGAGAGAGTCCAATATTTGTAAAACTCTCACATAAAGTTATCTAAATTAAACATATAAAATTTGTTATAACTTTGTCTACGTATATCAGAATATTACGATACACGTATCATTAAGATCGTGTCGAAATGTACTTTAATATAAGATCCATTTACACATATTTTTGAAAAGTTAAGAGGCTTTTGACAAATCGTACGGCGAGTCTAGAAATTTAGAAATTACCACAATACATCGTAGAGAAATAAAAATTTTTCATAATTGGGAAAGATAATGTTCAGATAATTGTAAATTTTGTTTAAACTATTTTGTACGGCTAGAGTCCAATCTTTATAAAACGCTCACATAATCTATCTACATGAATCACAATATAATGTGTTTTAATGTTCAGATAATTGTGAATTTTGTTCAAACTATTTTGTACTGATAGAGTCCAATCTTTATAAATTGCTCACATAATCTATCTACATGAATCACAATATAATGTGTTTTGATTGGGCAACGTATATAATAAAATTACAATACATGTATCATTAAATTCGTGTGAAATGTACTTCAATATAAGATCCATTTATGCATATTTATGAAAAACGCATGATTTTGATTGAGATATATCGATCCATATTCATTAGTCGTTGGGAAAAATGGAGAACTATAAACATAAAGTGACATAAGTGATGTAGGGAGATAAGGAGACATCATAAGTAACATAAATTCAATCGGTAATTTTCATAATTCATTTATTTAGAGATAAACTAATCAATAAATAGAAATATGACAAAGTGTCCCGCGCACGGGTTTTCCAACAAAAGGATTTTGGGCAGCATAAGAAGAGTCTACATTTGTTCGATCACCTTAATAACTAGACCGTTATTCAAAAAAGAAAGAAATAATTATTAACTACGATATAACATTTTAATCGTGCAACGCACGAGTTTAAACCTAGTTGTTATAATTGTACACAAGGGGAAAATGTCACACATACAACCATTGTATGTATGGAATCTTCTCTACAATACAATTTTATTGGTCATTTTTTATTCTATATTTTTTTTAACAAACTCATAGTTAGACGTTCACCACGTTGGGCCCTTTCTTACCATGGGCCCAAGGCGCCCGCCCCTGCTCGCCCTAGCTCAGGCACGACCCCGACCTATAAAAAACAAAACACCGTGAAAGGGAATGCGACTAATTTGTAAAACATTTATTTCTAGTTTGAGATGGGTGATAGGAAATGTCTTCTCTAATTTGAGATGGGGATAGATGATCGTCTCTAAATTTTGAGACGGAAAATATTTTATTCCATCTCTAATTTGAGACGGATAAACTTGATGTTTGACTTCAACGAACTAATAGACAAATTAAACACTCGTATAGATGAGAAAAAGGCGAACACTCGATCATCATAGACACACATAAGCTAATATCTAGCTTTGTTAGATCGTATGTCTTGGGATGAAATTATGCTCAATAATTTGTTAGGAATAAAATTGCTATAGTACCAAGCACATTACTGATGCGTGAATGCTACTCCACAGTTCAAACTTTAGCATACAACAAATCAAAAGACATTTAACTGCTCAGTAAAATTTGAGATTGAGGAGAATCTAAAGTGAATGTCATAGATCACAAATCTGAAGCCCACGGGATTCGTAAAATAACATCAATTGTGCACCAAGTAATGAACCTCAAATTGAAACAAAAAATTTCCAACTCACTAAATGAGATTCCAATAGCTTGAACGCGAGTCTATACTTCATATCCATGTGTAGTGGCATACGAGAATGATCATGATAAGGATGGTAGTTGATCAAAATAATCACAAATTTTGAGGGTTGAATCATTTGCGGCTTCTTGGTGCTCTTACAAATCCTAGAAAGGTCAAATTACTCGAATGATCGGTGGAAGTACGGATCGGCGACATACTCGTGGATTGGGTGATCCTCATTCCCAACGTACGATTTGAAGTCAACGTCGTCCGATAGGTTTCTGTAGGCAAATCCGAGAGCGGGATTTTTAGATTTGTCAACACACTCGAGAATGAATTTCTTTGTTTCACCATCCAATACCGCCTGTGTTTCAGGTCTCAAGTCTACCAACGAGCATCTCTCGAGTAAAGCACGGACATCACCCTGCAAATCGACAAAATTATTATTATCTCTCGAGTATAAACCTATTGCATGGGCATTCAACTAATTTGATGTTATTTCTTGCAATTTAGAAAAATGATAAAAAGAAATTGAAAACTTACTTTCACGTGAAGCTCGAAGTTGGGTGAAAAGACAAACACACTCCGCGACTTCCTCTCACTGTCGTAGGGGAGTGTGGTTTTCATGACAGTTGCGCGACCAGTATTCAAAACTATCTGTAAAGGCAGCTTTGTTCCAAAAATAGCACTCGAGAAAAACTCGACGATACGCCCCTTGTAGCTTCAAAACATCCACATCAATTTCTGGGTCATTAACAATATTCTTCATGGCGTCAATGACTTTGGCTTCATTTGGGGCTGTAACGATTGCATAGACTTCCAAGAGTGGAGTCAACTGTCGTCTCCCAAAAACTTTATCGAATAAATAAGCCCTTCCCAATCTTATACAGGCTATACCTCTTATGGACAGTTGACACCAATGATTGATCCAGAACTTGAATTCCTCCTTGAATTCAATAGGCGGTGTCTCCAAATCTCCAGAATCCATCATGGGTTGCATATACTTCTTCATCTTTTCAATTCTGATCGGCTCTGAGAACTACAAAGCAAACCGAATAAGATACTTGTTAGCTTTTTCGCTCTTTGGAAACATAAAATACAGACAATGAGGAGAGAGCATGTGGTGCGTTTTGTCAAAAGTTTTGGCACAAAGCTGGTGCAAGGCACGCCTCAATTGCTTGCCTCAAGCTTTTTTTATTATATTTCCTTCCTTATTTCACACGTGAGAGTAAGTTGTCTTATTCATGCCATAAATTTTTGGGCAATGGATAAAAATAGTCTAATGATCCATTTGAATTGTTTCGTGAGTCAACAAATGAAGGATTACATATCTAGACGCATAATGACATTGTAAAGTTGTGCACACAATACAATACAATACGAATAAGACAGGACACATCACGCAACATTAATAAAACTTTCACGAAGTTTAAGTATGGGCATTTGCTCCAATGATATCACCCACGAGCTACCAAGGTAGAATCGTGTAAATTTGAATCCTCTGATGACCATGCGAATGCATGTCCACTTTTACAAAGACGGAATCTCCTACCCCAGATGGATTGCACGAATGATAGAGGGTCAAGCAAGAGTGGGTGATTAAATTCAGGAAACAGAATTGGAAACTCCTTAACCCATAGCAATGAATTGGATACCATAATTAAACGAAACACGACAACTTGCTGAATAGTTTTCGAGAAACCGAAATGCAATGGAGAAAACATTGATGCATTTCTCCCTTCGTCTTCGAATGATAAAATTTCCAAGCTGACCTTCGTCCATGCTTGAGACCTAAGGGAGTAATAGAAAATGTTCATCCCTTCCACAGAGATTAAGATGCTGAAGTGTAATGTAGTAGACTAGTAGCAATATTCACGTGCAATTTTATGCTACAATATTCTATAGATCGGTATATTATGTTGTTATGATTAATGATCAAAGTATATATACTCGTATGAGTGTTGTTATTAAAATAACTGGTAAGTTACATGGAGTAACTTAGGCGAAATTGGATTTGCCCACTAGATTTTTGTCAATTGTGCAATTGAACACCCTTACTTCCAATTGAGCAATTTACCACCTTAACTTTTTCAATTCGTGCAATTTCACACCTACCTTTATTTTTCAACTATTTTGTGTATTATAAACATTTTCCTATATTCATTAAATTTATAAAAAAAAAAAAACATTGTACTGTAAAAAATACAACACATATACGATTTTTACACAGTAGCTCAAGTATTAGTATTACCTACAAACAAAGGAAATTCAAAACTATTACAGTAAACAACTCCCATACACTCCGTGTAACACTCCTACCTTCTCTGTTACTATTCACCATCTCCATTCTATCCCGAATCCCACAAAAGCTCCATTCTATTAAGTTGGGTGTTTATCAAAGAGTTGCAGGAAATAAGTAAAATTGGAGCAAACTAAAAGTGGGATTTAAGTGAACAATTTAATGAAACAGTGATCGACAAAAAAATAGGGAAATTATCCAATATACCCCTGAGATTCCCGAATTTTTCGCGTATACCCCTCAGGTTACCGAGATATCCAATATACCCCTGAGATTTGCAAAATAACGTTTTTTTTGTGTTTTTCACTAACGGCGTGTAACACCGTTAGTCAATTAGCTAATTTAACTTATTTTGGAAACAATAACCATATTACCATGAAAAAAGAAAATTAAAAAAAAAAATCAACCCAAATTCTCTACCATTTTCTCTCTTCTCCCCTCCCCTTCTCCCCACCTTGTGCAGCCACCTCACCACCACCGCATCCACCACACCAACCACAACCATGGGGTCACCTCGGCCACCAACTAGAACACATTGCTCCGGCGACTCCGAGGGGTGGCCTTCCGTCACCCACGCCCGACACCCCTGTCCTCTCCACCTCTATTTTATCCTCCTTTCCACATTCTCTCACCTCCCCTCCACCCCTAGCAGCCGCCTACCCCACCCTAGTGACACCAAAAACGATCAAAGGCCAACTTGACGTCGTCGGAGCCCCACATAAGGAATTTCGAGTGAGTGAAAGGTGTCGATGCGTGTGGGTGGGAGGCGCGAAGGAGGGAGGTGTGTGACACGCCTAAAACTAGTTTCAAGCATGGCTAATCATCCTAGCATAGTCTAGGGTCGAATCCACGAGGACGGAGGGTAATTGTCTATCGATAATGTTCTAATTTTAGTCTAATCAAATCAATAATTGAAATTATAGTCTAATCTATTATCTAATTTCTACTAATCGACGATTTAAACACACGAACTAGTAATTAATTAAACTACCACGCAAATTTAGACGATAATAGACAAACGCTAGGGGTTAAAGAGATTTACTGGTATAAAGTTGATGCCTTTAGTTTAGAGAGGTTGAATTGAGCCTAAACATGGACACTAACAAATTATCAAGGCAAAATAGAAGGGTTAATTCTTTTTCAAGCAACTAACCTAAGCCTAATTACTAATTAATTCATTTCAATGCAATTAATCAATAATCCCAAGTTTAATTAGCCAATTTCAATCTCAAGTCTCCCATATTGATTAAAATGCAATAATAAGTAAAATAGATCGTCATCTATATTTACCAAATCGTTAAACATTAAACTTGGTGATAAAGTAGCATGCTTTTCAAATAATAACCATTAGACAACCCCTCTAACCATAAAGTTCACAACTTTAACCCATTAACCTCACCCCTAGCCAAGAAAACTACTCACACATGGTTAAATTAACACTAATCACAATTAACATAACTCTAAACATGTTGCTAAGCATGAAAACTAGATAAAGATGCAAACTTGGAAGATAAATATGACTAATCAACTAATAAGCATGGATTAACAACAATTGAAACAAAATAAATTGCAATAAATAAAAGAGAGAGAGATTAGTTACCAAACAAAGTAATTAAGAGATGAGATGAATGAAATTATACTTGAATTATATTATTAATAGAACTTGAGAATTGTTGACAAAATCTTGAACAATTTGAAATGGTGGAGAAAACAAGGTTACAAAACTAGGAGAGAGAGAGTTCTCAAACCCTCTTTTCAATTCACCTAAGAAAAATCTAGAATAATGAAAAGTGGCTACACAATTAGGGTAGGTGGCCTTATATAGTTGTACAAAATGACAAAACGAGAAAACGTGTAAACGAGGCGAAAACTGGGTTCACTCGGCCAGACGCTCGCCGAGTGGATATCCACTCGGCGAGTGGAGCTTTACGCTCGGCCGAGTGGACGTTCACTCGGTGGGTGTGCCTCTGCTCCTCATGCGCTCGGAGGCTCACTCGGCGAGTGGAGCGCCGAGTGTATGGCACCTTCTCCCCATTTGCTCCCTTTTCCTCGTTCTTTGCGCCTCGGGTCCCACTCAAATGATCTTTTCCCGCACCTCGGCTCTCCAAAACATCGGGTTCCGCTCCCAAGTGCTCCGTAGGGGTACCTACAAAAGCCAAATACAAACCGCAGAACCCGATTCTCGTGCAAAATAGAAAATAGACAAAAATTTACAAAATAACACCAAATTGAGCCGGGATGAGCATACACATGAAAATGGCGGGAAATGAGCTATAAAAACATCATGAATTGGGGGACGGGGTACATTATATACACGGAAAAAGGGGCCAAAATAGCCATATATCAGTGTGTTCGCGGGAGGGACCCTCGTCTGGCCGGCGTGTGGTCGCAGGAAGGACACGCGTCTGGTGGTGGTGGTGGAGATGCCCCAGGTGGTTGTCGGTGATTGGATGCGGTGGTGAGGCGATGGGGCAGGGGCGGTGTTGGCAGGGTGGCGCGGTGGGGGAGAGAGGTGAGAGAAGATGTCTTTTTTTTTTTTTTTTTTTTTTTAATAAAATTATGTTATTTTGGTTAATTTGTTAAAAATAATCAAATTTCATCAAAATGGTTATCGGTGTTAGAGTCCGTTAGTGAAAAACACAAAAAAAAATTTCATTTTGCAAACCTCGGGGGTATATTGGATAGCTCGGTAACCTGAGGGGTATACGCGAAAAATTCGGGAATCTCAGGGGTATATTGGATAATTTCCCAAAAAAATATGTTAAACAAAATGGGTGGAAAAAAAGACTTGTTCAATCATATGGGGTGCACGTCACCCATATATAAAACCGTCACAACCATTAGCGGTTTTAAGACTAAAAAAACAAATTCTTTTTGGTGAATAGTAAAACCGCCACGGGCCAGTACGTGGTTTTAATGTTCACAAAAATTGAGATTTTTGTTTTACTGTTCACAAGTCCTAAAACTGGCATGGTTTTTGGTGGTTTTACAAATGGGAGACGTGTTGAGGATCAAGGTTGGCCTAGTGGTTAGGAACTCAACCTGCCTGGGGGATGTCCCGGGTTCAAATACTCATACCCCCACCCCCGCAGCAGTAGCTGCTCCTTTGTACCCAAAAAAACAAAAACAAAAAAAAAAACAAATGGGTGACGTGCACCCATTATGTTGAACAAGTTTTTTCCCGACCCAGTTTGTTTAACATTTGTTTTTTTAGCACTATTTCAAAAAATCGTTCGATTTAAGTTGGAGAAGGAAAAATTGGAGCAAATGATTTTAGGGTTCCTCTTTTGTTGTTTGTATTTTGCAAGAGATGATGTATACTTTTTTTCACGTATATGTGCTGTATTTTAATTGTATAATGTTTTTTTTTATAAATTTTGTGAATATCGGAAAATGTTTATAATACACAAAATAGTTGCAAAATAGAGGTAGGAGTGAATTTGCACGAATTGTAAAATTAACGTGGTAAATTGCTCGATTAGAAGTTAGGGTGTTCAATTGCACAATTGATAAAAGTGTAGGGGTCAAATCGCTACTCTCGCCGAGTAACTTATTAAATAAGCTAGATTATCAGTTAAGCTAATTATGTGACCGAACCAACTAATTTGGTCAAAAAGCTTAAAAACTCGTGAATTAAGCTACGTTTGTATACCAAACATAGCCATATATGTCCGAGGAAATATTGAGCTTTGTTCTTCCCCAAACCGCCTTCTGATTACCAAACATGGGGATGCACGGTATGAATAACACTCACACTTTACACTGATAATTCCCTCTAATTTCCCTCTTAATTACTGTTTTAATTGACATTTTATTAATCTAATCGATTTGGTTTTTTTTTTTTTACCGTAGGTGAAAAAAGTGGTCGCGCTCACAAGAAGCATAAATCATCAAAGGTTTTGTTTCATTGTAGATTGTTTTGATTGATAATTTTGAACATAATGTTGCGTATTGAAGGTTTTTCTTTTGTTGGGGTTAGGATCATCAATCACAACCTCGTACAAGCGAAGATGATGCTTCTGCCTTTTTTCGGCCCGAAGATTTCGACGACAGTAATCGCGAAGGTGTGTGCTTTGTTTTATGATATGGGTTTAATCTTAATTTTTAAATAATTTGAGTAGGTGCCATTTTGTGGGATTTTGCTGTTGGATTTTTTTTTTATTATCTGGGGTTGAATTGAATTGCATTTCTTATGAATGGTTTTCGGGGAAGAGGGAGGTGTTTACGGGCGATGGTGGGCGGTTTGCGAATTGTTGGGGCCGGAGAAACTGGCTGTTGGGGGTGGTATTGGGTGCCCAGAAACTGGTTTTGGTGGTGGGGATGGTTCTATTATGTTATAGGTTTAGATGAACGTTTGCGTGACAATGAAGTTTTAGTCGAAGAATGTGTATCTTTTAGCTGTCTTGGTATATTGTTGGTCTTGGTTATGGTGAGCTTTGTGGGAATTGTGCTGTGTGTTATGAGACGGGGGGGGGGGGGGGAGTTTTGGTGGTTTTGATTTCGTGAATAACATGAAGTTGTGACATTTCGTTATATTTATGTGAAGATGAACCTAAAAGGAGAGATTTCACCACGTTGGAACTTAAGGAGGATCATGCAAATCGGCCCTTGTGGGCTTGCGCTGATGGTCGGATATTTCTTGAGACTTTCTCTCCTTTGTACAAGCAAGCTTATGACTTCCTCATAGCAATTGCAGAACCCGTTTGCAGGTAATACTTGTTTATATTTCTTCTGGTGGTGAGTTTCACCCTTGATTGAGATTGTCATCATTATGATCTGACGTGTTGTTGATTTTGATTGTTGTAAGACCGGAGTCTATGCACGAGTACAACTTGACCCCGCACTCATTATATGCTGCTGTCTCTGTTGGTCTGGATACAGAGACAATCATAAGTGTCTTAAATAAGTTGTCCAAGACTAAGCTCCCAAAAGAAATGATTGACTTCATTTATGCATCAACAGCAAATTATGGTAAAGTGAAGCTTGTGCTTAAGAAGAACAAATATTTCATTGAATCTCCTTTCCCAGAGGTGAGGTTATCCACAAAACTAAGAACATTTATATAATGCTTGCTATCTTGATGACTTGTACTGATATAAGGTTTCCGTAGGTCTTACAAAAGTTACTTAGAGACGAGGTAATCGGCAGGGCAAGGATTTCTCCAGAGGTATGAAAGTTGTCCTTTATTTAATCAGATGTGTTTTTTGGGTCTAGGGTTCATTTGAATATTTTTACGAATTAACTTAGTTATGATATTTCTCCTACTTTCTAAAGATGACTGTGGCAATTGTCTTAACATTGTGATTCACTCAGCTTTGTTCTTGCATGGTTTTCTTCTGCAGACTGCTCATGGAGCAGATGGATTTGTTGTCAGCAAAGGTTTGAGTGAGATGGGAAGTAGTCATGGGGATTTGCTTAGTGAAGCTGAATTGGCAGCCGTAGCTGAGGAGAAAGAAACACATGCATTTGAAATCGATCCTGCTCAAGTAAGCATTTGAATTTACTGCTCCCTTTCATAATATGCTTAATTCTATAGCATTCACCAAGAGAAAGGGGTGTAGCTTCATTCCCACTCTATTCTTCCCTTTATTACCCCAAATTTTTGTGTCTACTGTATATATACTCTTTAAAACAAAAAAATTATGATATCGCAGATGCAAATTGAATCAGAGTCGTTTGGTCTGGAATTGTACCTATAGTTATCTTGATATCTTTGATTCAGTGGATGATGTTACCATCTGGTCTGTATTTTGTGCATACTTTCAGGTTGAGAACGTGAAACAGCGGTGCTTACCTAATGCTCTAAATTATCCGATGTTGGAGGAGTATGATTTCAGGAATGATACGGTAAGTAATTTATGTTCCAAGTCTCGTGTTTGTGATGATATTAAGTCTTCACGGGAATAGTGCGCGTGCTATGGGCTATTATGGGACAATTACCTGATGCTGTGCTGATCATTCAGGTCAATCCTGATCTTGATATGGAATTAAAGCCTCATGCGCAGCCTCGACCATACCAAGAAAAGAGTCTTAGTAAAATGTTTGGAAATGGTAAAGCTTTTGTGGTTCTTATGACTGTAATGTTTATATTGACGATGAGTCCTGGGCAAAGATTCATAATTGGTATTTTGTGTCATTCTTTGCAGGAAGGGCAAGGTCTGGTATCATTGTGTTACCTTGTGGTGCTGGAAAGTCTCTAGTTGGTGTCTCTGCAGCATCCCGTATAAAGAAGAGCTGCCTTTGTTTGGCCACGAATGCTGTCTCAGTTGATCAATGGGCATTCCAGTTCAAGCTTTGGTCCACCATAAAAGAAGAACAGATATGTCGTTTTACTTCTGATAGCAAAGAGAGATTCCGTGGAAATGTCGGAGTTGTGGTGACGACATATAACATGGTTGCTTTTGGCGGTAAACGTTCTGAAGAGTCTGAGAAGATAATTGAAGAGATAAGAAATAGGGAATGGGGGTTGCTTCTCATGGATGAGGTATTTCTTGATTGTCACATTAGACTCTATTGATGATAATATTCTTGAAGATGAGAAATAACATGTCTCTTTTCTTTTTTTGCCCGTTCCCCGGCTTTATTGATGTGTAGGTGCATGTTGTACCTGCACACATGTTTCGGAAAGTCATCAGCATTACAAAATCACATTGCAAACTTGGGCTAACTGGTATAATTACTAGTTGGATCTATAAGACAGTATTACAAGTCTGTTATACAAGTTGAGGAACTGATACATGTTTATGACCTCAGCTACACTTGTAAGAGAGGATGAGAGGATTACTGATCTGAACTTCCTGATTGGTCCCAAATTGTATGAAGCCAATTGGTTGGATTTGGTAAAGAGTGGCTTTATTGCGAATGTCCAATGTGCTGAAGTTTGGTGCCCAATGACAAAAGAGTTCTTTGCTGAATATTTGAAGAAAGAAAATTCCAAGAAAAAACAGGTAATTCTACTCTCATAAAAATACTACCGTATGATTCTACGTACTCTATGATCTCTAACTTGGAAGTTCAGCTTCCTGAGCCCTGTAATGAGGGTGTATGATTTCTTAGTTGTGATGTCTATCTACATCATTTCTTGTTATCTGTTAGGTGTCGTTTCACTCATGATATCTAATTGTATGAGTAAATAAGGCTAGACCTTTGGTTTCTGGGCCAGGCATGGTCATTTGAGATTTTGACGTCTTCAATATGTCAATTCTATTGAGTATTCTTGCCCCTGTCCTGTTCTGGGCTAGTATGTCTGAGGTAACTACAGAATTGGAGCCAGAGGGTGAGTATAACTTTGCCCATCTGGGCCTAGGTTAAAGGCCTCAGCCCAAGCCTAGCATTTTACATTTGTACTCCCTTCTACTAGCTTCATATATTGAACAGAAGAGGTGCACGTGTCATTCCTACATTATTTAGAATTCTGCGTGAATTACCTGCTTGTTATTATATATTTTTTTCAATCTGAAACTTTATATTGGTGCTTTTGTACTTAACTTTCTGAATGTTTGCAGGCTTTGTACGTGATGAACCCTAACAAGTTCAGAGCCTGCGAATACCTGATTAATTTTCATGAGAGGGAGCGTGGTGACAAGATAATCGTATTTGCTGACAATCTGTTTGCTCTCACAGCGTATGCAATGAAACTTATGAAGCCCATGATTTATGGAGCTACCAGGTACCGTTTGTCCGCTTTGGAGACGTTTATTGTAAGCTGTGTTCAGTCACTTCAGTGTGTTGTATATTGTGTGCATGCATGGTCATGCTTACATTTTCTTTGATGTATGTGGAACAGCCATGTTGAGAGGACAAAAATTTTGGAGGCCTTCAAAACATCCAGGGATGTAAACACAGTGTTTCTCTCAAAAGTATGGCATTTGCAGTATTTACTTTGCCGTTGTATAAATAATGTGCCTTTTGCCTTCTTTGGATGCCGTGACACCATTTTTTGTTGTACTTGTGTCTTTTGCCGTCCGCAATTCGGAGAACTGCCAAATACAAACAAGCTTGTATTAGGAGTATGCTATTCTGATGAACTTATGCAGTAGTGTTTTAAAGGATACACAGGTGGCAGCCAGAAAATGCTATTTTGTTAGAAATTTTAATGTGGAAAGGATAAGTACTCTTGCAAATAGAGAAATGATGATAAACACCGGAAAAAAAGTTCTGCGTTTCTGGAAGTTTGTTGTAAACTTTGACGTTTACATAGAAGTCTCTTTTGTCAGCCTACCACTCCTGAAAACCTCCAAGGGGATCCTATTAGAAAAATAGAATTTTGAATGGTGAAAATTCTGAGTACTTCAGCGATATTTAATGCAGCGCCAAAGGGAATTTTGAAGAGGCCGTTAAATGTTATGATTTTCTAGGAAACATTTGTAGCTTGGAGGTGTATTAAAACCATTTCCATGTCATGTAGATGAATATTAAGGACATAAGTGTCTTCTTTTGATCCTTTTCTTTTTTTCTTTGGTGCAAGTCTCTCGTTGTGTTTGAATTTCCGAGGTGTCTGTAAATGTCACTTCTTGCCATTGGAATGTTGGCTTCGTGCTATTGATGTGTGTATGTGTGTGTATTGGAATTTGTTTTTTTATCATAACAATTGTATTTTCGAAATTACACAGGTTGGTGACAACTCGATAGATATACCAGAAGCAAATGTGATAATCCAAATATCATCACATGCTGGTTCAAGGCGTCAAGAAGCTCAACGACTTGGTCGTATTCTCAGAGCAAAGGTATGTGCTTATCAGCTAGGCCTTTTCTTTGTTCCTTTTTGTTATATAATCTCCTTTTCCATCCTCCAAGCGTAATGAGCGACTGTTCTCCTTTATATTAGAATTTAGATAATTTAGTCAAATCAGGGAACAAGAGTGCTTTAAGCGGACTAGCGCGATGAAAGATGGAAACCTATGCTGGACTTTGATGATCCGTTGAACTTTAGACATCCATCCTCTTCCGATGGATCATAAGAATTACAGAGTATTGCTTTTTTTCTTTCTTTTAACATCTTTATATGGATTGAATAAAAAATGGGTTTTGAAACCATATGCGCTTCTTTTTCCATGGAGTAGATGGGCCGTGACCGTTTTCGGTTAAAGGTCACTTGATTTACCTCTTGGTTGTTGCAAAGGAGCTGCATGCAAAGGAGCGCATATGGTTTTGAAACCATATGCGCTTCTTTTTCCATGGAGTAGATGGGCCGTGACCGTTTTCGGTTAAAGGTCACTTGATTTACCTCTTGGTTGTTGCAAAGGAGCTGCATGCATTTGACGGCCCTTACCCGCACTGCTGTAATGATTATGATTGTTGAACCTGTAGACATACTTAATGTGGCTAGCCTCCCTTGTATTCTATTCTTTTTGACTTTTGTTTTATCTTCTCTCTCCGTTCTTTCTTTCCCATTTCTTAAATTCTTTGTTACTGTGATGGGTCCATTATAGTATGGCACAATGACAATCTGTAATATAACTGTTTGCTTTTCTCCCTATGATCTCTAGTAAACAACACGTGCAAAAAACTGGAGTTGGAACTGCAACACCCTAATCTATCACTCCATTTCTGACCTATGATAACTAGGATAGCGTATACTGTCTTTTCATCTTGTTTCATGCAATCAAAATCATCTGCAGTCTTCATGCCAGATCTGCATAGTGTTTCTCTTGCAGAGTTGCAGTCTTGCCTATTCTTGTTAAAGGTGCATGCATAAGGACCTCACCTCACCCTACATCGAGCAGGAACCTTAATATATTATTTTTTCATTTATAGAAAGTAATTAGTACGGAGTATATGCGGGTAGTCTATTCGTGGATATCTAAAATAACTTAAGATTTCAATTTTCAAGATACCAGAATGGCTGGATGAAAATCGGTGGGGTTAGAACTCCCCCAGCCTATTTTCAGGAGGATTTAGGAGAGAACTCGCCCATAGAATAAGGATATTGATCTTTGACATGTGACACAACATAATAATCCATGAGCGGGCACTTTCTCGCTATCTAGATTGCTTCTCCTAAACTTTGTAGTGTAACCACTGTACAGTTCAAGAGTTAGCATCAGAGAGGACGGCTGTGTGAGTTTTGCTTAGACAAGAGTTACTCTAGGCTGTAACTGTCTTTTACGTGGACTGTTTCTCTGCCTTTATTGCCTTCAACAGACTGGACCAGAATCTGAAACTGTTTTTGAAGCGCTAGATCCGTGTGCAAGAGATAGCTTAGCACTGACTAGCTTTAAAATCTTGTGGGCCTCGTATCTCGAAGAAAAATTTCCGCTTTACGAAAAAAATTGCTTTTTGAGAGTTCTCTTCGATATCAAGCGCCTGTAAGGCTGCAACCACATCCATGGGGTTTTAACAGAGGTTAGACAAAGAAAAGGAAATATTATAAGATGGGTTACTAAAATACTACAGTATTTGACCAAGTTCTCGGCTTCTGCTACTGTAAATGTGACATGTTTCCATTAGGGCCTCATGTATTTATCAGTCCTGTTCAGCACCTATAAACTTTCTTAGCTATTCCTGTTCAGTTTTTGAAATTCGAACTTTAAAGTCCTAAGTGTTCCAAGTGTGGAATTAGCAGGTTGTCTGAAAATTTTAGTAGATCTCTGCGGTTTGCTTGTGGAAAGTAGAAGCTGGGTGTCTGGAAATAGGACCGCCTTGGTGGAGCGATTGGATAAGGACTAGGTTACCTATAGAGGAACTGGATTAAAATAGATGAGTTTGGCTTATGTGTGCGCAATAGTTCACTCTTTAGGGTAGTGAGGCTAATTAAACTGCTCACCTTCCGCTCTGTGCTTTTTCCTTTGGCACTTGGCATAAATACATGTAACATGTGGACTGTTATACGGCCAATTTAGCTTTACCAAATTGCATGCCCGTGTCATTAATTGTCGTCTAAACCTATCATATTACCATGTACCAGGGAATAGGGAATAAGTTGGGCAATGTCAGTTATGTCACCATTGTCCTACTAATAACATGCTACATTTTTTCTGATAATAATACCACAATTATTCCATGTGGTCTAATCCTTGTTGAACTGATAGGGTCGCCTTGAAGATAGAATGGCTGGAGGGAAAGAAGAGTATAATGCATTCTTTTACTCACTTGTGTCTACAGACACGCAGGTAAAACCTGCCTCTTGGTATTGAAAGATCTCTGGATACCTCACATTTATGTAATAAATTCCCCTGGTCCCTGCCATGTTCATCCACTGTTATCTTGAAATGTAGGAGATGTATTACTCAACTAAAAGGCAGCAGTTTTTGATTGACCAAGGTTACAGCTTCAAGGTACTATTCTGTTTCCCTGATTTGTTTCAATGTTTGCTCCCTAGGGAATCTCTGCCATTTTATATGGAGGGTATTCAATGTTCGTTGCTTTGTCATCATTTTGAATTGGTTACAGTGATTTATTTGATTATGAAGCATGATGGATCTTTTTTAATAGGTTATAACAAGTCTACCGCCTCCTGATTCTGGACCTGAGCTCAAATTCTCCAGTCTTAAAGACCAATTGGAGCTCCTAAAACAGGTTCGATACTTCTACTACTGGCCTGATGATCAACTGACTCCTTGTTTCTCTCTTACCTGTTTTCTAGGACGAAAAAGTCCTCTCTATGCTGCACTGTGATTTAGAACCACACCTGAGAACTCGCAATTATTGATTGACTAGTGTTTTCTTGTTATATTTTGGTTGTTTATAGCTATCAGAAATAAATACTGTAGCTTGATGCTTATTTTGATAGGGGCTACTTGATTTGAAGAAAGTTGTAATGATCTGTCTGTAACAGGTTATAACTGCCGGGGATGATGCGGTTGGTCTAGAGCAGTTGGACGAAGATGCTGATGAAGTAGCCCTTATTAAAGCACGTCGTTCCATGGGGTCAATGAGTGCCATGTCCGGGGCAAAGGGGATGGTTTACATGGAATACTCGTAAGTATACTGACTCTGATCTTGTAAGCCTGTGCCTGTGTATAAAACCAATTTAAGTAAAAGAAGGGAAAAAGGGAATAGATTAAATAACTGATCTTTTCTTTGATCGCTTCTAAACGTTTCGTGGCTGGCATGCTTACCTCTTATGTTTTCTGCGTCTCTTATGCAGCACCGGACAAAGGAAACACGTGAAAAGCAAGCCCAAAGACCCTTCAAAGCGACATCATTTGTTCAAGAAGCGCTTTACATAAATACTGCATGCCGGTACCAAAAACAATGCCTTACCACTTGGCTATACTCCAAATACGGCTCGTCGTCCGCAGGATTTCAGGAAAAAAAAAGAAGCGAAAACCCTGTTGAAAGAAAGACTAGGTGCATTTAAAGTTATGGCCCCTAAAAAAGGCAGTGCTTATACCATGCTCCTGGGAGCACAAGGAGCATGGTGGTGGTCCTCACAATAGATGAGTGGGGACCACATATTAAAAAATGAAAAATCATTTTAAGTGTGGTCCCCACTCCTTTATTGTGAGGAGGACCACCATGCTCCTTGTGCTCCAGGGAGCATGGTATAATTTGCGTAAAAAAGGTGTTTTAGATGTGGACGATGTAGTCGGAATTGTCAGTGCAAGATCTGACTAGATTTTGGCCATGTTAGCTCTTAGGAGGGAGAGTGTGAAGGGAAAGGGAGAGCAACTCTTCTACTTCCTCTGTTGTACATGATAACTTGTAATTGATTTCACTATTTCTGGTTAGAATTTTGCGACTCATTTTTTTTTTTGCAATGATAACCAAACAATATGATACTCAAGGATCTTGCTACGAGGTAGTTTACACTCCTTTCAGTGGCATATTGGTTACCCGTATATATTACGGTCGTGATTAGAACATGTATACCAAATTTATACTATTGGGATTTTAATCTCAAATCATAACTTTTGTTGAACTACAGTACAATAGTTGGATCACAATGTCATACTATACCAAACATAATTTTGACTAGTTTTTTTTTGTTTTGTTTTGTTTTTTTTCACCAGTAACGAGAAAGTGTATCAAGAAACGAAAGTGGACATATAGTCCACAGCGCAACTACATCGAGTAGGCCCTCGACACCTCCATTCACCTATCCCCTACAAGAGTAGACAATTGGCGCTAAATGGGCTATATAATGCGCCGCCAAGTTACCCACCCTACGAACATGTCAACTACATAATTTGGTAGCAAAACACAGATATTGTGATGTAAGACACCCAAAATTAGCAGAAGGCGTACTTGCAAAAAAAAAAAAAAAAAAAAACAAACGAAGACATTACGTCAATGAGAAGGAAAACCTGACATCTGATTGGTTCAAATACCGTGGAAGATCAAATAAATGACACGTAAGACAAAACTGCCTAGAACATCGAGTAAATTCGCGACCACCGTAGACAACCTATATATACACTTTCATCTTTCTCTCTCCTCCAAATTTCGTCTGCTGCTGCTCCACACTCCCTCCCCATTTTCTTTCTTTTGTTGCATGATAAAACATCGTAACTTATTGATCATTATAATCAAACAACATGGGTGTTGGTTTAAAGCTTGCTCCAATTTTGTTAGCTTCTTTAATACTCTTTGCTGCCGAAGCCAAGAAGGCTCCTGATCCTTACAAGGTACTTCCTTTTTTCTTTGATGGGCAATCATTATTTTGTGTTTTTGTTGATGGGTATTTGCCAATTTTGTGATATGTGATGAAATTGGGTGGTGGGTCGTTTTCTTTGGGTTTGAATTTATGTTGGAATTTTGTAATTTTGTTGTCTTGGTTTTTTCTTGTGGAGTTTAATGGAATTATTAATTTGGAAATTTGTAAACTTTAGTAGGAATTGTGCAGTTTAATCTATGTGGTTATTCATCATATAATTGTGCTATGAAATATGATTGAAACATTGTGGAATGAATGAGGAATTCTTTTACCGCCGTATAAAATTCAGAATTGGGGGTAGAAGATTTGCCGTTGTATGAGAAAATGAGAGAGGTGACTTTTGTCAATGGTCAAAGAACATGGGATAGGTGATCTTATGAAAGGACACTTTCCTTTTTTTTGGATTGTTAACGTCTGGTTTGAATACGTGACATGAATTCAAACGAATTGTTAAAAGTAGGAATGGAGATAGTAATGTTGATCATCATGAAGTATGTCAAGAAACTATTTCACATATTTTGTGTGAGGACTATAACTGCCCTTTCCTTTGGTAAAACAACTTGGTATGGGAAGTTGGAAACCGAGATTGACGTCTTAGGGAGGTGTTGTTTTAAATCTTACACATGAACCATAAATTTCTTAGTTTGTATGCATTAACACACTGATCAGAGGTGGTGTCGTTTTGATGGGTTTGCTTGTATCATGTTCAAGCGTTGTATTAGCCGCTGATGTTTCCTTTTCCTTGTTCAGATTCTAGGTGTTGACAAAAGCGCTAGCCAACGTGATATCAAGAAGGCTTTTCACAAGTATGTACACTTACCTACTATCAGGATTTAGTGCAAGGACAAGCTTTTGAACTAATTGTGTGTAATTGCTCCGTGCTTGCCATTGGTTAGCTTTCTTGAAAAATGGTGACTTCTAGTACTAGTGTTTTTGCCCAATTATGTATGTTGAATTGGTAACTGCACTGAGATTATTGTCATTTATCAGGATTCGAAATTGGTTTGCATCTCTGTATGTTCTTTTTCATTACTTACACAGTTCCATGTATATTGTGATGTTCAATCGTGCACATGGTAAATCAGTTCTGGAGTAATACAAGTTTTTGGTTCGTCACATAGACTCTGGTCTATGGCAGGATCAGGGGTATGTATTTGCCCTTTAGTGCAAATGTAAGAATGATGGAATTGCAGGGCTCTAAGTCCTCGTCTTTTCTTGTAAGTCATTGATTGCACTGATGGTCATGATAATTAGCAATGGAACAGCTGCGTTTGGAGTTGTTTCACTCTTTTTATTGTAGTCTAGTTTAAAATTGCATTAATATGGAGTTCTTGACTCCTACTTGCAAACCAAATCGAGGGGTTGTAGTGACTCTTCCCTTTATTCAGTTCCTTTGAACTTATGTTCTACATTTTCTAGCCTGTGATTTCTTCAAAAGATTGAAAGTGGCAATTGGTTCCAGTAGGAACGATCAGATTGGACTTTTAGCATGCAGTGAAATATGTTGCCCTAGTGTAACGCTGCACCCTGCGTGTTTTTTGAAATTATTGTTATGTTGAGACTTCCAAACTTTCATTTGAATGAGTTATTTTGGACTTTTATTGTGAGTTTGTGACTGCACCTGTCTGAAACAAAGTGCAATAGGAGTTTCACGAAGTTTGTTATAGTTGACTATTGATTAGGGAAGGCATTCATATCATCATATGTATCTTAACGAAGTCAGCAATTATGTCTTTTTCGTAACTTATCCGCTCATGTTACGCTATTTTGACTTAGTTTCTTGGTTTGTTTAAATAGTTAAGGTCATTCTATGCTTTGGCATGGTATTATACTATGCCTGAATGATTGCAATTCTGATTGGTTACATCTGCAAACTCCATATGGCTTTTCCTTTGTCTTTTTTCTTGTTTGTTGTTGTTGTTGTTGTTGTTGTTGTTGTGTGAAAAAATAGTCTTCTCCTTCCATCTTCGAACCGGAAAGGTTAGGACACCCATGCATATGTCTTTATTTGTGTTGCTGTTGTAGTTTGAAAAAATTGTAATGCCAAACTATATGATCTGCTATGAATATTGACGCATTATGTGGCGATGCTTTTGCTCTACGTGTGTATGTTCCTTACTCCTTCCTTTTGTGCTTTTCTAGGCAATCGTTAAGGTACCACCCAGACAAGAACAAGGAGAAGGGTGCTCAGCAGAAATTTGAGGAGATCAATAATGGTAACTTATACTTTCACCTTAGTTGTTTTCACATGGTAACTCTGTGAGTTTTGATAAATGTTTAGGGCTCCAGCATGTGTATGATCTCTATTCATGATGTCATTGTCTTAGGTCATGTTTTACAGAGGAAGAAAGTGTTCTGATGTAGTCATTATTAAATTATGTGGCATCTCCGCTTCTGACTTTTGCGCCCTATCTGGTGGTTCACCTGTTTCCTTGTGCAATGTTCTTTTTTTATGAATGCGGATGAATACCTTAGAGGCCTAGGTTTCCTTATACAGCATCATAGCCGTCCTTCCCTGTTTTTGCCACTATTGGTGAACTCTTTGTTGCCTCTTCCGACTTCCACTGCCTAACAGTGTCATGAAATCTGGGGATGTCACCTTTTTTCCTTTTTTCGGAGGGGGTGGGGGGAGGGAATGTAATTTTGTCTTAATGAGAATTTATTCAGAGTGCTCACTATATCCCTCTTGTGCAGCGTATGAAATTTTATCTGATGAACAAAAGAGGAAAAATTATGATCTTTATGGCGATGAAAAAGGTGGCCCTTCCTTTGATGGTGGGAATGCAGGAGATTTTGGTGGACCTTCATATACCTACTTCACGAGTGGTGGACCAGGACAGAACCAGCGACAGGATATGGGTGGACAAGGAGAGCGTTCTTTCTCCTTTTCCTTTGGGGGACCTAGTGGCGGAAATGGGTTTGGGTTTGGTCTCAATGACATGTTTTCTAACTTCTTTGGGGGAAACAGTGGTAGTGGTTCCCACTTTGGTGGTTTTGGTAGTTCTACTGGATCTAAGTTTGGCGGCTCGCATAGTTCAGCCGGACCCGATTCCGGGTCTAGGACGCCATCAAAGACTATCCGGGTGCTGAATTCCCAAGTGTTTGAGAAAGAAATGAATGACAAAGGAATGACCTGGCTTCTGCTATCTTATACACCCTCAAAGACGTTGCCTCAGCAGTATCAGTCCATCTTTGAGGAGATTGCTAACTCACTGAAGGGAGCTTTGAAAGTATGCTTCCAACTGATCCTTACTTGAGGCAGTTCTCATGTTTGCAACATGCGTACATATTATACTGGTTATTGTTCTCTGTGATGCAGGTTGGTAAAGTAAACTGTGAGAGCGAGTCATCTTACTGTAAGAGCCATGGAATACATCCTCGTCGAGCTCCTAGGCTTTTTGTGTATTCCTTCATCTCTAGCGAGAGTGGGTCTTTTGTGGAGTATAATGGTGAGTGGGATCTCAGAAGCTTAAAAAGTTTCTGTCAGGAACATCTGCCAAGGTATTCAAGACGTGTCAGCCTGGATAACTTTGCACCTTCCTTTGGGGCTGGGGAAAGATTGCCTCGAGTCATCCTTCTCTCAACGAAAAAAGATACACCTGTGATTTGGCGTACACTCAGTGGCTTGTATCGCAAACGCTTAATCTTCTATGATGCGCAGGTACGGTATATTAATTCTGTAAGGTCACCACCCTCTCCAGTCACATTTTAATTGCTGAGCTCGGCTGCATATGTTTGACCGATGGTTTGAAAGGATTACTTTCCCATCATTCATTCTTCTTCTGTTTAGTAGGATAGAACTAGTCGTCGTGTGTTACTTCTGAATGAGTTTTGTGTGTAGAGTATATTCAGTTTGATCCATGAAATGCGAAAAAGGAGCATTTGTTTAAACGCTAGTTTGTTTTTGGCTTTGCAGGTTCATGATGTTTCGGATCTAGCAGTCAAAAAGTTGGGGGTGACTGAACTTCCAGCTATCGTGGGATGGTTAGCAAATGGGGAGAAACAGATATTAAAAGCTGGAGTATCTGTGAAAGATGTAGAGTCAGCTGTTCGGGAACTTGGTCTCTTGCTTGACAGCTTTGAAAAGAAGAATAAGAAGGTGGTCGCAGCTCAGACCAAGGAAACGGAAAGTGAATCTGCTAGTAAACAAGTGCCATACTTGACAGCATCAAATTTTCATGATATTTGTGGAGAAGAAATTCCTGTTTGCATAATTGGTGTATTCAGATCTTCAAGAGTGAAAGACAAGGTCGAATCCATTGTGTCAATGGTGAGAGTAACCCCCTTGCTACCTACTCTTTCTGTAAATAACTAGCAGTCCCTTGCATTATCTGTAGACGAGATTTGGTAGTAGAGTCGGAAACTCGCGTCCTTTTTACACATCTTTTACATATCTGGTGTGCTAAAGCATCACATGATTATATTCTAATGTACTTGTGTTTTCATGGTTTAGGTATCCCAGAAATCATTATCAAGAAGAAGACTGTCGTCTGATTCCAAGGATTCTATATCCTACGCAATGGTAGATGCTACAAAGCAGCAAGCTTTTCTGGATGGTTTTGACAAATCCGCCTTTAAATCACCGGATAGCTTCTTGTTAGCATACAAGCCTCGAAGAGGGAAGTATGCAGCATTTACTGGTGACCTGACTGCAGAGGAAGCCGAGAGTTTTGTTGGTTCTGTTCTGAGCGGTGATGTTCAGTTCAAGAAGACACGGCAAAAACCACAGATCAGGTAGTGTGTTAAATCTATGGACATTAGGATTGTGAAAAGGCTAGTCATTACGGTATATAGGAGTGTAAATAGAAACAGAACCGAGTTCAAGAAACAGTTTTTCAGGCCCCAAATCTTAAGCTGAATTGGGGCACTTAGGTAGAACAACTGCAGAACGATTCAATATGTATAAGTAGAGAGACCTACACCTCTTATGGTATTCCTTGGAGTGGTCGCTCTTATTGTAAATGTAACGGTAGTGACATGCATTGTATGCTTGAGTCATTCTATCAATACAGGGAGAGCATGTTGTTGGAATGTTCAGTCTCACAGTTAACATGTCAAAGTTGAAAGTTTCTTGTGTGTACTCATATGTTGCGGCTGATAGGCCGTAGCTTGTTCAGTAAATTACGGAAAAAACAGTACAAACTCGAAAATTTAGGTTCACTGTAGCAATCATCTGATGTACAGAATTATTTATGAGACGGAAAAATCAGCGCAATCGCGGTGGCTGCATGCTTGAGAGGGAAGCATGTTAAGTTCTGAGAAAGCAGGAATACTCATGGCTGTGATGGTAACTACTCGAGCAAAGGGGAATAAATGCTGAAGAGGAAGAAGAGAACAGAACACCAAAAAGAAGAAAATATGAAGCATCTGATTCTGATAAGTGTTACGGGTTGTTGTGCATAAATGAGTGAATGAAACTTTGCTAAGAAAGCAACTTTGTGTCTTATTCCATTGCACCCCCAAAAGAAAGAAAATTCCCATTTACGCGTTACCTCATTTTGTGCGTAGAGCATCCAATTCCTCAAGAATCCACATTATTGTACATTTCCCATGGGTGAACTTTTTTTTCACTCAGAGGTCAAGGTTAAAAACATATTAACAACGATTAAATTACACAGTGACTTGTAGTAAACGATTTGACTAGCCGACAAACATGAAATTGTTAATTTTCGAAGATATATGAGTTTAAAACTTGTATGCATCAGCTTTACTCACACAAAGCGACAAATGTGATGATGGAAGGAATAGACCATCCGTAACGAATGTTTAACTTTATTGATTTAATACATAACCAACTTCTTATCTATCCTATCCACCCCACAGTTCACACCATAAAACAAATTCTGATTCCCAAACATTTCATTTCATACACCCAAAAAAGTCCCCTTCATTTCTCTCATGCACAATATTCTCTAAACCACAAGAAAAAATGCCCAACATTCCATCTTACACTACTACACCAAGCATGGACACACCTTCACTAGCTCCCTCCTCCTCCTCCACCTCTACCTTCGTCGCTGGCGGCCGCGCCTTAGACCGTCACAACCCGATCATCACCGACGAAAAACGAAGTGGAATCAGCAGTAAACCCGGTACACCCATCGGTACACCACTCACTAACCACGTTCTCCAACAAAAACCAAAAACACCACAAACAACACCAACAACACCAACATTATTTAGTCCAAAACCCAAGAAAAAGAAGACCAACAACAAACTTAAGAAAAACCCTGTTGCGCAACCAACAAGCTTTGTTGACGATCATGATGGTTATGTTAATAGGAAGAGCTTCTCTAAGCCGTCTGATCTTATGATGAAGGCGGCAGCTTGTAACATAAGTAAGCCTGGTGTTGACTACATTAGCCCACCAGAGTCATCTAGGTATCTTTTAGATGACTCTTCTTTCTTGGATGTTTTCTCTGATTTTGACCCTGTTCTTAAGTTGGCGCCATACGATGATAATGATAATCAAAATAATAATACTAGTAGTATTATTTCCAATAAAAATAACAAAATTGCTGTTGATGAGTTGGTTGACGAGGAGCTCTCCAAGTATGATTCTTCGTCAAAATTACCTCCTACTACTAAGACTACTACTACTTCTCCTCTGTCTGAATCTCCAACTGACCAGGTTTGTGCTCTCTTTTACTTTTCACTTTACTTAAATTTCATTCTATAGTAAAATTTGCATGTAACATTAGTTCACTTATGTTTATTGATATCAATTTGAAATTTTCTGGCATAATTATTGCGCCACAAACTTTTTGTACGACGTGTTATTACTAGATCAAAATATATATAATACTAATTGTGATGTGATATATATGGAGTTATCGGTGACAAATTTTGTTATATTAAGCTAACATCCTCTATATGAATTATATATATGCCACTACATACAAAATACTACTCCTACCCAAAGAGATTTTCCTGTTTCTTTTTGCAGTTTTGAGTTGCCATGTTGAAGACTGTTTGTAGACTAAATGAAAGACCTGTTTACTTTGAAATCAAGTAGAGTTGATTGATTGCAATGCAAAATGAAATACTTACTAATTTTTAAAACAAGTGAACGATTCATTTGGTTTAAATATAGCTCCAAACATGGCTACTCAAAACTGCAAAAAGAAACAGGAAAATCTCTTTGGGTAGGAGGGAGTAGTTCATTTGAAAAGAATAATACTCCGTAATGCTCAAGTAGTCAACTGTAGGAATATATTATCATAGACTCAGCACAAGGAGTACAAAACAAGCCAAGGGAGGCTATCATTTTCTTATGTAGGTGAGACAATAAGGAGGAATGCGTGGTGTGGCCTTTGCCTGTGGTAAAGAATTAATTAACCATATGAGTATATGACCCCTTGTTTGATAAATGCTGTTTAATAACATCATTGTGTTGTCCCTCGAATATATTTCGAAACTATCAATTGTTTAGAACTGAAGAAAGATGTTATAAACACGCTGTGAATTATTATGTTATGTATAATATGGCAAACAACATGATTTTTGTTCTCTCGGTTTGGATTGTCAACGTTATGATTCGAATTATTCGCGTTTATGCAAATCAAAACGTTAACTTCCAAAACAATCGTGGGAAGACCGAGTAAGATTTGTCTTCCAAATGTACTGTGATTAAGATAATATTTTCTACTGTAGTTTAGGAATTCAGCACCTGAACTTTTAGGACACAATAATTAGACCATGCTATATAAATAATGTACACTACTCCGTATGTGCTATAAAAATGATGATGATGATGATGTTAAGGTGTGACTTAAATTTGAAGGATTAATGTTGCAGGTGGTGGTGCTAAGGGTGTCACTCCATTGCAGAGGGTGTGAGAGAAAAATGAAAAAACATCTCTCCAGAATGTCAGGTATTACTATTATTAGTATATGCATGCATTTATGCACATCATTGCTTGATTTGTTTTCTGTTACATTTTCTCTTTATTTATGTGTACTGTATAAATAATCTAACTCCAATCAATTTTCATGCATATTCATTTATTTTCTGGCTGTTTCATTTAATTAAATCTTGGCATTTTTCTCTTCACTATGCACAATATCTGTGTCAGTGGGCCTATTATACAAGTTGGTTTGGGCTTTTAATGGTTTTGGATCATCACATTGAATTGGTGCACTATTCAAAAGCTAATTTGTCATTCCTTGATTTTGGATTCGAGTCGAATAGATCAGGTCAATTCCGTTATATTTTCCTAGTTTTGACGTGATAAGTCGGCCTTGCTTCATGTAATTACATTATACATGCTTCACGTCGTACACAAGCGGGGCGAATCTTGGATTCAAAATGATCGGAATCGAAACGCAGCTAGCACCAAGTTCGCCGGTGTTTTATTACACCCGGGGTGTTGGTGCCCTCTTTTGATTTTCTAGACCTCGAATGCGGTCCCGTCAGTCGTGCTCGTTGTTTCTCAAAAGTATCTTTTTTCTGGGAACATCGTTTTCTCGAAGAATTTTTCCTTCTCACCACTTCATCTAAGTTTCGCTTTTGAAAGGTTATGAAAAAATTAGAGTTTTGATCCTGGCTCAGAAGGAACGCTAGCTATATGCTTAACACATGCAAGTCGGTCAGTTCGCCCTTACTTGCGCGGGTTGCGACTATTAAGTGACTAATTATGGAAATGTTTGTGACATGAGCAGGTGTGACATCTTTTTTTTTTTTTTTGGGTTACAACAGGTGTGACATCTTTCGATGTAGATTTCGTAGCAAAGAAGGTGACAGTGATAGGCGACGTGACACCATTGCAAGTGTTAGCAAGTATTTCCAAAGTCAAGACTGCTAAATTGTGGACTCCTCCTACGGCAATCTCGTCGTCTTACTCCAATATTAACTCAAGAAATATGGAAGCTATTTAGGAAATAATAATCATATTATTAGAAACTCATTTTGCAATAGGTTTTGTACATTTGATTAACTAGTGACATTCACGGCAAGGTTGGAGTGTATTTGTTTGTTGTTGTGAAAATCGTATGTAAACTGGTAGGAGACTGGAGGATCGATCATTTTCGCGTTAGAGGTGTGGTTTAAAATCTTTAAATGTTATGATAATTAATCTAAATTGCTTTCTGTTTTTAGTTTTTTCAAAGAGTGAAAACAAGTCATACTAGTTTAAGTGGCCGATTTTCGTTTATTTTACGTGTCTAATTTCTACAGATCGAAAATAGCGCAACGTTAATGTAAAGTGCCGACGAATAAAGGTTACTCTTCCACAATCAATACTTACTGAATACTATAAATTGGCATAATAATACATCAAATTAAAATGGGGTTTTCTAAAAAGTGCCCATAAGAGCAATTAATGTTACAAATTTCAAAAAAGAAATAATAAATTTTAGTATTTTTTCCTATTTTCCATACAAATTAAATGTTATTTTTTGGATGTGATTATTAACTTATTTTGCATTAAAAACGATGCCCTCACCGGAAAAGGTTTAGGGTTGGCGTTTTCCGGCACCGCAGTAGCGGTGCCGTGAAACCCAACCCTAAATCCTTATTCGGCAACCCTAAATCGTTCCCCTATTTTAATCACGACCCTATAGGGTTTAGTAGTTGGGTTTTAGGGTGTCTATAGAGTCCGGCGGCTTGGGGTTGTACGTAATTTTTTCGTCGGAATAATTTTTGTTGGAAGAGGACCGTGTGTGATGGTTTTGGTGGTTGTAATAGGAAAGGAGAGCTGGAAATTAAAAGTGTGTAGTAATTTTATTAGCAAATAGTATTAAATAAATGTTTGTTGGAAATTACTATTACTAATCATTCTTTTTTTTTTTTGAAGGGAAATACGGTATTTTATTGCTCAATTGAATTTGCAGACATACGATCTGCTACAATTACATCTTCTAACCATACCGGTCCCGGACTATCCCACACACACTCACCATCACTCTTCAATCCCCATCTAGCAACACGGTGAGCACAAAATTTGCTTCCCGATAACAGAAGCTAAAGACACTTCCTCAAAAGAGGACAACAAATAAAGACAATCCTCCAGAAAAATAGACCCAACTAAAATTGACTCTTTGCAATCTCAATAATTTTTTACGGCCTCAATTAAATCCAATTCATTTTTCCTTCCCCACTTATGGGTTCATATGATATACATCTAGTATGTGCAATGCACTGATGTATTTGAAGAGAACTTTCTTTCCCTATGTAAAATTTGGACCGTCGTGTTCCTCGGCTATCTCCATTACTTTTCTCTTTGAATTCAACGGGTCACCTAGAATTTGACTGCCTTGAAAATATCATATACATCACCTTTATAATTAAACACTGTACAAATCGAACGAATTCTATATACAAACATATTTATTTTCTATACGGTAATACAATTCTTTTCCACAGAAGTTTCTCAACACTTACTTACAATTATTGTAGCTAGAACAATGTCGCATGGCAAAGTTGCACGAACAAGCAACGTTGATCTAATAAGCAACATGCCGGAGAATGTTACGACCAAAATCTTAGAATGTTTACCATTAGAAGATGCGGTAAGAACCAGCATTTTATCGACCGATTGGCGATATAAATGGGCGTCAGTTTCTCACATCATACTTGATAAACGTTTCTTCTCCACAATTATCGTCGACAGAAAAAAGGATTCATCCTCTGCCGATTTAAGTGACGCATACGTAAACATCGTCAATAATGTGCTTCTTTGTCACGCTGGCTATGTTCGTAAGTTGGTCCTTTACCTTCCTTATTACGTTACCAAGGCAGTAAACATTGATCAGTGGATTCGGTCTGTTTCCGGAAAAGGCGGTCTGAAAGAGTTTAATTTGATCTACCATCGCAATTCTGTCAAAAAGCTACCATCAATTGTGTTCAGCTTTGCGAAACTCACAAACTTGAAGCTGACTCAATGTGAAATTCATACTCTTCCACAGTGGTTTCTTGGTTTTCCCTGCCTTGTCAAACTTGGGCTAATCGACTGTGAGTTCAAATCATCGGCCGAATTAGAAACATTCATATGCAAATGCCCACAGCTTCGGCATTTAGAATTATTTATTACGCAAGCCTTCAATCTGACTATTCATGCTCCGAAACTTGATTACTTTTTTGCTTCTGGCTTGTATTACACTTTTTGCTTGGGATATGAAACCACCAAAATAAAATCATTACATCTAGACATTTTGGGGCCGTTTTGCATGAATACACTCAGATCACTCTTCGTATGCTTGCCCGAAATTGAATTCCTTAGCCTTGGCTCATGCTTTTGGGCAGTAAGTAAGGTAAGTATAATAAATTTACCAAACACTGTAGCTACTATTTCATTTTCATTTTTTTGTTTTACTGTTCAAAGCTATTAACGACTCATTTGTGTTTATTCTCAAATTCAGAGTTGGGGAAATGGGCTTCTGAAAGAGGAAGAGTTGGTAGAAGTTTTCAGTCGACTGCGAACTCTGGACTTGATTGGCATATCTCTTCATTGCTTTCACACCATTGATTTGGCTCTCGGTGTGCTAAGTTATTCGTATCGCTTACAGAGATTATACTGCCGAGTAAGAATTTATATATCCGCAAAGTTTACGGTTTACTGAGACAAATTTTCGCACAGGCGGCTTATATTATACATATCATTTCCATTGTACAATAGGTCTCAAAATGCATATTTTGCAAGTTTGGAACTTCTTCGAAAATCACAAGTTTTAAGAAGGGAAACCTTTCGAAATTGAAGTATGCGGAATTTGTTGGTGTTTCGGGATCAGCCCTTGAAGTAGAGATCATGAAGGTCATTCTGGAATGCGCTCCTGAGCTGGAGGTGATGTCTATTGAGTTGGGTGAGGAAGTGAAAGAAGCTGAAGAGAAGTTGAGAATATCCATTGAATTGATGAGGTTTCCCCGAGCCTCAAGACATGCCGAGGTTATTTTTAACGCTCCTTAGTATAAAATTGATCCAACTTTTAACATTGGGCCATTGGGTTCAAACCTCACCCCTCCTTTTGTTGCGATGATTTATCGTTTTATTTTCTTAATCGATTTATATGAAATGTCGGATGTACTTTTAAGATTTTTCTTTTTTAATTATGTAATGCCTAAAAGACACCAAATGAGTCTAGCAAAAATTCGGCAGCAATTCGACGTAAATCGACTAAACCAAATCAAAACGGAAATAAACAAAAGACAAACAACCAACACCAGATTTTAAGTGGAAACCCTCCAATTCGAAGGGAAAAACCACTGGGCACTTCATTAATCAATTTAGCAAAATACAAAGGTTCAAAGTTTCAAGCTATGCCCCTAACTCGAAACAACAACAAATCAATCCAGCTACAACCTAATATCTTTCGGATCAATACAAATTGATTACCCTAATCAATTGTACAAAAGAATCCCAAAAGAAATATACTTGTTACCTGGACTTGATGATACAAATAGAGTAAACACCTCAATACAGTAGCTCCCCCACTTCGCGCAAGCTGATGACGAGCTTCTGTCTCACCATGATTTCTGATCGGAAGAAAACTCACTTGTGTTTCTCTCACTCTCTTTGTATGTGTTTGTGTTTTCTGGGCTGCTCTCTGGCTCTTTTGCTTCTGTCGAATGCCCCCAGAAATCAGCCCCCTTTCCTCTTTTGACCAAGAGTAAAATTCTCTCATTAAAATGAGAGCCACACATAAAACAAACGCCACTTTCTTTCTTTCTTTTTTCTGTTTTCTTTTTCTCTTTTTTTTTTTTCTTTTATGTTTTTCTTTTCTTTTATTTTCAGAAATTGAAAACCAAAAAATAAAAATAATAAACAATAATAATAAAATTGGGTTGGACCCCATGCAACAATCTCCCCCTCCAACCCGATTAGGAGGAGATACGTCTCCTACATCTCACTTGGAGACAATCCCGGCCAACTTGCAAAAACTTGCAAACTTGTGACCGGGTAAAACCTTAGTTAACATGTCAGCCCCATTCTTGTCGGTGTGGATGTTCAACAACTTTAAGAGCTCATTCTCGATGACCCCTCTCAACCAATGGTACCGAACATCAATGTGTTTTGTTCGAGCATGATACATGGTATTCTTGCTCAAATCAATAGCACTCTGGCTATCACAATGTACAATGTACTCCTCTTGTTCCAAACCTAACTGTAGGAGAAACCGTTTAAGCCACAACATCTCTTTTCTAGCTTCAACGGCGGCAATATATTCAGCCTCGGTGGTAGACAAAGCTACACACTTTTGAAGCTTAGATTGCCAAGATATGGCTCCCCCCGCAAACATGAACAAGTAAGCTGAGGTGGATTTTCTACCATCAATATCACCCGCCATATCCGCATCAGTGTATCCTAAAAGTATAGGATCAGATTTTCCAAAACATAAACACATTTTCGATGTTCTCCTCAAGTATTTAAGAATCCACTTCACCGCATGTGCAATATCAGGCCGTGTACAAACCATTGCATGCATCAAAGAACCAACGGCTGAGGAGTAAGGTATGGAAGACATACCTTCTTTCTCTTCATCACTAGTCGGGCAATCTTCTTTTGTCAACCTAAAGTGGCCCGCTAGTGGAGTACTCACTGGCTTAGTGCTCTTCATATTGAACCTTTCAAGTACACGTTCAATATAGCGTTCTTGTGAAACCCACAACTTACCACCTTTCCGATCTCGTATGATTTGCATGCCAAAAATGTGTTTGGCAGGGCCGCGCCTAAATCTTTCATATCAAAAGACTTAGACAAGTCTTCTTTAAGGCTGCTTATCATATCACCATTCTGCCCCACAATAAGCATATCATCAACATAAAGGAGAAGAATAATGGTTACCATCCGGGAACAGCCTAAAATACACACAAGGATCAGCCTCTGTCCGCGTGTAATTATGACTCGTCATAAATGCATCGAACTTCTTATACCACTACCTTGGTGCTTGTTTAAGCCCGTAAAGGCTCTTCTTCAATTTGCACACTAAGTGCTCTTTCCCTTTCACTTCAAACCCCTCCGCCTGCTCCATATAAATCTCCTCGTGCAAGTCACTGTGTAAGAAAGCGGTCTTCACATCAAGTTGTTCGATTTCAAGGTTCAAGCTAGCGGCTAGGCCTAACACGACTCGTATCGAAGTCATCTTCACAACGGGTGAGAAAATCTCATTGAAATCGATACCCTTCTTTTGATTACAACCTTTCACCACCAATCTCGCCTTATACCTCACTAGATTATCACCGTCTTTCTTCAACTTGAATAACCACTTGTTTCTCAACACTTTTCTGCCTTTTAGAAGGTTCACCAACTCATATGTATCATTTTTCATCAAAGAGTTCATCTCATCTTCCATTGCGGCATTCCACTCATTTTTATCGGATAGTGATTGCACTTCTTAATAAGTTTCAGGCTCCCACTCTTCAGTAAGGAGGATGTACTCATCACTTGAGTACCAAGTTGATTGTCTGCGCTCACGGGTTGATCGCCTAACCTCCTGATCAGCCCCTGTGGGATGAATAATTGGCTGCTCCCCCTGCTCTACAGCCCCTTCTTCCTCATCCTCTTGTGTCTCTTCGTTGTTATCTTACACTTGTGGATTATCTTCTTCAAAGATAGCATCTCCACCTTCATTTTCACCATCACCTGCATTAAGATCAACAATAAGAGTAGGAATTGGTGTTAGGTCGGAAGTAGCATATGTGTCAACATACTTTTCAACTAGCATGTCGGAGCCCATCTCTTGCTCACGAAAAACCACATCTCTACTTCTGACCACTTTTCTCCTCTCCTGATCCCAAAGCCTATAGCCATACTCCTCATCACCATAACCCATAAAAATGCAAGGAGTAGCTTTGCTATCAATCTTTAATCGCTTCTCCTTCGGAACTAGCATAAATACCTTGCATCCGAACACTCTCAAGCGAGTGTTAGAGGCATTACGTCCCGACCATAACCTTTCGGGAATGTCAAGACCAAGCGGAACCGAAGGCGAACGGTTGATCAAATACACCGCACTATTGACAGCTTCACCCCAAAACTTCTTTGGAAGATTTGCCGTCCTCAACATGCATCTCACTTTCTCGACAATGGTCCGATTCATCCTCTCCGCCACACCATTGTGTTGTGGAGTGCTTGGCTCAGTCTTCTCATGTCGAATCTCATGCTTGGAGCAGTAACTTTTGAATTCATTTGAGGTATACTCACCTCCATTGTCACTACAGAGACATTTCAATTTTTTCTCTGTCTCCATCCCCACCATAGCATGAAATTTCTGAAAAATTTCAAAGACTTCACTTTTATGCTTCATAAGATGAACCCATGTCTTACGTGTATGGTCATCAATGAAAGTCACAAAATACAAGTGACCCCCTGTCGATTCCACTTCAATTGGACCACACACATCAGTGTGCACTAGGGCTAGCTTAGATTCTTTCCGTTTTGATCGTTTACGAAAAGAAACTCTATGATGCTTACCTAGTACACAATGATCACAAGAATTAAGAGATATACTCTTATCCGCCGGAATTAAAGATCTCTCTGCCAAGATCTTTATTCCCTTTTCACTCATATGCCCGAGTCGCCTATGCCACAAATTTGGTGAGGAGACTTCTTCAACGACATTAATTTCACCACCACACACTCTCATGTGTGTCTTATAAAGAGTGCAACACAACTCTCCACGAGCAACAAGCATCGACCCTTTGGTCATCTTCCACTTTCCACTACCGAAAGTGTGATGAAAGCCCTCTTGATCAAGGACAGTGGCGGATAGCAAGTTAAGACGTAAATCGGGTATATGACGCACATTCTTCAAAGTAATCGTGCATCCGACATTTGTCTCCACCCGAACATCACCAATACCAATTATGCTCGATGAAGAATTATTTTCCATTTTCACACTACCAAAATCACCCGTTCGATAATTTGAGAAATATTCACTCTCCGGAGCACAATGAATAGAGGCCCCCGTATCAATAAGCCACTCACTGTTGGAATTAGTGATATGAGAACAGTCACTTGTAGCACAAATTAAAGTGACTGGCTCATCACTTGCAATTGCGGCCGTACCCGCATTATTATCCGCCTTTTTCATCTGCTTGCCATTCCTTAGATCATTTTTCCGAACCCAACAAGAATTCTGAACATGTCCCGGCTTATCACAATAATGACAAATTATATTTTCCTTGTAATCCGAGACTTAGAACGACCCTTGGACTTCCCACGGTTCTTTAGACCCTTACTTCTGCCCCTGCCCCTACTCTCCCTAACAAGGGCCTGAGCATTATCCGAACCCATCTCCTTCCTCCTCATCTCTTCGTTGAACATACTATCTTTAATCATATCCATCGTTAGCTTTCCACTAGGAGCGGAATTGCTAATAGACACCACCATGGTTTCCCATGTATCCGGAACGGAACTCAAGAGGAAAAGTGCTTGCAACTCATCATCAAGCACAATATTCATGGACGTCAGTTTATTAATAACATCTTGAAAATCACCAAGATGTTCCGAAAATGACTTCCCCACTTTCAACTTCAAATTAACAAGTCTCTTAATCAAAGAGGCTTTGTTATGAGTCGATTTCCTCTCATAAAGGTTTTGCAACTTCTTCCACACTTCAAAAGCATCGGTGTCTCGCAATATATGACTATGGATAGTCTTGTCAACCCACTGCCTAATGGTAGCTAAGGTCTTACGTTTCATATTCGCCCACTCTTTCTCACTCATTGAGTCGGGCTTAGGAGGAGGGTTATCAGCGGTTCCGGGATTTGCGTCAATAGGCTCAAAGAGGTCTTTACACACTAAAAGATCCTCCATCATACACTTCCACATGGAATAATTTGTGGAGGTCAGTTTAATCATTGAACCCGAACTGCTAGACTCCATTATAACCTAGATTAGATTCTAAGCTCTGATACCACTGTTGTGCCTAAAAGACATCAAACGAGTCTAGCAAAAATTCGGCAGCAATTTGACGTAAATCGACTAAACCAAATCAAAACGGAAATCAATAAAAGACAAACAACCAACACCAGATTTTAAGTGGAAACCCTCCAATTCGAAGGGAAAAACCACTGGGCACCAATAATCGATTTCACTAATCAATTTAGCAAAATACAAAGGTTCAAAGTTTCAAGCTATGCCCCTAACTTGAAACAACAACAAATCAATCCAGCTACAACCTAATATCTTTCGGATCAATACAAATTGATTACCCTAATCAATTGTACAAAAGAATCCCCAAAGAAATATACTTGTTACCTGGACTTGATGATACAAATAGAGTAAACATCTCAATACAGTAGCTCCCCCACTTCGCGCAAGCTGATGACGAGCTTCTGTCTCACCGTGATTTCTGATCGGAAGAAAACTCACTTGTGTTTCTCTCACTCTCTTTGTATGTGTTTGTGTTTTCTGGGCTGCTCTTTTGCTTCTGTCGAATGCCCCCAGAAATCAGCCTCCTTTCCTCTTTTGACCAAGAGTAAAATTCTCTCATTAAAATGAGAGCCACACTTAAAACAAACGCCACTTTCTTTCTCTTTTTTCTGTTTTCTTTTTCTCTTTTTTTTCTTTTCTAGTTTTTCTTTTCTTTTATTTTCATAAATTGAAAACCAAAAAATAAAAATAAAAAAAAAACAATAATAATAAAATTGGGTTGGACCCCACCCAACAAATTACGCATTTGATTTATTGGAATGACAAGTTCACAACCAATTTTATATAGGAATATGAGATTGTGGGAAGAGTCCTTAATGAGGCTCAATGAATTTCATTTATATATACTAGGTATACAAGGATACAACAGTAATTACGTATTAACCTAATCACATAAATTATATACTATTACACCCCCTCAGACGGAGCGGGAGGAGGACGAACGCTCAGGCTGGACTTAAAGCGTTCAAAGAGGAGTCGAGGGAGGCCCTTCGTAAAAATATCAGCATAGTGATAATCAGCAGGAACGTGAAGAACGCGAACCTTACTAACTTGCACCTTTTCAAGAACAAAATGAATATCCAACTCAATGTGCTTGGTACGTTGGTGCTGAACGGGGTTGTTAGACATGTAGACAGCACTAATGTTGTCACAGTACACAAGGGTAGCACGAGGAACAGGCACCCGAAACTCAAGCAGCAAATTACGTAACCAACACGTATCAGCAACAGCCCGATATTCGGCCTCCGCACTGGAGCGAGACACATTGGGTTGTCGTTTGGACGACCAGCTAACCAAATTATCACCGAGGAACACACAATAGCCAGACGTCGAACAACGAGTATCCGAGCAATCGGTCCAATCAGCATCGGAATAAGCAGTGAGACCAGTATCAGGACTAGCAGAAATAGAGAGACTCTGATCAACAGTACCTCGAACATAGCGCAAAAGACTCTTTAAAGCATGGAAGTGAGGCTCACGAGGATCATGCATAAAGAGACAAACCTGCTGAACAGCGTAAGTAATATCCGGGCGAGTGAATGTGAGATACTGGAGAACACCAGCCAAGCTACGATAAAGGCGTGGATCCTTCACCGGAGGACCAGACGACGCAACAAGTTTGGAGCCAACCTCAACTGGAGTGGTGGAAGGTTTGCAATCAGGCATAGACGCACGCCCAAGGATCTCCAAGGCATACTGCCGCTGGGACAGAAATAGACACTTGGAATCACGAGTCACAGCAATCCCCAAGAAGTGACTCAGAGGGCCTAAAACAGTCATGGCGAATTCACCGGACAACAGAGCAATTAGTTGTTGAAGTAACACAGTAGTGGAGGCCGTGAGAATGATATCATCAACATACAGAAGAAGATTGGCAGTCTCGGAGCCATGATGATAAACGAACAAAGAAGCATCCGTGGCACTACTAGTAAAACCGGACTGAAGGACAAAGGTGGCAAAACACTGAAACCAAGCACGAGGCGCTTGCTTAAGACCATACAAGGACTTCCGTAGAAGACAAACATGATTATGGTGAGAGCGATCACGATAACCCGGAGGTTGATGTATATACACCTGTGCCTTCAAATCACCATGTAAAAACGCATTTTTGGCATCGAGCTGATGGATAGGCCACTGACGGAACACAACTAAAGACAAAACAGTGCGAATGGTGGCAGGCTTGACCACGGAACTGAACGTCTCATCACAATCAACCCCCGCAACCTGATTAGACCCATTAACAACGGAGAACATTAGGACCAGCAGGCCGTGGAACAAGCTCCCAATACAATTATGCATAAGAGCACCATACTTGTCGTCCATGGCACCTTTCCAATGAGGGTCAGACAAAGCCTGAACTGGAGTCTTAAGTATCGGAGACAAGGGCGACACATGAGTAACAGAAAGATTCAAAGGTTGTGTGGGTTTGAATATACCTTCACGAGCACGAGTCGACATAGAGTGAGTCGAATTAGGCGCCGGACGAAGCAAGGGGGGCAGAGACGAAGGAGCAGAAGTAGACGGGGAAGCCACTGGTCGTGGCAATGTAGCAGTGGGAAGGCCACTGGTCGTGGCCAGGGCAGGGGCAGTAGCACGAGCAGCCACTGGTCGTGGCAAAGTAGCAGTAGGAAGGCCACTGGTCGTGGCCAGGGCAGGGGCAGTAGCACGAGCAGAGACACCCCCCGCAGTAGCAGGGCCCGTAGTAGAGCGTGAACGACGCTGATAGGTAGTGCCGAAACGGCGGGGAGGCGGAGCAGGAGCAGGTGCAGGAGGAAAAACGAACTAATGACCCAAGGAAGACGGTGTAGTGTCGAAGGGAAGATCCTTATCCGGGGATGGTAGAGAACCCCTTGCAGAATAAGGAAACACTATTTCATCAAAGGTAACATGCCGCGAAATATGAACCTTGCCCGTAACCAAATCAAGACACCGATAACCTCGAAAATGCGTCGGAAACCCCAAGAAGATGCACCTAGTAGACCGAGGAGCAAGTTTGTGTGGAGCTTTGGCAGAGAGGTTAGGATAGCATAAACATCCAAAAGTGCGTATGTGATCGTAGGTGGGTCGACGACCAAAGAGCACAGAGACCGGAGTGTTGTTGCGAAGAACCTTCGTAGGCAAGATATTATGCAGATAGGCGGCCATTTCAACCGCCTCAACCCAAAATTTTTCCGGAAGAATAGCATGTGTAAGCAAAGTGCGTTTGATGTCATTGAGTCTACGAAGCATGCGCTCCGCTTTACCATTTTGTGGAGACATCTGAGGGCACGCAAAGCGAAACAGTAACCCATTGTTCTTAGCAAAACTTCGAAAAGGGTTGTTGTCAAATACACCCCCTAAGTCACATTGAAAAGTTTTGACAGGACGTTCGAATTGAGTGCGAACATATTTAGCAAACTCTAGAAATTTCGCATAGACCTCGGATTTTTATTTTTTTTCCCTGGATTATAAAGTCTCTAAAGATTTTATTTACCAAGGTAGTCGACAAAATGAAATCTATAATAATAACATGCGTTGTATATTTGCTTGGGCCTTTTTGGATAGTGGTAAGGGAGCCAGGCGTTAAAAGAAAAAATGTTTGGTGTGACATCTTTCTGTTGGGAAAAAGAGGTCAAAGCGGAAGCTACAAACAAACTACCCTTTTCCCCGTTTGTGCCGTTAGATGAAACTAACTAAGTGCAAAGAAAAAATGGAAATTTCGGCAGCCCTCCGGGACTGTATAGCAGCCCCCAAAAACAAATGACAAGAAAACAATGACACAAGGATTTATGTGGAAACCCAAGATGGGAAAAAACCACAGGTACCGTAAGCCCGGTACCAAACCCTTCCACTAAGCAACAATACCAATGGAGTACAACACTACAATCCTCCCTAGTAACCACTAGGGGCAACCACAACTCAAGGTAACAACCTTGGACAAACAACCACACGTATCTCCACTACAAAGTAGCTAATAACACCAAAATACACAAAGAGGCAGAGGGAACGAAAGTACCAGCTAGGAAAGTCGAAACGACTCAAAAATTGGCAGGAACGAAGCTTGTATATGCAGTAGACACCCCTCCAAATTTGGCTGCAATGCGAGCTCGGACGGAGCGGGAATCAGGACTTCAAATTTGGGGTTTTTAGGGTTCTACGGGATTAGCTTCTTCTCTCCTTTTCTCTCTTTCTCTCTCTTTTGTGAATGTGTTTAGTGTGTGTGTTTTATCTGATTTTTCTGCTCTCAAGCCTTCCTCTTTTGTTTGCCAAGCTTCCAAAAGAAGGAACTAAGTAGTAAGGGTAAAATGGTATTTTACTACCACCTTACTTACTACTTCCATATGTAAAAACATATGGGTTCTTCCTCCATTTAGGAGAGAATATCCCAACACTTTCGATGTAGATTTCGTAGCAATGAAGGTGAGAGTGGTAGGCGACGTGACACCATTGCAAGTGTTAGCAAGTATTTCCAAAATCAAGACTGCTAAATTGTGGACTCCTCCTACGGCAATCTCGTCGTCTTACTCCAATATTAACTCAAGAAATATGGAACCTATTTAGGAAATAATCATATTATTACAAACTCATTTTTCGATAGGTTTTGTACATTTGATTAACTAGTGACATTCACGGCAAGATTGGAGTGTGTTTGTTTGTTGCTGTGAAAATCGTAAACTGTTAGGAACGTAAATGGAGGATCGTTCATTTTCGCGTTAGGGGTGTGGTTTAAAATCTTTAAATGATATGATAAATCGAAATTGCTTTTCGGTTTTTAGTTTTTTCAAAGAACGAAAAAAAGTCAAACTAGTTTAAGTAGTGGACGATTTTCGTTTTTTTTTTTTTTTGCATGTCTAATCTCTACGGGAAAAAGCGAAACATTAGGGTAAAGTGCCGATGAATAAAGGTTACTCTTCCACATTAACAATTACTGAATAGTACTAATAGGCATAATAATTCATCAAATTAAAATTGACTCGATTTAAAAACTCAGCAAGTGTTTACGGCCTCAATTAAATCCATTTTATTGTTCCTTCCCCATTTCATTGTTCCTTTCCCTATGTAAAATTTGGACCGTCGTGTTCCTCGACCATCTCCATTCTTCTCTGTGAATTCAACGAGTCACGTAGAATTTGACTGCCTTGAAAATATCATACACATCACCTTTATAAGAACTGTACAAATCGAACGAATTCTATACGCAAACATATTTATTTTCTATACGGCAAAACAATAATTTCCCTCAGAAGTTTCTCAACATACACTTCCTTACAATTATTGTAGCTAGAACAATGTCGCATGGCGAAGTTGCACGAACAAGCAATAACGTTGATCTAATAAGCAACATGCCGGCGAATGTTACTGCCAAAATCTTAGAATGTTTACCGTTAGAAGATGCGGTAAGGACCGGCATTTTATCGACCAATTGGCGTTATAAATGGGCGTCAATTCCACACATCATACTTGATGAACGATTCTTCTCCACCAACATCGTCCATAGAAAAATGGATTCATTTTCTGCCAATTCAAATGATAAATACGTAAATATCGTCAATAATGTGCTTCATTGTCATACTGTTCGTCTTCTTAAGTTGGTCCTGTACCTTCCTTGTTACGCTACCAAGGGAGTAAACATTGATCAGTGGATTCGGTCTGTTTCCAGAAAAGGTGGCCTCAAAGAATTTACACTAATCGACCATCGCAAGTCTGTCGAAAAATTTCTACCTTCAATTTTGCTCAGCTTTACGCAACTGACAAACTTGAAGCTGTCTCATTGTAAAATTCCTTCTCCTCCACAGTGGTTTCTTGGTTTTCCCTGCCTTGTCAAACTCGGGCTGTTCGACTGTGAGTTCAAATCATCGGCTGATTTAGAAACATTAATATGCAAATGCCCACAGCTTCGGCATTTAGAATTACGTGATCTAGAAACCTTCAATCTGACTATTCATGCTCCGAAACTTCGATACCTTTTTGCTTCTGGCCTCTCTTACACTGTTCGCTTGGGGTATAAAACCACCAAAATAAAATCATTACATCTCCACCTTTTTGACCTGTTTTCCATGAATACACTCAGAGCACTCTTTGTATGCCTGCCCGAAATTGAATTCCTTATTCTTGACTCAGCGGTATGGAATGTAAGTATAATTTTACCAAAAACGGTAGCTACTATTTCATTCTCAATTTTTTTTACTGTTCAAAGCTAGCTATTAACTCATTTGTGTTAACTCTCAAATTCACAGCGTTGGGGACATAGGCTTTTGAAAGAGAAAGAATTGGTAGATGTTTTCAGTCGACTGCGAACTCTGGACTTGATTGGCATACCACTCCATTGCTCTCACTCCATTGATTTGGCTCTCGGTGTGTTAAGTAACTCGTATTGCTTACAGAGACTATACTGCCAAGTAAGTATTTAACTGCAAACTTTACGGTTTTACTGACGAAATAATTTTCAAATATGCTTACATTTTTTCCATTGTTTTTTTTTTTTTTTTGGTATAAAGGAGCAGCTAATGCTGCGGGGGTGGGGGTATGAGGATTTGAACCAGGGACAACCCCCAGGCAGGTTGAGTTCCTATCCACTAGGTCTCAAAATGTATATGGTGCGAGTTTGATACTCGTTTGCAGATCACATGTTGTAAGACTCTGGAATCTAAGAAGGGAAACCTTCCGGATTTGAAGTATGCGAAATTTGTTCGCGTTTCGGGATCAGCCCTTGAAGTAGAGTTCATGAAGGTCATTCTGGAATGCGCTCCTGAGCTGGAGGTGATGTCTATTGAGTTGGATGAGGAAGTTAAAGAAGCTGAAGAGAAGTTGAGGATATCCATTGAATTGATGAGGTTTCCCCGAGCCTCAAGAAATGCCGAGGTTATTTTTAAGGCTCCATAGCTTAAAATTGATCCAACTTTTAACATTGGGCCATTGTGGTTCAAACCTCACCACCCTTTTGTTCCGATGATTTATCGTTTTATTTTCTTAATTGATCTACTTGAAATTGCGATGTACATTTAGGTTTTTGATTTTCTCAATTTTGCATTTTGATTTATTGAAATGACAAGTTACACAACAACTCTTAGACCCTTGATTATAAATGCCTCTAAAATTTTATTTTTCAAGTTAGTTGACAAAGTGAAATCTATAACCTGCGTTGTATATTTGCTCGTGGTGAGTAATGGACAAAGCGACATGTTATGTACTCCGTATTGTGAAACCTATGGATGAAGAGGATTTCGCTCTCACAAAAATAACTTGACAAGGGAAAAATAATTAATCACTAAAATCTATTCATGGGGTAAATTAAGTCGATTAGCCTAAGTTTATCATCCTCTGTTTGATTGATTGTATTGATGTTTTTTTTTTGGGTTGTTCACTTGTTTGTATGGAATGCATATCAAACCCCCCATAATACTTAATTTCAAAAAAAAAAAAAAAAAAGAAACCAATAATACAAATTGGGCCTTTTTGGGTACTGGTAAGGGAGCCGGGCGTTAAAAGAAAAAATGCTTGGACTAACAGTGAATGCCAAATTGCGTCATAAGCCCATTTCTAGGAAAAATTGAGGTACATAGTATAGGCTCACTGTGGACTAAAATGAGTATGGCGATCTATCATCAGATTCATCACAAATTATCCAGCCAAAAAAAAAAATACAAATCACAACCAGAGTGATGAACAAAAGTATTATTGGTCTAATCATGGTCAATGCTTATATCATGGTCTCTACATAGTTATTGTAAAGAGGAGCACAATCTTCGACATAAAAAGGTGAGCATTATTGCTAGCTTGAACATGCACTCAAAGAAAATTGAACAAACTTTCGACATTTAGTATAAAAATAACGTGAAATACTGTCAAAGTTTAACGGTGTGCTTATTGATTGTTTTCGGGTTCTTGAAATTGAAAATAAGCCAAACGCATTAAAGCTGTTTTTTAATTTATGAGAAACACTTCCGGTGAAAAAAATTTCATCAGATTTAAAAGTTTCGATTTAGAGCTCCTCCTAAAATTGTTTGTGAAAAGTAGTTCCTGATAAATTCGAATTTAGCCAAGCAGACCTTAAGGTTCTTAAGTATTTTTGGATTATATTTAGTTCCTAGAAACTGAAAATTGGCAAAAACACAAATTTTAGATCGTGTTTCCGGTCTTTTTATAAGTACTTTTATTGTAAATTTGTTTATAACAAGTAAAAGCTTCAATTTGGAGCTCCTCTCTCGCCGAGAAGTTATTCTGGAGAAGTTTAGGCAAATTAAAAGGAGCATCATCAACGACGTCCGTAATGAGTAGCGTTATCGAAATGGACACGTTAATCGGGAATTATACCACTCGATACTATTACTTGTACTTTAATATGAATATTTTGATGATCAATTTGGCAAACTTTTCTTTGGCGGCTTTTAGAGTTTGGAACTTTGGACCACCAGTTGAAATAAATTAAGTCTATAATTAGTAAAGTTGGACGTACTCTCGTGAATTTAAAAAGACTGAAAGAGTGATGTGGTTTGTTTCGCCATGCATTTCAATATTTACGAGCTTTTTACGTGGCAACTTCTTGCCTTGGTTCGTAGACAGTGCTACTAATCAACCAACTGCCGCACCCGCACATGAGGGGGAGTGATGTTCCAACAAATTTCTGAGTCATCAGGCACGGAAAAGGCTACACATAAGACCATTGTATGAACAATCTTATACAATGGGTTGTGGCACCTTCTCATTGGTCCATTTCAAAAAAAGCATATTTCCAAATGTTAAATTTTCATTCAAATTTTTCAGATTGTTTTAATTCAAATTCTAATTTTGTTTTTCTTTTTCTTTTATTGTTGGATGAACAAACCCCTAAATTTTTGTTTTACTTTTTCTCTCTACCTCATTTTTTTTGGATCAAACCTCTATCTTCTCTAATAATCTCTCAACTTCTTCTCTTCACCTTCATCCAAGATGAGCATAGACGCCGCCATCGGTAAGATGACCGCCGGCGACCACTCTACCGACGACGTGCCATTACCGGAGACACCGCGCCCGCCGTAGATCGATCAACTACGAAATTAAAATTTCAATCCAACACCCACATGAAACTTCTACATGTTGAATAATTGTTAACAACTTTATTTATGAGTTCGAAATTAGTCATTGATAACCCAAGAATTAATTTACTATAATTGTATTTGGTATTGCATTGAATCTGGGTTGAATTAGGTTTTATACGAAGATTGAAGATCAAGGTTAGGATGAATATGAGGTGAAGAAGATGAAGGTTAAAAAGATTAAAAAAATATTGATTTTTGCTTAAATTTATATGGAGACTTGTTAGTTTAAGTTTAATTTACATGTGAGTAGTTAGTTTAATTTTAATTTTGATTGTATGCAAATGAATCTAGATTAAGACATCTGAAGATTAGAAAAATGTTGAATATTAAAATGCATATGAAGATGAACAACTTGAAGATGAACACGAATAAGAATGAAAATGAATAGTTGTCCCCGCTTTGACACAATATTATATTATACGATACAATTAATTACTATTCGTTTCTGGTCCAAATCTTTAGGTTTTCCTCATTAATGCAGACAAAAATACCTTCTTTCACTCAATTGTCTCTTTCTCATGCTTCATTTTTCATGAACATGTTAAGTATGAAGGAAACAATAAATACATCACTGATACTAATTAGATATAAACCACACATTATTATTGTAATGTGGTTGCCATTACATAATGTTAACTAGTTTCTTATAATAATAGTTCCAACTAATAATTAAGTCACCATGGAACCCATATCAACCATTGAAACCCAATTAACACTTGCTAGTAACCCCAATAACCCTAAGAACTATAATAACTCAAATCACCGTAGACACCTTCATAATTCGTTTATGTAAACTATTCTTTGTACCTTGCAAAGAATAACAAAATGAGTATTAATATTTCTTAAGATCATAAAACACATTTGTAAGAATAAAATAATTCATTGAACAATTATCTTTTGTCAAAACAGGGTTACGTTGCGTTGTAATGTTTCCATACCTAGTGAACGTGTAAATATTTTATTGACATTTGTCACACAAAATAACTCGCTTTGATACACTATTGTCTATCCAAGGTCGTCCAATTAATTGATTTGAAAATAAATATGAAGATGAAAATGAACAATATGAATAAGACAAAAAAAAGGAATATCAATACTATTGTCATTGCCTTGAATACAAAAGTTTATTGGTTGATATTTATAGTAAAATTTTAATATAATTAAAGTACAAGGAGTATGAAATAACATGCCATGAAGGAATTGGCTATGGATCAAACAAACATCATGTCAAATATGTGAAAAAATAAAAGATTTATCCAAAATGGGCGTCAACATTAAAATATAGGGGTTACAAAAATATATATTATATTATAGAGTTTATTAGATGCAATCAATAATTTTTCAATCAAATGAAGATATATGATCTTAAAATTCAATCCACATGGAAACCAAAAAATGAAATTCAGATATTAAACTTACAATTTCGATACATTACCATTCCAATTTTATATGAGGAATATTTTGATCGTACAAATCTCAATACTTCCTTTAGGAAACAACCTCATAATCTAGTCCACTTTATTGTTTTGACTATTTCATATAATGACCATATTTTTTTGGTAACTTATTCGCCCTGAAAATCAAAACATTCTTTTTATATTACAAAATGTTAACTACAAGTATACTATACTCGTACCTGGGGTGTGCTCATATTCGATAGCCTATATCTTACTACTTGTTATGCTTTAGGTTTATTACGGTAGTGTCACGTTTTTTATTACTCAGTGTATAAGCTTTTGGCTACTTACCTAAAAATAAAATGGATTTTTTTTACTTATAATATCAACTTTTAGCCGTTAAAATAAACCCTGATTATAAAATCATAACTTTAATATAAAATTCTTAAGGGTCCTAGTGGCGTGATTTTAGATAACGTACCGATGTACATTTTCATATATCATAGTTGATTGTAGGTTCGGGATTTTTCTTTCTACTCTTCTTGCATGGTACAGAAATATCAGTTAGTATCGATGATACAAATGAAACATGAGGGATATATTTTAAATTCATTAAACTACTTTAATGTAATAATCGGTCAAACTATTAAGTCACCCAAGAACCCATGTCAAGCTTAGAAACCCTAATAACACTACCTACTAACCGTAATTACTCTAATAAACGCAGTAACCCAATTGACTTTAGAAACCATCATTCGTATGTCGCACATAGTTTTAGTAGCTTGCACAAAAAATACATTTGTAAAAATAAAGTTGTTCATTGAGCAAGTAGATTTTGTAAAATAAAGATTGTAAGGTTTCCAAGATTCGTGAACGTGTAAATATTGCTATTAACATTATTAGATGCGAGATTTGCAATAGAATTGTTTTTTTTTTTTATCGCCGCCTAATCAATTATATTGTATGATGATGAACATAGTATATAAGAAGGGCATGGAAGATGAAGACTTTGATGAGTAGGTCAAATATATGGTCCATATGGACGTTACCACTAAAACAGTGACACAACTGTAATATACTGCGAGATACAATGTTTTACTTTAGTAACCATAATAACCCTAGATTTTCTATCAACCCTAATAACCCTAGAACAATTAATAACCCTAATAACACTAGAATTTATAACAACCATAATAACCCTAACATTCCTAAAAACCCTAATTATGGACTTACCCTACTAACAGTTGCTATCTTATTAACCAAAGTTATTGGTTTGTATCGAATTATAGTACTATGAGTGTTGTTTTAACGAAATGTGTGGCGTAATAAGTTGACGATTGAATATGTTGTTAACAACATATGCACCATTCAAAGGCAATGAACAAAAATATTATATGCGATACTAAAATGACACTGTTAAAACGGAAGTGGTCATCTTGGAATCATCAAAAGATGGGTGAAACGTCATGATCATGACATTTATTAGGAAAAAAGTTGACGTGAACAACAATCACATGATCATGACATCTATTCAAACCAGTGATTTTTAATACACGTTCTCGACATGCAATGGGATACTTCATGAGCAGAGGGAATACAAAAGTAACAATTCAGATATTTAGGCATTTACTAGAAACTTTAAATTATTGAAGTTCATCACAATAATTTTTTTGTTGAAACAGCAAATGGACACATTTTATAAAGAAAAAGTATGTTATAAGCAACTGAACACGGATTCAAGATACATAATAGGTCTTGAAATATTACAAGAAGTGATCTTTCTAACAGTTGAAATTTTCATGATATTTCAAACATCTTCCATGACTTCATCCCACTTTGGATTACAACATTAATACTCTCGCCAGTGTGCCCAACCTTTGCAAAAAAACGGTATTACGTAAAATGCTCTTTCACCGATAATCCTTGGAAAAATCTACTCGTCAATTATTTCACGCCCGGATGCGACTTTGAAGGCAGAAGAGGACTTGTCCGTGCTAGTGATGTACGGGCTAGGTCGATGAAAAACGCCTCTTATCTCAGGATTATGATAATGCATAAAGCAATGCCTTGTCTTTGGCTGAAAATCGTTTATTAATGAATCAATAAATGGTTATCAATAGTACCCATACGATACAAGACTATCTGTCAGGATCCACAGTTTTGCTGTTCTTCGAAGAACAAATTCATTAATAAAATATAATTATCATTCCATTACGGTCAGTTGATGGATGAATATCTTTTCAAGGGTTATAGGATGAGACTTTGAATGGGAGAAGGATGCTATTAAAGATGTTTGTGGTGCTTGGAACCATTGGTTCACTTACTGTTGTTGTAATCCTAAGTGAGATGATATCATGACATCACGTAGGAAGGTGAATCTAGATTTATAACCCTATACCACAAATGTTATTCCATTATCGGAATTATCTTATTAATTTCAATAAACATATCAATTTCGTCTAAATATGCTATTATAGTATAAGAATTTGAACATTGTGCAAAATTATATTCTGCAAAATTATATATACTCATTTTTCAATAATTTCAATAATTACAAGAACGCAACAATTTGAATAATGAGTCGCTTCAGTCGTTTTTGGATCCCTGGCGTCGTATAAGGATCGGTGGGCTTAACTCTACGTTGCCAATGTTCGGGATTACTCTATGACTGGATCTTGAATAACACCACAATAAGATGGGTAACCATATGACATTATTCGTATCCAGGGGAGTGAACCACGATATCTTCATGCGCAATATCCATTCGTTAAAAATTATGAGTAGGATAATTATGTGATAGAGTAAAAAAGACGCGTTAATTATTAATTATCTTGGAAAGGTAAATTGCTTATGGTTTCAATAAAGGATAAAAATTTATTTAACAGCTTTGAAAGGTGTTTTGCATTAATTTATTGTTTGGTAGACGAAAAGTCACAAGAATTTTCCAAGTTACATTTCAGTCGAAATACTTTGTTATGTAGTAACTAAACATTCTTTGTATCTATGCGCTTTATAACGTACCAGTATTTACAATTATCATCATGTCAAAAAGGTCAACCAAGTTACGCGATAAGATTACACTAGTGGGGAGACAACTGAGAAAACGTCGTGATCATGGGTCTATTTAGTTTATAATGTAACGCCTACACATATTTTGTGTTAACCATGTAATGAGCAAGGGGCGGTGCCAGTTACTTTTTTTCCACGAAAAAGATATCATGATGTAAGTCTATGATTCCTTGCATATAACAGTTTTCGGTCCGCAAATTCTCCTCATGTTGGAAAACATATGCCTTCCGCTGGAGCACCATCGTCATCTTCAACACCATCAGCTTCATGTGGGAGAACACTTTCATTCAGATCTAGTAGGTCATCCATGTCTTAATTAACCTGGACACAATTACAAAACAATTATTAAACACACGATACATTAATACCCGGTGTGGTCCTAAACATCTAATTAAACACAGGATAGATCAAGTATAATCTATCTCGTGAATAAAAAACAAAATAAGTTAAGTGGATACTAATTAAACATCGAGGTTACGTTGTTTACGCAAACACTATGAAAATCATTTTCATTAGTAAAAATGGATCAAAATGCAGGTTCAGGCACGGATTGAAGAAAAAGGGGAAAAATGGGGATTTGAATGGACAATTAATCATCTCCAAAATTAACATATATAATAACCAAGAATGAACATACAATTGAAATTAATTACCTCTAATAAGTTTTGAATCAAGCAACGATGGTATTAAAAGGTCAATTTAGCTCTTGTCAATCGAAAGAAAAAATGAAACCCTAGATTTTCAATGAACGCCCCCTCAATTGAAAGTGTGATTGCATGAGCATCTATGGTGGCGCGATGAAAAATGAAAGATTTGCAGTAATTATTGATGATTGAAATTGAGGTTTTTAAGAACTTAACAATGGCGTTTGAAGTTCATGGTGTTTCAGAAAAAAAAAATTGGGGAATATTTTTGATGATAGAAATAACAGAGAAGATGAAGAGTAAATGATGAAATTGGGGGGAAAATTTTCGTTGCAATGATTTTCATTAGGCGCTGGAATTCCCGCCTAAATCTTCCCTCCAACAGGTGGAAGAAATTGCGCCATCCCCAAAAAAAATTTGCGCCAAATTCATCTTATTTTCCCTCCCTCATTTTTTTTCATTTATCCTAGGTGGCAGCTACTCATTGGGCATTGTATGAGATTCCTCATACAACGGTTTTATGTGTACTAGCTTCCATCAGGCACCGAAACTATACGGGACTTGATTTCGCTTTCAAAACAAAGTGCTAATTAAGTTTGTCTCGAATTCAAATCTTAATATCGTCATTTCAATATAACTAAATTCTAGTAGTCTACATACGTATAGGCAAAATGCCATAATAAGCATCATTTACATGTGCTAATATGTTCCAACGAACGATAATAATACGATATAGACATATACTCCATAGTTATGGATTAGTGGTGCTAGCTTGAGTCTATGACTAAGGTTTAATTTATGTTCTTACTTGTAACGGCATTTTGAAAGTTTAATTTATGAATTTATGGCATGCATTAGCCTATCAATTTATGTGCTCGACCTTCAATAATCAATAAACTACCTAGTTTCAACTTTCTACCCTATGATTTATGAGAATCGCTAGACGCTAGATAGTATACTCGAAATTTTTTAAACTAAACTTTTCCCAAATTGTCATTTTTTATGCAAAAATTAACCCGATCTAACACGTCTAGATTCATATTGCACCCTTAATTGACATTACGTTTGTTACCTTAGCTTCCACCGTCCTGGTCTAATTAGTACAATGAATGGGGCATTCAAGAGATGTCAGGCTGTCACACACTCACTATACACTCCACTGAAAATGCTGGTGCAAAGTGTTAATTGAATTGCTAGCGTGTGAGGGTTAGTTGGTTTTAGGAATCCGGTGGACTAATCATCCTTTGATTCTGCTGCTCATCACCAGCCTAAAACCATTTGATGGTAATCCCACAACTAATCTTTATTCACCACTTGTCCCACAATATGGTCAAATTGGTCATGTATTGTACAATAAAGTTTCCTTTATATAGTTACTGTTTACTTTACTTTATATGAAAATTAATCTACTGAATAGTACGTATGTTATGTATTACATACACGTCACAAGTCAAGATATGAAATGCTCATTTCCAATAGTATTCTTAAAATAAAATAAACTCAGTTAAAAGTGTCATCCAACCAATATACATAGAGTTACCTATTCGGATTAATTTAGAGATTTTGTTTTCTTTCACCTTGATCGGTCTGAAAAATTACACACTCATTTCATAAAAAAAAAAAAACAAAGTCTTCTAAATAATTTGGAATGATCGAGGTTTGTTCGGCGTGAAAAATTCCATTTTTCGAAAAGTAACAAGCAAGTACTCTGTAATAGTTAACGAATATATAATCATTTTCATCCAAACTTTTGAACTAATAGGAGTTTCTCCCCATGAACCAGTTTCATGGTACCGACCGACCCGATTCCCTAACATGAACACTAACCACAAACACGATGATACTAGGCGCGGTATGTATCGACCCCGAATATTCCTAATGCACCATGTATAATAGGAACTAGGAAGGACGATCAAATAAGGTGTACGTAGAAACCCAATTTACGGCACAAATCTGCATAATAGTCGCAGGTGTTTGACTCCTGGATTATTCTTTGACGTGCCAAACCAACAATATAATTTAACGTTGTTATTACATGGAACGAATGTTGACGTATGGTGGACCGTTACTAGCCGCATATACTTGCAAATTGCGATCTACAATTTGCATTTCTCATGCATCCTTGCAATTGATTAAATTGAAAAGTAGTTCTTCTAGCTAGCATGGTCTCCATGACCAAATTTAATGGTTTTGCATTCCGCTTGTGGAGCTAAATTAGTCCAACATTCATTTTTCTACTTGAGCACCCGTCACCATATTGTTTACTCTTTTGACTTAATTTACAAATATTTGAATTCAATAACAATAATGCAACGACTAATCATTATGCAATTGTACGATATACTAAATTTCTCAATTCTTAGATCTTTCGCATCATTTAATTTGGAGTTGAAGTCTACACCGTACACTCTATGTTGAGCATATATTACTCTACTTGTCAATTCTCCACTTTTACAAATTAAAGAGGCTAATGTACACATTTCTTAATACATTTTTGTCAATTCTATATACAAATTAAGTCGATTTGCAACTTTTGGCGTCTACAATAATTATCCACCGCAATAAACCTACTACATTCCTATGATTGAATGATATTACTAGAATGTGCCTATACAATAAGCCGTCCAAACAATACTTACAAATTTGCATTTTTGGCTGAAATGAAAAAAGTTCACTTTTCAACAACCACAAAATCAATAATAATAATAACAGTAAATAATTTATTTACAACTATGGTAATTATTCAAAATATATACTCCATTTGGATGATTCTAGAATTCCAGATCCAGCATTTTGTCCCTTCTCCAAGCAAAAAATATCACCCACCCTAGTTCCTCCCTTCTTATTATTGGCTCACATTTTCACATTTTTGTACATTTGTACTGTACTTTTCTCAAATCACCCACTCACAAATTTACAACCAAAAATAAAAATCCCCCAAAATAAATAAAATAAAATTACCACAAAACCAAAACCGCCCCTGGTTTATTATTTTTTCTAATCCCCTCTTCTCCAAGAAATCCCACACTATATAAACCCCCTTCTCTTCTCCCCCATTTCTTAATCATTTCTCCCCAATTTCTCAGCTTTTCCACTTCCCAAAAAAATCAACAAAACTTCTCAAACACACTTCCAATTTCCAAACCAAAAAAAAAAAACAAAAAAAATGGACACCAAAATAGGATCAGTTGACACGTGTGCAGCACCGAATAATGACATCTGTTGCCCCGCCAAAACCAACGCAACTCACCTCCAGTCCTCCGCGCCACACGCGCCACCGTCCACCACCGCACCAGAAGCCACACTCGGCCGCCATCTCGCGCGCCGCCTTGTCCAGATCGGCGTCAACGACGTCTTCTCCGTTCCCGGTGACTTCAACCTCACGCTACTCGACCACCTCCTCGCTGAGCCTGGCCTCAACCTCGTCGGCTGCTGCAACGAGCTCAACGCCGGATACGCCGCTGACGGCTACGCTCGTTCTCGCGGCGTCGGCGCGTGTGTTGTGACTTTCACCGTCGGCGGGTTGAGTGTTCTTAACGCTATCGCTGGCGCTTACAGTGAGAATCTTCCGGTGATTTGCATCGTCGGTGGCCCGAACTCCAATGATTATGGAACTAACAGAGTTCTTCACCACACTATCGGCTTGCCGGACTTTAGTCAGGAGCTTCGCTGCTTCCAACCTCTCACTTGTTACCAGGTTAAAAAACCGCCACTCTATACTCTACTCCACTTTACTTTACTCTGTTTATTATATGGTTTGATGAATGATTATTTTTTGTTATACTATATGCTTTGTTTTTTAATGATTTCATCTTGTTATAATGTTATAAATATGATCGGTTAATGTTTCTAATTTTTTCGATATCCTGTTGTTTCTGAGTTACGCTACTTTTATTTCGACGTTTTTTGATTCTTTACTTTTACGACGATTCCATAAAATAGAATCGGTTTAAACGTTGATGATCATATTTTTATATTATTTTTGTTTGATGACGTTGTAATGTAGCGGCGGTGAAACTCGTAAACTCGTTCGTTTCGAGAAAATGTGTGTTGTGAGTCTTGTGACAAATTTCTACGGTTGTGTTGCTTGTGTATGACGTTTTCATAAGATGTTAAGACGACTCGGAATTATATCGGTTTATTTGGTTGATGATTATTTTAGTTTGTTTGATGATGTTGTAATGTAGCGCTGGTGAATAAACTCGTTCGTTGCAATAATACGTGCGTTGTGACAATTTTGTTACGGTGTTGTTTCTTGTGTAAGACGATTTCATAAGACGATTTATGTTAAGACGACTCCAAATAATATCGGTTTATTATACGGTTGATGATTTTGTTTGGTTTGTTTGGTTGATGGGGTTGTAAATGGTAATGTAGGCTGTGGTGAATAATCTGGAAGATGCACATGAGCAAATCGACACGGCGATATCGACCGCGTTGAAGGAGAGCAAGCCGGTTTACATAAGTATCGGATGCAACTTGCCGGCGATTCCTCACCCTACTTTCAGCCGCGAACCTGTTCCGTTCTCACTCTCTCCTAAGTAATTTTCTCACACTCTGCTCTTTTTTTTTAAAGAGGTTTATTGTTGATAATAATTACTGGTTTAGTGAAAAAATGACACACTTATGAAGTGGTTTAGTGAAATAATGTCAAGTTTATGTTTGTAATGAATGAGATGATGTGATATGATAATATAATGGTTGTTTGGTGATTATGTTATTTTATTTGGTGGTTGTTATGTTGGATTTGTCTCTTAATGTGAAGTGGTGATATTCTGTGTTTTTATTCAATCACCAATCATGCATGACGTTTTCTGAGCTTGTTTCTCTGATTAGGAAGTTAAATAGTAGTAGAAATCATGTCACGACTTTCGAGATCGAGTTTTGGCAATTATTGGTAAAAGGCTGTCGTAATTGTAAGGGAGTATTGTCCATGAAGTGAAGTTGTAATGTCATAATCCTCCTGCAGTAAAATTGATTGAAAAGTTACCTGGGATTTGGTTCAGTAATTTACTCCCACTCTGGTTTTTATTTTTTTATTTTTTATTTTTTGGGTTGAGTGGCGATAATGTGATAATAGTTAAGAAGTGGTATGCGATATGATGTCAATCTTCATGTTCTATATTCTTGTATTCAATTTTACATGGGAATCATGTTCTATGTTTATGGTGAAATATGTTGTTTATATTCAATCATAAAGCATGCATCACATTTGTCTGATTCTGTTTCTTATGGTAGTAGAATTTATGTTTAGCAATCTGCTTATTGTAAGTGAGTCGAGAAATGGTGTCGTATCTGTTAGTATGTTCCATGAAGCATAAAGTTCAAAATCAAAACTTCTCTGGCTGTAAACACTAATTGAAAAGTGGACCATGTAGAAACCAGAGATTTGGTAAACTAATGAAATGTGGATGATATACTGGTATGCTAGATATTCACATTTAAAGTGGACAGAGCTGCTTGAATGCTTTCGAATATTGGTGGATTGTTGTCGTAGGGTGATTAGTATGTTGGATTTATTTATGCATGTAGTATGAATGTATGATATTCTGTGTTTATGCTAGACATATTGTTTATAACAATATCTTTCTTGGTATTTCTTAAGAAAGTAAGTGGTAGGAAATTATTTTTAGCAATCACGTAACAATAAGGGAGTCGTCTAATTTTTGTCCGTGATAGTTAATTCCATACTGAGGCCTACGGCTATGAAGTATGAATTGATTAAACTCACGATTTCGGAAAGACAGGTTTGGTAAAAGTATTGGAAAATGTGGATTATTAAATGGTAGATTTTATATTCAAATCAAAGTGGCCAGAGTTACGTGAATGGTTTCAGAAATTCGGTGCTCAGTTCTTCTTTGGTCTGCTCTAGTAGACTAGTATGTAGGATTTCACGTGGCGTTATTGTTTTTGGTGATAGTTGCTGTCAAACCCCAATGACGGGTATTCTCTAGCCCTTAGTATGTTTTGAGATAATGCATGCTTATTACGTGACGTATAGTGCATCCATATTCTGAATGTAAAGCCAGTAACTGATTTTTCATTTATCAGTTGCTGAAGTAGTCAAGTTCTGGATGAAAATTGGAAGCATATTAAGATGTCGAACCTTTGAAATATCTTTCTGTCATGACAGCATATCTGTTTTATATTAGTCAGGAAGTAATGACTTATGAAGCTTATATCATTTTGACATTTCTATCTCTGTTTGGGCTTTAGGATGAGTAATAAGATGGGTTTAGAGGCTGCTGTTGAAGCAGCTGCAGAGTTCCTGAACAAAGCTGTGAAGCCTGTCATGGTGGCTGGCCCTAAATTGCGGGTGGCAAAGGCATGTGAGGCCTTTGTGGAGTTGGCTGATGCCTCTGGTTACGCTTTGGCAGTGATGCCCTCAGCTAAAGGACTAATCCCCGAGCATCATGGCCACTTCATTGGTACCTATTGGGGAGCGGTCAGCACAGCCTTTTGTGCTGAGATCGTAGAGTCTGCAGATGCATACCTGTTTGCAGGTCCAATTTTCAATGACTACAGCTCAGTGGGTTACTCCTTGCTTCTCAAGAGAGAGAAGGCGATCGTAGTGCAGCCTGATAGGGTGGTCATCGGCAATGGGCCCGCCTTTGGGTGTATTCTCATGAAGGATTTCATGAAGGCATTGGCTAAGAGAATCAAGAAGAACACCACAGCTCATGAGAACTATAGCAGGATCTTCGTTCCAGAAGGTCATCCTCTAAAGTGTGAGCCCAAAGAGCCACTCAGAGTCAATGTACTCTTCCAGCACATTCAGAAAATGCTTTCAAGCGATACTGCTGTCATTGCTGAGACTGGGGACTCTTGGTTCAACTGTCAAAAGCTGAAGTTGCCAAAAGGATGCGGGTGAGTTTCATCCTTGTCTGATGCTTTGAACATTCTTGCTGTGTTAAAATTTTGGCACTGTAATTAATGGGTATTCTGTTGTAGATACGAATTCCAGATGCAATATGGATCAATTGGGTGGTCGGTTGGAGCCACGCTTGGTTATGCACAAGCTGTCCCCGAGAAGAGAGTTCTTGCGTTCATTGGTGATGGAAGCTTCCAGGTAAGAACTGTCCCTTTTTAATCTGCTACAAATGCCCTTTATTTCACAGCAGCATTTTCTCAGATATTTGTCATGTCCGTGATACTATACTCTGTCTTAATCTTGAGATAGAAGACCACATGAACATATTTCCTGTGCCATGATAAATATTCTGAACTACTGAATTGTATTCGACACTGTCAATTCTTTTCGGATCTTTGCTAAATACATGTATCTTTGTTTCAGCTCCTTATATAGTTAATATATTCTTGTATATTGTGGCTTGTATGTCTGGAGATTTTCTTGATTATTCGTAGTGTTAGTTAGCTTGGTTACATGTAGAGATATGCTGTCAAATGATATTTAAGTTTCTGGTTTTCCATTTCATATGCAGTTGAAGTAGTAATTGACTTGTAAAAACTATCTGATTCTAGCTCTTTGTCAGCTAATGTAGACTAACCGCATTCATGATATATTCTGAAAGATGTTGTGTCTGGACTTTTGTGTGCTCTTGTTTTTCATTGAAGTCCCTGCTAAAATGTGTTTCAAGCCAGTTTTTTCTTGATACCTGGCATGGTCTCCACTTTCACACCTTTCTCCTATAAATGAGTTTCGTGATTGTATTGATTCTTCTTACTAGTGATCCTCCCATGGTGAAAGATTATTGTTCTTATTTATTTAGCTGCTTTGTCATATGACAGTAGTTCGCATCTACGAAGTTTCTGTTTCTTTTTTAGTACAGTTGGCTTCTAGTGTTGAGATTACAGCCAACTCATGTAGTCATGGAGTTGTAGTTTCAATCTACTGTTGAACAATACCAGAATATTGAACAAGAGAATCCTTCACTCGATACCTTAGTATTCATTAGATACCAGAATATCTGTAATTTATGTCTGACTAGTTGGCTGGTATTGCAGGTAACAGCCCAGGATGTATCTACTATGCTGAGATGTGGCCAGAAGACCATCATCTTCCTAATCAACAATGGTGGATACACCATCGAGGTCGAGATTCATGATGGTCCATACAATGTGATTAAGAACTGGAACTACACTGCCCTTGTTGATGCAATCCACAATGGAGATGGAAAATGCTGGACAACCAAGGTCCGTTTAATGCTTTCCCTTCTAATCTTCTACATGTTAAAGCTTTGAACTGTCTTGTTTGTTGCCCATAGAGTATTGCTAACCGAGTCTCTGCCTTGGCAAACTATGGACAGGTTTTCTGTGAAGAGGATCTCGTGGATGCTATTGCGACTGCCACTGGACCAAAGAAAGACTGCTTCTGCTTCATTGAAGTGATTGTGCACAAGGATGACACAAGCAAAGAGCTTCTTGAGTGGGGATCCCGCGTTTCTGCTGCAAACAGTCGCCCTCCTAATCCTCAGTAACTGCTGTACCATGATGTCCTTGCGGCCCTGTCCCAATCCTTAGTAGAGATATAACATGGTTTCTCACCTATCAACAATAATTTTGCTGTGTTTTTAAATTTGTAGTTGAGTTTAGCTTTATGCAGTATGAACTTATAGATCGTGGTTGACATATGTCGTTGCTAATCTGCTGGTGCGGTATTAATGTACATATTGGAATCTGTTTGAGCAGATTTTTGTTTTCCTAATGAAAGCGATCTATTTCAGACATTTCTTCTACTTGTTTCATTGTGTTGGATTTGCTGTTGCATCTGGTTGTTCTTGTTCAGGTTGCTCATTGCTGAGATTACAGTCTGGGTCTTGACTGGTTGTTTTCAGGCCGCATGAATTGGTGCCTGTTTGCCATGTACAATAGATAGACATTTGAAACCTTTGCTAGAAAGATGTGTATTCCAGGAATTAAGTTGTGAGATGCTAGCAACCTGAGGGTTACTTGCTTCAATGAATCCATGAGGATCGGTGAGTTGACTGTGTTACTGCGTACAGTTAAGCCGGTCTCTTGGAGCAGCTTTGCCTAGAACTCGAGCACTGGTTAAACTTTAGCTTTTTCCGTAACAAGAGCTGTTTCCTCAAAGAGCCTTGGTAGTAATATAACTAAATCGTAAAGAAGTAACAATTCTAGAGTTTTTCGTAAGCTTAGATTGCGAGCAAGAGTTAAAGACCCAAAATGTAGGGATATTCGTTTCCATTTACGCACCTCTTCATTTAAGTAATTTACTAAGGTAACGAATTGGTGTGACGGTTAAGTACCAACACGGCGCATAATAGAAAAACCGATGATTCCACTATTACTCAAAAACCGTATCTTGAGGTTAAAGTTTGCTTAAATAGAAGGGGTAAAACAAGTACAGTAGAAAGTACCGCACGCCGCATGTAAATAGCAGTAAAACCTCCCATACTGCGTCCCCACTCCCCAAAACAGAGGAAACAAAGCTTTTCGCTCTCTCACCTCATTTCTCCGACTGCCGTCCGGCCGGCTATGCGGGGTCCACGACCATCATCCCTTATATCCTCAAGGTAATATCCTCAACTCAAATTTTCAATTCAAGAATTAGGGTTTTGTATTTAATTTTGTGAATTTAATTTGTTATTGTGTAGTTGATTTTATGCACTTAATTATTTAATTGTGATGGTGTATTGTTGCCTATGGTAATTCTAGTAGCCAAATAAGGTTTTTTTTTTTTTTTTTTTTTTTAGGTGTTTATGTAATTGTTTGTAAATTGTAAATCATGAGGTTTAGCTAAAAAATATTTAATGTGTAGATTGCAATAGGTTGCTATTCAAAATTGAGATGGTGCATGTTTGTCTAGACTAGATAGAGAGTAGACCATGGCCAATTTGCCTAAGTGCCCTTCAGCTTATTATTTTTGTGAAATTCATCACAAAAAAAGTAAAATTCAAACATACTACTCTTTAATTTCAGAATGAAGAAAGACCTAAAATCCATCAATTAAAAGTTTGTGTGGGAAGAGCACGCGTCAAGAGGCAGAAGGAAGTCTTAGTTTGGAATTTCTTATATGCTGAGGAGTTTCGCAACCGCGAATCCTAAATGCTGCATTGGACTTGAGTCATTCAAGTAATTAGTTGATTGCAATAGTAGAGTATATATTATTCACAGTAGCAGAATAATTGAAATGAACACAAGAGCTAGATTTTCATGGGCGGACCTTCCCCTAGAATTACTGGAGATAATTGCCAAGCGCCTTAAATCTCGAGATGACATTAGGAGATTCCGGGCAATCTGCAAGGATTGGCGACGATCAGTCCCTTCCACTGCCTTTTTGTGCCCTCTCTTACCTTATTATTTACGTTGCAATTACGCTGAGTTGTCGTCAAGTTCGCTTGTATTGGTGTCGACCTCTGTCTGTCTCCTCAGGCCAGTTTGGGACTCCTGGTTAGCTCCTTGGTTTGTCACCGTTGAACAGTTTGATTTCGGGAAAGTCTTACGCCGTCCACCTTTTACGCGAAGTGCATATAGTTCTCCAATGATTTTGGATTTAAATAGATTTCATGTTACTGAGCTTTTTAAAGGTTATTACTTGAGATCTAGGGATGGCACTGACGACAAGTGTTCAGGGAAAAGATGGTCAGATTACAATATCAAAAAGGTGGTTTTATCTGTTAATGATCTCGCTTCTAATACCCCGGCTCACATTGACGACTGCACCGCCTTTGTGCTGTACAATGAAGGAAAATTGCTCGCAGTGAGGCTCGGAAATGCCGAGACACGTGTCAATCTAAAGGTCCCTGGATTTGGAAACCCTGCCAAATTTGACGACATTGTGAATTACAATGGCAAGATTTACGCAATTAATCGAAAAGGCCAGGCTTACACCATTAATTATGGTACGTTAAAGGTTGATGAAGTTGTAGGCAACCCAATCGGAAGTGGCAATAGAGGTGACAGGAAAAAGTGGTTAGTGCCATCGTGGTCTACAAGTGAACTTTACTTGATTTCCAGGTGTGACGCCGATGACAACAATGATTACATGGACATTAAGATCTACAAGTTGGATGAACAGGGGCGGTGTTGGAGGCAGATTACGCGTTTGGGGGATGATAGAATACTATTTGTGACCTTTGACGGCTGCTTCTTTGCGACTCTTAGGAATTTTGAAGTCCGTCTATATTATGGGGATTGCATCGTGTGTTATCCAGGATGTTTCCCTCGTTATGATACGTATGCTGCTACTATACCTGAAGCTCTGTCTTCTTCAGACTTGAGAGTGTATTGTGCTTCGAAGTTTTCATCTATTTTTTATCCTGAGGCTGAGCACTTACTTGTCAAGACTATCCGTAATAAAATGATGACTCCAGGTTCTACTCCTGCATGGGTTTCTTATTTGCGAGATATGAGTTGTGAAAAATATCTCTTATTAGCAAATGTGATGACAAAAAGGCTGGCTGATGTGGAGTTAGAGGAGCACTCTCCTAAAAAAAATTGGTTTTAAGGTGGATTTTGCCGAGCTTGTGAACTAGTCGATTTTTTCCTCTTGGACATGCCTAATAATAATCTCGAGTTTTTTTATTAAATATTAATTTTTTTTTTTTTGTGGCTATTTCACTTCTGAATCGAGCCAAGTTAAACCTGATCCTATTTATGTCACTTGGAAAATTATGCTGTTCATGATCTTGGATGCTGGTCTTCACCATTTATTAGACTGTCCAGGCTGTTATGGTATGTTCTAGCCTCCTGAAATTCTTGTTGTACCAGTTCTTCCGTTGTAGCATCATTGATGAGATAATGTGTCTGAGGCCTTGTATTCCTTTTCGGTATATGGAGAGGGAGTTACAATCACGTTTGTTGCGTTGATAGGTTTCGAAACTAGGTCATGATATGACATCACAGCTCAATTGCTTTAAAAGAAGCTAGCTGACATCTGCATGCCTTAAACCCTGTCAGCGTAATGTAGATAGTAGTTCATACTTTTTGTCATCATTGGCGCGTTAATGTGTCTAACCCTTTGACTCTGTTAGTCTGATAGCATGATGAAATTTGGCGATTGTAGAAATTAGGATTACAGTTTGACAGTGATTCTGATAAAGCTGATTTGAGCAAGGAGACATAGCAACAAGGTAAGTCAAAGAAGAATTTTAACTCATCTACGTCTCGCGTAACATGGACTCAAGCTCTATAGTCCATACACCATGGCTATGCATCCCCAGATGCATGAGAAGGATCTTGTAGAGATGACTCCTGATGTTGTTGTTACAAATGATGCTTACCCAAAGGTACAGGCTACTCCTTTGCTAAATTTTTACAAGTACTGTCAGTTTGGGTGTGAAGTTTTTACCATCGTGACCGTTTTTCGTAATTTATTTATGAAAATCAACCTTTTTGAAATGTGAATGTTTGTACATTCTGGGTGAATTTGGGGGTTTTCGTGATAGTCCTGCCAGTGATCCTCCCATGGTGCTAGATTATTGTTCTTGTTCATTAGCTGCTTTGTGATATGACTGTAGTTTGCTTCTTCAGAATTTTATGTTTCTTTTATAGTACAGTTGGCTTGTGCAGTTGAGATAACAGGGAAACAGGCAACTCATGGAGTCGTAGTTACAACCTACCCTTGATGAAAACCAGGATATTGAACCAAAGAATTTGTTCATTCAATAACTTACTATTCATCGATTAATAACATGGTGATATTTGTGATTTATGTCTGACTAGTTGGCTGGTACTGCAGGTAACAGCCCAAGATGTAATGTATCTACTATGCTGAGATGTGGCCAGAAGGCTATCATCTTTTTTATCAACATTTGTGGATACACCATTGGGGTCGAGATTCATGTGGTCCATACAATGTCATTAAGAACTGGAGCTACACCGTTCATGTTGATGCAATCTACAATGGAGAGGGAAAATGCTAGACAACAAAGGTCTGGTTTAATGCTTACGTATCTAATCTTCTACATTTTAACGTTTTAACGTCTCTAATCTAGCTGATGCTCTGCGTTGGCAAACTGGGACAGGTTTTCTGTGAAGAGGATGTCGTGGATGCTATTGAGACTGTCACTGGACCGAAGAAAGACTGCTTCTGCTTCATTGAAGTGATTGTGCACAAGGATGACACAAGCAAAGAGCTTCTTGAATTGGGTTCCCGAGTCTCTGCTGCAAACAGTCGCCCTCCTAAACCTCAGTAACTGCTGTGCCATGATGACCTGCAGTCCTGTCCCAATCCTTAGTAGCCGTGTTCTTAAATCTGTAGTTGAGTTTAGCATTATGGAGTCTGGACTTACAGTTTTTGGTTGACATTTCGTTGCTGATCTCTGGTGTGGGATTGATGTACATATGTGAATCTGTTGGGCAGATTTTGTTCTTTCATAATGTGAGCCACTGAGCCATCTACTTTAGGCATTTCTTCTATTTACTGGTTTCATTGTCATTGGATGCATCTCAGTGTACAGGATACAGAGATCACCCGTCTCACTCTTAACTGGTCGCTTTTCGGCCGGAAAGGCCCCTATGATTTCTGTTTAAGTGCTGTTTAGTGTTTACCATGTTCATGAGACTGGCATTTGAAACCCCTGCTAGAAAAATGTGAATTGGTATCGTTTTCTGTTTTCATTTTTCAGTTTTTTTGAAAACCAAAGTCTCGTTTTTGAAAACCAGAAAAAGTGGTTTTCAGTTTTTAGTTGTCAGTTTTCAGTTTTCATTTTCGGTATGACTATTATAGAAACATACAATTAAAATTTATTTTGCAATATATGTAATTCCACAAAAAAAACAAACACTGAAAACGGCGATGATACCGAACGGGCCCATGGAATTGAGTTTTGATTTGCTTGCAATCTGTTTGCAACTCGCCTTGATCTCCGTGAAGACCATGACTCGACTGTACTGTTGCATTCAGATGAGCCTGTCTGTTAAAGCATCTTTGCCTAAAACTCGAGTACTGGTTAACTTCAACCCCGTCTTTGAACAACGTTGTTCCTCAAAGAGCCTGCCTCGTATGGTAGCTATTGGCCTAAATAATTAAGCGTCTTGATATTTCCGCTGGTCAAATCGACCCCGCCTTGTTAGGTTGTGTCTGGTGCGTGTGTAAAGTACACTCAAGATACACTCTTGGTTCGTGGAAACGGAGCTACCCATAATTAAGGCTGTTGATGACGCCGGAGAAGGATTATACCCTTCCACGCAGCCATCTCTCAGGCGCTTGCACCATATGTGCGTGTGATGCACACGCCTGAGAGAGGGCAAGGGTAGACTCATTCTCTGGTAATAGTGCTGGACATATATTAAGGGGTAATGATTCTCGGCAATTTTGTTGTTTTGAAATGCAAGCCGGAACATAATAACTACAGATGACCCTGTTTGATAGGACTTTTACATTTGTGATCGGATATGATTTGATATTAATGATTCAAATTTGATTTGAATACATCGAATAATGACTGAAATCAGATGCACTAAAATCAACGAATAGACCATATTCGATGATTATTACTCCATATTTGGATAATTTTGATTTCATTTGATTTGTATGAATTCGGTCCGATTTAATTTGATTTGAATAAATCCAATTCGATCCGAATTCACTCCTATTTAAATTGAATCAAAGAGCACCTAACAGATATCATAAAACAACATGTGTCCTTAGAGCACACAATCGAAAACCCGATGTCGAATGAGCCACCCAAAATGGCATGCATCATCAAACAAGTCAAAGAAACCCAAAACTAGTCGTTATACTGCTCTCTGCTCTCATTTCTCTGTTTCATAGTTACCCCGGCGACTCCTTCTCCGGCCGCCGCTTTCGACGCCGACGACCACCGCGAAGTCCACCACCACCACCGCTAACCACCTTAAGGTAATTTCCCCCAACTCAATTTTTTAATTCAAGAATTAGGGTTTTACATTTAACTCGTAAATTTAATTTATTATTGATTTTTACTCAATTTTGTTTAATTAAGACTTAGGTTTTAAGTTATTGATTGATTGTAATCCATGAAGTTTAGCTAAAATGCTTTCAATTTGTAAATTGCAATAGCTTGTTATTGAAGATTAATATTGTGTGTTGTTGTCTCATACCGTTTTTCTTTAAAATCCTATTGTTGTGTTAAATTATTTGAAATGTTACTGAAATTTACCACAAGATATTAATATTGAAAATTGAAACATATATTCTCTAATTTCAGAATGAAGAAAGACAAAAAATGCATCAATTAAAAGTTTGTTTGTTTATGTGGGAAGAGACCGCGTCAAGAGGCAGAAGGAATCGATCTTAGTTTGGAACTTCTTTTAATGATTACGAGTTTCGCAACCCCGAATCTGAAACCCTGGGTTTGCGGGTTTGAGTCATTTAAGGTATTAGTTGGTTGCTAATTCGATATAGTTACTTAAAGAAGCCGAAAATTTAAAATGAACACCAGAGCTAGATTTTCTTGGACGGACCTTCCTCAAGAATTATTGGAGATTATTGCCGAGTGCCTTGGATCAAAAGATAATGTACGGAGATTCCGGGCAGTTTGCAAGGATTGGCGAAGATCAGCCCCCTCCACTGCCCTCTTATGTCCTCTCTTACCTTATGATTTACGTCGCAGGGTCCCTCAGTTATCGGTGAGTTTGCTTGCATTGGTGTCGACCTCTGTGTGTGTTCTCAGGCCAGTTTGGGACTCCTGGATACCTCCTTGGTTTGTTACTGTTGAACAGTCTGACGATGGCAAAGTCCTTCTCCGCTCACCTTTAACGGGACATGCATATAGTCCAATGATTTTGGATTTAAACAGGTTTCATGTCACTGAGCTTTTCAGAGGTTATAAGTTGAGACCTAGGGGTGTCACTGCCAACAAGTGTTCAGTGCAGACATGGTCAAGTTACAGTATTAAAAAGGTGGTTTTATCTGTTAATGATCTCGCTTTTAATACCCCGGCTACCATTGACGACTGCACCGCCTTTGTGCTGTACAATAAAGGGAAATTGCTCGCAATGAGGCTCGGGAAAAAGGAGACTCGTGTGGATCTAAAGGTCCTTGGATTGGGATATTCTGCTAAATTTGACGACATTGTTAATTACAACGGCAAGATTTACACAATTGATCGAAAAGGCCAGGCTTTCACCATTAACCACAGTACCTTAGAGATTTGTGGAGTTACAGAAACGCCAATCGGAGACGGCAGAAGTGACAGGAAAAAGTGGTTAGTGCCATCGTGGTCCACAAGTGAACTTTACTTGATTTCCAGATGTGACCCCTATGAAAGCAGTGCTTTCATGGACATTAAGATCTATGGGTTGGATGAACAAGGGCGGTGTTGGAGGCAGATTACGCGTTTGGGGGACGATAGAATACTATTTGTGACCTTTGATGGCTGCTTCTTTGCTAATATTGGGTGTTCCCGTCATTTTAAAGGGGATTGCATAGCATGCTATCCAGGATGTTTCTCTCACTGTAATTCTGATGTTCCTACAAGACGTGAAACTATGTCTTCTTCGGACTTTGCACTATATTGTGCTTCTCCTACTTCATCTAGGTTTCGGCTTTACCCTGCGACTGATCACACATTTGCCAGGGAAATGCTTAGTAGCATGTTAACTCCAGGTTCTATTCCTGCATGGGTTTCCTGCTTGCGAGATATGAGTTGTGATAAATATCTCTCATTAGCAAATGTGATGACGAAAAGGCTGGCTGATAATAAGTTAGAGGAGCACTCTCCTAATACAGATTGGTTTTAAGGTGGATTCCGTGGAGCTTGTGAACTTGCCAATTTCTTCCTCTTGGCGTGCCTGATAATCAGTTTTCAAGTTTTTTTTTTTTTTTTTTTAATTTTTTTAATTTTTTTTAATTTTTTTTTTGGTAATAGCTGTTTCATTTCTTAATGCTTGATAAACAAAGTGAAATAAAAGTTCTATGTGCTTTCCGCGAGCTTTTAAGACCGGTTTATTCTATCTAATTTATCCCTGATCCTATGTATATCTCTTGGGATATTATGCTGTTTATGTTCTCGCACACTGGTCTTCGCTATATATTAGACTGTCCAATGCTATTATGATCTGTTCTGGCCTCCTAAAATTCATGTTCTTACTGATCATCCTTTTTAGCATCCTTGATGAGATAATGTGTCTTTAGTCTATACTCTTTTCTGGTATAAAGAATGTCACAACTCACAATCACGTTTGTTGTGCTAGTTTCTAAACCGGGTCATGAGTACCACGCCTCAATGACTTTAAGAGCTAAGCTAGCTGGCATATGCAAGCGTTACACCCTGTTACGTTAATGTAGTTACTAGTCCGTCCTTATTGGCATCATTGGCGCGTCAATTTGTCTAACCCTTGGACTCTGTTAGTCAAAGAAGAATGTCTTCATCTAAGGCTTGGGCAACCTGGTCTCAAGCTCTATACAACATGGCAATGTATACCCTGAAGCATGGGAAGGATCTTCTAGAGATGACTGCTGATGCTTTGTAATAAATGATGCTTACCCAAAGGTACAGGTTACTCCTTTGCTAAATTTTTGCAAGCACTGTTTTCTTGTGTGTGTGCAGGTTTACTGTCATGACTGTTCTCGCAATTTATTTCTGAAAAATCAGCCTTATTATCCGGTAAAAAAAGCACATTACTTGTACTTCCACACCTGGATTGTCTGGACGGCTTAGGGGAGCACCTTCTGTTATTAAAATTAATGCAAAACGTAGGCAGGAGTGAATTCAGAAAATTTTAAAGGTTGATGAATCACTAAAAGTCCGTCTTGGATTTCATTTGGTATGTATTCTTGTAGGTTGTGACTTTTTTCTTCCGCATCATGGATTCACTTTTCTGGCTCTGTATGTTGTTTACCTTCGGAATGTGATACCTTATCACCTGAACTGCTGTATGTGCAACATTGAAATGCTGTAGTAGTAATATAGTGTTTGTTTTAATAAAGCGTCATAAACTCTACAGTTGCGCAAATAAATCTTTGGTTTAGTGGGGTAGTAAAGTAGCAAGAATGGTATCATTGGGAGTTACCATTTCTGTTCAAGAATGTGATTATGACTGCTATCTTATGATTGTTGTTACTTTTGGAAATTGGAACTATCTTACTCTGATGGCGTACAACCTTAGCGAGTCCATGAATTGTTACTGCTTTTCTGTCCATTTCTTCCCGAAAGAGAGAATTCAAAGGAGACGACTTTTACTATTCCTTTTGTCTTCTACAATTTTTTCTAAATTTCCTTTGAAAGTGTTTAAATACTTCTGAAATGTTTATAACGTTTTTGAAATGTCTTGGCGTACACAAGACGGTTACTGGATGACGATTCATGTTAGCCGACCCCAAATCATTTTGGGAATAAGGCTTGGTTGTTGTTGTTGTTGTTGTTGTTGTTGTTTAACAGGTTCCATCAGTCTTCATGTTATTAGTCAGGATTTCGATTCACAGTAGTCTCTGAAGCATAAGAAGCATTGGAACTCTTATCTAACACTGAATTTGTTTTTGGGGTGCAGTCTATGTAATTCACGGGGCTGAGAAGTTTGGATCACCATCTGTGACAGATGAGGGCCTGCTGTCAAAAGCGTTACAATGGAACCAGTGTAAGAGTGCACGACTGCACGCCCTAAAATACCCCATGTAAAGTCACACACTGCCAGTGCCAAGCCTCCTTCCCTTCCGAGCTATTGAGTCGTCTTGTACAAGCTTCACTAAGAACCAGGGATTATGTAATGTTGATGTGTATGCTGTAGTGACTCAGTTGTGTACAGGTTCACTTTCTGTGTTAGGGGGTTGAATTTGTTTGTTGTATAATAGACTAAAGATCCTTATCTTCTTGTAGAAGGAACAGTCGCAATGGTTAATAAGACCACCCGGAAATTGTAAAATCCAGGGTTTTGCCGAGAAATACTTAATTTCATGTCCTCCTCCATATGCTTCAGTCCTTGTTTTCTGACGAAGACGAGCGACAATGAACTAATTACATTCCTTAGGTGAAGGATTGTATCAGATTGTATCAGATTGAATGTTATAGTAGCTTGGTAGGTGGATAATTGATACTCGTACTAGTAGTATGAACATTGTATTGAAAAGTGGCTCATTTTTGCCGGTCCGATAAGATCGGCAGTATCGCCGATTTCACCCGAAACAGCAATTACCAGAACAACAGCCGGAACCGCAACAACAACCCAGCCGACGCGGTGTTCGATTTCACCGCCGACGACTCTTTCTCAACCCTCGGCGCCGACGATGACGCCTCCTTCCAACTCGTGGACGGGAAGCCACCACAACGGCCCAAGTTCGGCCCAAAGTGGCGTTACAACAATCACAACCGCAATTAGCTTCCCCAGCGCCGTGACGAGGAAGTTGAAGCCAAAAAGGTCCAAGCCGAGAAAGACCGCTCTCGGCGAGACCGGCTTTAAGATATGTGCGGCCTTTTGTGGAAGCGTATGTTAAACATATAAAGGTAGTACGTTATAAGCAAATTTGTTAAAAAAGAAATTTACTATCTCTTTGCTTCTTTTTTAAAGGTATTGCATTTACATGTATGTTTGTGTAAATGGTACCCACATTGTTTCATTTTTGTAAACATATTATACTCATTTGCTAAATTCTTATAAGACATTAAATGTTAGCATTAAGAGTCAAATAATTATGAAGTTATTATCTATCATTGCATCAATAAGAAATTTAAATAGAGAAAACAATGTGAAATTAGAGTTTAGTGCTTGGAAAAGAAAAATATTACACATACTCATAAATATGAAACCTGAAAGATATACAAATGTGGAAAGCATGAGAAAAGGGTCGAGTCTGATACATCAACCGCCTGTCTACTCAATATCCTTGTACGAGTCCGCAATCACTACACGAGATGAACCCAGGGTATGAAGAGGAAGGGGGTTCGTTTGGTTCCTTCATATTTTTTTGAGGTCTTGTATTTTTGTTTTTAATTTTATTGCCCTAAACGGCTTGTCAATCAAATGATTTTTTAATTTTTTTTTTAAATAGTGAAAAATGGCGTGCTTCAAAGAAACAAAGAGGTAAAAAGACGGGTATGAGATTATTACATAACATAATCTTGCTCGTACCGTGTGAATGTTCCTAAGTATTAATTTAAGATAGTGTTTTTGAACAAAACTTTAATGTAGTTCTAATCTATTAGAGGGTGCTAATTAAAATTGTACAATTAAAGACGAACGAATATTTTATTTTAAATTATACTATCTGATTTTTTTTTCCCCGTTTATGTGTCCGAGGGGCAAAAATTATGGTGCATATTATACAAAAACTTGAAATTGTGGAAATCATCAGCTAAATATATAAACACAACAGTACCATATGAACGTTTTAGATTAACTTTTTTTAAAAGATTTAGTAACAATATTTAAGCTATTGTTTTTGAAGAAAAGTATAGTTGCAGTGACATTAAAAAATGTTGATTTGAAAGTATAAGTTCCCAAATTTGTAAATGATTGTCTACACGGGTTAAATAAAATACACGCAATACTTCCTATATAACGGCCAAATATCTATCAGTTCAACTTTATCATCATAATTAGATAGCAACATTAAGAGACCCGTGCAACGCACGGCCTTACATCTAGTTTTCCTTTAAAATAAGATCCAATGCTTTGAATTATAAATTCACAATTGATACACTTAAAAGAATCAATTTTCGCTTTAGTCTAGTTTGATTTTAACAACCCTCAATTTCCAAAGGACTACTCATAAGATTAAGGTAACTTCCATAGTTGAAATTAAACTTCCGTTTTTTTCTTTAATTTAATAGAACCAGAGTCGGGTGTGTAAATCTTAATCACAGTATTACTTTCCTAATCCTAATCACACTATTACCTTCCTATAATCCTCTATTTAAATAATAATATAAAAAAGAATTCGCCACGTTTCACTTTCCACACACACCCTCTCTCACCTAGGGTTTTATTCAGTCCTCAATTCCTCCTCACTCCTCTCTATCAATCTTCTTCTTCACGACATAAACCCACACAAACCACCACCCAAAAACAAAAATGTCTGCCGTTGAATTCGAGGTCGGCGCCGTCCCGTTCAATCCCGACGGTTGGGGTCCGCTGGAGTCCACCACTCCGGCGAACGTGCCCTTCGCCCCTTTCTCACGGTCCGATAAGATCGGGCGTATCGCCGACTTCACCCGAAACAGCAATTACCAGAACAACAACCGGAACCGCAACAACAACCCAGCCGACGCGGTGTTCGATTTCACCGCCGACGACTCGTTCTCAACCCTAGGCGCCGACGATGACGCCTCATTCCGACTGGTGGACGGGAAGCCGCCACAACGGCCCAAGTTCGGCCCAAAGTGGCGTTACAACAACCACAACCGCAATCAGCTTCCCCAGCGCCGTGACGAGGAAGTTGAAGCCAAGAAGGTCCAAGCCGAGAAAGACCGCTCCCGGCGAGACCGGCTCTACCACATGAACCGCACCGGCGCGAACTCATACCAACGGCGTGAAGCCGCCGTGTTGAAGTCGTCGGTGGAAATACAGCCGGAGTGGAATATGCTTGACCAGATCCCCTTCTCCACCTTCTCCAAACTCTCCTTCTCCGTCCCCGAACCCGAAGATCTCCTCACTTGCGGCGCTCTCGAACACTACGACCGCGCCTACGACCGCCTCACTCCGAAGAACGAGCGCCGTCTCGAGAGGTTTAAGAATCGCAACTTCTTCAAGGTCACCACCACCGACGACCCTGTCATCCGCCGCCTGGCTAACGAGGACAAGGCTACTGTCTTCGCAACGGACGCTATCCTGTCAACACTCATGTGCGCTCCGAGGTCGGTCTACAGTTGGGACATCGTCGTCCAGAGGGTTGGGAATAAGCTGTTCCTCGACAAGCGTGACGGTTCGCAGTTGGACTTGCTTGCCGTCCACGAGACGTCTCAGGAGCCGCTTCCGGAGTCAAAGGATGATATCAATTCGGCCCATTCGCTGAGCGTTGAGGCGGCGTATATTAACCAGAACTTTTCGCAGCAGGTGTTGGTTAAGGGAGGTGGGAAGGTTGCTTTTGATGAGCCCAATCCTTTTGCGAGCGAAGGGGAAGAGGTGGCATCCGCTGCGTACAGGTACAGGAGGTGGAAACTCGACAACAACACGTTTCTGGTGGCGAGGTGTGAGCTGCAGAGTGTGTTGGATGTGAGTGGGAAGCAGCAATTCCTGACTGTGAATGCTTTGAATGAGTTTGATTCCAAGTATTCGGGTGTCGATTGGAGGCAGAAGTTGGAGACTCAGCGTGGGGCCGTTTTGGCGACCGAGTTGAAGAACAATGCTAATAAGCTTGCCAAGTGGACTGCCCAGGCTATTTTGGGGAATGCTGATCTGATGAAGTTGGGTTATGTGTCTAGGGTTCATCCCAGGGATCACTTCAACCATGTCATTCTCGGGGTTGTCGGGTATAAGCCTACTGATTTCGCCTCTCAGATTAACATGAACACCAATAACATGTGGGGGATTGTTAAGAGTATTGTTGACTTGTGTATGAAGTTGGGTGAGGGTAAGTATGTGCTTGTTAAGGACCCTTCTAAGCCCCAAGTCAGGATTTACGAGGTCCCTGCTGATGCCTTTGAGAACGACTACGTTGAGGAGCCTTTGCCCGAGGATGAGCAGGCTCAGCCTCCTACTCAAGACTCCCTTGATGATGCTGGTGTCGCTGCTACTGATGTTGAGGACAAGGAGATTGATGCTGTCCCATAGATATGGGTATACTTTCTGCAATCTCTGTCTATTTTTTTTTATCTCGCTTTTTATGATTTCTTTAAGATCAATCTTTTACATCAGAATTAGTATTGTTTGTGTTGATTGTATGCCTCATTGTGTCTGTTTACATGTTCTCAACTATCCTTTTGTGGCTGTTCTGGAGTGAAATTTCTGGTTCAATGTTACCTTTGCTTAGTTTAAGAATGAGAGGCGGGGTAGCAATTAGCTGATTATGTGATTCTGCAGAAGAATAAAATTGTAGTATGAGTAATGTTTTCGGGAGTCTATAGTGTATTTCTTGCAAAATTGATGACTATAATCAATTGTCAGGTTGCTCTTAAAAATACATGGCTGCCTGGCTTTGAATGTGGTGTTTCCAATCTCCTCCACCAAACCGTTCCTGTAGTCACAGACTAGAATCTTTATCGTATTTTATCAGCTAATGTAGGTGGCTTTGGTATTATGCTGCTGCTTTTACTGGGATTTTGAATGAGGTCGGGGTAGGGATCTTCTGCTATTAGGCCTACTGAATTTCTGAAACTGGAATTTCCAACTGTTTATTGCCAGTAGTTCTTGCCTCTGTTCGACCTTATTTCAATTTGTATGTGTGATTGCCATATTATAGGAGCTGTTTCATCAATTCTTTTTTGATTTGTCTAGATCTCCTCCTGAATCAGTGATTTTACCATTTGCCTAGTTTGATCTTCCCTGTTGTGTCATGAAATGATGAAATCAGTGGAAAGGCATGTCCTTTGCTGTGGACATTGATCATATTGTGTGTAGTTGCCCCCTTCCTTCTTTTGCAGTCACAATAAATGCTATCGTGGGGAAATGTTGATAACTTTTCAGCCTTGGTAGATTATAGCATGGTTCGGAGCTGTCTCCCAACAGTTTAAGTATTTAAGATGTTTATTTAACATGTTTCAGTGTCCTACTTTTAGATCCATCCAATTCAACTCCCTGTTTTTGTTGCTCTTGACACATATACTTTTCTTTTTTAGATCCATCCAATTCAACCTGGTACTTATATATGTCTATGGCCCAATATCAGCTCGATCACTCATTTGAAAAGTACATGAAGTCGGTTGTGATTATGTAAGCTAGTTTGATAAATTTAAAGCTATTATTGGCTTTGCATGATTAAGTTCTATATTGATATGATTCTAAAAGACTGTATGCTATGCACTAAACATTAAAATAGTAAGTTTCTTCTTGCTCATTAGCATATAGAACAGGTCATTAGCATATAGAAATAATATATGTCTGCTAGTATTCACTGTCCATCAGACTCGTAATACAACATTACCAGTATCAGCTTCCTCAACTCTCACACCACATTCTACTGTCTCTCTTTGAACTCATCACATTTGCTGGGATACCACATCTCCTTCATTGGCTTCATAGGGCCTTAACCCATAACCTTTGATAGCCAGTATTTCTCTTTTAACTCTAGAAAGCACATCACCTGCTCTCTCACAAGTCCCAACCCTTGATGCCTTGAACGTGCTCCCACCTTTTTTCTCTGCTCTCCACGTTCCCCTTTTCAATTTGGGCAGACATGCAGTAAGCAGGTATTCTCTATGGGTTGACGGTTCAATGATGTCCACACTGTAGTGCACGTCATTGTTATGTCCACCCTCCCATTAAAGGTGGAGATGTCTTCTACACGTCTGCCATAATTGAATGGACACTAATGACTGTGGGCTCAGAAGGGAGATCTGTATTCTGGACATTTTTTTTGGGGGGAAGGGGGGGCTTTGATGGTTATGTGGGATCATTATCATCATCAAATTTAGGTTTGGGGCTGGATTATGTTTCTCACCCTCTTATTATTTTTGAGGTTGGATTGATTATTTTATGTTCTTATGGGTTAAGTCTTCCTGCTCTTTTAAGGATTATCTTATCAGATTGGGGAACCTGTAGTTTACTACTTTACTATTAAGCTGCCTCAGTTTGTTTATCTGTCTCATGATTATTAATACAATCTCTCTTTTTTATCTAAGAAAAAAAACCTTGAGGTTTGGGGCTGGGTATGAAGGGGTGTTGGAGTTTGACGTTCCTGAGGATAGAGAAATAAACCCTGGCTGATGGTGGTGTGGGATCATTAACATTATCAACTCAGGGTTTTGGGCCTGTGGTTTGAAAGTTGTGGGGATTGCATGACAACGTTAAGGATAGAGAGATGATTGCTGGTGGTGGCTGATGCCTGATGGTGTTGCAGGATCGGTTGAGGTCTAAAATTAAAAGATCTAATTGACTATGGGTTCACTTTTTGTTCCTTTCCTTGAAAGTTACATTTCTTGGGTCAAGTAAGTGATATGACTGTCCCAAAATTGAATGACTGTCCCGTTCTTGTCATTCCTTTTTTTTTTTTTTTTTGTTTCTGCCCTGTCGTCGTTCTCTAGCGTATGATATCTGTTGGAGGCCAAGACTTGAGATACTGTGGGGGGAAGAGAGAGACCTCAGAGAAGGGCATATGTTTGTTTTGGTGTAACGGGGGGAGGGGAGGGGCAGCTTTGGGGTAGAATTGGGGAAGCGGAAAGGAGTTGTCGGTGAAGGGGGCCAAATTTTGCCTCTCTTTGGTTGGTAAATCAGAATTTTCTACACCGCTGAATCGATCCAGTCAAATTATTGGGAGGATTATTTGTAGTTTGCATGCATTATGAGGCATTGTTTAGCTGTGAAGCTAAGTCACACCGCTCTAGCATATCCTTCTGATTCCCTTTTCGTCAATTGAGAGTGGGGGTTGGAACTGAAGTATAAGGAATTCAGTTGTGCCACGCCTTTTCACCCCCATTGACGAGCGACTGAGTGTTTATAATGTGATAGTAATAGCTATTTTACTCAAGTGGCAACCACTGGCATTATGCTGTATGGAGTACACTCATGCTCCCTTAACTGCTCCTATATGCCTCCATCACTATATGCTGCAGTATGGATTCAAGGCCCCAAAGCGTCACTCTGAGCGAGCGACTATACTACCAAGAGGGCAACTGCACACCACCAGCCTAGACGCATGTCAGATGTGTTAGGCTGAGAAAATACTGGGTTTGTGAATAAGTAACTTGTAGAAATGGGCAATGGAGGGTGCAAGAAAGAAGAGAGAAAGGAAAGGCTTGAGAAAGAATGGCAGGGTCTATTGAGAAAAAGAACAAAGAGCCTTCAAAACGAGATTGTCATTTATGTCTTATCTAATTACTTACTTGATCAGGGGTAACTGCCATCATTCAAAAGAACATTATTTCCCATCCCATCCCTCCACTTCTTACCAAGCATCACTGCATCAAAATTCAGTGTGGGTTGCTTCATTTCTGTTAATGAACCTATCGTATCGAAAAAAACTAGTTTAGCACTACAGCACTCAATTTTTAAGCCTTGGATTCTCATAAACTGAGGGAAGATGACTAGCTGGGTCATTGTTGATCATTTGAACTGTTATTTTCATTGGTATGTAACTGCCCTGATAATCTAATTAAGCGAGTCAGAAGATTACGATTTTTTTTTTCTTTCTAAATATTTGACAAAAGGGTTTTGGTATATTATACTGCTTATTGAATCTATTCTTTTGTTGTATGAATTGGTTGTAGGTTTGAAGACTTTGAACCTTGAATAGCATAAGCTGAACTGCTAACTTATATTGCAGATAGATGATGACTTGTAGTTGTACTTCTAGAATTCTTGGAAATGAGATAATTTGAGTTCTGGAAGTTGGAGCTAGAGATGATTTATTGATGTGGTATATATCGTGGTTTGGTCTGATGATGTAATTTTTACGTGGTCCAATCTGGCTTAGCTTGTAAATATGGTGATTGTATACTGTCTTAAGTAGAATGCAACCACGCTTGATATTTCGCCCTGCTGATGCAGCTGCTACTGATTGCCTTAGTGTTTTTTTTTTTTTCTGAATCAGACTGTTTTGTTCAGCAACCAACTTTGTTAGCTATTCGTTGACTAAGTTTTTGCAGCTTCTTGCGCGTATAGAAAACCTCTGTTTGGCAAACTATCTACCATTTGGTACTCTTAAATTCATTGGACTGACTCTGTGTAATTGAATTATGCAGATGGAGTAGCAGAATGAGTGCTGTTAATTGAAGAGAAAGATGCTGGATATTCAGTGTTCGCTGTCTAGTGGTGCCTTGGGAGTTGTTTCTTCTTGCAGAACTCATGCTGAGAACAATTTTGCGCTTTTGTTTGTAGAGATTAGGAGTCATATACAAGGCGTTTGCAATGTACACTTTTTTTGGGCAGTAATTAACGTACTTTGTTCATTTTGGCCGCAAGAGTTGCGTCCCAGGGCATTGTGCTTCTGCCATTGCTGCATGTATTCTGGTTTATGCTTAGCCCATATTAACTTAACTGGATTTGGTCACGTAGCCTATGTCTACGCAACCCTCCGCCCATTTGCACACCTTGTTGTCGATTTGTCTTGGTTTATACTTTATATAGTGAATTTAGTCCCGAGAATCGCTGATAGGCTACTGTTAATATTTTGGGACTCGGAATTGGGAGTTTGATTTAAAATTGAAGGGTGGGAGATGCGGTACTAATTTAGTTGGGAGGTCGCGGTATTCGTGACCTTTCTCTAGCCTGTCCCTGCTCCAGTGGTCAGCAATGGAAGATTCACCTCGTAAGAGTTTATCCAGTTGCAACAAATTTGATTGGTAAGTAGACAAAGGTAATTTGAATCGGGAAAGGGTTCCTGCGGAATCGGGCTCAATAATATAATCGAGTAGAGCTTGGAGATAGACTGCTACGAGTATTTCACAATATGATTGCCACAAATGATAGATAAAATTTTGAGTTTGATCATTGATGTACAATTTTTGCAGAAAACCTCGCATTAAAACTCGGCTTACCAAGTCCCTTGAATTTAGTGACCGAAAACTTTGATCTTGGATGAGTAGTACTGTAGTAGGAGAACATCATCTAAGATTTCCATTTGTGTTCCTTGCCAAAAAAAAAAAAAAAATTGCGCTGGCGTTAGTTGCCCGGCTTGCCCCTGTGCTTGCATGGGATCAATCATTGTGGATCCAGCAAAACAAGCTGCTGCAGCCTACGGAGTTCCTCAACAGATTATACTTGGCCTTATTTCGAAACATAAAACGTTTTTCGGCAAGAGTATCCTTCACCAAATCCAAAATGAACAAATGCACAGATACTCGCCGTTTTTCTGTAAAGTTAACGTTTAGTTTGGATACGACTTGTGAGAATTCATATCAACGTATACAATCGGAGGAAGCAAGTGTCTCACAACTGTCTGAACCCCAACATATAGGTAGCTTAACAAATCCTTACTAGTACACCCAGACTTGGTGAAGAAAATAAAATGCTTAGCTCAGTATATTGAAGTAATTTCTAGTAAAATAGTTCTCGGCATGAGTAGGGAAATAAGAACACTGGACACACTGCAGCATGCTTCTCTTCATATATGAGTACCTCTTCTGCTACACAATATTACCTGCACCTACGGAGTACAATTCGACAAAAGAGTCAATCCAATGAATTAAGGATATGAAGAAACTATAGTCCACCACTCCACCTCCGCCAAACAAAGGTTCTCAATGCATGCAAGAAGTTGCAAAGCAAAAAACTCTAATGAAGTCGTGCAATGATCAGTAGCAACTGTATCAAATATAGAGCATGCATTTTGCGGACAATTTCAAAGCACAATATATATACTACATCAATACATCAACTCTAGCTCACAGTCACAGGCGACAACAAAATCGTATTGACTGTCAATTCTTAACTTGATAACTCAAGTAGCTTCATCTCTAAGAATTCTATAAGTAGAAGCTGTAGAACTATAATTCAACAAATTAACACCCATTGCAACTAAAGTTCAGCAGTTCAACTCATGCTGCTCAAGTTCAGATATATACCAAGAATGGATAACAACATCATTAAAAGGTCCTTGCATATGGCTACATGGAGGGCAGGGTGGATACGAAGCCTTACCCTATGTGGAACTTGGAAAACATTAAGGATGTTTCTGAGTCAATGAATCAACACAGATATCTCAAACCAGAAAAACCTATTCTTCTTACTCACTAAACCAGATCTACAAGTTTCTCACTCACAAGTCCAGCCTCTTTTCACCCTCCATACCTATACAATGGATAACTACGCGTCTAGACTGGAGTAGCAGACTCCAACTGACACTTTTTGGCTTGATACTTTAGTAATGGCGGCATATAGTAACAGGGAGGGAAGAACGAGAGTACTCCATATAACATAGTATCAGTGCTTGCTATTTTAGTGAAATAGCTATTACCATCACATCCTACTCCCACTCAGTCACAATGCCAATCCCCACATGCCAAAGCAAAGGAGCATGTAATATCGTGGATCTACCTGAATTCCGTATCACCAACTTCAGGTCTTCAGCTCCAGTACCACTCTCCCCTGACCAAAAGGGAATCAGAATGATGCTAGAATGGTCTGAATTAGCTGAGAGCTGACCAATACCTCAAAGGAAATCCCTGCAGGAAAAGTGGAAAACTACAAACAAACCTTCCCATATACCTAAAGGTGCTTATCCCCCCCCCCCCCACTACACATGACACATTACACCATAAGAGCCTAGCGCCCAAAAGGATTCATGTCAATCTCTAAGATCCCCTTCCCTTAGCACATCAGTGCATCACAACTCAAGTACTGTCCACCAGATAATTAACGCCCGAGAATGACGCCCAGGGCATTAAAAAAAAAGGCAAGAGTGGACAGTCATCCAATTTAGAGCAAAAAAATCAATAATGTCAGGACTGCTGTGGCGATTAGACAGTGATGCCTCCATTCTTAATACACGGTACAGGCATAAAATTAATAATATAAAAAAAAAAAAAAAAAAAAAACGGGTGACTTTACTGGGAGAGACTCATTGCAGCTACAAAGACTACACCAAAGATGTCACTCAATATGCGTAGTTGGAAACACCTTAAGATCACAGATTGTCTCAGCGCAAACATTACCTGTTTGGCACAAAAAATCTAAATTCCAGGTGAAGACCAAAAACCAAACTCTTAATTTGTAGTTTGTTTCTAGAGAGTGTATATGGTACCCATGAGGTTACCATAAAAGTTTCCTTAAGCTTGCACAATAAAATTTTCCTTCGTAAGGTGTCAGTGATTATAATCACAGTTTCAAAAAGTTTCTGATTTAAATGACTCACTGGTTCCATACACTAACAGCAAAAAGCAACTTATTATTTTAGTGCACACCAAGCAGAGTTTCCACAACCATATAGATACACAACTTGAATATGCAAAGCTGATAGCTATTAGGAGACAAAACGTTGAGCATGCCCAACCACAGCCAACTTCCAGTACTTTTCAAATTTAAGTACGAGGTAGAAGAGACACGGTATGAAGTGCAAGCTAGAGCTCCTTAGAGAAACCAAAACACGGGGTATAATTGTGTAAACCGAAAAGATACGACAATGAGACATGTCAAATAATCTTGTTAACTTTTCATCCTCAAGGACACAGCTCTGAACCATGCTATTATCTACCCAGAGAGATAAACTAAGTACCATCAATCCAAGACATCAAATAACAGGAGAGGGGACAATTACATAAAATAAATCCACATGCCGTGCTAACAAACGTTTAGGTCGTTTGTTGACCTCGCAACAAAATATTGATTTTAAGATGTTTGCAAATAATTGCAATACAGATGAACACACAAATTTAGGTATAATTCAGGTATGCACCCTTTAATTGTAAATCACACCCATAATTCCGAGACACAATATTAAACCGGAGCTTATTGTCACAATTCTCATTACCCTTACGAAAAATATCCACAAGTCCTGAAAATAATCGCCGTAAGCCAATACAATTCCAGTTAGTTCAAGATTGGCAAATTGGCTGATCATAAATTCATAAACCGAATATATTCAGCAATGGCAAAAGCAGTGAAGCAGCATACCCTAGAACCTCAATCAAAATGAACACTAATTTGTGCCCAAAAACTGTGTACATTGCAAACGCCATACATAAGACCCTAATCTCTACAACTAAAAGTAAAAATTACTTCTCAGTACGAGTTCTGCAAGATAAAAAAAACTCAAGGCACCATCAGATTGCGGACACTGAATATCTGCGAGCATGGTTCTCTTCATTCAACAGCACCCACTCTGCTACACTATCTGCCTGAAGCTGCATAAAACAATAACACAACAGAGTTCATTTTCGAGTATGAAATGGTTTATAGTTCGACAAACAAGGGTTCTCATACGCGCAAGAAGTTATAAAAGCTTAGACAATGGACAGCGAACAAAGTTGGAAGCTCAACAAGATAATCCAGTGACAACTCAACAAGCCCACAATAATCATTAGCAGCTGTATCAGCAGAGCGAAATATCATATACAAGCACCATATCTATAAACTAAGCCAGATTGGACGACATCAAAATTTCATCATCAGGCCAAATCACGATACCACTCCAATCATTTCCAAGATCTCTAAAAGTGAACTACAACTCATCACCTATCTGCGACTCAAGTTAGCAGTTCAGCTAAAGCTTTCAAAGTTCAAACCTACACACCGGATTCTATAAATAAAACAAACATTTATCCCTACTGGCTTAAAACATTCTTGCCAATGTCGAAAACAAAGAGGCTATTTCAGATTCTATAATAAGCAATAGTATACCAAAACGGAAAATCCTGTTCTTACTCGCTCAAGAGAGTATCAGGGCAGGGGAGTTAATACATAAGCAAATACAACAACAACAACAACCAAGCCTTATTCCCAAAATGATTTGGGGTCGGCTAACATGAATCGTCATCAAGTAACCGACTTGTGTACGCCAATTAATACATAAGCAAATGAAACAAAAAAAAAAAACAGTTCAATGTTCTAATTTAATTCCAAAACCAAAGCAGGTGCCCTTCAAATGGCCGACAATGACCCAAGAGGTCATTTTCCTCAGTTTATGAAAATCCAGGGCTTAAGAACGAGTGCTTTACTCCTAAACTGAATTTTTTCATCAGAAAAGCTCTTTTGATAGAAATAACAAAGCAGCCAAACTGCATTTCTGATATTTGGGAAGAAGTGAAGGGATGAGACAGGAAATAATTTCTTCTCCCACATTAGGGGAACCCAGATGGTAGTTACCCCTGCTCATACTGATAACCAGACAAGAAATTAATGACAGGTCATGTGAAGCTTCTTGGGCCTTTTTCAATCCTCCCAGCAGTTCGCCCTCAAGCCTTCCTTTCTCTCTTCCACATCTACAAGTTTCTTGTTCACAAACCCAACAATTTATCACCAACATACCTGAAAACGGGTGACTAGGGTCTAGCCTGGTGGATCTACCTACTTAACTCCTTGAACGTTAGTTCCAATCTCCACTCTCCGTTGACCACAACGGAATCAGAAGGATGCTAGAGCAGTGTGAATTAGGCTCTAGAGCTAAGCAATGCCTCTGATTTTGCAGGAAAACTACAAACAACCCTCCCCAATAACTTAATTGTCAAGATTCAGCAGCGTAGAAACTTCTGATTTTCCAACTAAAGAGAGGCTCTCCTTGGGCCCTAATGCAAAACAAAAAAAGAAAAAAAAGAAAAAACACTTTCTTCCTCCCCTGTGATCCCCCAAAGCTGCCCTGCCCACCCAATCACACAAAAACGACCATGTGTCCTTTGAGGTCTCTCTCTTCCCCACAGCATCTTAGGTCTTGGCACCTGATATTAACGCCTAATAAGACATCAGGGCGGTTGGATGATGATGACTCCTTCATTCTTATTGAATAGTACATGCATCAAATTGTGGTGTACAATTATATGTAGGATTTAGCAAGCTTCCAGGCAGTGAAAGAGGAGGCGGGAGGGTTCAGGTGTCTTAACGGGTGTGACTGTGTGACTAAGTGTAACTACAAGGAGTCAAGGACTACACAAAAGATGAGAATATGGGTCTTAATGCCTCATCTCTAACCCAGCATACATTACCAATCCATCTGCTCAACCAAACCTCCTTCATTGGCAGATGTTCCATCGCGCACATTACTTACTTTGACACAAGAAAAAGGTAACTTCGGGGTAAGGAAGAAAGAGATGACCCATTATTGATTTCTCGGCCCCAACTCATTACCACACCATCACCCACCACCAAACATCATCCCTGTAGCCTCAGCATTGCCAGCCCCACAACTTTCAAACGCCAGCCCCAAAACCTCTAGTTGACAATGATAATAACCCCACCATCAACCATCAGCCATCACCAGGGCCCCATTCAGTCACTACCGCCAATCCCTACTCCTACAACCAAACATCACCTCAGCCTAACCCCTTGAACCTCTAGATCAACTGTTTCTAGCCTCCCCGGTTCCCCCCATCTCCAGATCTCCCTTCTCAGCCCACTCATAAATTTCCATCCAAATTTTGTCGACATGTAGTATCCACCCTTAATGGAAGGGTGGACGTTACAATGACAAGTCCACTACAGTGTGGACATCAATGAATCATCCACTCAGTGAGGGTAGGCCTGCTTACTCCATGTCTGCCCACTGAGGGTAGACCTGCTTACTGCATGAAAAAAAAATAGTGGGAGACTCTCAAGGGTTGAGATACAACAGGTTATGCGCTTCCTAGAGTAAAGAGGGGTAATATTGATGTCAAAGGTATTGGGGCAAGGCCATATGAAGGAGGTGTGGCAGGTACGCAAGCCCAACGAATGTGGTGGGGTTTAAAGGGAACTGTCGAATGTGGTATAAGAGTTCACAAAGCTGATAGTGGTTGGTGAGGACTGAGGCAGTGTGGGTGAGTGAGTTGGGAGGAGATAATGACGGACAAGACATAATAAGCTTAAGGTGAAGTTTGCAAAAAGGAAAATATATGGGCACCTAATGTGATTCCGTTTTCCAGTGGAGCCAAGGACTCACTATTGTTCGGTTTTGGAATATAATGGAATACAACTAAACAGCAATAAAAAAAATGTCTGCTTTTATTTTATAACAAAGTAGCAATCTATAGCTGCGCTTCTCAACTCAATTTTTGTTATGGGTCATCCATTTGCAGCGTTTCTATGTTTACAACAAAGGGGTAAGGCTTGAGTACATTCGACCCCCCTCTACCTCGCCATAAGCGGGAGCCTTTGAGGCATAGCATTACATTCGACAAATGTCTAGCATACACAATGACAGCGGATATCTAATACTTTGCAAATGCCATCACTGTAATTCTGCAATAGGCGTCTTTAGGTACCAGGTAGAAGAGACAGTGTAAAGTGCAAGCTATATCTAATTTGTCAAGAGCGACCAAAACATGGAGTTCAGCTGGATAAAGAAGAAATGAAAGACGTTGATAAATGTCAACGAAGCATCTTAAATCTTTAACTGTATGGACGTATGGAGCCATCCAAACCATGCTATCTACCAAGACTAAAACTTTATCTATGTTCTTTCAAGATAGCTTTTATTGTAACCGCAAAAGAAGAAAGGGGACAGCTACACACATTTATCCATGTCCACATCAAGGAAACACCGCCTTTCCAACTGATTTCAGGATGCAACATGGCAAAATGGTATAACGTCAAGTCATTGTTTCACAAGAAAGTCCAGACAAAACAAAAGGATAAATGAAAAAGCTCCTATAATTCGGCAATCACATACAAAAAGATTAAGATTATGTCAAACAGGAACTAATAGCAGATGCACATCCCCGCCTCATTCATAACCCCAGTAAAATACTAAAATCAATCATGACAAACTACGTTACCTGACCAAATAAGAAAATATTCTACGCTTCAGAAAAGTTCTGTAGGGAGTTAACTAAGATAGGCCTAAAAGATCTTTCAAGTTGATCAGACGGCAACCACAGTCGCATAATTTAACTGCAACATAGGACCCTTAAAGGTACTAATCATAAACGTCAAGCAACTTTGCTACCTAATCCCCCCACACTAAATCATCAACAAATAAACTACAACGCAAACCAAGTCCATCAAAAACAATACTTGATAAATAGAAACACAACAAACTTAAATGAATTTTGAAGAGACAGGAGGGACAACAGGAAAGTGTTGGAGGGGGGGGGGGGGATTGAAAACACCACATGGAAAGCCAGGCAACCATGCATTTTCACACTTAGGAAATTTGTAGGTTGTTTTAAAGTTATCAATTTCACAGCAGCTACATCAGACTCATCTGTAGAAACACATAATCTGCTACCCCACATCTCATTCACAAACTTAGTTAGACGGGCAAAATTGAACCACAAGTTTCACTCCAGAACAGTCACGAGAACAATGCTGAAAAAACAAGTCAAATTAGATATCCAACAACCAAGCTCTATTTGATCCAATACCAGTATATACTTTCAAGTACCAAATGCAAATACAGTCACAACACTAACTCTCATTTAGAAACCAACAATTCCGAATTTCTAATTTATAAAAATAACCTAGAAGACAGCATAAAAAGGCGGAAAAAAATAGACAGAAAGTATACCCATATCTATGGGACAGCATCAATCTCCTTGTCCTCAACATCAGTAGCAGCGACACCAGCATCATCAAGGGAGTCTTGAGTGGGAGGCTGAGCCTGCTCATCCTCGGGCAAAGGCTCCTCAACGTAGTCGTTCTCAAAGGCATCAGCAGGGACCTCGTAAATCCTGACTTGGGGCTTAGAAGGGTCCTTAACAAGCACATACTTACCCTCACCCAACTTCATACACAAGTCAACAATACTCTTAACAATCCCCCACATGTTATTGGTGTTCATGTTAATCTGAGAGGCGAAATCAGTAGGCTTATACCCGACAACCCCGAGAATGACATGGTTGAAGTGATCCCTGGGATGAACCCTAGACACATAACCCAACTTCATCAGATCAGCATTCCCCAAAATAGCCTGGGCAGTCCACTTGGCAAGCTTATTAGCATTGTTCTTCAACTCGGTCGCCAAAACGGCCCCACGCTGAGTCTCCAACTTCTGCCTCCAATCGACACCCGAATACTTGGAATCAAACTCATTCAAAGCATTCACAGTCAGGAATTGCTGCTTCCCACTCACATCCAACACACTCTGCAGCTCACACCTCGCCACCAGAAACGTGTTGTTGTCGAGTTTCCACCTCCTGTACCTGTACGCAGCGGATGCCACCTCTTCCCCTTCGCTCGCAAAAGGATTGGGCTCATCAAAAGCAACCTTCCCACCTCCCTTAACCAACACCTGCTGCGAAAAGTTCTGGTTAATATACGCCGCCTCAACGCTCAGCGAATGGGCCGAATTGATATCATCCTTTGACTCCGGAAGCGGCTCCTGAGACGTCTCGTGGACGGCAAGCAAGTCCAACTGCGAACCGTCACGCTTGTCGAGGAACAGCTTATTCCCAACCCTCTGGACGACGATGTCCCAACTGTAGACCGACCTCGGAGCGCACATGAGTGTTGACAGGATAGCGTCCGTTGCGAAGACAGTAGCCTTGTCCTCGTTAGCCAGGCGGCGGATGACAGGGTCGTCGGTGGTGGTGACCTTGAAGAAGTTGCGATTCTTAAACCTCTCGAGACGGCGCTCGTTCTTCGGAGTGAGGCGGTCGTAGGCGCGGTCGTAGTGTTCGAGAGCGCCGCAAGTGAGGAGATCTTCGGGTTCGGGGACGGAGAAGGAGAGTTTGGAGAAGGTGGAGAAGGGGATCTGGTCAAGCATATTCCACTCCGGCTGTATTTCCACCGACGACTTCAACACGGCGGCTTCACGCCGTTGGTATGAGTTCGCGCCGGTGCGGTTCATGTGGTAGAGCCGGTCTCGCCGGGAGCGGTCTTTCTCGGCTTGGACCTTCTTGGCTTCAACTTCCTCGTCACGGCGCTGGGGAAGCTGATTGCGGTTGTGGTTGTTGTAACGCCACTTTGGGCCGAACTTGGGCCGTTGTGGCGGCTTCCCGTCCACCAGTCGGAATGAGGCGTCATCGTCGGCGCCTAGGGTTGAGAACGAGTCGTCGGCGGTGAAATCGAACACCGCGTCGGCTGGGTTGTTGTTGCGGTTCCGGTTGTTGTTCTGGTAATTGCTGTTTCGGGTGAAGTCGGCGATACGCCCGATCTTATCGGACCGTGAGAAAGGGGCGAAGGGCACGTTCGCCGGAGTGGTGGACTCCAGCGGACCCCAACCGTCGGGATTGAACGGGACGGCGCCGACCTCGAATTCAACGGCAGACATTTTTGTTTTTGGGTGGTGGTTTGTGTGGGTTTATGTCGTGAAGAAGAAGATTGATAGAGAGGAGTGAGGAGGAATTGAGGACTGAATAAAACCCTAGGTGAGAGAGGGTGTGTGTGGAAAGTGAAACGTGGCGAATTCTTTTTTATATTATTATTTAAATAGAGGATTATAGGAAGGTAATAGTGTGATTAGGATTAGGAAAGTAATACTGTGATTAAGATTTACACACCCGACTCTGGTTCTATTAAATTAAAGAAAAAAACGGAAGTTTAATTTCAACTATGGAAGTTACCTTAATCTTATGAGTAGTCCTTTGGAAATTGAGGGTTGTTAAAATCAAACTAGACTAAAGCGAAAATTGATTCTTTTAAGTGTATCAATTGTGAATTTATAATTCAAAGCATTGGATCTTATTTTAAAGGAAAACTAGATGTAAGGCCGTGCGTTGCACGGGTCTCTTAATGTTGCTATCTAATTATGATGATAAAGTTGAACTGATAGATATTTGGCCGTTATATAGGAAGTATTGCGTGTATTTTATTTAACCCGTGTAGACAATCATTTACAAATTTGGGAACTTATACTTTCAAATCAACATTTTTTAATGTCACTGCAACTATACTTTTCTTCAAAAATAATAGCTTAAATATTGTTACTAAATCTTTTAAAAAAAGTTAATCTAAAACGTTCATATGGTACTGTTGTGTTTATATATTTAGCTGATGATTTCCACAATTTCAAGTTTTTGTATAATATGCACCATAATTTTTGCCCCTCGGACACATAAACGGGGAAAAAAAATCAGATAGTATAATTTAAAATAAAATATTCGTTCGTCTTTAATTGTACAATTTTAATTAGCACCCTCTAATAGATTAGAACTACATTAAAGTTTTGTTCAAAAACACTATCTTAAATTAATACTTACGAACATTCACACGGTAAGAGCAAGATTATGTTATGTAATAATCTCATACCCGTCTTTTTACCTCTTTGTTTCTTTGAAGCACGCCATTTTTCACTATTTAAAAAAAAAAATTAAAAAATCATTTGATTGACAAGCCGTTTAGGGCAATCTAATACTATATATTAAAACCTGAAACCAAGTCTTTCCTAGGTTGACACTTGGCGTACATTAATTGGATAGCACTAAGTCATTATTTAATATGGTAATTATTAGCTAATTTATGGAAAACATTAATTAGATAGCACTAAGTCATTATATAATATGATAATTATTACATAATTTATGAAAAACATTACTTATATAATTATTATATAAGTTAGATTATTATGGTAAAGTGAATTTATGGTAAAAATAGCAACAAACAACTTAAAAATAGCATTAAATACAATTATCGGTTAGGATATGATAATAAATTATCATAAAGTAGTATAATATTAGCTACTTTATGAAAAATATTCATTATGTTAATTTATTATAACAAATATAAGCCAACATTTTTCTTATAAACCGAGTACAAACAATATCATAACCCGGGCGTGGCACGGGCATGCTAACTAGTACTATATATTAAAACCTGAAACCAAGTCTTTACCACGATGACACTTGGCAAACATTAATTGGATAGAACATAAAAATAGCATTAAATAAAATTATCGGTTAGGATATGGTAATAAATTATCATACATTAATTGGATAGAACATAAAAATAGCATTAAATGAAATTATCGGTTATAATATGGTAATAAATTATTATAGAGTAATATACTATTAGCTAATTTACGGAAAATAATCATTATGCTAATTTATTAGAACAAATAAGACAACTTTCTTTTTTTTTATAAAACATGTATAAACAATATAAATATATAGCCCGGGCGTGCCACGGGCATGCAAACTAGTAAAAATAAAAACAAAAATACAAGACCTCAAAAAAATATGAAGGAACCAAACGAACCCCCTTCCTCTTCATACCCTGGGTTCATCTCGTGTAGTGATTGTGGACTCGTACAAGGATATTGAGTAGACAGGCGGTTGATGTATCAGACTCGACCCTTTTCTCATGCTTTCCACATTTGTATATCTTTCAGGTTTCATATTTATGAGTATGTGTAATATTTTTCTTTTCCAAGCACTAAACTCTAATTTCACATTGTTTTCTCTATTTAAATTTCTTATTGATGCAATGATAGATAATAACTTCATAATTATTTGACTCTTAATGCTAACATTTAATTTCTTATAAGAATTTAGCAAATGAGTATAATATGTTTACAAAAATGAAACAATGTGGGTACCATTTACACAAACATACATGTAAATGCAATACCTTTAAAAAAGAAGCAAAGAGATAGTAAATTTCATTTTTAACAAATTTGCTTATAACGTACTACCTTTATATGTTTAATATACGCTTCCACAAAAGGCCGCACATATCTTAAAGCCGGTCTCGCCGAGAGCGGTCTTTCTCGGCTTGGACCTTTTTGGCTTCAACTTCCTCGTCACGGCGCTGGGGAAGCTAATTGCGGTTGTGATTGTTGTAACGCCACTTTGGGCCGAACTTGGGCCGTTGTGGTGGCTTCCCGTCCACGAGTTGGAAGGAGGCGTCATCGTCGGCGCCGAGGGTTGAGAAAGAGTCGTCGGCGGTGAAATCGAACACCGCGTCGGCTGGGTTGTTGTTGCGGTTCCGGCTGTTGTTCTGGTAATTGCTGTTTCGGGTGAAATCGGCGATACTGCCGATCTTATCGGACCGGCAAAAATGAGCGAAGGGTACGTTCGCGGGAGTGGTAGGCTCCAGCGGGCCCCAGCCGTCGGGGTTGAACGGCACGACGCCAACCTCAAATTCAAACGGAGACATTGGTGGTGTAATAGGGATGAGAGAAGATGTAAAAGGAGACGGAGGAGAAGAGAGTATTGAACGATTGATAATTGTAAAACCATAGAGTGAGTGAGAGTTAGGTGTGAAGAGAGTCCGCGCTACCGTCAACCCTATATATACAAAAATTTATTTCCTAAGCTCCATCAATTATTAGTGATGAAATAAAATTTCCTAATTACAATAAACATGATTTACCTAATTTACATTGAATTTGGTTTTTTTTGTTTTGTTCATGGTGTATATCAAAGCAAATATAGTGGATTATGAAGATTTCAACCGGGACAATGTTTTCTTAACCATTTGATCAACTGTGATCTTAACGGGTTTGATGTTGTGATCCATAATATACTTTGTTGGGGTGACAAACTTAATCCTGGGTGTGGCCATATTTATTTTGACTTGGACCTTGTGCAATTGGATTGCATTTTTCTGATCAAATCTGATTTAATTTAAATTGAACTGATATGATTTGATTTGATTTGATTTGAATGAACTTGATTTGATTTGATCTGAACTGAATTTATTAATAAATTAACTGCATTTAGACTAATTAATAACTAGATTCATTTATCGTTATTTGGATAATTTCTGAGTTGATTTGACTTGATTTGAATAATACCGATCTGATTTGATATGATTTGAATAAATCTGCTGATTTTGAAACATTGTTTAATAAGTTAGATCGCACAGAGCCGTGGTTGGTGCTACCAAACTTGACTTCAATCTCCAATAAGAGTTCGCGGATTCATTTGTGTTCTTGTCAATTAACGTTCTTAAAGGTTTAGCCAAAGTTGGACGCAGACATTGGCGCGCAGACTGCGGCACATATTTATAGAACACCAAAGTTGAAAAACTTGTTTTTAAAACACACTTAAAGCCATTTGGGTATTTATTAAACACCAAAACAAAGAAAAACAGTAAAAAAATAAAATGAAATTATGTTCTTACTTACTGAGGGCCTGTTCAGTATCGTTTTCTGTTTTCAGTTTTCAGTTTTTTTTCAAAACACATGTCCCGTTTTTGAAAACCAGAAAAAAGTGGTTTTCATTTTTCAGTTGTCAGTTTTCATTTTCATTATGACTATAATGGAAACATACAATTAAAGTTTGTTTTTGCAACTTATTTAACTAAATTTTTTACACAAAAAAAAAACAAAAACTGAAAACGGCAGTGATATCGAAGTGAATGGTGGTGATTTGTGCTGGCGGGTGGTGGTTAATTTGATGATGCCATGTGTTCTCATCGAAAGAGTTGATTTCAAGTTATATATATATAGTACATAGATTATACATTTATACATATACATTTTAAAATTAATTTTGTAACTTATTTTACTAAAATTTCGGATGCAAAAAATAAATAAAAAACCTAAAAACGGAAAAGATAATGATATCGAACGCCCCTTAGCCATTTTAAATCTATCAACACAAATCTTTATATATCTTCTAACGACAAAAAAAAAACAAAAATTAAATCCTACAAGATATGTGGTCTAGTTTTTCGTAACTTATAACAAATGTTAATTAATTGTTAATTAACAAATGTTAACAAATGTTAATTAAAAAAAACCATTATATATTAGTATTGTGTAGAGATCCTCCGGAGTTAGAGTTTGTAGAGTTTACTATTATTGGTAAGAAAACAAAATAAGGTGGGTAATTCAATGCACAAAGAAAACAAGATATGTGGTCACAACTGCACACAACTACATGGTAGAAAAGTTGTCCATCTGAGTATGCTACATCTCATCCATCGTCCTACGCTACGTAGCGCATTAAAGAATGGAGCCGAGCCAATGGAGCAAACATGAGATTGGTTATGGTAATGTCATCACACGGTATATGTTGATGACAATCACTCCAAAATCGTCGGCGGTGAAATCGAACACGGCGTCGGCTGGGTTGTTGTTACGGTTGCGGTTGTTGTTCTGGTAGTTACTGTTACGGGTGAAATCGGCGATGCGGCCGGACCTTGAAAACGGCGCAAAGGGAACATTCGCCGGCGTGGTGGGCTCCAGCGGGCCCCAACCGTCGGGGTTGAATGGCACGGTGCCGACCTCGAATTCAACGGCAGACCTTTTTTTTGTGGTGATGTAAAAGGGATGAGAGATGATGTAAGAGGAGGACGATTGATAATGGTAAAACCCTAGAGTGAGTGAGAGTTAGGTGTGAAAAGAATCCGCGCTACTGTCAACCCAATATATATACAAGATGAGCCTACGTTTTTATTTCTTCTAATTTTCTCGATTAATCACAATAATTCTACGAGGAGTTTGTAGAATTGTAGACATGGGTATGTATGATCAAAATTAAAACAAGCCGAATATTGGGGTTTAGTTTTGATTCAAAATTTAGACTATCTTTATCGAGTTTGACGGAAAAGTAATAATCCTATTTTGGTGGGCTTAGGATTGAAGCAAAGGTCCGATGAGAAACTTTTGTTGTCCAAAGGGGTCACTCTGTCCCAAAGAATTACGGAATCTTTTATTCGCATTTGTTAGAGAAAGATTGTAACTATGTCAAGCACGAAAACTATTATTACATCACTTGTTAGTTAACGGACAATTCCTAAACTTGTCAAGCAGATGAGATTATTTGATTTGTGCCTCGCTAGCCTCTTTCGTCTTCCATCAGAAAGCCAGGACGGTAACAAACGGAGACTGCCATGAACTATCCATGCAAATCAAGACGATGAGATCTTTACAACAAAAAGTTCAGCCACCAACACCAAAAGTGAAACTGTACACTACTGAGTCACTACAACCTACTCATCAGCATTATATAACCTATGCTTCAGTACTTGTTAAGTCGTTATTACTGGTGCTTGTACAAGACGAGCCAGTAGCTCTGAAGGGAAGGGGGCTTGGCACTTGCTAATGTGGGACTTTAGGCGGGGTATATTTGGATGTGCACTCTTACACCGGTGGCATCGTAACTCTTTTGACAGCAAGCCCTCGTCTCTCACTGATGGTTTTCCAAATTTCTCAACCTCCTCAATTACATCAACTGCATCCCGGAAAAATTCAGTGTTGAAGGAGTTCCAGTGCTTCTTATGCTTCAGAGACACTGAATCAAAATCCTGACTGATAACATGAAGGTGCAACTGCCTCATTGAAGGTACCTGATTTACAAGACACAAGTCAATTTTCTTCTCTGGAAAAAAAAGAGACAGAATTTGAATAGTGCTCGGTAAAATTCATCTCAATAACAAGTCTTCTTTACATTCTCTCTCTGGGGAAGAAATTAGCAGAAGACTGGTACCACTTCATGTACTCGCTAAGGGTTTACGTCATCAGAGTAACATAATCAAACAGTTAAGTTGGAAGGAGTAGTGACAGTCCAACACTCACAAGAAGAACAGTCGAAACACATGATCTCATTCTTGAGCAGAAATGTTAACTCCCAACAATACTGTTTTACTTTACTACAACTAAACCAGAGTTTATTTCGCAACTGGAGAATCTATGATGCTTTATTAAAACAAAACTATATTAGTGGTCCAGACCCCAGCATCAATTTTTGCCTGCAGAAAGTTTCTCAATGCTGCACATACGCAGTTCAGAGGATAACATTTCAGATTTTGAAGGTAAACATCATCCAGTGTCAATAACATGAATACATGATATTGAAGAAGCGGTCATAACCTACAAGAATACATACCGAATGAAATCCAAGACGGAATTTTAGTGATTCATCATCCTCTAGAAATCTCTTGACCCACTCCGTGCCTACTTTTTGCATTGTTTTTAGCAACGGAAGGTGTTCCTGGCAAACATCCCCCAAGCCATCCAGATCCACGCGTGGAAGTACAAGAATGTGCTTTTTCGCCTATCAGATAAGATATATATAGGCATTATTAAAGAGTTGAGTTTTACAAATAAATCATAGGGCCACAGGGGTCACGGCAGGGAAGATGCACAGACAAAGATAATAATAGAATTTAGCAAAGGAGTAACCCATACCTTTGGGTAAGCATCATTTATTACAACAACATCAGCGGTCATCTCTAGAATATCCTTCTCATGCTTCTGGGGATACATTGCTATGTTGTATAAAGCTTGAGCCCATGTTGCCCAAGTCTTAGATGAACTAACATTCTTCTTTGACCTGTCTTGTTGCTGTGTCTCCTTGCTCAAATCAGCTTTGCCACTATTACTGTCAAACTCTAATCCCTTATGCTTCTTAGATCTCTCTTTACCATATACATCCTCCCCCGTTACCACCTTCTGACTAAAGCCATTACTCTCTGCAACACTGTGTGCCGAAACTTTTGATTGCTTCAGGGTCTCTCCAATGTCTCCTTTAGCTACAACTTTTTGAGGCTTAAGAATGGTTCTAAAACCTTCAAAGAGAGATGAGTAAGCCTCGCGGAGGGTTTCACATGCTTCCTCATAGTTATTATTCAAACAATTTGGTCTTTTAGGGTTCATGTTTGGTCCAAGAACATGAATGACATGAGTAACTCCTTCTCTTTTATAAAGAGGTGAAATTGAGGGAAGAGGAACAACAACGGCCTTTCCGGGAGCAAGAGAGTTAGCCCTTTCTCTGGTTGCAATCTCTAGACTTGGACCTGCAGCATTATAGATTGCTGCGTTCACACCCCCACCTCCAGGTCTTAGTTGCCTGCAATTCATTACCAGTAATTGATCATTGCAATCATTTGTTTTTGAAACTGCACAAACTTATTATCATGACATAAGACAGTACAGTACACATAGGAAGAATGAAAATAACTGATAAGGACTTGCAGTTTGAGTAAAATCCTCCAATTTCAGCTATTTCATCAGAAGCTGAACGTAAATATGCTTATGATCAACTACAACGAGTTTGATCAAGAAAAAACTTTCATAAGTAACTTTTATTTCTCAGAAGAGTGACAATCGAATATAAAAACATCCTGAGTAGTTTCATAAATGAACTAGTGACTAGAGATGTCGGATGGGACTCTCAATTAAAACTTGCCAAACAATCAATGACTGTTCAAGGTAGTGTTCTGCTGTTGTGAAAGCATTACAGTTTAATTTCGAATTAACAGAAACCTAAACTCATGGAACATATAAAAAGCAGTAGTTTTAGTATCCCTTGAAATTAATCACAATGCCTAAGGCTAGCTGAAGGCGTATCTAGCACAACTGGACAAGGGCAGAACATTCTGTAAGGAGTTGAGAAGTTAAATCACAGGGAGGCTGTCTGAAAAAAAGAGTACATTAGATGAATCACCTAACGACAAAATGTCCTATAGATGAAGATATACAAGTGCAACAATCAGATGGTGTAGAAATAGATCCCGGCGCAGCAGAACTATAATGTCAAGCCACTCTATGGCAGGGATAAACAACTGTTTGCCAAACTAAACATATCCTAAAGCACAGCCAGTGCACAAGCTACAATGAACACCATCACTGTATCAAGTTTTTCACAGCCTTTGCTGGGTAATTCCAAATTCTGTGAAGGTGATACTCAGACCTTCAAATTCAGAGGCAGGGAAACAATTGGCTTAACAATTATACTAGGACAAAATGAAGAATTCCTCACATTTTTGTAAATGGAATGATGCATTTTCAACATTAATTAAGAAGAAAAGCACCTTCCTAGCATGTTAAAGAGCCTGCCCTTTAGATCTTGGCTTTCCGGTAAGGCAACACAGGGCTATGGAGCAGTTGAGCAACTCAAGCAAACCGCCTTCCTTAGCATGTAGAATGTACTAATAAAGGGCAGCCCGGCGCACATTGGCGTCCCCGCTAAGCGAGGGTCCGGAGAAGGGTCCCACCACAAGGGTGTAATGAGAGCACCTTCCTAGCATGTAGAATGTACTAATGTATCACAGAAAATTAGTATACAGCCTACCAAGAGAGGACTTACCAATTAGCAGCATTCGTGATTACATCACAATGTAGACCACCTTTAGAATATAGGCAAGTTATATCTCCAACAAATGTGAAAAACTGTTTCGGATCAATGTTTCGCTTTGTGGCTTTGGCCTTAACCAAGGACAAGATTCTTGAATGATGACTCAAATCTACCAACACAAGCCTTACATCTCCAAGCTTTTTGATATATTCCTCTACTTTCTCAACAATGATATCAGAAGCCTTTTCGATGTCAAACTGAAAATCTGCTGTTGAAATTGAGGGGAAAGCTAAGGTGGGGACCGTGCTGGATGAAACAATATCATCGGGAACCTCCATCAAAACACTGGCGTTACAAACAGACTCAACTTTCACATGCCCCCCTTCCACCTGCTTATCCTTGGAACGTCCAAGCAAATCAGGTTTACTTGCTTCATTGCAGGCTTCTGTTTGTTTCATAGATTGACTAGAGAGAAAACTTTGAGGTTCACTTGAACCAGATTTCATATTAGCAGAAGAAGGAGAATCTGCCTTCTTTAGAAACTTCATTATACCAACTTGCACCTTAGCTTCTGGGCTCTTCTGGCCAAAACAACCTGATGGAAGAGTGTCCAATGGCCCAAGCATACTATATGTCGTAACAGCTTCTTGAACATCACCCTCGCTATGGCAGATGGTGATTCGAGAATATCCTTCGCTCAGCTTGGGTAATTCCTTCTTTTGCAGCATTCTATTCACAACTGCGGCAGCTTTTCCACCCTGTAAATTTCCTTCATGGCCTGTACGTTTAACACAGCGTGAGATACACAGCTTGGCAGGCAGATCAAGCACTATAGCATGCACGTCCACTTCAGGGCTGGCAAGCTTGACAAATTCAGCACGCTGTTCTCTATCCAGATTGCATCTATCAATGAAAACGCTTTTATTTTCTTTCAATGCAGCAGCAGCACTGCTTAGGCACTGAACTTTGGTTCCAGATTTACCATTTTTAATGTTATCCTGGAAAAGAAAAGGAAGAAGTATTATTATAAACCCAAAGGTTATGTTTTAAGGTAGCTGTGTCATTCGATTCAAAGCTAACTAGATGTTTTGCTAGCCCATAAATGTAAGAGTAGGCCAATCTTAAAACATTGTACACGTTTCCAACATCATTCATGCACATGAGTCCAGTTTACAGGATATATTGTAGGAGCAACTGCATCAAAGTAATTCTACATGAGTCCAGTTAAAACTAAGTAACTAACCTTAATTTGACTCTTTGATAGAACCCAGCAGATACATCAGTCTACAATCAACTGATTGACCGCTTATCAGTTATCACACAGCACAAGCATCTTACTCGTTTGGAGTAATTTGTTTTAAAATATTTCTGGTTTAATCCTAGGAATGACCCTCTTCAGAGTAGATAAACTACAACTGGAAGCATCAACAAGCACCTTTCAAGCAATTATTCTTCCACAAATAGAACAATTGGTGTGCTACATTCTTTCTTTCATCTCCCTCAATCCTTCATTCAACTTCTGATGAAACCATGTTAAAACTCCAAAAGCCAATATACAACTCAGCAACAAAGGCCTCATGTTGAACGTAGACATCTTTTGCAATTCTAGGTCAAAGTTTTCGTATACTGAACCTCCACACCATTATAAACACTTACGGCTTAGTTGGTTTATGAGATCTTCATTGCAATGTAATGGAGTCTATACAACTAGAAAGTAGGAAAAATGAGATATGGTGGTTAGATTTAATTTCCAATTACAATAAAGCGAAAACTTCATTCCATTTGAGGTAATCCCCATTTCTGCTTAAACATATGTGCATATTTGCATCAGTCCATCTGTCCATGTGATCAGCTGAACTCTTCCCTTTGTAACCCCTCTCACATACTTTGTTTTCCACTAGCATCCCATAACGTTGCAATGTGAATTCCACCAACCAAACATGCACTTCATAACTCTGGGGACTATTGGCAGTTTGGCACTCCAGCACTCCCACTACAATTTTTCATCTCGAAGAAATTTAAGTTAGTTAGCGTCCAAGAGAAATCAAATGAGAGTGAATAGTCATAGCCTGTTTTTATTGTTGATTGCTATGTTACTCATACTCGACTACAATTGTCGAGTGCGGGTGTGTGTCCAAGGGTCGGATACAGTTTCTTTAAATGGATAAAGGAACCCTTTTTTGCCTGAATGGACGAGCTAAGTGTCGTATCATGTCAGACACACAAGTAACGCAACACACGAGCATGTTGTATAGAAGTAACATAGACAACCGATATGATTTAACTATTACCTACTCCGTATTGTGCTAAAAAAAACCTATTACCTGAGCATTCCATGGCAAAACAATAAAAACCCAACCACATTACCTTCTTATATCACCTAGTACTACACCAATCATAGAAGCACAAACAACAGCAACAATACAAGAGGCATAAGATGCAACCTTACACAGTTACATCTAACTCAGAGACACTATTTCCAAAGACCTATATCAAATTAAAACGAAAGGAGATAAAGGGGAGGCAATGGAACATGATTAAGTCATTAACAATAAAGTTCCCTTAACTCCATTACCACATGCAACTTTTCAGGGCAAAAACTACAACCAATTTAGTCGTCTTAGCCTCAAACACATAGAGAGACTGTTTCCAAATGACCCGCTATCGAATTACAGCAAACATTATAGAGAGATTGTTTCCAAATGACCCGGTATCCAATTACAGCAAACAACATAGAGAGGCTGTTTCGAAATGACCCGGTATCGAATTACAACAAACAAACATAGAGAGGCCGTTTCCAAATGACCCGGTATCGAAAATGTGAGCTACTAAAAACAAGCAATTGCAAACAAATTTCCCATCACCCCCATCAGCACAATCAACTATTCAGGGCAAATTAATACAGTCAAATTCTCTAGTCTAGTCTAGTCGTCTTAAACCCGAAACAAAGATAGAGAGGCTGTTTCCGAATGACCCGGAATCGAAATACCTGGCAAATTCGGAGCCAAGAACGAGAAGAGGCGCCGACGACATGATCACAGAAGGTGGACTTGCCACTACCTGGTGCACCCACCATTATCACCACCAAAGATTTCCCCTTTTTCTCCTCTTCTCCTTCAATTCATCATGTTCAAATTTAATCCACTAATTAACAAATTATAACGAGAACAAAAAAACCCAATTAAGAAATTAATCAAAGCATGTAAATTCATCATTATCATTATAAAACTGCAACTGCTACAAGTTTATTAAAAAAAAAAAAAAAAAAACCAAGGTGAGTGCATCATTTTTTTTTACCTTGGGTAGACTTTGGATTGTCAATATCCATCTCTTTCTCTATTGTTGATAATTAACGATCTTTTAAGAGTTGTGTTGAACAAGATTTTACCCCTTTTTTTCTGGGTTTGAGGACTGCGTTGGTTTGGGTGTTTGGGAAGTTGGTTTGGGTCTTTGGGAAGTTGGTTCGGTTTAGGTTGGGCCTCGTTCGATAAACAACAATAAGACCATCTCCATCACGTTGGTTCACTACGAGCTCACATAAGTAGCGAGCGAACGTAAGGGTAGCATTGACGTATTATGAATGGATTTACTAGAATCTGGTAATAATGTTGTTGTTGAATTAATCGCTATTTCTAGGGATAAAGATATCAACTCACAAATCGGAATCATTGTCTCATGATCTGTAAAATCTTGGGTTTTAGCCTTTTAGGGTTTAGATCATACACAATTGAGAATACCAATATTTGAAAACTAAGAGGATGATAAATTGATCGGATACAAAAAAGCAGTGTTGTGTGATTTGAAATATTCTATCAACTTTCTTATGATGAAGCCTTTATAAATGAATCATTTGTTGTAAGTTTCACCAAGTAGTCATGCACCTAACTAAATGAAAACATAACACGTGGGATGTATATAAAATGTTCAAATACCATCACGGGGACTCGGGGAGTAGTGTTGTAATATCTAACACCTTAGATGTGGGGTAAACGAGATATATTAGAGACGCGCCAACTTTTCTCTAAGTTTGTCGTCGGTTTGAACAACATCAAACCTTGAGGCATGCAAGCTCTTTTGGCATGCCTTACTTACAAAGTTACAACTAGGGATGGCAATGGATCGAGGATCCTGCCCAGATCCTTTGGATCAGACCCTGTAGGGTAGGATATGGGTCCTATTTTTTTGGACCCTACGGATATGGGTCGGATCCAGATCCATCTATTATCGAGAAGGGTCGGATATGGATCCTAGGTTCAAAACCCAGATCCTGCCCATGGATCCTGCGAATATACATAAATAAATCAAAAATTACATTACAAGAGTAAATATTTCATGCTTATATATTTTTCATTTGTTAGCTATGAAGAACATCGAGCTCTTTATCAAAGAGATCGACTTTACTCTACCTTAATTTCCTCTCACTAACACTAATGCGGGCTTACCGCACCTAATAATTACATACTAGCATGTGTAAATCCACCAACATTAAACTCTATCGATATGGTGATTGTAGTATTTTAGCATGGTTTGGATCATGCACATAGTGAAATCTTTTTTATTATCATCGTGGTGATGCATTAAATATAGTAAGTTACATTGTAAGTCGCAAAATATCACGAATTTACAATTTATGGCCCTTATATAATAAAGGATCCACCGAGGATCCAGATCCTGCCCAGATCCACAGGATTTTTGTAGGATCGGATATGGGTCTTAAAATTTTAGACCCTGTGGATATGGGTCGGATATGGATATACATAAGAGATCAAGGATCTGGATCTGGATCTCAGTGGATCCTGCCCAGATCCTACCCATCGCCATTCCTAGCTACAACTTACAAGAAGTTTTTTCTTACATACATATAAACTGATTCAGACCCATACATTTTATTTACTCGTGCCTTTGCAATTATGCAATAGCTTGCTTTACCGTAGAGTTCTCACAATTAGTCTATTGGCAGTTGATCTAAAGTTTAGACGGCTAGATGAGTCTATTTGAGTTGGATCACATCAAAGAAAGTTCGAATCACTATTGGATCTGGTCATGCATGTTGGGCCAGTATGTAAGGATGTGGCATTGAGTTGGTTTGATTCGGATCATTAATTATAAGATCTTGCTATAAGGTATATATTGCGTTTGGATTATTTGTCCCACTTACACTTTGATCGGTTTGTGCATGAATGAGACAAGAACATACTAGTATTGAGCATCAAATCTAAATGACAAAAAAAAAAAGATCAAATAACAGAAATTTCAGCTGAATTGGTCCCGGCGGGGCTCGAACCCGCGACCTTCGGCTCATAAGACCAACGCTCTAACCAACTGAGCTACAGGACCAAGACATTAATAGTTATTATTAAAACAGAATTTAAATATAATAATTAACCCTAATCACTTCACAACATCCACATTGATATCCATACAACGAAATATTACATCAAATAATACATTATACATTATAACAGCCCAGACACAACTTGATTAGTTAACACAGTAGATCAGAAAACAACATTCATAAATTACAACTGACTATAATTTTTGTGAATTATTACTCTAATGATTAAGGAGCTAGCTAGAACTTATAGCTTCCTTCCTACACATAGTTACAATCATATACTTACAATCACTAATAACTAAACGAGCACCGTTGGCCTTGTAGCGATCGGGAGTTCAATCTAAGTTAGAGATTATACGAAGTTCGATTCCTCATATCCCCTTCTCACGCAACATTATTGCTAAAAACACGTACCAATGCAAGAACAACTAATAGTTGATGAACCTCTTACAATACATTACTTGATCAACATCATTTCCATGGTAACCAGAAAAACCTTCAACATGTCTTGGTGTTGCCTGAGTAGCCACCTCCATCAAACTCACCTCTGGCCTAAACACATCACCGCCGCCTCGGCCACCACCAACTTCTTCTTGATTAGTGCAATCATAGTTACAATTGCCGTACATCATTGCATAAAAACATTGGTCATTATAATATGCATTATCATTGTTATAGTAACTACTGCTATCGTTAAGATCATATTGATCATCATAGTTCATAGTAGAATTACTATTATTAGCACTAATATTACTAGTATCATCAATAATATTATGATTATTGTTATTATTATTATTGGTATTATTATTAAGAATGGCTTGGTGCAACCAAACTTGGGTTTTCAAGAACTTGACATACTGAATGGTTTGCTCCAACATGGACACAGTGTCAAGCTTAGAACCACCAGGGACTAAACTTTGCAACATCTTGAACCGGTCGCTGATTCTATGCCTTCGTTCTCGGGCCGCCACACTTTGAGGATCGGTTGATAGCTTCACTACTACACCTTTGTTGCTATTTTTGTTGCCCTTCTTCTTGCCATTATTGGTAGGGTTTCCATTAGTAGAAACTCCCTTTCTTGAAGTAGAGGAAATCATTATTGGGGTTGGTGATAATGAGGATGGAAGACTTGTTACTAGGGTTATTATGAGAAATGTTGTCCTTATATAGGGTAGTAGGAACTAGGATAAGGGTAACTCTGTGATCTAGTTTCTAGTTAAGAAATGGAATTGGACATGTGACCATATATAGCGTGAATTGGAAAACAAACAGTACTTTGAAGGAAATGATGATCAAAACAGTTATTCGTTTGTACTACTCCAAGGACCTCTAAGGTAATACCCAACAAGGTTAGTACTTAGTTGGGTATGTACTATGTAATAACTATGTATCGGAGTACAATGTTAAAGGTTTATTCTATAGATAACAATATTTTGTATGGTCATGTAGAGTCACTACATTAAGAATGATCGAAGGTAGATCGAAATGAGTTACTATTGAGTTACAACGGTGAAAAGTAATTGTGATGGTAGCAAAACTGCGTGGTAGACTGTTAGTGGTGAAAGTTTAGTCTATAGTAGTATCTACTATCTAGTAGACAATAAGTGTCTAATAATCATTCGAATTTCTGACTTTAATTTGTGTATGTATATCGGTTTATTTAACTAGTGAAGTCGTTACCATTGTGACTTGGTAAAATTTCTTAACATTCACATGTATTGACGTGATTGTTCGGAACATATATACTCGTATACTACTCCCTTCATTTTCTACATTTGTCGAGCGAGTAATACTCTCTTCATTTTTTACATTTGTCGAGTAATATTTTCAAACTGAATGTTAACAAATGAGAAGAATATTTGTCGTTACCACTATGTTTGGTTACACGACACCATGGATAAACCTAGCTAAAGAGTTGTAAATCAACGGAGTAATCGTGAATTGCGTTACTGGCAGACGAAGAAGAATCTTTGTGATATCTCGCGTATTCTGCAACTTGGTCGAGATGGCAATTTGCGAAACAATAGTTGTGCACTAGTGCTGATTTCATATGATTGAAATTTTATGTACTTTTGGTCTCCAATTCAATCCTGGTCTTTCACTTTTACTCGGGTCTGAAAGTGATGGCTAGTTGAGATCGGTTCGGCTAAAACTCGTCGAATTTGACTTGTTAAAATATCAATTTGAGATCATAATGAATTTCTTAACCAAATCATTCCTAGCACGACTTAAAATATCTACGAGTTTGACGTATTAGGTTAGTTTTCATTTTTTCAACGTTTAGACCCCACAATGCACAAGTCAGATCAGTCCAAAAATTTGGCCAGTACATCCTAACTATCATTGTACTTCAATCCATAAAAACTACTTCTCAATTCTCATTGTATATAATGGTTCTTTCCCAATCTTATTTTAATGCATTCGCCACTGGAGTGAATATTCGAGGATTTGAATCCGAGACAAATTAAATCCCAAACAGGTTAATAATATCTTAATCATTGGATCAACTTTTATCCACGGAATGTAGCTCTTCTTTGCTTAAAGAGTTAAGATTATTAAATCATTTACGGAGTACATTTGTATTTGTACAATTTTATTTCCATAATCCATAGTTCTATACTAATAGTAAAATGTGAACTTCCTTTTTAACAGTACAGTAAAATGTGACTTCAAATTTAGTTAGGATCGAACACTATAGTATTTGGTGGGAGCAGGACATCAAAGACAAAGAGAGAGTCTAGGATGTCAAATTAGTCATTGACTGCGGATTTGTGGGTCTGATATCATAGTTTTATACGAAATCGTCCTTGTGTTTGTGTAGCTTATAAAGTCCCCACTCCACGCAAACTTCTCCTTCTTCTTCTTCAATTGTCACCTTTTTTCTGTCGATGTTCTTGTTTTTTCACTTTCCTATTGTCATTTACTGTTTGGTCAGGGACACGATCCCCCCATCTTGACACCTGCACATGACTAGAGGAAAAACCAACAGTGTTTTATTACTCTGCATAATCTCACTAATTTAACACACTTACGATTTTGAATCATGATTTTATGGAGTTAATCTATATAACATCACTAGTGTAAAGTGTCACTGATTATAGGTTGTACACTTGTACGTACAAAATCATGTCTACTACTCCTACTATAATAATTATAATGAACTTCTGAGAATGTATTTCGTGATTCTACTCTTTGGATCTATGATTACGAAAGGGTTCTCTAGGTAAAATGTAAAAATTTAATCAACTCGATCAGAATACACTTATAAACGTCAATGCTACCTCAACTCCTCAAGTAATGTCATAAACATATCATTATAATAAGAGCATAGACCAATAATTCAAGTATGTGAAGTTTAAGAGTTGTATATTAATCTCGTTAAGTGTATTGGCTCAAATTAAACTTTTATTAGTCCAAATTTCACTATTAGAAGGAGAATTAAGATCATAATCAATTGAGAGAATTTGCGGAGTAAAGACCAAGTGGAAGGGAGGCCCTGCCAAGAGTGTGTGTTGATTGTTAAATTTAGAAGATTGCACCACATGTCGGCAAATCAATGGATCACATCATTGCCGGGTGTACGAATTCTATTCATTCTTAATTTTTGTTTTTCTTATATATAGGTAAAATGTCCTACTAGTACTACTACCACTAATTTATAACATTACATTACCTTAATAGAGAGTCATAAAGTCAGTTCAAAAAAGAAAATAGAGAGTCATAAAGAGTAAAAGTAATTTTTTTTTTTTTGAGTGCTAGAGTAAAAGTAATTCTAACAGTAAAGGCCCCTTAATTAGGATGAGTGAATAAAGCTTGTAAAATTAAGACGGTTTATAAAAATTGAGAACGTCTCAAAAATTCAAGGTGGTGTTTATGGTTTTTATGTCCAAAGACTAGAATGAGTTCATATGGTTACGGAGGAATAATACTTAGGTCATAGCTTATACGGTTGTACCTAGTAATATATCATTGATTTGTGCTCCACGTCACAAAGTCACAACAAAAATTTTGGGTATTTGACTACAATTTTTTTTATTATATCATAATTTTCACCGTCGTACTCACAAGTCACAATAATGAACTACGAACGTTCATCCACTCATTTTTTTTTTTAGGGTCTTCACTCAATTCTTACTCCCTCTCGATTATTTACTTTTTCTATTTTGTTCTTTTCCAATTACTATTGTTATTTAAACCAAATATAAAACACTAAAAAGGGTGAGATCAGAACAATTAGTCCGTCTTGCACAATCCCGTTGCACTTCCAATCAAATACTCCGTATCATGGTTTAGAGAAGGCCTTATATTTGGTAGAAATCTGTGAGAGTAATACAATTCAAGTGCAAATAATTAAAAGAATTGGACGGATCGGATTAATAACGTTTATATATATAATTGAGTTCAAATGTTAAAAGAATGGTGGAAGCACTAATTTATTTCCTTGAACAACGTCCTAGATTATTACTAGATTAATGAGGAAGTTAAGGAGGCAAGAACACATGTGTGATTCCGGTATTTCCGTTTGGGAGTTGGTAGCTAATGTAATTATTATAACTTGTTCAAGTTGAACGCAGATGAGCTAAAACATTTGCAGAAATCAGCAAGAATCCTCCCATTTCATGTCCTCTCAATCTTAACTCAAGTCACACATCGATCTCCATCACTTAAAAGTAGTAGATATCAATCTTGAAGATGCATTGGGTTCCGGTCCAGCTAACATAAAATTTTGTCTACATGACCTATCAAATTGGTCGAGCATACTGATCAGGAGTTCGAGTAGAATAACGGTGTACTCGATATTTTGTTTGGGTAAATATGAGTAGTTTGTACAAGTCTTCATTAGGTATAATCGATTTACTTTATTTAAGGGCATTGTTGCAAAGCTAGAGTCCACTCTTGGGGTGAAACGGTTATTAAGAGTACTATGTAAATATGTAATGGGATTTAACTATCTTTTGGGTCATGTGAATCATATCCTTTAGAAAACAGCAACAGGTCGACAGACCTTCTCGTGAAAGGTTTTATCCATAATTCGCGATATAATATAGGGTCTTCATTCGGAAGCGTTATATTTAATCAGAAATCTTGGTTTTCACAGGGAGAAGCTCAGATTTATTTATCTATCTATCTATCTATCTATTACTTTAAAATAATTGCGTGCATAAAAAAATTGACATGGACATCATTTAAAATGAAATTGACACGTGTACAAAATATAACATTTGATTGGTCCAAATATTTTCGTATATTTCAATGTTATCTTATCAAATTTCAGTTAAATCAAATAGTTATGATATCGTATCTTTTGTAGCCAAAAACAAATAGTAGCATATCTTCTATGAAGAAAAATTAAATGATGTGCTATTTTTTTGTATATATTTTGTCATCAAAAATAAAATAATATGGTGTGATCTTGTACACATTAAATTGTCGTTTAATCATGTCATGAAATACATACAATAAATATTATTTTTCAGTGGAATTTCAAAATCATCAATCAATCAATCAATCAATCAATCAATCAATTAATACATATTAATAAAGGAGGCTTTTTTCGAGAGCCTACATTTAAAGTTAATTTTCGCAGAGCAGCCAGAAAATTCTATTTAATTTTCATGCAACGTGAGAGAGCCCAATTTTTTGGAGATTGGGGAAAATTCTATTTAATTTTCTTGCGTTGTGGGAGAGTCTCACTTTTGGAAAGTTGTACAAGCTCAGTAGATGTGCAATTTGGGAAATTGTAGAAGATTAGGAGATGTTCAATCAATCAATCAATATCAATCAATCAATATCAATACATATTAATAAAGGAGGCTTTTTTCGAGAGCCTACGTTTAAAGTTGATTTTCGCGGAGCCACCAGAAAATTCTATTTAATTTTCTTGCGTTGTGGGAGAGTCTCACTTTTGGAAAATTGTACAAGCTCAGTAGATGTGCAATTTGGAAAATTGTAGAAGATTAGGAGATGTTCAAATTGGAAAATTGCATAGGATTAGAAGATGTTTGATTGTAAAGAAATTAATTGTACTCTTAAGATTAGGAGATGTTTGATTGTAAGGATTAGGATTAGCTCAGTAGGATTTCAATTAAAGATTTGTGAAATTTGAAGATTAATTGTACTCTTATGGCCTAATCAATTCTCTTAATTTTAGTTTCATTATTATGGGCTAATATATTCTCTTAATTTGTGATAAGGTATGATTTTTATTTCAATCTTACGGGCTAATCAATTTTCTTCATCATTTTTATTAATTAGTTAGCTATTAGTAGGAAAGTTAAAATTACTACAACAATTAATTTATGATTTAAAATTTTTTTGTTGTTTCGGTTTCTTCCTTTTCTTTGTGTAATAGTAATATAATTAGTACTAACGTTTTTTTTTTCTCAATAGTTCGAGGTACCAATAGTCCAATACGAAGATAAAAAGTAGTACTAATTTATTGATCTACCTTATTTCTCTTTTTATTTTTTTAGCTTATTGCAATAATATGCTAGATTAATTAATAATTAATAATTCTAACTTCTTTGATAAACAAGAGAACTTTAATTCCAAGCTTAATTAATAGCTTAGCTAGGCTGAACTATACGGTACATTATTTTTGCACCTTGGGAGAAAAAAGAAACCATATATTTGTATTTGTATAGTGTATAATAAAGGAGGGATTTTTTAGGGGCCTACGTCGAAATTTGACTTTTTCGAGCGACCAGAATATTCGATTTTCTTCTTACTTTCTAAAAGAGTCCATGTTTTTTAGGATAGTAGGATGATTTATGGTATATTTTCCTAATCATAATCGGTTATAATATACGGAGTAATTCTTTATTTTTTGAGGTCAGATTATAATATAATTCTAATTCGAATAAAAGATAAACAATCCGTTAGAAAAATTAAAAATAATCATTAAATATATGATGAGACAATATAATAGTAAATAGTATGATTAAATTAGATGTAAACATGGACAATCCTAATCTTATTTAGATAGTATGATTAGATAATAACTATCTTGACAAGATAATAAAGAGTTACATCTTATAATATCTCCATCAGCTTTGTAATACCAATACAATCCTACTAAGTTGCACGTTTTTGCAATACCAAAATCCTAATACAGTTCTAACAAGCTACATGTTTTGTTTTGTTGTGATTAACTATTGGTAAGAGACCATATATATAAAGCTTAATTGTGTTAGTCGAACGTTGATTTCGAACATTTTAGTTCACATGTCATTAGTATAAGCTTGATCATATGATATATGGTGTAACTATATCGATCTACGATTTCCAAGACTTTGGAACCAATTTCATGTGATCAGTTCAGTAAAATTCTTTAACTATATATTATGTATATTTAAATAATTCAACTATTTTGACACGAGCAGTTTTTATTCAGAGCTGAGAAAATCACAGGGAACTTTTTTTTTTTTAAATATTAGATCAATTAAAACTGTTAGAAACTAATTTAAATACTATTTATTCAGTTTTAATAGGTTTTACTATTGCAATGCACAATATTGTCAATTGTGATTAAATAATGGAGGATGGCAAAGTCTCATATGAGATATATCACAATAAATTATTCTAAGACCACTACTCTATTTAAAAAGTTCCCGTTTTAATAAACATCATTCATGATCATTCTATTACTTTTAGTAGTCGTTTTAGTTCATGTTTAAACCACATTACTTGTGATTTTAAGGATCAACATGTTAAAATTAGCCATAATTGTAAAGTAACCAAATTTACTAATCCAGAGTTGGAGGTTATCATCATAAATTAACATAAATTCTAAAAGAAGTATAATGACACTATCAATGTAAAAAAAGGATCACTCTATGAACAAATAGAATGGTCTCTCAATAAGTTATTGTGAGATAGTCTCACCTTTAATTATCGAGAATATTATCAACTTAAACAATTGGATCTCAATGCAATGAGAATAAGAGTCCCTTATGTATACTTATCCAATTGAAAATAGGTTAATCCATAAGCTAAACAATATTATATATCCAAATAGGCTCAACAATGTCACTTCAAATGCACATATATCGAAAGCAAAATGTAAAGTTATTCATCTATCGAATGTCTATTTTGTTAGAAAATAATTCGTTATCTAATCTAAAGTCTAATTTTATCCAGAAAAATAGTTCATTATCTATTCAAATCTTATTCAAAAGATAGTTCATTATCTGTTTTAGTCCTACTACTAAAGAAATCAAATTAAACTTAATTTTCTATTTTAATATGATCTTACCCAAATAGACTGAGTCCATTTTTCATTTTAATCCTACTAAAACTACAAAAGTAGGACATCAAGAAAATGTACAAGATGTCCTTGACTTTTGAAAAGTTAATAATGTGATTAGTTAAACAATAATCCTATAATTATTATAAAAATTATAATTCATCAACTATTTAGACACGAGCTTAGTTAAGGTTACATGGAACTTTTGAAAATATACAATACAATTCTTCAAAAGCGTACTCTCTATTTTAATACTATCCATTTAAATTTAATATAATTTTAATATGTAACATTTCCCTTTTGTCAGTATTGGCTAACTAATGAAGAATAATACGAGTTTAATGTAAATTAGATTGTAAATGAGTTTAAGTGAAGAGTCCGTGCAACGCACGGGCATTCAACTAGTACATATTAATAAAGGAGGCTTTTTTCGAGAGCCTACGTTAAAAGTTAATTTTCGCGGAGCCACCAGAAAATTCTATTTAATTTTCTTGCAACGTGAGAGAGTCCCACTTTTGGAAAATTATACAAGGTCATGAGATGTTTAAATTGGAAATTTGTAGAAGATTAGGAGATTTTTAAATTGGAAATTTGCTTGAGATTAAGAGATGCTTGATTGTAAACATTATTTAGAAGCTACCTTAGGAAAAGTTATACCAAATTATACCAATTTGCAATAGAGTTTTACTTCCATAATTTTTAAAAGAAAGTTTTACTAATACAAATTAAACGGTGTAATTGTTTTACTTTTAATTAATGTTGTTCATTTTTTTTTTGCGCTTTTGTTTGTACTTTTTTGTAATGCTTCATGCGTCTTCTCTGTTCTAATGTCGAACATTACGTCTTTCATCAATTGTTGCTTAATTTTCATGTTGGCTCTAATTATTTGTTTTTCTTTGAATTTTTTCAGGGATTTTGTGTGCATTCTACTAATACAAATTGATAAAAGTATACGCAAGGTAAGATGGAGTTGTGTATGCAACTATGCATCGTGGCTTAAGGTAATTGTCGTAAAATATTGTTTTGAACTTTTTAATTTGTGTACGTGATTATGATTATACATTGTGTACACACCGTGGCTTAAGACAATTGTTTATTCGTTGTTACAAGCTTGTGGTAATTGACTATATACCGAATTATTTTAGTACTGATATCTCACTTTTTTGCATTGTTTTTTGTGGATCAAATAAGATGACCAAAGCATAAGAACAACATAAGAACAATCAATATATATCCAATTAGAAGTTAAGATTGAACATAAAGATACCTATACTTACTATGCCAGTGTGATAGGAGCTATATTGATAGCCACTAAACTTATTACTTGAATTTTGATTAATTTTCCCTCGGCTTTATATATACAGACTTTTTTTTGAGAGGTAGCTTATACAAACCTTAGTGTATGTAGTCGTTTCGCTTTATAAGAGCTACTTTTATGGCATGTTTCGACTCTCTGTGTATTAGTTTAGTTCATATTTTTTAAAGTTAGTTGTGTATTTTTCCACTACATACGTGAAATCATGCATGGTAACAACTAATCACATTGGTACTCAATGTTAGCTAGAATTCTAAATTAGATATAAATTAAAAGATTATGAGTAGTGGACCAATGTTCTATTGTAATCGTAAATTAAAGTTATGAGTGACATTAGTAAAGAAATTTAAGTGCAAACATCTATTTTGTCTGGGCATATCATACTATTAATTTTGAGCTTAGAGTTTTGAATTGTAGAACTTATATTATGTATGTAGGATGTAGAATTGTAGGATGGTTCAGTTACTCCATATAATAGGTGAGAGGCATTGTTAGTTTTAAAAATCCGATTATAGAAAGAAAACCACTACGTAGAACCAATAAATCGGAAAGTGTAAGCCTTTGTGAAATTTCTTGGCTATACTGGCAGGTACGTTCAATTTTTTTTTTCATGCTTAGATATTCCTATATATGGGTACGACCTACGTACATTCAGTTAACAGTCATATGAATACTTTATAGTAGATTTGTTTCATATATATGCTCCAAGTTATGTGTATATTAACTACACGCATGGTGTATGTCTAATTCGCTTTACTTTAATCCTCTTCTCCAAAATGATTAATTAAATTTGAAATAGTGAATAACAGAATTGTAAATTTATGTTACAAGCTTCCGTAAAAAAAAGTGTATGTTACAAGCTTTCCATAAGAATCTAATTAAAAGAGTTTATCGAGGTTAATGAAAGTCCATTGTCGATACTAATCATGTTGAATATAAGCTAATTAATCCAAAACTTACGTGATATTAGATCACATTATATATAAATCATAATAAAATTCATCCTTATTCAGAAGTGTATAATGAACCAATTAGTTTCCCTTTTACTAGTTCATGCATTGTTAATGATAACTCATTGGAAAATTGATCCTTTTAAACGGAGACATAATCTAAGAAATCATATGCAATCATAGCAAATGTAATAATTTTTGGGTCAATTTTTCGCCTGCAAATTGATCAACCCACACTCACTTAAATTACTAAAAGATAAAACTCCCCTTACATTTGTGTAATTAGCCCTACTTCTCATGTACTTTGGTATAGTTAAACAAACACTATATTTAAACAAAAAAAGTTCTTTTCAGGTGCACACACTTGGAGATTTGACAAACACAAACCAAAAAGGGTTCATCTTGAATTCTAATCCTATTCAAATGAGAGTTTATTTTCTACTTATAATCCTACTAATGTAAAAAAAAAATGGAGCCCGCTATTATTATACATTTTAATCCTAATAATAAAGAAAGTTCATCATTTGTTTTATCCTATTGAATATACAATTCAGTATCTATTTTAATAATCCTACTAAAAAACACTTCATCAGCATATACTAAAATTCAAATATTCAAAATGGTACGGAATATAAGTTATCCATTCTAATCTTACTCAAATGAGTATAAAGTATGACCGACTATAACAAGATACACATAGTAAGAAGATAAGATTAAAAAACAAAAATAAGAGTGATTCAATTGTTTTGATTATGACTCTCAACAGTTTCGAGTTTATAAAAAGGTCACGTGAAATTTTTTTATGCGTAGATCAATTACTATTTTTTCGTTTTTTTTTTTTGAATCGTGGCTAAATAATAGAGAATACTATAAGTTTAGACAATTAAGTAGATCGTTGATGACTTCAATGAGAATCCATTGTTTATACTAATCCCATCGACAATAGGCTAATCCAAAAGTTCGACAATAGTAGATCATTTTCACTCTTTCAATATAGTTAAACCTTAAGTGCATATTATCATTAAACTAACATCATGTTATTCAAATGCACCTACATAAAATTTTGAGAGTGAAATTTGGCTAATCCAAAAGGTAGACAATAGTGGATCATTTTCACTCTGTAAATAAAATTAAACCTTAAATACATAATTGTCGCTAATTAATTAACATCACGTCAAAGCATGTCAAACAAACCATGCAATTTTTTTTTAATTTCCATATTTTTTAAAAAAAAAATATCGTCTTTAATTGCCAAAAAAATAACACATGGATGAGGGTTAATCGATCCACACCTTTTGATTAATCTAACACGAGTAATTTTAACAATCTACAATATCAACTTCTTATCTTTCTAATCACTTTTTATAACTACTAAAATTTATGTATTGGCTAACTAATGAAAAATAATACGAGTTTAATATAAATTAATTGTAAATGAGTTTAAGTGAAGAGTCCGTGCAACGCACGGGCATTCAACTAGTTAATCAATCAATATCAATCAATCAATACATATTAATAAAGGAGGCTTTTTTCGAGAGCCTACGTTTAAAGTTAATTTTCGCGAAACCACCAGAAAATTCTATTTAATTTTCTTGCGCTGTGAGAGAGTCTCACTTTTGGAAAATTGTACAAGCTCAGTAGATGTTCTATTTGGAAGTTTGTAGAGGTTTAGGAGATGTTGAAATAGGTAAATCGTAGAAGGTTAGGAGATGATTAGCGGAAAACTTTTCCATAATCTATATATATTAATCCGAAATTGTAGAATCTTTTAGGAAAACTTGTGCCAAATCCTATTACGTCTAGATAACCACCTATGTTTCCATGATCTATATATACATGCATGCACATGCTGCAATAAGCGTATATGTTGATCATGATAAGCTTTGTCTCTTTGAGTTTTTGTTTTGTTTTTGTTTTTAATTGATTCTTGCTTTTCTTTTCTTTTTTTCTTGCGTTTGTTTTGTTTTGTTTTTGGTTTGGACGTGTATTATGTTTTTAGAGTAGCCAAACATGTATTAATTCTACCAATCTTGATATTGTTATCTAATTTTGTTCATTGCTATGTAGATAGACCAAAAAAAAGTTGAGAGCAAATCACAAGAATGTATATGTTTGATAAGTTTCACTTTCGAAGGTAATTTTTTTCCCTCTTTTTTTTTAGGGATCTTACGTTAAAAATAATGTTACTAGAACGATGTAAAAATTCGATTAATTTTTTCTTAGCGTGATATGTTCAATGGATCCGGATATAATCGCTCCTCTAATATATGTATATATATATTATATATATTGGGTGTTGGGTATGAGATCTAATTTACGTTTTTGTAACGTTATAAGTACATGTTACTTCGTAGTTTTGTTGATTTTTGTACACATATGCTAACAAGTCAAGCATGATTCGATCATTAGGATTATATTATACGTCAATACATGTACACTACTTAGAACATAGTTTGTTATTAATATTATTTACTCAAATTAGTATAAACAAATTCTAATCCTACTCGACTAAAAGTAAACCTTACTCTAATTCTACCCAAATATATATAGGTATAGGAGAATAACCGAACAAATTAAAGATCAAATCTGCACTTTGGTATTCTATAAGTCATGTATTAATTAATTAATTAAGTTAATACAAACATACTTGAACCGATCATATGCATTAGTGATCATGCACTAACAAGCATAAAGTAGTCCAATTATCTAAAATTTGGCAAACATACGTGTCATATTGGTGATTACAATATATGAAATTCAACAAGTAGATTCTAAATAAGTTTAGTGAGAATCTATCGTCTATACTAATCAGAAAGTAGGCTACGCTATAGTGAATATTAGTTATTTGCACTGTTTCTTACTCACGGTTAAAAAAAAAGGAAAAAAAAAAATAAGAAAAGAGGATTGTTTTTTTATTCTTATATATCAATTGTTGGCGTTAAACAAAGTTTATATGTCAAGCTAAGGATCACACTAAATTTAGCCTAAGTAAGTACTTGCAGAAGGTGTTAGTTTAACTTCCCTCAAAAAATTAGTGTTAGTATAACTAATGTGCAATAGAAATTTAAATTTCAAGAGTGTATTTCTTCAATAAATTTAGTAGTCCAAAAGTGAAATTCTTCGTGGACTGAGACCAAATCCTTGACAATATCTACATGTATCATAATCAATTAGATAGAGTACATCATCAATTAGAGAACCTTATTGATTGACATATAATATACGAAATTTAGTAAAATTTTTAATATAATTAAATTCAAATTATTTTAAAATTCATTTAGTTTCAGCTAAAACATAAGAATCATAACGAGAAACATATTCAAATAATCTGCTTTGTCAATTGTGGTTATATAGAATAGGGTAATGATAAAGTCACATTATTATCAATTGATCCACGCTCTTTTGTGTCATGTCAAGTTAAAGAACCCCTTCGCCGTGTCCCGTAAAAACTGAACACATATAACTGATAATATAATTCAGGCTTCTTCTAATTATTATATAAATATGCGACTCATAAAATCTTGAAATATAATTAGTCAATAGTAGTTGAGGAGAGAAATTTTTAGGAGTACGTGGGAGCAGGAGTAGGAGTGAGTAGGAGTAACAATAGGATGACTGGACTGTGGATTACTATAGGAGTAGGAGGAGTAAGAGAAGTTGCAAGAGTAGAAGTAGGAGTAACAATACAGTAAATACACCAATGGTAGGAGTAGGAGTCAGCGTAGGAGTAGGAGTAGGAGTCAGCGTAGGAGTAAAAGTAGGAGGACGGTATGAGTAGAAGTGTAGGAGTAGCGGTTGTAGAAGTAGGAGTAGCCGAGCAGGAGTTATAGTAGGAAGTAGTAGTAGTAGTAGTGGTGGTAGTAGTAATAGTAGTAAATAGTAGATTAGTAATATTAGTAGTAGAGTAGGGCTAGGAGGAGGAGTAAAAGTAGTCATCCAAAAAACAATGTTACTGCATCGGAAATCGGAGAATCGCAGTGGTATAGTAGGACTATAGTAGTATAGGTAGTATAGTAGTGAAAAGGTTACTGAGTTTGAATCAAATTTTTGTATGTGCATGGTAGTATGTAGAATAGGTAGGAGTAGGAGTAGTAGTACGAGTAGAAGTAAGAGTACCATTATAGGAGTAGGAGTAGGAGTACGAGGAGTAACGAGATCACCCAGCAGGACACTCCTAAACCCATTAGAAAATTGGGCAATTTTGTAGTAGTAGTAGTAGTAGTAGTAAAGTATATATGGTGTAACTATATCAATCTACGATTTTCAACACTTTGGAACCAATTTCATGTGATCAGTTTAATAAAATTCTTTAACTATATATTATGTATATTTAAATAATTCAACTATTTTGACACGAGCCGCTTTTATTCAGAGCTGAGAAAACCACAGGGAACTTTTTTTATTTTTTATTTTTTAAAGATTAGATCAATTAAAATTGTTAGAAACTAATTTAAATACTATTTATTCAGTTTTAATAGGTTTTACTATTGCAATGCACAATATTGTCAATTGTGATTAAATAATGGAGGATGGCAAAGTCTCATATGAGATATATCACAATAAATTATTCTAAGACCACTACTCTATTTAAAAAGTTCCCGTTTTAATTAACATCATTCATGATCATTCTATTACTTTTAGTAATCGTTTTAGTTCATGTTTAAACCACATTACTTGTGATTTTAAGGATCAACATGTTAAAATTAGCCATAATTGTAAAGTAACCAAATTTACTAATCCAGAGTTGGAGGTATCATCATAAATTAACATAAATGCTAAAAGAAGTATATAATGACACTATCAATGTAAAAAAAGGATCACTCTATGAACAAATAGAATGGTCTCTCAATAAGTTATTGTGAGATAGTCTCACCTTTAATTATCGAGAATAATATTATCAACTTAAACAATTGGATCTCAATGCAATGAGAATAAGAGTCCCTTATGTATACTTATCCAATTAAAAATAGGTTAATCCATAAGCTAAACAATATTATATATCCAAATAGGCTCAACAATGTCACTTCAAATGCACATATATCAAAAGCAAAATGTAAAGTTATTCATCTATCGAATGTCTATTTTGTTAGAAAATAATTCGTTATCTATTCTAAAGTCTAATTCTATCCACAAAAATAGTTCATTATCTATTCAAATCTTATTCAAAAGATAGTTCATCATCTATTTTAATCCTACTACAAAAGAAATCAAATTAAACTTAATTTTCTATTTTAATATGGTCTTACCCAAATAGACTGAGTCAATTTTCCATTTTAATCCTACTAAATCTACAAAAGTAGGACATCAAGAAAATGTACAAGATGTCCTTGACTTTTGAAAAGTTAATAATCATGTGATTAGTTAAATAATTATCTTATAATTATTATAAAAATTATAATTCATCGATCAACTATTTAGACACGAGCTTAGTTAAGGTTACATGGAACTTTTGAAAATATGCAATATAATTCTTCAATAGTGTACTCTCTATTTAAATACTATCCATTTAAATTTAATATAATTTTAATATGTAAAATTTCGATTTTGTCAGTATTGGCTAACTAATGAAGAATAATACGAGTTTAATGTAAATTAGATTGTAAATGAGTTTAAGTGAAGAGTCCGTGCAACGCACGGGCATTCAACTAGTACATATTAATAAAGGAGACTTTTTTCGAGAGCCTACGTTAAAAGTTAATTTTCGCGGAGCCACCAGAAAATTCTATTTAATTTTCTTGCAACGTGAGAGTTTCAGGGGCCTACGTCGAAAGTTGAGGTTTTCGAGCCACCAGAAAATTCGATTTTATTTTCTTGCGTTCTGAGAGAGTCCATGTTTTGTAGGATACTAGGAAGGTTTATGGTATATTTTCATAATCATAATCTAAATCTAATTCTAATTCTAATAGAAGTTATACAATTCTAATTCTAATAGAAGTTAAACAAATCGAATTCTAATAGAAGTTAAACAATCAGTTAGGTATAAATAGTTGAAGTCCCAAATCAACATGCACAATCATAATGCCTGGTCATACATAATCAGCTGGCTACAATAAGCTGGTAAAGTATTGATTGGCAAGTTTAAAATTGTTCATTCTAATTTTTAGTAGTAGGTTTTTTCAGGGGCCTACGTCGAAAGTTGAGGTTTTCGAGCCACCAGAAAATTCGGTTTATTTTTCAAGGCTTGTGAAAGAGTCCATGTTTTGTAGGATACTAGGAAGGTTTATGGTATATTTTCATAATCATAATCTAAATCTAATTCTAATTCTAATAGAAGTTATACAATTCTAATTCTAATAGAAGTTAAGCAAATCGAATTCTAATAGAAGTTAAACAATCAGTTAGCTATAAATAGTTGAAGTCCCAGATCAACATGCGCCGTCATAATGCCTGGTCATACATAATCAGCTGGCTACAATAAGCTGGTAAAGTATTGATTGGCAAGTTTAAAATTGTTCATTCTAATTTTTAGTAGTAGTAGTAGTAGTAGTAGTAGTAGTAGTAGTAGTAGTAGTAGTAGTAGTAGTAGTAGGAGGAGGAGGAGGAGGAGGAGTCGTACCAGCCAGAGGCCATGTGTAAGTAGTATTAGTAGTGCGTACGTCGTAGTAGTAGTATTAGTAGTGCGTACGTCGTAGTAGTAGTACGTATATATGTAGTTGTAGTATGTAGGGGTAGAAGTTGTATTAGTAGGAGTAGGAGTAGGAGTATGTAATACGAGTAGGAGTATAGTAGAGTATTAGTAGTAAGAGTAGTACTAACAGTTGTAGTAGAGGAGCATGAGTACGTAGTAGGAGTAGCAGTACAGTTTAGGTAGTATTAGTAGTAATAGGAGTGTAATGGATTTGTTCACGATTGAGTCTACTATTAATCTATTGTTAGATTTGGGAAAATCTTTCCATATTTTTATGTGTTAAATCCTACCGGCACAATACAATATGATAGTGGTTGAAACTACAAAAGCCATCAAAATTCTACTACGATTTGCAATGGAGTGTTACTAACACACTCTTAAGTAGGATTCGAGGGAGCCTCTATCATGTACATAATATATGCATGCATGCTTTGCCATCAGGTGGCACATTGTTTTTTTTTTTTTTTTTTTTTTCTCTTTTTCTTTTCTTTGGCTTAATTTTAGTGTTTATAATGGTTGCTTTTATTGTTTTCGTAAGATGTTCATTAGATCGCCCATAATCACGTACAATCATATGCCTAGATCATGATAGATATACTAATTGCTACAAGAGTAATTCTTACGCCCGATAGATATTGAAATAATAGCTACTTGATTATTTGGCTTGCTCCTCTTCTGATCTCTTCCCGTCTTTTGGTTACTTTTCATGTGATTAAGTGGATTTTGGCAGCGAAACTTCACGAACACCCCCCCCAAGCTATGATCATTTATTAACAAAATAATGTGTGTAGGAGACTAATTAAAAGCTATAGTACGTAGAAATCAAGTCAGTTTAGAGTAAAATTAAAATTAACTAAAGCTAAGATTCGAATTCTCAACCATATTAACAATTGTACGTAGAAACCAAAGGTACTTTTTTAGTTGGATTAATAGTGAGTAGTAGTAGTTTAGTAGGAGTTTTAGTAGGAGTAGGAGTAGTAGAAGAGTAGTAATAAAAGGTTATTAAAAGAAGTAGTAGTAGTGTATAGGAATAATAGTAGTAGTAGTAGAATTAGTAGTAGTCGTCGAAAAAATAATTCCTATTGCATTAGAGTAACACAATTTCAACTTAATCATTATTCACTTCAAGTACTAAAGCGTAAATTAATACCCATTTTAAATCAACTTAAGTATTATAACATATAAGCTACACATTTTGATACTACTTTGAGTATATATTGTAGCACAACACAGACTAATCCAAAAGCTAACAACATTAGATGATTTTTACTATCTCATAAAGCTAATTAACCCAATTTAATTAGAAGGGTATCATTAAATCAATGTAGCTACCTTTTTTTTAAATGTTTTTTTTATCATGCATTATTCTTTTTAGAAGGGCAATATTTTTTGCATTGTTCTTAAAGTATGTGGATTATATTGTTTGTTAATTACATGTATAGATATCTAACGTCTTTTGGATAACAATATGAGCTCAACAAATAGATCCTAGATGAAAGCTAAGATCAACCTCCTTCTTCTCCAAAAGAATTATATTTAAAATTGTGAATTATAAATTTTAAACTTCTGTTACAAATTTACTATACGAATCTAATTAAAATAGTCTCAAATTATTATGAGAATCCATTTTCTATACTAATCATATTGACAATAGGCTAATCAAAAAGCTCACGATACTTAATCACATTTTCAATCCTAACAAGTTAAACCTTATTCGGAAATGTATAATTGTTATTAGATGAAAATCGTGTTATTATCCAATAAACCCGCATAGAAATCGGTCAATGGGACTCAAGACATGCATCTCTGCTGCCTTAATCACCGAATTACGAGTATGATCACTTGATGATGAAAAGTTAAGATCATTATGTAAAGATGAATACAGTTAATTAGCAAGTGAACAAAACTATATATTCGTTACTTTATTTTATTTTGTTTGCATAACTTATAAGAATAAGAGAGAAGATATTAAAATTATTTTAAAAACTTAAGAAAACATTTCTAGACTCCTACTATATAAAATAATCCTACTGATAAGTTAAAACTTATTCACAAGGGTGAAAATTATGATTAGGTCAAAATCGTGTTATTTACATGCATGCATGGTCATAGAAATTGGAGTATGAGACTTCAAAACCGCATATCTCATTCCGTTATAAATTGGCGTATCATCACTTGATGATAAAGGAAGATCATTATAATATATTGAACACATTCAGCATGTAAATGAGAGTTGTATATTGCTTTTTTTTTTTTTGTTCTTCGAGTCGTATCTGAATAGAAGATAAATAATAATATGGCAAAAAAATAACAATAAATAAACAAATATAATCATTAGTTATGATCATTACTCCCAATTTGGTCGTCTCATCATGGCTAGATGAGTTTTAGAGAGTCCATTGTTTATATATACTAATCTCATTGAAAATAGGCTAATCCAAAAGCTCCACAAAGTAGATATTTTTCACAATCTTAATAAAGTTAAACTTTAAGTGTATGTAAATATTCAAATAACAATCCTATAATTATTATGTAATTAAAGTTCCTTAATTATTTAGAGATGAGCTTCAACTTTCTAGAGTTAAGGTCCCATAGAACTTTTATAAATGAGTAAATCAAAATTCAATTCTTTAAAAACTAATGGATTCAACTTAAATCCTATCGATTCAACTTAAATCAGTATAACTTTTACTGTGAAACAGTCTTTGTCAGTGGCTAACTAATGGAGAATAATACGGATTTAAAAAAATTGTAAATGAGTTTAAGTCAAGAGTCCGTGCAACGCACGAGCATTCAACTAGTACATATTAATAAATGAGGCTTTTTTCGAGAGCCTACGTTAAAAGTTAATTTTCGCGGAGCAACTAGAAAATTCTATTTTATTTTCTTGCGTTGTGAGAGAGTCTCACTTTTTAGGAGATTGGGTGGGGGGGTTTTATGGTATATTTTTCTAATCCTAATAAAGGAAGCTTTTTTCGAGAGCCTACGTTTAAAGTTAATTCTATTTAATTTTCTTGCGTTGTGGGAGAGCCTCACTTTTGGAAAATTGTACAAGCTCGGTAGATGTGCAATTTGGAAAATTGTTGAAGATTAGGAGATGTTCAAATTGGAAAATTGCATAGGATTAGGAGATGTTTGATTGTAAAGAAATTAATTGTACTCTTAGGATTAGGAGATGTTTGATTGTAAGGAATAGGATTAGCTCAGTAGAATTTCAATTAGAGTGTGTTTGGAAACAAGGATTTGATTCTCAAATCCAAATTTGACACAAATCCCATGTTTGGGAACTCAAGAATTTGAGAATTTGGATTTGTGTCAAATCCTTTGGAATTTGTATCACATCCAATTAGGCTAAAAACAAATGACACCTCAAGAGGTGTCATTTTGAAATCCCACCCTCCCCAAACATTTGATTTATATTTGAATTACACATTCTCAAATGATGGAATTGAAATGATTACAAATTTTCAAATTGATGTTTCCAAACGCTACCTTACAGATTTGTGAAATTTGAAGATTAATTGTACTCTTATGGCCTAATCAATTCTCTTAATTTTAGTTTCATTATTATGGGCTAATATATTCTCTTAATTTGTGATAAAGTATAATTTTTATTTCAATCTTACGGGCTAATCAATTTTCTTCATCATTTTTCTTAATTAGTTAGCTATTAGTAGGAAAGTTAAAATTACTACAACAATTACTTTATGATTCAACAATTATTTGTTGTTTCGATTTCTTTCTTTTCTTTGTGTAATAGTAATATAATTAATACTAACGTTTTTTTTTTTTTTTTTTTTTTTTTTTTTTTTTTTATTAATTGAAAAAGCTAGGTAGAGAAATATGCTCTGGAAACCCTGTTTCTTCTAGCTTAAGCTACCATGACAAAGGAAAATCAGCCTAAGAAGAGAGGACGGCCACCAAAATCTTCTGGTGTTTCAGCCTCAGCTCACCCCCCGATCATCCTGATACCAATTCGAAGAGTTCTCGTCCAGAAATTGAGGAAGATGCAAACGTTGATGAGGTAAGCGTTCCGGAACCTCCGACTTTGAATAACTTCTTGAATGCAGTTTTATCCCCCAATTCGATGCATGATAAGGCTAATTCGGGTAGTAAGGTCATCAATAGTGGAACAAAGAATCAATTTTCAGAGAAATCGAACAAAACTGATTCGAACCCTGGTAACACTAATTTGTCCAATGGAAGTAAAATTAGTGAGGCTGGTAATGGTGATAAGATTCAAAAGTCGTTAAGGAATGTGGTAAGGAGAAATAACCAGGGAATGAAACTTGATTTTGTTGAGAATATTACTACTGATGAGATTTCAATTGAGGAATCTGATATTCATGAGGAGGTAGAGGTTTGGAAGAATACTCTTGTTGGGACTGTTGTAGGGAAGCGAGTTACATTGGCTCAATTGAACAGCTATGTGGAGAAGAATTGGACTGGAATCAAATCTCCCCAAATCTTGTACTTCTCTAAGGGGTGGTATTACATTAGATTCTGCTCCGAGGAGGACTTGAACTCTATTATGAGAGGAGGGCCTTGGAGTGTTAATGGTGGATCTCTGGTTTTGAAACATTGGACTCCAATGATTGCCCAGGAATTGGATTCACTTACTACTGTTCCAGTTTGGGTGCTCTTCCCAAACCTGGATCCTTGTTTATGGTCATGTGCTGCTCTAAGTAAGATTGCAAGTTTTGTAGGCTCCCCTATTTGTGCAGATGAGTACACTACTAACAAAACCAAAATCTCTTTTGCGAGAGTTTTAGTTGATGTAGATGTTACAAAGGATCTCCCTGAAAGTATGCTTATTAACACACCATTTGGAGGGCAAATCCAGCAACAGATTGTCTATGAGTGGGTTCCTTTCTTCTGCTCAACTTGTCATAAACTAGGTCATACTAGTGGAAGTTGTAGAAAGGGGACACAAGCTAAACCAAAACCCCAACCTGAGAAAGTTTATGTCCCAGTTAAGGCTGCTAAAGTGGTTGAGGAAACCCAGGAAAAAGTTGATAACGAAGTGATTCCTGATGCTCAGGTGCAGGAAATAGTTACTACACCTACTTCCTCATTCATGGATGCTGATGGTTTCACTTTGGTTGCTAAGAGAAAGAGTGTTCCTCAGAAATCAGCTCAAAAGTTTGCTAACCTAACTCACCAGCAGGGGATTCAGACCATTCTGGTTGAACCCGTGGAGTTATTCTTGGACCATATAGTGATAATGCAGGTGAGGTTGATGATCCTGGAGGTGGGGGGAAACCCCTACAATCCCCATGATAATTGCTGCTTGGAATACAAGGGGGATGAACGACCCCCTGAAGCAACAAGAAGTTAGAGACTTCTTGGTTGCAAATAAAGTTGACTGTGGTGCTATTTTGGAAACTAGAATAAAGCCTCATAAATCTGCTCAAATAATGAAGAAATTTCAGCATTTCTTGGTAGACAATAACTATGGTTATCACAACAATGGTAGGATTTGGATTTTGTGGAAGCCCCATCAAGTGCAGGTTCAGATTCTGCACAAATCTTCTCAGATGATTCATTGCAGAATCACTCATCATTGCACTCAAAGGAATTTCTGTGCTACTTTCATTTATGCTGCCAATAGTGGAGAAATCAGGAAGGATCTATGGACGGATATTGATGGTTTAGCCCAAAATAATGTGCCCTGGATTCTTCTGGGTGACTTCAATGTGGTTCTACATACAGATGAAAGAATCAGCATGGCTGACCCTGTTCTTCATGACATTGAGGAGTTTTCCAACTGTGTTGCTCATAATAACATAGTCGATCTTCCTGCTCAAGGTCACCATTTTACTTGGACTAACAACCAAGACCCCCCGGATAGAGTCTGGTGCAAATTAGATAGGGTCATGGCAAACTCTGTCTGGATTGCTGCTTTTCCTACTACAAACACTCAATTTCTGGCTCCTGGTATCAGTGATCACTCTCCATGCTTGGTGAGCATTCCTGATAATTCAGACCCTGTTATCAGGCCTTTTAGGTATTTAAACTGTTGGAGTTTATCTGATCAGTTTAAGGAGGCAGTTAGATCTGCCTGGGTTTATGACAAGACAGGTTGTAAGATGTTTAGAATCATGGAGAAGTTGAAGAAGGTGAAAAATAACCTGAAAATGCTGAATAAAGTTGAATTTTGTGATCTCCCTCAGAGAGTGAAAAACATGAAGGAGAGGCTGGTTAATTGCCAAAAGGAAGTTCAGGATGAGCCCCTGAATACTACTAGGATTGCTGAGGAGAAGGAGTTGAATGCAGCTTATGTCAAGCTAAAAAAGGCTGAAATGAGCATGGTGTATCAAAGAGCAAAAGAAAAGGATATTAAGTTGGCTGATTCAAATACAAGATATTTTTATGCCAAAATAGCCGAAAAAAAGATTAGAAATGCTATTGGCTCAACCCATACTATTGATGGAGTCCAAGTTCAGGGGCATAAAAGTGTAGCTGAGGCTTTTGTGAACTACTACACTTCTCTGCTAGGGTCTGCTTCTACTGTTAGTGCTTACCCTACTACTCTCATTACTGATGGAGCCACTCTTTCTGATCATCACAAAAACAACCTTATTGCTCCAATCACTAATGCTGAAATCAAAGCTGCTCTTCAGATGATTGATATCAATAAAAGTCCTGGTCCAGACGGCTTTTCCTCAGGTTTTTTCATTGATGCTTGGGAAATTGTGGGTGACTTTTTCTGTGAGGCAGTGCAGGAGTTCTTTCATACTGGGAAAATGTTGAAGCAGATAAACTCCACCTTGATTTCCCTAATTCCTAAAGGTCCTACCCCCAAATCAGTTGCTGATTTCAGGCCTATCTCCTGCTGTAACACAATTTATAAAACAATTAGCAAGGTTTTAGCTTTGAGAATGAAGGAGGTGCTCCCTGATATCATTGGCATGGAACAGGCTGCATTTGTCAAACAAAGACTGATTTTTGACAACACTATGCTGGTTCATGAGCTTGCAAGAAAATATGGCAGGAAGGACATTTCTCCTAGGTGCATAATTAAGGTGGATATAAAGAAGGCTTTCGATTCAGTGTCATGGGACTTTGTTGAAAGCATTCTGAAACACTTTGGTTTTCCTGATCAATACACTAACTGGGTCTGTTCTTGCATCAGCTCCACCTACTTTTCCTTAAATATAAATGGGGTTGTAGAAGGATTTTTTAAAGGTAAGAAAGGCCTCAGGCAAGGAGACCCTCTCTCTCCATACATCTTTGTCATCTGTATGGAGGTGCTCTCTAGGATGTTGAGAGAAGTTCCAAAAGTCAAAAACTTCTCTTTCCACCCTAAGTGTGTTAGGGTCAACCTCACACACCTTATTTTTGCAGATGATCTCCTTGTTTTTACCAGGGGAGATGTCCCCTCAGTAAAGGCTATTGCTAAATGTCTTGACAATTTTGCCAGTTATTCTGGTCTTCAAGCCAACCCCTTGAAGACTGAGATATACTATGGAGGTGTATCACTTGGTGTTAGGAAACTCATTGCTGAAGCCACTGGCTTTTCTGAGGGGTCATTTCCCTTTAGATATTTGGGTGTACCCCTTTATCATGCCAAACTAACTGCAAATATGTTCCTGCCTCTGATTGATAAGATCAAAAGGAAGCTGTCTTATTGGGCTAATCAGTACATGTCTTATGCTGGAAAGTTGGAGCTCATAAATTCTGTGGTTTTTGGTCTTCAAAACTTCAGGGGTGCCAGCATCCTTCTGCCAAAGGGAGTGGTTAAGAAAATCAATAGGTTATGTAAGAACTTTTTATGGGGGATTAAAGAAGGTGATAGGAGGATGGTGTTCAAATCATGGCAGAGTATTTGTAAGCCAAGGAGAGAAGGAGGCATGGGCATAAAAGAGGTATTGAGTTGGAATAAAGCCTTATTAGCAAGATGGATTGAAAAGATAGAATGCAGGCAACCTAGCATTTGGGTTAACTGGATTCAAGCTTACATTATTAGGAATGCAGACCTGTGGAGTTTGGATTTGAAAAGAGACTGGTCTTGTAGCTGGAAGAATCTTTTGGCTCTCAGAAATGAGATCATCATCAAAGCTGGAGGTATTGAGCCAGCTAAGACCTTGATTGGTGCAAAGAAAAGAACTACAGACCTATATAACTTCTTCAGGGAGCAGGATGGGAAGAAGTTCTGGCACAGAACTTTAAACGATTCTGCTGTAATCCCTAAGCACTGTTTCATTGGCTCCTTGACTACCCAGAAAAGTCTGGCTACCTTAGATAATCTTTGAAAAAGAGGGTTTCAACTGGCCAGCAGATGTGTGTTGTGTTGGCAGAATGCTGAGAGTACAAATCACCTATTTTTCAAGTGCAGCTTCTCAAGAAATGTATGGGGTACAATACTGTCAAAATACCATATTTCACATGGCATTTCTACACTAAAACAGGAGGTGAACTGGTTCTCGAGAAACAACAAGGGAAAGGGCTGGAAACAATGCAGAAACAGATGTGCTCTTTTCTGCACAGTATATGAGTTATGGATGGAGAGGAATAGAAGGATTTTCAGGGAAGAAATTCGGAGTACAAATGCATTAGTACATAGGATTAGGTACATTGTTGCTGTGAGAATGATGTATCTTAACTCAGGTTTTACAGTGGATCATCTTGCTACTATGCTATGACCTGTGTCTTGTGCAGTTCCTAGCCTAGTAAGCAGCTTTTTGTAATGGTTCTAGGGGGTTCTTTTTCCCCCTTATTTTTCTATAAAATTTGATCATTACAAAAAAAAATACTAACGTTTTTTTTCTCAATAGTTCGTGGTACCAATAGTCCAATACGAAGATAAAAAGTAGTACTAATTTATTGATCTACCTAATTTCTCTTTTAATTTTTTTAGCTTATTGCAATGATATGCTAGGTTAATTAATAATTAATAATTCTAACTTCTTTGATTAACAAGAGAACTTTAATTCCAAACTTAATTAATAGCTTAGCTTGGCTGAACTATACGGTACATTATTTTTGCACCTTGGGAGAAAAAAGAAACCATATATTTGTATTTGTATAGTGTATAATAAAGGAGGGATTTTTCAGGGGGCCTACGTCGAAATTTGACTTTTTAGAGCGACCAAAATATTCGATTTTTCTTCTTACTTTCTAAAAGAGTCCATGTTTTTTAGGATAGTAGGATGATTTATGGTATCTTTTCCTAATCATAATCGGTTATAATATACGGAGTAATTCTTTATTTTTTGAGGTCAAATTATAATATAATTCTAATTCTAATAAAAGATAAACAATCCGTTAGAAGAATTAAAAATAATCATTAAATATATGATGAGACAATATAATAGTAAATAGTACGATTAAATTAGATGTAAACATGGATAATCCTAATCTTATTTAGATAGTATGATTAGATAATAACTCTCTTGACAAGAGAATAAGGAGTTACGTCTTATAATATCTCCATCAACTTTGTAATACCAATACAATCCTACTAAGTTGCACGTTTTTGCAATACCAAAATCCTAATACAGTTCTAACTAGCTACATGTTTTGTTTTGTTGTGATTAACTATTGGTAAGAGACCATATATATAAAGCTTAATTGTGTTAGTTGAACGTTGATTTCGAACATTTTAGTTCACATGTCATTAGTATAAGCTTGATCATATGTATAAGTACATAACATGATATATGGTGTAACTATATCGATCTACGATTTCGAAGACTTTGGAACCAATTTCATGTGATCAGTTCAGTAAAATTCTTTAACTATATATTATGTATATTTAAATAATTCAACTATTTTGACCCTAAATGCTCGAGGATTAAACTGACACATATGATCTTTGCCGATGATCTTATGCTATTTACAAGGGGGGATACACCCTCAGTCGAGGCTGCAACTGAGTGCCTGAATATCTTTGCTAAAGTTTCAGGTCTAGCTGCTAACCCAGTGAAAACTGAGATTTATTTTGGGGGTGTTCAGGGAGTAGTTAAGGAGCAAATTCTCAGCATCACTGGCTTTACAGAGGGATCTTTTCCCTTTAGATACTTGGGCGTTCCCTTGAACTCCAGCAGACTCCTTTCTGACATGTATGTTGCACTTATCAGCAAAATAAAGTCAGGTATTCAGCATTGGTCCACTCACATGTTGTCTTATGCAGGGAAAGCTGAGCTTATTAACTCCATAATTTTTGGCATTGAAAACTTTTGGTGTTCCATCTTTCTTTTGCCAAAACATGATACAGCAGATTAATAGAAGTTGTAAGGATTTCCTATGGAGTATTGAAGACGGGAAGAGGAAACTTACTTTCAAAAGCTGGAAGTCATCTTGTTCTCCAAAGACTGAGGGTGGGTTTGGTATAAAGGAATTGCTTTCTTGGAATAAGGCTGCAATTTCAAGGTGGATATGGAAGATCTGTAGTAATCAAGGTGGACTTTGGTATGATTGGATAGCTGCGTATAAGCTGAAAAAAGGTTCAATTTGGGAAGTAAAATTGAATGCCAATGACTCTGAAAGCTGGAATGGAATTCTCAGGGTTAGAGACAACATTCTGGAGGCTTATAAAGATGCTGCAAATGCTGATCAAGCAGTGAAATCTTGGACAAGAAGTGGAAAATTCAGCCTGAATTCAGCTTATAATCAGTTCAGAAATCACCAGAGAAAGCTCCGAGGCTGCAAGGTCATCTGGAGCTCAGTTAACCTCCCTAGGCATTGTTTTATAAGTAACCTGGCAGCTCAGAGTTGTCTTCCTACCATAGATAATCTGATGAGAAGGGGGTTAACAATGGTAAACAGGTGCATAATGTGTAAAGCTGCTGCTGAATCCCATCAACACCTGTTTTTCGACTGTAAGTTTGCAAAATTAATTTGGCAGAGCATTCTGAAATGGAATGGTATTAGACGAAATGCCTGGAGCTTGAGAAGAGAGCTTCAATGGGGCTCTCAACGTCGACACTCGAAGCATTGGCGATATAGATGGTATTGTGCGAGCTTGTCATCAACAATCTACATGCTTTGGATGGAACGCAACTCACGGATTTTTGGAGATAATACTCACACAGAAGTTTGGTTAATTGAGAAAATTAAGTTTATAGTTAGTGTTCGACTTTTAGCCATCTCTAATCATCAATTCCATGATGAAATAGTGGAAAATCTAAATGTAAGTTAGGCTAGCTAGAAGCTTATAGTGGTTCTTATTTTTGTAATACATTTGCTTTCATTCTTTCTCTTACCCCTTGAGGATGAATAAAAGCTAAATTCTTACAAAAAAAAAAACTATTTTGACACGAGCCGCTTTTATTCAGAGCTGAGAAAATCACAGGGAAATTTTTTTTTTTAAAAGATTAGATCAATTAAAATTGTTAGAAACTAATCTAAATACTATTTATTCAGTTTTAATAGGTTTTACTATTGCAATGCACAATATTTTCAATTGTGATTAAATAATGGAGGATGGCAAAGTCTCATATGAGATATATCACAATAAATTATTCTGACCACTACTTTATTTAAAAAGTTCCCGTTTTAATTAACATCATTCATGATCATTCTATTACTTTTAGTATTCGTTTTAGTTCATGGTTAAACCACATTACTTGTGATTTTAAGGATCAACATGTTAAAATTAGGCATAATTGTAAAGTAACCAAATTTACTAATCCAGAGTTGGAGATTATCATCATAAATTAACATAAATGCTAAAAGAAGTATAATGACACTATCAATGTAAAAAAGGATCACTCTATGAACAAATAGAATGGTCTCTCAATAAGTTATTGTGAGATAGTCTCACCTTTAATTATCGAGAATATTATCAACTTAAACTATTGGATCTCAATGCAATGAGAATAAGAGTCCCTTATGTATACTTATCCAATTGAAAATAGGTTAATCCATAACCTAAACAATATTATTTATCCAAATAGGCTCAACAATGTCACTTCAAAGTTATTCATCTATCAAATGTCTATTTTGTTAGAAAATAATTCGTTATCTATTCTAAAGTCTAATTCTATCAAGAAAAATAGTTCATTATCTATTCAAATCTTATTCAAAAGATAGTTCATCATCTATTTTAATCCTACTATAAAAGAAATCAAATTAAACTTACTTTTCTATTTTAATATGATCTTACCCAAATAGACAGAGTCCATTTTCCATTTTAATCCTACTAAAACTACAAAAGTAGGACATCAAGAAAATGTACAAGATGTCCTTGACTTTTGAAAAATTAATAATGTGATTAGTTAAATAATAATCCTATAATTATTATAAAAATTATAATTCATCTACTATTTAGACACGAGCTCAGTTAAGGTTACATGGAACTTTTAAAAATATACAATACAATTCTTCAAAAGTGCACTCTCTATTTAAATACTATCCATTTAAATTTAATATAATTTTAATATGTAACATTTCCCTTTTGTCAGTATTGGCTAACTAATGAAGAATAATACGAGTTTAATGTAAATTAGATTGTAAATGACTTTAAGTGAAGAGTCCGTGCAACGCACGGGCATTCAACTAGTACATATTAATAAAGGAGGCTTTTTTCGAGAGCCTACGTTTAAAGTTAATTTTCGCAGAGCAGCCAGAAAATTCTATTTAATTTTCATGCAACGTGAGAGAGCCCAATTTTTTGGAGATTGGGGAAAATTCTATTTAATTTTCTTGCGTTGTGGGAGAGTCTCACTTTTGGAAAGTTGTACAAGCTCAGTAGTAGGCAATTTGGGAAATTGTAGAAGATTAGGAGATGTTCAAATTAGAAAATTGCATAGATGTTTGATTGTAAAAATACCAATTTACAATAGAATTTTACTTCCATAATTTTTAGAGTAAAGTAGGATTGGAAATAACTATACCTATATATTACATCATCATATATAGACTTGCATTGCCCTAACATGAACAATATTATTTTTTTGTCCTTTTTGGTTGCTTTTTTTATTAGTGTATTGTTTGAACAAATTCCTACGTACCTCTCCCACTTGATGTTGTTTATTCCTTTTGTATGCTTTCTTGCTAATTTCGTGTTGATAACATACTAATTTTCGTGTTGCGATTTTCAGGCCTATTGAATTTTGCTGTTTGATAGCATATTAGACGGTGTATGAATCGTTAGATATAACCTCAAGGTATGAATTAATTTTTTCGAACACTATTTACAATTAGCATGAATTATTGAAAAGCCATCGGTTGTGAGATTGTCATCACAATTTGTATTACTCTTATCTTAGTAGTAAAAACTCTAAGATGAATGTTTAAGGACATAAAGCTTTTAGACATAATGTAGAAGTAGTTGTAATTTTAGCTTATTGGAGTTACATAGAAGCTAATTCCCGCATACACACTCAAAATAGACTAAATATCTTTTTTTGATTCTTGATCAGTACAAGTTTAATATTGGATTCTACACACAGTAGGATTTCAATTACAGATTTGTGAAATTTGAAGATTAATTGTACTCTTATGGGCTAATAAATTCTCTTAATTTTAGTTTCATTATTATGCGCTAATATATTCTCTTAATTTGTGATAAGGTATAATTTTTATTTCAATCTTACGGGCTAATCAAATTTCTTCATCATTTTTCTTAATTAGTAATTAGCTATTAGTAGGAAAGTTAAAATTACTACAACAATTACTTTATGGTTTAACAATTATTTGTTGTTTCGATTTCTTCCTTTTCTTTGTGTAATAGTAATATAATAAGTACTAAATTTTTTTTTCTCAATAGTTCGAGGTACCAATAGTCCAATACGAAGATAAAAAGTAGTACTAATTTATTGATCTACCTTAGGTAATGACCGTAGCTAAGTCTAGACTAATGTTAGAGGCCAAATAATTAACTTTATATCTTAACAAGTTGTAGTCGTAAAAAACTACAAAGTTAAGATCACGCTGGAGCATGCATGATAAAAAAAGTTAAAGACTGTAAAACTTGATGGTGAGTAGTACATCGTGGTAACATGATCAAGAGCATGCAAGTGATATTTTTACTTTGTAAATCAACAAGCAATAATGTATTACACTATATAATCTAGCATATACTAAAATCATAAATCCTCACCATGTATCATTGTATCACTTGAGTGTCGTCCTTAAAGTTACGAAGCTGGAGGTTACAAGAATAATCGTTTGTACGGTTAATTTGCCAAATAATTGCCTTTGTATCTTACGTACCAAGTCTATTCCTATAAGCCGCTATATGGTCAAAATTTTCTTTACTGATTAACAGTTTATCGTTAATTTTTACGGTATGCACTAAGTTATCTTAAATTATGATTGTCTTAACTTGATAAACTTAATCGTGGTATATATAAAAGTACCATCCATGTAGAAGCTTAAAATCCCAAAATTTGTACTTTTATATGAAATCTTCGATTTTTTATGTATGTGAAAATCAATTTAGTGTACAATTTAGCTAAATAGTTAACAGTAGATTCGGTTATGGTAGTATGTAGAATATGTGTTGTATTAGAAAATATACGTGTTTTGGTAGATTCAGTTATGGTAGAAGTATTAGTTGGCGTCTTAGCGTCCAAGTCACCTTAATAAAAGGATATATAAAATGGGATTGGGTAGTTCTTTATCTACTCTAATTCTACAAAGAGATCAGAAAGTCATTCTACTCCTACTTATGGGTAGTTTATTATTATTTATTAATATTAATAAAGGAGGCTTTTTTCGAGAGGCTACGTTAAAAGTTAATTTTCGCGGAGCCACCAGAAAATTCGATTTAATTTTCTTGCAACGTGAGAGAGTCCATGTTATGGAAGAGATCATAAGAGAAAATTTTCCATATATAATTGTTAATCCTAATTCGATTTTGATTCTTTCCATGTTTTAATTCTTCCCATATAATTTTGTTCCTAATTATATGGATGTATGATCTCTAGGATTGTTTGCGTAGGATTAGACTATCAGCCTATATATAATTATATATTTATTTATCATGCCATGCTCACATCCTTCTTAAAGTCGAATTTTATTGCATGCTCATATCTGTTTGTTTTTGTTGTTTTTGTTGCTATTGTTGTTGTTTATAGTATATTATGATGATTATTATCCTCGACGTCAATCTCATGATAATGTTTTGTTGATACGCAGGACGATCATATCAGAATTGTTGATGTAGTTGATGGTGATTATTTCATATGACTCATATATAAAGGTTATGGAGAACCGACTGAGATGATATGGTCATGTGAGGAGAGTCTCACTTTTGGAAAGTTGTGGAAGGTTTCGTAGATGTTGTATTTGGAAAATTGGAGAAAATTAGGAAATTTTCAAATTTTAGGATATGGATTTATTTCTTACGAGTACTTCCATATTAAATTGATTGTGTTATACTCCGTATTATTCATCTACAAGCTTACTCGATAATGATGATGATGATGATTATGAAAGATAAAGTGAATGTATATTTGTATTAGTTTACAATATTGTTCTACGCAGTTTTGCAACTTCTCTACTATAACGTGTGACACTTTTTTTCGTGTATGTATTTTTTCGTGTGCTAATCGTGCTATAGGTATATCTAACTATATTTATTTCTTTGATTTGTAGATCAAATAAATTGTGCCAGGTACATGAATCAATTAATATATGTACATTTTAAGAAGCTAAGGTTGAATATGACTACAAACAAGCAAAAGTAATGGCGCTCGAAGCAAAGCATGCATGTATGATCATAGGCTATTTGCGTTTGGATTATTGATTAATTTGTATTTTTTAAGTATATATTTGCTATTACACGTACTATTTATGTACTTTAAATTTATATCGAAGCAGCCTGTGATTATTGACCTATATATCTTCATCTCTTTGCATCGTGTTGCCTGGAGTAGTAATGTGATATTTTACTTTATACTTAGTTTGTTACCAACACGTACTAACTTGCTAAGACACTGTATTGTTCTTTCCATGTAAGGGCTTAATAATTTTCACTAAGTACGTAGCTTTAAGACATGGGTCATGGGATAAATATATCAAATCCATATGCAATGCTTTCTACATACAAAAATTCACATTATGGTGAAAAAATAGTGAATGATCATATCAATGTCAAGATATAAGTAACTTCCTACACTTGTGTAATGAGAGTATATTGTCTACATTGATCTTATTGAAAATATATAGGCTAATCCAAAAGTTAACCATATAAGATCACTTTTTTTTTACTATATGGAGTAACAAGTATTATGGAAGTTTTTTAAAATAATAAGCATGATATATATATTTTTGTCATATAAATAATAAAATAAAAAATACGTATGTTTTTTTTCGAAAAGCATACTCAAATTTACACTTTCGAATAATCTTACACGATGATGCACGAGTATGATGTTGTTTTTTTCTTTGTAGGGATAACGTAGCATAATATAAGTGATTACTACTTGAATGTGGCTTTACATGCTTAGAGCCTTAGAGGTACTACATACGGAGTATACCATAATAACTTAAAATAAAAACATCCGTAAGTGATTAGATTTCTAACCATCTGTAATTAGATTTCTAATTTACACCAAATCAGTGAAAATCACTTATCCAATACCGTTGTTGAGACTTGAGAGATAATGTACCAAAGGCGGCAGTGGTAAAAGTTTTGTCAATGTATGTTAACATATTTTCTTTTTCCTAAACTAATTAAGTATGATGTGGTCAATTCTTCGTCAAAGCTATTATACAAGTTCTGATTGTGTCTAAATGATCTTTTAAGACAACAAGACATTAAAAACACGTACGTACATACTCCGTATCATCCAGATTTGATCATTGTTGCTTTAGCTGCCTTGCAGGCAGCATGCTATTTAATCACTAAATTTTTGAGTTGATTTCGAGTTTATTATTCTAATCATGGGTAATCTAATTTTGCACTAAAAATTGAACACGTATATAGCCGATAAGATGATTCGAGCTTCCTCTAATCTAATTATTATATATATATATATGTGACTCATAAATTCTTGAAATATAATTAGTCAATAGTAGTTGTGGAGCGGAATTTTTAGGAGTACGTGGGAGCAAGAGTGAGTAACAGTAGAATGAGTGGATGACTATAGGAGTAGGTGTAGGAGTAAGAGAAGTTGCAAGAGTAGAAGTAGGAGTAGGAGTAACAATAGTCCGACGGTAGGAGTAGGAGTAACAATAGTCTGACGGTATGAGTAGGAGTAGGAGTCGGAGTAAGAGTAAGAGTAGGAGGACTGTATGAGTAGAAGTGTAGGAGTAGCGGTTGTAGTAGTAGGAGTGGAAGTTATAATAGGAAGTAGTAGTAGTAGTAATAGTACGTAGGTTAGTAATAATATTAGTAGTAGAGTATGAGTAGTAGTAGGAGGAGTAGATATAGTCATCCAAAAAATATTGTTACTGCATTGGAAATTGGAGAATCGCAGTGGAAGTAGTACTGTCGTAGACCGTAATATAGGTAGTATAGTAACCAACTCACATCGGGCCTATTGGTTGAAAGGTGCTTTACCCTTCAACTGCAGGTCGGGTGTTCGAGACTTGGTACCCCCACAATATAGGTAGTATAGTAGTGAAAAGGTTATTGGAGTTTGAATCAAATTTTTGTGCATGGTAGAATGTAGGATGGGTAGGAGTAGTAGTAGGAGTACAAGTAAGAGTAGGATTATAGGATTAGGAGTACGAGTACGAGGAGTAACAGGGTCACCAAGATAGGAGGACATTCTTAACGCATTGAAAAGTTGGGCAATTTTGGTAGTAGTAGTAGTAAAGTCGTACCAACTGCGTACACGCCTATTAGAGTTTGAATTGTATTCTTACTTAATTTTCTATGGTTATATTCACGTATCTATATATACAATTAACTAAAATATTTTTATATGAGTTAGTGGTTATAAGTTGCGCATACTTATATTTCTTTTTGTTATATATGTGGCCTAATATTTTCTTTTGGTATATATGTCGAGTAGAAGTAATTTTGTAATTTGTAACAGTTGTACGTAGTTGTAGGAGTAATTTCTAATTTGTACCAAGAGTAGTATTGAATGATAGTAGTTATATGTACGTAGTAAGTTTATTATCTATTTTGATCTTTATTAGGCATGGTACTATAGTAGGAGACAAGTATGGTCCCTACTCTTCTATTGTGAGAAGGAACACCATACTCTTTGTGCTCCCGGGAGCATGATATAATTTGCAAGTAAGATGATAAAATTAAAAATAACATGAGTGATTCAATTGTTTCGATTATGAGTCTGAACTGTTAAGAGTTTATGATAAGGTCTTTTGCAATTATTATGAGTATATCAATGACAACTTTTCAATTTATTTTTTTATTTTTATTTTTTGTGAATTTTGGCTAAAAACGTCAATAGATAGTTCAATATTTTTAGGAGATATCTAATAATTTTTATCCTATTTAATTGAAATTGTACGTTGTTTCTTTATGCCAATCAACTTAGTAAGACCATAGATAAATTAAAGTTTAAATTCGCCGACAGTTCACTCTTTACTTGAAATAATACTATGATAGTATAGAATTCTTTAGCTAATACGAAATCCTCTGACTATTTTGATCCTAATACTCGAAATGATTCGGAGTATAAATGATATATTCTAATATAACTCAAATTAGTATACCATGAGTTACAACAATAAGATAATAAAATTAAGAAGAAAAAAACAACAACAGTTATTCGATTGTTCCATAATGAATATTTTTTATGATTAGATCAATTATATTTTTAATTTTTATTTTGGGTGAATAGTGGCTAAATAATGGTGATTAGTATAAGTTTAAACAATTAAGTACATCCTAAATGACTTTATGAGAGTCCATTGTTTATTCTAATCCCATTGAAAATAAGCTAATCCAAAAGTTAGACAATAGTAGATATTTTTCACTCTCTTAATATAGTTAAACTTAAGTTTATATAAAAAAATAAAAAATAACGTACTTGATAATATATTAGTATATGATAATATATTTAAAATAAAATTCATTAAAAAGTATTAAAAATTACGTTTTAATACAATATAAGTTTTAGTACCGGTTATTGCCTTTTATAAAATCAAATAATAAAAGATCAATACAAACTCAAATAAACATGTTTGAGTTTAAACCAAGAGTCCGTGCAACGCACGGGCATTCAACTAGTACATACATATATATAAAGCCGACTATTTTCATGAGCCTAAGTTTTTTGCTTATTTTCTCGATTAATCAGAAAATTCTATTTATTTTTTTAGCTTTGTGAGAGAGTCCACGTTTTCTAGGAGATTAGAAAGGTTTATGGTATATTTTTCTAATCTTAATCGATCATAATCTAATTCTAATCCTAATAAAAGTTATACAATTCTAATTCTAATAGAAGTTAAACAATAAGTTAACTATAAATAGTTGAAATCCCAGATCAACATGCACAATCATAATGTCTGATCATATATAATCAGCTGGCTACAATAAGCTGGTAAAGTATTGATTGGCAAGTTTAAAATTTTTCATTATTTTATTACGATTTTTTATGCATATTCGATATAAATGATTTTTGTAGTAACCTCATAATCAATCAATACATAATAATAAAGTAGGAGGACTACACTGAAGTGAGGGAGTATGAATAGGAGTTGCAATAGTAATAGGAGTAGGAGTAGGAATAGACGAATAGTAGTAGTATAGTTGGAGTAGTAGTAATACGTACGTAGTAGTAGAAGTAGGAGTAGTATTACGTAGTAGTAGTAGTAGTAGTAGTAATAGGAGGAGGAGGAGTAGTAGTAGTAGTAGTATAACAATATCAGGAGTAGTAATACATAGTAATAATAGGAGGAGTAGTAGAGGAGGAGTAGGAGTAGGAGTAGGAGTATAATAGTAGTATAGTTGGAGTAGTAATAGTAATACGTAGTAGTACAAGTAGTAGTATAACATTATTAGGAGTAGAATTAGTATGTAGTAGTCGTCCGAAAAAATACATTAGTTAGCATGATCTTGAATAATAATTAGTTTTCTCATAATCAATACATAATAATAAAGTAGGGGAATGTAGAAGTTTCATATACTCCATATATTCTAGGAGTAGAAGATGGAATAGGGACTGAACTAAACAAAGGGAGTATGAGTAGGAGTTGTAGTAGTAGTAGTAGTTGTAGTAGGAGAAGGAGGAGGAAGATGAGTATAATAGTAGGAGTAGGAATAGACGAATAGTAGTAATATAGTTGGATTAGGAGTATTAATACGTAGTAGTAGACGTAGTAGTAGTACTACGAAGTAGTAGGAGTAGTAATGCGTAGTAATAGGAGGAGTAGTAGTAGTAGTAGTATAACAATATTTGGAGTAGTATTACGTAGTAATAGGAGTAGTAGTAGTATAACGTTATTAGGAGTAGAAGTAGTATGTAGTAGTCGTCCGAAAAAACAATCCCACTACATTGAAAAATTGGAAAACATCATTGTAGTAGTAGTATAGTAGTAGTAGTTGAAGAAGAGTAGTATGACCTTGAATAATAATTAGTTTTAAATGTACATAATAATAAACGAGTTTAAATCAAGAGTTCGTGCAACGCATGGGCATAGGTTACAAGCTTAACATAAAAATGTAGAAGAGTCACACGTCATTTAGAGTTGCTTATAGTGGTAAATGAGAGTCCATACAAAAAGTTCATACTCTTGAAAATAAGCTAACAAAAAAGTTACACGATATTAAGTCACAATATGAATCCAGATAAAGATAACCTAATTCAAAAGTGTATAACTTATTAACAAAACAAAATCATGGTAATCAAAGTTGACATATAGTATTGATTACAATAATCAAATAAGTAATGCAAATTGGAATTCAACCAATTAAGAGTTAATTTGACAAAAATTTATTTCATTATTTCAAACTTTATTTAACCTTAAACCCCAATCAATTTTTTGTCAATTAAAATCAGATAATTAGAAAAAGACATTTAACCACTTTATTACTTTTAGTCATCATTTTAGTCACAATAACTATTGTGACATCCTATCACACAAGACTTAGGGTCTATTTATTCAATTTTATTTTTTTGGTCAATTGAGATCAAACAATAACTTTGTTTTAAATAAGCATAAATTAGAGTTTAAACCTAGAGTGCGTGCAACGCACGGGCATTCAACTAGGTATTAAATGTTACAGAGTATTATATATACTAAAGTTGTGACAGTTGTGAGAGTGTCGATCAAGAGAGATATTGTTTTGTTTCAAACTTTTAAAGTTGATCAAGCCAATTTGAACCCCAATTGATCGAATATCATTTAAAAAATATGACGGGTGTGGGAGTGTCGATTAAGGAAGGTAGATAAGAAATCCTGAAATATTAAGGGTTGGCGAGAACATTTGATGGGGTGAGTGGGCGTTGAATAACATGTTGTCGACTTATAAGGGGGTTAAATAAGAGATTGACTCAAATCAGGTTGTCAATTATGAAAGTTCATGGTGTGGGTGAGAGTTGTTATGTTGAGACCCGTATATACGAGTTAAAAACAGATTGTGGGAATGCCTAAGAAACTTGACTGGTGAGGGGGCCAACTAAGAAAGTTGTCAGCGTTATAAGTGTTCAAGAGTAAAAAAAATCAGCGGGTGGTGAAGGGGTCGAGTAGGAGATCAAATAAGTTGGTAGGAGGTTAAGGAGGTGAGTCGAATGCTAAAGGGTAGGACATTTTCCAGATTTTTAATTTTACTTACTTTATAAAAAAATAAAAATAAAAATTAGATCGCACCCAAGCATACCTGTTAAACGGGTCAGATCAGGTTACATATTGGTCAGGTTGCTACAAGTCGGATCAAATACAAGTTCGAATGGAGTAGGAGTTTGAATACATGTCATAAATATGTTCCACGTCTTTTTTTATACTTAAGTTAATATTATAGTTATTATTCCGCCTTCTTTTAGTGTGGAATAATAATAATAGTATTGTAATGAGATTTATGACTTTTAATTTCTATTAAACTTTCACTTCGAAAAATATTATCTAATGAAACAACAGTAAGACTGAAATTATTAATTATCTTAATTTAATTTGTTTTTAATGTTTTTATGCATTATTTCCCTTAAAACTCTCCTAATTTTGTTTTAAATAGGGGTCAAAAAGGGTTGATTTGGGTCTGACAAAGAATACAGATAACAAACTAATCCGAGGTAGAAAAAATGGGTCTTGACTTAAAAATTTCTTATAGGTTTTGGCGGGTTTACATAACTATAGAGAATACACAAACCAAATATTGTTGGTCCAAAACCCTTATTTGTCTTTTTTGTATTGTGGTTGTGAATTCTCATCGGTGTTACTATATCGATGAATTTTAAATTTATATTTGTAAATATTTAGGTTTAGACTTTAGATTTGCAAAAGTTGAATTTTTTAATATTTCAAAAGTGACATGATATATTAGTATTTTACATTAGCATTCAGAATTCCCGTACATTTTGCACGGGTACAAAAATTAGTAATAATACTAATAGGCTAATAAAATTTCTTAAAATGATACGCATTACAATGAAAAAAGATTCCTCTAGTTTTCGAAGTTTAAAATCACAAAAAGAAAAGAAACTAATAATATCATTAATGGAAACCATTTATCGTTACGATACGTCCATTTATGCCGGAGTTGCTTTTCTTTGTATGTTTTTTTTTTAATGAAAAGGTTTTGTAATTTTAGATAATTTCTGCAGATTATATTTTGGTAAAAATTGTTGAAAAATGCTCCATGTGGAATAATGTTGGATAACTCTTCCGATGATTTTTTTTTAATAATCTCAGATTTTGTGTACGATGAAATTTCGAATTTGTTTTTTTTTTTTTTCAAATTCTCCGGTTTTGTAAAAGTGTTTCACCAAAATTCATGAAGAAACTTTTTTCGAGTAATTTTGGATTGATTTTCTTAGAATAATATCGGATTTTGATCAGTTTTGAGTGAATTTTGACACTAAAGAAATTATTTGAATAATATTAATTTTTCGAATAATATTGTGGTTAAATTAGAGATATGTTTTTCTTTGTTGGAAATTTGTTTGGTGTGCAGGTAACAAAATGGATGGTCGGAAGAGGAACAGAAAGTATGAGGAGGATGTTTAAAATACGCATGAGATTACATTGTCGTAATATTTGATTTCTTAATTTTCTTAATTCTTGTTTTCTTGAATTGTTAATTACATTTGGTAGCAACATCCTATTTATAGAATGTTATGTCGGTCGAATCATGCACAACCACCATTCTTAGACTTTTGTAGGATTTTCTAGATTATTCTTCCCTCTCTAATTGCTACATTATTCTAGAATATTTCCTACCTTTTACATTAATCTACATTTTTCTAGATTATTTCTAACAGAGGAGGGTCGTCATAGGAAGAATAAAGTAAAGAAAGTGGAAATAAAATATTTTTTTAAATTTTCATTTTGGTAACCATTTATCGCCACGATACGTCCATTTATGCCGGAGTTGATTTTTGTATGATATTTTCTAAAATTCAAAAGGTTAACAACAACAGCAGCAGCAGCAACAACAACGGCAACGGCAATAACAACACCAACAACAACAACAACAACAACAACAACAACAACAACAACAACAACAACAACAACAACAACAACAACAACAACAACAACAACAACAACAACAACAACCAGCCTTATTGCCAAGATGATTTAGGTCGATTAACATGAATTGTCATATATAAGTAAACATCTCGTGGATATCATGTAAATGATTATTGTGAACAAGTTAGAAAGTTATTGAAACATGTTTAAAAAGAGTTTTTAAAGCCATCAAAATAACAGAAAACAATTCACTAAAAGAATTGTTGTAAAACAAGTGGAAATAATTCTCCATGGGCAATATCTCTATTTGATTCTCCATCATTTTGAAAAATCAATCCCAGATATAGAAAGAAGTTTGATTCTTAAACATATCCCACATGATCATATTATCGAAACTCTCAAAACAGTACACCAAAGTGTGCCTCCATAGCTCCAACCTCCTGTCAAGATGTTCTTTCATTTCCGAGAGCCACACGATATCATCCTCAAACAATATACACCATGGTATATCATTCTGGATTGATCTCATCAATTTGCTCATGACCATAGCAAAGTGAAACGGACATCGTGCAGAACCTTGGTGCACTAGTACTCCAACCATAATAAGGAACTCTCATGACTTCCTCACACTAGTCTGTACACTCGTACTAGTTAGTACTCTTATACATGTCCTTAATGATGTTAATATATTCTTGCGATACTCCTTTATTGGTCCACTAAATCACTTATCTTGAAATTTTGTCATACGCCTTTTCGAAATCATTGAAAACCATATGTATCATGTCCTTCTTCCTATCCAGATAAATATTCATTGTTTGTCTTATGAGATGAATTGCTTCCCTGACTAGTTGACCACCCGCGCATGAATTCAGATTGGTTCCTGGACCCTTTAGTCATTACCTCCTCCGTAATCTATGTTCAATTACCTGTTTCCAAAGTTTCATTGTATGACTCATCAGTCTGATGATAGTTGACACATTCCTAAACATCCCCTTTAACATGCGCTTATACAAAGGGACAAAAGTGTTATTCCTCCACTCCAGTGGCAGCTTGTTATCCCTCCAAATCTTGTTGACCAGCGCCAGGGGCGTGGGGGAGCCTGTGCGAGCTGGGCCCACGCCCAGGGCACCATAAAAAGATCAGCGATCCAGCCCAAAAAAAAAAAAGGAAACGCGCAGAGCTGAAGCACGACATTCCTTTCCCCCAAAATTCCCCCCAATCTCTTTCCTTCAATTCCTAAATCAATTTCCCCCAAATTCGAATTTCATTCACTCAAATCAATTCCCCCCAATTCGATTTTTGTTTCTCTCAAATTAATCCTTTTTTCCTCTTTCCACATCTCAAATTTTCCTTATCTCAACCCTCATGATTACCGAAAAAACATGAAAATAGGGCGATTGAGGTAAAATTTTCCGTTTGGTTTTCAAGGAATTCGACTCAAGATCTCCTATATATAGTTGATTTAATCGATGATTCCTACACAACAACAAGAACTCGATTAGAACAAGAACTATGGCTACGATTGATATCTTCAATTTCATGAGTTAACTCTATAAACTTCTCTTCGTTTTTGTAAAAAACTTTAGTTTTGATTTTATACTTTGTATTGGTTTTGTTTGTTGTATTAATTTGTTAGAAAGTACAAAAATTCAATTGGGCAAAAAATTCAAATTTTTGAATTTTTTTATTTGAATACGGAAAACTAATTGAAATGATTATGACGAAATTCAGAATTGAATAATGAAATCAATTTTTTCTTAATTTTAAAACTATTTTTTGAATTGATTTAAACAATTATGACGAAATTTCTGAGATTTTCTTACCTGGACCTGTCATATTTTTTGCTTCTTGAGTACTTCCAGCCTTAACCTTCAGCTCATCCCTTATCTGAAGAATATTTCTCCAGCTACAGGACCAATCAGCTTTTATACCCATACACCAGAGGTCTTCATTTCTTATAATGTAAGCTTGTGTCCACTTTGCCCAAATGTTATCTGTGTGATAAGGGGGGGACGAAATTCTGGCATAAAACTCTATGTGACTCGGCCATAATTCCAAAACATGCGTTTATAGGAACTCTGGCAGTGCAAAAAGGATTGGCAACCTTAGATAATTTGTGCAAGCGAGGAATTCAGCTGGCTAGTAGATGCGTTTTATGTGGCACAACAAATCACTTATTTTTCTACTATAGTTTCTCAAGGAAGGTTTGGGGAGCTATGGTACGAAAATATCACATTGAGCATGGCATAACCACCCTGAAGCAAGAATTGAATTGGTTCTTGAGGAACAATAAGGGAAAGGGGTAGTGGATACAACGTCGTAATCGTTGTGCACTGATTTGCACAGTATATGAGCTGTGGTTGGAGAGGAACCACAGAATTTTCAGAGAGAAAATGAGAAGTGTTGATGAGATAGTCCATAAAATTAGATATGTTGTTGGAGTACGTATGATGTTCCTTAACTCAGGCCTGTCTGAGGAGTATATGGCAACTATGCTATGAGTATGCAATTGTATTGCTCTCATAGTATAGTCTAGGAAACTTTTTTGTAATGGTGTGGGGATTTCTCCCCCTTTTTTATATAAAATTTGATCATTACAAAAAAAAAAAAAAAAAAAAAAAAAAAAAATTATGACGAAATTTAGAATCTAATTGAGGATTATAATTGAAATTTTGATTTTTTTTTTAATTTTGAAAAGAATTTTCGAATTAATTGAAACAATTATGGCGAAATTTAGAATCGAATTGGGAAAAAAAATCCAAATTTTGATTTTAATCTTAAAATTTGAAAATTAATTTAAAATTAATAAAATATATTTTAATTATGTTATAAATTTTAGTATGCGTAAGGGCCCCGTCCTAAATTGTCGCCCAGGGCCCCGAATCGCTCCCACACGGAACTGACCAGCGCCGTCAACCATTCCACACCTTGTAGTACGTAATTCCAATAAGGCACCTTGTTAGATAACCAACTGAGCCAAAAGTCTAGACTTATGGTTAGGGCACCCACAATGGTCTTATATTTCAACACGCCCCTCACGCAAAGGCCCACTTGGGCTTGAAGCGTGAGTAATTCACTGGCCCACGAACACAACATTTAAACTGAGCTCTCCTTTTTATTAAGGCTCCAACACACCAAAGGAGGGGGCTACTAGGATTCGAACTTGAGACCTCAGGATCGCTGAGGCTCTGATACCATGTTAGATAACCAACTGAGCCAAAAGTCTAGACTTATGGTTAGGGCACCCACAATGGTCTTATACTTCAACACACCTTGATGGAAAAATGCACAGTATATTTTTTCAACCCTATCGTATTAGACCAACTCACTTTATTTTGACCTGATAATAATGGACGAGCAATTCATTATATCTTGGCCTGAGACTATGTGAGACACGTACGAAAGTCACGAGTTGGTCACTACTGAATTACGGAGTACAGTAGATGGGAGTAGAAGCAAAGAGATACACTTATATAAGCATCCAATAGGCAATTAGGGTGCTTCATTAGTCGTTATTAGTGATTGCTAGAGCGCCATATATATCTGCCTTAAGCCATGTACAACGTTGAAGGGCACATCTCATGAAACACTAACTATTCGCGCACTCTCTCGCACACTCTCTCTCCTTGCAGAGTCAATACCTTATTTCACCCCTACAATTACTATCACTCTCCTGTCTAATACCTCATTTCACCCCTACAATACTATCACTCTCCTGTCTAACTCTGCACCTCACTTTTAGTGAGCCCAGTTGCATAATTTTATCACATCTTCATACTTTCCGATCATTTTTTTTACCATTTCATTCGTAAATAATCGTTATTCGATATGTTTAGTATCACATAAAATAAGTCAACATCAAAATTATATTATATTAATAAATTTTTTGAAAAACAATAAATGATGAATTTCTGAGCAAAAAAGTTATTTGTGAAAATGAATTATTCTCAACTTTATTAAGTTGAAAAAATAGTTAAATCGTGATTGATTACCGTAATTTGTTAGCATATTATATGAAAATGGATGAAGTATGTAAGAGGAAAGAGTTTATTACAAACTATTTGTGTGCTGGAAATGAAGAGTTTATGACATTAAATGGGGATGAAGAGTTAACTCTACATTCTTTTGAAGCACACCATCATCGTATGTAATACTTTCCTATAATCGTGAGGTTGAAATTGACTCCATCTCTGCTCAAGAGTTAACCTCTCCATTTCGCTAAATCACATCACTGTACGTGCTCATAGATGCTTACCTCGGAAAATTGTAGCAACTAGAATAGCTCCATATATAATTACTTTTAATGAGAAATTTTTTGTTTTACTGTTACCCATCTATAGTAGATGGGTAGCTCCATAATTACTTTATTGCAACTTAATATACTAAACTATCACAGTACACATAGGGCTCGTTTAGCATATGCATATACGTACATATACTCGTACATACAATAATCATCAAAAGTGTACTGTAGACACTGTACTATTAACATAGATTGTTTCACAACAAATTAAAACACAACAGGATCCTCCAGAATTGTCTATATGGTCAAATGGCTAATCGATGGCGATGAATGCTGCTTCACCGATGACATGTTCCGGAATAGCATCACGCAACCTCTCCTTCGTCACCTATATATCCATCATCCATTTATGTAAGATATCGATCTATGGCTATATGCCTATATGTCCGCAATTTCTTTGTATCACACATATAAAGAGTGTATCATTTATTGTTATAGAGCGTACTACGTAACTACGTGCCAATACCATATTAGTATATTACATGTACGCACCACCAAAACTAGGTGAAGCTTGTTAGGTGGCGCGTTCTAGAGTTTTAGTATGCCACAAGCTAACCCACACTCAGTTTCAAGAAAATGCTCTTTCAAAGGTCTGATATACATCAAACATGAAAAGGTGTATCTTTGCTCTCAATCGAAGTAAGTATCCATTCATCTAATTATGGCTAAGAGAAGCCGAATGCTAGAAGTCTAAAATATAGATATTTAAATGTGTCTAAATGTCTAACAACTAATATTTTATTATATACCAGCGAGATTTTGCTATCGTAAATTTTGATTTTACCACTAGTACTATTCATTGCAAACAATTTTACTAGAGTTCACTCATCATTTACATTACTACCAATAAAACTTTACTATAGACAAATCATCAATTATGCCTAAACTTTAGAGTTTAGACCTCCAAAATTGTCGTACCGAAAAATAACCACTCCATTATTATTATTATGCATTTAACCAATAGATTATCTCGTATGTATGTAATCAAATAAAGCATACTCTACATGTCACAAATACACCCTTTTTTTTATACACCCTTGTGCATGAGATGTTGTAGGCTTGTAGCTCTCGCGACTTAAGTTTTTCGGCACTCCCACTAATTTAATAATTCATTTTTATTTTTCCTTTCGAAGAATGAATTATTGCAATATGAGATTTTTTGAGAGTATTGGAGAATCGTTGTGAAATGTCAAAAGTCTTGCTTAGAGCTGATCAAAAGGCCCAGACCCGAAAGCCCGACCCGGCCCGACTTTTTCCCGGGCTTGGGCCGACCAACTAGGCCCGAAAGCCCGATTTTGGCCCGGCCCGAAAAAGCTCGCAATAATATGGGCCGGGCTTGGGCCGAAGCTCGTGGCCCGAAAATTGGCCCGGCCCGGCCCGCTTTTAGAAATAAACGCAATTTTTTTTTAATTTTATAAACCTAAGTTATGTAAAATAGTGTAATGATGTCGGATTATGACGAATTTGGTAATTAAATTATCAATGTAGCAAAATTAGGGTAAATGTAGTGAATAAAGCATATTAAAATAATAAAAAAAATTACTGTTAATAAATTAAAATATTGTAAATTATGAAAATAACATCAAAAATCTCTTTAAAAATGTATAATAATGTATTATTGAACTAAATATGCAAGTAGTGAATAATATTAATGAGTAAAGTGATCAAAAACGTACAAATTAGGTAATACGAGATTTTTTTTTCAAAAGCACGAACGAGCCCGCTTTGGCCCGAACGGGTCGGGCTTGGGCCGACCGACTAGGCCCGGATGAAAAGCCCGGCCCGGCCCGACCCGCACAACGGGCCAACTTTTTTACCCTAAGCCCGGCCCGGCCCATGATCACCTCTAGTCTTGCTTCTATCTATATATGTTATTATTACTAGGGCAACCCTATTTGGCTATTTCACTATTAATGGAAAAAAAATGATGAAGGGGGCACAATAACTACTGGCGTACCGTTTTGCCAAGGTTAACCTCATCATCCAAAGCGTACAACCGAAACTCAATACGATGACCATGGCTAGGCATGTTAGGAACCCTCCAACCCGGCACTTTCTCATCATTATTCCCTTCCACAATCTTCTCATACTCACCACCCAACTTCTCTTCCTTGCCCGAGAACCCCTCGGGCAAGCCTTTTAAGGTGGGCGGGATATTCGCCACGACCCAGATGGTCCACGGAACAAGTGGACCACTAGGGTCGGGGGCGTCGATATCCTGCACCACCAAGGCCAAACTCTGAGTGCCCTCAGGCAAGTTGTACCACTCAATTGGTGGAGATATTTTCCTCTTCGCACCTTGACCCTCGTCGGTGCACCACCGTGGCAGCCTCCCCTCCTTGTCTAACACCGGGCTGTTCACCCTAAACTCCTCCATTTTCTCTGTGTGTTTTAGTTTACTTTGAATCTTTGCTAAGCTATGAGAAAATAATGTAACGCTGTTTATTTGTGTATATAGTATATATACGGAGTATGATTTATATTATTATATAGTAGGACTTTATTTCATGACTCATGAATTAAAAGGAAGCACGTAAGTTTAGTTGGGTTATGTGGGAATTTGATGGTGATCAGGAATTTGGATGTATGTTGGAGTGGAAATTAAAGGGGATGACACGTATGTAGTGACTAATGAGGATGAAGTGTCTACGATGAACACAACGCCGATTAGATTGTAGAGGTGCCTTAATTACTCAATAAACAAAAAAAGAAAAAAAAATTGAGGTGCCGCGTGGTGTGTGCTAGTGAAGTATGGAAAAAAAATGGAAATCTAACATTTTGGAATCCTCTGAAGGTTTCTATAATCGGTTGTTAATGTCGGAGGGTAATACGAGGAATTCTATTTTTGTTGTAAAGCTATCCATTTTGTAGATCGGTATCGGCGTATCGGTTGTTTATGTTAAGTGCTTTTATATGTGGATAATACGGTATCTACAACCCTATTTTGTAAGCGCGTATCTTTCTGATTTGTTATGGAATTGTTCCGATATGATTTGACTTGAAAAGAACTGATTTGATATAAAATTTAAAATCTAGTATGAAGATTAGTTGCACTATCCATGAAGTATAGTGGTAAATCCCATACATTACTTGTAAACTCCTTCGAAATTCATGTTGAAAATAAAGTTTTAAAAACCAAAAATGTATTTGTTAGACATGCATCCAACTAGTGGTGGCAAATGGGTCGTCGGGTCGGTTTCGGGTCGGATTATGTCGGGTCGGTTCATATCGGGTCGGGTCATAACGGGTCAAGTGATCCTTCGGTTCGGGTTGGATCAGGTCGGGTTTTGGGTCGGTTTTATCGAGGAAATTTCGTGTCGGATCGGGTCGGGTCACAATCGGTTTTAGTTACTTATGGTCATTTATGGGCGTTAGTTCAATTTTTGGCATTACGAGTCGGGTCATTGTCGGATAAGAGGAGGTCGGGTCGGTTTCGGGTCGGGTCATATCGGGTTGTGTCGGTTCGGGTCATCATCGGGTCGGGTCTGGTCGGGTTTTGTTGACCACAATTTCGGGTCTTATCGGGTCAGATTTTCGGGTCAACGAATCGGGTCGGGTCGGGTTTGCCAGCCCTACATCCAACCCAGTCCTTGATACACTAGTAAAAGATGGATTTTTGGGCATTGAAATGGTAGCTTTTGGATCTATTAGTTAGCTAATTTTATCATACGTAGTTCGTATTTAATAGAAGAATTAGTGGTTTCGCATGTATTCGTGGCCTCATAATCAATGTGCAAGTGAGTGGAACAACAGTAAGACAACAACAACAACAACAACCAAGCCTTATTCCCAAAATGATTTGGGGTCGGCTAACATGAAATCGTCATCCAGTAACCGTCTTGTGTACGCCAAGAGTGGAACAACAGTAAGGCGATAAAAAATTATCTAAGAGGCAGGAAGACAAAATTTGGACAAATTTGGAAGTTGGGCGCATAATTTTGACCCATTTCCAGAATGTCTAAGTTTGAATTCAGAACTCCCTAACCACTTGGAATATTGTAGAGAACTCAACGAATGCAAGTTCGTGATCTTAGCTTTTGGGGAAGAATTCAGACGCCCTAATTAACCCAGTAACCAAGAGTGCGTTAGTGATTTATGCAAGACTAAAGACCCTATATATATACACAAACATGGTCATTTCCATTATAGAACATGGTCATTATTATATACAAACATGGTTATTACCAAGAGAAAACGTGATCATTACCTTAACAAAATTGGTCATTACTTTAACAACGAAATTGACCATTACCTTATTATTATAATAAGTGTACATGTCCAATATGAAATGAGACAAAAGTACACAACTTGTAATTGCTTTAAAAAATTTGGTTTGACTAAGAGATGCGGTTGATCTTGCAATTGTAATTTGTTACATCTATAGCAATGAGGATCCTCTGTCCCATTTCGTGTCCCATTCCCTGTACCCCTCCAATCAAGGGCTTGCAATTACATAATTTAATCTAAACAAATGCATTTTACTTTATAAAATTAATGGTTTTCTAAAATCTGATTGGAGGGGTACATGGAGTAGGACACGAAATGGGACAGAGGATCCCCACTGACATCCATAGATGCACAAGGGCGCAGCACAAGGAATAAAACTAATACATGACATTTATAATCATTACCCTCAAGGGCTCAACCCACCACACACACTACCACCAAAAGCACCACCCTCAGGCGACCACCTTCGCCATCCCCAGTCACTAATCACTAGGCGAGCATGGTGGTTGTTGAGGACGAAAATGATGAAAGAGAGGAATGGCCGTGGCCCGTGGGTGGGGAAGAGGGACGAGGGCGAGAGCCGAGAGGGATTGGCCGCCTAAGACATCCTGTTGCGGGGGCTGTATCGCAGGAGTATAAGGCGACGACGGCCATGTTTGTTGGAAGAGGGACGGAGTGGAGTAAGGGGAAGGAGAGAGAAAATGTATTAGATAGATCAGAGTGAGAGGGAGTCACGGGGGATAGGCCGGGAGAAAGTGTATGTTATGTGCAATCAATGTTTGGGCTTTAATTTGGCCTGAATTAATGTTGGGCCAACAAATAGAACCCTGTCTGAAAATTTGCCCGGGGGCACCATGCTCATCGTACCCCGGGGGTACCATAATATTTGCGTTAATTCACTTTTTGGCATTATTATTACGAGTCGGGTCATTGTCGAGTAACGCGAGGTCGAGTCATCATCGGGTTGTGTAGGTTCGGGTCATCCTAGGGGGGGTTGTGTAGGTTCGGGTCATCCTAGGGGCCGGTCTGGCCAGGTTTGGTTGATCACAATTTTGGGTCTTATCCGGTCAAATGTTCAGGTCAACAAATCAGGTCGGGTCTGGTTTACCAGCCGTACCTTCACCTTAGGTTTGTACACATAATACCAAACGAGCCTTCATCACATACGTCGAATACAAACCAAATTTTAGCACCGTAGCCGGAAAATGAGTAGACACTCCACCGTATCACCGAACACCGGTTCACCTCGTTGGCTCGTTGTTGTCGTTGCTTATAGACCCAACCTTCTTCCCCTCTTCTATTCTCCACCCCTCCATTCCCAAACAAACACGTCACCCTGACAAAAACCACCGACCCACCAACAAAAAAATTGAGTTGAAAAACCCACCCAACCATTTTACGCCATATTCATACTCTTCTTTTGTTGCACTCTTCTTTTCAAATCCTTCTAAAAAAAACCCAGAAACTTGAAAGAGAAGAAAGAGAGAGATGAACCCAGAAACAGAAGCAATCGAGAAGGAGCAGGAGTGGGAGATGAGACCTGGTGGTATGTTGGTCCAAAAAAGAGAGAATGGTGATGATTTTGATGCTGTTAATAATGTCGGTCCATTTTATAAGATCAAGGTTTCTTATGGCTCTACTCTTCATGATTTCACCCTCCCTTGCAAATCCACCTTTGGTATTTCACTCTCTCTCAACCGGGTTTTCGCTCAATTCCTTGTATGTTGTATTTGATTAGAATTTGTGGGATAGTTTTGAGTTAATTTTGTAATGAATTGGTGACTGTTTTTGACTAATATGCGTGTAAATTGCTGATTTGTACTGTATTTTTGATCTTGTTGCTTGTGTTTGAAGTTTATTCCATGTTTTTGGGGGTGTTTTCTGAGAGAATTTTGAAGTTATTAGAGTAAAGATTCGAAGTTTGTGAAATTCCGATAGTTGTATGTTTATCAGGGTTTGTGAGAATTGAGGTTTTAGGGTAGGAAAGGGTTAGCTTGCCATCCCTTTGATTTTTGTACTTTTGGGGTTTATGGGTGGCGTAAAGGCCGGATGTATATGCGACGTCAGTTGTGAAAAAGGCTCTCCAAGGAATTTGTTAGATTGAATTTTGAAAAGGCGATTGTTATTTTCGCTTGTGAATGAGTTGATGGAGGAAAGACCCCTGCTTTATATCACGGTTGTAGCTGCAGCTTGCCCTCGTGGAACTCATAGCTTATCGCGAAATACATGATTGATTGTTGTTGTTGATTTTCTTGCCTTCTTGGTGTACTAAGAATGATACCTGTGTACTTAGAATTCATAGGTGGCCCAAAGGCTGGCTGTATACATGTGTTAGAAATCCTTTTTTTCTGCGAAATAGGCTCTTCTAGGACTATCTTTGGTTGAATTTGAAGCGATTGTTACTCTAGCTGGTTTATGAGTTGATGGAAGAAAGCCCCCTGATTTACTTTACAGGGGTTGCTGCTTCCTCTTGTAGATGCTAATAGCTTATCACAAAGTACATGGCTGGTTGTTGTAGTTGATCTTGCTTTCCTAGTAGACAATAATGTCCATGAATGATGAGAAATACACTTCCATGCTTCTTGCACACGCACTTTAGTATTTAAGTATTATTTTTGTATATCCACTGTAAGATTGTTGTGGTGAAGTGTGTGCTATTATGCTGCTATTTGGCCTCAGCATCTTGTGCATGTAGATTTTGTTCTTGCATTCTATCTAGTCTAGTTTGATGTTCCTTACCATGTGCGTGATGATCATATTGTGTACATTTATTTGGAAATGAGGCATGGTTTTGAGTAAGAGACTGCTCTCACTTTGAATAACTCAGTTGGCTGATTGTGGCAACTTTTTTCTTGCCTGGCTGTGTAAGGGCAATTGAAGAAGCTTCTTGCACAAGAAACTGGATTGGAGCCTGCAGACCAAAGACTTTTCTTTCGAGGGAGAGAGAAGGATGACGTGGAGACTTTGAATATGGCAGGTCTGAAGGACAACTCAAAGCTGTTGCTTACGGAGCGTCCTGCTAGCAAAGAGAGAAAAATGGAGGAGGCAAGAATGAAAGATGAAATTTCAAAAGCCTGTGAAGCAATTGCTAAAGTTCGGGCAGAAGTAGATAAGCTCTCGCTAAAGGTATTCATCCAGATTTTACTCATAATAATCTATGTTCTATGCTTGAAGACGTAATGTGTTCTATGTGTGAAGACGTAATGACTATATTTGAATCCGTCTTCGTGGGCAGGTATCCTCTTTGGAAGCGTCTGTTAACAGTGGAACCAAGGTAAACGAAAAGGAATTTATCATTTTGACGGAGTCGCTGATGGTTCAATTGCTAAACCTGGATAGCATTGAGGCAGAAGGAGAAGCGAAAGTCCAGCGAAAGGCTGAGGTAAGCAGGACTCGTCATGCACTTTATTGCAACTTTGTTTCCATTTGCAGTGAAACCCATACTTTATACAGAGTACTTACGGTTCTATTCGGGATTCACACTGTATATATGACTAATATGAGAATTTTGCCCACGCTGCGTACATTTGTCACCCTTACGTTGACATAGTCGGGAGCTTAGAGGCACTGGGGTTATGTTGCCATTGTTGTCGATAATGATTTTGTCCTGTGGTTTTAGGTTAAATAGGTTATGCTTGTTCTCCTGTCCATTGAACGGAAGAGATATATATTATAAGAGTGGATGATATTGTTTATTTTACCCCCTTTTTCTATGTATAAGTGTGCAAAAGCTGTGAGCATCTACCTATAAGCTTGTCTATACATGCTTGAAGCGCTATGAGTCTATGGACACAGTTTTTAACAGGCAAAATGAACCTCAACTTTAAGTTGAATAATTTCGTGCTCTAGGAAGAATATTCGTCCATGAATACTTTTAGGGGAGGCGGATTACTGCACCGGGACTCATTGAGTAAAAAAAATCTGGCAATAAAGGTAGGTTAAATGCCACAGGATATTGTGGAAACACCTTTCTAGAAAAAAGGTACGAAATTGAGGTAGAAAATTAAGAAATCCCTACCGTTATGATATATGACACGACAGGTTATTGATTATTGAAACTGTTATTTGAAAAGTTATTCATGTACTTTAGCATCCATCAATCAGATCACCACATTACACTCACTAATCTCAAGGGCAATCAAAAGCTTATGCGCATTAAGGTCATTATATTTGTGCATATTGAAGAGGAACTGCAAATCCAAACCCAAGAGTTTCTTATGATCAGTTTGTTTATTGAAGACTGGGGACTAGCCACTGTTTTATGTAAAACCTTACTCTTTGCTTGAATTGAGGTTTAATCTTTGAGCATTTTGCTTAGTTCCATTTGCAGCAGATGTCATTTTTTGGTCTTGTGGATCCTATGTTATGTAGCCAGCACGCATTTTCTTAGCAGAAGTTGGACTTCACCTAAACCATGTGTATATATACACTTGCTGCCAATAAGTGTGGTAATTGATGAATGCAGTATGTCATTGCCCCTTCCCTATTTTTTTTTTTCTAAAGGAACATATGCAGTATGTCATTGTGGTACTGTAGTGCAACAAGAAGTTGCAAGAGAGTGTTTTGATGTTGGCTTAGAGATCTGAGTATGATGTAGGTAAAGGCTCACAATGCAGCAATGAGATAGGTTTAGCTTGTTGCTAAGGAGTCCAAAAGTTTTTCCCTTTTTAGGGAGTAAGTCTTTATATGAATTCTTGAAAGAAACTTTATAAGATGTTAGGAATACTTGTTGTTTGCTGTATGTCCAGAGCTTGACAATTAATTGTGGGGTTTACATGTTACTGCAGTTTATGTCTTTAGTCTTTGATGTGATTGACCCCCCCTCCCTTTTCCTGTTCTCCCGAACAAAAGAAGATCAAATGAAAAGGAAAGATGGAAGTGAATACGTGAATGTTGGGTGTATATAGTTCTATCCTCCGTATGAAGGATAATGCATATTTGAGACAAACATCATTAGCCACTGCAGTTTGGGTTATGTTCTACTGCTACACTAAAAGAAAGCCTCTTGCTGTTTCATATAAGCTACATCTGATCTCAATTTCATCTCGCATGCTTTAAGATTTGAAGTGTAGGAAAAGTGGTCGCCTTATGTAGTTATGTTCATCCGAAGGTGACTTGAGTTATGGTGAGCATTTTAAAACTGGAGCTGTCCTGTAAGCATGGCAAATGTATGTGCTGTATTATTTAGAAAACCCCAAAATGCACCAGAGTTTCCACTGACTGAAATCCTTGGTGTGAGACCATATGATATGCTCCTGTCCTGATTTAGGTTAATTTAAGATTAAATTTCCTTTTAATTTATTTTCTTGCGAGGTTTTGGTTTATCTGTCTTGATTTAGAGAATTATTAGTTTTGCTGTAGATTCCCCCACTGGGCTTGACACTTGTCTTAATTGGATCCTAAGCTATGGGTGAGAGTGTCATTGGTAATAGTTTCATGTTTTCGTGGCGTCTCTTTGTCTTGTCCTTCGTAGGCTGAAAGCGATTCTAGTTATAATACTGTCATCCAGCTTGGATGGATTTGGTCGTTCGTTTTGGACACATGCTCATTTATCATCTTTACGGAACATAAAATTTGATGCTAGAGCATAGGAGAACATGGGTGTTTCCTCTGCCAAACCCAATCTATCACCGGGTTATGAATTTGTGATACTACGAAGTGGACAAGGTACAAATTACAGCCTGCCCGCACTTGTACGCTCACATGTCACAATCTAAGTATATAGGTCTTTAGTTGATGAGGGAAAGTATAAAAACACTAGGAGTTATGTTCCTCAAAAGATTACCCCAACCGGCTGTTACTATTGGTGATGTTGGAAGAATGACAACGGCCATTGAAGAGGGGGGTAGAGGCAGGTCTGCAGAAAGTAAAGGCGTTTGTCCGGCTAAGCCTCAATTTATGGGTCATCTACTCGTCTTTATCTCTACAACAATTGAGCTTCATGGGATTGAGCAGCACTGTTCACTTCATATCTTTTGACTTATGAAGAACTGACCATGATCAAGCTTGGAATAGCTAGCTTAGAGGTTCCTGTACTGCAATTTTTGCTTTGGCAAGAAAAGTGTGCAGAAAACATTAGATATAACAGTTTCGATGTCTCTGACTGTATAGTTTCTCCAGATTTCTTCAGTTTGTTTCTCAAATCTGTTCTGAATCTTCTGATAGAAAACCTCTGACCTCTTAAATAGGTACGCCGTGTCCAAGGCTATGTGGATCTACTTGATTCCCTCAAGACCAGAAACATCAATCCATTCGGTGATTGCAGCAATACTGTAGCAGTGACTACGAACTGGGAAACATTTGATTCTGGTGTCGGGAGCTTGACGCCGCCACCTTCAAGTTCAACATCCACAGAAATCACTAAAGATTGGGAACGGTTTGAGTAGGCTCATCTTATCAGTTTTAGTCTGTACAATCTATTCAGGGCACTTGATTATTTTTGTCGGAACCTCATATATACCGTGTCAGAAATGTATTCAGCTACAAAATTATGATAATACAACCATAAGAAATGTTTCAAGCAGTATCACTTTATCGAAGAAGCTGTTATAAATGTATTTATGACCCTTTGCATAGTATATTCCAGATCTCTGTTCGGTGAAAAAAAAAAATCAAAGACGAGTGTTTTTTTTCGCTTACAGAAACCCATTACCACTTGTGTGAAACAATGTGCAATTGTGTTTTATCGTAACTCACAAAGTGTAAAACGAGAAAGGGCGTACTGGTAACGAAGCGATAAATGCTCGTAGACCTCTAGCGAGGGCTTGGCCGCCTCTGCCTCTGCTTTAGCCGAAGATTGAGTTGATGAATCGTACGAACTAATCTTGTAAGAGTTGTAACCATCTCAAAAGTTTGCCCTTTTACACGACCCGATTTGTTGGCCATTTTTACATCAGTCTTTCTACCATAGCTTAGTTGTAACATAGCAAACGTATGCACCTCGGTGAGTGCGATAGCCCTTTTGGAACTTATTGTACCCATATATAAGGCCATAAAATGTGTGGATTAACGGTTAACCCATAGGCGAAATTTCAGTGACACGGCAACTAATAGGAAATACGGAAGGTAACGATATTACCGAGAGATATTATTGAGTAATATTGTCAGAAAATATTACCATACTAAGTTATATATTGTATATATCGTAAATATATGTTTCTTGTGAAGATGTACGAAGTACATTTATGCTAGATTGTATTTAGAAATGTTTTATTACATAGATGGTAAGATATCTACTTTGTACGTAGTATAAATAGGATGTAATATTGATGATATAACTGAGAAACACGAAACATGAATCGTGTCCGATAAATTCCGCTGCGTATGTTTCTCCCTATGAACTAATTTCATGGCGCCGACCGACCCGATTCCCTAACAGCAACTGGATGGGGACTATCAGAAGGCACATATGTCAGGCTGATTTTTGAGTGACAACTATTTGATTGCCAATGAGGTCCTACGTTTTGTGATTTTTGGAAAGTCGGTAAATGATATTATGGTGTTTTGAAGGTTCATAAGAACATAGCTTATGGTAAAATTATTTGAGATTTTGTGATGATTGGAGCGCTTTTGGTTTGCCCGCTTCTTGGGTTTGTTGGATACGTAGAGGATTGGAAGTAATGCGAGTCACATTGATCTTTTCCTAGATAGGAATACTTAGAGGAAGTGTTTCATAGATCCTGGGGAGACTACGACCATCCAACATAGATTTGTGGTACTTGATTTCAGGGCAAAGGGACGTAGATGAAAGAGAAGACCACAAGTATAGCTTAGGATCAAGTGGTGGAAACTTGATGGGGAGCACGAGGATAGCCGGAGTAGATGTGTGGGCAATTGATATGGAGAGGTATGTAGACTCGACATCGATTACTATGGAGCATAAGATCAAAGAGGCGCCAAAAAGGTTCTTGGAGAATCTAGGGTACCAAGTAAGGACCTTAGTGTTAGAAGATGTTCAACAAGCGTCAAAGAGAAAGTGGGAATGTTATAAGGTTTTGGGTAAAGATAGGTGTTAGGAGAACTACGAGAAGTACAAGGAGGTTGTGTCAAAGAAGTTGTGTGAGTTGTAAGAGAAAAGGTGAACCTAAAGTTTTATGCAAGATTGGACACGAGAGAAGGGGAGAAGGATATATGAGGGGCAAGAGGACTCGTGACATTGGAAAGGTCAAATATGTCAAAGAGGTTGTCCAGAGTGTCCTTCTTGGTGATAAGGAGATAACTCAGAGATGGAAGTCATACTTCGATACCTTTTTCGATGGTGACCGAGTAAATGATACTGGAAATGGGTAAACGACATACATCCGGGTATGGCTAATCAAGAGTCTTGCGGAGAATCTAGAAGGCACAGATGCAGGTGGGATGAAGTAAGTAGTGAGGCCGAATGTCATACCTATCTAGATTTGGAGGTGCCTAGCTAAGAAAGATGTGCAATGATTGACGGTACTTTTGAATAAAATTTTGAGAAAAAACAAGATGCGAATGGATTTGAGGAAAAACACTTGGTCCCTTTGTAAAAACAAAGATGATGTTCACGAATGTGCCGACTATCGTGGATCAACTTAATGAATTATCGAATGGAATTTTGGGAACGAATCATCGAATAGAATTTTGGGAACGAGCTTATTGAAATGATTAAGAGAGTGTTTGGAAACAAGGATTTGATTCTCAAATCCAAATTTGACTCAAATCCCATGTTTGGGAACTCAAGAATTTGAGATTTTGGATTTGTGTCAAAATATTTGGAATTTGTATCAAATACAATTAGGCCAAAAACGAATGACATCTCTAGAGGTGTCATTTGGAAATCCCACCCTCCCCAAACAATTGATTTATATTTGAATTTCACATTCTCAAATGATGGAATTAAAATGATTACAAATTTTCAAATTCTTGTTTCCAAACGCTATCTAAGCAGAATTGTGAAGATCTCAGGGAAAATTTCGATTCATGCCGAGAAGATCAACAATGGAGACAATTTATCTCATAAGACAGAGAATAGAGACGTACTGGGATAGGAAGAAGCAAAGCCTCTAAGCTGCGGCGCCGCCCACGACCCCGTGGCAACAAGGGCCTCGGCCTGGAAACCAAAATCAATATAAAGATTTTGTGTATTGTATATTTAGCAAGAAATCTGGCCTTAGCATAGCAGAAAAGGTTTTGTGCCAAGGATCGGGCTCGATCCATAAGTGTAGTGTTTTTTTATCTTTTGCTAATTACATAACACATAATTTTTTTTAGTTCAGACTATTAAAGGGGCCCCATTTTAGATTTTTGTCCAAGGCCCTGAAAATTTTCTAACCAGCCATAGGAAGAAAAAAAAATTATATATGGTTTTCATTGATTTGGAGAAGGGGAATGCCTAAGTAACAAGAGAAATGATTTTTTGGGTCCTAAACAAGAAAGGGGTTTTAAAAAATAAATTGGATACATTCAAGACAAGAATGAAGGATAGAGTACAAGTGTTTCGGAATGAAAGATGATCTTGAACAAATGTTGGAACTATGGAGGCATGACTTGAAGTCTCAAGCGTTTCGGATGAGTAGAAGTAAGACTGAGTATTTGGAGTGTAAGTTCAGTGGCGTTAGGCGCACTAAGACATCGACATGGGATAAAATCGTAACCTAAAACCTCGGTTCGCTTGTAAGCCCGGTCGGCTTCTGGGCAGAGCTTTGCTCGAGACATACTATTACAAACGTGGGACTCATTTCTGAGAGCAATCGCCGCCCCAAGGATATGTGAGTCGGTGACCAGGTCTAAAGGCAGCTACTGACTCGATAGCTCAAGTTGAGTCGACCGTGATTCTTCTTCTTGCGGGCTGGCTTGTAAACAGGTCCTGCAGGTTTGTTGAGCTTGTTGTTGAGTGATCGACTTTCTTTCGATATATAAGATCGATACTTGAAAACTGGATGAATATGTCGACATTATGATCAAATCAAGTTGGTGAATCATAAGAACGCACATGGTTTCTATGTGATTTGTGGTGCTAAATGTTAGGCCGTCAACAATATCACGCTGATATAAGATGGGTAGAGATGGGTGTGGCAGAAATGCTATGCGACGATGGATGTGTGTCCATACAAGAACAAATGGGTTAATTGATCAAGTGATTAAAGAAAAGGTAAGGGTTGCATCCATTGGAAACAAGATGATGGAGAACTAACCGGGATGCTATGTCCATGTGAGACGGAGGCCAATAGAGCAGAAGTTGAGGAAGACTCAAAATGACTCCAGCTTAACCATTTGAGCTGGAATGCTGGAGCAGTCCTAATTTTTCATCATCGAACTGCAAGTTATTTGAAAAAAAACTCTCTCCCGAAATCATTAAGTGAAGTTAGGTTATGCTTCCTTGTGCTCCTTATGTATAGATTCCTGACAGTTTATTTGTTGCCTAAGTAAACCATGTGCTTGTTGTCACTTGTCACCCACAATTTCCACGGGTTTGAACTGAATTTGGTCAAGAAGTGTGTATTTAGTGATATTGTACACGAACATTGGATTATTTGTTCCGCTCTTGCATGATGGTTCAACTTATATGGCGAGCTTGTCCATTAGGTCTTAATGTGACGATAATTTCTGACAACATTGGAGATATGGACACGATCACCTTTTTGGGTAAGTTTGATCCGGGTCATCATATGATTGATTTATTTGGTCGGTTCTTTGGGCCATCTGAGTTGATTACAATGAAGTCATTCTCAGAATCTCAGGGGTAGTGATTTTAATCTTGTACTGTTTTTGCGCTTAGTGAGAAATTTCCCGTGGGTTCAACAATCTCGATCGCTTTACACCAACTTACGGTTGTTTCCTTGATGGAAGATTGACTCCTATTTAGGGAAACAATGATGCCCCTCCAGCTTTCTTGTGGGCTCACATAGGGCATGAGTATGTAGATTTTCACAATGTAATGTTCATGTTATATGACTTAATATCTCATTATTCTAATGTGTTTAAGATCATTCTGATTTTGGGATGTCATGTTGCCATAAAATTTAAACATGTAAATTAATTTATCGTGGCTATGGAGTTTTTTTTTTTTTTTTTTCTAATTTTCTATCGTTCATGTATGACATTTTTTTTTAATCATTTTTATACCTTGGGGCTTGATTGGTTTGAAGATTCCACGGATGGTTTCTATCACGATGACGCGTGAGCCGTGTGATGATTACAGTAGGTTAGAAGTCGCCGTTAAAAAAATATGGTGTGTTTGGAAATCATGCAATGTAGGTCTGTTCATTTGTTGTCGAGGGATTACCTAAACACTATGTGATTCATTAAGCATAAACGCTTGGGTGGCGAGTCATGCCGAGCACAAAACACGTTCGAGAGTCGTTTATCAAAAAAGGACAAAACCGAAGAGATCAGACGTGAAGGAACAAAAACTGCATTGTATTGTCACGCCAATATGCAGTCCAAGGACCGCAAGAATGGGTTCAGTCATTGAAGGAACGAAAACTGCATTGTACCCAACCCCGCCTGGGTATAGCGGCCTCTACTAGTTAAATTATCACATACAAGTCATTGAAAAGTCATAGTCATGCAAGTTTAACAATCATACACATATTATACAACCTAGTAAATTAGCTAAGTTGGTTATTTAGCACATAAACTAGATCTTAAGTTGCAACATCGTTAAGATTGATTAACGGTCTTTAGCTACCGATTTGTCAACGCGCTTTGTGATATGTGTGTTAGGCGCGGTTCATGTAATTCGTTTTACATTTAAATCTTGATTAAGACAAACTATAAATCTAGGTCAAAATTGATACATTGCACGGGGTAGAATATTAGAGAAAAGTAAAAAGATGAGTTTAAAAAAGAGTGGATGCCCTCAGAACTTACGTGTGCCCGTGATGTCAGTACTTTCTTTACTATGCTTCGAAATCGTTGCGTTGATCCTTAGATTCTTAGTATGCGTCGTAGGGGATAGATTTGTTTTTTTAGCGATGTGTTGCTCTTTGACGGAAGTATTTTGAGAGGGGATTTGTTTGAGTTGTGTTTGTAGAGATTTTGTGTTGTGAGGGTGACTTACAACGTAGGGCTGGCCTAGGATTTTTGGTGTTGTGTTGCTAGAGTTTTTGTGTTATGGTTAGGGGTTTTTTGAGAGAATTATGGTGAGAGAAGAGCACAGTTTCGGGGTGGAAATGATGTGTGTAAACTGTCATGGAAAGGCTTTGTATTTATAAGTGTTTATAGGCTAGGGTTGGCCGACAATTAGGGCAGTGTGCGCATGGACGCACGTACCATGCGCATTGGCGAGTCTTCGATGTGGTACGCATGCTTGGTGCGCACAGACGCACGCTTGATCTACTCAGACGCGTCAATGGTGCGCATTGACGCATCAGTTGTTCGTGTAGCCTTTTGTGTGGCGCATAGTTGCATGGCCGTGGGCATGGACTGGTTGTTGGACATGTTTTGAAACGGTCATATCTCAGTCGTTTTTGGCTCAAGGTGTATGATATGTTGTTGGCAAGATAAAACAATATAATCTCTCAAGAGAGTTTAATTACACGCAGACTCCATGTGGTTTAGTAGTTAGTCCCGTTTGAAGTTGATGTTGTGTTTTTGAGGATTTGAAATGGGTTAAATTTTTGTTTTTTGGAGGGGTAAGGATAATGTGCTATTAATGGCACGGTTTGGGGTAGGACGCATTTGCTAACGAAATCACGATAATGGTAGTTCACATAGTAGAGCAAGTAAACGCAATTAACAGCATAGTGTTCTTTCAGAATCGGCCATTTGGGGAGAACAAATGCAGGTGTCTAGCGTCTACGTGTATCACTTTTTGTTTTCAGTTTAATTTGAAAACTAAAGTATTTTGTTATATAACAAAAAAAAAAGTGATTTTATGCTTTCAATTGTGAGTTTTCATTTATATTGACTTTTATAAGAACAATCAATCTAAAGTTAATTTTGTAGTTTATGTAACCAAATTTTATGATGCAGAAAACCAAACCAAGAAAAAGATAGTGATACCGAACAAGACCCCGTACGCGCTGCTACATATGACAAGATTAATTTTTCTCTCGTTACATGACTTTGAATTTAAACAAATTTGTGCATTATTTAATACTGTCAATAAGAAAATTTCTATATTCGGTAAGTTCAATGAATTGTGAAATACAAAATGTTAGTAACTAAGTAGCATGCCACTTATAATGAATACTAAACAATAATTGAACTTATGTTGTAATGAACTCCATTGTATATATGGGATGCCATTAAATTCCTGGGGTACAAATATCGAAACCTTATTCAATAAGGTCTAAGATATTAATATTTGCAATTAACTTAAAATGGTAAGCAATATTTTCAAAGCTATTTATATAATGCTAACAATAATTTTCAATTATAAAACACATGTCCTTTTATTAAAGAAGGGGGAAAAACACATATTTCAGAATCAGCATTATCTACTGCGGCTGAGTTAAGCATTCTCGCCATTGGGGAAGAGGGAGAAAAGCTCCACTATAGTAAGTTGTCTTTAAACCTTTAATTTTCAAAGTAATCCTTTTGAGAACATGTTTTCGATGTAAAAAGCTTGTCCATTGAAATTGGTAAATAAGTTTTGTTTAGATATTCAACTTTAAATTGAACATATTGTAAAAACTTCTTTTAATACGTACAATTTATTATCCTAATTGTACAACGTGTTATAAATATAAAATTGTCGTCGCATAAAATCAATAAGTTTACTAGGTCTATAAGAATTTGTGTGTCTTTCTTGCCCATAACTTCAAGTGTTATCTGAAATTGAATCTTAATCATATTCTTTCTTGACAAAGTTATTTCCCTAGAAAAATATATTCTTGTGAAAATTCAATTGTGTTACTTAAAAGAATATTAAAAACATAACTCAAAAAAATGTAACACAAAAAAAAAATGAAAAATGAAGTGGCTTTGTGTGCCATTTAGCAAATACCTAAATAAACAATAACCGATAACTACATCATTATTATCGAGTGCTATCTTTGTTATCTGGATTCTGGATAAATTACTTTCATGATTCAAGACTCAATTAAGAAACCTTTTAAGGTTTACCTCAATAATCTATTTACAATATTTGTCAGTAAAAAAATAATCTATTTACAATAGCCTGTTTATTTAATTCCATTATTAAATTCTATTTGTTTCTAGAATGACGTAATTAATTTTCTCTACTAGGGTGGTAGTATTTGAAATAAAGTATCTACAAATTAGTTTATTCTGTTTGACGGTTTCAAGAATACGCCATTTATTTATGCAAGAGTGTCACATAAAACTTCATATGGTTTTTTGATTTTTTTGTAAAAATGGTAGTCTTTCGTCATCCTTTGACGAAAAAAAAAAGAAGACAATTTTACAAATAAACTATATAACCACTACTACATTAAACACCACCTAAATGACATTTAGACATTCCACTCACTGTGAAAGCATTTTTCGACAATGCTAGCAACGTTATACTAACTACGATCTCTTAGCTTGCTCCACCATCCATGATTCCAATCTCTCAGCATTTCCGGAAATTCTTGGGTTCATCTCGCTCCAAATTATGTAAACCATTGTTGTCAAACTTGCGCAATACCAATTTTAATGCCAGTGCTTTTTCCTTTTTTTGCTAGCACTCCATCTGAGCTCTTGACTTAAGCCTCATCCTCTGCTGTTTATGTCAATCCAATCATGTGTATCTTGCCGGACCGTCCTCGAGAAATTGCAACTAAGGAACAGGTGCTCTCCATTTTCCATCTCTCTCTCATACACAAGCAGTATGTTTTCATAATTATCAGACCCCTTTTGCAGAGATTATCAATTGTAGGCAAGCATAGTGAATCTACGCCGAGGAAGATTTACATTGTTCTAAATAACTCTGCTCCATCTGCATTTTTTGTGATGTGTCCTAAAAAACTCATAAGCTTCGCTTTAAATTTACCTCCCTTTTCACAAGGACTTGAGCTCTGCTACAACATTCTCCATGCTTCTTTTCTGTGCCACAATTTCATCTCTTGTTTTCAATATTCCTTTCCAACTCTCTGAGCCACTTTCCTTGATTTTTGCCATCCAAATTAATACTGGTGTTGTGCAAGAATATGGTGTACTCCCTCCGTCCCAATTCAAACGCCCCATATTCCTTTTTAAAAAGTCCCAACTCCAACGCCCCATCTATTGTGGGACATCATTATCTCTCCTACTTTTTTCTAATATTCTCACCCACTCTCACACTCTCTCTCCTACTTTTTGTTAATCCCCACATTCTCACTCCTATTTTCTCCTAATTTTCTTCCACTACCACTACTTTACTTACTTTACTAATTTTCCTTATTCCACTACAAAGGGCCCACGAGACGTTTGAAATGGGACGGAGGGAGTAGTCCATTCTAACCACAACCCCTTCTGATTTAGTACTAGCTATTTTCCACAATCATTTAGTTATCAAAGCTTTAGGTGTCGTTTGGATACTCTCAAAATCTATGGGAATTTTATTTTCCTAGGAATTGAATTATCATGAGTTGTTTGGTTACCCTAAAGTGTAGTAATTGGAAATTCCTAGGCATTTCCAATTCCTCCAAAGTGTAGGAATTTAATCACCTAGGGTGGGCTAGGTAAGTAGAAATTCCCATGGAAAAAGAATTCCCTTGTTCATCCAAACAATTTTCCCCAATTCCCATGCTTTCTAAATTACTAGGATTTGCAAGTTCATGGGAATTCCGACTTCCCGATTATATCCAAACGACACCTTATTCTAGGCTAGGACTTCTTTTATTCCCTATCCTCCCTAAGATTTTGGAGAACTCAATCCTTTCTAGTTTTTGAAAGTGAGTTTTCTGCTTCCTTCAAAAACTTCATATTAATAGAGACAGATTCGAAGTCTTGGCAATGGAAATTATTTATTCTCAATTCGTAATAATTGTTGGTTATTCAGTTTTGTTAAGGGGGTATGAAATGCCAGAATACACAAAACCAAATTTTTTGGAATATGCACAAGAAAACTACAGATTGATATATATATAGCCTCTTGAACTTTAAGTTAAACATTGTTAGACTATTTTAGCTTCTTCCTCAAGTAGATTTAAATAATTTATTCTAATAACCATTGAAAAAAATAAATTATTCAAGTGTTGAATTGTGGTAATTTCTATTATAAATAAAAGAAATAAAACTAATTAACAAAAGTGAAAAGATTAATTAAGATCGAGACATTAACCATAAAAATAAAAATGATATATATAATATGTAGTTGACACTATTTTATGAAATTCTTTATGCTACTTTTATATTCCTGTAGACAGCAACATATATATATTCATTGAAATACTCAAATAATAAAAAGGTAAAGAATAGATAATATCATGTACTTTAATGAAATTGTTGCAAGCAAGCAATTATTTGTTAATTTGCTATCTTAAATTGTTGAATCATAAAGTGTCAGTTATTTTACCTGATCTAATGGATCCTATATGTTTGGATAATATATATATTAAAAGAATATCGAGGTTCGACATTTAATCAAATTTTGCTGGTATATAATGAAAGGAGTAGATTGTTTGATTATTGACAACTTATGACTTGGCATAGTTGTCACAAGTCCAATAACTAGTTTAAATTCGTGATGCATAGATGGATAATGCACGCCGCTACAACTCCAATGGTGATCGTAATGGTTGCGAGCTCCCTAGATCACCAAATGTTGCCGATGGGAATCCTCAGAAGATAAGGCGGTCCGTTCCCACTTTCAGTACTTATATTTTTTATCATACACCTATAAAAAAATTTGAATCGGTAACATTTTATCTAAATGTATACAATTAAATGCACTTTAATTCAAAGTTTAACAATCCAAGGAATTAAACGAAGAAAGTAAAATTTACTCCCGAGAGTCCTAGACTCCTAACAACTTCCATTAAAAAAAAATACGTGTTCATTAAAATTCACGAATATGTACTAAATCGTGTTTAGTTCTCAGTTGGCAATTGTTTTAGAATTTAAAGAGTTTGAATAGGGTAGACAAAAATATTACGGACACTAATAAAAAAGGACAATGCTAGAGGTCTACAATGTAGACACTTGAAAGTGTCTACTATTAGGATTAATTTTACTGCACTAGCAAAACTTTACTACTCACACAAATAATTTTACTGCATGATTTTTTCATCACAAATTAATTTTACACCTCCAATCTCAATTTTACTACTATTGACTTAATTTTACATTGTAGACAAATTAATTGTGTCTACACTGTAGACCTTTAGCAATATGCAATAAAAATTGCGGTTACAACACCTTGCAACTAAATTCTAAGCTTCATCATTAATATGCATGGTTTCAGATTGATGCTGAACAGAGAATACTCTCAAAGATTCCGTCAAAAGAAACAGCAACAACTTCTTGAACTAGTTAGGAGAAAAGCGGATGAAGAGGTTTTCATTTTTTCCTATTTTTTTGGCTTACATATTCGGAGTTGCATTTTCACATTGTTACATGTTAATCTCTACTTTTTACTTTGATAATAATTCATGCAGGCCAAGGTGGCATTACTGGTACCTCAAGTCAATTTTCTCAAGGCACAAATTAAAGGGCTACAAAATGAGAATGATGGATTAAGGCAGAGAATCAAAATGTTTGAGATTCAAGCCACTCTTGAATCTGGTAACTAACTAATTACGGCCCTTTTCCTTTTCGATGAAATCGTTGCATATAAAATTACTGCGTAAAATTACCACAATATCAAAATGATGCACCTATACGTAAAAGAACCGTCATTGATCTATAACCGCTAGATTTTATTGGTGGGCAACTATTTTACCAAAAACTACAAAATTACGATAACTCATATATTTGGAACTTGGATGGGAAGTTTTTTTAAACTAAACTGATCGAATTTTCTTTAATTTAATTTGCAGCTAAAACTGAAAGCCTGAAAATGGAGAAAGAGATGCTTACATGGTTAGAGCTTATCCAGCAGCCATAGAATAACAAGTGAAAGGCCATGCATTAGCATGCTCTTATAGTCACTTTGATCGAACCAGTTTAATTTTAACCATGTCGTATGAACTTTTAAAATAAGACTCTACTGTCATTGTTGTACCGTAATATTCCATTTTCAGAATATCCACAACTACATTGCTAGTGCCTACTAGTATCGTTGCTTATTGATTCTCTATAGATATTGTATTTACAAAAACATGCATGTGAGGAAGGGACTCATATGTAGAGTGTAGACAATATAGAGGATATATATATAGAATTGAGACCATGCATTCAAATCCCTAAGTCTATTCTAAATCACATGCCAATGTCTACTATTATGATTTTCATATACTATAGGATCTGCTTGTTTGTATATTCTTAGGGTTGGCAAGCCTATTCAAGTGGTACTTCCGAAGTTCCGAGTACTACAAAAAACGATACCTTCTCATAAGTCATATCTAAGTGTATCATCCCATTTGTCTTGCAATAATTCATGTGATACACTATTTTTCTCGTCACTTGATCATCCTACTCAACCCGTATCTGAATTAAAATTACTGACAAACTGTTAAGTGAAAAAAATTTGCCACCTGATCATCGATCTTACTTAACCCGTATCCGAATTACAACCAAATGGTAAGCTAAGGTAAGCAAATAGACAAAGGAAAGGACAAGAGAGAAGCTCCAAACTAGTGTTTTTGTTATATGATGCTGCCTAACTTTGGGAGTACAGAACCTGAAAGTACTAAAATCTGACCAAAGTTTATAGTATGAAAATTAAGGATTACATCTGCGTCTGACAAATGAAGAAGACAAAGAAAAGCCTTCTAGTTTTAACCCCTTTCTCAGATGCAAAAGTCTCCCATGTTATTTAGCGGGGCTCAACCTTTTTTTGGATTTTTTTTATTTGTCTCTTCTCAATCTGTTCATATTGCAACTTCCAAAGATTGCTTTGTAATTATACATAATTACTTAAGATAATGTTGATTAATTTCCTTCTACATTTTCATGTACCCCTCAATGTATGCTACTGAAATTTGGTACTATTACCGCTTATGTATACGACTTAATAAAAAGCAGCATACTATCGGATGACGGCATATCATTTTATTTGCGTGTTATATATGCATGAAAATATGAAATTGACCAGAATGAAATGCAATAATAGTCATTTGTCACATATGAAAGAGGCCAATGCAATCGAACATGGTTGCTAGGCATAGTCCAAATAAAGAGTCCATCTTAAATTATTGAAGATACTTCATACTTGTTTATTTTCTAAAGTAGTTCATTAGAATCGATCATATTATAGAACTTTTAATTTAGCTATACGGAATAATATTGACACTTGCATGCATGTATATTGATGTATACCTAACACATTACATACATTAGCAAAAACTCTTCCTCATTTCCACGCTAACTATCGACGCAATGACTAGTGTGACTAGTTAGACCTTTGAAACACTCTTGACAAAATCCAAACACTCTAGTCTAATTCTTTATCCTTGCTCCTTTTATTTAATAAGAGGTCTATATATCCATACGTATGTAAGACTTGTATCGTTATTACTTATTAGAGACTTGTAGAATAATTAAATGCGTAATATAATATAAAACTAATTAATCGACCGACGAATTAGTGTGTTTTAGTCATCTATATGTGCAATCTAAATGACTTATACCAACTTATATAAAGTATCAAAGTACAATAATAAATAAAAAGTTGTGCTACTACCTCTTTGAAGATGGTTACACACTGAAGCTAAGGAAAATTGATGCAATCCCATAAAAACAAGTACCTAATCAGGATCTCACTTAGAATGTCATTTGATATATATGCATTCACAAAGTCAGATCCAGGGTACTTGTCTGCCTTGCATAATATTCCTGGTCATTATTATTATTACTACTACTTGCATTATCAACTCCTTCCTTCACTTTGAAGCTGAGCTTAGATGAGGATGATGATGGTGAATGATGAATGCTCAATGATAAGCTACTCTTTTCGATTTCGTCGTCGAAAAGTCTCAACACTTTGCCATAACCATTGCCACTTTGATGCTGATCCGTTTCCCTTCTTGGTAGTTTAAGTGACAAATCCAAATCGACAATATTGGACTCCATTGCTGGCCTCTTTCTCTTACGCAAAGTATTATGATCTTGGAGAACAACATTACTACTATCACTAATTATGGGACTAATCTGCTCCTTTGTCATTGGTCTCATTACACCATGGTTTTTCATTGCATCATTACCATAATGAATTAGACCTAGCACTTGATTATGATCAACCTTGTGTTCATCGAAAACAACACGTCGAGGATATTGGTCATGCCGAAATCTAGGCCATCCTTTGCCATTCATAGCCATACTGAAGGGGTTGTGCATACCATTGTGATGGCTACTCCATGTGTTGGCTTTGAAGCTTCAATTTATATAATCGAAAATCGAAAAACAGATTAGTAGGTGATCATTCTATGATAAACACTCAAAGTAGACATTGAAGAATATAATTGGAGTGGCCTGGTATCAAAGTCAGTAGTGTATGGTAGCGTACTAACAAAATAGAGAATGCATAACAGCATAAGGACTTTGTTTACCTAAAATTAGAACGTGGTCTTTGAGTATATCCTTGTAGCACTGGAAGCTGGCTGAGGTTGAAGACATTACAATCTCCAAATTCAAATATATGTCTTTGGTCACATGTTCCTGAAAAGTTAAATGTCACCATGATGATCAACCATGCCAACCCTGAATCAAAAGGAATATGATCATAATATATGCATGTGATCATGTATGTACCTTGACCTTGATCGTCTTCAGTCTTCTTACTTCTGTACATCTGATAGAACAAGACATACACATCATCAACATGTCATAAGACCAATCAATAAGAACAAAATCAAACATATATAAGACATACACATATATACTAAAACCGACAATATTTAGATAATAAACTTTACTATTGATTGCTCCCTCCATTCTTTTCGACCTTTTATGTGTTTGGTTTGATCATGTATGTGAAAAGAAATGTCAAACAGACGCTAACAATCCAAAAGAACGGAAATATATATTTACCTGTAGATGGCTTTTGACATGAGCTATGCTTAATCCCTTTATGTTCATAAGCTGAAGAACTAGCTTAGGAGTTGCTTCTGCACCCCATTAAAACATATATGTCATCACTAATTACTTCTTCAAAACAAAATTAAGCTTATAATAATAACAAACTTTAGGTTGCTAGAGCAGGCATAGATATGAATAAGCTAGTTTGAGAACTCACTTTCTTGACCACCAAGCCTTTCAACTGCATGAATAAATCTAAGATGAAGATCAGGAGTCCATCTAAGCCTTGGTGTCTTGGATCGCACATAAGGCCTAACAGATGAACTCGGTTTCTCGTCGCTCTCTTCTTCAACTGTACTGGTATTGCTTGAGCTCCCTCCATTTTTGCTACTTTCAATGTTGTTGTAGGTAATCCCATCGTCGTTGTCGTCGCTCTCATCATCATCTTGATCTACACCTCCTTGGTCATTAGGATTTGTTTTGGAGCACTCATCACTTTGATTACTTCCTTGCATACTTCCTTGTTTCCCCTTAATTAGCTAGTAACCTTCCAATTTACATCTAATACTATATATTAAGTTAATCTAGCTCTAAGCAAAGTTTGGTGATAGAGGTGATGAGTAAATATTTTCTAAGAAAGTCATACAGAATTTTACGATAATGATTTAAATTGCTACTCACCTGTTGTAGATGGTGAGAAATATTCGATCCTGGACCAACGGAAATGAGAAAACAAATGGGGGAAAGAATATGAATAGATCAAGAAGGCCAAGTTGAGAAGAAAGGCTTGTAAGAGTAGCTAAGAGACGACATTTCTTAAGACTTTCTCTCTTTCTCCCCCCATTCTTCTTCCCACTCCAAGACAACAAAGGATAATATTAGTTTAAAGAGAGACAAAAATGATGTTTTTGATCGTATAACTATTATTATTATAATTATTGTTATTAGTATTATCAAAATTCTATGAGCTCAACTTGCTAAGTTACATAGATGTCTTTTTAACAGTTTATGAGAGCAAAACAAAAGTGGAACGGAAACCCTAGGCATATAGGATCGCTCTGTCTGTGATGAGACTGTCTCCTTGGTTTACGTTGTATAAAATACTTCATTAATAATGTTGAGACATATATTCTATAGAATAATGTGTCCGGGATATACTGTTCGATCTATGTAACAATGCAATTATCATGCATTGCATAATTTGCATGGATGATTATGCATGGCCTTAGCCACTTAGGACTATATGCATGTGACATGGATGTACATGATCAACCATTCTTGTTAACGTTAGATTTAAAATATGAGAGGAATTCAAATCAAATATTAGAAATAAAGAAATCGGAAATAGTTTACGGCTTTCGGTTAAATATTTTACCATCATCCCATCTATATAACTTGTTTAACTACCTAATAAAGAGAGTGGTCTATAATAATGAAGAAGCTAAGGCATCTATATTTTTGAAAACAAAAGTACCGATTGCCGAAAGACATTGTTAAATTATACATGCCATCGATTTTTAGATTAGAGTTTCCTAGTAGCGTAGTAGTTTTGTAAGAATTCCAAAAAGTTAAAATGCATTTTGAGATGATAAATTGATAATATATAGTAGATTTTGTGCATCTTCCCTAACAGGCTAACACACAGTATAAAAAATGCCTACTCAAAATATTGTAGAAGTATCATTTCAACAAAAAGATTAAACTAGTGACTTAAACTCGAGATCTCACTCAATACAAGTATCCCGGCCCTTAGGGAAATGAAATCAGTTGGAGTAGTACGTAGAAGGCAAAATGGAGAACTAATTGGGTCATATTTGGTACGGTGGTTGTAATTTCCGTTTGAGTTTTGCGTAATCTGACCTGAAATCATTGTTAGGAGAACCAAGGAGGAAGTGCATGTAGAGTTTAAGGTAAAATAGGGAAAAGGCTGAACGGAATTGATCAAGTCCGAATTAACCAGATGTAGGCTGATCCCATCTTTTGATGTCTTTCTATGCGTGTGATTCTAGTTTATTTGTAAAAATTTTTTTTTGAGGGCTAGTTTATTTGTAATTGGGGTCATGGACTCATGGATCATGAGTTTCTCAGAGCTTAGCTTGCACTTCTTTTTTCTCATCAATATACTTACGTTAAAAAAAGAAATAGAATACCAAGATTTCAATGACTGAATAATTATCTCAAAAAAATGTTTAAACTAACGCTTAAGTGTCGAACAGCAGTAGAATACCTTATACACTTCTATTCAAACACCACTAATTAGATGAAATCGATTAACTACTCTACGTCTCTACTCATACAATCGACCAATCGTACTCCTATACATTCCCTCCCAAAGCATGCAGTGAGTAGAAATATATATCTAATTTTATTCCCAACATTTAGTTCAAAGTAGCAAATTAAATTGCGACACTAAAAAATCGAATGTTATCAGGTGACTAATTAATCAAAATATTCACATATAATCTAAGGATAGGGACACAAAGACCTTTTAAATTAATGCATCAACCACCGTTTTCCCATCTGCAACATCAAAACAATATTGAAGTATACAAGTTTAATTAGAACTATAATACAAAAATGGTAGATAGTTGAAGTTGCAAGTTACAACTAACCGGTGAAATTGCTGAAGTATATATCTCTTGTACAATGACGAAGTCAGAAATTGGGTCGTATTATTGGGGCTAATTGTGATTTTTTATTAAATTAGAGAGGGGTCAAGTATATTACTATGATTTATATCGTTTTTTTCCGAAGACTCGCAACAGTAATTTATGAATTGAGTCTGCGCTTTAGCCTCTAAAATTACCGCCACTACGTCATTCCAAACCCCAAACCGCCACTGCGCGACCAAGTTTAAATGGGTCTTTGTCAGCTCACCCATTATCGGCTTTTATGGCACTTGTCACTTGAAAACATATGTCAAAGGGATTGCAAGAAGTCTACGTAGAGACTGTTCCAGCCTACGGAAAGAGTCACGAATTGATGTGCAAATTGGACCATACAAGAAGACTTGGACTATACTGTACGTTTTTGTGTATAATATGCGCAACAAGATTCCCCATCCGGAGATCAATATTCCATTAGCTAGTTAGTAGTCATCATCATCACTGATCATCATATTCTTAGGTTATGTTCACACAAATATTAACTACTCAACCGTCTTCATTCAAGTACTCAATATTAAACTTTATAAGGCAGATCGTTGCAACTCTCTGTACATAATCGGTTTAAGTCATTACTATTCCAATTTGAGGGTTAAAAGAAGAAAAATATTACGGACTCGTGTCTTTAGCTTTGTTTTGGTAGAGATTTTGGGTCTCGAATTACAAATTGAAACAATTGAGAAAAGATTCACCCCGATCCCATAATCCAAGCTGGAAAGTCAACTCACAGCAGGACCTTTGTCTCTTGAAATTTCCAAGCTAGTATTTCATTATTTATATTGGAATTAGTATGGTGTGATAATAGGGTTGTATAGGGCATTGTGCATGGCCTAATAATGCGGATCTAAGCATTATTTGAGAATGAGTATGTCTGTCCTTCACACCCACGTTTGCGTTTTGCTAATCTCTAGTCTGTCTCATGACTCTCGTTTCATTACCGATGTACTTTGAACAAAAACAAAACGGGGTGGGCGAAGATAGAGGAGGCTGGACTTTCATGTGTTACATAACACAAGCAAAAAAACGCACCATCCGTCACTCTGAATTGTTTACCTTTTCCAAAATATGCGAGAAATTTGTGTGACGACAAGGACTACGCAGTGATATATACATGCAAATGACGGTATCTTAATGTTAGATAATTGATTGCACGTAGAACTTATGATTGTTGATAGTAGAAACGCGAAAAATGATAAATAGCACGATTTTTGTGTAGGCAATTATTTTTAAGTTTTAATCATACTCCCTCCATTTTATTAGGTTCTTTGCATTTGGTTTGAATCTGTGAGAGAAATTCAAACACAATGCAAAGAACCAAATGAAATGGAGGGAGTATATGGTACAAATAAAAGTATCACTTTTACCTAACACTAGCTAATGAGAGTGACCTTAGAAAAACTTTTAAAGGGGTTGCTAATATAATAGTATTCACTTCAAAACACCCCAAATGTTTTTATTTGATTTTGAACCAATAACTCTTTAGGTAATGACATTACAAGTGTTCGAGGGAAGATGAAGTAGGGTACCATTTTATGGACACTCTCGTCTGACCTAACGAGAGAACAATCGAATCAAATTGAAATAATTGGATGGATTTGATGGAGTAATTCACAGGATCATAAAAGAGAAACCAATTTGGTGTTTATATTACAGACTTGTAGAGTTGTGGCTCACACAAACACGCAGAAAGATGAGAAATCGAAAAAATGAAGGAAAAAAGGCCTAAATTCTGGTATCACAGCGAGGAAGGGCCTGTTCCAGTAATGGGCCGTCGGCCTTTTAACTCGAGGCTGACTGGATAGTTATCTTATAGCTAATTATTGGGCCGCACTTGGGCCGCTGTATCTGTTTGGATTCCGGACTCCAGTCCTCAAAACTCACAAAGTCTAACAATAGAATTTCAAGAACCTGTTTGTTATTGTTTCTGTTTTCAGTTTTCAATTTCTTTTTTTAAGACCAAAGTTTCGTTTTTAAAAACTAGGGGTCTGTTTGTTATCGTTTCTGTTTTCTGTTTTCTGTTTTTATTTTAAACCAAAGTCTCGTTTTTAAAAACCACAAAAAGTGGTTTTCAGTTTTCAGTTGTCAGTTTTCATTTTCAGTATGTCTATTATAGAAACATACAATTAAAATTTATTTTTGCAACTTATTCAACCAAATATTTTACACAAAAAAACCGAAAACTGAAAACGGCAGTGATACCGAACGGGCCCTTGAAAAGTCGTTTTCAGTTGTCAGTTTTCATTTTCAACATGTCTATTATAACAACATACGATTAAAATTTATCTTTGCAACTTATTTAACTACATTTTCTACACAAAAAAAAAAAATCAAAAACTGAAAACGGCAGTGATACCGAACGGGCCCCAAGCTTTTTGTTTTTTTTTTTTTAGGGAAAAAAGATAGAATTTCAAGCTTAATGTCTGATCTCTTCTCTCGTACACTGTACGGAGTAATAAGCAAGGTTGTGTTTGGTTGGAACTTGCAAGTATAGGAAAAGAGAGGGCTCAATAAAAGGGGAATGTAGTTGATTTTATCTGATGACGTAATAACGATTACATTCAGTGACTATTACCCTAGTTTAAAGGAGATTTCATTGGACCCCCTCTCTTTGGGATAAATGGTTATCAATGGTGATTACATTTTGAGGGGTAGAGTTAGAGGGATTCGAACCTAGGACGGCCATAGCCAAGTTTGATAGACCATATCGGCCATTGAGAAATACTTAGGCTTAGAGAGTGGTCCCCTTTCTCGCATAAAAGTGATCAGAATTCGAGCATGTCGCGTTATGCTGGGAAGGATTGAACCATGGCAACGATTCTACATTTCCTAAGCGAAGATTTTGTTGTTACATGGCATAAGTGCATAAAATAAGAAATTTAAGGGTATCGCTAATTCATTGTTCTCTGGTATAATTTGACAGACTAGATAAAACTCATTCTACTCAAACTCGCGAGAGAATAACATACTCCTTCAACGAATATACTAGCAACATATCGACAACGACCATATCAGTTACAAATGATTACTATCCACTTTGCATGTGAGGTTGAGTTCCGTCGGATCATGTATTCATGTTAGAGTTTTTTTTTTTTTGAAATAACATGTTAGAGTTATATAGTACAGAGTAGTAGTTTTGTAAAAAAAAAAAAAAAAAAAACCATTTAAACTAAGAGTACATCCGGATCATGTATTCATTCATGGGCGAATCTAGGGGTAGCTCGGGGTGCACCGGCTACCCCAAATTTCCCGAAAACGTCAAAATACTGCCTAAAAAATTACACAAAAATAGGAAATTGAAAAAATTAATTTATACTAGAAGGGCTACCCCAAGTTTCTGGGGCTAGATTCGCCACTGTATTCATGTTAGAATTATATAGTAGTAGTTTTGTAAAAAAAAAAAAAACCATTTAAACTAAGAGTACATCCTTTGTTGAAATGTACAAACGATGAGATTTGGCAAATCTACAAACGAAGTATGTTGAAATGTTAAAATTATAATTGGTCATGACTCCAACCTAGTCTTCTGACAATCTTAAGACTCATTTTAATTTGTAGTGCTAATAGACATACATAATCTTAATTATAATTTCCTCTGCGGATTATATAAAGGGCCCTTATCCTCTTATTTTCTTGCTTGATTTAAGATCTAGCTCGAATACATCTTCTTCTATTCTCGATAGATGTCTTATTGTACTCCCTCCGTTTTTTTGTTTCTTTACGTTTCGTTTGAATATGTGAGAGGAATTCAAACGAAACGTAAAAAAACAAAAAAACGAAGGGAGTATCTAAATTTATCTTCATATCTTAGATGAAGATAAGCAGTTCATTAAAGTTAAATAAAATATCAAATATAATGCTGTAATATGAGAATACAAGGAGAGTGTCCGGTACAAGAGACTAATCCCACGGCGACGGTCTATGCTAGGCAATTAGGCATTTGCAATTTTGTACGAGTAGCAGTATTTGAATAATTCTTAACATGATCAACATTCACACTATATAAACCTTATCTATACGTGCAATATTTATGTAAGGGCAGGCTGAATGCATGTGAACACAAAACAGTGTCAGAAGGTATTCAGATTCAGATCAACATAATAAAATCCAATGTCACAGTTCTATACTCTGATCCAGTCCTAAAAAGGACAGTATTTTACTTTTTTTTTTTTTTGTTTTTTTTTTTGTTTTTAGGACAGTATTTTACTTTGAGCTGAGAGTTCTTTGCGCATTGTTTTACTTTTTACTAGGTTATACTATATCGTAAAGGTGTTTAATTTTAAAGAGGCCGTAGTGCAAATAAAGAAGATTAGCTCATCATCGTGAGTGATCGGTTTTGCTAACCTCAGTGCGACAGTGCTGGTGGTCGAAACCAATACAGCACACAAAAAGGAACACCAAGTGGGGTGATATTTTGCAATTTAGAACAAATTTATCATCAATAAAACATATACTTGAGGAGTATATTAGTAAGTAACATTTAGCGTTGACTAGGTCAAAATGCTAATGTACGTATGTTTGGGAACCTTTCTTTAGAGGCAGCTTCTTCCACGTTTTTCTTAATTCTGTAGTTAAGTTTGCCAAACATGTTACAGATAGCATATCAACTAAATGCCCTCAACAGTTAAGACTACCAAACAGGCAAACATACTCTTACAATTAATTAAAACATGATGATGGGCCACTTTCTCTACCCTCTCAAATTTACTTCCAACCCGACATCACTGATGTGTGCCTAGTCGCCCACCATCAGATTTGTGCCTAGTCCCCGACCACCTAATCCGTGGTTATTTCTACTATCCTCTCAAAAGGCCAATTGTCGACCGGAAAAAGGGTTCAGGGACCTATCCGGCGAGAGTTTAACTTTTGATGATGTGTTTATTTTCATTGTGATCCAATTACATTTTCTTATTTTTCAAGTAATTATAAATTGATTTACAAAATATAAATAATTAAAAATTAGTGAACGGTGTAGATCTTCTTCTAACATAATGTACGGTAGATCTAGCCCTTATTACGGTATATTTCGGTGCACGTCGTGTACCATAGAATTTCTCTGGAATATGGTATGGAAGTACATAGGCTTGGAAGCTAATAGACGAGACATTTGTACTAGTCTTTATAACTACTTTTGGGGTCAATATGGGTCGAGCTGAATTGTTGATGTTGTACTGGCAAATGTAACCTGCTTGTTAGTCCGTCATTCCATTTCTTGATAAGAAACAAAAAAATTCATGAATATATATCAACCATACACATCAAAATACAGTAGTATAATTTAATTTTTTAAATATACGAAAGATTTATTTCTACGTTTATATAATAACAATAAAAATTGAATTATTGGGCAAATCACAAATCACAAAATATGTATGAAAATCGAGTGATTCTAGAATAACCGCCGGTTACGGCCGGTCACATTAAAATTAACCATGGTTAAAATTTAACATTAATATAAATATATTTGATAGAGATCATATATCAACTTCCCATCTTATCTCAATTGGTTAGAGCTTTATTATTTGAACAAATTGACTTGGGTTCAAGACTCTCTGGCAACTTTATTTTTCTTTTTTTCCAAAAAAATGTTCTTCTTGTTTTTTAACCACTTTGCCCTTTTTATTTCCTTTTATATTTATCTTGGTTTTTTTTTCTATTTTCTTATTCAATTCTAGATTTTAGTACAAGCTACGACAATGTATTAGCGATTTACAAGAATCGTCTTATATCACTGAAAGTTCCAATTACTGTAAGCCAATTTTTTTTTTTCCGTAAAACTCAGTGCAACTTATTATTTAAGCTAAGCTATAGTGTAGCTTATTAATTAAGCTAAGGTGTTACTTAAACCACCTTATTTGGTCAAAGAGTTTAAAGAACTTTCACAACAATACTTTAAAGGGACCAAGTCCAATGTACTAATACTAGTGAAAACTTTATATAATAACTCGTTAACCTTTTATGCTCGGGTCCAAGTCCACAAGTCTCAATTCGAATAACTAATGGTCATTGTGCTGACATCGACTTGTACGCCGCCCTTTTTATTTTATTTTCTCTTTTCTCCTCAACATAGGTTTTAGGGTTACCATGGATAATAAGGAACTTTATTTGCCGTTTTAGACCACTTAGGCGCTTACCTTTTACAAATAAAAAATCAATATGTGCTTAATTATGCCAAAATATAAGAAAAAAATGCTTAACTAGGCCAAAAAAAAATCATAAAAGTAAATTACTACACTAAAAGGCGTATCGAACCCTTGACGTCTAGCCCTGAAATATGTAATCATAAAGTCACATGCTCACAACCACTTAATCTAAGCTTGCCATCTGATAATAATCAAGGTAGCTTACTTTAAAAAGAAAGAAATTTGACCACCATCTTCTTCCTTTTCATCTCGCAATTACCAGTAAAATTGATTGCCATGGACAACAACAGTTTCTACAGAAATTAAGAGCCATGGAAACTTGAACAAGCATCGCGAACGGAAACCTTAGGTCCTGCCTCAATCGCCGCACACCCGAATCGAATCAGTGTGTGGTGTACTGGTGTTAGAGATCGCCGTCGTGTTAATGTGTTATGGCTAATCGTCGTCGCTGCGGTGTACACTACAGTGGTGAGTTGATAACGGACTAACGGTGGATACAAGCAGGCCACCGTGAATCCACCATCTTGCCGGCAAGGCGGCAATACGGTAAGATTTATTGGGAGGTGACTGGTTCCATTTGCACTTGGCCGCAACAATGGTGGAAAGTAAAAAAGAATAATACGGAGTACAAATTACAATTAAAAATTTAAATATGGATTTGATTTGGTGTGGTGAAGGTGTACCATAAAAATAAAACTTAACCATGGTTGATTTCATTGAACGGTTAAGATCTTTTTGGTGTCAATTAATGGTCAAGATTTAATTTAATTTGGTAACCGGCGATAACCGGCGGTTATTTTAGAATTTTTGATGAAAATCATAAAGAACAATTTTTACAAAGATTAGAGGTACACAGACAGGTACATGAGATGGGTCCCTACACCTCCCCCATTCCTAACGGTTTTTACGCACACGCCATTTCAACACAAAACTTCCCCTTCCCCCACTTCCCCCAATATCCAAAAAAAAAACACGAAAAAGAATAAAGAGAACTCACAAAATATACACAGAAATCTGATTTTTGTTTTTTTCCTCTCATTTTTCCTGAAATATAAATTTTATTTTCTTTTGGGTTTGAAAAACAGTAGAAAAAAAAAACGAGGAAAGAAAGAAAGAAAATAATAAGAAAGAGAAAAATTAAGACAGAGTGGCCGTTCCAACGGCCAACACCCCCACTCGTTGGCCGGCCTACGTGCTCCGATCTCCCCTCTCTTTCTCTCTCCTCCCCCATTTCTTCATTTCTCTCCCCCAAAACCAAAAAGAAACTTCCTCTACAATCTTCCCCAAACAAAAAAGTCAATTACAACAATCACAAGGGGGAGGAGAATCATTCAAATCATCCAATTCATCTCAATCAATCAAACAATCAAACAATCAATCACATTTTTTTTTATAATTTTGTTTTGATTAGAGATTATAATTATAATTATTATTATTATTATTATTATAGGTGGTTAGATTAGATTAGGATAAAGTTTGGGGAAATTTAATTATCAAATGCAGAACAATATATTGTCGACGATGCGGAGTTTGAAGTTAATTGATGGGTGCAAAAGCACCCAAGTTTACGCCATTAACACCCCTTCTTCCACCACCACAACCACCGGCGGCGGCGGCGGCGGTGCTAGCGGCGTCGGTGAGAAGATTCTTCACCAGCTCCAAGACCACCTCCGAGTCAACTCCGTCCGATCCAAGACCAACCAACACCGTCGTAGCCACTCTAACCTCGACGCCCGTATTGTCGTCACCGAGAATCTTCTTCAGGAAGCTCTCCTCCCTTGCGGGTTACCCGCCACGGATCTCGTGGAGCCCACGATTGACCCCAATCTTAAGCACGTTGATTTGGTTGATACCCTTGCTGACGTGTATAGGAGGATCGACGCGTGTCCTCAGTTTGATAGGTGTCTTGTTTACCTCGAGCAATGCGCCGTGTTTCGGTGCGTGTGGGACCCGAAGCTTTTCCGGCGGAGCCTCCGGAGCGCCAGGCAGCACGCCGTTGATGTGCATAGTAAGGTTGTGTTGGCTGCCTGGTTGCGGTTTGAAAGGCGGGAGGATGAGCTTCATGGGTCTACCCCGTTGGACTGCTGCGGCCGGAACATTGAATGTCCGGCCGCTAGCCTTGTCTCGGGGTATGACCCTGAATCCGCGTTCGATCTCTGCGTGTGCAGAGATCGAAAGCGGATTCAGGAAGGGGGTGGGGGTGGGGGTGGGGATGGGGATGAGGAGGAGGAGGGGTCAACGAGAGGGGAGGATGAGGAATGTTCAACCTCGGCCGAGGCGGAGGCAGAAACGGAGGAGGAGGAGTTTGATATGTCCTTCATCGTAGGGGATGAGGAGGTAAAGTGTATTCGTTACAATATTGCTTCGCTTTCTAGGCCGTTTAATACATTGTTGTTTGGTAATTTTATCGAGTCGAGACGAACAAATATTAATTTCACGCAGAACGGGATTTCGGTAGAGGCTGTTAGAGCATTGGAGTTGTATAGTAGAAGGAACAAAGTTGATTGCTTTGACCCCAATGTTGTATTAGAGCTGCTTTCTGTGGCTAATAGGTTTTGTTGTGATGAATTGAAATCGATTTGTGATGTGTATTTATCGTCGTTGGTTACTGGTTCCGAGAGGGCTTTGATGTTGATGGAGTATGGGTTGGAGGAAAGGGCGTACCTTTTGGTCGCAGCTTGCTTGCAGGTCTTTTTGAGGGACCTTCCTGGATCGTTGAACAATCCGAAAGTGATGAGGTTCTTTTGTAGTTCTGATGCTAGTGAGAAATTGGCTCTGGTGGGACATTCGTCTTTTTTGTTGTACTATTTCCTTAGTCAAACTGCCATGGAGGAGGATATGAAATCTAACACGACTGTTATGTTGTTGGAGCGGATGGTGGAGTCTGCCACTGAGGCTTGGCAGAAACAGCTTGCGTTCCATCAACTTGGTTGTGTTATGTATGAAAGGAAAGAATATAAGGATGCTCAGAATTGGTTTGAGGCGTCTGCTGAAGCAGGTCATGTTTATTCGCTAGTTGGTGTTGCTAGGACTAAGTTTAAACGGGGTCATAAGTACACGGCATATAAGCTCATGAACTCTCTCATTTGCGATTATAATCCCACTGGGTGGATGTATCAGGAACGGTCCTTATATTGTGTGGGGAAGGAGAAAATGGCGGATCTAGACAAGGCCACTGAATTGGATCCCACTTTATCATTTCCTTATAAGTATAGAGCAGTCGCATTGCTGGAGGAATCTCAGTTAGGAGCTGCCATCTCAGAAATAAATAAAATTATTGGTTTCAAGGTCTCTCCTGATTGTCTTGAGCTGCGAGCTTGGATTTCTATTGCTCTAGAAGATTATGAAGGAGCTTTAAGAGATATTCGGGCGCTTTTGACTTTGGAACCAAATTATATGATTTTCCATGGGAAAGTTCCTGGAGAGCAGCTTGTGGAGCTTCTTCGCCCTCAAGTCCAGCAGTGGAGTCAGGCTGATTGTTGGATGCAATTATATGACCGATGGTCATCTGTTGATGATATTGGATCGTTAGCTGTTGTGCACCATATGCTGGCAAATGATCCCGGCAAGAGTCTACTTAGGTTTCGGCAGTCCCTTCTTCTCCTTCGGTGAGTACATTCTTTACACTACTTGCTAAAATGTCACTCCATTTCAGCAGCCCATTTAAGCAAATCAAGATGATGACTAAAAGTCACCAACGTGTGGTTACCGTGAAATTTTCCTCATGCTAGGTGGTTGTTTTTTTTTTTTTTTTAATTTTTGTTTCCCCTAATATCATATGTGGAGAACCATTGCAGATACACAAGTCAACTAGGTTGGGGTGGTTCTGCCCCGCAAGTATATCAAGTTAGAGATTCCTTTTGTTGTTGCATTAGTTCATTGCTGAATTTACAATGTCTGTGAGACAAGAAGTTGGGGGAGTTTAGTCATCGATAGGTGGATCTTTGACCGTAGAGAATCATCAAGGGCCCACCTGAATTACTGAAATTGAGTCCCATTCCCTTTAACTTCAGACAGTAGATGACATTCTGCTATAAAGTGCAAGATTGGACTTTGTGTGACCATTGTTTTTCATTTTTGAATACTAGCTTTTTGAAAATTCTACAAACTGTCTTCTTACTCAGTATCATGCAGACTTGAACTTTTTTGATCTTCTATTCCATTACCTGGCAGAATTATTATTTAATGTCTCGTTTCTTCCCAAACATGTCTGACAGGTTGAATTGTCAAAAAGCGGCGATGCGTAGTCTACGACTGGCTCGAAATTGTTCCACTTCTGATCATGAAAGGCTTGTCTACGAAGGGTGGATCTTGTATGATACAGGGCACCGAGAAGAAGCACTGGCAAAGGCAGAGGAGTCAATTTCTATCCAGAGATCGTTTGAAGCATTTTTCTTGAAAGCTTATGCTTTGGCAGATTCAAATCTTGATCAGGAGTCTTCAGCCTATGTGATCCAACTTTTGGAAGAAGCTCTTAGATGCCCTTCAGATGGTTTACGTAAAGGACAAGTATGTGATTTCTATCTTAAATGAGTAGTTTGTTTTTAAGTACTACTAGTAGTTTATAATTTTATTTACAAATAACATTGTCATAATGTTGTGTATCAACCTTTGCATTTGTGCAGGCATTAAATAATCTTGGTAGTGTTTACGTAGACTGCGAAAAGCTGGACCTTGCTGCTGATTGCTACGTGAACGCTCTTAATATTAAGCACACCAGAGCTCATCAGGGTCTAGCACGTGTTTTTCACCTCAAAAATCAGCGAAAAAATGCATATGACGAGATGACAAAGTTGATAGAAAAGGCCAGGAACAATGCATCAGCCTACGAGAAACGGTCGGAGTATTGTGACCGTGACATGGCGAAGAAAGATCTCACCATGGCAACTCACCTTGATCCTCTGAGGACATACCCATATAGATACAGGGCAGCTGGTAAGTTTAATCTTCTTTTTCGGCCTTCCTTGTTATGATTTCTGACTTAAGGTAGACCAACATTGAGCTATTGAGGTGCATTACTGTCATAATGTGGAAGGATGTTGAGCACTGAATCTTGTGCTAATCTTTCCTCCCTTGAGTATGTCAAAAACTTTTACTCTTAACTAATAGGAGATGATCCAGATAATATTCTCAGCTGTAGAATTGTAGTAATTTGGCCAACTAATGTCTGATAGTACAACTTTTTCACAAGCATATAAATTAGCCAATAGAGCACAACCCCTTACATTGGCACATAATGGCCTTTCTGGTCATGAACAAGTAGTGAAGGGCCTTTTTTTTTGAGGTCGGTAGTGAAGAGCTTATTGGTGTTTACTTAGAGGAGTAAGGTGAGAAAATTTTGGTTGATCACTTTATTCGTCACCATCCAATATAATAGAACATATTCTAAAACTTAACTAAGGTTTCCGTATCTTGTCACTGTATTCACCTAATAATTATACGGAGGCCATATTTTTACAGGTAAAACACCCCTGCCCACGTGACTTAAATCATTTATTGCAAAATGGCCCAAACTACCCTAGGCAGTTCCATTGAAGAATAAGAAAGATGCAAGATTTAGATACTTCTTTGGTCAAACAACAGTAATCTCTGTGTTGTTATTCTCACTTACCAGAAAAAAAAAGAAGTTATGGCATTTACCTCCCTCCCCCCTAATTATATGTTCAGACTAATGAACTGACCATAACTCACTATTAATTTTTACTAGAATGTAGAATGAAATGGAATTGTTAAACACCGCTCAGCTAATTGTGAACACTTCTTTCTTGGATTGAAATGGCGGGACAAAAACTGCATTTGCCATCCTGGATTTAAAAAAAAAAAAAGATAAACAGCTGTTATAGCTGGGAAGAAGTTGGGGACATCTGGCACCCTTATTCTAATTTAGTTGCATTGATGTAGCTTTAATGCTAATGTCGTGATGGCCATCCAATTAGTTAGATCAAACTCTGATTAGCTGGCTGTCTGAATGGAAATGATTTTCAACTTGATGTGGATTGAAAGTTATTTCATCAAGGTAAATGTCTATAATTCACTGTAAAAGATCTGAAGTAAAACCAAAAAAACAAACTAGGAAAGGCTAGGAAAGGGAGCTAGTGTAGACGTGTAGTTGAACAGCTTTAGTTGCCAGAGAAATACTCTGTCGCGGCTGGAATTATGGATAAACATTCTGTGATATACTGGAATTTTATGCGAATGACTCGGGTTGCCTCTAGATGCTCCTTAAATGCCTTGATTCAGTTTTTACATGGTTTAAACTTCTGATACTGCCTGAATGATCAAGGAAGCACCTGCAAGTGATGCTGCTCTTAAGGTGAAATTGCCCTAGTGAAAGGCAAAAGGGCTGTCCATATTGTTGCTTACTAATGGGTTGAAACATGGATGTTATGGCGGTCATATATTGTGTAATACTTGTCTACCTCCACCCTTATCTGCCTTCTTAGGCCTTAGCAATGTTAGTAACTTCGTGTATTGTTTCTCATCATCGATACTCCTCCTGCTCGGGTGGTTGGATATACGCGGTATGCCAGCCTTTTCTCTGTAATCACGTCCAAGTGAAAACTTAACCAAAACTGGACAAAGTTGGTCGTCGGCTCTTCCATCTTAAAAAATAAATGGCAAAGTATTTTTGGAGCCATAATGAGTTGGTCTTTTACACCCTAAAACTACATCTACTATAAATCTTTAGCTGTTATTTTGACTTTTGGTATATAATAGACTACCATAGTAGTGTGTTTTTAATACATCAAAGTTTCTATCTTGAATGCTGACTACATGGATATAGCAGAGCTGTAAAAGTGGCTGGGAACTTGTATGAAGTAGTGAGGGTCTCAAAACACGTCATTCTGGTTACGGTTTTAGGCTTTATTATTTGTAGCACTCTAAATTTTTCAAATGCGTTTCTAGAAGAATCTTTTGGAATACCACGGGTGCCTATTCAAATAGCCTTACGCCATCATTGAATTGTCAGAACTGAAGAGTTTGCTTATACTATGAGCACCCATTATTAACTTGGGAGTTTTGGGATTGAGTTTGCTTTCTCACTCTTTGTTTGAGATAAATGTGCATCTACAATAAAACCTTTTAGTATGCTAGACCATTGGTTAGGAATATTGCTGCAACTTTATGGTAGTAGATAGCTTTTCACCATTATGTTTTTACACTTTTCTTAACACTTAAATTTCTCAAGTCATCTATTAACCGTCACTATGTCTGCAGTACTAATGGATGACCACAAAGAAGAGGAAGCCATTGCAGAACTCTCAAAGGCCATTTTCTTCAAACCTGATTTACAACTGCTACATCTTCGAGCTGCATTTCAGGACTCTATGGGCAACTATTCCGATACCCTTCGGGATTGTGAAGCAGCTCTTTGTCTTGATCCCAGTCACATGGATACGCTTGAACTCTATAGTAAGGCTCGAGAACGGACTGATGAACACCAGAAGTGACATCATGTAAAAATTGACTTCAAACTTGCTTATATGGCAATATCATCTTTGCCACGAGCGTTTAAGGAAATATTGGTACACCGTACACGGCTATTCTGCAATCTGTTTTGGTGGTTTTTGCCCATGAAAACCTCTTTGCAGATTGGTTTCAGGCCTTCCTGTATGAGATGTTCAGGAGAGAACATCCGGAACTAGCGGGAGCAGAGAAAGACACAAGGTGACATGTAAATATTTACATTGACTTGGTTGCGGTGTATAACACCTGATAGTGAGAAAAGCAGCGCGATATTTGCGCTGATGCGGCCGTGTTTTAGACTGCGGCCGGGAATTCGTTTTGTGTAGATGGCAGCTGTATTAATGGAATCTGTCCATTCCATATAGAGGTTACTATCTTGTAGTTGTAACATTGTGAATGTCCCCTTTTGTATTGTCTGTATTGGCAAACTGGCAATTTTGCCTCAGTGACTCACTGAGCTCTGTCATTCAGACCAGAGTCCTCATAAATGAAGAACATTGTTGAGACATCTGAAAGTCTGAAACTGATTTATCTGTGTAACCTGTCGCTTTCGCCATGATAGTAAGACATCTGAAACTTGATGATCATCAGTGTAGCGTAAACTGTCATTTTCGCCTGTGGCGATTTTCGTATGGGGTTGAATGGTTGATCGATCTTCTGAAAACCCACTGAGTGGTTCATTAAGCAGTTTCATGTCCTTGGCCTTGAAGTTTCTAGTTGTCAACTTCCATGACATAAAATTCAACATACACAGTTAATTGATCAGGTCAATCTTTTCAAAGTTCCAACGATCATGCAGGCAGCTTCAGTAGGACCAATCATGTACAGCTACAAGATTTGGATGATTTGCACCTGACATTGTCACACCTCTATACTTTATCAACGCCTCACATTATTATCTCCAATTATTCAGAATCAGTTTGTGCTTGTCTTTTGGACAGTTGGAGGATCATTTAGAATGTAGATCATCAAGCTACTACTTACGCGACAAGTGTCGCATAGGAAGTTTCGAACGTTATTTTCATTTCGCAGTGTTTTCAAAGAGACCTACCTCACCTTCAAGCGATTCAAAATCTTGGATCTTTCCATAACAATATTGAGATTGTTTCCAGTAGACACTTAACGAAATGACAATTAATAATATATAATGTCGCCCTAATGCCTTAAAAATTCCCACAATCTGTTTCGAAAAATAGAAAAAATGTTTTTTAATGGCTCGTCATGGTAAAAGTTGCGTTGTGAATCGCACTTGCTAATAGATGCTCATATTGATTCGGAAGTTTAACGTTGGAAAATCATTAGCAATTGATGATTTCTCAACCACAATCAGCTACAGAGGTTCTTTTTTGAGCTATCAATTCAATCACATGCGACCTACCAAATGTTTAACTGCATCAAAGAAGAAAAAGACTTGGCTAATTTCACGAGAAACCATAGTTCCATCTTCTTTATAATACAATGACATAACAACCATATTCATTTATCTCCTACAAGTAACCTTAACATACCATTATTCACCATTCATGCAATCTAGTGTCACTTACAAGTTACAACCCATCCTTTGTCCAAAAAAAAAAAAAAGAGAAAAACAAGTTACAAGTTACAACCCTAAAGAAGTGAAGAGTATAGTAGAAATGAAGCCAATCGACACGAGACGGCCAAGTAGGCTCGACCTCAATGCTCCTCTTTTATCAGCAAGACGGTCCAACCTCACAGCCATGTCGAAAATAGAAGTAAAAACGCGTGCAAAGTCACTCAATGGCTCATGTGACAGGGTGCCATTTATGTGGGAGCAGAGCCCTGGTAAGCCGAAAGACAATACAACCTTAGAAAATAATGCACTAGAAATGAAGGCCTTGCCTCTTCCGAAACCACCACCTCTACGTTGGCTACAAGAGCGGCCTACATTGGGCTCACACGATGATGTTGTACATCGTGACACGAATAATGATGCGGAAGATGAAGATGAAGAAGACGATGATTGTAATTTTTCGGATGCTATAGACTTATTGTCCCTAGCCGAATCACTCAACACTAGTAGTGAACGACTAGACGAGGACAATGTACGTGAGGATGACAATTTTGAGAGCGATTTTGATGAAAATCATGGATCATTGTCACCGAGTTTCTTGATCCAAAAGTTTCTTCCTGCAGCTACCGCATTAGCTGCATCATCGTTATCGGCCTTGGCGGGTAACAAGGACGCGATTCTTAGTAACAAACCACTTATTATGCCAATGTATGCAAGTACTAATATTGTTATGAGCAGTAATAATATTAGTAGAAGTACTAAAGAAGGGCCATGTATGCCAAGAGTGGCAGGGGAAGCATACGGTTCGACTAAGGGATGTGGGCTCGAAATGCTGTTTCCGTGGCGTGTGAAACACAGGGTTTGTGGAGTCAAGAGCCCGGTTCGACGAGCATGCTTGAAACCTAAAGTTTGCCCTAGGAAGAATTAGTCCATGAACAAGTTCGGTGAAAGCTCGTTTGTTAGCTGAGCACACAGACGAGGGTGATAGACTGATAGCTATGTATTTTGTACATCTATGTTTATTTGATATTTTGATGGCCTATTTTTTTTTTTTTGGTACAAAGGAGCAGCTAATGCTGCGAGGGGGTGGGGGTATGAGGATTTGAACCCGGGACAACCCACAGGCAGGTTGAGTTCCTATCCATTAGGCCAACCTTGATCCTCATTTGATGGCCTATGAATAATGTAGTTCCACACTTTTATGTGATGCACTTTTTTTGAAACACGTATGTGTAAACGCAATGAATAGGTAAATAGGTGCTAAGGTGCAACTTTGCAAGTACGCAAGTATATGGTCGAAATTGCAAAAAGAATGGGCTGGAGTCGCATGTTTGAATTGTTCAACCTTAAAGCATGATTAAGGGTCTCATTATTGGGTTGGGTTACATTTTACGCAAAGCGGATGGACTGGATCCGGGGTCCAAATTAGAGAGTGATTTTTCTTTTTCTTTTTTGACAATGTCATATATCATGGACTTTTTGGAAAAGTGTATCTACAAATAAGGCCCTATTTGATAAGACTTATTCGCAGTAGTGTTCAGATCAGTTCAGAATCATTCATATCAGATCAGATCAGTTCAGAATCATTCAGATCAGATCAGATCAGTTCAGAATCAAATCAAATTTTTATCAATGTATTTGGCCAATAACTGATACTAATTCGTTGAAATTCAATCAAAATTTCAACACATTCAGATCAGATCAGATCAGTTTAGAATCATTCAGATCAGATCAGTTCAGATCAGAATCATTCAGATCAGATCAGATCAGTTCAGAAAGATGTAGTCCTATCAAACGGGGCCTAAGTAGGAACGTGACTCGATAAGATAAGAGGGCTAAGATTATCAACGAATTTCAAGAGTATATGCACAGAGCAAGAGCGCATGGTAAAATACCATTTACTTCCTTAATTACGTGATATTCTACATAAAATTTTATCGTATGCATTGTACATACATGTTAGAAAAACCGAATGATCAAAAATACGTAAGTCATTACTAATTTTAAAATATAGGGTGTTACATAAGTCGAGTATTTGACTAAATTACGATAGACCACAAAAACAAATCCCAAAGCTAGTCACTATTTGCTAAAAATAGTAAAATACCATGAAAAACAAATTGTTCTCCATTTATTCCTTCTAAAGGAATGTAAAAATGAAATTTCCTACATTCATTAAAGTTCAACCCAAATTGATCATTCATTTGTTGCAAAAACTCATACGGAGTACATATTATATTTTGCATGACATCATACCAAAACGACTTCATTTTAATGCAAACGGATCTTCCATGGGATAGAAACACCGTATCTCTCAAAATAACCAGTCAAAAAAATCAGGAAAATCCTTTTACATCGAAAGGAGTATCAGCCATGCTCAAGTCAAATTGACTTGATTTTAATTAAAACGGATCTTCCATTTGGGACAGAAACACCGTATCTCTCAAAATAACCAGTCAAAAGAATCAAACGAAACTAGAAAAATCCTTTTACATCAGAAGGAGTATCAGTCATGCTCAAGCCAAATTGACTCGATTTTAAAAAAGCGAATCTTTCATTTAGGATAGAAACACTATATCTCCCAACATAACCAGTCAAAAGAATCAAACCGAGCACGAAAATCCTTTCATGCTCAAGCCAAAATCAATTATTTCCTTACAAATTTAAAAGACACATCTCCAAACTTAAGCCCATCTCCAAACCCAAGTCCAAACCCAACCCAACAAACTTGAAAATTGTTGGAGACGCTCACTCACACACGTACGAACCAACGTCCCATCCCATCACACACGTACCAAAATTCAAAATCTAGGGTTTTCAGTTTTTTTTCCATTTAAAAAATACCCCTCGGTCAGAACGGGCAACTTACCCCGGTCAGCCCCCCTGCAAAAACCCAAAAAAAAATAACACTTCCTCTATTTCAACCACATTCTCCCAAAATCGCCACTCTCTCTCTCTCTCTTAAATTCCTTCTTCCTCCCGCTTCTTCACTCCATTCGAAATCCCAAATTTCCACCGTTTTCTCTCTCCTCCGCTTTCTCTCTCTTCCTTCAACTTCCGAGTGCGAAGAGAAGGCATTTTAATCGCGGTTACTTTTTTTTTTTACCGCTCTTGATAAACCCTACTTTCGTTTCCATTAAAGGTAATTTTTCTCACTTTTGTTTTTTATTTACTTATTATTATTCAATTTTATTGCGGTAATTTTTGTGTAGTTTGTAATCGGAGGTTGATTATTGTGTTTTCGTTGCGGTTAATCGTAGATCTGCTATGTTTTTTGGATTATGCTTGTGTTTTTGTTGTTATTAGGGTTTATGATGTTTGATTTTTACCGCATGTTTTTTTTTTAATATTTTTTACTGTTGGGTTTGCGATACGCTACCGATTTTACTTAGGGTTTGTGTATTATTATTTTTATGTTTTTTAATTACTGTTTGGTGTTTTTGATTGTGTTGGTAGTATTGTATTGTATTGTTATTTTGGGGTAAGATTACGGCCGGCGTATATGATAGGAGCGAGATATGGTGTTGTTCGGTGCGATTTCGCGTAATGTGGTGTCGGATAGATGTGATTGATTTTAGGGTTTTTGTTAGGGTTTTGGAGCTCTGTTATCTATGTGACGCAGTGACGTTGAATTCGGCCGTGTTTTGCGGCTTGTGTTTGTTAAATTTCGGAATAGTTTGAGGTCACGTTTCGTGAATAAGTTGATTTAAACCGTTGTAGAATCATCTGGGCAGTTGGTCCGACTGTTAGCTTTTGTACAGATGCCTGTGTTGGACACGACATTCGTGGTTGGAGATAGAGAATACGTTCCGGACCCTTGCTAATTTGGTAACTCTCTTTGGAAGGAAGGGAGGCTTGTATGACTAAAATTAGAGAAGCTGCTTTTGCATCATTTTTTTGATAATTTTAAGCTGGCCTTCTTACCCGAGTGATCTGGCTTTTTCGTTTTTGAAACCTTATAATCAAAGATATGTGTTGAAGATGTCTCGATGTTTTATGTTCACGTATTCTCATTTCTCTATGATTGAGGCCTGGTGCGTTTAACCCTTAGTGTTTACCGATGTAACTGGCCGAGTAATGTAGTTTATTTATCCAGTGACGAAAGTTGTACCTTGTTTTTTTGGTGTGAATATGCTGTGGGTTGCTGAATCTAGCTTACAGGCATCTGTTTTTCTATGGAGATTCACTGATTGTCCCTGAAATTTGAGTTTGCGTGGTTGTTTGTTTGTTGGGGTCTGTTGATTGATCCTCTCGATATATTCTCCAGACTACGGAGGTTTTGATTTCTCTGTTATGTTGTGTGCCGTCATTCAAATGGTCATGTAAAGCGGTGTCTGTTTCAGTGTGATTTATTCATGTCTTTTTACGTGGTCTGTTTTCCCCTTTGATTAGTAATATCGTGGTGTGCTTAGTTTTGCTTCTGCTTTCTATCTTTGGCTTTGATTTATCTACAGTTATCTGGTTCATTGTGTGATTTATGCTGCAAATGATTTTGGTGCTAATAAACACTGCTCATTGACTGATGATGCATATTGTTTCCTTTGTGTATGAAGGTTAGAAATGGCGTTGGATATTACTTCATTTCTCTTGTCTGCACAATCTCCCGACACTAAAACCAGGACAGATGCTGAGGCTGGCCTTAGGCAGTTCCAGGAACAGAACTCATCTGGCTTTCTATTGTCTTTGTCAATTGAGCTCTCAAATGATGGAAAGCCAATTGAGTCACGTCGACTTGCTGGTATTGTGCTGAAGAACTCGTTAGATGCTAAAGATGCTTCTACTAAGGACCACCTCACTCAGCAGTGGCTAGCCATTGATGCTACTGTGAAGTCTCAGATCAAGGAGTCACTTGTGAGGACGCTTAGATCCTCAACGCAAGAAGCATGGCACACTTCAGCTCAAGTCATTGCGAAGATAGCTGCCATCGAAATTCCAAATAAACAGTGGCCTGATTTGATACCTTCATTGCTTAGTAACATGACCCAACAAGATAGTCCAGCTTCATTGAAACAAGCCACCTTGGAGACGCTTGGCTATGTGTGTGAGGAGATATCCCATCAAGCACTTGAGCAAAGTGAAGTCAATGCTGTGCTTACGGCTGTAGCTCAGGGCATGAACCTTGCTCAAAATACTGTTGAGATTCGTCTTGCAGCAACAAGAGCTCTATACAATGCTCTTGCTTTTGCACAGACCAACTTTGAGAACGAGATGGAGAGGAATTATATCATGAAGGTTGTTTGTGACACTGCAACTTCACAGGAGATGGAGATTAGGCAGGCTGCTTATGAGTGTCTTGTAGCGATCGCATCGATGTATTATGAAGTGCTTGAACCGTATATGCAAGCTCTCTATGAATTAACATCTAATGCGGTGAAAGGGGACAAAGAACCTGTTGCTCTCCAGGCAATTGAGTTCTGGAGCTCCATATGTGATGAAGAGATTGATATTCAAGAATCCTACGGTGAGGATAGTGACCAGTCAGAAGCTCCTCATTCTCGCTTCATTGAGAAGGTTTTGGGATTTTTAGTGCCAATGTTGTTGGAAACCCTACTGAAACAAGAAGAGGATCAAGACCAGGATGATAGCAATTGGAATATATCCATGGCTGGTGGAACATGTTTGGGTCTGGTTGCAAGGACTGTTGGAGATTCTGTTGTGCCACTGGTTATGCCTTTTGTGGAAGCAAACATATCAAGTACCGAATGGCGTTGTCGTGAGGCAGCTACATTTGCCTTTGGTTCAATCCTTGATGGCCCTAAGATCGAGACACTCTCTCCTTTGGTTCAATCGGGCTTGCAGTTTTTGCTGAACGCTACCAAAGATCAGAACAGCCATGTGAGGGACACAACTGCTTGGACATTGGGCCGGATTTTTGAGCTGCTGCATGCTCCAGCTTCTGGGTATTCTGTGATCACTGCTACTAACATTCAGCCAGTTTTGAGTGTTCTTCTGGAGAGTCTCAAGGATACCCCAAATGTAGCAGAGAAGATCTGTGGTGCTATCTATTATCTAGCACAGGGCTTTGAGGATGTTGAGTCAAGCTCGATGGACCTGACACCTTATGTTCGAGAAATTATAGCTTCTCTGATGCTGGCGGCTGACAGAACAGATGCTAATGATGCTAAACTGAGGTCTGCCGCCTATGAAACTTTAAATGAGACTGTTCGATGTGCCAGAATGCCTGAAACTGCTCAAATGATTGAACAACTTCTTCAAGTTATATTAAGCAAGCTGTCACAGTCCTTTGATCTCCCGATTGACAAAGAAAGGCAGGGAGATTTGCAAGCCCTTCTTTGTGGTGTCCTGCAAGTCATCGTACAAAAACTCAATACTGATGAGACGAAGCAGATCATTCTCAATTCCGCTGATAACATCATGCTGTTGATCCTTAAAATCTTTGCTTGCCGCAGTGCTACAGTCCATGAAGAGGCTATGCTTGCCATTGGTGCCTTGGCATATCCAACTGGACCAGAGTTTGCCAAGTACATGCCTGAATTTTACAAGTACTTGGAAATGGGCATGCAGAATTTTGAGGAGTATCAGGTTTGTTCCATTACAGTTGGTGTAGTGGGTGACATCTGCCGTGCACTGGAGGATAAGATCTCGCCATACTGTGATGGAATCATGGCCCTCCTTCTCAAGGATCTCTCTAGCGGAGAGCTCCATCGTTCAGTCAAACCACCAATTTTCTCATGCTTTGGTGATATTGCTCTTGCAATTGGAGCACAATTCGAGAAGTACCTTGCCTATGCTATTCCCATGATGCAGAGTGCATCTGAGGTGTGTGCTCAGATGGATACGAATGATGACGAGATCATGGAGTATGGTAACCTTCTGAGGCGCAGCATATTTGAAGCTTACTCTGGAATCCTGCAGGGCTTTAAGGATGCTAAGCCTGAGCTACTTGTTCCTCATGCAAAACATCTCTTGCAGTTCCTAGAGTTTGTCTTCAGGGACAAACAGAGGTATGTCCGAACCCCTCTCACCCCTCTTACTCTTGTCACTTTCCTTGTTAATTTGTGTACTTGTGTTTCTGATACCTCTGTTCTGTCTCCCATGATACAGGGATGAGAGTGTGACCAAAGCTGCTATTGCAGTCTTGGGTGATCTTGCAGATTCACTTGGTTCAAATGCGAAGATATTGTTGAAGGATTGTTCGTTCTATATTGACTTCATCCATGAGTGCCTCGACTCTGAAGATCCACAGTTGAAGAACACTGCAATTTGGGCTCAGGGAATGATCGGCCGGATCATGGTTTCTTCATGAGCTCAAGTATGCAGCGTCTCAGTGGGCAACATACTTCATATATCATTGCCTCTGCTCTTAGCATTACAGTTGCAGGTCGAGTCAGCGTCAAAAGAGTCTGAGGTCGTACTCGTGTCTTAGCGGACATAAATTTTGGTCTTCACAAGGTCTCGAGTCCGCATGTGTCATCGTCGGGTTGGGTTCCAGATCCCGAGCTCAGTTCAGGGTCGGGTTTGGGGGGGGGGGGGTTGGGTATGGGGTAGTTAAGGGTAGATTGGGGGTACAGGGAATGATCTTGGTCAGGTCACTAGATAAAGTGTGGCCTATGTTGGATTTGTGAAACTTCGATTATTTTAATGCATCCACTACTTTGGTGGTTTGGGTCAATATGTTTTCACTCAGCATCTCCTCCCATCTGTTTAATGCTTAATACTGTGTGCGCAAATTCATCATCGGCAGGAGAAAGATTGAAAGCTCTTGTAGTAATTTTTTTTTTCGCTGCCTAATGAGCATAATTCCAAATATATAAAAAAAAGTGCCTACAGTAGCTTCACATGAATTTTTCACCCAAAGGAAATTGAGCCGATCGCAGCGTTAATGTTGGGTGTCAATGGAAATAGTCCATCTCTTATAAGAATCATAATAGAGGAAATTTTAAGAGACTCGAGGAAATTTCAAGCCTGGTTTTTTTTATAGAAATACATAAAATCATTTTTAATGCTAATTTTAAATTTTGTTGAAACAACATACACCAGACTCCATTTTGAATGTATAAAATTGCTAATCAGCCAAATGTGAAAACGAGTGTTCTCGAACTCCATTTTGAATGTATAAATTATGAATTCTTAGATGTCAGAACTCGTATGTGAAATTCATTCATTGAGTAATCTTACTTGCTATAGTTCCTTACAAAAACAAAAATTGTACATGCTCTGGTAAGTGTGACTTAGGTCTTGTGCGATTGCTGCATTTTTTTGATTTGATTTGATTTGATTTGAATTGAATTGATCTGATTTGATTTAATTTGATTTGATTTGATTTGATCTGAACTTTATTAATTGATAAATTAACTGCAATTAGACGAATTAATAACTAGAAATAGACTAGATTCATTGATTGTTATTTTGATAATTCTGATCTGATTTGATTTGATTTGAATAAAACTGATCTGATTTGATTTGATTTGAATAAATCTGATCTGATTTGAAAAAATACCGTTAAATAATTTGAATCGCACATGACTTTATTCCTTTCAAAAAACACAATTTACGAGTGTAACAAATAACAGTGTGACTTATGAATTACGAGTGACTTCAGACTGTAATGTTGAAAATTGGCGCATAGCGGGGGCTGATCGGGCTGAGAGTTATAGGCATTAGAGATTGAAATTAATCTTCAAACAAACTACCTTTGTCATTAATTTAAACCAAACTTAAACAAATGAATGAAATGGAGTGAACAAATAGGAAGAAACGGCTAAAATCATTTCCTACTTTAGTTTGTGGATGGTAAGTATAAGTTCGAGCCCTCGCCACTGTCCTTTTTCTTTTGTAAATTTTTTTTTGACAATGAGCAACCACAATGACATCAGCAACGAGCTAAATGTTTGTATTTTTCATTTTCTTTACGGCTTTTTCGTGAGAATCTGACGCGCAGAGAGAGGGAACCTATGAAAAAAATTTCTCATCCAGGTTCAAAAGTAAGATTGCAGATTCAGTAGCTTCGGAGAAGCTACTTAACGTATGTGAAGAACAGAATAAGCCGGTGAACAGATGTAGTTTATAGGTAAGGGAGGGATTGTTCCGAAGTGGGTGGAGTCTCAAGGTATAAGTGATCGTGTCTGATCATTGGACGGGCCGAGCCTGCACTACTGCGGCTGGTTCCTGTGATGGCCACATTCGCAGATATATAATGGTAAAAATCCAAAAAAAAAAAAAAAAAACTCGACCCAATCCAAAATCAGGTAAACCGAAGACCACACCCCTTTAGGCAGATAAACCAGCAAATACTATCATCGTCGTCAGTTGAGCTGATACGGAATACTCCAGATTGGAATACGAGTGCAGAAACAGGTTACTACTGAAATCATACAAGTTGCCTCAAATTGTCGACAGACTGAAGATTACTAATATTGACAAACACGAACATACTGTAGGGGCAATCAGGAAACAAGCTTGTGCAATGACAAAACTATGATACCAGAGCGTAAAAAGATGGTAAACCTTAAAAGGCAAGGGCAATGAGCACCACTGTCACAGACTCACAGTCGCCTTAACAAGGACACAGACAGTTGCAACAACGCACCTTGCACCCCTGATCACAATACAACCACACGCAATGGGATGGAATGGGGAAGTAACTAAAGGTCGGGGGAAAGGCGTATGACCAAAGTCACCAAATAGATAAAGTGAGAAAGCAACCACAGCAGACTGTAAAATAACCTACAGAAGCAAAGGCAACATCGGAAAACACTGCGAAAGAAACACAGCACATTGTCTGAAAATTGTAATTTAGAGAATCAATGTATTTCATCTGATACCAACCTCTCCAACACTACTGCAGAAATGATCACAAGTCCTGCTTGAAGATCGCTTTACCTAGTATAACCCCAGATTATGCAACTACTTGAAGTAAATCGAAACTTGAGGAATATCGACATCATTGTCCTCATCATCTTCACAAGCAACCACCACATCAAAATGCTTACGATTTGATGGCAGCTCTGCTTTAGCAACCTCCCTGGCAAGATCAACCATCTTCTTCTCCATTCTGTCTCTGTGTCTTGGGAACATGCTGTTGTACAACAAGCAACTACCATAGGAAACACTGTAAGCATTAAGGCCTTTGTTCCGGAGCCAATCGAGTAGCTCTTTCAGTGTCGGATTGTCCTTCAAAATCCATCGGTCCCAAACTGTCCAGTTCATGTCTTGGTGCTTGATCACCTTTGGCGGCACAGGCTCGGCAATTGAGAAGAGAGGGAGCGCCAGGTTGGCAAATGTGTTGCGGTAAGCCTCCACCTTGTGCCCACCATCTATGGCTTTGTAAAGCTCGAGACAGACTAGACCTGTCGCCATGGCAGTGGATGTTGCAATGGCCGGTATGATCCTTCCAGCAATGAACTTGGCCTTGAGTTTGTCCACTTCTGGGATCCCATAATTTCTAGCCCTCATGTTGGCGAGCCCAGCAATCATATCCATGTGGTAGTTTGTGTCATCATCCTGAAAATTCACAAGCAGCAATAAATATATTGAAGGATCTTATACGAAGTATGCCCTGAACAGACAAAAAAGTTTGCATTCTTTTCCATCAATGCCCTGACTTTAACAGCCAACGAATAGAATGCAGTGGACTGTATACCACAATAAAGCGGGGCGAAACACAGTCCCTTCATATAGATTGGGACTAACCGTACTCCGATAAGACAAGTCATCAACACATAGACACAAATTGACAGGAACACAGGATCAGTGATAAAGGCGTCTATCCAACAAAGATTAGAGAGAGAATGTGTACCTTCTCAAACTGTACTGGACTCATCTTGTAGCCTGAAGAAAGTTGCTTCCTGCAATTTTCTAATCGAGAAATCAGTTGGTCAATCACCTCACCATCGTCTATTGAAGCATTAGAAAGGTTTGTTTCTTTTTCATCTGTGACAATCTTCACATCTTTCTTTGGTTCGAAATCAGGGACAATCACTCTGTCAACGGCATCCACCATTTTCTGTGGAGATTTAACCCAATCAGGTATAGGGATACCAAATGTCTCTGCACGCAATATAGATGCTGCCGTTACAAACTGAAGGTGGCTTTGGTCATCAGCAGAGAACTGCACAGGGCGAGGGAATCGTTTTGGTGCAGACCAGAAGGGTGCACCAGTACTGGTCACAGCATCCTCAGGAAACGTGAATGTTAGCTGCTTCACACGGTTGGAAAAATAGTCTTCGAACCTAGATAGGAAGAGAATGCAAGTGTTGCTAGTGAAGAGCCATAGAAAAAAAAATAAAAAAAAATAACAACTCGATACCAATAAGTACCTCAAACGTGCCCAGGTGATGCAGTCCTGGAATGTCTCACATCTATCTGTGTCAAGACACTCGATTACACGCTCAAGAGTGTCTCTAGCCTGTGCATCACCAGCTTTTGTCATGGCAGCTGCGTAGTCACCAGGGTTGCTTAGGAAGGCATTTACTTCAGCAGGCGTCTTCTCAAGGAGTCCCTCAAACTCAGAGCGTGCCCATGTCAAGCAATGGTCAATGTTGTGCGGAAAAGAGTGCACAGTACACATAGGTGCTTGTTTCTCAGGGGGATCACGTGAAGCACCATAGTTTTCAGTCAAATGAGGTATGACCATTTGGGTATTGCACTGAGCCCCAAGCGTTCCAGACTCCAAAAGAGGCTTTTGGAAATAAACACACCTCTGATCAATGTAAAGCCTGGCATTGACATTATCAAGTGCATTGATTACGACACTAAGATTCTCCCAGAATGTGTCGTCGAAAATATTCTCTGTCTCAGGACTGGCACGATTCTGAAGAGCTTCAATACGAAGGCGGGAATTCATCGAAACAGCTGCTGCTGCAGCTACAGTTGATTTTGACTGCCCAATATTCCAATCACGAAATAAAAATTGTCTGCTAAGGTTACTCTTCTCTATAACATCGTCATCTGTTATAGTCAACTTCCCTTCACTGCCGCATGAAACTCCCATCAAAGCAAGATTTTTCAGAAATTCACAACCCAGAGCACCAGATCCAACAACGAACACTATAGCCTCCTCAAGTTTCTTCTGGAGCTTGGCTCCAAAAACAGAGATTTGGGCATCATAGCGACTGTTCAAGGGTTTCAGATCACTTGGATCCAGTGGTTCTGATGGAAGGGATTCTAAAGAATCAAAGTAGTAAAACTGCAAGAAAATAAAAAAACCAGGCATAAAAACTTCAGATGGACACAAAATGATGTTGGGCAAAAAAAGAACTAGAGTGATTTTTTTCATCAAAAGAGATGTGAAAAACAATTTCCAGAGCAGTGTTAAACAGGGAACAAACATCATGCAGAAAGAATCAAAAGAACTACAAGTCTACAACCGGGAATCTTGTTCACATTGGGCAAGAAATTCAATGACTTAATTGGCACATAAGATTTTGGAGGTCTAACCTGGAAGAGTGGATGGAACTTCCCAGAGCATGCCTTTATAACTTCTTGGCCAACAATGCCACCAAACATAGCAGCCATAGGGTTCAAAACAGCCTTTGCACCAAAAGCAAAGTGACGAAGCAAATTCTGATCAATATCCTCGAGTCTTCCATCGGATGAATTGTTATTGATCTCAGAAACAAGGGATATCAGCTTCTGAGCATCCTCTTCGGACCCAGCCACAGGAAATCTACCCAATTCCGCGACAAACTTATCCAATGCCTGGAAAGCGATGTGAAGTAGAGGTGGTCGGTCAAACTTTGAGAAGTCGCTGAGGAGGAAATCACCAGGATCTGCCAACGCTTCACGTAATGGTTTAAAATTTAACACCTTAGGCTGCTTCACCTGAGTTACAATACCGCCTTTCTCATATGGATGGAAGTTAGTGGTATCTTCATCAAGGAAGAAAGAATAAGGTCTTGCATTCTTGACCTTTCTAGGCTTTCCATCATTCAATTCTGTCATCCCACATACTTCTGAGAATACAACAAGGTCTCCATCTTGAAACTCAAGCCTCTCATCATCCACACAAGTAATAAGAGCAGGGCTGTCATTACTAATGGATGCAATTATGCCTGTGTGTGGATCATTACCATCCACATCAACAACAGTAAACTCAGGGCCGAAGTCACAGAAAACACTACCGAAGAGGCCACGCACTTCACTCTTGATGAAAGCAATAGGAGGCTGGTGGTTACGGCAATATTCATCAAACTCGATTGCTTTATTTAAGCTGATGTCAGTAAATACAACAGCCTGGAATAGACAAATACAAAAAGGGTAAGAGAACTGAGTAACAGATAATTAAAGGAGGCAACAGAGAGAACAAATTCTCTACACACACACACACACAGCCCAAAAGAAAAAAAGGAAGAGGAAAAATAATCTTGTGTGCTGATTGTTTCTGAGCTCAAAAAACATACTAGAGAGATGTTTAAATGCCACAAAAATACTTAGCACTGTACAAGCCATTCATCATGCTTAGGAAAGACAGTAATAGTTCAACTTAATTTAATAAATCAATCATATCACCGACCTGTATAACAGCCACTGGATCTCTCCAGAACAGTTTCAAGCACATAGTAATATGGAGTACTTTCACTAACAGTGCATGAGATAACTTCAAGAAAGTCTGCATTTCTTTCCTTTTATATTATTCGTTATAGGGGAACAGCAGTCTGTAATATATTTGGTTCACCATAGACTCAGATTAGTTTAGTTCTGCAGCAATCATGCAAGAATAGCTCTCATAACAAAACAAGAGCACTTACTATTTTGGGATAGAACCGAATCGCAGGATTATCAATATAACTATATCATCCAGACCAGTAAAGATCCAGTCAAACAACTTTCAACATTCAACAATCTCCTTAGGATGATTATTTGATGCCTCATCATCTAGTTCCCTATGTGGGTATGGGATTAAACATCACTAGCGTTATCCACAAACACCTCCATAAGATTTCTGCTTCTCCTAAGTCTTAAACAAGCATCATCAACATATCAACACAAAAGCCTTTTAGTTGCTAAGACGCCACCAGAAATACTTCACATCTCTACCCATCCAAAAGCTGTGTCAGGACAATCATCAATTCTATCTTCACATTCTGTTTCTTAAATCTGCCTTTCAAGTTATAATTCTCTTTAAAATGCAACAACTCCTGATCACCAAAATAGCCACCTACTACCTAAAGCTTGACCAGAAATACTTACAAATCTTGACTCATGCCAACATTGTATTTCACCATAACCAATTTTATCCAGGCATTCTTTTCACTCTTCCCATCTTAGACAACATAAAATACTAATAACCACTACAGCTTGTTGTAATGCATGGCACCGATAGTGAGCTGGAGATACAAATTAAACTCACTATCTCTCAATTCCAATAACTGGGAGGGGCGAGTGCAGATTGAGAATAAGAAAGTCGGATTTGTTATTCCGACAGATTCATTTCCTAGGAAGTGGTATAGCATTTGAGGATGGGAATTAGGACCATATAGTGTTAAGGATTATTTTGTACATTTTACACTTAAAATCCCTATTCTATTACTAAATCTTATTCTAAATACCAAACTTAGTTTAGAAAGGCCTGAGGCGCTCCGAGGCGAACAAAAACGGACAACGACTAATGGAAGCAAGGGGCGTTCTTTTTTTCTTCTAAATAATACTACTACTAAAATGAAAACATGAAATTTAGTAACTATATAATGAGTCACTAAGTATAAATGCACCTTTCAAAGAATCAATGTTCTTCCAATTATATCAGATAGTAAGCAACTTATAACCATTCAGTGATCTACCCAATATTGTGTGTGTGAAGAGTTAGACTAGCCGTTAGCCCAAGCTAGACATTTAGATCCTTAAAATGACCTCCAACCAGCATATGCAAATCATCTGACTCAACTTATCGACATAGATGCAGATCCTTTGGATACTCTTGTGTCTAGCAGTGTTTAAATTCCAAAATTGGACATATATACTCTAGAGGGAGCTGTGGAGACCTTTAAGCATTTACCAAATTGTCTTGAGAATAGCAATCAACAAAGAGGATGAAGAAAGCATTTTCACCGTTTCATTGCACTTAGGCAGGAACTATCAATGAAAATTACACATAGGTAACTTAGGTTGTCAAACAGTATTGTGACTAGTACCATAAAAAAAGGAATGTCAAATTCACATTTCAATTAGATGTAACTAATGGTCTATGTCAATCTTACTGCAGAAGTGGTTAAAATTATGTAAACTCAGGCTACCTATGTGAAACGTTAATAATTACAGGGCCATGTACTTTAAAATTTTAAGCTCCCAGAAAAAAGGAACAATCTTGTCCCCTTTAACACTTGTATTGGTGTCAAAGGCAAGTGCAAGCAATTAAAAAACAGCCAGAGCAGTCAAATTGAATCCCTCACACGTATATACATGGCGAAACAAATACGATGGGCTATGGGCCAAATGGCCAATAGCTAACATTGAAAGGGTATAGCCAACAGTTCACCTGAAATTCAGAAAGCTTTTCCTTGGTCAGTTCAGTGGTTAATGTAGAAACAGCCACGGCGTTATTCAATTCTTGCAGCTTCTGAAGACACACACGAGCACGGTTTTGTCCCACATCTTCCTCTGAAAAAACAAAGTTGCTGGATAGATCCCACAGTTCTACGACTCCTTCATCATGCAAGGTCACAGACTTAACACCAGCAAGGATAAGATTTTTTGCTGCAATTTCATAAAATACAGCATTAGTAACATGCATTCTGTCCGAAAGAACAACAAAAAACCTAAACAGAAGTCTTGTCTCAGTGACGTATTCCACACTGCAATTCTGATGAAACAGCTATTGAAACAGAAATGTTATACGGCCGCCATATGATGCATCACTTTGTTTTAAAAAAGCTGGCTTGAGTAGATATGACTTCATATTACTTGACAACTTCTCAAAAGTATAAATAGAAAACCTTGCCGTGTGACTATTATACGACTTCATATTACGTGGACACGCATCTGAGTAACATAGATTGCACCACAAAACCACGAACAATTCATCAACAAGCCAATAAGGTGCATGGCTTGAAAACCACAGAACGGAATACAAACCACACCCGTTTTACCTCACATTGCTTCTAGTTAATCATGTATACCAAATTTCAACTAGTTGCTATTTTTACCATGAATCCTTCAAATATCACAGAAATCTACCTTCACAAAAATAGGCTCGAGTAAATATGACTTCATATTACTCAACGATTTCTCAAAAGTAAAAATAGAACAGCCACACGTAAGCAGGCATTCAACACTTTCAACTAGAAGAACTACAACAACACAACAGATCTTTCGACACTTCAACAAGTTGCGAGGCTTGAAACCACGAAATGGTATCCGAACCACATCTGTTTACCTCACAGTGCATCTAGTTAATCAACCCAGCCAAATATCGACTACTCGTTTCACAAAAACTTCACTTTCACACAACACTCGTCTAAAGAACGAATCTCACCTCAAACATAATACCTATAAGAACCGGCAAACACAACAAACGCTAGCATACACATCCGGATGAAACAACAACAGAATGGACGAAAACGAAAACTCGATATATAAAATTAACGGCGAAATAAATCCTCAATAAACCCCAAAATTCAACACAGATAATACTAGTTAAAGATGAACACTTTCTCATGCTCAATAAATCGCAACAAAAATCAGATAATCATCAATAAATCAAGTTAAATATGAACAATTTATCATTTACACAGGAAATACATGCGAAACAAAATAAAATCAATTAGTACGGAAAAAAATGGAGGATAAAATAAAATAAAATCAGCGGAAAAAAATCGGAGGAAAGAGGATATACCGATTTCGGCACCGAGGCCTTGTAAACCAGAAACAAGAACATTAGAGGCGAAAAGGCGTCGCATCGTCTCACGGCCGTAAACGGCGAGTTGACGGCTGTGCAAATCCTCATCGATTTCCGAGGGATAGTTGTTAGCGCCGTTAGTTTTGCCGTCAAGGAGGCCCATGGTTGAATCGCCGTTACCGGTACCGTTGTTACCGTGAGTCGCCGAAACGGTAACCTCAGACGCGGAAGAAGACGCGGTGGCGGTGGCGGTGGAGATCAAGCAAGGCTTTTTGAGAAGAGAAGGATTGACGGCGTCGGCGGAGTTAGTAACGTTAACGTCGACGTCAGCCTCTCCTCCCACCGTTCTCTTAATAGGAAGCATATAGTACTTTGCTCCACTTCTCTCCAACTACTCTGCACAAACAACAAAATAAATCATATCATTTCATATCATATCATATATTAAAAATTAAATAAATATTGTTCGCGAATCATATATTATAAAATCGGTGAGATTAAAGTAATTGAAAGGGGGGAAAAGGGAGATGGCGTGAAGAAGAAGCTAAAAGGAGAGAGAGAAAAGGTACCGAGTGAGGTGACGGGATGAGGAAGGTGGAGGTGGTGAATGGCGGTATTTGTTTGGAGAGGAAAAGTAAAAAAAAAAGAAATGGGAAGGGGTTTGGTATTTTTATGTGAGTGAAGGGGGGTTGGATATTTTAATGAGGGGTATATATAGGTGAGCTGGTGAGGTGAGTTTGTGGAGGGTTTGAGGGTTTCAGATTTACTTTCTTTTCAGGGAAGGGTAAAAAAAATGGTGGAAATGGAGATGGGTGGTGGCCTGGTGGGTAAGTTTTTGGGTGAAATCAAGTGTTGGGGACTTGGGGTGGCTTGTTGAGCAATGGACTGGTGATGGTAAGAAAAGGAGTAATGGACTGGTGGAAGTCTGGAAACCTAACCACATGTATGGCTAACAATTTGGTGAGGTTTGGTGTTAACATTGTTTCCTTTGACATATAATTGCGAAACTAGAAAAAATGCGTTGATATATATATTAATTGGGCCTACTTTATGATTTTCACAGTAGCTAAATGCCTAAATGTCACGGATTTAAGTGTCGATGGTGTTGTAGCTTTTTAAGTTCGGAGGAGTGTTGTGTAGCACAACTACAAAAAGTGTCCTGTTTTATTTGAAGTGTGCAACACAACTTCAGAAGGCACCTATTATTTTGATTTAGGTGAAACAAAAAGCGTCAACAGCAGGATTCGAACCTGCGCAGGCGTAGCCCAACAGATTTCGAGTCTGTCTCCTTAACCACTCGGACATATTGACGTTATCTGCGTACTTCTCCACTGAATAAATATATATTTCTGTTAGTATTAATTTAGTCCTGCTTCATGAACATCAATCAATGCATTAGAATCAAACAAACATCTATCATCATTAAATAGAACCCAGAATAAGTTGTTGGTGCATGTCGCTTCCTATTTGATTACTAGCGACTCGTGACCTAAATCACCTAGTGATTTGATTAGATTACTATTTGCTCATATGAGTGAGCTAATACAGTTGATTATTAACAATAACACTCCGTGAGTACTAGATTGTCACGTGTTCTACACGAGTACTTGACTTGATTAGTTGAGCATAAGTGAAGATCATAATAAAGTAGCACCCCATAACTCATTGTTGTGAACCATATCAGTGCATCACTACTAATTACTGGTGAATGTATACAAAATTTGCTTAAACTTATCTATCCTTAAACTTCAAAGTTCAAACACTAGGAATCTGCAAACCACAAGTGATTAATCAAACCATTCTTTTACTCCAAAAAATATTTTTTTTTTTTTTTTTGAGATAATACTCCAAAAAATATTATTAAAACCTCACAAGAGCTCATCAGAATTATTAAATATGCGGCAGATGCTGCCTCTGTCAAAAATGCTCAGCAACATTGAAACCTCTATTTAAAGCTCTCTCTTCTGTTCTTTTCTTCCAAACCAAGTTCTCTGCAATCCCAAAGTACATACACTTAGCATTTTTCACAAGGCACAGTTTCTTCCAAAACTACACACAACTACACAAGAATAACAAATGTCTTCTTCTTCACGACATCACCAGTTTCTGCTAATTTTTCTTCTTTACTTCATTTATTTCTGCTGTTTTTCATGTGATGCTCAAGTTTCAGACACAGGGAAAGTTGATCTGACTGTGTATTATGAGTCACTTTGTCCATATTGTTCTTACTTCATTGCTCATGATCTCACCACACTCTTCTCTGATAACCTCATTTCCATTGTAAATCTTCACTTCGTTCCTTGGGGTAATGCTGCTGTCAACCCTTCTGGCTATTTCCAATGTCAGGTACGAAATTTCGCAACTCGGATACCAGTAACTTTATGTTCTCGGTGTCTCAAAGGCTCCCGCGTATGGCGAGGTAGGCAGATTCAGATTTGATGGGGTTATTTTACCATGCACCCTTTTTTTTTTTTTGTTGGTGCAGCATGGCGCAGGAGAGTGCTTGTTGAATACTGTTGAAGCTTGTGCAGTTAATGCTTACCCTGATCCTGTAAGTACCTAACCTAGGCTTCAGTACTTATGGCACTTGCCTATTTATTGAGGCACATTGGGGGGTTGAAATTGAGAAGGATCTTTTCCTTAAAGAAACATAAAATATGATCTGGTCGTCATTGAATTTATTTACATACGGTATGCATTTGAGGTCGGCTAACATGAATCGGACATACATCAACATGACATGCTTTATTCTTTCACAAATTATAGAAGTTAGTACTTAGTACCATCATGCATGCATGACCATTGGGAAAAAAATAGAGAAAATTTGTGTAGTTTTTTCCTAATGTCAGGTACGAAATTTCGAGTGGTTTGATGGTATAAATTTTCATGTGACAGCACAAGCATTATTTCTTCATCCAATGCATTGAGAGTCTGGCTTATCAACAAAGACAAGCAGAGTGGGAAAATTGTTTTGCTCAAGCATCACTGGACTCACAGCCTATTATTGATTGCTACAACCAGGGAAATGGTCGAAGGGTCAGTCTTTCCTTCTCCTTTCTCTTTTTTTGATTGTATCGACTATCGATGGAGTGCATCAACTATCTCATTCTATGTCTTATTTAGTGCATCACTCCGATAATATAACGACTCACCTTATAAACTTTCAAAATCCATTGAAAAAATTCTATCATGGCTGAGTTGGCTTAGATCTTGTCATCTTGGTGGACTGGTACGCTGAACTGGATATGGAATCAGACGGAAGATCTATAGTGATATAGACGGGCTAAATTGAAGACACTGTCTATATGGATAATTACAACTGTTTAGCTTTGCTTCTAGATGAGATTCCAAAGGTTTCCATGGTATACCAGTATATGATTATGCCCATCATATTATTTGTCAACCAGTAGAAGTATGTCATAACATTTTGGGTGTTGATGCAGATTGAACTACAGAATGCATATAAAACGAATCAGCTAAACCCACCTCATGCTTACGTCCCATGGGTGGTCCTGAACAATCAGCCACTCCGAGAGGTACCGCTTAACACCCTAAATCCCGTCTCTTCTTTCTCAGCCATCCCCCAAAACACGCTGCAGTAACTTTGTATGCCTGCAGGACTATCGGAACTTTGCTGCACATGTCTGCAGAGCTTACAAAGGGGCATCAGCTCCAGCTGTTTGTAGCTCATCTCAACTTGTGATCGACTCATTTGCTGATGAAGCGACAGATGCACTTCCACAGGCTTGCTCTGCAGGAGGTCAGCAGAACTTAACATCATTCTCGCCAACAGAAATTCTACAACAGAGTAGACAAATATTCTCTAGAAACTCAGAACAGCCGTAAGTCTTAATCCTCAGATGCTCAAACAAGGTTTGCCATTAAGGCATTAGGCAGAGTAATGAGCTTGATCCTGTAGTACACAGCTTTTTTAACACTCCTGGCATTCTGATGAAACAACAGTGATGCTTTTACGTTTAGAACTGTAATCCTTTAACTGGATGTTCTGGCTACTGCGGTTGTCATAAACAGAAAAAATATGTTGTGACCATCAAAAAGAAGTCGATAATATAAGAGTTGGCCTTAATTTTTCTCTCCAGATCTTTCAACAAACTCAGAGAATGAATTATTTAGCACAGAACAAAGTACCGAAAACACATGGATGACCATAAACATCACCACATCGGTGATCAGACACTCTTCGCTTAAGCATATTATACAGCAAGATCATCCAAGATAAGAACAACTGTAGCGATGTTATAAAGGCAAATATACAGAAAGGTTGTCTCACTAACAGATCAAACTAAAAAAACTTAAAAGTCTGTAACATGGTACATTCATACAATCTAACGCTCAAAAACAGACTTCAACAGAACTACCGATCTATCATCTTCCAAGTATTATTGCAAATGTTGAAGGCATCTTCCTTCACAGGATCAAATTCGAACTTTGCCACCACTTTCTTATCTCGCTCCACAATATCTATGCACCAGATCAAGAAGTAACAAATTTGCAAATAATAGCACTAAGGTGTAAAAAGAAGAAAAGAGTCAGCAGTCAGCACAGGTGAAGACAGAATATTGTCAGTTTCAAAGGCAAATACAAATGCTAAACCACAAAGGATACGCCCAGAGATTTTTGATTGGCTCTTCAGATCAGGAATAATATTGGTCACAGAAGCATAAAATGAAAGCTTCCTCCTGCAATAACATAAGCTTCAAATGTCAGGAAAGGTTAATCTACACAGCAATCAATTAAAGGAACAGAACAAATACACAGTGAAGTTACTAGAACAACAGATGCAAAAGAACTATCCTAATTATAATAAACAAGCAGACGCAAAAGAATTGTCTTAACCACAATCCAAACATCATAACAATGAGAGTCCAGCAGCTTCTCTTTGCATGTTCAGTGCTCATTATGACACCAAAACAGTATCTGTGATTTTAAAAAGTACGGTTTATCAACATATGTGAGCTTCACGGTGACAGTATAGCCAAACGCATATAAGACCGCACAAATCTTCAATCAGAAAGAAAGGATAAAGGTCCCTAAACTAAACAGCAGAGAGTCAGTAACTACCCTACATCTCAGAAAAGCCTCAGGCCCAGGGAGAGCAGCAAAAACCTATTCCATAAACCTAGAATACACTTCATAACCAACAACTATCATAAGACTATAAGAGTATCAGGAATCTGTGAAGCAGATTAGTTATATATTGTGGCAATCTCCAACTAGCATGGCCACAGAAAAACCTACAAAATCACCCAAACCCAAGAGGGAATTTTGGCATGGTTCCTCTTGGCTCTTGTGGAGTTGTGGTATCATAATTGTCCTACTACAGCTGCTAGCATAATTTTGCACAGGTTTTAAACCAAAGCCTTCATCATAGAACATACCAACTGCTAAAAGCCTCAGAGGTACCGTTTCTCGTGTTCCAACAGGCCCCAGTTCTATTTACTACCATAATTCTACAGAGCTGAATTAGACATGAAGGAAAGACGAAACTGTGGAGAAAACAGTGTACTTGAAACTATGGAAGATATGAAATGAAACCCAAACACCATATAATGTTTTATGCATCAGCCATCACAACAGTGCAAAATCTACAAAATGTTTTCTGTTAATCTGGATTTAGATTTCGAAAAGAGAGAGAGGACTTCAGTTTTTCAACATGCATTGCTCAAACCTTGCCCATCGGTGAAGGTATATGCTTGACACAGCATAATTGTTGCCACACAGATTAACATGCTTATATATGTTAAATGCACACGGAACACGGATATATCCTCTAACATATATCTAAGTAAAGCTTTGAGAACTTTAGAACCCAGCATGTTTCTTTCTAGTACTTACTGTTCTTTCTCTTCTTCCTCCTCAAGTTTCTTCAGCCGTTGTCTCTGCTTCTCTATTGAAAGTCGTTGTTCATCTAGCTCATTTATCTTGTCAACAAGGCCTGTGTTAATATATAACAAAATCAGTCCCTATGAAATAAACCAGCTGATAAGGGATACCTATCATTGAAACTGTGACTTATCTTAGCTCCTCTCGAAGCAACTGCTCGTGTTTTAATTCCTCATCGAGCTTTTTCTGAAGACAGTCTATATCTTCATCAGAAACTACTTCCGATTTTGCAGCTTCTACTTTGAGCTTGCATTCATCTATCTTTTTCTGATAATCTGTGCCAAACGTGAGCAAACTAAGTGCCAGGTTCTACAAGGGCATTTAAATGCTGCAATCCACTACAAGTTCATCTCAGATCTCATATCCATTAAACAATCATGAAATCACTATAACAATTTTAAAGAAATCATTCTAAACATGCACCATCTGTAATACTATGCACAGATTTTGTGTTCTTTCCAGATAAAAAAGAACAGGAGCACCATCCGTAAAAACAAGAATGCATAACATATCTCAATCATTCATTTGTCACAACAAAAAAAAAAAAAAAAAAAAAAAAAAAAGAAAAAGAAAAAGAAAAAAGAACCATCAGTCTTGGCAATGAGAAGAAATTTAACCTCTCAAACATCTAAAGAAGAACTTTTGTACAAAAGGAGGGCGTATGGAATAATTAAGACTCCTTCAATCCATTAAAAATTGGCCAATTTTAATTAAGGCTTTTGTTAATAAAACAAGATTAAGTACCTAAAAATGTCCCATGTGACTTGCAAGTTACAACTATGTCGTGCTCCCATTTGACCCCTTTGGAGTTTGTTCTTTATAATTGAACGTAATATAAGAAAAACAGAATGTTAGCTTACTAAATAAAAGGAGTAGGCGGTCATTTCAGGACAAATCAAAACAGAAATTTGGCCCCTGTGGAAGTGTGGATGGATATTGTGACCACAAAACAACTTTGAACAATTAGTAATTTAGTCCTTCTTATCAGGAAGATGCTTTGTTCCCCTTTTAAAGTAAAGTCTATAAAACAGGTCAATAGGCACAAAAGGGTCACTCATTTTTCAACGTTGTCACCAACTTATCTTGACTGTAGGTGACATGGAAGATATGTTACCCATACACCCAAACTTGTCACCAAAAGGCCATTTTATGGAAGATTTTCATGAAATACAGGTTCATTCGAAAGTTTATGATAAAACATTTGGGACAAGAAAACCAAAACATCTACAGTCAATCGTCAACATGATTCTCAACATACTTGGCTTTTGAAAAAGCCAAAAAAATCCTAATCTTTCTGATAAATATCTATGACAACTTTTATATCTTGAAAACTTTCAATAACTGAAGCGTTCATAAGATGCCTGGACTAAGCAGCTTTTTACATGTTACTAGTTACAATTTCGGAACCAATTGTCCCAACTCCCAAGTATGATAAAATAAGGCGGTAACCAGTTGAAAAGGACCTTCCAAAATTAGTTGTATGTCTTGTCTGCGTGCAGAAAAAAAAAAAGGGCACACTTAAGGTGCGCAGTTCTTAAGAAAGTAAAAAGGTCTACAAGTCCAAGAAGCAATTCTCTCAGCCTTGGTAGTCAGTAACCTATTCAATTAGGCTTGCTTTAAGATCCTCATCTTAACATCCCAGGTAAGTTCACAAATAATGCATTATTGCATTTGAGACACAATGGGTACCTTGATAGGTAATGCTATGAAGTTCATTGGAAGTTCCATTGAACAGAACGCTAACTGTATGCTTTGTGCCCTTCAGAATTTTATATATTCGCATACTCCTACATTTGTTTTTCAAGGAACTTTGGGAAAAAGAAATCAAATAATCACTTGAACGAACATTAACCAGAGCAAGAGTAGGGTCAGGCTGCACATGACTACATGAGATAGCCCTTCAAAAGCAATAGTTCTCTTGGCAGCATGATACAAAGCTGAGTCAACCATATCTAAATGTGAATTTCAAAGAGTGGCACCACAAAAAAGGATCACCAACAAATATGTTCCCAGAAATTCAGCATGACACACAAAGAGAAGTGATTGAAGCTTCTCACTTGCATAAATTTCTGCCATGTCATATGCATAACCCTTGCATTCATGTCAAGCCTACATCTTTTCCAGCCTAAGGTACTTCAGTGTTCAGACTCACGATAGACCCCCAAACACTTGCAACATGTCTGTGAGTCTCTCAATAGTCAATACCATTCTATAATATTCATCCTACTCGGAAGCATGTCCAAAACCTCCACAACAAAGCAAAGCAAAGATGTGGTTGTGCTTGAGCTTGTGCTTGTGCTTTGAACCAAACAAAACAAGGGTTGACCCCGGTTCAAAAGTCTAAAGATAACAATGAGCAACTCATACTCCCAACCATTTTTCATATGTCATATCCTAATCTAGGATACACATACATTATAAAACAATAGAACATATCTCCACTCTCAAACCAAAATTTCCAAATTAAAAAAAGAAAGGTGAGGGAATCGGTCATCAGCTAACGAGACTCAAGCCATCCTTATCAATCTAAATACATCTACATTACCTAACACATCGACTCGTGAATTTAGGACCCTCTTAGCCATAATCTTGTAAAGCATTCTCAAAGCAAGATACACAGGCAAGTCTAGATTAAACTCTCCCCGACTTATGCAAGGATGTCTAACCTAATTACCTCAAAATCAACACTAAAATTCCAAAAGCCCCAAACTTTGTTGCATTTTTATTGGGGAAGAACAGCTTAAATTCAAAAGACAAGCATTAAATCGATAAAACAACGCAACTTGAGACCCCGAAAACCTTAACAATTCACACAAAGCCATGCTCAGCCATTGAATCTTGAATTAATATTACCAGTGCCGAAAATTGGAATAAAATTTCAATAATTCAAATCACAAAAAACAAATTAATAAACTAAAGCAAACCCAGATTTCAATTTCACAAACCAATTAAATCCCACATAAACAATCAAACAAAAAGACAGAAACTTCAGTAAAAATTTCTCAAAAAAATTACCTGAAATGGCGATCTGGGTATTGTTGAAATCAGAATTACAAGCAGATTGAACCGTCTTAGAGTGGTCAACGCAGTGAGTCAAGATGTTAATGTCACGCTTGTCTCTCAGAACCCCAATAAGATCGTCGCAAAATGATAATAGCTGCTTCACATCGATTTCTTGCGATTTTTCCCCCATTTTGATTTAGGGTTTCTAGGGTTTTTGCAGGGTTGATGAAATTGAAAGCATCTATGACAGTTGATTAACAGTGGAGAACAAGAGGAAGGTGTGTGAAATGTGAGCGTGTTGGTGAAGATTTGCAGGAATTTAGCAGGATTTTTTTTTTTTTGAAAATGGTACTTGGCGCCCTTGCGATTTGATGTTGTTCTGTGTTTATCTTCTGCGAGTTTTGCGCAATCGGTCCACAATCAACAGAGGAGCCGAATAATACTAGTGTGACTGTGTGAGATAGTCATAGTATGACCACTGACGTTTGTTCAAAAGTTTCGTGTTCGATTTGCATATGTGAATGCGTAATTTAAAATTTGAATATTAGCTTATGAAAACATCATATTTCGTAGTGTTTTAGTGCTCAATATCTTATCAACTCTGGGATAATTTGAATAAATGTCTAGAGTAATTTTGATGTAATGTGGACCCGCTCTACTAACGTATACTCTAACGAATCTACATCAATCAATCTTCTAATCCACTAATTTACCTGAGTAATATGAATTTTCAAGGTTCTGATTAGTGGAACACAAAAGGGGACAAAGATTTGCTCTGATATGTTAGGGTTGGGGTTGGGTTGATAACTCAACGCATATCACATTCATGATAAATGAGTGTAACAAGAATGGGACTTGAAACCTCAAAATCACACCACGACATGATAATCAATAAAAGGACAGTACTTGTGTTTTTACCGCAATCCATTTATTACTAAGAGAGTCGATAAAACCTTTTATGTTTCCGAATTTAACAGTTAGCACCTTTTATTTCCAAATCTGCCAAAATGACACCTTAAATTTGCCCCTTTTTAATACCTCACACCAAAACGCCTATTTCCGACCAAAACCAATTAACTCTTGCGTTGACTCATGTGCTCGGTGCCCGTCACGTGATGCGTGTTTTCTTTTTTCATCCCCCAATCAACCCGACATCTCATTTCTCTTCATCATTTCTTCTCTTCTACATCTAATTCTCTTCCCCCCTCTCCTTGTTCCTAATGATTTCTTCCCTCTCCTTATTTTTTTTTTATTTTCTAACTCTACCGATATCGATCCGGTAAGTTGTTTAATGGGTTTACTTTCTCTGGATTTGACTTTTCCTTCTCCCTATAGTTTTATCATTCAAGTAAATGAATTAGGTGAAATGGCAAGTGTTTGGCCTAATTGTCATTGTGGTATGCCTGCATTGCTAGCTCTAAACTACTACGACACCGGCCAATCTAGGGAGGCGCTTTTGGGGAAGCCACTACTATGACTATGTGAAAAGAGGGGATTGTGTGCATTGTTTTGTTGGCATGATAGGGTGAGCAATGAATTAAAGATAAAGGTTAGTGAAAAGAGGGGAGCTCAGAAAATGGGGAAGGGGATCCGAACACAAGGAAATTTGTTTTCTTTCTAGCATTTTCAATCATTGCATGCTTCTTGTTTACAAAAAAAGATGAATAAGAGAAAAACGAAGAAGAGAGGTGAGATTCATTGGCACGCTTCTTGCTTACAAAAAAAAGATGAATAAGAGAAAAAACGAAGAAGAAGAGAGGTGAGATGTCGGGTTGATTTGCGAAGAAAAAAAAAATGGGTAGAAAAGAAGAAAACACGCATCACCTGAGTTAACGGCGGGGTCAATTTGGTTTTGGCCGGAAATAAGCGTTTTGCTGTGATACATTAAAGATGGGCAAATTAAAGGTGTCATTTGGCAGATTTGGACATAAAAGGTGCTAGTTGTTAAATTCGAAAATATAAAAGGTGCTACGTGGCAAATTTTCCCTCAAAATAATTAGGGGTCGAGAATTCGAGATTACATATTCCTATAAAGACCTCACAAAATAAACGATCATGCTATCTTAAGTTAGATAGGATGATAACAAAAGTCGATTGGACAACATATCCTATAAACTTCCTTTTTATTCTAAGGAAATCCATGTAATGCTCTCGAGTTATGAATTTTACGCGTGGTGTCCATGTCTAGAAAACTTTTATCATTTAGTGCGCCTGAAATTGTATGTTCTATGTCACATGGTGAGTCTTCTACTTACAGTGTATATTAACTTTCGATCTATTAGTGTTAGTTTGGTCTGCTCAATGATCGATATGTGTACAATTATATTATGCGACGATGAATATGATTTGTGTCCAATATGTGAAGATATGATACCGATGTTTCATAAATATATATAGCGTGTAAAAGTTTAATGTATTTTGTCGACTTTTTTCTATAATTTTGAATCTATTCTTCGAAATAAATATAACTCCAAGGATAAGTTGCTCATGTAACTAATTCATGTTGGTTAAAGTGTTTTATAAAATCGTTTTACTATGGCCAACTAATTCGATATGAAGTACATAGATCATTTGTTAATTTGTACCATATATAGAGGCTTTTACTAATGTAACTAACGAGTTGCACTTGTATCAATCTTAAAGATTCAGATATATAATAGCACGACAATAACATGGTGACATTGTATTACTCTTACCGGTGCACCAAAACTTTTCTCGTCGGATCCGATGCTAAGAAATTCAATTAAACAACAGACTTTTGGCCCCGCCTCCTACGGACGACGTAAGGAGCAAAAATTGACGCAAACTTGAAAACCAGAATTGTTTGGTATCATTTTTTGTTTTCAATTTTCAATTTTTTTGAAAACCAAAGTCCCATTTTTGAAAACTGTAAGTGGTTTTTAGATTTCAGTTGTCAATTAATTTTCTAAATGACTACTATAGAAACAAACAATAATTTAAAGTTTGATTTTGTAACCCATTTAACTAAATTTTTACAAAAAAAAAAAAAAAAACAAAAACAGAAAACGGTAGTGATATCGAACGAGCCCTAACGTAAATGATCAAATAACCACACCCGTATATAGAATTTTTTTTTTTGGAAACTTTTACTCTTGGGAGCAGCCGCAAAACTACTTGCTTGGAAATTGGAATAATCACAAATTCACAATCGAACTTTTACGCCCTCTATACAATTCAATCCACGCGTTAGGTTTTCCGTCCAACTGATCGAAGTAAAGGTGAGTCCTACAACCTATGCCTTATTCTATTTTTTTGTTGCTCAATTTATTGATCGATTTCGTTTTTTTCTGTTTTACCTCAATTTGTGATGCATTTCTTATACGTATTATTATTCCTTAATAAAATTGGGTACGACTATTGTATTGCGCAAATTATATGGTACACCACGGTGTACCATGCTCCTCTATTGTGAGGAGGTGCACAATGGGCATTGTGCACCGTGGTGCATGGTATAAGCACTCATTGTATTGGCACTCTTTCGTTAAATTTTTGGTAGCTTGTTTGTTACGGCGCTGTTAGCTGGTTGTGGGTTTTGGGAAAATTCTATTGAAACAAAGGTAGTATTCCGTAATCCGTATATCTCGATTGACCTTTTGTTTGCTTAATTTAGGTCGTGGGTTTTGAGAAATTCGACATTGCGGCCGTGGCCGTTTTTCACCCATTACTGTTGCTGATTTTGGCAAAGACAACAAGATGCCTTTCGGCAAAGAGAAGATGATTTCTATGTTGAGGGAATCGGAGCTCGATTCAGATGACGATCCCTCTAATGACATTAGGTACATTCGTCGCTGGTATTTTCCTGATACGACACCAGCTCCAACTGAGGCCACGAGTCCCATGTACACGACTAGTGGGAATGGTTATAGATTTTACAGAGCTATCAAGCGCAATTCTCATGTGAACACTTACGGACTTCACAAGGCTGAATTATATCTCAGGTCTTCTGTTGGCAAATTTGGTGAGAATATTAGTCTGCAGGTGGGCGATTCCTTTGACGCTATTCAGCACTTGTTTCCTTCTTCGACACACTATCTCATCCGCAGGATTAAGGGCGGCCAGGTAGAACAACTTTATGCTCCACACCTGGAGCGTACGAGATACGTTCTCATCTTTACGTTTTATATACCTATCATGAAAGAAGACTCGATTGCGGATTTGTGCTGCCACTTAAATGGCATGTTCACTGAGTTGGCCAAGGAGAAATATGATTTCCAAGTTGTTTTGGTAGCGCGTATGAGGCCTGATTTTCCCACTGGTAATGATAATTATAATAATAAGAACAAGGTGGTCGAGGTTGCTTTCGACCACTTCTTATCTGGCTTCTCTCCATTGTTCCGGGCTGTCCCAATCTCGGATTCTGCTCGCTCTCTCGATCTGTTTGAACTAAGTGGCTCATCTTGCTACGGTCTACCTGGATGTATTGTTGCTGATTTGGAGAAGCAGAAGGTTGTGATCAATTATATGTCTACTCTCTTGGAATATGGGATTGATTTGTACCCCTTCACTACTGAGAGGTTATTACAGGTCATGGCACAAAATATAAAAATGCCTCTTGCAACTTTGTTACACTGCAACACTAGTGATGTCCTTGATTGTGCATGTTGTGGATCGAGCTGTCGTAAAAGAAAGTTGTTGTCTAGCCTTACAAAGAATGTTGTGTTTATATACTACTTATGTGACGGGCGTTTCATGGAGAAACTCTGTGATTTGTATAAGCAGTGTAAGGCCAATCCCAAGTTCGAGTTTGAGCTAATCGTGGTTCGTGCTGGCTACTTAGTGAAATCTCCGTCAGTGATACCGTCTTTCCTTGAGAAGTCAGATTACTGTGGCTGGCTCCTCCTTTCCTTTAAGGACAGGGTCAGCCGGAGGTTGTATAATTTGTGTAACTACCCGTCTAAAGATAAGCTGGTTGTTATCGGGCCGAACAGTAGTTATATGGATCCTCGCGGCAAACATGTGTATACTGAATACGGCATTAATGTATATCCCTTCACCAAACAAGCTGTGTGTGATAATGAATTTGACAGAGTACGCGGTCTCAGTTTGCAGGAATGTCTAAGGAAATGCGGAATACATTCAGTGAAACTTGATGGCCAAATCATACCTGTCTCTGATCTTCAAGGTACAGATGTTCTTGTTTACTTTGGTGCCGTCTCTTATGGTGGCAAGTTTATTTGGGACTGGAATGGTCAGCTTGTCAAGTGGGTTAATCAAATGAAGGCGGACCCAAAAAGAAAATTTCGATTCATCTTTTTCTGCTATTACGTGGAGGATGCGTCTGACGAGGATGAATTCAGCTACCTCGACGGCTTCTGTTCTGCAAAGAGGTGGTTTCTTCCAGTTTCAGACGAGGAGCGTCACATCAGTCCTCTGGCTGATTTGCTATTTGGCAAGTTCCGAATGGGTATGTGTGAAAATACCCTGGTTGCATTCGGACCAAATGGCCAGCTCCTCCGTCTAGGCCTGGAGCGTAGTTTGAAGGCAGGGTCAAAGCCAGCTACTTTCCCTGAAAGCAATGATGCCCTGCGTGCAAACGTTGAGGCTAGGGTAAATGCTCGCTTGTGAATGAGCTTGGTACTATACTACAACTAGAATGAATGCCCGTGCGTTGCACGGGTCTCTTAAAAATTATGTCAATTACTTGCATTTTACTTAACCCGTGTAGATAATTAAGTTCATTATAAACCTCATTTTACAGAATTTTGAGCTTATACTCTCTTAGTGTGCCCTAATAAGTAGGTAACCATCCGTCTCAGCTTAAACGCCTTATCCCCAAAATACCCTTGTGTTGAGAATGATGTACACACTAATCGGTTTGTCAAAATTTCAAAAACATTATATAGCAAATTAGATAAGAGTTTTCTCTAACTTGTCATACATTTTTTTTGGAACTTTGATTAATTGAGTAGTGTGTACACCTTTCCAAATATGAGATCGTTTTACATGGGGCGTTTGAGCTAATACATCTTGTCAAATTATTTATTTATATTTAAATTATATATTAGGTTACTACAAAAATTTATTATGTTGAATTTGCATCCAAAATTCTAATAATACAAATAACAATTTTAAACTTGCCAATCAATACTTCAGCAGCTTATTATAGCCAGCCGAGTATATATGATCAGGCATTATTATTGTGAATGTTGATTTGGGATTATTCCAACTATTTGCAGCTAACTGATTGTTTAACTTCGATTAGGATTATTAATATGATAGATCAGGATTAGGAAAATATACCATAACCTTGCCCGAAAAATCCCTCATTTATTATTATGTACTATAATATTGATTGATATGGAGTTTCTAGAATGTTCCATTCTTATTTAATTATATGAAGTTTCTAGAATATTCCATTCTTATTTAATTATATTTTACTTACCATATCTTTTCACATGAAATTCTTTGGTCAATTACCATATATAAGATTTAAATACAATTTTTTAATAAAGAATATGGAAATATGGACATTCTAAAATGTTCCAATCGTTGTGGGAGCACAAAAAAAGCCTCTTTTAATAACATATATAGAATATGGAAATATGGACATTCTAGAATGTTCCAATCGTTGTGGGAGCACAAAAAAAGCCTCTTTTAATAATATATACTAGTTGAATGCCCGTGCGTTGCACGGACTCTTGATCTAATCTCACATTTAAAATTTTGGTTTAAACTTAAATTATTTTGATATTATTTGATCTGAATTGCTACTTAAAAAATATATTGGTATACTAAAACTTGTAAAAGCTGGAGAGTTCTTGAAGCAATTATTAAACTTATATTAATGCACCCTTATAATGATTTATATTACTCTTTCTTGTTGAATTTCAATTTGCTCACTGTATAATTCATATATCCCCTTTATTTGCTCAAAAATTTATTGAATGATGTGATGTTAATTTATTGCTAAGTTATACACTTCTGAAAAAGGTTTAACTATTTAAAGATTGTGAAAACGGTCTACTTGTGTAGCTTATTGATTAGTCTATATTCAATGGGATTTGTAAACAATGGATTCTTGTTAAACTCATTTAAGGTCTACTTGTATAATAAGTTGATATTATTCTCACAATTTAAACATAACTGAGAAATAATTTATTTGAAACCCTTGTTAAATTGAATTTTTGGATTATTACTTGTATTTTAGTTGAGTATACATATTTCTTTAGTTGCTGATTTTCTTCATACATAATTGTGATTCTTATTATCTAGTTGATTGATTTAGTCTCAAATTTAAAAATATTTGGCTAAAGCTTAAATTATTCTGTTAATATTTGATCACAATTGGCACCTTAAAAAATATATTGGTATACTAAAACTTGTGAAAGTTTTCCCCTAAAAAAAACTTGAAAAAGTCAATTAGTCTTCGAAGCAATTATATCAATAATGCACCCATAATGGTTTATTTAACTCTTTCCTCTAAAAAAAAATGATTTATTTAACTCTTGAGTTGCTTCATGAATTTAATTTGTGGCTAGATAAATGCTTTGTTCTGTATTTGTTATATAAATGACACAAAAATATATGTACCATGCTTATTCTTTTCGAAAACTTGCATAATACTTATTACTCCATATAGTTAGAACACAAAAAAAAAAGTGATTTTATATGGTAAGCATTTGAATTAGCCTATTTTCAATAAGATCAATGTAGACAATATACTTTCATAAGACAAGTGTAGGACCAAGTGGTTTATTTAAATATTATTTGTAACTCCTTAAACAGTATTGGTTTCTCAGAACGAAACAATGTTGGAGAAGTTAGAGCTTGACAAAACGTACCCTTAGTTGATCTTATAGACTCGTTAATAAGTTAATCCCTATGAATTGAGTTAGGATAATACGACATGATCAACTTTCCTGATTAGAAATTAATAAGGATTCAAATAGATAAATGATCTGAAACGGGAAATTTGAATATGCTTTTGGGGAAAAAAAAATACTTGTTTTGTATTTTATTTTTTACATGAGAAGAAAAATGTACCATACATATTTATTGTTTTAGAAAACTTGCATAATACTTATTACTTTATATAGAATACAAATTTTTAAATGTAGTAGGATTGTTTTTTCGGACGACTACTACAGACTACTTCTGCTTCTAATAATGTTATACTACTACAGTACTACTACTCTTATTTAACTACGTATTACTACTCCTAATATTGTTATACTACTCATACTACTACTCCTATTACTACGTATTACTACTCCTACTACTACGTATTACTACTCCTACTCCAACTATACTACTACTATTCGTCTATTCCTACTCCTACTATTATACTCCTACTCCTACTACTACTACTACTACTACTACTACTACTACTACTAATTTTGCAACTCCTACTCATACTCCTTCACTTCAGTCCAGTCGTCCTACTTTATTATTATATACCACTCCGTCCCAAATTAAACTTCCCATGGGATTTCAAATTCCATGGGAAATTTAATTTGGGACGGAGTGATATTTATTATGAGGTTACTACAAAAATTATTTATATCGAATAAGCATCTAAAATCATAATAAACTTTGAATAAATTAGATTATTGATTGATTGTCCGTAAAATTAGTATAGCTTTTCATTAGTCCCCTACACAAGAAAATTGTTCTAACAAATGGTGATAACTTTGAGGCATTTTCCGTGAAAACAGAAGTTTTGCTGCCGAGATTAACTTGTATCGTAAGCTCATGATCGAGAAAAGCCTATTTTACATGCATGCAATAAAGATCCAATTTTCTGGATGGAGAAACTATTATATAATTTTTTTGAAATAAAGAAACTATTTTATTTTGCAAATCCTATTAGGTATGTACGTGAATATTTTCTTTGTTTAACCTCTACCACGGTTTTCCTAATCAAACCGTGTAATGGCTTTGGTTCTTCTAAGATATTGCGCAAATTATATGGTACACCACGGTGTACCATGCCCATGGTGCACCTCCTCACAATAGAGGAGTAGGGATCACACTTAAAATAATTTAAATTATTCTAAGTGTGGTCCCTACTCCTCTATTGTGAGGAGGTGCACCATGGGCATGGTACACCGTGGTGCATGGTATAAGCACTCAAGATATTGCAATTTTATAAAACGTGGACTCTGTATCGCTTCTTCTAAAATACTGCAATTTTACAAAACATGGACTCTCTATATGAGCTCCAAAAACTCAACTTTCGACGTAATCTACGATGAAAAATCCATCTATTAATTAATACCCAAAAAAAATAAAAAATAAAATAAAAATTCGATAGGGCGCAAGTGTAAGAGGGGCCTTACTTTTCAAAAAAAAAAAAAAAAAGAGGGGCCTTGATATTTATCGATCTTATGCGTGCGCGTTGTTAGTACAAAGTGATTAGCCCCTGAAAGAAGATAACAAACAATCACATGAAAAGTAACCAAAAGACGGGAAGAGAATAGGAGCAAAATAATCACGTAGTTATTGATTCAATATCTATCGGGCGTAAGAATTCCTCTTATAGCAATTAGCATATCTATCATGATCTATTGATCTTGGCATGATTGTACGTGATTATGTGGTGTTCAACTAAAAATTTAATTATACGTTATACATACCTTCTCTCTTTTAATTTAGGCTACACGGTACAATATAACGAAATAATTGTTAGTACGGTATACGGATTGTCAACCAGGCCATATAGGGTGGCTGTGGCCGGGTTCATTGTGTGCACCTGAAAATTTAAGAAGATAGTTAATAGAAACTTTGATGGGCGATCTAATAAACACCTTACGAAAACAATAAAAGCAACCATTATAAACACTAAAATTATGCCAAAGAACAAAAAGAAAAGACAAACAATGTGCCACATTATGGCAAAGCATGCATGCCTAAGTGATAATTTCAATCCTATTTATTTAAGAGTGTGTTAGTAAAACTCCATTGAAAAATTTAGTAGATTTTGAGGTCTTTTGTAGTTTCAACCACTATTATATTTTATTGTGTCGATAGGAGTAACACATAATAATATGGAAAGATGGAAATAATTCTAAGAGCTTCTACATAATCAACATTTATGATCAAACATGTCCTACTTCTATGCAATTTTCCAATTTGAAAATCTCCTATTCTTCTACAATTTTCCAAATAGAACATCAACTGAGCTTGTACAATTTTCCAAAAGTGAGACTCTCCCACGTCGCAAGAAAATTAAATAGAATTTTCTGGTGGCAGCCACTATTATATTTTATTGTGTCGATAGGAGTAACACATAATAATATGGAAAGATGGAAAGAATTCTAAGAGCTTCTACATAATCAACATTTATGATCAAACATGTCCTACTTCTATGCAATTTTCCAATTTGAAAATCTCCTATTCTTCTACAATTTTCCAAATAGAACATCAACTGAGCTTGTACAATTTTCCAAAAGTGAGACTCTCCCACGTCGCAAGAAAATTAAATAGAATTTTCTGGTGGCTCCGCGAAAATTAACTTTCAACGTAGGCTCTCGAAAAAAGCCTCCTTTATTAATATGTATTGATTGACTAGTCGAATGCCCGTGCGTTGCACGGACTCTTGAATTAAACTCAAGTTTAACCTTTAATTGTTATTTTATATACCTTGTTGAGTTAAATAGACTCTAAAAAATACATATATATGCATCCAAAACTTGTTAAATATTTTTTAAAGAATAAATAAACTTATATCATCAATTCACCCAAAAAAAAATTTGTTTAACCTTTTAAAGTTTTGAATTTTAATTTGCAGCTACATATTTAATTTAATTAGAAATTAATACTGTGAAATTGTAAAACTATGTTTTAACATATCGTTGTAGATTCACATGGTTTACTTAGCTTGTAACATAAGTATGTGGATTACGCTTAATTCGGTTAATAAAGGAATGGGATTTGCGTGTTTGAAATTTCATTGTCCAATTCCTATGAAGGTTCATTGGAATATCTGATGTTATTTTAATGCTAAGATACATTCGTACACTTTAACTTTATTAAGTGAGTAAAAATGATCTACTATTGTCTATTTTGAATGAGATTAGTATAAACGATGAACTTTCATTAAGGATACGGTCTATTAAATTGTTTGAACTTGTACTATATATATTCTCCATTATTTAACCCAAATTTATAAAAAAAAATATTCAAAAATTGTAATTGATCTACTCATAAAATAAATCATGCGACCTTTTTATAAACTCTTAATAGGCGAGACTCATAATCGGAGTAATTGAATCACTCATGTATTTTAAACCTTATTTTGATCGTACTATATGAATGTGTTTGTACCATGAATTTTGAGTATTAGGATCGCAATAGATAATGAACTTATTTTATTGAGTAGGATTAGAATAGATTTTGTTTTTGCATGATAAGAACTAAAATTACTCTATTTATGATTAGGATTAGAATAGATAATATTGAGCTCCATTTAATTTTTTAGTAGGATTAGAGTTTAGACAATAAATAAGAGAAGACATTAAAGGAGGAGTTGTTTCCAGTAAACTGTAATAAAATTGTATTAAATAATTATAAAAAATTCATTGATACTCTTAACATGAAGTTTCATAGATTTTTAAATTTACCACATTATGGCGTAATGTCTAGAGCCAAAGCAATGTAAAAATGTTAGATGTAAGTGCTCAAAATTCTACGAATAGAATAGAGAAGACATGCATATATAATGCATGTATAAAAAATAGAGGTTAGGATATGATTCAACCACATCGATAGAAAAATAATAGAATTTTTTTTATTAACCCAGAATATATGATTGTTAAACTTCTACTAAAATAAGAATTGTATAACTGCAATTAGAATTAGAATTATATTATGATAATTATGATTAGGAAAACATACCATAAACTTCCTAATATTCTAAAAGACATGGACTCTCGCACAACGCAAGAAAATAAAATCGAATTTTCTGGTCGCACGAAAAACTCAACTTTCGACATAGGCCCCTGAAAAATCCCTCCTTTATTATTTTCCAATCGTAGTGACAAAATGTGTAGCGTATGTGCCATAATACTTATATAGAGAGGATCAAGGTTAGCCTAGTGGTTAGAAACTCAACCTGCCTGGGGGTTGTCCTAGGTTCGAATTCTCATACCCCCACCCCGCAGCATTTGCTGCTCCTTTGTACCAAAAAAATAAAATAATACTTATATAGAATTAAAGTGAGTATTAATTTACGCTTTAGTACTTGAAGTAGGATTAGAATGAATAATGACGACTAAGCTGAAATTGCGTTAGTCTAAAATTGAAAATTATATTGCAATTAGTCTAGGAGTTGGGTTGTTAATGTAAATTTGCTTGAATTCACGTTGAATATAATTTGTGATTGCTTAACTTTAGCTGGATGATACTTTTTCGTTTTAGAAAAGTTCAAGTTGCAAGAAAGCTATTAGCTTAGTTTCAGTCTACCACTACTACTACTCTAACTCCGATTCTAATGTAGGATTAATTTTTTCGATGACTCCTTATTTATACTACTATTACTATTACTCTTACTCCTATTCTAATGAAGTAAGATTGATTTTTCGATGACTACTACTAATTCTACTACTACTGCTATTACTACTACTCTTACTCATATCTACTACTACTACAACTCCTACTACAATTTCTACTACTTCTCTAATAACTTTTTACTACTCTTCTGCTAGCTACTCCTACTACTCCTCCTCCTCCTCCTCCTCCTCCTCCTCCTACTACTACAAATCATAGACTTGCAAATTAAAGTTGCAAGAAAGCTATTAGCTTAGTTTCAGTCTACTTTATACTACTACTACTACTACTACGCTTACTCTGATTCTAATGCAGTAGGATTAATTTTTTCGACCACTACTACTACTTATACTACTATTACTCTTGCTCTTACTCCTATTCTAATGCATTAAGATTGATTTTTCGATGACTACTACTAATTCTACTACTATTGCTATTACTACTACTCTTACTCCTATATACTACTACTACCACTACAACTCCTTCTACTTCTCTAACAACTTTTTGCTACTATTCTGCTACTACTACTCCTCCTCCTCCTACTACTATTACTAATCACCTTTGGTTTGTATGCAAACTATAACTGGTTGAACCCATGTTTTATTGCTAAATATCTAACAATAATATAGACAATTTTTATCGACAATGAAAAATTAGAATGGAGTCAGAAAGAAAGAAAAAAAAACAATACTCGAAAATAACAAAACTAAAATAAAGATTATTCAATCAAAGATTAGATACGCCTGCAAGATACTAAATTCAATCTTTTACCTTAGATTGATGGAAACATGTTGCTTGACTTGATCAATGTATCGCTCACTGTATGCACAATAAGGATGGATAGGAAGAGATTAGTAAATATTACTCTTAAGGTAATTGAAGAACTAAATATCAAGAACACAACATTGACGTAAAATGAAAGAAGAAAAGGAACACACATCACCAAAAAAAAAAAAAAACATCCAAAAACTAAAAACAAACAATCATGAGATTTAGAGCAGGAAGTACCAAGATGCACACATATTATTAGATTTATATATACAAAGGTGTATTCGAAGTGTAAATAAACTGCCTAACTTTTGTTTTGTTTAGGATTAGGATTTGGACATAATGTTAACTTACGAATGTAAATAGTGTACTATTTAGTTTTCCTAAACTTTTTCAACCACTTGACTTTGTTTGGATTGGAATATGATTGATTAGAATTAGTAAAATATACCATAATAAACCTTCTCCAATCTCCAAAAAATTGGACTCTCTCACGTTGCAAGAAAATTAAATAGAATTTTCTGGTTGTTCCGTGAAAATTAACTTTAAACGTAGGCTCTCGAAAAAAGCCTCCTTTATTAATATGTATTGACTAGTTGAATGCCCGTGCGTTGCACGGACTCTTGAATTAAACTCAAGTTTAACCTTTAATTGTTATTTTATATACCTTGTTGAGTTAAATAGACTCTAAAAAATACATATATTTTGCATCCAAAACTTGTTAAATATCTTTTAAAGAATGAATAAACTTATGTTTTAACATATCCTTGTAGATTCACATGGTTTACTTAGCTTTTAACATAAGTATGTGGATTACGCTTAATTCGGTTAATAAATGAATGAGATATGCGTGTTTGAAGTTTCATTGTCCAATTCCTATGAAGGTTCATTGGAATATCTGATGTTATTTTAATGCTAACATATATTCGTACACTTCTGGATGGGGTTTAATTTTATAAAGATTGTGAAAATGAAATACTATCGCGTAACTTTTGGATTAGCCTATTTTTAATGGGAGTATATAATTAATGGACTCTTATTGGACTCATTTAGGGTCTACTTTTTTAAGTTTATATTATTCTCCATTATTTAGTCTCAATTGATCAAAAAAGAATAGTTTGAAGAGTGTAATTGATCTACTCATAAAAGAACTTAATGTGACATTTTCATAAACTGTAGTCAATTGATACTCATATTGAAACAGTTGAATCATTGTTATTTTGTTGTGTTATTTTCTTACTAAATGTATATCTTATTATTGTAGCTCGTGGTTTAATTTATAATAAATTGAGTAGATTAATTTATGTTTTAATGAGCCACTAAGAATTATTTACTATTTTTCCTTAATAAATGCGTAGAGGGGAGTGAAACGTTTAAATATATACAGAGGAGTACACTTGTAGATGAGGTTTAATGTCATAAAGATTGTGAAAATGGTCTACTATCATGTAGCTTTTGGATTAGCCTATATTCAATGAGAATAATAGTTATAATGGACTCTTAGCTTATTAGACTTATTTAGCTCTTAGTTTATACTAAATTGAGTAAAATTAGAATAGATAATTTATAATATCTTGAGTAAGAACAAAGACAATAAATTAATTTGTTGATTAGGATTAAAATAAATAATGAATTTTTTTTGTAAGATAAGTAAAAAGAGTTCATATTAGCTTAATAGATGACTTGTAGCCAAGTGTAGATTTGTTTGTTGTTCGATTATTCTCCTACATACACTTTTGGGTAGGATTAGCTTACGTTAAAATCAGGTGGAGTTGGTAGAATGCAATGCAACATAACATATATAACCGTCTTTTCTAAAGTATACATATATATGGCACCTTGAGAAAAGAAAAAATTGGCAATATCTTTATATGGTGTTATATTAACACATAAATCAGCAGAGTATTTATTGCCCCTTCAAAAAAAGAAAAATGCATGATACAAAGAAAAGTAAACTGAAAACCAAATAGATAGCTACATTATACTCCGTATTAGAGCTTGGACTATATGACAAATCTTAAACTACTGCTTACACCTGCCAATGCACCTTTATAGGTGAAACTTAGTAAAAGTTCTGATTTTGTACGACCTTACATTTTATAATGATAATGATCAAAGACTACCTTAAAACTGAAAACTTGCAAATCACTACCCTTAACACAACTAATGAACTTTAATTATTTAGTAGCATTAGGTAGACTTAGTATCAAAATAGAATGTCCGGTGATTCAATGAGGGTTGCTTATATAAGCTATAACTTATTTAGTATTTGTAGAAGTATGGGATAAACGATACGTAAAACATGACTAAGCTAAAACGACTTTTGTTATTGTCTTTAGCAATGTTCTCCTAAACTTGTACAGTTATAAAGCTCAAAAGTAAAAATAAATTCTATTGTCGATCTAAAAATACAACTTTCAACGTATATTTTGCCTAGCGATCGTGGCATAATCCCATCCCCCAAATTTTGTTACTACGTTAGGACTATTACTATAACTTCTATTTATTTTAGATCATACTATTACTACTATTAGTACTGCAATAACTGCCCAATTTCCTAATATAATAGGAATGTATTTTTTCCCCAAATCATTTTGGGAATAAGGCTTGGTTGTTGTTGTTGTTGTTGTATTAGGAATGTATTTTTACTATTGCTTCTGCTCCTCCTCCTACTCCTACGAAATCTACTACGTATACTACTCCCACGAAATCTACTACGTATACTACTCCTACTCCTACTCCTACCCACTACTACTACTATTAAAAAGTACTATGGGAGATTGAATAATTATTTTTCAAGATCGACGATCTAATCTGTAATAACCTTTTACTACTCTACTCCTACTACTAATGCTACAATTCTCCAGTTTTCCAATACAGTAGTAATGTTTTTGGACAACTACTACTACTTCTACTCCCAGTACTCCTACTCCTACTCCAATAGTTCTCCAAATCCTACATACGCCTACTCACTACTGCTGCTGCTGCTACTACTACTACTACTACTACTACTACTACTACTACTACTACTACTACTAATGAAATAAAATTCTCCTCCTACTACTACTGGTAACTAATTATATATTCTTAGGGATCTTTTTGATGAATCACGCATGCATAGAATTACGGGAGATCGAATAATTATTTTTCATGGTCTAATTAACCTACTTCATAACTATACACATATTATATATCATGGATCACAAAGATATTTACAGTATACTAATGTACAATTTAACATCAATATAACTGACTAAACTTATGCTCACTCGAATCAAGCAAGAATTAATCATCTTCATGCCACTTATAATTTGATGCTCGAGCTCGTTTTTGTGTTTGGCTCAACTTATTTGATCTACAAAACAAAGAATAAAAAAGGGTTAGACATCAATAATACTACAATGATTCAATAGTACAATTAATGTAAGCTACAATGCATATGCAATAATAATTTACATACAATATAGATGGATCTCAAAATAAGGAAATACACAAAAAAAAAAAAGAAAAAAAAAACAATGTTTCCACGTTGAAATAAAGTGGACGTGAATAATGGATGCATCAATTAAAAAACAACAAAAATAAAGAGATAAAATCAAGTTTACATTAATATGGTAGTTCCAAATTTACGTACATTATATGATAGTTCCAATTTTACGTACGTAATATGGTTACGTAGTTCTAATCATACGTAATATGGTAATACCAATTCTACGTACATAAAGCGTAAACTATATGTAACAATTTAGCCAATTTCACATACAATTGGTACTAAATTGAACATATGGAAAGATTTATAAGAGTTTCTACATAATCTTTACAACATTATGATAAAAAAAACTATGGAAATGTTTCATTTAATTTCTTCAATGACATCAAAAATACAATTTTCCAAAAGTTAGACTCTATATCCTAAACTTCTACAGATCTCCTACTCTTTTACAATTTTCCAATTTGAACATCTTCTGGACTTCCACAGTTTTCCAAAAATTAGACTCTCTCACGTTGCAAGAAAATTAAATGAAATTTTCTGGTGGTTCCGCGAAAAATAACTTTTAACGTAGGCTCTCGAAAAAAGCCTCCTTTATTAATATGTACTAGTTGAATGCCCGTGCGTTGCACGGACTCTTGGTTTAAACTCACAATATATTTCTTTAATCTCAATTAATAGTTAAGTATTTAGTTTCAATTGACGAAGAATGATTGGACTAATTGAACTTACTGAAGTTTAATAGACTGTTATTTAACAAATTTTGAAGAAGTGAAATAAATTTATTTCATACTTATATCCATATAATTTGATGTTTTGCTTAACTGTAAACATGTCAATCAAATTGGTTTTGTTTATTCAGAATTTGGTGCCCGATATAAAGTGTATGTCTTTTCCTATTTACATTCATATTTTTTTTTGGCACCTTATGTCCTTACATGCATGGTACGTATTTACTATTCTAGAAAATCATATTGGTGACATGTGTTTGTTTTTTTTCCCATTAGTTACCTTACACAAAAATGAATATATATATATATATATATATATATTGTGGTTATTCTTTTAGGAAACTTGCATAACACTTATTTATCCATATAGTAAATTATAATACAAAAAGTGAATTTATAAGGTTAGCTTTTGGATTAGCCTATTTTCAAAAAAAAAAAAAAAAATCAATGTAGATAGTGTATGTACTCTCATTAGACATATGTAGGATCTACTTGTTTAAACTTATATTATTTAGAACTCCTCAAACTTTTGGATTAGCTAGCCCTAGTTGGTTTCACTATCCAATTTTTATGAAGGTTCATTTAAGGTTGATTTAATGATAAACCATGCACTTAAGGTTTCACTTTATAGAGAAAGTAAAAATGATTTACTATCGTATAACTTTATTATTCTATTTTCAATGGGATTTGTATAAACATTGGATTCTCATTCAACTCACCTAAGATCTACTTAATTGTTTAAAAGTATACTATTCTCCATTTTTTAGCCACAATTAAAAAAAAATCATGTGACTTTTTGTATAAATTCTAAACAGCTTTAAGACAATTGAATCACTCTTGTTTTTTTCTTGATCTTATTATCTTATTATATATGTGTCTTATATTATTATTTTAAGAATTCTAAAATAGATAATGAACTATTTTTCTGAATATAATTAGACTTTAGAATAGATAACGAATTATTTTCTAACAAAATAGACATTTGATAGATTAATAACTTCACATTTTGCCTTTGATATATGTGCATTATTTGAAGGACATTGTCGAGCCTATTTGGATATATAATATTGGTTAGCTTATTGATTAACCTATTTTCAATTGGATAAGTACACATAAGGAACTTTTATTCTCCTTGCATTGAGATCCAATTGTTTAAGTTGATAATATTCTCCATAATTAGAGGTGAGACTGTCTCACAATAACTTATTGAGAGACCATTTTAATTATTTATAGAGTGATCGTTTTTTGTATTGATAGTGTCATTATACTTCTTTTAGGTATTCATCTGAATTTTTTATGATAACCTCCAACTTAGAATTAGTAAATTTGGTTACTTTACAATTATGGCTAATTTTAACATGTTGATCCTTAAAATCACAGGTAATGTGGTTTAAACATGAACTAAAACGATTACTAAAAGTAATAGAATGATCAACTTATATATGTTTTAATGTAATATTGGTGTAATTTGCTACGTTTAAGAGAATTGATCTAACAAAAAATGTTTAGCTCTAAATAAAGGAGAAACACGAAGTGCTCGTTTGGAAAACATATAATTAAATTCTTGTAGGAAGTAGAAATTCCCAGGAATTGAATTATTATGGTAAATTCTTGGGAATTCGCCTTGGACTGTGTGGATACCATCTAAGAACTTAGAATTCATCTAAGAACTTAGAATTACTCGGGATTCATTTCTCATGGTTGTTTTGTTACCCTACTACAATTCATTTGTTAGTTATTCGAATGACTCATGGCGTATAAGATGTTTAAATTTAATTTTTTGTTAAATTTTAAGTATGATCTTAATAATTAATGTGTTATGTTAATTAATGTTGAGGACATGATCATAATTTTGAGGCATGATTTCAATTGTATACACATGAATATAGAGAATTAGATAAAAAAAAATACTATTACTTCGATCAATTACCCAATTTTCCTATGCATTAGGAATGTCTTTTTACTATTACATACTAATACTGCTTCTGCTACTCCTGTTATCCTATCATCTTGCTATTCGTTCCTCCTACTCCTACAACAACTACTACTACTCTTACTCACTACTACTATTACTACTACTATCACTAAAGCTTATATTCCTACTACGTTCTACATGCATAAAAATTTAATCTAAACTCTAAAAACTTTTTAGTACTATACTACAGCTACTATACTACTACCACTACTACTATACCTACTATACGTACGTGATTAATTAGAGTATAGATGCACTTGCATTCGTGTCAATTATAGAACTTTTCACTTGTGGTATGGGATTATTGATCCGATAAACTTTGCTTTCAACATTACTTGACGAAAAGTACAATTATGGGATTTTTTTTTATCTCCCATTTATTCAATTCCTACCCTATTCCTATTGGCTAATACTATTGGTTTCAAGAATCATTATTTGATGAGTCGTACATGCATACAACTTTGATCCAAACTCTAATAGCCCTCTTACTCCTACAATCCTACTCTTACTTACTACGACTACAATCCTTAGGAATTTGTTTTGGACGACGCGCTATACTTTACAAAAAGCCCACAGGCTGTTTGAGCTGGGGCAGAGGGAGTAATAAATTATACACTTAACAAATTAAAAAAACTGATAAAAGAAGGAACAAAAACGAAAGACTGAACAACATATCTAGCTATATGAAGGTAGATAACAAATCAAAAGACTAAACAATAAGTCATGTTGGAAATCAAAAAAACATCATGCACAAATACCTACTAAAAAAAAAAAAATAGCACATGCATGTGAGGGTGACTTCAAATACGACATTATTAGATGGATAATACAACATACACAATAAATTACACTTAAAGAATAAGGGTGTGAGGAAGCTATTAATTAGAGCTTTGATTAATCCTAGCTTATTCCAAGAACATTATTACAATATCATTGCAATTCTACAATCTACAACTACTACATATGATGTTATAATCTCTTAGACTATATAGTTGACGTGGACTCTTTTCACAATAATGCTTGAAAAATCAATACTCGTACAATTTTAGAGTTGCTCTAGAAACTAAACCTCATTAAATCTGTCCAAAACGAACGAAATTGAATTAGACCACACTATTATACGTACACAACTAATAATCAACCATCATACTCATATAACAAAGCATAATAACAGCTTCGTAAAATAATATATCAGATTAATTAATTAATATATTGTTTGGCAGATTAAGAGAAATTTCTTGGCTTAACTTACATGTTTATGAACTACTTTATACATCCGAAAGTGTATAGTTAGTTCAAACAATATACATAAAGTGATGAAACGCATACTCACTCAAATTGAGAAAAATCTACTTTCCAACGTGAAACATAGTAAGAATAAGTATCTTCAATTCATGCTCAATCTTAACTTCAAATTGGATATACTGAATTGATTGATTCTTGTTCTTTGCTCAACTTATTTGATCTACAAATCAATGGGGAAATAGAGTTAGATATCAATACTTCAATTATTGGATATGTGTAGTACAATTAGCGTAAGCTTGTAATTACGACACGAAAATCCAATTACCATAAGCTACATGCGCAATGTATGTATAATTACATTACATATACAAAAAGTACAAAACAAAAACGCCAAAAAAAAAAAAAAAAAAAATTACAACATTAAAAACAAAGCATGCATGGGTGGATATTTATAGGTTTAGATATAGGTATTACTTTTGATCCTACACCGTTTAACTTGTATTAGTAAAATTTTCCTTTAAAATCATGGAAGTAAAACTCTATTGTAAATTGGTATTACTTTTCCTAGCTTCTACATAATCTTTACAATCAAACATCTCCTAATCTTATGCAATTTTCCAATTTGAAAATCTCCTAATCTTCTACAATTTTCCAAATAAAACATCAATTGAGCTTGTACAATTTTCCAAATTTTGAAATCTCTCACGATGCAAGAAAATTAAATAGAATTTTCTGGTGGCTCCGCGAAAATTAACTTTTAACGTAGGCTCTCGAAAAAAGCCTCCTTTATTAATATGTATTGACTAGTGGAATTCCCGTGCGTTGCACGGACTCTTGAATTAAACTCAAGTTTAACCTTTAATTGTTATTTTACAATTATTTGATCTCGATAAAAAAAAATGGTATAGCATACCTTGTTTAGTTAAATAGACTCTGAAAAATACATATATTTGCATCAAAAACTTGTTAAATTGTTTGAAAGAATGAATAAACTTATATCATCAATTCACCCATAAAATGATTTGTTTAACTATTAACTTTTTGGATTTTAATTTGCAGCTACATATTTAATTGTAATCTAAAATTAATATTGTGAAATCGTAAAACTATGTTTTAACATATCGTCGTAGATTTATATGGTTTACTTAGCTTGTAATGTAAGTATGTGGATTACGCATAATTTGTTTAATAAAGAAATGAGATATGTGTGTTTGAAATTTTATTGTACAATTTATATGAAGGTTCATTGAAATATAAGATGTTATTTTAATGATAACATATACTCGAACACTTCTGAATGGGGTTTAATTTTATAAAGATTGTGAAAATGGAATACTAACACGTAACTTTTGGATTAGCCTATTTCAAATGGGAGTATATAATTAATGGACTCTTATTAGACTCAATTAGGGTCTACTTGTTTACGTTTATACTCCGTGTTATTCTCCATTATTTAGTCTCAATTGACCAAAAAAATAAGCTTGAAAAAGTGTAATTGATCTACTCATAAAAGAATTTAAAGTCACATTTTCATAAACTTTAGACAATTGATACTCATATTAAAACAGTTAAATCATTCTTATTTTGTTGTGTTATTTTCTTACTAAATGTATATCTTATTATTGTAGCTCCTGGTTTAATTTATAGATAGTAAATTGAGAAAGATTAATTTATTTTTTAAAATGAGCCACTAAGAATTATTTACTATTTTTCCTTAATAAATGCGTAGTGGGCAATGCTTGTACCATGCACGAAGGTGCACAATGAGTATGGTGCACCTCCTCACAATAGAGGAGTATGGACCACACTTAAAATAATTTAAATTTATTTAAGTGTGGTCCCTACTCCTCTATTGTGAGGAGGTGCACCATACTCATTGTGCACCTTGGTGCACGATATAATTTGCGAGTAGTGGAGAGTAAAACGTTTAAATACAAACAGAGGAGTACGCTTGTCGATGAGGTTTAATGTCTTAAAGATTGTGAAAATGGTGTACCATCATGTAGCTTTTGGATTAGCCTATATTCAATGGGAATATAGAAATACTAAATTGAGTAAAATTAGAATAAATAATTTATATTATTTTGAATAAGAACCAAGTGGATAATAAATTAATTTGTTGATTAGGATTTAAATAAATAATGAATTTTTGTCCTTTCGTAGGATAAGGAAAAAGAGTTCATATTAGCTTAATAGATGACTTGTAGCCCAGTGTAGATTTGTTTGTTGTTCGATTATTCTCCTACACTTTTGGGTAGGATTAGCTTACGTTAAAATCAGGTGGATCCCTGAGTCTATTTAGAGTTTTATAAGTGGAGATATTCTGAACTTGAATAAGATTCAATGATGTGGGACAATTTTCGAGTTTCTTTTTTGACAAGATTGAGAACTGTCCCACATCATCGCATCATAAAATGGTAGATGCGAATTGTATTTCTAAGCGACTGTTATTAGTTTTTATTCCTAAAAATTATTAGTCTTTGTGGAAACAAAAGATAAATATATTCATGATGTACATAACTACGCCATCTCTTTTAGAAGATGGACTCATGCAAGGAAGGTATGTTGCATCTATGTAGTACAAACGTACAGTGTACATAGATGGACCAAAGTTAGCAAATCAAAATAGCTATGCATGCTTAATCTACCATACAATTTGAGCGTGGATAGATTTTTATTTTATTAAGAGTATAAGACATTAAACGAAACTATAAAGTTAAGTGGAGACGATGTAGGAGGCTTCTGGTTGATTGATATAGGTTATTATTCGTCTTGTATTAGTTTCAAAATGATACGTATTAGTTATTAAATTTTACAGTTATTATAATGTCTTAATTTAGTCGTTCAATTATTGATCATCTCATACATTAAGTTTTGTATACATGACCTTAGTTATATTGAGTTCATATCTTACTCAATTACAATGAACTTGCTCTAATGTCCTAAGTTCTTGTTGTAATAATTTTCGTGGCGTGCTTAGACTATCCAATGATACATACCGGCAATAATATATGGTCTCTAAGCTGTGAACAAATAAATTTTGAGCAATATGTACATACTCATCTTAGTTTATGATCTTGCCAAAGTCCACTACATACAATGGAGATTTGCGCCGTAATTAGTCCTTATCTCTTTAATGTAGGATTAGTATGTGTACAAATTATCATCTTCATCAAACAATTATTGTAGTACTGTTAATTATACGACTAACCTTAGTAGAATGACTTCATACTGATACTTGGCTAACTAATCTCATAAGGAGAAGATCGCTTGATCTTACCTACTTACAAATTTAGAAAATTGATTAAGAGAGTTGATTAGCCCATAAGAATGAAACTAACTTTAAGTGAACCAATCAATTAGCCCATAACAGTTCAGCTGTTTAAATGTCACAAATTTGCCATTGAACTCCTACTGTGAGTCAAATCGAATATCTAATACTTATTGATTAGATTAGATGATATTATCTTGAGTACGCCATAAAACACAATGTATACTTTGCAATAAGAAGACTTGTGTCGTCAATTTATTTGTACAATGTTTATGCATGGTTAAGTCTTTTTATACTAAATTCATAATTTTCTAAAAAAACATGGACTTTCTCTCGTCGTAAAAAATATAGATAGATTTATACAGATTATGGAAGACCTATATATAAAAAATTGGTAAAAGAAAAATTAAACAAAAAAAAAATAGAAAAAAAAACAATACATATATTACGTGCACGTTAATGATTATGGAAAATATAGATTGTAACAACACTTCTCCACCTAATAGCATTGTAGTATAACTTTTCCTAACCTAGAGATTCTACAATCTTTACAATCAAACATCTCCTACACTTCTACAGTTTTCCAATTTGAAAATCTCCTAATTTTCTAAAAATTTGAATGTCTCCTGAGCTTTTACAATTTTCAAAAAGCAAGAAAATTAAATCCAATTTTCTGGGAGCTCCGTGAAAATTAGCCTTAACGTAGACTCCCGAGAAAACCTTCATACCGGGCTACGCCCGAAATAAATTTTATCATTATATTTATTTGTGAACAAATAATTTTATCAATAAATTTTATCATTTATAAAACTTTCACTTTTAATATAGATGATGTGATTACAGTACAAATAAGTAATAAGGAAGGTATAAATAATAAGGTAAAGATGAAATCAACTAGTAGTAAATATTGAATTTTTATAATAAAAAAAATATTGTGAATTTTTTGATATGTAAAACGTCACTTATATATAAGTAATATAACTATGGATGGAATGTCCATCTATACCCTTTACCATAAAAGACATTTTCAATGAAATTAAAGAGACATGCCACGTGGCATGACAGATGGCCTAATTGAAGCCGGTAAACGTGGTCGTTGAATCTAACACATCTTTTAATATATAGTATAAGATAAGATAGACTATGTTGTAAGTCGTGTACATGTAGTGATGTACTCCGTATAATATAGTCATAATGATCGAATCATGCTTGACTTGTTAGCATATGTACAAAAATCAACAAAAGTACGTAGTAACATGTAATTATAACGGTTTAGCTTAATTATGTTCACCTTATTGGTTTATCAAACCGAACTCTTAGTAAGAGTAATTATATTTCATGCTACCCGTTATTAGGATTTGTCCATATATGAATACTTAGTATAAGAAAAAGTGTAATTAGGTTCTATGACTCTATAATGCACGACCCTCTCATAACGTTAAGAAAGAACATAGCTTGTACATACAATTCTCTCATAATACCGATCGAGAAAAAACAACACCAATGACTTTGAGATTACGTGCATGTCTATCACGTACTCCTCCATAAACTTATATGCATGTCATTCTTTCATTTCAAGTCATCTCATTTATCCATCAATATCTTATAAGATATATTAGTCACAATTATGAAACTATAATTGGGAAAACATGAGCGACAACACGTACTCAATGTTAAAAAAAAAATGTGTATAGCTTCCGGCAGTAGGGCTGCTTATCATGTACAAAACATAAAGTAAAAGAAATAATGTTCCACGTTAATTAATACATGGAAGACGACATGCATGATGCATGTGTCAAATAACAACAAAAGAAAAGACGGAAAAAATAAACGTCAAGAGAGAATTGCATACACAATATCAATAGTAACCATATCATACAACAAACCTAATGATGCACAATCAATCAAATTACAAAAACGTAAATTAGAACTCATACCCACACCAAATATATATAATATAATATGATACATATATTACAGGAGGAATTATATCCGAATTCATTGAACATATATGGAATAGGATTATAAGTCGTACCTTTAATTAGCTTTTGATTACAATTGTAATTAGAACTATGTTGATTGTAACCATAGCTTGATTCTAATGACCTAATATATTTTCAACACTATAATCTCCTATAATATCAAGAAAAAATTAATCTAATTTTTTTTTTTTGTAAGAAATTGGTGATTTTATTCATCCAAATATTGGGAATAAAGGTTCTTACAAAAATAATACCCACTTAGATGCTTACATCAACATACTCTTTAGCATCTCATCATAGGCATCGCTACCTTTCCAAGCATGAAGCCTGATACAAACTTGCATCTTAATCTGATTAACTATCCATTCTCTATCATGAAGCTTATCCTGAAAAATTCTGTGGTTTCTCTCTATCCAAATGCTATAAACAGTTGCATTCAAGCTTGCTTTTGCCCATTTTGTAGTCCAGTGCTTATTTCTCTTCTTCTTGCTGAACCAGATGAGCTCTCTTTTTAAGTCCCAATTCCTTTTCTTCATGCCCAACCATTGTAAAATGTCATGCCAGATAGCTTTGGACATTTCACATGAAAAGAACAGATGCTTGTGACTTTCCTCAGCTTTCTGACAAAGAACACACCTGTTAACTAGCTGCAATCCCCGTTCCTTGATCTTGTCCACAGTGGCCAAACAATTCTGTACTGCCAGAGCTGAGATAAAACTGTGTTTAGGCACAGTCACTCCATCCCAAACAGCTTTATGCCATTCAACTTTGGTGAATTTTGTCCTGAAGCTGTCATAAGCCTTTGCTGTGCTGAATTTACCAGCTTTACTCCAGGATTTCACCATGTTAGCAGCATTATCCTGATCTCCAACCATAAGCATTATATCATCTCTGATTCTTAGGATGCCCTTCCAGCTCTCAGAGTCAGCAGGTTTCATCTGAATATGCCAGTGACTCTGCCTTTTAAGTACATAAGCTCTGATCCACTTACACCAGATGCTTTGGTGGTTGTTTTCCAGCCTCCAAATCCAGCTTGAGAGCATAGTTTTATTCCAAGCAAGAACCTCTTTTATGTCAATACCAGCTTCATTCCTGGGAGAACACAAGCTACTCCAGCTTTTGTAAATCATCTTATTCTTGCCTTCAGAGATTCCCCATAGAAAATTCTTGCAAATTTTGCTGATTTTCTTAAGAACTCCCTTTGGAATCAGCAGGCTCGAGCTCCAGAAATTATCTAGACCAAAAACCACAGCATTGATTAACTGAATTTTTCCTGCAAAAGACAGGAATTGTGTTGACCAATGATGAACTGAAGCTTCCAGTTTGCTGATAAGAGCCTGATACATGTCTGCTCTTAGTTTTCTGGCATGTAATGGTATCCCCAGATATCTAAAAGGAAATGTCCCCTCCGTAAACCCTGTAGCCTTCAATATATTTTGCCTCCCACTTCCTGAGAAACCCCTCCAAAGTATATATCAGTCTTAGCAGGGTTTGCTACCAGACCAGACATAGCACCAAAGCTATCTAGGCAATCCATTACAGCTGTAACAGAGGGTAAATCTCCTCTGGTGTATATCATCAAGTCATCAGCAAAGGTCAGATGAGTGAGCCTGACCTTAGTGCATTTGGGATGGAGAGAAAAATCCTTTCTATCAGGCAGGTTTCTGAGCATTTTGGAGAGCACCTCCATACTTAATACAAAAATATAAGGTGAAATTGGGTCACCTTGTCTGAGCCCACATTTACCAGCAAAGAAACCCTCATAACTCCCATTTATTTTGATTGAATACCATGGAGTTGTGATGCAGGCCATAACCCATTCTCTGAACAGCTTAGGAAATCCCATTGCACTCAGCATACTCTCTACAAATGACCAACTCAGAGAATCAAAAGCTTTTTTTATATCTACCTTGATTAGACTCCTTGGAGAGATATTCTTTTTCCCATAACCCTTAACAAGAGATTGGGAAACCATGATATTGTCAAAAATGCATCTCCCCTTTACAAAAGCAGCTTGTTCCTCACCAATTAAGTCAGGCAAGATCTCCTGAAGTCTGCTTGCCAAGATTTTGCTTATTGTTTTATAAATAGTTGAGCAGCATGATATTGGTCTAAAGTCTGCCACAGTAGATGGATTTTCCTTCTTGGGAATCAAGGTGATCATGGTACTGTTTGCCTGTTTAGAAAGCTTTTTTGTAAGGAAGAAATTTCTGATTGCCTGTATGAAATCCTCCTTAACAATACTCCAGTTCTCCTTAAAAAACCCTGCAGAAAATCCATCTTGCCCCGGACTTTTGTTAGAGTCAATGCATTCCTTATCTCCTCATCTGATATTGGCTTGATAAGATTGACAGCTTGGTCATTTGTAACAATACCATTACCTCCAAAAAGACTGACATCAATATCAGTAACTGCATGTTTTGTTCCAATCAGGTTTTGATAGTAGCTGATAAAAGCATTAGCTATACTTCCCTGATCAGTATGCATCTCCCCTTGCATATCTTTTATACTCCCAACAATACTCTTATGCTTTCTCTCAGCAATTCTAGTATAGAAGTATCTAGAACTGCAATCTGCTTCTTTTATATGCTGAATTTTTGCCCTTTGCTGCAGCATACTCATCTCAGCCTGTTTAAGTTGCTTATAATTCTGTTTAAGCCCTTCCATTTCCTGCACCAGGTCATCATTAGCATTCCCCTGAAGCTTCTGTTGACAGCTTAAGAGCTTTTCCCTTATTCCTTCAACTCTTTCACTGAGTTTTGAGAAATGAGCTTTATTTAGCTCAATTAAGGCATTCTTCACATTCTTCAGCTTTAGGAACAGAATCTGCATCTTATTTCCCTCCACATTTTGATCCCAAGCATCTCTAACCTGTTTTTTGTAATCCTTATGAGATGTCCAACAGTTCAGATATCTAAAGATTTTCTTTGGAGCAACTTCCTTTATAACCCTCACCATAATGGGTGAATGGTCTGAGAGACCTGATGGTTGGAAATCAGCCCAAGAATTTGGTGTTTTCAGGATCCAAGCAGAATTGACTAAAGCCCTATCTAGCTTGCTCCAATTTCTGTCATTCCCATCCTGATTATTGGTCCAAGTGTAATAACAGCCCTGTCCAGCAATGTCATCAAGGCCACATTGCTTAAGGCAGTCATTAAACTCCATCATATCTGCCACATTTGGGGGGTTATTGCTTTGTTTCTCAGTATCAGTCCTGATGACATTAAAATCACCAAGCACCAGCCAGGCTTCAGAACCAGGATTAATTAAATCCAATTCCCTCCATAGAATTCTCCTTTCAGTAGCATCATTACTAGCATAAGAGAAAGTAATGTAGAAATACTGGTTGGAGACTATGTGAAAGATCCTACAATGAACAAATTGTGACGCGCTCTGATAACATTATTTTTAATGTAGGATCCCTGAAAAAAGAGGGAAAAAACATTACCTTCGAAAGTGAAACTCATCAAACATATACTCTCTTGTGATTTGCTCTCAACTTGTTTGATCTATCTACATAGCAATGAACAAAGTTAGATATCAATATCAAAATTATTGATTGGTAGAATTTAATACATGTTTGGCTACTCTAAAAACATAATACACGTCTAATCCAAAAACAAAACAAACGCAAGGAAAAAAAAAAGAAAGGAAAGCAATAATAATCAATTAAAAACAAAAACAAAACAAAAACCCATATACACAAAGCATATCATGATCAACATATACGCTTATGGCATCACGTGCATGCATGTATATATCATGAAAACATAGGTGGTTCAATCTAGATGTAATAGGATTTGACACAATTAAGTTTTCCTAAAAGATTTTACAATTTACCTATTTGAAAATCTCCTAAACTCTTACAATTTTCCAAACTGTACATCTCTTGAGTCTGTACAATTTTCCATAACTTGGGACTCTCTCACGTTGCAAGAAAATTAAATAGAATTTTCTGGTGGCTCCGCGAAAATTAACTTTAAACGTGGGCTCTCGAAAAAAGCCTCCTTTATTAATATGTATGTATTGACTAGTTGAATGCCCGTGCGTTGCACGGACTCTTCACTTAAACTCATTTACAATCTAATTTACATTAAACTCGTATTATTCTTCATTAGTTAGCCAATACTGACAAAAGGGAAATGTTACATATTAAAATTATATTAAATTTAAATGGATAGTATTTAGATAGAGAGTACACTTTAGAAGAATTGTATTGTATATTTTCAAAAGTTCCATGTAACCTTAACTGGGCTCGTGTCTAATAGTTGATAAATTATAATTTTTATAATAATTATAAGATTATTATTTAACTAATCACATTATTAACTTTTCAAAAGTCAAGGACATCTTGTACATTTTCTTGATGTCCTACTTTTGTAGATTTAGTAGGATTAAAATGGAAAATGGACTCAGTCTATTTTGGTAAGATCATATTAAAATAGAAAATTAAGTTTAATTTGATTTCTTTTGTAGTAGGATTAAAATAGATAATGAACTATCTTTTGAATAAGATTTGAATAGATAATGAACTATTTTTCTGGATAAAATTAGACTTTAGAATAGATAACGAATTATTTTCTAACAAAATAGACATTCGATAGATGAATAACTTTACATTTTGCTTTCGATATATGTGCATTTGAAGTGACATTGTTGAGCCTATTTGGATATATAATATTGTTTAGCTTATGGATTAACCTATTTTCAATTGGATAAGTATACATAAAGGACTCTTATTCTCATTGCATTGAGATCCAATTGTTTAAGTTGATAATATTATTCTCGATAATTAAAGGTGAGACTATCTCACAATAACTTATTGAGAGACCATTCTATTTGTTCATAGAGTGATCCTTTTTTACATTGATAGTGTCATTATACTACTTTTAACATTTATGTTAATTTATGATGATAACCTCCAACTCTGGATTAGTAAATTTGGTTACTTTACAATTATGGCTAATTTTAACATGTTGATCCTTAAAATCACAAGTAATGTGGTTTAAACATGAACTAAAACGATTACTAAAAGTAATAGAATGATCATGAATGATGTTAATTAAAACGGGAACTTTTTAAATAGAGTAGTGGTCTTAGAATAATTTATTGTGATATATCTCATATGAGACTTTGCCATCCTCTATTATTTAATCACAATTGACAATATTGTGCATTGCAATAGTAAAACCTATTAAAACTGAATAAATAGTATTTAAATTAGTTTCTAACAATTTTAATTCATCTAATCTTTAAAAAAAAAAAAATTCCCTGTGATTTTCTCAGCTCTGAATAAAAGCGGCTTGTGTCAAAATAGTTGAATTATTTAAATATACATAATATATAGTTAAAGAATATTATTAAACTGATCACATGAAATTGGTTCCAAAGTCTTGAAAATCGTAGATCGATATAGTTACACCATATATCATGTTATGTACTTATACATATGATCAAGCTTACACTAATGACATGTGAACTAAAATGTTCGAAATCAACGTTTGACTAACACAATTAAGCTTTATTTATATGGTCTCTTACCAATAGTTAATCACAACAAAACAAAACATGTAGCTTGTTAGAACTGTATTAGGATTTTGGTATTGCAAAAACGTGCAATTTAGTAGGATTATAACAAAGCTGATGGAGATATTATAAGACGTAACTCTTTATTATCTTGTCAAGAGAGTTATTATCTAATCATACTATCTATATAAGATTAGGATTATTCATGTTTACATCTAATTTAATCATACTATTTACTATTATATTGACTCATCATATATTTAATGATTATTTTTAATTTTTCTAACGGATTGTTTATCTTTTATTAGAATTAGAATTATATTATAATCTTACCTCAAAAAATAAAGAATTATTTCGTATATTATAACCGATTATGATTAGGAAAATATACCATAAATCATCCTACTATCCTAAAAAACATGGACTCTTTTAGAAAGTAAGAAGAAAAATCGAATATTCTGGTCGCTCGAAAAAGTCAAATTTCGACGTAGGCCCCTAAAAAATCCCTCTTTTATTATAAACTATACAAATACAAATATATTTTTTTTTTCTCCCAAGGTGCAAAAATAATGTACCGTGTAGTTCAGCCTAGCTAAGCTATTAATTAAGCTTGAATTAATGTTCTCTTGTTTATATATCAAAGAAGTTATAATTATTAATTATTAATTAATCAAGCATATTATTGCAATAATCTAAAAAAATTAAAAAGAGAAATAAGGTAGATCAATAAATTAGTACTATTTTTTATCTTCGTATTGGACTATTGGTACCTCGAACTATTGAGTAAAAAAACGTTAGTACTAATTATATTACTATTACACAAAAAAAAAGGAAGAAATCGAAACAACAAATAATTGTTAAATCATAAAGTAATTGTTGTAGTAATTTTAACTTTCCTACTAATAGCTAACTAATTAAGAAAAATGATGAAGAAAATTGATTAGCCCATAAGATTGAAATAAAAGTTATACCTTATCACAAATTAAGAGAATATATTTGCCCATAATAATGAAACTAAAATTAAGAGAAATGATTAGGCCATAAGAGTACAATTAATCTTCAAATTTCACAAATCTTTAATTGAAATCCTACTGAGCTAATCCTTATCCTTACAATCAAACATCTCCTAATCCTAAGAGTAAAATTAATTTCTTTACAATCAAACATCTCCTAATCCTATGCAATTTTCCAATCTGAAAATCTCCTAATCTTCTACTATTTTCCAAATCGCACATCTACTGAGCTTGTACAATTTTCCAAAAGTGAGACTCTCCCACAACGCAAGAAAATTAAATAGAATTTTCTGGTGGCTCCGTGAAAATTAACTTTTAACGTAGGCTCTCGAAAAAAGCCTTTTTTATTAATATGTATAGATGAAAGCCCGTGCAACGGGTCTCTTTATAATGATTTCTAATCATAATGATGACAATGAAGCGATTGTGAAATAAAATGAATAACCATTTTTTTTTATCATAATTCAAACTATTATTAGATAATTTTATCACAATAGACGAACTATTACATTGCAATAATAAAAGCTATCAGTTTTAACAGATTTTTAATGTAAATATAATCAGAAGAACTTAAATATAATCATAATCTTGTTTATGATTTGACTTTTGGACATCAGAAAAGCAAACCAAGCCAAGATAGACACAATGAAACCAACAAACATAAATAGCGTTCACGGCAAATCTCAAGTAGCATTTCAACCTATCTCACACTCCATTCAGCTAGTGCGTTTCGAGAGTTTAGAGGGAGTCCAATCCTGGACAAATTATCGTTGTAAGTGGTCTAGTTCTAACTCATGTTCTACCTAAGACATAATTATAGTCCTGCGGTACATACACTAACATGAGTATGGTTTAATAACGTATGTACGTTCTGCATAGTACAACTATCACTATAGTTTTGATTGTAAGATATATATACACTCCCCCTGTTTCATTTCAAATACCGCACCTATTTTGGTATATATATCTTTCTATCTGCTACTCTTATTCAATCATCACAACCTATCTTGTTCAATAGTTGGACTGTACTCTCAGTAACGTATCACAAGTTCACAACCCACAAATTATTAGGTACACAAGGGGTACGTAGCTCTACGTACCCCCCGTGTCACTGTTCATGTCCAGTCCAAAATCAGTTTTCAGCCCAATAATTAATTAGGCCCAATAACAACTAAAATCAATTAAAAGCAAAAATAAACCCAGCTCACATTCTCTCTCCTCCCTTCCCCCTCCCCGACCCACCCCAGCGGCCAAGCCCCGCCGTTGTTCCGTCGTTCATCCTACCGCAATTCTCACCCTTATCTCGAATAAACCGACGACGATCGGGCTCAAAAAAACCGAGGCGAAATCGGCGTCGATGAGAATAATTGAGAGAATGGAGTAAAACAGCAAAGTCGTTGATCACCAAAAGCTGAGCTCAGTTTCCGATCACACTCAAACCACCGCCCTCTGAGACCTCCGCCTCTAATCCAAGACAGAGGCCGACATCCTCCCTATAATCGCCACCAGCGACGACCTCCGCTGGTGAAGGAGAAGGAAGGAGGAGAGAGAAGGAAGAGCGAAATGAGAAGGCGAGGCCGCGATGTGGTGGCGCGAGGATAGAGAACTACGCATATGGTTGCCGGAGGAGGACGTTTTAGTGGTAGTTGCCGGCGTGAGTATGGTGGTAGTGGGGTGGCGGCAGTTGAGGGGTTTTGGTGGTGCGCGGGTAAATGATGAGTAGAGGAAGGGGAGGAGAGAGAGAGAGAGAGAGAGAGAGAGAAAATGAGTAAATGATGAGTAAATGAAGTGGGGCGGCAATTGAGGGTTTTTTTTTTCTTTTAACTTTTAGTTAATTATTATTATTATTGCCATCTTTTACTTGTCGTTTGTAAATAATGAGTAAAAAATAGAATACAATGACTAAAAAATAGTAAAAAATGAGTAAAAAATAAAATACAATGAGTAGGAAATAGTATATAATGAATGAAAATCAACAAACAATGACTAGAAATGATATATAATGAGTGAAATTTGAGAACTAATGAGTACAAATAGAGAAATAATGACTGAAATTACGTGAAAATAAATAATGATTGTAAAGTGCTATATAATGAGTTTAATTTCAAAAAAAATGAGTGAAAATTGAGAAACAATGAGTGAAAATTGAAAACTAATGAGTCAAAATCCAGAAACAATGAGTGAAAATTGAAAATTAATGAGTCAAATGCAGAAAAAATGAGTGAAAATTCAGAAACAATGAGTGAAGATTGAAAACTAATGAGTCAAAATCCAGAAACAATGAGTGAAAATTGAAAATTAATGATTGAATTTTGAATACTAATAAGTGAAAAGTTAAAACTAATGAGTCAAAATCCAGAAGTAATGAGTGAAAATTGAGAAACAATGAGTGAAAATTGAAAATAAATGAGTCAAAATCCAGAAACAATGAGTGAAAATTATAAACTAATGAGTCAAAATTCAGAAACAATGAGTGAAGATTGAAAACTAATGAGTCAAAATCCAGAAACAATGAGTGAAAATTGAAAAATTAATGATTGAAATTTGAATACTAATAAGTGAAAAGTTAAAACTAATGAGTGAAAATTGAAAACAAATGAGTGAAAATCCAAAAAGAATGAGTGAAAGTTGAAAATTAATGATTGAAATTTGAATACTAATAAGTGAAAAGTTAAAACTAATGAGTCAAAATCCAGACGTAATGAGTGAAAATTGAGAAACAATGAGTGAAAATTGAAAATAAATGAGTCAAAATCCAGAAACAATGAGTGAAAATTGAAAACTAATGAGTCAAAATTCAGAAACAATGAGTGAAGATTGAAAACTAATGAGTCAAAATCCAGAAACAATGAGTGAAAATTGAAAATTAATGATTGAAATTTGAATACTAATAAGTGAAAAGTTAAAACTAATGAGTGAAAATTGAAAACTAATGAGTGAAAATCCAAAAAGAATGAGTGAAAGTTGAATACTAATGAGTCAAAATCCAGAAACAATGAGTCAAAATTGAAAACTAATGAGTGAAAATCCAAAAAGAATGAGTGAAAATTGAAAACTAATGAGTCAAATCTAGAAACAATTAGTGAAAATTGAAAACTAATGAGTCAAAATCCAGAAACAATGAGTGAAAATTGAAAATTAATGAGTGAAATTTGAATACTAATGAGTGAAAGTTGAAAACTAATTAGTCAAAATTCAGAAACAATGAGTGAAAATCGAGTAATAATGAGTGAAAATCGAGTAAGAATGAGTGAAAATCGAGAAATAATGAATGAAAGTTAAGAAATAATGAGTGAAAATCGAGTAATAATGAGTGAAAATTAAGAAATAATGAGTGAAAATTTTTCGAGTCATTGTTTTCAATTTTTTATTATTTTGCTAATTTCCAAATAAATAAAAAACAAAAAAAAAACCACCCCTTATCTTTTCTCTCTCCTCCCCTAACCCCTCCCATTACACCACCCGACAACACCCCAGACCCGCCGCGATGCGTCGCCTACCACCACCAACACCGGCCAGGACCCAGCCATCTTAAGCGCCTCTCCCACGCAACCCTCCCCCACCACTCCACGACACCACCGCCCCTTCTTTCTCCCCTATTATCCCCTCCCTTCTTTTCAATCTCACTTGACATTCCCTATATTGAGGCGATGATGGTGGTGGGTGTGGTCAGCGGCGTAGGGCGAGGGGTGGGGGACGTTTTTCGTGCGGTGGCGATTGACGATAGGGGCTGGGGAAGGGAGTAAGAGAGGAGAGAGAAAATGAGAAAATAGGGAATTGGAGGACGGGGAGGTGGTGGCGCGGGCTCAGGGAAGCCGCCGTGGGGTCGCCTGAGAGGCGCGCCTCAAATGGTGGTGATTCCGTTGCGTGATTTGCTGGTCGGCGCAAATGACGGTGGTGGTCAGGTGGTGCGTGGTGGCTGCGGGTGGGTGGAAATGGTTGGGTGAGACTTCATGGTGATTGGTAAAATTTTGTCAATGTCATTGATTGGGCTGGGAAGTGTAGGGTTTAGTTATAGTATGCAGGCTTTTTGTTTTTGTTTTGGGCTGGATTTGACATTGGGCTTGTAATTGATCCGGGGGGTACGTAGCTCTACGTACACCCGGGGTACCATATACCAATTGATCACAACCTAAGAAAAACTTAATGGATTTTGTACAGCAACTAATAACTCTAATTAAGTTAAATTTGCATCGATATAGTTAAAATAACTTACGTACATGCACATGATTTATGTCTAGGCTCTGTTTGAATGTGTGGCACAATTTTTATCACTAATTATTTTACAGTTGTTGAACTTTTCGTATAAGATTATTTGATATATGTATACCTTTATTTGCATTGACGTTGCAATGGTGTATGATTTATGTACTACTTGTGCATGATTCATGTACTACTTATGCATATGGAAATTTGAGTTTAAATTTGTGTATACTTTAACTTGTATACAAATTGTTAGAATTAGCACATAATATGGAAAAGTACAATTAGTAATAGGATTAGCACATAATATGGAAAAATACAATTAGTAAATAAAATCAATATATATGGATATATGGACATTCTAGAATGTTCCAATCGTTGTGGGAGCACAAAAAAAAAGTTATAGAATGTCGTGTTCGCTTGTGACAATAAAGTAGGATGCATGCATGTACATAGATATTTAATATTTATTATTGTGATGTTATGGAACTTCCTATCATCTCACATAGATCAAATAACTTAAGGGCATGTGGTCAATTTGATCATATATAGTCATATATTCATATACTGTAGTAATCGTATTGTTTACTATGATTTACAACTAAGTTAATATAGAGCATGCATGCATGCATGTAGAATATCCTTAAAATAAACACTAAAAAAACTTAGTTTGTTATTATAGTCAAATGTAGCTAATTATCAATCCCACGCTATTATGTACGTACGTGTATGATCAAGCTAATTAGACTAATGTCACGTGAACTAAGATTTTGGAAGAAACACATACACTTAGATATAAATTTGACATGAAAAAGTATAACTATCTATGTGAACTAATTTACTCAAACAATCAACGGAAAAGAATAGAAAGTTTGATCATTGAAAATTTACCTGTGTTGCTGTTGTCCACAATCAAATAAGCTAGATTTTCTTCAATTGCACACTCGCTCATTCGATTGAGTAGAAATATATATATTTCCTGAAATTGAAACATGATCCCACCTTAGAAACAATCAAAAACCAACTTATCAAGCAAAGAACAAAAACACATTATAATACAACAAATAAGATGCATGATGCATGTAACAAAAACAAAAAGACAAAAACAAAAAAAAAATTGCTACGGAAAAAAAAAAGATGGAGAAGGCTTACATGTATGTACATATATAGGTGGTAGACAAGTCTTCGTAAACTATACTGCACTTCCTAATAATAACACATATTATGGAAAAATTTACTTCATCAATTTCTTGTCAATCAACTTGATTAGAATTGGAAATATGATCGGTTAGGATTAGGAAAATATACCATAAAACCACCCCATCAAATCTCCAAAAAATTGGACTCTCTCACGTTGCATGAAAATTAAATAGAATTTTCTGGTGGCTCCGCGAAAATCAACTTTAAACGTGGGCTGTCGAAAAAAGCCTCCTTTATTAATATGTATTGATGATTGATTGATTGATTGATTGACTAGTTGAATGCCCGTGCGTTGCACGGACTCAAGATATAAACTCTAATTTAAGATTATTTTAAAAAAAATTATTGTTTGATGTCAAATGACCCAAAAATAAAATTGAATAAATAGATAATAAGTTTTGTGTAACATGGTGCCATAATAAATAGTGTGAACTAAAGCGATTGCTAAAATCAATGGTCACGAATAATGCTAGACTGCTCACTTTTTTATCCAAGTTAACTGGTTTCACAACCATTTCATATAAGACTTTGGCATAAACATATTTATATTAAATTACGCATATAATTTGTCTAACTCTTAACTTCTTCAATCTTAATTTGTGTTACATATTTTGTTGATTATAAGCAGCAAAGAGTTATTTGGATTGTATTTGCACCACTCGATCTCTTTCTAATAAGCTTCACTCTCTTTAGTGTTCATATAATGATATCATGTCGTAATAAAATTCATTTTACTATTCATCTATTTCTTGTTAAAAAAAAATGCATCTAGATCTGGGGTTAGCATTTTCTTAGCTTGCGCCATTGCTTTATATTCTCCATTATTATATTTAAAACGACACTACAACTAATATTGATTGATTTTGACTGCTCGTTCCGTCCATGTTTACACACCACATAGAAAACGAACCCTGACGAAAGAGAGTGTGCACACGAAACGGTTAATCAAAATTCCAAAACAGTTAAATGAATTTTTTTGTTAAGCCTCTTATCCAACTTGTTATGTAATTTTTTAAGAACTTTGATTAATCAATTAGTGTGTATATTCTTCTCAACATAGAGGCATTTTGGGTATGGAGTGTATAAACTCGTACGGAGGGAGTATATGATATGCGCGTTTAAAGTCCCACTACCCAATTTTTATGCGGGTTCAATATAATAATAACGTGATTGTGATTTAATGATGCATGGCATATTGCTAAAAATTGTCTAACTTTATCGGGTATGAAAATATAATATAGTATCGTGTACCTTTTGGATTAGCCTATATTTAGTAAGATTAGCACAGACAATACATTCTCATAATTCGCGATCTATAAATAATTCTTATTTATTTTTCGATCTAATTTTCTTCTTTTTAATTACTTAAAAAAGTAAATGGATTTTAATTTCAAGTCATATTAGAAATTGTAATTGTAGGATGATTATTACATCATAGACAAACTCTCTCTCTCTTTTTTTGGTAGGATTAGAAATTGACAATTATTTTGAGTTGGATGAGAATAGATAATGAACCTGCTATTGTATGGAGAGTAGTATTAGGAATGATTAATTCTCTTCTGGATAAGATCGGATCAAAACAAATAAGATATAGAACTTATAACAAACACTAATGCAGTGTGAGTAAGAGCTAACTAATACTCACTATGTAAGTATTGCTTGATATTATAAGCGTAAACTATTGTAACTACTATATGAACTTAGCTAGACACAATACTTTGCAATTTATCTCTTGCTAGTGTCGAGCTTAGTTGATAGAGCCTGGGTATATATAGTTGACTTGCTTAATATGAACTTATTATACACAATGTGAAGATAGGAGAGCCAATAACTATTTTTCTTTTTGGTTGCTCGACAATAATATTGTGTGTGTTTTAGTAGCGCTGCATATGAAAAAACATGCTTTTACTATATATAACAACGAATAGGTTTGACATAAAACTTTTTCTTGTAGAAAGATTATCACCTTGATTTGTGTTCAGCTATTCAAAATGTTACCGCGCTCTGATAACATTATTTTTAATGTAGGATCCCTGAAAAAAGAGGGAAAAAACATTACCTTCGAAAGTGAAACTCATCAAACATATACTCTCTTGTGATTTGCTCTCAACTTGTTTGATCTATCTACATAGCAATGAACAAAGTTAGATATCAATATCAAAATTATTGATTGGTAGAATTTAATACATGTTTGGCTACTCTAAAAACATAATACACGTCTAAACCAAAAACAAAACAAACGCAAGGAAAAAAAAAAAGGAAGGAAAGCAATAATAATCAATTAAAAACAAAAACAAAACAAAAACCCATATACACAAAGCATATCATGATCAACATATACGCTTATGGCATCACGTGCATGCATGTATATATCATGAAAACATAGGTGGTTCAATCTAGATGTAATAGGATTTGACACAATTAAGTTTTCCTAAAAGATTTTACAATTTACCTATTTGAAAATCTCCTAAACTCTTACAATTTTCCAAACTGTACATCTCTTGAGTCTGTACAATTTTCCATAACTTGGGACTCTCTCACGTTGCAAGAAAATTAAATAGAATTTTCTGGTGGCTCCGCGAAAATTAACTTTAAACGTGGGCTCTCGAAAAAAGCCTCCTTTATTAATATGTATTGATTGATTGATTGATTGATTGATTGACTGATTGATTGACTAGTTGAATGCGCGTGCGTTGCACGGACTCTTGATCTAATCTCACATTTAAAATTTTGGTTTAAGCTTAAATTATTTTGATATTATTTGATCTGAATTGCTACTTAAAAAATATATGGGTATACTAAAACTTGTAAAAGTTAGAGAGTTCTTGAAGCAATTATTAAACTTAATTATATCAATGCACCCTTATAATTATTTATATTACTCTTTCTTGTTCAATTTCAATTTGCTCACTGTATAACCATGGAGCCTACTGGAACTTAACTCTAATTCATATATCCCCTTTATTTGCTCAAAAATTTATTGAATGATGTGATGTTAATTTATTGCTAAGTTATACACTTCTGAAAAAGGTTTTAACTTTTTAAAGATTGTGAAAACGGTCTACTTGTGTAGCTTATTGATTAGTCTATATTCAATGGGATTAGACGTAAGACTCACAGATAAAATCACCTATAGATCATTTTTATTTCTATTTATAATTTCCTAAAGAGCCATGCATTGTAAGAGAATATTAATAGGCATTCCGTTTTTTTCAACACAAACTCAAAATAAGACACGAGTAGTTGATTTGATCAAACGGAGTCAAAGTAGTCACGTTTGTTTAAGTCGTCGAACAATGATGTTTTTGCATCAGTCCACGCGACCATGATGGTATAGCATGTGGCATTAATATCAAACGGTGTCAAAGTAGTACTTCTTTGTTGACTTGTTGAGTGAGAGTGGTGTGGTGGAGCAGCAACAATAATCGTGAGCGAATAGAACAGAGAGTATCAACAATTTGGAACTTCGATTTGTTACGTGAAACAAACTTGATACTATAGTGCTATAGTACAATATTAAATGCTAAGAACAAGACTAGTACAACTATGACTCCTTTCTTTTGTTTTATTCACTAGCTCCTGTGTTCTTTCTCTTTTACTCACTTTCTTCCTCTGCTTCTTTGGTTCACTCAGAGCCAAATGAAGTGCTCACTCTCTCCCTCTCTTACTTCTTCTTCTTCCTCCTCTCACTCTACTCTTTTGACTTTTGCTTGTGTTTGCTGCACACCGATAACCTTCTCATGGCATGGGTATTTATAGCAACTTCATTCACCAAGTTTGTGGTCGGTGATGATCTCCCGTATTCAACAAAGATGGCCTCATATCGTCGGTGCCGCATCCTACGAAATTTCTTTTGACCTTTGGTATGTAGCTCCTTCATATTCAAAGTATAGTTCCTAGAACTTATACCTTGCATTTATCACATGGCTATTCCAAATTTCAGCTCCGTATTTCGATAGGCCGGTAGCACAACATTGTACAGTAGGAGAGCAAAGAGATGGGGCTGATTTTCAACATTCTTCACTCACGGCTAGTCGCTTAAGAGGCAATGCTAGGCACATCACCGTAATCTATATCTATATCTATATATCTTATTATAGCAGGCTTTTTTTGAGCTCCCACAACGATTGGAAGTTTCTAGAATGTCTAACTTTCTAATATATATCTATATATTATATCTTATTAAAGCAGGCTTTTTTTGAGCTCCCACAACGATTGGAAGTTTCTAGAATGTCTAACTTTCTTATATATATCTTATTAAAACAGACTTTTTTTGAGCTCCCACAACGATTGGAAGTTTCTAGAATGTCTAACTTTCTAAGTCTAACTTTCCTACAACGATTTCTAGAAAGTCTAATTTTCTTAATATACATGTATGTTACATACATATCCTACCTTTTCTAATTTTAAAATATTATTATATTACTAAAACAGACTTTGTTTGAGCTCCCACAACGATTGTTAGTTTCTAGAATGTCTAACTTTCTAAGTCTAACTTTCCTACAACGATTTATAGAAAGTCTAATTTTCCTAATATACATGTATGTTACTTATATTTCCTACTTTTCCTAATTTTAATCCTACCAATATTAGAGAAATATTATTAAAACAGATTTTTTAATATTTTTGTAAAATGAGGTTTATAATGAAAAAAAGTGTCTACGCAGGCTAAATAAATGCAATTAAAAGATCATATATAAAGGTTTAGATATTAATCTATTGGTTCACATTTATCATCATGATTAGAAATCATTATAGAGAGGCCCGTGCAACGCACGGGCATTAATTCTAGTTTGGTATGATATAAGGTAATTAAGTACTCCAATAGTCCAATCACCCGGATTTTCCTTGTTAATTAATTAATTGGATAATCCTAAGAGTCTATATGTAAACAATACCAAAATTGTGTATAGCATAATCAAGTGTGGTAAATTAAAGATAGCATACAGTAAAAAAATATGGTTGTATAGTAAATTTGACATGTTTGCAGTAAATTTATGACATTTGTAGTAAAATCAACATTGTTATGGTCCTATCAATAAAAGGAAATTTGAATTGATTTATTTTCAAACTCAAGGACCCTTAATTGTCTCACTTCCCTTATAATCCATCATTTCCCAAATTATACAACAAAATTTAGTGCACCTTTAATTATTTTTACCAAAAATTAGTCATAGACATTTTTTTCTACGTATAGACTCTTGTATTTTTGTAATTAATTATGAGGAACAGTAATGCCAATTGACCAAAGTTGTGTTCTCACCAATTAGTAGTAGGAGAAGTGCTTTCTTTTGTATTGTGGGATTAGAAATAGGATTACGATTGGAATTAGTCTTAAGATTACCATAGTACAACCACATCATCTCCTATATAAAGAGAGCATGGCAGGACAATATTTTCATCATTCAAGTCTCAACCAAGCCACAAATTAACCCACAAAATCATATTCCGTAAACAACATAAGTCAGCAACCATGAGTTCTCCGACGAAGATCCTGTTTTTCGTCCTCGTAGTAGTTCTCGCTTAGCTTCTTCAAAGTCTGTAAACGCGTCTGCAATGATGGACGACTACGTGGTCAATCAGGTCATCATTGACGTATGCCCAACTATAGCTTCTCGGGACCCTACGATTTCAATCGATGAGTGCCTTTTCCTTTTAAGCTCAGCCCCCGAAATAACTCTAGAGGCTCAAAGTTTGAATTCTCTAGGGCTAGGCGTCATTCAATATGTCAAAGCACGCTTGAGAATTCAAACTGTGAGCCTTTAAAGTTTCGGGGGCTCAGCTTAAAAGGAATAGACACTCATGGATTGAGAAAATCAGGGTGATTACTTAATCGAAGATTCACGTGGTACCCTCGAACTTTTATTGAGTGCACATGGTGCCTTATTAGTGAAGTTCGTGCACATGGTACCCATGAGGTTACTAATTTGTGCACATAGTACCTCGAATAATAACTTCCGTTACTTTTTTCCGTTAAGTGATGATGTGTTGGGTAGTTGTTAGGTAATTAGTTAATTAAATTATATAATTAATATTTATTTAAGAAAAATTCAATAAATTTATAGAAAAAAATATTTTTTTTTTCACAATTTTTTCTTAAATATTTTTTTTTAAAAAAAGATAAAAAATTGATTTTTTTTCCTAAAGGTACCATGTGTCCATGTGTAACAGCCCGATTTTCTAAGCTAATTTTAAGACTTAATTAACAGTATTGGCGGAAGCATCATTAGCCTAAATCGGACCTGTTACCGCCGTATCTCCCCCAAAGGAAGATACAAGGCTCTCCAAAACATAAAACACTAATAACTCGGTTACAAACGATTATTATATTATACATGTATATCAAAAACATCCAGTCCGTTTACAAGTTATAACCTTTGACATACTAATACCAAAGTCTAATACGACCTGACTTCTACTAGACTTGGTGATTCGTCCTCTCCACTAGTATGTGACCCTATACACGTACACCTGCACATTTAACAAAACACGACACTGCCCATTCCAATGAATTGAATGGACAGGGGTAACTCAGCAAAAGCTGGTAAGTTCATCGTACTTACGACACACATATAGGACTACCGAGGTACACCTGCCCTCATTTGTCCGACATATATAGGTCCTGAGACCGACGACGATTGGGTAATCAAACCCATTACTCATGCCCCGACCATTTAGAGAAATTAAAGCAAGATCATAATAGCAACGCATATAACATGACCTTGAAACTTCAATTGCATACACGTGCCAATCAACATAAGTAGACTTAGGCTTAGGTGCAACTTGTTGCATACAAAGACTCACAGATAACAGGGATCACATTATCAGATAACAAGGATCACCTACTTGTCTAGCATGAATCCGTCCTTATAAGTACAATAGATCATATATCAAGTCATGCTGGATTATAATACTAACACTTTCAATTAAGGCTACATATATGAGCAGGATCATCATATTCCACCTCTAAACACAACTCGAATTCAAACACATAATTCATTGAATCACATTTCATATCATTCATAGTTCTATTTCAGAACTAGACTATACGTTTCACATAACACAATCATGCTCAGAGGATAGAGGATAGCTCAACACGATACATAACTTGCAATATACAATTTATAGTTTCGTTGGCAATAGGTAAGGGAACGACGCGAGGGCGGCAAAGATCGCATTGCGGGCTCACTCGCTTGTTGGAGAACGTCTTCCCCTCATTTATGCATGCCTTAACAGTCATTAGTGTGCACACCCCTTGGAGGTCCTTACCCAAATTCGAGGTAATCTCTCCTAAGGCGACAATCAATATTGCCCATCAGGGTCATTTCAATCACGCAACCCAAATTCGAGGTTACGACTTTCTGTCATACGTTCATCACCTCATGGTACTCCCCCATCAAACCACTGAGTGCGTCAATCACCAGCCACAATACATTTACATCGGGTGATTAGTTCGTCAATCACCTCTTACTATACAATTCATATGCATCAGGTGATTAGTTCGTCAATCACCAGTCACAAACACTTTCACATATACGACTATACTGATGTATATGAACTACAATTCACATGAATCACGTTTCCACACATGTCAAGTTGAGAACTCATCCTATCATAGAGTTCACTCATTTAACAACGTACAAACACAAGAACACACCATGTGTACTCCCGCAATCGAATAGATCATGCGGACACAGACCACGTTCACATCTCAAAAACCATCATTTACTAGTATTATCATATAATCATGCACACCGTGTGCATAACCATGTTCTAATCACCCTCAAAGGGTACTATTCACACAAATTATGACTCGACGCATCATATGCTATTTACAATGTGCTAAACAAGGTCATATGAGTCATAACACCACTCATATTACCATATACATTCATATACGCATGCCCTAGTATCAAAAGATACATTATGTGCGAAACCGAGTTCCCTAAACCATATCATGATTAAACTCAACAATTATCATTCACACATAATCATAATATCAAATATTAGCAATAAACATATAATATTGATCACAACAAGTGTAGGACATGGTAAGTATGAACTTACGCTCTTAGCTATCCCCAACGGCTCCATACCGCGAACCAAGCATCCAAAACCTCCATGAATCAGCCTCCAACGAACCATATAATCATGGGACATCAAATCACTATACATCAGTATTCAACTCACCAAAAATCTCCCAAAGAAACCAAGTATAACTTATCCAAATCCAATACAACAATAGGCTGCTACATCTTCATGCTTCGAAACACATGATCATGTTTAGATGCTCATTTAGGCAAGAATTCCTCATTATTTAGGCACAACACCAACTTTAAATCATAACCCTTCCTCTTAGGAGTATTTCAACACATCAAACGTCAAGTTTCATTAACTATTCAAGAATTTAAAGCCCAAATACCACAGCTGCTCCAAAACAGAGTACCATATGCGCATCCAACTTGTAGGAACTATAAGATGATCACAACGACAGGTTTTCAAGCATTACAAAAGCCTAACATCAAGATCTTGAAATGAAGTTCAATCTAGGGTTTTGTTTCGATTGAATACATGAACAAATGAGACTGTTATGATCAAATTACGAAGACCTATGTTCATGATACCAGCAGGCAGAGCAACGAAACAAGGGTTTACTTTAGAATATGATTTGGGCAACTAAATCATATTGAAAATGAAATTAACCAATTGTAGTTTGTTCCAGTATATCTTAAGAGTAAATAGAAACAAGAATCAAGGATTGATCTTACCAAATGAAAGAGATATGACCAATATAAACAAACTGGTCCAGAATCGCATTCAGAAAGACACCTTAACTTGCAGAGCCAATAAGGCGATCAGGATGAACAAATTTGGGCTTACTGTATTCTGTGAAATTATAGATAGAAAACAGTAGTTGAATTTAGGCTTTTGTTTTGCCATTTTTGGGTGAGAGACGAATGAGAAAAATGATGTTGAAGATGGACCTGCTGCAGGTCATTCTAGCGGCAAGCAGGCAGCTGGATGTCGTCTCCATATGACACAAAATTTGGCTGAGTAAGGTGCAAGTTTTTGGGTCCAATTAGATATCAACATGAGGTATGATCATCTAGGAATTATTTTGTATTCTCGGCACCTCTTGCTTATGAAATAAGATCGGTTTCTAGTCCCGACACTACACACAAACTTCTAAAATTGTGTAGATTGAGATTGTGTAAGTTGAGAATGAACCTATAACTTGTGTCATTTGACTTCATATTTACCAAGGAAAGCTCCTCAAATGATAGAATAGAACAATCACAATTTTGTTCCGGGTTTGTGTTAAGAGCTTACTTAGTGACTAAGAAAACGTTTCTTCACGATTAAGAAATCTATCGAAACGACAATGGATTGAGAATGTAACCGGACATTCCTTAAGTAATAGCTCCTCAATAAACTTAATGGTATCATCGAGATCTCTAATTGGAGATTAGGAGAGTGATTAAGCTAATCAAAGTGATTAAGGAACCGGCTATTACACCATGTGCAAACGTTCTAATCCCAAGGGCACCGTGTGCACACAGTGGTAACCTAAAGGGTACCATGTGCATAAATTATGAATTTTTTTATGAAGAACTACAAGTTTTTTGGATTTTTTTTTCATGAATTGTTTTTGAACCGATAGGCTGGAGAAGTGTCGAAGTGATGTTAATTACGGCGAAACACTCGACGGTGAAATTAGTTTTACCACCCGTGACCCGTCAATTATTGTACCACCGGTAGCACTCTATCGCCATTCGTCGTGAATTGGCCAATTTGGGCCGTGGAAGTAACATTGGCCAAATTTGGCCCACTGTTTTTTTCTTGTTCAGTAACTTGGTTCTGTTGTGAAAACGGGCCATACTTTTGGCTCATTATTCTGAGGTTTAAATTCCAGAATAATTGGGCATCTCACTAAGTAATTCAGCCTTGTGCGGGAGTCTGATGGGTTATTAGTGGAAGAAGAGAAGGTACAAACACAAAAAGAGTAGACGACACTACGGCTATGGTAAAACTAGCTGAAATAGTAGCTGAACGTTGAAATAGTAGCTGAATACTGAATAGTAGCTGAAAGCTTAATTAATAGCTGCAATATTAGCTAAAAGTTTTTAGCTGATGGTAATAGGAGTGTTTGGCAAAATTAGCTGATATAGGAGCTGATATATATAAAATTACATAAAAATGTATTAAATATTTTTAATCTCATTTTATTTTAGTAAATAATTGAGGGCAAATTAGGAATAAAATTATGATAAGCTAGCTTATTTTTTAATATGTTATCCAGGGTAACATCTTAAATAAGCTAGCTTATTATTTAAGCTAGTGGTGTCACCATACACACTTATTTGGTCAAAGAGCTTAAAAATCTAGTCAAATAAGCTACTTTGGCCAAATAAGCTAGTTTATTTGGCATACCAAACATAGCCTACAACTCGGCTCTATTTGTGCAAATTCAGAAACGCAGATTTCATTGCTTCTTTATTCAGCGATGTTCGAATGATCACTTGCCCAATAGTGCCCATCATAGATAGAAGCTAAACGTCTGTTCGAATGATCACTTGCCCAACTCGGGCCTGTTTGGTATCGTTTTATGTTTTCAGTTTTCTGTTTTTTTGAAAACCAAAGTCCTGTTTTTTAAAACCAGAAAAAGTGGTTTTCAGTTTTCAGTTGTCAGTTTTCATTTTCTATATGACTATTATAGACCCAAACAATTTAAAGTTAATTTTGTAAGTTATATTAACTAATTTCTTACGCAAAAAAACCAAAAACTGAAAACGGCAGTGATACCGAACGGGCCCTAAAACAGTGGTTTTACAACCAAACAAAGATATGAAGGATGCAAAGTTAGTTGGAATCAAAATCACATATTGTTATAATTGAAAACACCTGAATCCCTGACTATATGAAGAATCAGATATACTCACAAAGGTAGAATCACATCAACATTACAACAAATAGAGTGACATGTTAGTGAAGTAAATACTTATCGACAACTTTTAGTCAAAAAGGGTGCATTTCACGGTTTAAAGTTTAAACACACCAAATACTTATCGACAACTTTTCCCCTTTTTTTTCATTTTTATTGATGAATAGCTCACAATATTTGTACAACCCGTTTTTTTTTTTCCGGCTTTGAATAAAAATTAGGATTTTTGGTCAGACCACACCTAATAAAACTATTTTTTTGCAAGACCACACCTAATATAACAAATTTTGCCAAACCACACCTAATAAAGTATCTTTATTTGTCAGACTACACCTGCCTATGTCGACTTTCGCCCTTTAGCAACCCATCCCCGCCCCCTTACCCACCCATAACCGCCCATAACCACCCCACATCCACCAAAATTGGTTTTTTCCCCTCCCTTTTCAATTCCCAAACTTATTTTCCTCCCTAAATTTGATTTTTAGCTTCAAGATAATTTGAGTACCTCACTCTGAATGAAATTGTGATGAATTAAAATAGAGTGAAGAAAAAATTGGGAAATTTGAAGAAATAGAGGGAGAAAAAATTATGGGGGAGAGAGGGATAAGGTGTTAGAAATGGGGAAAAATAGGTCATGTGTTCAGAATGTGGGTTAGGGGAGGCAATGGTGTGACTATATGAGAGGCAATGAGGTGGTTAAGGCCGACAATGGGTGGGTAAAAGGCGGCAATTGGTGGATGAAGGTGGGAAGTCAACATTAGGTATTTAGGTGTGGTCTAACAAAATTAGGTGTGGCTTGACAAAATATGTTTTATTAGGCGTGGTCTGACCAAAAACTTACATAAACCGAGCAAAGGCGTACTTTAAGGTCGGTAGCTTCTTTGAGGCAGAAGATGATTGTACTCAGGCCTTGAAGCTAGGTAACAGTTGCATTGAAGGGTATGCACTGCGAGCAATAGTCAGGGAATACCTTGGTAATCTCAAAGGATGCAGAGAAGATTCACAAGTTGCCTTGTCGTTGAAGTCAATGCAAGCCACCTGATAAATATCTATGCTGATATCAAGGTATTGAACAATAACCTACATACGAATGTGGATTTATCAGGTTCATGGACTGTCGTCGTATACATTTGTTGCATCGATTTTTGTCTTAGAAGTAATCTTTAAATTGTCACTGAAGTTTTCTATTTCATGTCTCTCAAATTTTCCTAGCTAGATGTAAACTTAACAACTGATGCACTTTGTAACTGATGAAGAAAACCTGTCTTGCATTCCTTGATCATTCTTTTTTATTACAGTAGTACACATCTCGCAATTACTTGGTTTCTTTGCTGATTATTAAGGGTAAAACTTGTCTGTAAATTTCGGATTTTGCAGTAGACTATGATAACTTAGCCAAAATCTTACTGATTCTCTACTCCTACTGTGACTGGGACGGTATCATATTATGGATTAGGTCGATTTTTCGTGATGAAAGAAGATGCGGACCGTAACGTTTTCTCTTAGTAGAGCTAGTTTGATTTGATGAACAGTATGATGTTAGTATCCAACACTCTTTTGGAACGTCCAGATTGTATGTGAACATAAGTGTTGATTTAGACTCAGTGAAATTGATGTTTTTTTTTTTTTTGGTTACAAGACGAAGCAAGAAAAACTAGCTACTATATATTACATCCTCCCAAGGAGGAACGAGCACATCCGTGTCGTCAAAAAACTTGGCCAAGCTTGGCACATCTCTCAGCCTAATCACTTGTGGCCGGCAACTCTTCATCGGCTCTTGAAGAAGATCCCCTCTCGCGCGCATAGCCAAATGGTCCGCGGCTGTATTCCACGCACGTCTCATGTGAAACACACTCACACGCTGCATCCTTGCAAGCTCCCTACATTTCAAATAAACATTGCTCAAACGATCCACAGGATGGTTGAGCGCATTAATTCCATGAACCACATTTTGACAATCAGAATAGAGATTAACATCCTCAATCCCATGAACTCGGAGCCAAGTAAGGCCCATCAGAATGGCATAGCTCTCGGCCTCACTAGCATCTCGCGCCATGGTGTGAGCCATGAAGCCCATTTTCCACACACCATTGTGACCCAGCAGAGGACCACCAAGCCCTGCAGAACGATTGTGAACTACAAAAGAAGCATCAACAAACAAGGACAAACTCGAACAGATGTAGGGTGGAGGGGTCAACATGTGTAGCGAAATTGATGTTTGATCATGTGCATTTTCATCGGTTTTTTGTTCTCAGTATATCGTTCTCTGAACTCTGAAGTCGAGTTTCCTTCGGCCTTAGGTACCGGTCTAGAACTCCCCCAGAGAGTATGTGTAATGTGTTACAGTCATAGATCATAGAAATTATATGTCTGGTTTAGGCGCCAATTTGCCATACCAGACTAGATATTGGGTTGGCTTTAATTTGGACGGCCAAGAGGGGTATGTGCAACGTCAGCCTAAGGGTGATACTGTAAATTCAACTCCAATTTTGAAACCTCTTATTTCTCCAGAAACCTTAGAATTCTCCAGAACACTTAAACCCTTGGCAAAATACCCAAAAAAATTAGAATAAAAGAAGAAGAGTAAAATTCACACTTTCTCATTTCCTAAACAATTTCCCAAAAATCCTTCCCCCTTTTATTACCTCTCAAATCCCCAGTAAATTTAAAAATACTAAAAAACAATCATGAATATGAATCTGTTCCCGGATCCAATCATATCCGAAATCCTGATCCGATTACCCGTTGAAGACATTTCCCGTTTCAAAATCATTTCGAAACGTTGGTACTCCATCATCACCCACCTCAACTCCATCCGGTCCCACTTTTCCCGCGCATACCAACCATGGTTAATTTTAAACCGCCCCATCCTCTTCTCCTTCACCCCCGGGTCAGGCTCCGAGTCCGAGTCCGACTCCGACGTGGTCTCCCTTGACGGGTCGGATCCTACTGAGAATGTTCCGGCGGCGACTAAGTTTGACTTGATTCCACGACCAGGTATCAGCACACTTACTGTTAACCCGTTTCTGATTTCTGATGATCAACCCGTTTTAGATATGTTTCCGGGTCAGATAACCGGGTCAAGTCACGGTCTTGTTGTTGGTAGTTTCGAGGTTATGCAACAGACGAAAAAGTATCATGGTATGCTTAAGAAGAGAAACTGTTTGTTTGTGTCGAACACGCTTTCTGGTGAATGGGTTTATATTCCTCAACCTGACTTTGTACCCATTGATATGCTCTTTGGTGTTGCCATTATTTCTCGGGTTGACCCGGGTAACGGGTCGTTGGATAAGTTCTTGGTGGTTGAGTATCAACACCTGTTGAAGTCGAATACCGCGATTTTACAGTGTTTTAGTTCTGATACCGGGAAATGGGTGACTAAAAATGCGGATTACATGTTGCCATCGCAGGATAAACACCCGTTTAGGCCGTTTTGGGGGTTTGAGTTCGACGGGCGGTTGTTTTGGGTTGAGTTTAGTGTTGGGATGATCACTTGGGATGTTAAAGGTGACATCTTTGAGGAGGCTGAGACTGCTGAGAGGGGGAAATGTCGGCTTATTCCGGTCCCTAAAGGCCGAGAGACCGAGTTTACCGAGCTGCATTTTATGCGAGAGAGGAGGTTTGGTGGTGTGGCTGGTGGGAGGAGTATGCAGTATGTGGAGTTGTTTAAGGAGATTGATTGTATGTTGAAGTGTTGGAGGTTGAAGGATTATAAGAGTCCTGTTTCGGAATGGAGTTTGGTTTATAATGTTTCTCATTTCGATCTTGGGAAGTATATTGGGTGGGGTTTGATAGATTTTAGCAAGGTGTCGATTATGGATCTGCACCCTTCTTTTGAGCCTGATTGCGGTCTGTTTTGGAGTGGGAAGACTATATTCTCGTTCAATTTTCGGACTAAAGTGGTAGAGTGGTGTGCTAAGGCAGATGGATCCCTACATTCCCTAGACTGTTTCCCAGTTGTGCTTCCCCGTTTGCCAACTTCAATCCCTCCTCGCCTGTGTAAGATATCATCATTTGTCTCTTTTATGCGTTGGTTAAAATTCGTTTTGTAACTGATAATGTCTGTTTTATGTTATGGGGTTGCAAGTTCCAGCTTCTAATTTACGCATAGATACATTACAAATGATTGTGTTTATATATACGTTTGGTGGATGATGTCTGCTGCTTCTTTGTTACGGATGTGTTATGTGGTGGTCACTGTTTTAGGAAGACACTATCTCTCCCTAGCATTTGAGTCGAAATGCTTGTGGAGTAGATTGGAGGCAAACAAAAAACAGAGGATAATTTTGTTTCTATCCGGTAGCTAGTGTAGATGAGCCTTTTTCTGATGGGGTTAGATCAATATTCGTTCATAGGGTAACCTTAACTCGCAATATTAGGCAGCATGCTTAATTAGTTCATAAGGCGAGCTGAACAATGTAGGGGGAGGGATGATTAATAGAAAGGAACTGGATGATAGTGTCAACTACTCAAACTGAACTTCAGGATTAGCTACTAGTTCTTTCCTTCTTTACTAACAAATGTGATAGTAATATAGCATTTGGTTAGCTTTTGACTGTTTATCATGAATGCTTGATTGTGTGCACGTATTTTCTGCTGAGACATGCTTGTCGACACCCTATGAGGTGTTCCTGATTTCCATTTAATTCTCTTTTACCTTTGGTTTTGTGTTGTGCAATTCCTTGAAGTAGGCTTGCTTAAATAATTTGAAAGCATCTTTTTCCCTCGTGCATGTTGAAAGCGGTAGCATTTCAATGTTTTTAAAAGATCAGTTGTGCTATAAGCCCATGATACATGCTTTCATTGCTCTTTGTGTTGTTTTGTCTCTTGCTATAAGCCCATGATCAGTCTCCATTGGGCTAAGCAAAGATCAATATTTGTATGTCTTCGACAATTGATCATCTACATTTGGCGAGTTCTTACTGCAACAATTAATGAAGTAACAAATAGAAAAGCAGGATTATGCTCCTTTGGCTTTGTGTTGTGCAGTTCCTTGAAGTAGGCTTGATTGAACATTTTGAAAGCATTCTGTTTCCATTGCATGTTGAAAGCTATTTTGTATTGTGAAGTAGCCGTTAATTGGTGCAATTTCCGACGCAATCTTTATTATGGATCCCCTGTAAGCAGCCTCCCTATGTTCTAGGGTAAGGCTGTCGTTTCTATGGTCCCCCGCACCTTGCCATAGGCAGGAGCTTTCGAGGCACTTGGGTAATGTTGTTGATGTTCATGCTGAAAGTGATGGTATTCTGATGTTATGAATAAATTGATGTTTTGCATGACTTTCTCTCTGTGTTATATGTTGACCCTGCTATAAGCCCATGATCAGTCTTCCTAGGGCCAACCAAGGAAAATAAGGATTATGTTCCCTTTGTGCTCCACTTGTGATTAAGCATCTACAACTGGTTTTGTTAGTTTATGCTGGTAGACAAGTTATATATGTCTATGTGGCTCTGGCAGATGCTATGAATGCAAACGAAGAAGGCAATGAGTATTTCAAGGAAGAAAAGCTTACTAAAGCCATAGAGTGCTACACCAAGAGCATTGATCTGTTTCCTACTGTTGTTGCTTACGTGAACCGAGCAAAGGTGTATCTCAAGGTCAATAGCTTCTGTGAGGCAGAGGATGATTGTACCCAAGCCTTGAAGATGGATAACAGTTCCTATGAAGCGTATGCACGGCGAGCAATAGCCAGAAAGGAACTAGGCAATCTGGAAGGTTCCAAAGAAGATGCAGAACTTGCCTTGAAGCTGAACCCAAAGGACCAAGAAGATGTGATGAATCTCCATGCTGATCTCAAGTCCATGCCAGATAAGGTATTGAACTTCCTTATTTCTCTTCTTAGCAGTGGGGTTATAAGCTTTGGTACTATGGAAAGGATAAGAGTAGGAATGGAGTTGGTATTATTATTGATAAGGAGTACATAGATGATGTGGTGGAGGTTTCAAGGAAGAGCGATCGCATTATGACAGTGAGGTTGGTGATTGGGAATGAGATTATGACTGTTGTGAGTGCTTATGCTCCACAAATTGGATTGGATGCATCTATTCGTCAAGAATTTTGGGAGGAGTTAGAAGAGGTGGTGCAAGGGGTTCCTAGTGGGGAGAAGTTGATTATTGGTGGGGATCTTAACGGACATGTGGGATCAACGCGGCATGGTTTTGAAAGCGTGCATGGAGGTTTTGGCTATGGGTCGAGAAATGAAGGAGGAACGAGTATTTTGGATTTTGCGTTAGCTTATGACTTGGGTATAATGAACACGTGGTTTGAGAAGAGGGAGTCTCACTTGGTGACATACAGGAGCGGAAGTAATGCGAGTCAGATTGACTTCTTTTTGGTAAGGAATGCTTGGCGTAAGAGCTTTACGGATTGCAAGGTGATCCCTGGGGAGAGTGCGGCTACGCAACATAGATTGGTGGTACTAGATTTCAGGGCTAAGGGTGGCTTAGGGAAGAGGCGGCCACAGGTAGAGCCAAGGATCAAATGGTGGAAACTTGAAGGAGAGCACAAGGAGGCTTTCTTGGAGAAGATGGCAGGGACAGATGTCTGGTCTACTAGTGTGGAAAGAGATGTAGACTCGTTATGGGTTACTATGGCGCATAAGGTAAATGAGGTGGCAGAAGAGGTCCTCGGTGAATCTAAGGGGAAAGCGCTACCGAGTAAGGATACATCTTGGTGGAATGAGGAAGTGCAAGAAGCAATAAGGAACAAGCGGAAATGTTATAAGAGTTTGGGGAAAGAGAGAAGTGAGGAGAACTTCGAGAGGTATAAGGATGCAAAAAGAGCAGCAAAGAAAGCTGTAAGAGATGCAAGAGGAAAGGTGAACCAAGACCTATATACAAGATTGGATACCAGAGAAGGGGAGAAAGAGATCTACAAAATTGCACGCATTAGGGAAAGGAGGACTCGGGACATTGGTAGGGTGAAATGCGTCAAAGATGTTGATCAAAAAGTTCTTGTTGATGATAAGGAGATTACGGAGAGATGGAGATCGTACTTTGATAACTTGTTCAATGGTGATCGGGTGAATGATATTGGAAATGTGAACATTCATCCAAGTATTGTTAATCGGGAGTTCAGGCGGAAAATTCAGAAGGAAGAGGTGAGGATGGCCTTGAAGAAGATGGGACGGAAGAAAGCAGTGGGGCCAGACGGCATACCTATTGAGGTTTGGAGGTGTCTTGGAGATAGGGGTGTGGAATGGTTGACGACACTTTTCAACATGATTTGGAGAGGTAATAAGATGCCGGTGGAGTGGAGGAAGAGCACTTTGGTCCCTTTGTATAAGAACAAAGGGGATGTTCAAGAGTGTGCCAACTATCGCGGGATCAAGTTGATGAGTCATACAATGAAACTTTGGGAACGGGTGATTGAGCATAGATTAAGAAGAAGTGTGAAGATTTCAGAGAATCAATTTGGATTTATGCCGGGGAGGTCAACTATGGAGGCAATTCATCTCATAAGACAGACAATGGAGACTTATCGGGATAGGAAGAAGGACCTACATATGGTATTTATTGATTTGGAGAAGGCGTATGACAAGGTACCAAGGGAAGTGCTTTGGTGGGCTCTAACTAAGAAAGGAGTTCCGCAAAAATATATTGACATCATTAAGGACATGTATGAGGGAGCTAGCACGAGAGTGCGGACTAGTGTAGGGAAGTCAGAAGAGTTCCCTATTACCATTGGAGTGCACCAAGGGTCCGCACTTAGCCCGTTTCTCTTTGCTATAGTCATGGATGAATTGACGAGGTCAATCCAGGATGATATACCATGGTGCATGATGTTTGCAGATGATATAGTGTTGATCTCAGAAACGAAAGAGGATTTGGAGAGAAGGTTGGAGCTATGGAGGGACACGTTGGAGTCTCGAGGGTTTCGGTTGAGTCGGAGCAAGACCGAGTATTTGGAGTGTAAGTTCAGCGGCATTAGGCAAACGGAGACGGGGACGATCATGTTGGATGGAAAGATTGTTCAGGGATCAGATTTTTTCCGATATTTAGGATCGATTCTTCAAAAGGATGGAGAATTGGATGGAGATGTGGCTCATAGGATCAAATCAGGTTGGTTGAAGTGGAAGAATGCCACAGGACTTCTTTGTGATCGAGGATTGCCCAATAAGTTGAAGGGTAAGTTTTATCGTACGACAATTAGGCCGGCACTGTTATATGGCACGGAATGTTGGGCCGTGAAGCAGTGTCACGTTCATAAGATGAGTGTGGCGGAGATGCGCATGTTACGGTGGATGTGTGGACATACAAGACGTGATCGGTTGAGAAATGAAGTTATTAGGGAGAAAGTAGGGGTTGCACCCATAGGGGATAAGATGATGGAGAACCGACTGAGGTGGTATGGGCACGTGAGGAGGAGGCCTAGTGAGGCGCCGGTTAGAAGAGTAGAAGGGTGGAGAAGTGATAATATTAGTAGGGGTCGAGGAAGACCCAAGATGACTTGGACGAAGGTGATTAGAAGTGATATGAGCTCCCTAGGGCTTGAAGAGAGTATGGTGTTGGATAGGGCAGGGTGGCGAGACTCTATCCATGTGGAGGACTTTTTCTGACCCCTTTTGATTTATTTGTTTGGTTTTTCCAACTATTTTTCTAAAACTTTTTAACTTGTGTTCAAAGTTCATCTGTTTTTTGCAATATTTTTTTTAAACCTTTTTATTTATTTTGACGACTTTCTAAATTTCCTTTGAAATTGTTTAAATATTTCTAACATGTTTACAACGTTTTCGAAATTTCTTGGCGTACACAAGACGGTTACTGGATGACGATTCATGTTAGCCGACCCCAAATCATTTTGGGAATAAGGCTTGGTTGTTGTTGTTGTTGTAGCAGTTGTAAAAAAAAAAAAAAAAAAAAAAAAAAAAAAAAACGAGGTTCCTGGAGCGTCCATGCTTTTATTGCATTGAATCAGCTTAGAAAATGATATGAAATTTATTTCAAAAAAAAAAAATGATATGAAATTAAATTCTTATGAAATTGATATAATAATCAAATTGTTATTCTATTTCGTGTGATCGCCTTTTTCAGTGATGTATTCTTAGAGCATATGTGTTCTTGTGCGTAACAGCCTTTGTGTGAGATGGAGCTGCCCTGGATTGTTGAAATAATTTTTTGATTTTTCGTAGTTCTAGTGTCAGCATGAAGATGGTAATGGGTTATGATGTTCACTCTTAATAACCTTTGTTTGGAAAGTTATTTGATCATCTTGACTGAAAGTTGTCGAGCCCGTCCATGACTATATTAAGTAACTGATCCAATCTGTTGTTAATTGTCCCTACTGTTCTCGATTTCTTGTCTCGTTCTCTTACAAGTGATGAACTTCACTGGTCATGCTATTTTAAATGGTGGTGACTGATGAGGATAAGGATAGTGTGACAGTGTGTATGGTTGATCGCGCCTGCCTTGAATTTTTCTTATTAGTCGTTTTTATTAGTAAGCATTCTTGCAATTACTTCATAGGCAGCAGAAGTTTCCCTCACTATTCAGTATTCACGTATCATTAGTCTCTTTAAGAGGCAGTTAATTAGGTGTAAATTTCCCATTTTCAGACTGTAAGTCTATTATAACTTAACAAATGATTACTGACTCCCTTCTTTTACTGTTCTGTTGCTCAGAGTTTTGCTGCACTAGGCTCATGGGACTTGTTCATGGTGGATTAGGTCGATCTTTTGTGAAGTGGTGCAGACAACGCGTTTTCTTATTAAAGCTGCTTCCGTTGGATGGACTGTATTAAACGCGCTTTTGGAACGCCCTGCCTGTGGACATGAATTTTAATCTAGACTCTGTAAAATTTGTTTGTAATTTCTCTGGTTGGTGGAGCTATTTTATCAGAGATTCGGACATGGGGTTTTTATCTAGCGTTAAATTTTTATCCGCGCCTTTGCATACTTACTGCAGGTTTAGGTCATCTTTAAAAAAACTAGGATGGAAGCCCGTGCGTTGCACGGGTCTCTTAATTATCATTTCTATAATTAATTGGGATAAATCGAACTCCTATGTTCACGTTGGATGGCAAAATTGTATATCCGACTAATTAGGTTTTGTAGTAATATTGAATAACGGTTTTTGGGATTCAAAATCGTCTTTTTTTTTCTTTTGATCTTCGTATTCTTAGAAATTGGTTTTTCTAATGTGCCCAGTGGGCACACGTTAGAAAGACGATTTACTATATGCAAGTCGTAATGTGACTTGTTAATTGAAGTCGCTTATTAAACATCTCTATTAGACGTAACAAAATAAAATACTATGTCTGAATAGTTTTTTTTTTCTTCCCGGAACACTGCCTTACTTTTCCATTTGTTTATGAGACGCTACAAATGATGATTCAATAATTTGATCAAAAGGATTTGTGAATTTGACCAACTTATTAATTAAAATGATTTGTAATTTTAATTTACCTATGCATTTTTTTTAACACTCTGAAACCATTTGTCAAATGTGTAAGTGTGGATTTTCTCATTATATTAAATTGGCGATAAAAGAAGCCAGGCGAGAGAGTGATAGTGGTTAAGAAAAAAATGGAAGAAATTGGGCGTATCGAGGTATGATAAAATTTGTGGTCAACGAAAATAACTCGTACTACTAAATTCGTCCTAGATAGATACAATCAGTATGTCATTTTCTACATTTGATGATTGTTTTATATGGGTCATCTTTTATCTTTGATGATTGTTTACCTACTACTACTAAGAGTCCTATCAATCCTTACTACTACTACTACTACTACTACTAAGAGTCCTATCAATCCTAACAATTAAAGTGTTTACACAAACGTAGGATTACTTTTAATACTATAAAATTACCTAAACTCGGTAATCGAACGACCAAAGTACGATGATTTCTTATATAGTTTAACCTGTTTAACTCTAAGCCAAGGTAGGCTAAAAGCTGATTTAAAGTGGGCATTTTAATGGCTAGAGAAACAAATCTTAGATGTATGGTTTTACGTTTGATTAGTAGGAGACTTCAATGAATCAATAATTATATACCATCATGGGTATAGCACACTTTTATTTAACCATTGATAGGATTTTAGTGTAAATACTACCAAATTTGTAATCCTAAAGTTCATAGGACTATAGAATGTGTATACTCCGTTGGGAGTTTGTTAAATCTATTAGTTTAATCTTGTAATCAATCATCAATGTTGTGTAAACTACAACCATTGCTAGGACATTAGACGTGTACATGCTGAAAATTATCAAGATTCTATTAAATTAGATGTAAGATATATAATAGACGTTTATAGATGGATAATATTAAATTAATTAAAACAAAGTTAATATTAAAAAATTAGCAAAACTCTCTAAAAACACTCGGACGTTGTGGGAGCTTCAAAAAAGCCTCCTTTAATAGTATAGAAGGACTAGGTAACCTGGTAGGGTCCAGAGAAGATGCAGAGCGCGCGTCAAAGTTGAACTTTGGACTTGATCTGTTGCTTATTCTCGGTAGCATTTGACTGAGTATGTCGCCTTATGAACTCTGAAGTTGATTGTACAGTTTTAAATTGACACTTTCCAATAACAAATTAGGACCAAATTAAAGTTTTATTCAAAAACACTATCTTAAATTAATAATTAGAAACATTCACACGTATCCTTGTGGTTTTAGTTTTCTCACGAGTTCTACGTTTCGTGTCGATATCTTTGAGGTTTAATTTTTGAGAACCATGATACTAAGTTTATAATTAACTCTTAATGCTAGTAGTTGTTATAAGAATTTAGCAAATGAGCATTATGATCACAAAAATCAAACATTGTGGGTAACATGTACATAAACATGTGAATGCAAATACCTTTTAAAATGGTTCAAAAAGATAGTAAATTTCATTATCGTGAACAAAAAGACTATTTTTAATAGATTTTTCTTGCAATATACTACCTTTACACGTTTTTCCCGACGAAAAACCATCCTTGACCTTGTTTTTATTACTAATATTGTCGTATTATTTTGGTTTCAGTTTTTAACATTATTGACTACCCTATTCTTTTATGTTTTTGTCGTCCCTTCTCCTCTCCACATTTTCCTAAATTAATTTATTACAAATAGATAAATGTTATTCTATAGGAATTTAATTCCTATAGGAAGTTACATATCCCATGAATTAAGTTCCTGTATAGAATTCATGTGAATTAGTTACAAGTTGTTTGGTAGACATTAAGAAATTTGGATTTCCCATGAATTAAATTCCATCATCTTGTTTGGTTGCACCCTTCCAATTCCCATATAGTTAATTTATAATTACTATTATATCCATTGACTATAATATCGTTCTAATTATTTGGGGCCAAAAATGTAATTTTTGAAGAAAGATGATGGGGGAATTCAGAAGTACCAAGGGGGGACTTGGTAAGCAAATTCCACCATTATGTGGGAATTTCATTTTCCCATGAAATTTCCAATTCCCCCATTTTTTAAAATTATGGGCAACCAAACAACCCGCATAATATGTAATTCATGGGAATTTAGAATTCCTGTATTTTAAAAGGGCAACCAAACGACCACTAAATTGACATTTTATGATACGAATACCTTATGAGTATTTAGTTATGAAACCTGAGTAATAACAAGAGTTAAGACATAGAAAATAGAAAATTAATATACGTACAAACATAGAATCTTTCAATCGGTGTGGGAACTAAAAAAAATGGATTGAAATTATTAGGAAAATGCAGCTCCTTTCACCTATTTAGCCACTTCTCTAACAAATATCCTAATGTACGATTTTTAAGTTGAAGAATCATATATTCCACTTCGTCAAGTTTCAATAATGTGGGACTATTTTTTATTACTCTTTTGGTTTTTTTGTCATTAGAGATTGTCCCACATCGTCCAAGAAGTAAGGTTATTGTATTTTGGCACAATATATGTTAGGTTCTTTTAATTTTGTCCCACATCATCAGTACGACACATGTAAAACTGTTATTAGTATGATTATTGTAATAGATTACATGCCTAATTGACCGATTAGCCAACCACCATTCAAAATAGTGGCGTATTATGCTGATTTAAGGTTAGCATCCTCTAGAATAGAGAGGTGAATGAAATGTTGAAGGTTGAGACATGTAGATTAAGAGGGGGCGGGCAATAGTGGTATTTTCATTGTATTTAACTTAATAGGAGACAACTTAAATATATCGTTAATTCTAGGCTAGCTAGCTGATTGTTATGATTTGACAATGTGGGATGACTTTAATTTATTACTCTTCTTATTTGCCAATATTGAAGATTGTCCCACATCGTCTAATAAGTAAGATTATAGTATTTTGACACACCATACGCGGCTAGGTTATTTTTGTCCCACATCGTTGTATCATATGATGAGTATATATATACTTATACTAATTAATTGTTAGTATTTCTCTAACGGAAATAAAAACTCTTTGATTGCGATAAACCCGTTTACAACAAAATTGTAGGTGAAACAAACTATTTTTTTATCCTAGGATACTTTAGGTCTATATGATAATCCTACAATTATATTACTCATATTTTAGTATCATACACATTATCAAGGGTATTGATAAAATATTTTAATTCAAAGACGTCTTGTTTAAACTACAATATAATTATGTGTCAATTTAAAAAAGACATCTTATTAAAAACTTTTTTTTATACTAAAATTATGAGGTTACTCAAAAATTTATTATTATGTTGAATATGCATACAAATGACAATGTTTAAACTTGCCAATCAATACTTTACCAACTTATTACAGCCAGTCGAGTATATATGATCAGACATTATGATTGTGAATGTTGATCTAGGACTTCAACTATTTATAGCTAGCTGATTGTTTAACTTCGATTAGGATTAGGAATATGATATATCATGATTAGGATAATATACCAAAAACTTTGCCCGATAAATTCCCCCGTTATTGATTGATATGGAGTTTCTAGATTGTTGCATTCTCATTTATTTATTTTTTACTACCATATCATGCACAATTCATATTAAATTGAGATTCAAGAATGTTCCATTTTTATTTAATTATTCTTTACTTACCATATCACATACAATTTATATTAAATTATTTGGTGACTTACCATATGTAAGATTCAAATATAATTTTTTTAAAAAAAGATATGGAAATACGGACATTCTAGAATGTTCCAATCGTTCTGGGAGCACAAAAAAGCCTCCTTTATTAATATGTATTGATATTGATTGACTAGTTGAATGCCCGTGCGTTGCACGGACTCTTCACTTAAACTCATTTACAATTAATTTATATTAAACTCGTATTATTCTTCATTAGTTAACCAATATTGACAAAAAGGAAATGTTCCATATTAAAATTATATTAAATTTAAATGGATAGTATTTAAATAGAGAGTACACTTTTGAAGGATTGTATTGTATATTTTCAAAAGTTCCATGTGACATTAACCCAGCTCGTGTCTAAATAGTTGATGAATTATAATTTTCGTAATAATTATAGGATTATTATTTAACTAATCGCATTATTAACTTCTTAAAAGTTATGGACATCTTGTACATTTTCTTGATGTCCTACTTTTGTAGTTTTAGTAGGATTAAAATGGAAAATGGACTCACTTTGTTTGAGTAAGATCAGATTAAAATAAATAGAAACTGAATTTTAATTCGATTTCGTTTGTAGTAGGATTAAAATAGATAATGAACTATCTTTTGAATAAGATTTGAATAGATAATGAACTATTTTTCTGGATAGAATTGGACTTTAGAATAGATAACGAATTATTTTCTAACAAAATAGACATTCGATAGATGAATAACTTTACATTTTTTTTCGATATATGTGCATTTGAAGTGACATTGTCGAGCCTATTTGGATGTATGATATTGTTTAGCTTAAGGATTAACCTATTTTCAATTGGATAAGTATACATAAGGGACTCTTATTCTCATTGCATTGAGATCCAATTGTTTAAGTTGATAATATTCTCCATAATTAGAGGTGATACTGTACTGTCTCACAATAACTTATTAAGAGACCATTCTACTTGTTCATAGAGTGATCCTTTTTTACATTGATAGTGTCATTACACTTCTTTTAGGTATTCATGTTAATTTATGATGATAACCTCAAACTTAGGATTAGTAAATTTGGTTACTTTACAATCATGCATGGCTAAATTTAACATGTTGATCCTTAAAGTCACAAGTAATGTGGTTTAAACATGAACTAAAATGATTACTAAAAGTAATAGAGTGATCATGAATGATGTTAAACAAAACGGGCACTTTTTAAATAAAGTAATGGTCTCAAAATAATTTATTGTAATATCATCTCAAATGAGACTTTGTCATCCTCCATTATTTAATTAGTCACAATTGATGATATTGTGCATTGCAATAGTAAAACCTATAAAAGCTGAATAAATAGTATTTAAATTAGTTTCCAGCAATTTTAATTGATCTATTCTTTAAAAACTAAAAAAAAAATAAGTTCCCTGTGACTTTCTCGGCTCTAAATAGTAGCGGCTCGTGTCAAAATAATTGAATTATTTAAATTTACATAATATGTAGTTAAAGAATTTTACTGAACAGATCACATAAAATTGGTTCCAAAGTCTTAGAAATTTTAATTACTTATGTGTTCACGTAAGATTGTATATATCATGCACCTTTTGGATTAACCTATTTTCAATAAGATTAGTATATATAAAGGAATCTTATTCGGCTCATTTACGGTCTATTTGTTTAAATTTTTACTATTCTCCGCTTTTTTAGCTCCAATTGACAAAAAAAAAAAAAAGTCTGAAAAACTTTTATATTATGTTTGTCAACGTTGATCAAATCCTTGTCAAATTCTTGTCAAAATATGCGTCCTAAAAGCTTTTGTATCCTCGTAGTCGTAGCTAAGAGGTTATTTGAGTACACCAAGTAGACTTTTGTTTTCGAGACTTTAATTTAATTTATTCAATGTAGGAGATTTATATTTGTTTTTGTTTTACTATCAAATCCTATTCCTACTTTTACTACCACTAATACAATTCCAATTCTATAATGCTGTAGGAATATTTTTTTTTTCTTTTTTTTTTCCCGCATACTACTATTACGTACTAATACTCCTATTTATACTACTACTACTACTACTACTACTACTACTACTACTACTACTACTACTACTACTACAGTACTCCTACTCCTACTCATACTCTGCTACAACTCTTACTACTTTTACTACTACTAATAATAATAATAAATTATTATTGATTTTTGGTGATAATAAAATAATAATAATAATAATAATAATACTTCTACTCCTACGTACTCTTGCTCCTAGCTATTAATACAGTACAACTCCTACTCCTACGTTATTAATTACTACTCCTACTCACTACTACTCCTAAATTAGAAAATTACTCTTAATCCTACTTCTACTCGTATGACTACTACTATAGTGTTGCTTCTGCTACGTACTACTACTAATAATCAAGTTATATGAACGATGTGGGATATATTAGGGGTCATTTAATTAATTTTCGATACCTAGCTTTAGCCTTTTATTAGAAGAATTCTTTTACAATTTTTACGTATAGTTCTACAATAAATCATCTTCTAATTAATACATTTCTACAATGGTTAAGTAATAGGACTATACTTTTACAAATGATGGTGAAACTAATGAGCTAAGAAGTATACAATAAGATGTTATATATCAACGTAGCAAAGCTTACACATGTAATGTGTATACTTTTTTCATAGCAAACTCTTATTTTTTTTTTTTTTACTTTTATTACTTAATTGGACAATGTGGTAAATCTATATGTTTGTTTTGTTCTCTTATTTGAAACTCCTACATTCTCCTACTTTATTATTATGTGATTTATTACTTTATTATTATGAGGTTACTACAAAAATTATTTATATGGAATATGCATCCAAAATTGTAATAAAATAATGAACAATTTTAAACTTGCCAATCAATAATTTGCCAGCTGATTATATATGACCAGGCATTATGATTGTGCATGTTGATATGAGATTTCAACTATTTATAACTAACTGATTGTTTAACTTCTATTAGAATTTGATTTGTTTAACTTCTATTAGAATTAAAATTGTATAACTTCTATTAGAATTAGAATAAGATTTAGATTATGATAGATTATGATTATGAAAATATACCATAAACCTTCCTAATATCCTACAAAACATGGACTCTCTCGATCAGAACGCAAGAAAATAAAATCAAATTTTCTGGTGGCTCGAAAACCTCAACTTTCGACGTAGACCCCTGAAAAAAACCTCCTTTATTGGTATGTATGTATGTATATGTATTGATGATATTGATTGATTGATATTGATGTGACGGGCGTTTCATGGAGAAACTCTGTGATTTGTATAAGCAGTGTAAGGCCAATCCCAAGCTCGAGTTTGAGCTAATCGTGGTTCGTGCTGGCTACTTAGTGAAATCTCCGTCAGTGTTACCGTCTTTCCTTGAGAAGTCAGATTACTGTGGCTGGCTCCTCCTTCCCTTTAAGGACAGGGTCAGCCGGAGGTTGTATAATTTGTGTAAGTCTAAAGATATGCTGGTTGTTATCGGGCTGAACAGTAGCTATATGTATCCTAGCGGCAAACATGTGTATACTGAATACGGCATTGATGCATATCCCTTCACCAAACAAGCTGTGTGTGATAATGAATTTGACAATGACAGGGTACGCGGTCTCAGTTTGCAGGAATGTCTGAGCAAATGCGGAATACATTCAGTGAAACTTGATGGCCAAATTATACCTGTCTCTGATCTTCAAGGTACAGATGTTCTTGTTTATTTGGGATTGGAATGGTCGGCTTGTCAAGTGGGTTAATCAAATGAAGGCGGCCCCAAAAAGAAAACTCCGATTCATCTTTTTCTGCTATTACGTGGAGGATGCGTCTTACGAGGATAAATTCAGCTACCTCGACGGCTTCTGTTCTGCAAAGAGGTGGTTTCTTCCAGTTTCAGACGAGAAGCGTCACATCAGTCCTCTGGCTGATTTGCTATTTGGCAAGTTCCGAATGGGTATGTGTGAAAATACCCTGGTTGCATTCGGACCAAATGGCCAGCTCCTCCGTCTAGGCCTGGAGCGTAGTTTGAAGGCAGGGTCGAAGCCAGCTACTTTCCCTGAAAGTGATGATGCCCTGCGTGCAGACGTTGAGGCCAGGGTAAATGCTCGCTTGTGAATGAGCTTGGTACTATACTAAAACTGTAGCACACAACTTTTTTTTTTTTTTTTTTTTGCGCACTTGGCAGTTTGATGATAATCAACATCGTTCGATGTTTATAATTATGAATTTATGATCCTTGGACTGAATTTTCCGGCTACTACTGCTGTTGTCATAAAGAAGTCTAAGAATATATATATATGAATCACCATTGTAAATTTTTGTCTAGGAAATGAAATATTAATATTCGCTCGAAAAAAGTGTTGATCGAGTGATTGAACTCTTTGTTTAAAGCATACGGAGTACTCCGTATTATACATGACAATCATCTAACTCCCAGATCAAGCTAGAAGATCTTCCTAATTTTATTGCCCATTTCATCACCTCAAAGGCATCTCCCTTTGTAGAATCAATTCGAACTTCGCCCACCACATTCTTATTAGAGCAATAACAATGGAAGAAGAACTTTATCTTGAGTTCTTCCCACTCCACGTCCGCATTTTAAACTCTCATTGTTTAAGAACTTTGTTCAACAATAGAAGAACTATTTAATTAGTTCTTATTAAAGAGAACTTCATAATCGTCTTCGAATTAGCTAAAATGACATGATATTGAAATATCTGTAGTGTCACTAGTGGTAAAAGACCTTCAAACATCACCTTACAAGCATCACTTCTAACACAAGTGATGTTTAATATGAGCACTTTGTTTGGGCATCAATACAAATTATGAAATTATTAGTCAATTGGTATGAACTAAACTTGGGTTAATCACTCAATCGGCATTACTCTACCTCTTGAAATGATTTGGTATGTAACCATGCAAAAAACCGGGTGAATACTACTGAACACTGATCTTGTTAGCCGTGAATGAGGAAGCCTAGAAAGCTACAGTAGTATTTAAAAAAGGCTCCATCATTATCATGGATGTCTTGACTCTGAATGATGTAAAAACATTATATTCTAGTATTGAAAACCCACAAAGCAACTATGAAAAGACACCAGAATCTACTAGTAGAGCTAAACCTCGAAAAAAAGAAAAAAAAATCCTTTGTATTAATATTGATATGCAGATACTAAGTAATACATGACGATTCAATCTTACGCTGACAACTAAGAACGAATTATTACAACTCAAAGAAACATTATATTCAATTTAGTTCTCTTACAATACAAGATAAGTAATACAATCCGCTTTTTTGGTTCATAATCAAAAGTAGACTAAATAAGTTGGATGATAGCTAGAATAATACGTGAGCCTAGAGACATGTCATGGGTTTCATCAGCCAAGTAAAAGGGCGGCCCCTTGACATCTTGAATCTTATGTGCGCAAGAATCGGCAGCTGTGGCTACGGTCTTGAAGTGAAGATCAACAGCTTGGAAGTTTCGGGCGGAATACTCATCTTCAACACCATTCAATGCCGGCAATACATCCGAGTAAATCTTGATACATGCTTGACGATCAACTAGGTCGGTCACCGAAAACACAAGCACCCCTTTCACGTACTGAATAGCACCCAGGCCTAGAGATTTCAAACTGTCGGCGGCAAGAGTTTGGGGGAGTGCGCTTAAGAGATAAAGACACTCGTCGATTAAGATTGACGGGTCTTTTTTCACAATCGCCGGACACGCCTCAATGATAACTTGATTATACACATAATCATCCGTAGCTGCATACGCACTTACCGCCTTTGCGGAGGACAAAGCTACAACAAATACAACAAACAAAATCTTCATCATACGGGAAGAACTCATGGTTATGACTTATGACTCTACTCTTGGACGGCAAGGGATTTATTGTGGTAGGGAGATTTTGTGGGTTAAGACTCGAATGAATGATGGAAAAGTTGTACCCTGCGCTGGCCTATTTATACAAAAGATCGGAGGTCGGTAATTTTCTAGCTAATCCGAATCCTAATCAGGTTTATAACAAATTTTGTTATGTGATATGGTACTTTTACTCTAATCAGCTAATCCTAATGTGGTGTGGATAAAATTTTGGTAATATATATGTTGTGGTAGTACTACTTTTACATACGCATCAGGAAAGACTAAACTATACGTAGTGCAAAGAGTGTACATGAAACAACCGAAGATAATCAAGATATGCAATCATCAGACACAAACAAAGCGTATACTACTTTTTACGCATGAGCGAGGCATCACAACTGCTGTGTAAATCTACAAAATGAAATTTTCTAGTCGATTCAGATTTCGAAGACAGACTTCAATTTTTCAACACGCATTGACATAATTTGTTACTACACATTAAAATGCTTATGAATGCTCTCGAACATATATATCTAAGTAAATTTTTGAGAACTTCAGAGCTCAGCTACTACGTATTCCAGATCTTGCATCCATATGTGCTAAACATAAGTAAACATAAAGGAGTTTAATTGCTGAAATTCCCTACAAGTTCATCCTAGGTTTGAAAATAGGAGAACCATCACTGATGTTATATATAAAAGAGGGACATTTACATTGACCTACATATATAAGTGTTGGACTTGGGTGTCTGTATGTACTATTGGAGTATTGGATGTGCCTTAGCTTATTATTACCTTCTCGACCTATATTCAAGTGCAAATGTGTCCGAGACGGGATACGTGAAGACGACAAAAAGGCGCTCTCAATCCGAGAAAGGCGCTAAACGTGGATGTCTATGTGCAATTTTCGACTTTAACGCAACATATCATCCAAAAATAAACTTCTGCCTCGTTCTAGGTCCAATTTTAAGATTGTGTTCCACTAGTCAGTATTTACTCATAGCATTGTAGCCCAAAGAACTTCGAAAATGAAAGTCAATCTATTAACTTGTTTATATAAGGAATATTATTCCTAGAATATTATTGTTAATATTGCAATCTATATTTTAGGATAATTATCATCTTGTTGTATTATCTTCATATTGTTACCATACTTGTAGGATTTAGTTGAGCTAATCTAGGAATGTAATTTATAGTGTTTACACCCTAACCTATTGTATAAATACTCATCATGTAACATCAATACAATTAAGTTTTTCCCTCAATCTCATAATCTAATATGGTATCAGAGCATAGATCCTATGCTCGGCCTAACCCTCCGAAAAGCTTCAACTCCAACCCCTCGGCCACCTTCTAATCGGCCACTCTCAAACCCTCGGCCACCCTACCTCCGGCCAACCCTCAACCCTCTCCAACCATGGCCAAACTCCAATCCGGCCACCCTTATTTTCTCTAGTAAATCCTCCTTACAATAACCACCACCGCTGCTCTAAACTCTTCGTCCTCTTAAACGGCCACCCTCCACGTCCAGGTCCCGGCCACCCTCTACAAGTTTCGGCCATCCTCCACAAATTAGGCCACAACCCTTCTAAACCCTCAAAATCAGTCTCTCGAAAATCTCTCATAACTCCAAATCTGAAGCTGTGATCACAATCTCCACCGTTCAGATTGAAGACCCTTGTCTCAGCAACACACTCGACAAATTTCGTACGAATCGGACCATGGATGATCACCCGATCGTCGACTTGATCATCATCTCGCATCAAAATCCGGGAATTGGTAACCCACGGCTTTCCTCTCCAATCTCCATTTCTTCAATTCTTTACAACTCTCTTCCAAGTTAATTACTCTAAACCCCTCACAATTCTATTTCAATATGTTATTAATCTCTCATATTTTTCTCCCTTCAAACACCCCCTTGAAATTCTTTAAATTCAATAAAAAAAAAAAAAATTATCGAAACCCCAAAATTCTACCTTCTCGGCCACAGGCCAACCTCACAAATTTATTTTCCTGATCTTACAAATTTCTTTAAGTAATCAGTACTTTAAAACCCTCTTTTCTCCCTAATCACCATTTCTTCATTCTTTACAATCTTCGTTCAAGTCAATTAATCTCTAAACCCTCGGCTATACCCTGTTTCACTCATCACAAATACAATCAAAACACATCTTCTCAAACTCTCACACTCTGTATCTTCTCTGCTCTCTTTGATCCTACATTCCTACTCTTAATTCCCAAAATTTTCACGTTCGTCCTTGCCACCTCCACCATTTCCGCTGCAACAACCCTCTCACTTGTTACACCCCCATCAACGAGCACGCACGCCATCGAATCGCTACCGAGCATATTTTCTCCATGGTTCTCCAAGATTGTTCTCCTCTCCGATCGTCCATCTTGCGGGGGCGTATAAGGAATATTATTCCTAGAATATTATTGTTAATATTGCAATCTATATTTTAGGATAATTATCATCTTGTTGTATTATCTTCATATTGTTACCATACTTGTAGGATTTAGTTGAGCTAATCTAGGAATGTAATTTATAGTGTTTACACCCTAACCTATTGTATAAATACTCATCATGTAACATCAATACAATTAAGCTTTTCCCTCAATCTCATAATCTAATAGTTTAGACTATCAACAATACTTTACAATTTAAATGACCAGATCATGAACTCCTCTGTTAAACAGACCATGAAAAAATGAGATCAATATGCCTATCTCTCATTAGCATGTCGATATGCTAAAACAATTTGATCGTAAGATTTGAGGTCAGGGCCTATCACTACTTCACTAGTTACCATGACTACTGCTAAAACAAGTCGTCAAAGCTATACACCATTGTTCTTTGAATGTCCCTTCGATGCAACAAGCCAGCCTTGATTTGTTACTAAAGCTTTTTTTTTTAATCTTGAACGACCGCAAAGATAGCAGATCACCAACTCGAAAACGTTTGCTAGGACTTTACGATACACCAATTCTAATCTAATCAGTAGAAGGACCAAGACAAATTAAAGGGCAGTGAATAATCACATCACAAAATTATCAAAGTATTATTCGTAACACAATAGGATTAAGAGTACGCCAAGCATGTGACCGAAGTTTGGTCTAGTTCATTCATACCAAAATAGAATTAGGAGTACCATAAAATATTACCAAAGTCTTGTTTCATACTAGTATCAGATTAGGATTCGGATTATTGGATTGCCGACTCCCCATCTGTATAAATAGGCCATGGTCGTAGGTTTCAACTTAATTATCATTCAAGTCGATCTTAGCCCACCAAATTTCCCTACGACAAAAAAATCCCCTGCTCTCCACAGCCATGAGTTCTTCCCGTATGATGAAGATTTTGTTTGTTGTTTTTGTCGTAACTTTGTCCTCCGCAAAGGCGGTAAGTGCGTCTGCAGCCACGGATGATTATGTGTATAATCAAGTTATCATTGAGGCGTGCCCGACGATTGTCAAGAAAGACCCGTCAATCTCAATCGACGAGTGTCTTTATCTCTTAAGCGCACTCCCCCAAACTCTCGCCGCAGACAGTTTGACATCTCTAGGCCTAGGTGCGATTCAGTACGTGAAAGGGGTCCTTGTGTTTTCAGTGACTGACCTAGTCGACCGTGAAGCATGTATCAAGATTTACTCGGATGTATTGCCAGCATTGAATGGTGTTGAAGATGAGTATTCCGCCCGAAACTTCCAAGCCGTTGATCTTCACTTCAAGACCGTGGTCACAGTTGCCGATTCCTGCGCACGTAAGATTCAAGATGTCAAGGAGCCGCCCTTTTACTTGGTTGATGAAACCCATAATATGTCTCTCGGCTCACGTATTATTCTAGCTATCATCCAACTTATTTAGTCTAGTTTTGACTATGAACAAAAAAAAAAAACGGATTGTATTACTTATTTAGTATCGTAAGAACTGAATACAACTTTATTTGAGTTGTATACTTGTAGCTTAGTACTTCGTTTCCAGTTGCCATGATATGAATCGAGTTTATGTATTAATAGAGTACGTTAATGCAAGTGTAAATTTTCCATTCTTGTTGCTCATATATATGCTACTCTTTTACTTATATTTATTTGTATGAATCGAGTTTATGTATTGGGTGATGATTTTGCCAAGGCAACAATTACCGTTGCCAAGGCAAAATTAAGTAACTTCCTATTTTGCCCATTGATATGTAAAATTAATTATTAATTAATTCCCATTAGCCCATTATTTCCCATTTATTATACTTATTAATTTAGATGCTGCACTTGAACACCGTATGTATCTTTCACCTCTTCCATATCCAATGCAATGAAATCCTTCCAAAAACTCGCAAATTCTTGATAAAATGTCCCGACTTTATCAAAATCATGCTGCAACAATCTGCCCAATTCACTAGTTTGTCCGTCAATCAAGATTAGATGGCTTATTTGCTTCAACCCAGCTTAAATTTATTCGATGATCCAATTATAAGTTCCATAGAAGGAAGAAGAGGATGGTGGTGGAGTTAGACGACGCTGAAGTTATTCCAGGCCGGTGTCGATGATTTTGATTGGAGATTGTATGTCGACATCGGTGGTGAGACGGTTATTGTGGTGGCATCCGTGGATTTTTGAGGTAACAAGGGTGGAGATGCGGCGGGAATGGGCAGGGCAGTGGTGTTGGCTTGGGAAAAGGGTGGATATAGGTGACAGAAAATTGGGTTCAGGCATTTTTTATTTTTAATTATAAATAGTTAGATTAAAAAATTTTCAGTCTTTCACGCAAGGGCAAAATAAGAAGTTATTTGGTTTTGCCTTGGCAACGGTAATTGCTGCCTTGGCAAAATCAACACCCTATGTATTAATAGAGTACGTTAATGCAGGTGTAAATTTTCCATTCTTGTTGCTCATATATATGCTACTCTTTTACTTATATTTGTTTGCAGTTATACTGACACACTTGACAGCTGAAATAATAGTTGTTGAAGGAACTTTTAATGTCTTTCTGGTGTATCAGGGCATGATAAGCTTAAGGTCCTGCAAGAACCCAGATATGTAATATGTACATTATCTACACGGCTACACCCAAGGTTCGTTATGAATCATCCGCTCTCCTTATGTTTTGACATGGACTCAAAAGAATGAACCTTGGTCTTTTAAATGTCCTGCAGCAAACAAGTCTCCCTGGCTTGCAGCTTTTCTCTGGAATTTGATTTTAACCACGCCTTGATATTGATCCCTAAATCCTAATATAATGTAGGGAAATTTTTTTTTGAGTTTTAGCTCTGCCAGTTGACAGTTGCTTTGCTCGCTGGTTTTCATGACTGCAATATAATGTTTATACATCCGTTGCATTGTCACCCTCTTTTATGTGACAGGCTTCGTCGTTCACAATTAGTCGCTCAAGGCACTGCTAAGCATAGTACCATAATATAGTATGTTAAGTTAATAAGTATTCATCTAGTTTTTTGCATGGTTTACCAAATCATTTCCCCTGTAAATCAAGAGGAACAGGTAATGCCTATTGTAGGTGATAATGGTAGCACAACCTGCAACCAAGTCAAGCATCAACACTCCAGCAGAATACTACTCGGAGCAGCTGGAGGTTGTTAGAGTCAAAGCCGTTACAAGGCGGTCAATGCTGACTCAAGGCGGTTATAATTACCTAGAGAAGTGCTAAATGTAACTAACTCCAATTGTAATAAGTTGGTTACTTATGATCATCTATATAAGATGAAATGTAAGATGAAATGCATTATGATGAAATAATACGAAAAATTATGGAGTTTCAATTGTGTTCTCCACTTCTCCTGTACTAAATTCTCCCAATTTCATCACTTAATATGGTACGGAGTATTAGCTTACAAGATTCGTAACTACCAAACTTCCGCATTACGCTACCAAATTCTTCACAAATAACTTCATTTTCATTGAAACTCCTCCTAGAATCTACCTAAAGTAGATTCATGAAGCACAATAATCAGAAGAATTCAGCCAAATTCAGCTGATTTCAACCAAATTTGTCGCAAATCAGTACGGAACTTACTGATTACGTCTTCCTTGATAACTGAAAATTCAGTGAATTAAGTGCATGTTTGGTAAGGCAAAATTTGAGTTCAAGTAACGGAGTCCCACTCCGATTACGTTTCTTATTGTTTGGTTTAGAATAATTTTTTCCCATTCCATTACTCCCCCTTAACCCACTCCCCCCAAATGAATCCCTCCTCAAACTAGAGGTATCCCATTCCATTCCCCCTTTTTCATTTTCTCTCACCTCCCCATCTCACCCCCACACCACTGCCAAACCACCACCACCCCGATGGTGATGGACGGCCGGCCACCCAACTCACCGGGAACGCCGTATTCCGGCCGATCTACCTCCGGCGACCACCGCGGCGGCCTTCTTTCTCATTTTCCTAGTTTCTCTCTCCTTTCTCCTCACTCTTTTCTTCTCCAACTTCCTTCACATCATCGCCAACCACCAATTATTCCACCGTCGGCCACCTACTGTGGGCTGTGCCGGAGAGTCGCCGCGCAGGATGAGGCAGCCGGTGATGTCTTCGCCGGAGCCGGTGGAAGTGGGTGCTGGGTGCGGTGGTTTAGGGGTGGTGAAAGGGTGGGATAGGGGGAGGTCAGGAGAGAGAAAGGGGAAGGGGTTGGGGTAGTTTTTTTTACATTTTTATCCATTAGAGTGATTCCAATACATTTTTGAGGTTGAACCAAACAAGTTTTTTAAAGTAACGGAACTTGTTACCACTCCACCCCTAATCCCATTCCATTCCGTTACTATCCTTAATATCATACCAAACACCCCCTAAGACTGTTTTCCTGCAAATCAGCAGAAATTCGGCAGATTCTCAGAAAATTTCACCTACAACTGTGAAATTCACCTAACAACGAAGAAATTTGCTTCGCAAATCAGTAAAAATACAAAATTTCAGTGTTTCTTCGTTACGATTGTTGCGATCTTCTTCGCGAACATATTCATTGCACAAACCTCTGCAAATTGTTCCAAATTAGTTTCTTTTGGTTGATGACATTACTAATGCAAGAACTAGTTTTTCTAAATAAGAATACCTGCATTCCGCATCTAGTAGAGATTTCCTTACATAGTAGATGGGACATTGCTGTCCATTTTCCTCCTTGACTAGGACTCCGCTTACTGCGGTCTCTGTGACTGATAAGTAAAGGTATAGGATGTCACCTGGATTCGGCTTTGTAAGGAGCGGAGCTGATGATAAGTATTCTTTTAAGGCCTGGAATGCTGCATCATGTTGTTCAGTCCATGTGAATTGCTTGTTCTTTCTCAAGGTATCATAGAATAATTTGCACTTGTCGGATGATCTGAATATGAATCTGTTGAGTGCGGCTACTCTTCCTGTTAATTTCTGTACGTCCTTGATACACATCGGTGGTTAGAGGTCGATTATCGCCTTGATCTGCTCCGGACTAGCCTCGATTCCTCGCTTGGTCACCATGTAGCCTAAGAATTTACCAGCCGACATTCCAAAGTTACACTTAGGCGGGTTTAGCTTCATATTATACTTTTCTAGAATGTCGAAGGCTATCTTTAGATGTGCCACATGATCCGATGCTTTCTTTGACTTGACCACCATGTCATCAATGTACACCTCCATGATGTCCCCGATTTGGTCTTTGAACATCATATTGACAAGTCTCTGATAGGTTGCACCTGCATTTTTTAGACCAAATGGCATAGATGTATAGCAATATATACCTCGATTGGTCATGAAAGCAGTTTTCTCTTGGTCTTTCGGGTCCATTTTGATCTGATGGAACCCGCTAGAGGCGTCCATGAACGTCAACATCTCATGTCCGGCGGTCGCATCCACCATGGCATCGATGTGTGGCAGCGGGAAAGGATCTTTGGGGCAGGCTTTGTTCAGGTCGGTATAATCGACACACATCCTCCACTTTCCGTTCTTTTTCTGCACGACTACCACGTTAGCTAACCAATCGGGATACATTACCGCTCGGATCATTCCCATGTCGAGGAGTTTCTGTACTTCTTCATCCACGACTTGATTACGCTCGGGGGCAAATTTTCTCCGCTTCTGTTTGATAGGTTTATATGATTGATCTATGTTTAGTTTGTGAGTGATTACCTCGGGACTTATACCTGTCATGTCTCTGTGTGACCATGCAAAGCAGTCTTCTTTAGATCTCAGGAATTCTATCAGACTAGGATAAATTTCATCGGGGATGTCTGTCCCCACTTGAATTTTCCTGTCGGGTTGTTCCTCTCTGATCCGGACTTCTTGGAAGTCCAACTTGTTTTCTTCTACCACTTGACCGGTCACACAGAGTCTCTGTGATTGCTATTGCGAGGGCTTTTCAGCATTCTTCAGTTTGAGCGAAGTCATGTAGCATTCTCGGGCTGCTCTGAGATCCCCTCGGACAAGTACCACACCCCATCTAGATGGAATCTTGATGCACTGATGGTAGGTGGATGGTACTGCCTTGAGATTATGGATCCAAGGTCTTCCTAGCAACAAGTTATAGGGAGATGGACAATCAACAACAGTAAAGGTTTCAAAAGAGTTTACCCCCTCAACCTGAGTTGGGAGTCGGATTTCTCCGATCGACAACTTGGTTTCACCACTGAATCCGACCAATGGAGTCGATTTCTTGGTGATGTGCTTTTCTTGAATGCCCATCTCCTTCAGTGCTGCTAAGAAGATGATGTTGACTGAACTCCCATTGTCCACTAAGGCTCGTCTGACAAGGCAAGGACCCACATTGATGGAAATGACTAAGGAATCATGGTGTTCCTCGTCAAGTCCTTCAGCATCCGATTCATCGAAGCTGACAATGGGGATGTCCTCAACTCTTTGTCTGCTGGATCCGGGGCGCAAACTGTTCACCTTGGCATATCTTTTGGCTGCAGAGTATGTTAGTCCACATATTTCAGATCCACCAGAAATGCAATTGATTACCTTTGAGCCGGAAAAGAGGTCATTGGGATAAGTCTCTCTGACAACTAATCCGGTGTTAACTCCTTTCTTCAGGAGTTCTCGACAGAATCCTGCTTTGCGGAGTCTTGCCGCCTCCTTCATCAATGCGACGCAGTCTTCGGTGATATGACCTGATTCAGAATGAAAATCACACCACTTACTCTGATCCCTTTTGGGATTTGGAGGATTTTTTTTGGGCCATCTGACAGAATCTCCCAATGATATGAGATGTTCGACCAGACGGGAACAAGATACGTTGAATCCTTGTTCTAGGATAGTCTGCTCATTGCGCCAATCCGACTGTCCTCTGACTGCGACAACATCAGGTCGTGAGTACGGGAATGCCCTATTACTCGGTCGGCTTGAATGTTGTTTTCTCGACGACTGCTCTTGATAAGTTGGTCAGTTCAACTTATCCTCCTCCAGTCGGATCTGGGCCAAAGCCTTTGCCTGCACATCCTCAAAAGTAGAACAAGGGTATTTTGTCAGTTCATTATAGAGTTCTGAGTCTCTGATCAAACCTTGTTTGAATGCCTCTATGACAGTGGGAATGTCACATCGAGGGATCGATATCTTTTCGTTGTTAAATCGATAAAGGAAATCCCTGAGGGTTTCACTTTGTCTTTGAACAACTCGATATAGATCACTGGTCCTCTTCACCGGCTTCCGGGTGCTGGCGAACTGCTGGTTGAATGCAGTTTCCAATTCAGCCCAGGAGAAGATGCAACCATTAGGGAGGTTGCTAAACCAGGTGAGGGCCGGGCCCCTCAGCGTCTGGCCTAGGCCTCGACACATAGCCGTATCTTCGTCCTCCTCTCGGATGGGCTGGGTCTTCATAAAGGTCTTGTACCATCGAATATGCTCCTCTGGATTCGATGTCCCTTCATAGATGGAGTTGTCAGGGCATCGAGGAATCTTTGGGATAATCCTGATGGCGATGTGTCGGGCAAATGGAGAATCCCGATGTGAGTCAGGGGCGGCTGGCTCAATCGGTGGGGCCACTCCCGGCACTCTGACAACCTGCTGACGTACTCCTTGGATCTCCTGTCGAAGAGATGCAAACATAGGATTAATTTCAGCCATAATATTGGCAAGTAAAGACCTACCTGAATCCGATTGATCCTGATTGAGCCGCAGTTGCTCATCTCGGGGAGCAGATCGGATAACGGTGACTCCTCCTTGGGGAGTCTCTTGATTTGCCCAGACTCCATCTGTTCGAATCCGACGCCCTCTATATGTTATAGTTAGGGCAGGGATTCAATCTGATTAGGGGAGTCCAGATTAATGCTCCCCATGAGGGGTATGTCGGAAATGTTTCTCTGCCTTGTCGACCTGGAACCTCCGGCTCCGGATCAGGAAGACTCGAGCAAAGCGTTGGCTCTAGCCAACTCCCTTTCCAGCCGGTCATACTTCCTTTGGGTCTCGGCGCACTTAGCCCTTGACTTCTTCAGTCCGGATAGGACCTCAGAAAGCGCTCCTTGAGGCGTTTCCGTCGCGTTGGCATCTTCAAACATGATGGCTCTGGTCTCAGGGGTGCGAGGTGACTCTTCTCCGGCGGCAGACATGATGATAATAACTTTGATTCTTCAAATAGATAGCCCCACGGTGGGCGCCAAACTGTTTTGGTGAAAAACTACTCGTCTAATGTATCGGATTGATTAGTGGATTTATTTATTTGATCGCGTTATTATCCTATAATCTATCGGGTGTTTTGTGAACGAAGTCTACGATGGGAATTGCTGTAAATGAAAGAAAAGATTCAAACAAAGACACAAGGAATTTTTGTACGTGGAAAACCCTCAATGTGAAGGAAAAACCACGGGGGGAAGTCTGTGTCCCGCCAAGGATTGCACTATGGGTGATTGTTGATTACAATGAAGAGTCTTTCTCTATGTAAAGTAAATGGAGTGTTCTAGGTATGTTGCTTGTATTTTCTGATGATGCTCACCAACTGGCCTCCTTTCTATATATATTGCTCCGCTACTTGACCTTCTAACGGCTTGTTCCTCCTTTTTCTCCATGAATGTGGACGTTCCTATATATGCGGATGACTGGGCTCGCTCCTATCCTCCACTCTCCCTACTTCTAACGTCTCTTGTAGCTGTTGGGCTTGTTATCCAACGTAATTAGAACATTCTTCACTTGACTCCATGTATTTCGCCTAGAATCTCGCAACCACTTAGTTGTGCAGTTTACTGTTTTGACCCAGTCTCGATAATTCCCTGTGAGACTAGTATCTGACACGCATCAAGTATCGGACAGCTTTGTCTCGATTCCCCGAACATCAACTATCAGACTGTAGAGAAGAATCCTACATCAAGTAGAATTTTAGTGACCAAACAATGCTGATCAGCAGCTCACAAATAAAAGATTGTGATCGAAGATTTCAATGGAGCTAACTTCGTCAATTGGAAAAGACATGTGCAGTTATTCTTAACCTCAGAGACCAAGTTACTAAAGTTAGGCTTTGTTACAGGTAAAATAGAGCTTCCTGATGAAGAGGAACACAAACATGAACAATGTAGCTCCAATCCAATTGAAGATGTCAGTGCCATGGTAGTGACAAGTCTACGACTTTCAGCAAGTTTAGGTTTGCAGGCTACAAAACCTACCGAGAATTCAAGAAGAAAAGATGACTTGTTTGTCGTGGACATTAGTGAAAAGATGACTTCTTTGCTATATTCTGCTGTTTGACGCAATTCTACATTTATGTCCTTCTATATGGCCGTGGCAATGTCAAATTTTCAATTTCATCTTTATACCAATTAAATCTTGCGCAAAAGAATTGAAATATGAAGAATACAGGTATATGTACATATGATTCATGTTTGAACGCTGATTTTCTAATCATACATGCGCTGATATAGAAGTAAAAGAGTAACGTAAAATTGCAAAAAGTAAAAGTAAAAGAGTACTCCATATGACGAGCAATACACAAATTAAATGTTGAGCAATAAGTATGAAAAATTTATACTTGCATATATAACGAGCAACCGTAATAAAGAAGCTAAGCCTTAGCTTCTAACTTACTCTACACGACTTCTATTCAAATGTTCATACTCCCTCCATTTCATTAGGTAGTTGGCATTTGGTTTGAATTCCTCTCACAGATTCAAACCAAATGCCAACTACCTAATGAAATGGAGGGAGTACTTGAAAACGAATTACAACAACTCAAACAAACTTGATTGACTCTCATGTCCTTACAATTTAATGCCAATTATTACAATCCTTTTGTGGTTCATTATACAAACTAGACTAAGTAAGTTGGATGATAGCTAGAATAATACGTGAGCCGAGAGACATATTATGGGTTTCATCAGCCAAGTAAAAGGGCGGCTCCTTGACATCTTGAATCTTATGTGCACAGGAATCGGCAGCTGTGACCACGGTCTTGAAGTGAAGATCAACGGCTTGGAAGTTTCGGGCGGAATACTCATCTTCAACACCATTCAATGCTGGCAGTACATCCGAGTAAATCTTGATACATGCTTCACGGTCAACTAGGTCGGTCACCGAAAACACAAGGACCCCTTTCACGTACTGAATAGCACCTAAGCCTAGAGATTTCAAATTGTCGGCAGCAAGAGTTTGAGGGAGTGCGCTCAAGAGATAAAGACACTCGTCGATTGAGATTGACGGGTCTTTCTTTATAATTATCGGACACGCCTCAATGATAACTGGATTATACACATAATCATCCGTGGCTGTAGACGCACTTACCGCCTTTGCGGAGGACAAAGCTACAACAAAAACAACAAACAAAATCTTTATCATACGCGAAGAACTCATGATTAAACGTGTGGTTATTCTTGGAGAGCAGGGGATTATTTGTCGTAGGAAAATTTTGTGGGCTAAGATCAACTTGAATGATAATTAAGTTGTAACCTACTATGGTCTATTTATACAGATGGGGAGTCGGCAATCCAATAATCCGAATCCTAATCTGATACTAGTATGAAAAAAGATTTTTTTTTTTCTGATTTAATATGAAACAAGACTTTGGTCGTATTTTATGGTACTCCTAATTCTATTTTGGTATGAATGAACTAAACTAAACTTTGGTCATATAATATAATAATAATATAATATAATATAAGATTATAATATACTAGTTTGATGGCCCGTGCAACGCCCGGGCTAATTATGTTTAAATGTTAAAATTACGTAAACGAAATTTTTATCTAAAACCTAAGATCTCATCTCAAACATCCGTGTGATATTTGTAATGTCATTAGATGGAAAGTCACATATAAAACCTAAAGATGAAAACTCATCTTTAAAAACCAAAAATCTCATTTCGAACACCCGTGTGATATTTGTCATGTAAATAGAGGATAAATCACCTTCAAAATCGAAACTCCCATTTTGTAACACCCGTGGGATATTTGATCAAATTGCTATAAATCAAGTAATTATTATATCATATAACTATTTTCCATAAATCAAGTAATAATGTTATTTTTATTAGAATAATATTATCATATATATCTACTTACCATATATATCTACTTTAGCCTAAAATAATATTATCATATATATCTACTTACCATATCCTATCTTATTTAAAATATATGTAATTAGAGGAATAATCACCTTTCATAAGCGAAACTCCCATTTTGAAACACCCGTGGGATATTTGATCAAATTGACATAAATCAAGTAATTATATATTATACAACTATTTTTCATAAATCAAGTAATAATGTTATTTTATTAGAATAATATTATAATATATATCTACTTACCATATATATATCTACTTTAGCTTAGAATAATATTATCATATATATCTACTTACAATATCCTATCTTAAAAAACCATTATTTACAATATAATAATATTATTATATGTCACGTGTCAGCGTGGGAATTGAGCGGGTTCAGGATTACATATATATATTAGATTTAAGCATTACTGGTAGATTTCACAGCCTCTTGGCCTCTCCACCTCAACAGCCATGTCATACCCACGTCATTACTGACGTCATTTTTCGTAAATTAATGATAAAAAGAATCCGGTCAACCAGGGGTCGTCTTAAGAAGGCGTTGATTTGAAATTTAGGTTTTTTTTTGTTAATTAGGAGTCAAAATTGATAACGCGTCAAATCGAGTTTAAGGTGAACTACGTCGGTACGGGTCACAAGTGAAAATAAAAGTAAACATATGTTAAATATAATTATCTCTCCTGAAACTTCTCACGTCCTATTTGTTTATTTTGATATGCATCTATTAGAATTAACATTCGTAAAAAATGTTATCACCCTAAGTCTAAATATAATAACAGTGTTATTATCATTTTCATATAACAACCCGTGCAATTTTACACAGATATTAAACTAGTAATCTTCAATGATGTGCTATGGTAATTTTACTCTAGTCAGCTCATCCTAATGTGGTGTGGATACAATTTTGGTAATATGTATGTTATGGTACGTACTTTACTCCTAATCCAATGTGCCTTAGCTTATAATAACTTTCTCGATTTTTTCACCTAAAATCATTTGCGAATGTGTCGAGACGTGATATGTGAAGACGACAAAAAGCTAAAGTAACGCGTGTGACCCCCGAGTTATAATATATTACCGTGTTATATTTTTCAAGCGGGATATATAGGAAGAGCACAATAAATATATTACCCTCGAGCACCTTTTTTATTTTTCCAATGTCCAAACCTAGAGGAACACAAAAAGAGAACAAACAAATATGAATGGATCTCTACTCTCTAGAGATAATATCGAAATGTCAACCTACTAATGAAGAGTTATGCATGGGAAGGGTTAGGCCAATTAACCCTATTTCTTCTATCTTCACCATGAAATCGTAGACGCTTGCATGTATGATAGGGCAAGACTTCCTGGACTATTCCTAATGCAAAGGAAAAAAGACTAGAAAGCATAAAAAGGTATACTATGTGTGTTGATTTTGATATTCTTCTTGAGTCCAGCCTTATATAGGATGCCTTTTCTTCTCCGGTGCTGGGCGAGTAGCGGTTGAAGGTAGTTATCCCATGATCTATGATAAGTCCCAATATTACGTAGTAATTAGGGCCTTTAATGAGCTTTGATTGATGCATTTTCCCCTATATATACTCGGTTTACTCCATTTTGCCCATGGTTTTACGCTCTTGGTGTAGTTTGTGTCTTTGTTAGCGTTTCAGGACATTTTGGCACTTTTGGGGCTATTTGGGAGCTCAAGTTGGGAGCGTAGCGTGGTTTGGGGAAGTTTGGACGTGAGGAAGCTGGAGAAACTGAGGACTGAAGGTTACACGAGTCGTGCCCGACTTTACACGACTCGTGCAGATCAGATCGATGAAACGCAGAACTGACTGAAGGCTACACGAGTCGTGCAGATTGTTACACGACTCGTGCAACCCGGAAATTCTATTTTCCGCGGATTTTCTTTATTTGTTTTCGGGGGTTTATTTCCTATTTTTAAATAGGTAATTGTAAAATAACCTCCTAGGTATTTATACCTAGTTGAGCCTTTGTATTAGACATCTAAGCTTTCATTACTTTTTCGCAGGCCGTTACTTTGAAGATTTCACTTTATTTTCAAGATTCAAGACTTTTGTACCAGATTCGAAGATTATTTTCTATTATTATTCATCGTATTATTCAGACCCAATTGAGAGTATTGTTATTTCTTCATTTAATCTTTTAATCATGTTTTGCAATAATTCAATTATTGTTGTTCTTGATTTAGCTATGTGTGAGTAGTCTTTTCTAGGGGTTTGATTGAACCCTAACATGTTTGATGCTACGATTTGAATCATGAATTAGCAAGTTATATTGTTCATATGATTAGGGCTTATTATGGCTATGCTTTAATTACCAACTTGAGTTTGATTATTGTTGTCTAATTTATATGCCTGTTGCTGCGATTAGATCTACATTAATTTATGCTTGTTGAGTGCTAAACGGAGTTTATAAACGGGAGTTGCGATTCTTGTTTAGTGATTAGCCCTCTAATATTGATTAGGACTGTTTCACCACGGGAGTGGGTTGCTAGGACTAATTGGGAATTATTATGCGTTCTTAATGCTTCTTATTACTTGATCACTTCACCACGGGAGTGGGATTTAGGATAGTAATTGGATTAGACTATGATAGCCTTGGCGGGATAAGTAGTTCTTTGCATAATCTCCCCTAATCTATGTTAAATTGACTTGCTATGTGTTTTTCATGATCGTAGTAGATGCATGTTAGTGGGGATATCTCCACCATAGGCATTTAGCTTATTGATTTACATCACGTTCTTGTTTGTTCCAATTGATACAACCACAAATCACTTCGACCATTGCGTAGCTGACTCCATAATTCTTTAGACGACCTAGACATTTTCCATACCTCCCTGAGATCGACCCGTTAGCTACAATTACCCGTACGCTTGCGGTTAAATAAACTCGTAACAATCTACGGTAGTACATTGGAATGCTAACCGCTCTCAATCCGAGAAATGCGCTAAACTTGGATGTCGATGTACAATTTGCGACTTAACGCAACATATCATCCAAAAATATACTTCTGCCTTGTCGTTCGAGGTCCAATTTTATGATTATGTTCCACTTGTCAGTATATTAATTTAGAGTGATTCTATAATGGCTACCAAGATATGGTGAAGAAATCTAACCATTGAATTTTTAAGCATAAATCACACCCCTTCATTGTTTGACCCAATATTAATAAACAAAATAAGATTAACTTTAATAAACTACACATATAAAAAAAAAAAAAGATAAAAGTGAAAAGCCTCGGTTACATCCTTTTCTATTTTCTCTCCACTCCGCTCCTCCCTCCCCCAGCCGTGCCACCTCCATGGCGCCACCACTTGCCATACCAACCACCACGAATACACCTGAAAACACCATCTCCTGCCGGCTACATGAGGCCGATCTCGACTGGGTTATCACGTGCCAGCTTCATCTCATCCTTCGTTGTCCACGCACGGTTTTATCTCCTCCTAGCACTCCTCTTTCTACCTTCTTCTCCACGGTTTTATTTCCTCCCAGCATCAAACGCCGCCGCCCCTCGACGCCGCCCAAGGAAATGCAGAAAAGAAAGAGAAATCAAAATGGAGGTGGCGGGAGGGGCAAAGATGGGGCCGAATGGTGTCTGGTGACTTCCGTCCCGATAATGGTGTTGGGTTACGGTTTGACGGTGGTTTGGTTTGGCCGGAGGGGGATTCTGGAGTGGGGAAGGGTGGGCTCGTGGAGTCTGGACGGGGGGAGGGGGTTTTGGTGAATTTAATATTTGGTTTTATTTATTAATTTTAATTATTAGAGGGTCAAACCAATTAAGGGTCCTGATTTATTTAGGGATATCAAGGGTCAATATTCTTTCATTTACAAAGGCTACCAAATCTTGGTAACTATTGTAGAATTGATAATTAATTTTACCATTAGTCACCCCATTAGCAAATTGATGACATCAGCTATTTGACCTGTTGTTATATTTTACTTACTCAAACCAACATGCTAAGCTATTTTTCATAACAATAAATAACAACTATTATATGTATGGATCTGAAAATTCAAGGGAGCATGACCTGACCCAACAAGCCTAACATTCGTCTCTGAGTGAATATAGCCCAATAATATAATTTCCTAATATTCAAGGATTTTTATGACCAAAATTTTTTCAAAAAAAAAAAAATTAAAGTAAAAAATGGAAACAAAATCACTTTACCGAGAATACATATATTTTCCTTAAACAAAGTGCACACTGCTACAATCTTAATGAATTTTTGACTTCATTTTATCTTGAACTCAATTACTGGTCCACGGGTGAGTCAAATCTGAACCAAAGATATGTGTGTCAAAATGAGTTCGGATTAACATGGCGTACTAGAGGTTCATAGAAAAGTAGCGGGTCACGACTTTCATAAAGCAATTTAAGATTAAGATTTTTTTTACATATACCAAACGTTATGTCTTTATTTTTTTTTAATGTACATCCATTAATTTTTTTAATACTTTATTTGAATAGACGAATCATTATTACCAATATTAGATAATATCCCGTGCAATTTTGCATGGGTATATAAACTACTCCGTAGTTTACTCATAGCATTGTAGCCCAAAGAACTTCGAAATTGGAAGTCAAACTATTGACTTTTTTAGACTATTACCAATACTATACAATTGAAATTAAATGACAAGAACTCCTCTGTTAAACAGTAAAACAGACCATGAAAAAATGAGATCAATATGCCTATCCAGACCATGAAAAAATGAGATCAATATGCCTATCTCTCATTAGCATGTCGATATGCTAAAACAATTTGATCGTAAGAAATGAGATCAGGGCCTATCTTACCCCCATGACTACTCACTACTGCTAAAAGCCTAAACCAAGTCATCAAAGCTATACACCATTGTTCTTTAAATGTCCTTTCGATGCAACAAGCCAGCCTTGATTTGTTACTAAAGCTTGTGTTTTTTTAAAATCCTGAACGACCGCAAAGATAGCAGATCACCAACTCGAAAACGTTTGCTACGACTTTACGCTACATCAATTCTAATCTAATCAGTAGAAGGACCAAGACAAAGGGCAGTCAGTACTCATATCACAAAATTACCAAAGTATTATTCATAACACAATAGAATTAGGAGTACCCCTAGCATGTGACCGAAGTTTGGTTTTGTTCATTCATACCAAAATAGAATTAGGAGTACCATAAAATTAAATATTACCAAAGTCTTGTTTCATACTAGTATCAGATTAGGATTCGGATTACTGGATTGCCGACTCCCCATCTGTATAAATAGACCATAGTAGGTTACAACTTAATTATCATTCAAGTTGATCTTAGCCCACAAAATTTTCCTACGACAAATAATCCCCTGCTCTCCAAGAATAACCACACGTTCAATCATGAGTTCTTCGCGTATGATAAAGATTTTGTTTGTTGTTTTTGTTGTAGCTTTGTCCTCCGCAAAGGCGGTAAGTGCGTCTGCGGCCACGGATGATTATGTGTATAATCCAGTTATCATTGAGGCGTGTCCGGCAATTATAAAGAAAGACCCGTCAATCTCAATCGACGAGTGTCTTTATCTCTTGAGCGCACTCCCTCAAACTCTTGCTGCCGACAATTTGAAATCTCTAGGCTTAGGTGCTATTCAGTACGTGAAAGGGGTCCTTGTGTTTTCGGTGACCGACCTAGTTGACCGTGAAGCATGTATCAAGATTTACTCGGATATACTGCCAGCATTGAATGGTGTTGAAGATGAGTATTCCGCCCGAAACTTCCAAGCCGTTGATCTTCACTTCAAGACCGTGGTCACAGCTGCCGATTCCTGTGCACATAAGATTCAAGATGTCAAGGAGCCGCCCTTTTACTTGGCTGATGAAACCCATAATATGTCTCTCGGCTCACGTATTATTCTAGCTATCATCCAACTTACTTAGTCTAGTTTGTCAATCAAGTTTGTTTGAGTTGTTGTAATTCGTTTTCTAGTATATATAAAGCTATAAACAATTGAATTGAAGTCGTGTAGGGTAAGTTAGAAAGTTTCTTTATTACAGTTGTTCGTTATACATGCAAGTACAAATGTTTCATACTTATTGCTCGTCATATGAGTACTCTTTTACTTGTACTTTTTTTTGGTGTTGATGTTGTTGTGGTGGTACCAAGTCTCGAACACTCGATCTATAGTTGAAGGTAAAACACCTTTCAACCAATAGATAGGCCGGGTGTGAGTAGGTATATCTCAGTCCTTTTTCTTTGAGTTAAGTAGTCTTAGAATGTATGTCTGGTTGTTTCTTGTTACGTGAATTTGATGATGGCATGCTCTTTCAGTAGAGCTTTTACCCTGCTTTTCCCGTGGTTAAAGTTCGTCATGCTTGCCTTATTTGATTTAGAAATGAAAAATCAATGAAGCCTTATTAGTAGTTTGAAATTGTACATCATCTTCTCTATCTGTGCGTAATTTTCATGATGTACACTCCAGATTTAATACCTAATTCTTAGTTAGGATGCGATTATTTACATCAAAATTCGAAGGCTTTAAGGCTGAGATTGAGTTGCTTTTGAAAAAGATAACAAGTTTGTTATCAATCTTAAATCGAACAAACTTCAGCTTTTTCAATATGTTTGTTATTTTGTCTGCATTGTTTCAGTTTTGTTTAATGAAATCTGAAATCGTGGTTTCGATGATTGGCTATAGAGAAGAAAGAAAAGTTCAATAAGAATTTCGCACGGAAAGTTGTTGTATGACCAATCAAAGATGTATAAGGAGGACGGGAAGTTACTGGAAATCAGGATCAGATATTGTCCTAACTTGTGTGTGATAGAATATCCAGCCTATGTGAAAAATACAGCCGCGTCCATTTCTTGTGTGTCTGAATGATTTGCTACTTGCTCGAAGTTATGTCAAAGAATCGCATGATAACACAAATTGTCTTTGTAAATAATCCAGAAGAAAGTAGACCCATGAAGGCATGAAAACCATTGAAAAGACGGAACAATACAGGCATGGAAAGGCGGAGGAATAAGTTCCCAGTATAAAGACGATGAAGTAGAAAATCTGGCATTGCCACGGCAATTGCAGCGCGTGATTCATAAGATTCTATTATAGAGCATCAGTAGATTATATTGCTTTATGTCTCCTGTGCTTGGGTGAGGCACTCAACCAGACAGCACAGCTGCACTCTCAGAACCCAACAGAATATAGCAAACAAGTCATCTTCTCCTCTTGAATTCTCGGTAGGTTTTGTAGCCAGCAAACCTAAACTTGCTGAAAGTCGTAAAGTTGTCAGGTTGATGCTGGGATTGAAGTTATTAGAAGAAGCTTGCGGAGTGTCAACTGACATGGCATTCACATCTTCAATTGGATCGGAGCTATATTGTTCATGTTCGTGTTTCTCTCATTCTCTGTATCTCAGCCCTTTGTAATTGACTGTAAACACTGGTGAATGTTTTTCCTTTTGCAGACGTATCTTTTAATTTCAGATCTTTTTCAATTTGGCATGATATTCTGCGAAAGACTGATTACCTTAGCTTGTTTGAGACACTGTAACTCATAGTATTCCAAACCCTTAGATATTTTGTCATCCATTGCAAAAATGCAAACAACATCCAACACATAACCAAGTGATCAACAACTATCCATTTTTGGTAATCAGGATGATTAACACCTGGCTTAGACAATGTACCAGTCACAAACAAGTTCATTATTCATGGCAAGTAAAGATATTTTCAATGTTCTAGTCTATTGCATAAAATCAGTTCCATCGTATTTGCGAGAAACAAGAGGAGTAATAGCTTGATCACCTAGAGAAATATAGTAAAGGATCTGAGTAGTGTCTTTAAGAAGCTTAAACAGAATAATTTGCATCAGCATCAACCATTTTTTTCCTGGTGTAAATTACTAAAATGTACTCGAAACTGATGAACCGATCAAACTGATGCACTCGAAATTTAGGCAGCCTTATTTTGTCACAAAGCTGTTGGCCCTCGTTTTCTAGAGCTTGCCCTTCGAAATTCTAATGAACAGTTGTTAGTTGTACTTGGCATAAATTGACCAAAGTTATCCATACTCCATTAGGATAAGGAGAACCATAACGTATTACCAAAATTCTATCCACACCACATTAGGATGAGCTGATTAGAGTAAAAGTACCATAACACATCACCCAAATTTTGTATAGACCTGAACGATTAGGATTCGGATTAGCTAGAGCCTAGAACCATCTACGAGTTAGCAGCCATCAGAAAATCTCGAGTCAACACAGGATCAGTTGCTGTTTGGAAGGGTGCATCTGGTCCGGATCTCACCTTTGGAGCCAGCAGGGGGCTGAAGGTTGGACATTTTCAGCATGGCCTTTGCGAATTCACGACGAAAGCTGGACCCGTCATCTGATGCAAACACTCTGACTACTCTGGCAGTCCTCTCGTCTTTCATCAGCATCTGGTCTGAGAAAAGTTTACCTCGTCCCAACAGCAACTCCTTGTAGTAATGAGTATCAAAGCCAGTTCCCGAGAAAATAAATGGTGCCAGGGACTGATGAAAGGACAAGCCACTGTTAGACTCTAACAGGTTGCGGAGTTTGGATGGTGAAGGGCTTGGAGATGCATCTGCAGGGCAAAGTCTGTTTAGCTCTAGCGCAAAGTCTGCAGCAATGTTGTGATCGGCCTTTCCAGTATCCTGAAAGTTGGTGAGTCGACTTCGAATGAACTGACAGCCGATTTGTCCAATGTTATGTGCGCCTACAAAGAAATATTGCAAAAATGAGAAGATAAATAAGGTCAACAGACAATAGCTATGATTCAAAAGCAATTAAGGATACTGTAAAACTAGGTAGGTGATAGGTCAAGTACCCAAGAGGCTGACAACTTCTTTTTCATTGAAACCCCGCTGTGCAAACAGAAGCAGTGTGGCATTCAAGTTTCCCTCGGGTCTTGGTATCTGATTGGTAGCATCATCGTGGTGTGACTCCAGACTGTCCCTTCTACCAGTAAGGACAGGGTAAAATGGCCCCATGGACTGTTAAATAGAATCAAAGAAGAAAATCAATTGATGTTACAGAAGTATATTGTCTTCCTTTGATTAAGGAATAAGATGGATGCCCGAAAGCTTCCCAGCAATTAGATGCAAATACTCAAGGTTGTCAAACATATAAATACAAGGAGGAAACATCTCTAAAAGCAGAAGACATAAAACCAGGACATCTCTAAGAGCAGATCAAATGATTAGCTAATCTTCAAAGAAGTAATATTAGGAAAGCTACTGTGTTACATAAACATAACATGACTGGCCTGGGTAAATAACAGACGAGATAGACATGGCATCTGCCCCATAAAATTTCTCGGAAAATCCTACTTTAATGTCAGATAAAGATGAACACATCAGATTATCAGAACATAGACTAAACTGCAACTCTCAGAAGACAAGCACCGAGATATAAACTCCACTACTCCAGTGTGCTAGTTTGAACAAAAATATATGATCACATTGAAAATTATCAAAAGCAGTTGGTGTCACGTAAATGCAAAATTAAGGGAACATGTAGCTTAGCATATATCTAAAACTGCATACAGAAGGCAAAATCACAGTCCTAATATATAGTGCAAGAAAATCGTATTGGCATGCTGGCACGGAACATTCTACTTTAAAGTCAGAAATGAATAAACACATCAGAACATAGACTAAGCCAGTACAGCAGCTCACAGAAACAAGCACCTAGACATGAACTTCATTGTGCTAGTTTGAACAAGAATACTAGTATATTATTACTTCGACAATTTTCAAAAGCATGGTTGTAGAGTAAAATTAATTATCATGATTGTGGTGTCTGGAACTGCATACAGAAAGCAAAATTTCACATTTCTAATATAAAGTAAGGGAAAGCCATGATAGCATGCTGCCTGCTGCCAAAATACACCAGTGAGCACAAAACTATGATACAATAAGGGGATGCTCTAATCATTAGCAGAGAGCTGTTTACTGAATTACGAAGTATAGCAATAATACACGGTCATTATGCAAATTCATCAACTCAGAACGAGAAAATGCCACTGCAACTCATAACATATGTACATGCTGCAGTTTCAAGTTTCTCCCACCAAACAACCGCATACATGATAAGCAGAATACATCTTGTATGTTCAATTACAGATATCAATCACAAACACAATACTCAGCATTAGTTGTTATTCATACAACTTTTATGTGATGACAGCAGGGACACACAAAAGCCCATACACATACACATACACATTAGTTAAAGACCAAACAATCAGATACACTGTTACTGTGATCGCTCTCCATGATCAACAGGTGAGTTATCAGCTTACGCATTCCATCAAAAGACAGTCACAAGTTCCAATTTCAGGTTATACGTTCAGAGAAGTAGCGATGACAAAGAAAAGGTCGAGTTTCCTAACTCACCAAGACGATGCCATTTCTGGTAGCCAGAGAAATGATGTCTGCACAGGAGACAGTGTTAGGACACTCTGCCTCCACGGCCTCTTTGATTCTGTCAATGACCTCAAACCCCTTGAGTGTTTGATTTGGGATGGCATTCTTCTCAATGGGATGACTTTTGTTCCCCCTGCTATCATCCAGTAGCACAGATGCATCGCAACCCTACATATAACCACACCATTCCCAAATACCACTACAACATCACTTCATATGTACAATCAAGTAATCAGCCACATTACATTCTAAAGAAAGTGAAAATCCCAACACGATGGACGGAACTGCACATCGTTCAAACTCTATAACAACTGACGGTAATTACGACACATGTGACAGTAATTTCAAACTAACGCCAACAGTAATTTCACTCCCAACAACAAAAAGCTCGCACACACATTCAGTGACGATTCGAACATCACGAAACCCACATTTAACTACTCAAGCGCAGAAACATAGACCGAAATCATCAAATTCACGAAAACGAACCGGAATCTTGTTGAAATAACAAGCACAAACCTAGACTAAGCGAACAAAAAGGGGAAAATCAACCTGAACAAAACAACAACATTTAAAATATCCAGAAGAATCATTAAAAAACACGTCAGATAATCGACATCAGGAAATTATTCACAGAAAATAGCACTTCGTTGAAACTCTAATTAAACCGACGCTAATTACGACATGTTTAACAGTAAATTCAAGCTTACGCAACAATAAATGCAATCGCGACAACCAAAAAATCGCAGAGAAAATTGATAACAATTCGAACATCGCGAAACCCTAGTTTTACAATTGAAGCGCAGAAAACAGAGTAAAAACAACAAATGCACAGAATCGACAAAATTTAATAGCGAAAAAACATGACTAAACAAAAATCAACAAAAAAAAAGGGAGAAGTCGACCTGAATGAAGCAGTCGTGGAACATAAGACGGAGAAGTCGAGCGGTGATCTTCTCGTCTTCTTCGACAGCTTCGCTCATGACTTCAAAGATGATCTTTTCAGCATTCGGACAAGAATCGCGGTAGAAGTCGTACTCAAGCTTCCGCGGTTGATCGTCGCCGGAATCTTCAAGGATACGACAGCTCGCGAGTGGTGCGACTGGCGACGGAAACGGAGAAAAGTGATCGTCACCGGAAAACTCCGCGACGCACGGGGGAGATGCGGCGACGGCAGCGAGGAGGAGGGAGAGTGTGAGGAAGGAGGTGATGAAGGCGTAGGCATTAGAATTCATCGCCATGGTTGAGGCGTGAAGCAGAAGCTAAGCTTTTTTTTTTTTTTTGGGAGAAGTGAAGTGAAGTGAAGTAGTGAAGTGAAGTGCTTATACTCTGAGTGGAATAATAACCGCCTCTTTTTGGTGGAATGAACAAAGGTTGTTATATAGTACTGCGGAATTACGTATGGGGGGGCAGTCATCTCCGAAACAGTAGAAAATCACAAGGGTACATAAGTCATTTCGAAAAGTGGAAAATTTTGGTATTAATTTTCTTCCAAGCCAAAAGAATAGGAAAGAGAAATGCTCATTCTATATTCATAGTAGTTTTTTTAATTCAAAATGCTTATTTAAGATAAAACTGTAGAATATTACTTTAAAAATATTATTAAATTCAACATTTAGAAATTAAAATGTAAAATCGATAAATAAGAAATATAAAACTTATTGAGATAATGACGCATGAGAATAGAAAGAAACACAATGATTTTATATCAAAAATTCAAGACTATTTGTTTTGTGACTTTGTGTCTTCTATGTGATTTACTCCCTTCGCCCCCCCCCCCCCCCTTTAAACACCCTAGTTTCCTTTTCGGGGTGTTTTTCTTTAAACACCTCATTTCAAACTTTCTAAATGGGGTAAATTTTCACCACACATAAACCTTTCCTTATCTCCAAAAACAATAAACAAATCACCTATTATCTCCAAAAGTAATAAATAAAATACTCATTATCTCCAACAATAATAAACAAAATACACCACCTTAATCCACGAGAAAAAGGGAGCGGGGTGTTCAAAGGGAGACAGGGAATATTGTCTTTGAAAAATAAGCATCAAATCGTGAAATTAACTTTGCTTACATGTATGCCTGACCATGCCCCTACTAACTTATTTAGTCTCATACTCAACCACACGTCATCTTTGTACTCAACAACTTTTATCCTCCTCGTAACTTTCTTTCCCAGTCGATAGTCGATCCCCTCCTCGCTCAACATTTCCAGGTATCCCCACAATCCATTGCTAACTCATATAAACCGATCACTAACCTCCAACTCTGAGTCACGCACCCGGCCCCAACCAGCCGACAACATTTAGTCGACACCCGTTACCCAAATACGTCAAATGTTTTATCTTACCCGTCGACTCTTTCCATTACCTCCTAGTTGACTCTCCCGCACACCCATAAAACATTCGAAACGCATCCCCACACACTAGCCTACATAATGCCACGCTCAGGTGCAACTCTTATACTTGAAAACCCACCCTCCCCCTTTTATACAGAACCCCCTCCGGCCTCCCCCCCACCCGCTCCCCCTTCCTCTATAAATTCTTATACCACATCCCTTTACCCCAAGCCACTTTTTATACTCGATCCCAAATAACACGTAAACTCTCGACTCCTTTACCCGTTGACCTCTGCTATGTGTCACCATTCTACTCTTATGTTCGCTTTAGAATACTTTTTGACCCATGAACATGCACGGGAATTCATAATAGTTTTCTAATAGTAATATAATATCGATTTTTCTAACATGTGCCCACATGACACATGATAGAAGCCTCATTTTCTTCCTTAATATTAATTCAGATCTTAAATGTCTTTTCAAAAGTTAAACTAATTAATGCGGTAACTACCCGACCACCATTTTCTTGGTCATAAACCCGTGTAAGGACTCATAACCTGTATCGACGCACCCGTTAGTTCCACATACTTTTAAGTAAAACTCAATCCATTTCTTGTTGACCCGCTTATACTAAAAAATTAATTGAAAGTTAAACCCATATCTCCACCCCCGCATTATTCTCTGCTCCTTTGTACAAAAATAAATACAATTAAAACTAATTATGTTAATTACTTGATCCCCCGTCAACTTCATTCTCAACTCGAACCACAATCGACAACCTTGCCCCTTTGTGAACTTTTCTACCCACCCTCATTACCCGTCGTCTTTTTAGCCGTCAACCCCATTACCCGTTGTCTTTTTAGCTGTCAACCCTCTTACCCAATGTCAAAATTTCTAGCCACATCCTAACCATACCGGCTTCCCTACCTGATCTTCAAAATCAATATTCACACCCTCTCCAAAGTATCTAGCTGACCTCCAACCCCCATCAAACACTCATCTTTTAACATCCATACGCACATATATACCTGATACTCCTACGTACCCCCGTCAAATTGTCTAGGTGATACCCCATCCTTTTAAAACTTTAACCGACACGTACCTTTTTTGAAACATATCCTACTTTTAGGTAATCTTGATACACGTCACAGATAGATTAAGAAAATTTATAAAAAAAACTTAAAAAAAAAAAAAAAAAAAAGTGCACCTTACCGTCATAAGCCTTATTAGATTGCACTTTGTGCATGTACGTTGAAACTTGAAACCAAAATCCTATCACCAACTATATATGGTGAATTAAATATCAAAATGTTTGTTTTAGTAAAGAGTCAAGTTAAATGTATCCAAACCTTTTACTTGTTGAACACAATTGAATTCTAGGTGATGAAGTTGTCGCAGAACATAAGGACATATAATTTTATATTAGGTTGAAATGAGATTATATCGTAGATATTTGATTTGGATCAAATAATTTTATTTTTGGTCAGGAAAGACATATCGAATACAGTTGATTTAAACCAATCAAATACTACTTTTTGTACACATCAGCTCCATTTTAAGGCTCTTCCATGTCAGCTTTTTATGCATGCAATTATTAAAAGTAACACATAGATACTTTAGGTGAAAAGCTCATGCGTTGCACGGTACACTTCACCATAATCGACTATATATTATTAAACTTAATAATAAATAAATAAAATAACTCAACCAAATTCAATGATTCTTTACAAGAATGAATTATAAATTTATTATTTTCATAATCGACTATGTATTATTTATTTATATGTGTCAATATTTTGATTAGTTAATCTGATCATAAATAAATAAATCATGATAATTGATTAACACGGGACACTTTTCATATTCTTTTTTATTAATTACTTAATCTAGAAAAAAAATGATAATTGATTAAATGCTGGTTAGTTAAAATGTCTTCTAATCTCACTGAATCAGTTACGGATATTTTTTCTTGTTATTTTTAAATCCTTTTTCACAAAAATCTTAAAGTTGTGACATATCTCTACCAAAATCATACTTAACTTTTCAAAAGTATGCGTTGCACGGAACACTTTATCATAATCGCTTAATCTTATTTATTAAGTTAATCTCAAAATAAATAAGTAAGCCGTGATAACTAATTAAATATTTGTTAGTTAAAATATCTCCTAATCACACTCAATCGCCATTGTACATTTGTACGGAGTATTACTTTATATTTGAATAATACTCTTTTTTTGTTTATTTTAATATCATTTTTCACAAAAGTTTTAAACTTGTCGACATATCTCTACCAATTACAAAATCATACTTAAGTTTTCAAAAGTATGTGTAAATGAATCTTATATTGATATATTTCGACACGAACTCAATGATACATGTATAGTAATATTTTGATATACGTAATCCAAGTTATAACAGTTTATATTATGTTTCATGTTGATAACTTTATTACGTAAGAGTTTTACAAAATATTGAACTCTTCGCATGCATTTAATTTCTTAATGTTTGATTTGGATTATCTTAATATTTTATGTGAGAGTTTAACATATTTTGGACTCTCTCTGTGCATTTATTGACCTCCCGACGGTTTCAATGCGCTCTCAATTATTAGTATGTGTAAGTGGATCTTATATTGACATACATTTCGACACGAACTCAATGATACCCGTATCGTAATATTCTGATAAACGTAACCCAAGTTATAACAGTTTATATTATGTTTCATGTTGATAAATTTATTACGTAAGAGTTTTACTAATATTGGACTCTCTCCGCACGCATTTCTTAATGTTCCATGTGGATTAATCTAATAGTTTATGTAAAAGTTTAACTTATCTTGGACTCTCTCTGTGCATTTCTTGACCTCTCGACGCCCTTAATGCGCTCCAAATTATTAGCTTCAGTAAGGCCCTGTTTGATAGGACTTATTCGCAGTAGTATTCACATCAGTTCAGAATCATTCAGATCAGATCAGATCAGTTCAGAATCATTCAGATCAGATCAGATCAGTTCAAAATCGTTCAGATCAGATCAGATCAGATGAGAAATGTTCAAATTTTTATCAATGTATTTGGTCCATAACTAATACTAATTCGTTGAGATTCAATCAAAATTTCAACACATTCAGATCAGATCAGATCAGTTCAGAATCATTCAGATTAGATCAGTTCAGATTAGAATCATTCTGATCGGATCAGATCAGAATCATTCAAATCAGATCAGATCAGTTCAGAAAGATGCAGTCTTATCAAACGGGGCCTAACTCTTCTGTGAGACCGTCTCACAGGGTGAGACGGGCCCAAAAGGATAAAAGTCCACTCCCTACTCATTTACAATAAATTAAAAAAAAATAGAAAGAGAGAGAAACGGATTATATCTTACAATTTGATGATGAACTTATCACAACTACCACTATTATATCGTAAATTTGAACTTTAATATTTTTTAGTATTTTTTTTTTAAAAAAAAAGTTTTACACGATTATATTGAAACTGCAGTTTCTCAATATGAATGTTTGAGTTAATAAGTTATAACCTTGAGTTTTGTAACTAAATCAAAGAGTTACAAACATTTATACAAATTACTCCCTCCGTTTCTTTTGTTTCTTTACGTTTCGTTTCAAACGAAACGTAAAGAAACAAAAGAAACGGAGGGAGTACAAATGTTTGAGTTGTAAACTTAAAATCTTGAGTTCTTAATATAAAAGTTTAATTAAACTTACTTAAAACTTTGAGTTCTCAATATGAATGTTTGAGTTTAAATCTCTACAAATCTTTGAGTTTTAATTTTTTTTTAAATCTTTGAGCTTAGAATACAAAATTCCTAATTCTTACGGCATAAATTTGAGTTTAGAACCTTTATGTAATTACCGTCAAATCATGATTAATGGCTAGATAAATTTTTTTGAAAGATTCCGTCAAAAAGAAAAAAAAAATAGAAGAAGAAAATGAGAGATACGTAGGGAGGAGAGAAAGAAATAGAAAAAAAACTTAGGTATACGAGCTAGAGAAGTTGAGAATGTGTGGGAAGGGTTAGTTTTCTTGTTTTGTATTTTGGGCCTTTCTTGTTATGGGCCCGTCTCACACTATGAGACGGTCTCATACAAGAATTTGTCTATTAGCTTTTATATATATTATTATAGATTATTTATATATTAGATTTCAAAACATATATCCATCCATTCTCTCTCCTCAACCCCACTAAACTCCATTTTCCGGACATATTTTGAATTGTCATTCCGTATTTTGAGTTGACATTCTTATATTTTAATATGATATTTTCATTTGAGTCGTTTTGTATTGATGTATTCTGAATTGACATTTTAATGTATGAATTGACATGTTAATTTATGAGTAATAATATGCTACCCCTGAGCCACCATTCTTCTTCTTTTCAGGGCATAATTTGAATTGAGTAATTGACAATGTATATCTTGAGTTGGCACTCTCATAATTTGAGTCGACATTATCATTTGTGAGTGGTTTTGTTTTGATGTATTATTCTGAGTGGACATCTTTAAGTATGAATTGACGTGCTAATTCTTGAGCAGTAGTTGTTATACATGAGTTGGCATTTGAGTGAGAATGAGGAGTTATTTGTCAAATTGATGAGTGAACTTTCACCAAAAGTCTGAATTTGGTGTCTGTGAACTTTTACCCCCCAAATCAGTGACTCCATCCAATTCCATCTATCTTCTTCTCTCTCTCCTCTCTTACTCTCTCCTTTGTCTCCCACACCCATCCATCCATCCAAACTCCCAGTCCACATACATTACCGTCATACAAATTAAACTGTAACAGAAACATAAATAAGCAGCACTTAGCCTCTTCCTTGCTCAAGAAACTACAGACTCAGAAAAAATTCAGTACCAAATATTCCAATTCAATCAAAAAAAATTCTGTCACTAATATCCCAAATTAAACTTCTCAAATACGAAACTGTAATAATAGTACAGTAACCCCTACGAATAACTTATGAAATACCAAAAAAAAAAATTAATACCTTTCCAGAACCCAAAAATCCAGTAATAATAGTAGCACGAACCTATTATGAGGAGGAATTTTGGTGTCAACATCATCATCAGAATCAATTAACTTCAACAGTTGAAGAAGAAGCAACAGTGCAAAACCTCGTGAAATGGGTTTTCTGGGTTTAGAGGAGAGTAAAGAGAAACACAGTTTGTGGTAGCGTAATGGTTACGTGTTCTTCTTATACTAGTATGGTTTTTATTAAGAAAAGATGAAAACTTTGGGAATTTTTGAATTGATTTTCTTCTTGCGAGAGTGAAGAATGTTGTGGCTATGTCTAGTGAGAGAGAAAATGCCATTTTTTTTTTGTTTTTTTGAGGTGAGAAAAATGGGGGGAGTTTGTGTTGTTTTTGGAGGGTTTTGAAGAGATGGTGTTTTGATGTGAAAATGTGATAAAATCTTGTGACTTTTTCTATATATATTAAAGGTGTGTACAAGGCCTTAGACTTGGGAGTGTAGGGGTGGTCTGATTAATTTGGGAATGTTTTGTAAAAATCAGGGGCATATGTTGTTGAATCGGTGAATCGATATTTCCGACGAAGAATGGAGGCGACGAGAGACTTGAGTGCGAAATGGCGGCGAAAATTGACAAGTAAAGGATAAAAAATTTAGAGTTGGAAATAGTACAATAGTACTTCACAATTGAATTAGCGTAAATTGTAAATGTAACTTACAAATTCTCGGAAACTCGAAAACACTAGGAATCATGTCCCAAACACTAAGAAATATTGTGTTCATATTGTTTAGTTTTTAGGTTTGAGATGGAGATGGAAATGGAGATTGGTTATGAAGGGGTGGTGGTGGTGAGTGGTAGGGATGAATGTGGGAGACAAATGAGAGAGTAAGAGATGAGAGAGAGAAGAAGATGGATGGAATTGAATGGACTCACTCATTTGGGGGGTAAAAGTTCACACACACCAAATTCGATTTTTGGTGAAAGTTCACTCACCATTTTGACAAATAATTCTGAGAATGAGATATGTAAGTCATTAAAAGTGGTGAAAATACCATCTTACCCCCCTTATGCATTTAGAAGTGTATATGCCATATGCATTAGGTGTCGTTTGGATACACTCGGGAAGTCGAAATTCCCATGAGTTTGCAAATCCTAGGAATTAAGAAAGTATGGGAATTGGGGAAATTTGTTTGGATGAATAAGGGAATTCAATTACCATGAGAATTTCTACTTACCTAACCCCCCCCAAGGTAATTAAATTCCTACACTTTGGAGGAATTGGAAATGCCCGGGAATTTCCAATTCCTACACTTTATGGTAACCAAACAACTCTAGATAATTCAATTCCCAGGAAAATAAAATTCCTACACATTTTGAGGGTATCCAAACGACACCTTAGTCTTACTCAATAGAAAACGGGTTGTACAAAATTGTGAACTATTCGATCATAAAGAAAATAGTAGTTGAAAAATATGGTTGACGTGCATGTTTTAACTTTAAGAGTGACATGTACCTCTTGACTAAAACTCGAAAATTGGCGCAATTTACATTATACTCCCTCCATTTCTTTTTATTCTTTGCGTTGGCCTTGGGTTCCCCTCACAAAACCCGGCCCAACGTAAAGAATCAAAAGAAATGGAGGGAGTACACTAAAATTTCGTACCTCCAATTTTTCCTTTTGATCGAGTTGCATCATATGCACGCTAAACCAAATCCCAAGTAAATCAACTCAAGATTTTTGTCAATCACATGTACAATCAAATATTCGACGAATACTTCTGTTAGTATTATCTTATCTTTAACGGTCTTATTTTTTTATTTTGGAGTTGGTTGCTTAACAACAATGGCGTTGCAAGTCACTAATGATTGTGATAATTTAGGTTATGCACTGTTAATATAAAGCTAAGATTTATTTCAATTGTCAGCTCGCTCCAGTTGGCCATAGGAATCACAAAGGCCAAACATTATATATTCAGCAATCGTACTGATGTCCAGAATGATATTCTTATTGAAATTTTCTCTCTTCTCTATAGCCAATATGATTATGTTTGAATGCTGGTTTTCTAATCATACATGCACGTACTGATATAGAAGTAAAAGAGTAACGTAAAAAAGATAAGTAAATAGTACTTGTGGTGCAATTGGGCGCAAAATTCGAAGCGTGTAAGAACGATAACAAGCAACAATAGAAAAAATCACACCAAGATTTAATGTGGATCTGCAACTAGTAAATCTCCAAAACACTTTAAAAGTAATTAGTAAATAAGACAAACATCAAGCAAAGAAAACCCGAAATCGTTTCTTCCATCTTGAGACTTCGAACATTGCGACGTTCTAGTCACAATTTCAACAGTACTCCATATGACGAGCAATACACAAATTAAATCTTGAGCAATAAGTATGAAAAATTTATACTTGCATATACAAAAATTTATACAAACAACTGTAATAAAAGAAGCCGACTTAAAAACAAATGTTCATACTTCAATTCAATCCTTACTCTACACGACTTCAATTCAATGTTCATACTTGAAAACGAATTACAACAACTCAACGAAACTTGATTGACTCATGTCCTTACAATGTCCATTGTTACAATCCTTTTGTGGTTCACAATCAAAAGTCAACTAAATAAGTTGGATGATAGCTAGAATAATACGCGAGCCGAGAGACAGATTATGCGTTTCGTCAGCCAAATATAAGGGCTCCTTGACATCTTGAATCTTATGTGCGCAGGAATCGGCAGCTGTGATCACGGTCTTGAAGTGAAGATCAACGGCTTGGAAGTTTCGGGCGGAATACTAATCTTCAACACCATTCAATGCTGGCAATACATCCGAGTAAATCTTGATACATGCTTCACGGTCAACTAGGTCGGACACTGAAAACACAAGGACCCCTTCCACGTACTGAATAGCACCTAGGCCTAAAGATTTCAAACTGCCGGCGGCAAGAGTTTGGGGGAGTGCGCTTAAGAGATAAAGACACTCGTCGATTGAGATTGACGGATCTTTTTTCACAATTGCCGGACACGCCTCAATGATAACTTGATTATACACATAATCATCCGTGGCTGCAGACGCACTTACCGCCTTTGTGGAGTACAAAGCTACAACAAAAACAACAAATAAAATCTTCATCATACGGGAAGAACTCATGGCTGCTGTGGTTATTCTTGGAGAGCAGGCGATTTTTTTTTGTCGTAGGGAAATTTGGTGGGCTAAGATCGACTTGAATGATAATTAAGTTGAAACCTACCATGGCCTATTTATACAGATGGGGAGTCGGCAATCCAATAATCCGAATCCTAATCTGATACTAGTATGAAACAAGACTTAGGTTATATTTTATGGTACTCCTAATTTTATTTTGGTATGAATGAACAAAACTGAACTTCGGTCACATGCTAGGGTACTCCTAATTCTATTGTGTTATGGATAAAACTTTGGTAAGTTTATGATATGAATCCTATTGTGTTATGGATAAAACTTTGGTAACTTTATGATATGAGTACTGACTGCCCTTTGTCTTGGCCGTTCTACTGATTAGATTAGAATTGGTGTAGGTGTGTAGCGTTAAGTCCTAGCAAACGAGGCCCATGAGCATCCACAGTGGATTGCTCCGGTATGCCTTTTTCGAATTGGTGATCTGCTATCTGATTTTTGCGGTCGTTTGGGATAAAAATAGCTTCAGTGACAAATCAAGGCTGGCTTGTTGCATCGAAGGGACATTCAAAGAACAATAATGTATAAGCTTTGAGGACTTGTTTTAGCAGTAATCATGGTAACTAGAGATCAAAATGTTTTAGCAGATCGACATGTAGGCATATTGATCTCATTTTTTCATGGTTTGTTTGACCGAGGAGTTCTGGTCATTTATATACTGACTAGCTATACATACATAATCTTAAAATTGGACCTAGAACGAGCCAAAAGTTTATTTTTGGATGATATTTTGCGTTAAAGTCGAAAATTGCACATCGACATCTATGTTTAGCGCCTTTCTCAGATTGAGAGTGGTTAGCATTCTAATGTACTAATGTAGATCATGGGATAACCACTTTCAATCGTTAATCAGGACGCCCACCGCCGGAAAGGAAAACAACAATCAATATATATCAAAGCTATACTCAAGAATGAAGAATATGAACAATCAACACACAAAGTATACCTTCTAGTCTTTTTTTTCCTTTACATTAGGAATAGTCCAGGAAATCTTCCCCTATCATGCAAGTCATGTACTAACGTAGCGTCTACGATTTTCCATGCATTGTGAAGATAGAAGGCATGGAGTTAATTCGCCTAACCCCTCCCATAACTCTTCATTAGTAGGCTGACAGTTCGATATGTTTTGTTCTGTTTTGGGGTTCCTCTAGGTTTGGACAATTGGAAAAAAGGAGCTTCATGAATCATGTGTAAGTTCTAATGGTCATACAAGTGAATATCGTATAACATTGAGGTGAACTTGATGGTATCTCCGTTAACTCCATCCTATGTTGGAACGAATCCTCGGACATTGGATTTACCTCTGGAATAATAAAAACTGGTCATGTTTGTACAAAAGTACAAAACGGAATGATGTTGTACGCTCTGGGAGGCATCAGTGCACCGTGCATACTTAGTGGTCGTTTGGTTGCCCTTTTAAAACATAGGAATACCAAAATCCCATGAATTACATATTCTCCGGGTTGTTTGGTTGCCCATAATTTTAAAAAGTGGGGGAATTCGAAATTCCATGGGAAAATGAAATTCCCACATAATGGTGAAATTTGCTTACCAACTCCCCCCTCGGTAATTCTGAATTCCTCCATCATCTTTCTTCAAAAATTACAAATTTGCCCCCAAATAATTAGATAGACACTATTATTAAGGGATATAATAGTAATTAAAAAATAAAAATAAGGGAATTGAATGGGTGCAACCAAACAAGATGTTGGAATTTAATTCATGGGAAATCCAAATTCCTTGATGTCTACCAAACAAATTTAAACGAATTCACATGAATTCTACACAGGAATTAAATTCATGTGATATGTAACTTCATGTAGGAATTTCCTATATGAACCAAACGACCACTTAACTCCACCTGCGAGTTTTACTGTGCTCGTGCAGTGCTTACAAAAATATATTACAGTAATATATTACTCCGTATAACTCAGGGGTACCACGTGTTACTTTAGGTTTTTGTCGTTTTCACATATCCCGTCTCGACACATTCGCAATTGATTTTAGGTCCAAAAATCAAGAAAGTTATAATAAGCTAAGGCACATTAGCCAGTATTAGGATTCAGAGTAAAGTACCTTAACATACATATTACCAAAATTCTATCCAAACCACACTAGGATGAGCTGATTAGAGTAAAATTACCATAGCACATCATCACTAAAGATTATTTGTTATAAAGCTGATTAGGATTCGAATTTGCTAGAAAATTACCGACCTCCGATCTCTTGTATAAATAGACCAACGCAGGTTATAACTTTTCCATCATTCATTTAAGTCTTAACCCACAAAATCTCCCTGCGACAATAATTCCCCTGCCCTCCAAGAGTCATAACCATGAGTTCTTCCCGTATGATCAAGATTTTGTTTGTTGTTTTTGTTATAGCTTTGTCCTCCGCAAAGGCGGTAAGTGCGTCTACAGCCACGGATGATTATGTGTATAATCAAGTTATCATTGAGGCATGTCCGGCGATTGTGAAAAAAGACCCGTCAATCTCAATCGACGAGTGTCTTTATCTCTTAAGCGCACTCCCCCAAACTCTTGCCGCCGATAGTTTGAAATCTTTAGGCCTAGGTACTATTCAGTACGTGGAAGGGGTCCTTGTGTTTTCAGTGTCCGACCTAGTTGACCGTGAAGCATGTATCAAGATTTACTCGGATGTATTGCCAGCATTGAATGGTGTTGAAGATGAGTATTCCGCCCGAAACTTCCAAGCCGTTGATCTTCACTTCAAGACTGTAGTCACAGCTGCCGATTCTTGCGCACATAAGATTCAAGATGTCAAGGAGCCGCCCTTTTACTTGGCTGATGAAACCCATAATATGTCTCTCGGCTCACGTATTATTCTAACTATCATCCAACTTATTTAGTCAACTTTTGATTATGAACAAAAAAAAACGATTGTATTTTTTATTTAGTATGGTAAGAACGGAATTCAAGTTTATTTGAGTTGTAGAGTTGTAGTAATTCGTTTCGAGTTGCCAAGATATGAATTGAGTTTATGTATTATCGAATGTCAAAATTATATTACACTAGTTCGTTGTGCAAGTATAAATTCTCTATTCTTGTTGCGCAAGATTTAACTTGTGTATTGTTCATATGCTACTCTTTCACTTATATATGTTTTGCAATTATTGACACATGATAGGTAGTTGAGGAAATTTTAATATTTTCTGGTGTATCAGAGCTAGGGATGGGCGTGGAACGCAGCCTCAACCTAGACCCGTTAGACCTGATCATATGAGTCCTCATTTTTTAGGACCCATTGAGTTTGGGTAGGACCCACACCAGTTTACATATGTGATGGGTCGGATATGAGTATCTCTACTGAGACCCAGACTCAACCCATAGACCCGCCCAATTTAATTTTTTTTATTAAAAACCTAATTTTTAACCTTCATAAATTATTGTGTTACTTATATACTACGAGTACACAATAAACCACATGGTATCAATATCCATGATTTCCTCCCCTACCATATGATACAAATACAGTCAGTCCAGTCCAGGAAGCAATTGAAGCCCAATCCATTCAAGCCTAAGGAGCACTGACAGTAACAAATGCTGATGCTGCAGCAAATGATAAGGGAGCTCATTTCAGTCCAGAGAAGTACACTGCCAGTGCATCAGCATGTGCAGGAGCGGAGGAAGGTACAAATACATGTGCAGAGTATCATGCAGCAGCAAGTGAAGACAATACCTACCACCAGCTCACCAACTTTTAGCCGTTGCATCTTGTTTGCTAGCAAGTCAGGCTTTATCTAAGTAGTATTTAAGGAATGAAACTGTAAAGAGAATATCATGAACTTATAACATGAATTCTTCCTCCTATCTTGAACTTTCTTCCGTCTTATCTTAATCTTTCAGTAGTCAATCGTCCATAATTAGGTGTAATCTCATTGATTCAATCTATATTATCGGACAAGATTCAGCCTATTTCTATTTTGAGAGAACAATTGTATCATTTGGCTATCAGAGCTACTATCCTAGGCCTTTTGACCTGTGTGTTTTAATTTTTCCCTTAAATTCACCAACCCACCAAAAATTTCAGAAAAAAAAAAAAACCAAAAAGATCCTAACTTTCCAATAGGAGACCTTCATAATATCACCTTAAGAACTTATACCAGAAGAAGAAGAATGGCAGATCAGTCAGAAATCCAACAACTAAGGGAACATGTGGCAGTGCTTTCATAGAGCATCACAACCATGGCTATGCAATACCAAAATCTAGAAAGGCAAGGTAATAATAACAACAACCCTGGTAATGTTATTAGAAACCCTAAGATCAAGTTTCCTACTTTTGATGGTAATGATGTTGAAGGATGGTTGTTTAAATGTGAGCAATATTTCTTTGTTGATACTGTTGATGATGTTATGAAAGTAACTTATGTAGCTATGCATTTAGAGTCTAAAGCACTTGCTTGGCATCAGGCTTTTGAAAAGAATAGAACTTCTGACCTACCCTTAGGTTGGGAAGAATATAAGTTGGCTGTGAGGGCTAGGTTTGGTGATCTTATGAGGATCCAATGTCATAACTATTAATGCTTAGGCAAACTGGGTCTGTACAGAATTATCATGATAGTTTTGATGTGCTGCTTAGCAAGTTGAGTCTACAACCAAGTTATGCTCTAAGTTGCTTCCTTTCTGGTCTGAATGAAAAAGTGGTTGTTATGGTAAGGATGTTGAAACCTAAAAACATTTAGGAGGCATATGGGCTTGCCAAATTGCAGGAAACCTCCCTCCAAATCAACTCCAAACCCAACTACAAACCACCCCTGTTACCTACTCCTCCTAGCAAGCTTTTTTCAGGAAGAACCAGTTACCAGGTTGGACAGGGAAGTACTCCTAGGGCCGTGACCCCAAAAGCTCAAACCAGTACACACCACCCACCCTAGATACAGAAATGCCAACTCTGAGATTGAAAGGAGAAGGGCTCAAGGCCTATGCTTTTATTGTGATGAAAAATACACACCAGGGCATGTGTGTAAGAACAAGAGGCAGCTGTTTGTACTGGAGTGTGAGGAAACTGAGCCAGATGAAGATGTGGAGGAAGAGAGTGAAGAAGAACAGACAAGTGGCCACATAGCCAAGATTTCTGTTCATGCATTGGCAGGATTACCACACTGTCAAACAATGAGAGTACCTGGATATGTTGGAAGAAAGAGTTTGAGTATACTAATTGACAGTGGGAGTAGTCACAACTTTTTGGATATGGGAATAGCAACCAATTTTTGGATATGGGAGTATTCAATTTTGTTTCAAAACTGCAACCAAATAGAGTTCGGTAGCAAAATTCGGTTGCTAATAAGCAACCAACTGCTATTGGTTTCAAAATTGCAACCAAATAAATGTCAGTCGTAATTGTCGGTCGCTAATTAGCAACCAATTGTAGGTTGGTTGCAGCTTTCGCAACCAACTTGCAACCAATAGTATAATATTTTTTTTATTAGTGTTTTTTTGTGGTTACTGTACTCGGCTTGGGAATATAACAAGTACTTAGGTTTTTTTTTTCGTTTTCCTAACCCTTTTTTTTTCTCACGCCTCTTTCACTTTTCTTCACATTATTTTCTCACTCCTCTCTTTACTGTTGCTCTCTTATTACTCAGATCTCTTTTTTTTCTCTCTCACTCTCTCATTCTCTCACCTCATCCTTCATCTCCTTTGTTCCTCTCTAACAACTACAAGACTCAAATCTCTCAAGTTGCAGGTGCTCAAAGGCACACAGGCCGCAAAAATTAAGATTCCATCTCTGAAGGGAATGAACAAGGTTGTGGAGAATGGGGCACAAATAGCCATGATTCAGCAGCATTCTGTTGAAGAAGCTGAATTCTTTGCTCTACAAGTCAGTGGTAATAGTGAGATCAACTAGAGTGGTCATAAGGGGCTAAATCAGGTGCTAAATTCCTACTCAGATGTGTTTGAAGAACCTACAGAGCTACCCCCACTCAGGCAGGGTCAGAATCATAAGATTGTGCTATAAAAGGATGCAGAACCTGTAAATATGAGACCATACAGGTACCCTATGGTTCAAAAAGATGTCATTGAGTCCATGACACACGAAATGATGGGAAATGGGATCATAAGGCACAACACTAGTCCTTATGCCTCACCTGTGGTCTTAGTAAAGAAAAAAGATGGGTCTTGGAGGCTCTGTGTGGATTACAGGGAGTTAAATAAGCAAACAGTGAAGGATAAATTCCCCATCCCACTCATTGAGGAGTTGTTAGATGAATTGCATGGATCTGCATACTTTTCTAAGATTGATTTGAGGGCAGGGTTTCACCAGCTCAGGGTAGAGCTTGAAGACATCTACAAGCTAAGACAGCTTTCAGGACACACCATGGGCATTTTGAATACTTAGTCATGCCATTTGGCTTGACAGATGCCCCCTCTACCTTCCAGAGCCTCATGAACAAGGTTTTCCAACCATACTTAAGGAGGTTTGTTCTTGTTTTCTTTGATGACATATTGGTATACAGCCCTAGTTGGAAGGAGCACTTGCAGCATCTTGAAAGGGTGTTGGGATTAATGAGGAGCAACCAGCTATATGCCAAGCTTCTCAGTTGGAATACTTGGGTCATTTGATTACTAGGAGGGTGTGGCTACTGAACCTTCCAAAATCAGTGCTGTAGTAGACTGGCCAGTGCCCAAGAATATCAAACAGCTCAGGGGATTTCTGGGACTAACTGGCTACTACAGAAGATTCATACATGGGTATTGGTTAATAAGCAAGCCACTCACCAGCTTACTGAAGAAGAATGCATTCTTGTGGAGTGAGGAAGCTCAAGTTGCATTTGAAAAATTGAAACAAGCCATGATCACAGCACCAGTTCTTGCATTACCAAACTTTACAAAAACCTTTACTGTTGAGACTGATGCTTCAGGTGATGGAATTGGAGCTGTCCTAATGCAGGATCATCACCCCATAGCTTTTATAAGCAAGTCATTGGCACCCAGACACCAGGCTTTATCTACATATGAAAAGGAGTTGCTATCTTTGATACATGTTATCACCAAATGGAGCCAATACTTAGCAGATAGGCACTTCATTGTGAAAACTGACCACCAAAGTCTCAAGTATCTGTTAGAACAGAGAATATCTCATCGCTCCCAGCAAAAGTGGCTAGCCAAGCTCTTAGGTTATGATTATGAGATAGTCTATAAGAAGGGGAAAGATAATGTGGCAGCTGATGCTCTTTCTAGGGTTCAAAGTTCAGAGCTTTTGCAGCTAAACATCAGTACTCTTGAGACAGATCTGTACAGCTCTATCCAGGAGGCATGGCAGCAGGATGATGAGCTTAGGAACATCATTGGGGACTTAAAAGAGGGGTCTCAGGTTCACAAGGGGTATGCTTGGGTGGGTGAACAGCTTAGGAGAAAGGGAAAGTTAGTTGTGGGCAAAACATGTGGTTTGCAGCAAAAGCTTATTTCAATCATGCATGATACCATACAGGGGGACACTCAGGTGTAGAAGCTACTTACCAAAGGCTTAGACAACAATTCTACTGGAAGAAAATGAAAATGGATATACATGCTTATGTACAACAGTGCCCTACCTGCCAACAATGCAAAAGTGACCTGGCAGCTTAAGCTGCAGCCCTTACATATACCAACCACTGTGTGGACTGAAGTCAGCATGGACTTCATTGATGGTCTGCCTAAATCCATGGGGATGAATTCTATACTGGTTGTGGTAGACAAGCTCAGTAAGTCAGCACATTTCATTTCACTCAAACATCCCTACTCTGCTAGTGATGTGGCACAGGCTTACTTTGACTATGTCTACAAATTGCATGGAATGCCAGTGAATATAGTCTCTGACAGGGAGTGAATCTGAGCATGTCCACTGCATACCACCCTCAGTCAGATGGTCAAACTGAGGTGGTTAATAGATGTCTTGAAACCTATCTCAGATGCTTTTGCTGTAAAAATCCAGTGGATTGGTGCAAATACCTACCTGCTGCAGAGTATTGGTATAACACTTCATTCCACAGCTCCCTCAAATGCACCCCCTTTGAAGTACTCTATGGGCAGCCACCACCTCTGCATTTGCCATACATGCCAGGAGATAGTCGAGTTGAGGCTGTGGAAAGGACACTACTTGCCAGAGAAGAGGTTCTGAGCACCATCAAGGTCAATCTAGCTCGAGCTCAGAACAGGATGAAGCAGCAAGCAGATAAGAAAGGAGTGACATGCATTTCTCAAAGGGAGACATGGTGTATCTCAAGCTGCAGCCTTATAGACAGAGCTCTGTCAGTCACAGACTCACAGGAGTAATCAAAAGCTGGCAAAGAAATTCTATGGACCATATGAGAACCTTGATAAGGTTGGGACAGTGGCTTACAAGTTGAAATTACCCCCTGGAACCAAGATATACCACACAGTTCATGTATCTTGGCTGAAACCCCACTATGGTCCATTACCAACAGTCAAACTAATCCATCTGAAGAAGCTGAAGTGGTTGGAAAAACTCCTGAGCTGGTACTAGCCAGAAAAACTGTCAAGAGAGGAAGAGTGTCAGCTACTAAGGTACTGATACAATGGAAGGGACAGTCTTTGGAGGATGCAACTTGGGAGTTCTTGTATGACATGCAGCAGAAGTATCCTGATCTTGATCCTTGGGGTCAAGGATCAACTCAAGAGGGAGGAATTGATACAAATACAGTCAGTCCAGTCCAAGAAGCAATTGAAGCCCAATCCATTCAAGCCCAAAGAGCACTGACAGTAACAAATGCTGATGTTGCAGCAAATGATAAGGGAGCTCATCTCAATCCAGACAAGTACACTGCCAGTGCATCAGCATGTGCGGGAGCGGAGGAAGGTACAAATACATGTGCAGAGTATCATGCAGCACCAAGTGAAGACAATACCTACCACCAGCTCACCAACTTTTAGCCGTTGCATCTTGTTTGCTAGCAAGTCAGGCTTTATCTAAGTAGTATTTAAGGAATGAAACTGTAAGGAGGATATCATGAACTTATAACATGAATTCTTCCTCCTATCTTGAACTTTCTTCCGTCTTATCTTAATCTTTTAGTAGTCAATCGTCCATAATTAGGTGTAATCTCATTGATTCAATCTATATTATCGGACAAGATTCAGCCTATCCCTATTTTGAGAGAACAGTTGTATCACCATAGCTATCTACCGGAGAGTACCCTCATCGCGTTAACATAGTCATCGTCATCGACCTTCTCGTTTACTATGTAATATTTTATTAGATCATTAAAACTTTGATATTATTGTTTACGAGAGTTCGTGTATTGACATTTGACACTTACGGATGTATGCTAAGTTATGAGCATTAGAAATTTGGTTACAATTTGTTTATTGCACATTTGATTTGAGTATTTGTCTACTATTTGATGTATTAGTGCAACAAAATAATTTTTTGAACTAGAAAATATCATAGAAGTCGGCGTAGATGAAGTTCTCGCATAAGACCCAGACCATGTCCATGTCCATGCCCATCGGGTCTTGATGGGCTCGGATCAGCTGGGTCGGAAAATTTTAGACCCATATGGATATGGGTCGGGTTTGGGTCTATATAAGAGGTCATGGGTCTGGGTCCTATAGGACCTGGCCCAGACCTGACCCACGCCCATCCCTAAATTGAGCGCATGATTAGCTTAAGTTCCTGTAAGAAAACCAGCATTCAATCAGGGTTATGACTTACGAATCATCTGCTCTCCTTATGATTGACATAGACTCAAAAGAATGAAGCTGGTCCTTTAGTTCCGTTTTCAGCTTTAATTTCCGCTTTGTCAAAAAGAAAAAAAAAAAAAAAAAAAAAAAAAAAAAAACCGGGAGTTTTCTGTTACAATCTCCCTACGTTGAATATGAATACATCAGGAAACAAGGAGCCATCTACAAGTTAGTACCCATCAAGAAATCTTTGGTCAACACAGGATAGGTGGGTGAACAAGCAGGAAAGCGCGCGAAAAATGAAACAATATGTTAGCTAGCATAAATTGAGCTTATAAGCCCCTGCCCTCAATGGCGTATGTGCCTATTACAGTGACTCATTAAATGGATAAGGCTGTTCATAACAGATACGAGTAAAGACCTCAGCTTTTCCTCGAATACACATACGAGCAATCCAAGTAAAAGGCAGAAGTTTTCTATTACAATCTTCCTAAATGGAATAAGCATACATCAGGAAACAGCAAAGAACCATCTACGAGTTAGCAGCCATCAGAAAATCTTGAGTCAACACAGGATCAGTTGCTGTTTGGAAGGGAGCATCTGGTCCGGATCTCACCTTTGGAGCCAGCAGGGGGCTGAAGGTTGGACATTTTCAGCATGGCCTTTGCGAATTCACGACGAAAGCTGGACCCGTCATCTGATGCAAACACTCTGACTACTCTGGCAGTCCTCTCGTCTTTCATCAGCATCTGGTCTGAGAAAAGTTTACCTCGTCCCAACAGCAACTCCTTGTAGTAATGAGTATCAAAGCCAGTTCCCGAGAAAATAAATGGTGCCAGGGACTGATGAAAGGACAAGCCACTGTTAGACTCTAACAGGTTGCGGAGTTTGGATGGTGAAGGGCTTGGAGATGCATCTGCAGGGCAAAGTCTGTTTAGCTCTAGCGCAAAGTCTGCAGCAATGTTGTGATCGGCCTTTCCAGTATCCTGAAAGTTGGTGAGTCGACTTCGAATGAACTGACAGCCGATTTGTCCAATGTTATGTGCGCCTACAAAGAAATATTGCAAAAATGAGAAGATAAATAAGGTCAACAGACAATAGCTATGATTCAAAAGCAATTAAGGATACTGTAAAACCAGGTAGGTGATAGGTCAAGTACCCAAGAGGCTGACAACTTCTTTTTCATTGAAACCCCGCTGTGCAAACAGAAGCAGTGTGGCATTCAAGTTTCCCTCGGGTCTTGGTATCTGATTGGTAGCATCATCGTGGTGTGACTCCAGACTGTCCCTTCTACCAGTAAGGACAGGGTAAAATGGCCCCATGGACTGTTAAATAGAATCAAAGAAGAAAATCAATTGATGTTACAGAAGTATATTGTCTTCCTTTGATTAAGGAATAAGATGGATGCCCGAAAGCTTCCCAGCAATTAGATGCAAATACTCAAGGTTGTCAAACATATAAATACAAGGAGGAAACATCTCTAAAAGCAGAAGACATAAAACCAGGACATCTCTAAGAGCAGATCAAATGATTAGCTAATCTTCAAAGAAGTAATATTAGGAAAGCTACTGTGTTACATAAACATAACATGACTGGCCTGGGTAAATAACAGACGAGATAGACATGGCATCTGCCCCATAAAATTTCTCGGAAAATCCTACTTTAATGTCAGATAAAGATGAACACATCAGATTATCAGAACATAGACTAAACTGCAACTCTCAGAAGACAAGCACCGAGATATAAACTCCACTACTCCAGTGTGCTAGTTTGAACAAAAATATATGATCACATTGAAAATTATCAAAAGCAGTTGGTGTCACGTAAATGCAAAATTAAGGGAACATGTAGCTTAGCATATATCTAAAACTGCATACAGAAGGCAAAATCACAGTCCTAATATATAGTGCAAGAAAATCGTATTGGCATGCTGGCACGGAACATTCTACTTTAAAGTCAGAAATGAATAAACACATCAGAACATAGACTAAGCCAGTACAGCAGCTCACAGAAACAAGCACCTAGACATGAACTTCATTGTGCTAGTTTGAACAAGAATACTAGTATATTATTACTTCGACAATTTTCAAAAGCATGGTTGTAGAGTAAAATTAATTATCATGATTGTGGTGTCTGGAACTGCATACAGAAAGCAAAATTTCACATTTCTAATATAAAGTAAGGGAAAGCCATGATAGCATGCTGCCTGCTGCCAAAATACACCAGTGAGCACAAAACTATGATACAATAAGGGGATGCTCTAATCATTAGCAGAGAGCTGTTTACTGAATTACGAAGTATAGCAATAATACACGGTCATTATGCAAATTCATCAACTCAGAACGAGAAAATGCCACTGCAACTCATAACATATGTACATGCTGCAGTTTCAAGTTTCTCCCACCAAACAACCGCATACATGATAAGCAGAATACATCTTGTATGTTCAATTACAGATATCAATCACAAACACAATACTCAGCATTAGTTGTTATTCATACAACTTTTATGTGATGACAGCAGGGACACACAAAAGCCCATACACATACACATACACATTAGTTAAAGACCAAACAATCAGATACACTGTTACTGTGATCGCTCTCCATGATCAACAGGTGAGTTATCAGCTTACGCATTCCATCAAAAGACAGTCACAAGTTCCAATTTCAGGTTATACGTTCAGAGAAGTAGCGATGACAAAGAAAAGGTCGAGTTTCCTAACTCACCAAGACGATGCCATTTCTGGTAGCCAGAGAAATGATGTCTGCACAGGAGACAGTGTTAGGACACTCTGCCTCCACGGCCTCTTTGATTCTGTCAATGACCTCAAACCCCTTGAGTGTTTGATTTGGGATGGCATTCTTCTCAATGGGATGACTTTTGTTCCCCCTGCTATCATCCAGTAGCACAGATGCATCGCAACCCTACATATAACCACACCATTCCCAAATACCACTACAACATCACTTCATATGTACAATCTACCACATTACATTCTTCTTTTCTTTTCACATCATTATCTAATCTGAGAGAAATTCAAAACATGACTGACGGAATAGCTTACGCCAACACGAAATGTCAAGTAGAATTAGCATCATGATTCACATAAAATTGCACTTGGCTGAAACTTTCAACTAGCTGACGGTATTTACGACATATGTGACAGTAACTTCAATAGTACGCGACAGTAACTCGTAACAACAAGGAGCACACAGAGTAGACGATTCGGACATCACGAAACCCTCATTTAACTACTGAAGCGCAGAAACACAGACCGAAATCATCAAATCTACGAAATCGACCCCGAACCTTGACTAAACAACAAGCAAAAAGCCAAAAACCTGGACTAAGCAAAAGAAAGGGGAAATCAACCGAACACAACAATTCATGCCAATATGAAACGTCCAGAAGAATCATTAGAACACGTCAGATATACGACACCGGGAAATTATTCAGACGATTAACCACCAGAAATTACTCGTATCGGAAATTATCACAATCAAACATTATTATTCACAAAAAATAGCACTTCGTTTAAACTCTAATTAAACCGACGCTAATTACGACATGTTTAACAGTAAAACGATTACGATTCGAACATCGTGAAACCCTAGTTTTTCAATTGAAACGCAGAAAACAGAGTAAAATCAACAAATGCACAAAATCGAACACGAATATTAGCAAAACAACATCAAAGAATCAAAATCAACAAAAAAAGAGGGGAGAAATGGACCTGAATGAGCAGTCGTGGAACATGAGACGGAGAAGTCGAGCGGTGATCTTCTCGTCTTCTTCGACAGCTTCGCTCATGACTTCAAAGATGATCTTTTCAGCATCCGGGCAAGAATCGCGGTAGAAGTCGTACTCAAGCTTCCGCGGTTGATCGTCGCCGGAATCTTCAAGGACACGACAGCTCGCGAGTGGTGCGACAGGCGACGGAAACGGAGAAAAGTGATCGTCACCGGAAAACTCCGCGCCGCACGGGGGAGAAGCGGCGACGGCAGCGAGGAGGAGAGAGAGTGTAAGGAAGGAGGTGATGAAGGCGTAAGCATCAGAATTCATCGCCATGGTTGAGGCGTGAAGCAGAAGCTAAGCTTTTTTTTTTTTTGGGAGAAGTGAAGTGAAGTGAAGTACTGAAGTGAAGTACTGAAGTGAAGTACTGAAGTGAAGTGGAATAATAACCGCCTAATTTTGGTGGAATGAACAAAGGTTGACAGGTTGTTATATAGTACTACAACGGAATTACGTATGGGGGGGAGGGACGAGAAATCGAAAAGTCATTTCCGAAACGGCAAATTTACGAGGTGTCCGTGAGTTATGTAAATGCACGTGGTGTCCTCATTTTGCAAATTACTACTCTTTGGTGCCCCTAAAGTATTGCACTCAATGCACGTGGTGCCCCTTCTACCCATATTGATCCAAATTGACTATTGACTAACAGTGTTAACTTTCGAAGGTTAAATGATGACGTGGCAATTGGTTAGCAGTTGAGAAAAAAACATTGACCAACCCATTTACAAAACCAATCAATAAGATGACATAAAATACATGGATTTGATTTTAGTTCAACGAAAGGTTTTAGAAAAGTGGTAAAGATATTTTATGAGCTCATTGGGGAGCATTGATGTGAATTTATACTCAATTATAAATGTTACAATCAAACTAACCGTTACAGGTTTCTGTCAGGGGCACCATGTGCATTACTGAGTAACCTTAGGAGCACCATGTGCATTGCGGAGTAAACCTTGGGGGCACCATGTGCACTTTTTTTTAATAAAACTTGCGAATGAAAAATATTTTCTGTAGAATTTTCTTTTTTGTGATTTTTTGAAAAAAAAAAGATTATTTATTATTTAGTATTTTTATTATTTTAATATTATTTAATAATAATCCTAATCTAGTTTTCCCGCCTAACTATTAACCCATTGCCACTTCATCACTTAACCCTCGAAAGTTAACACCGTTAGTCAATTTGGGTAAAAGGGGCACCACGTGCATTGGGTGCAATACTTCAAGTGCACCAGAGAGCAGTAGTTTGCAAAGTGGGGGCACCACGTGCATTTTGACATAACTCAGGGGCATCACGTGAATTTGTCGTTTCCGAAATAATGGAAATTAATTTATTTACCCGTGCAAAATTGCACGAGTTGTTACATGAACTTGGTTAAAACTCTATTTTACTACTCATAATTAACGCAAAACATTAGGACCATAAAAAATTTTACCGACCAGATGTGACCCGTTTTAATGAGCCAAAAAGTGGAAAATGGGAAGTACTGTCACAGTCGTCATGGGTCATATCGACCCCCTCGTGGAAGACTAGTTCACAAGGTGGTGGGGTTACATTCTAAAACCAATTGGCAATAGGAAGAGTAACCCACCACCTTATAAACTAGCTAGTCTCCTATCTTCTAATTCTCCATTGTGGGATATTATCCCACAACTCACATGTGGGTCGTTGTCACTCCAACATCTCCCTCACATGTGAACCCATTAAATTCGTCACACTCAAATTCTTCAAACGCCCTTGCTCGGGTCAGGTTAATTCGCAAAACCCTATCTGGGGTCAAACCTCAATCAAAATCGTCGGCTCTCAAAATGGGTAAATCCATGAACCAGATCGTCGGATCCAAGACCAATCTTGGGCTCTGATACCATGTCAGAGTCGTCATGGGTCAATATCGGCCCCCTCGTGGAAGACTAGCTCACAAACTCGTGGGTTCCATCCTAAAACCAATTGGCAATAGGAGGAGTAACCCACCACCTTATAAACTAGTCTCCGGTCTTCTAATTCTCGAATGTGGGATACTATCCCACAACTCACATTTGGGTCGTTGTCACTCCAATATTAGGCAGTCGTTATACCGTGCTCCACGGAGCACAGTGTTCTCTGTGCACCGGGACACGTGGCGAATTGTGATTCGCCCAAAGCAAAAAAAAATAAAAATAAAAATAAAAAATCCCATCTCTTTCCTCCCCTTCCGCGACCCACCTTCTCCAAAACTCAGCCACTGTAACCGCTATGAACTTAATGCATTTGATGCTTATTATCCATGGATCCCACCCATTTAATTCATGGATCTTACTATATGATTTCATGGATCTTACCATATGATTTCATGGATGTGGAAAATATATGAAATTTATAACACTTTGTGAGCGAAATAAAATGAAGAAGAAAACAACAACTTTTAATCACAATCCATGAACAATTTTTTCTTCAAAAATTTAAGATCCATGGTAAAAACTAGTAACATCCATACCTTAATTATATAATATCCATATTCGTAAGCAACATAACCCATGCCGGAGATGTTAGTGGTCGCCGGAGATGTTGGTGGTCGCCGGAGATGGTAAACCATGGGGAAACGAGAGGAGAGATAGAGAGAGAGAGAGATAAATTGCGCACGTGTAGAGGTCTGAGACGTTGGTGGCAACAACGTGGTAGGGCTGCGGTGGTGGTGGGCGACAAAGAGGAAGGGAGACTAGGAGAGAGAAAATAGTGAAGGAAAAAAAATGAAGGAAATAATGAAAGGCATACGCAGAGAAGAAAGGGAGTGAGGATAGGAGAGAGAAAGAAGAAAGAAAAAGGGGAAATATTGTTGTTTTTTGTTTTTTTAATTTTTTTCGTTCCAGCCAATCAGACGATGACACGTGGCACGGTGCACCATGGGCATGGTACACCGTGGTGTACCATATAATTTGCGAATATTAGGATATTTTGTTAGTAAATATATTTTGTATTATTTGTATATTGTTATGTTCACATTAGGAGATCCTGTAAATTAGGAAAAGCCTTGGTCAACAAGGATACTCAACTTTATATATCGTAAGGGTTTTGTATTGAACGCAGGCAAGGAAAATACAGAGAACAACGCCATCTTCATTGGGCGTACAATTCATGTCTTGTGCTTGAGTAATTCTATTATGGTATCAGACGTCTAGGCGTTTGGGTGTTTGTGGACTATTGTCGAAAAATATGGTTGTTGTTTTGTAACTTTAAACCGTGAAATATATCTCTTGACTAAAAGGTCGAAAATGGGTGTAACTTAACGCGTGTAATAAAATTTTGTATCTCCAATGTTGCCTTTGAGTTACATTACATGCATGCAAAACCAAACCCAAAGTAAATCAACTCAGATTTTGTGAAGTACTTGTACAATCGTAATATTCATGAATAATGTTACACTTAACGTAGGAAAAGGCTACACATACACCTAGTGTATGCATATACCAGATTTTTTTTTCTTTCAATTCCATTCAATGTTCACCTGTCATGGATACTAGGTGTGGATCCGAAATGATCAACTAGTAATATTATAAGTTCTTGTTTAGAGATAACCACTATATCTGCTAAGCAAAATCTTGTAATCTATTCTCACGTGTTTGTAATACAATGACATAACAATTGCAAGAACACCATATTATAAAATACTAGTCGTTAGCCCGTGCAAAAATGCACGGGTTGTCCTATCCGAATATACTTTCACATTGTCTGTTGATAAGTGCAAAATTTCACGGTCTGTTTTATAACATTGGTATGTCTCGATTTATAATATATACTTTATTGTTCGGATATAGGAAATGCCTATCACAATTAAAATAAAACGAAAAACAATAGTAGACGTACATAACGAAAAAAATAGAATAAACAAAATAAGTATATGTTAAAAATAAACCTTGGTCACGTACTCACTTTTTATGACTCGTGAGTTCGTTAACCGATCTATTTTTAGGTCTCGTTTTATCTGACCACTAATCTATATTAACCCGAATGCTTGAAATCCAGACCTAATGATAAATTGCAATTCATTTTCATTTCATCTAAAGCCTTTTCATTTGCTAGATATTTTGTAACTTTTGAAATGGACATAAAGTCACTAACTTCTTTCTAGTAAAATTTTAGAAAGTATTAGGTTTTGCATCTAATACAGTGATGGCGTATATCCGTATATATGACCCGTGCAGAATTGCACGTGACACTCTATTTCATTGTAAATTCATCATGTTTAATTTAATATCATTTTAGAGGAGTTATGCCCAATTCGCTACAATTAAAACAAGTTAATAAGTATGAGAATTAGTTAAATATTTTACGCCGATTCATGAATTTCAATGTAAGCAACATCACCTAAACTCTACTCTACGATTATTTAAAAATTTGCTAACATATAATGGTCCTAGCTAACTCACCCGCGGAACATTTTTGTAGCTATCACCCGCGTAACTTATTGTTAGTGTCTTAAGTTTTGGCTTAGCTACCGGTACAACTACTTCCAGCATAAACGTAAGATAATCTCTAATTCCTTGTTCCACGTAAGAAATGATCATTCTCTAATTTGGTATTCATGAAATACATATGCTTATTATATATGGTAAAATTTCAGTCAAAATTGAAGAAATGGTCAAATTTTATTTCCAAATAAGTTAGTGTAGAATATATGAGAATAGTTATTGGGTGAAATCTTTGTTATTTATTTGGACGAAATATTAGGAATTAATATCCTTTATGTATAATTTGGCTAATAAAAGAATCAACAAAACATCCATTGTCTCAGTGGTTGAAGCGTTACATTATAACCTTGAGATCACAGGTTCTAGCCCACATAACATCATTTTTTCAGAATTGTTATGTGGCAGGTGATGATGTGGCGCTGACATCATCAGTGACATCAGCAGTGACGTGGATGGCTTAAGAATTGTCCAAAAGTTTGCCTATTAGTATATACTAGTTATTTGACCCGTGCAAAATTGCACGGGCCGTTTCTCCTCTGTTGTCTTAATGTTGGTTATTATTGTATACTACTTATATTGGATTATAAAATGGAATTAGTTAGATTTTCGAATAAATTAGACTTTTAAAATGCTAATAAACACTCGATGAGTAATGAATAATTGTACGATGACCAGCGATAAAATGGATTATAAAATGGTATTAGTTAGATTTTCGAATAAAGTAGGCTTTTAAAATACTAATAAACACTCGATGAATAATGAATAATTGTACGACATTGACCAGCGATAAATTCACAAAAGACGTATATCTCCATTTCGGTTTGCAAATTACTCAATGGAAACTTATAATTATAGATGTAATAAACAACAAATAAAAATTATAGTGTCCTTTTTATCAACTACATGTCAAACTACTATTTTTACCACTTAGGAAAGACTTTAATCTTTCATTGACCAAAAAAAAAAGGAAAGTTCTTCACTTTCCTCTTTCCTGCGTTATCTGACTCTTCGACACCCATCCCCACAATCCAGAAACAATCGGTATATGGTACCCCGGGGGTACATAGCTCTAGGTACCCCCGGTTCAAGTGGTATATAATGAGTGAAAATTGAAAACTAATGAGTGGAATTCGGGAAATAATGAGTGAAATTGGGAAATAATGATTGGAATAAAGTTGTATATAGTGATTGGAAATTCAGAAATAATGACCGAAAATAAATAATGACTATAATGTTATATATAATGAGTGAAAATCGGAAGATGATGAGTGAGAATTGAGAAATAATGAGTAAAAATTGTAAAATAATGAGTTGAGAAATAATGAGTGAAAGTTGTAAAATAATGAGTGAAAGTATATAATGACTATAATGTGCTATGTAATGAGTGAACAGTTAACCAGGGGTACGTAGCTCTAGGTACCCCCGGGGTACCTAATAATTTGTGATCCAGAAATTTCATCGCCTCCGCCCCCAAATTCGCCAATGTTTTCGCCATCCACCGACAAATTCGTGCAATTTGTCGCCATCCACCGCCAAATTCATCAATTTCTTCGCCATCCACCAGATACATAACCCCCAAACTCATCTGCTCTTCGACATCCACCTCACTCAACCTCCGAATCTCATTTTTATCAATCAAAATCATTATTGTTAGTTAATCAATTAAGGTTTCATATTTATTTTGAACTTCAATTTCGAAATTGATTTGGGCATTTTTCATCAGTGGCTTGATTATTGGTTTTCATGTATAATGATTGAAAAATTGTTTATAGATTGGGCGACTGAGTTTGAGATAGAGAGAAAGTTGTGCCATTTTTTGTGTTAAATTCGAGTATAATTGGTAAGTTTTGATAGTATTTTCAGAGTCAATTTTACTTCATTTGATCTGTATATATTAATTAAAGGTACATCGTTTGCACATTATGTTGAGAGTTATACTCTTGACCGGATTTGACTTTGCTAATACCTACAGTATTAATGAACTTTGCGCATATCACTTTGTTAATTTGACTCGGCTCCTTGACCGGATTAAAGCCCGTGCAAATTAATCCCTATTTGACCTTTATCGGACCCGTATGACCCATTTGACATGTCTAGCTGATTGTGAACCCGTGCTATTTAGACTGTATTTAACTTAATACCAAAATCGATATATTTGTACCTTTAATATTACCTGACTATCACAACCTTGTTCAATACACTAATCAGTAATTACCCGCACGTGTATATTGTTGTATGATGGTTGTATATGTGTAGAGTACTTCCTACATACTTTTATTTTGCTTAATATATTTTTAAAACTTTTCTATTTCAATTCATTTATCTTATGCTCGCCTCCTTTCTACTCTGGCCCATATTTTTGGTCTCAAATGCCATTAAAAAATCTATATTTTGATTTCGTTTTGGAGAAACTTCTTACTAATTTAAAGTTAGGCCAGTTAACTCGTAGGCGATAGGACATTAGTAAATAAGAATAGAACAACTGGTAGTTATTGCACCCGTGATAACTATAAGATTTTTTTTATTGTCATATATTGTCGAAAAAATATTATGTTAATTGATAATATTCATTCCCACAACCTTAAGGGTGAAATTGCACAGAGTACTACTTTATTTGAATGTCAAATGAACCGAATTGTTAAATGCTCTTTTTTGGGTTCTACTCCAAAGCACCAAGTGTAATCATATGGCGAAAGTACCAATTTAGCACTGAGACTTTAACCAATTGTGTGATTAACCAGTACTCGTAAATTGTAACTTTCAATTGTAGCAATTTGACCCATTTTCTTTTCACTTATGTGCAAATCCACCTTTTTCTTCTAATTCTCATTCAATTTTCGATTAAATTAAATTTGTGTTAATTAAAAAAAAATATAATTATATGTTTTTATCTAATAAAATCAATGTAATATCTCAAAAACCATATAAAAACCTTAAAAAGAAGTTCCATAATTTTTTTAAATTGTTAATATCCCCAATAAACCGTAAAATTTCAAAAGTAAAATCTAATTTTATTTTTTCATTAATGCATAATTTTCTATTTACTAATCCAATTTTCTTTTCTATAATTATTTGTCACCCGTATTGAACCATATCTAATCTCAAAATAGATCTGACCCGTTCAAAATTAATTTGCAATGTTTTATAGTTTATATGACCCGTGACCTGTAACGACATGGTTTTGTCATAGCGCGCATATCACTTTGCTAATTTGACTCGGCTCCTTGATCGGATTAAAGCCCGTGCAAATTAACCCGTATTTGACCTTTATCGGACCCGTATGACCCATTTGACATGTCTAGCTAATTGTGAAACCGTGTAATTTAGAGTGTATTTAACTTAATATCAAATTGATTTCATTTTGGAGAAACTCCTTACTAATTTAAATTTAGATCTATTAACCCGCAGGTAATAGGACATTAGTAAATACGAATAGAACAACTGGTAGTTATTGCACCCGTGGTAACTATAAGGTATTCATTCCCACAACCTTCAAGGTGAAATTGCACAAAGTACATCTTTAATTTATTTGAACGTCTAATGAAACAAATTGTTAAATGCTCTTTTTACCATTTGAGTTCTATTCCAAAGTACCAAGTGTAATCATATGGCGGAAATAGCAATTTGGCCCTGAGACTTTAACCAATTGTCCAATTGACCAGTGTAATTTTCAATTGTAGCAATTTGACCCATTTTCTTTTCACTTATGTGCAAATCAACCTGTTTTTTTTTTTTTTTTCTAATTCTCATTCAATTTTCAATTAAATTAAATTTGTGTTAATAAAAAAAATATAATTATATATTTTTAGTTAATAAATCAATGTAATATCTCAAAAACCATATAAGAACCTTAAAAAGAAATTCCATTTCTTTTTTAACTTGTTAATATCCCCAAGAATACATAATTCATGCTCAATTTCATATTATACCATGGATTTATAATTCATAATAGGTGAATATCAGTCGCGATGATTCTATAGTTTACGCTTATTTTGACCTACCATGGATGTTAGCCCGATTTTTAACTAACCTAAACCAAATATGGACTCGATCCGTGTTTAATCTAATTCGACCCATTTGATAGTCTACATGATTTTTTTTTTTGTATTTAAGGATATAAAATTGACTATTATCCATAATCAAAGTAAGCAAACTATACTCATTTCTAAAATACACACTGAGGTGGACAATGGTTTATTCCCCACTGCAGAGTTGATGTTTTTAGTTGATCATTGTGAGTCTTAGCTATGAACGTGACTATGCGAGAGTTTCAGCTATCCATTGTGTTTAGAAATTGGGTAGATTTAGGCTGAATGTGCTACCTAATTGTTTCCAAAACATAGAATTGCTCGTCAAAAATATTCTGAATTGTCTTTCCAAAAGATTTTGAAAAAATAATACTCATACACTAAAGTTTTCAATTCAACCACCTATGCCTTCAAGTTCCAAAGTTTTCGCATAACTATAATATCGATTACGATTATCAATATGTTTTTTAATAATAAAGTGGATGACCACCCAATACTAAACTGACTCAAATATAAGGAGGTTTGGGTGAAGTTATAATGATCATGATATTAATACTTATTGTAGATATAAGGTTGATTTGACGTCGATTATGTCGCTCCTAAAATGTCAAAGCAAAAAAAATGTAATAAATTGAATTTTACATGTAGATAATGGATCATGCACCTTAATTAAGTTTCAAACAACTTGATATTAATGCCAAAGGGTTAAATGATTACAAAGTGTTGATGACAACGGTCAATCAAAGTCGATAAAAATAAAGAATACTTACCACGGTAAAATTAAGACATAATTATAATTTTGAAAGTCATACCTAGAGGTAAAGTAATCTGAAATCAATCATTCTTGTTAACTAAATTTAGTAGGCAATATGAGATTATGATGATTAATGTAAATATTTTATTGCTCGTGATATGATTTATTTTCAAAAAAATTTGCTGCCTTTTTCAACAAAAAACGTTTGTATTACAGATGGATTAAATGTTTTCGGTTTGTATATGGTTTTAATACAGGAAATTGCTATATTTTCTAGTTAATGTTAATTTAATTAGGGAAAATATGTGTAATATAATTATGTGTTTTTAAATATATTGTTGATTTTACTGCCTAAATTATGGAAAGGTTTTAGATATCCTAGAGTAAAAATTTTAAAATGTGTTGTTTCCTAAATCATGCGTCTGTTAAGAAAAACAAATATGATTCCTTCCGATTATATTATAATTTTGAATTTGATTGAATTATATTATGGATAATGCTAACTTGTTACCGACTTTTAGGAATGTTTTAATTTCGTAATTATTGTTTAATGACTTTAATCTGATGTTAATTAAATAATGGAAGATGCCATATTTCATAGCATTTCTGTTCCGAAAATAAACTGCATCTTTTTTCTTTGATTTTTTTTGTAATATAAAGATTACTAATCTAATGTTAAATTAATAATACTGTTGTGGAATAAAAAGATAATAGTTTCTATGATTTTGTGTGGGCTAATTTTATTCCTGAAATTATTGCAAATTTAGAATATATCATGCGCATTTTATGGGCCTAAAATCATTTTTATTTAATTTATTTCCTAGAATAACTAAGCGTATATATATCTTTATGTTATATCAGCCGAAATTCTTTGCAATTTGTGAGAAGAATTTTCTACTTCATATATTTATAATTTAATTATGGGTAATTCCGTTTTGTACAGATTTTCTTGCCAAAAAGTATAGGATATTATAAATGTGGGTATTAAATATAATTGAAAATATTTGTTTCCTTTAAAATTGGCCACATATCTCGTTATTTTTTTTTAAATTTTTTTACCAAAGATTACGATTTATTTTAGGTATTATTATTTTTGGGTACATTTAGCTAAATTGAGATATTATAATTTCGGTTATAAAATATAATTTAAAATATTTGATTCCTTTTTAGTTTTATGAACGGAATATATTCAATTAAGGCCAGAGAATAATATTCAAGGCGTGTGGCAAACAAAAGGTGGCATGTGTTTTTCATAAGCTTATTAGTGGTATTTATGTCAAATTTTATTTGACATCAGCATATGACATGGCGTGCCTCATTAAGCTTCAAAGGCACGCCTATTTATAAAATATATACTAGTATAATGACCCGTGCAAAATTGCACGGGCTGCTTAAAGTAGTTATTATAATTTTAGAGTTTTATAAATTAAGTGAAATTGTAAACATTGATGTGATGACGGAGTTTGATTTTTTTCGATTTGGTTACGTTTGATAGTGTCAATGTAGTATATTGTGGCTGATAATCCTATCAAAAACTTGGATCACCAACCTTGTAACTCAACTTGATCCAACACGTCGACCTGTTATAACCAAGACATTTTTTTGGGTCAACCCCAACATGACCCGTTAATTATTAACTAAGACAAAAATGAGAAGAAATTGAGCACATAATTGAATTAAAAGAATGTATATCCACATATAACTCAAGACCTTTTTAGTTTTATGATTGTTTAAATTTAATTATTTAAAGCCATACTTATGTATATTCCTTGGATTCACTGTGATCTTTCTATATGACTTTGCCCGCCTTTTATTATAATCAAATAACATGTGGTTGGGAATAAGACTAAAAAATGCTTTCAATATAATTCCAATATTGAAATACGGTGAATAAAAAAACAGGAACAATAAGTAATGTAGTAATCACCCGCACTGAGCATTTCTTGACCCGTAGTTGGTGAGCTGTGCAAATTTGCAAAGCATGTTGTATGACTTAGTCATGACTCGTTTATATATTATATGTTTTAGTATTTTGAAATATGCTACTCGTATTACAATTTAAAATAGAAATTTAAATTATTAGATGTACAATATAAATATATATGACACGAAGTCACACATGTAAACATAATACTAAGTTATTAATTCGTTTTCTATAACCCGCGAACCACTACTTTTTAGTCATAATGTTATTTTTATAGGAGTGGCCCATTTTAAATTAAATGTGTTTTGACACACATGTTTTGGGTTAATTCTGACCCACCCGTTCACCCATAATAGTTGATTTAAGAGTGATAAAACAGTATATGATTTATTGTGCGGATCACGTGTCCCAATTTCCTGTTTCATTTCTTATACCAAATTAACCACGTTTTGGTAAGTTTTTCCGAAATAATATAACTTTTAATAGATAAAATAATAGAATCCTTAAGTGCGGCTCTTTAGTAAATGATTCACTATATTCTTCCCATCGATTTTGCTTGGCCTCTTGTTATCAATAACATGCGACTGAAAATAAGAGTGGAAAAAAAAGGATTCAGATTCCCTGAAGTTATTTTTCCATATAGTTTGTAGAGTTTACTATAAACTGTAAATATAATTGAAAATATATTTATGAAAATAAAAGATAAATGCACATGGTAGAGTTAATTTTCCATTTTAAATAAACTATACCGTGTAGAGTTATTTTTCAAATCCAGAGGATCTCAAAAAAAAAAAAACATGCTTTCACCATAGTTTTATTTCTAAAATAATTTAAATACTTAAAGCTCTCTAAATTTTAAAGGAGGTCGTAAAAAATCACTAAAATTAAATGGAGAATGTTAATGTGCAGTTTAGCAAGGCCAATGCAGCTAATAAGTGTATATCAGTCCTTTCTACACTCATATACATGAACCATGAAATAAAATTATTTGATTTATCCAGTATACGACAGAGTTGAATATTCTGATTTAGCGCGTGTAATATTTTCAATGTATTCTGTTATAAATTCTGATTAAATTAATGGATGATGGCGTCAGGTTTGTCGTGGTATAAGGTGGAGCTGATGTGAACGATCTAGAATGGTGTTAAATCTACCCGTATTGTATTTCCTTACCTCAACGACGACACTGTTCATTTTTACCGTTAAGAATACCTTATACCACTGCACTAAAAATACAGGTCAAATTCATTGTGGTGCCATAGTGGTAGTGCTACTATATATTGAGAGTGTGAATGAATGGCAAGGAAACTAAAGTAAAAACACAATTTGATTAGATTGTACGAAGCCATAGTAGTGGTATTGTTGAAAGTGCAAATGCATGTTGAAGTGTACCATATCACACGATCCCACAAGCTAGCTAAGTGGTTATGTATCGTTAAGAGAAACAAACATTTTATATCAGCAAAGCAAACCCGAATGCTCAAATTGGTCAGCAGGGACATACTGTTCTGTTGTTGGTTTCTCCAATGCTGAACAATTCGAGCTGTTAGTAATGTCATGACGAATTGATCTTAGCAGCTTAGCTTGCTCAATCCGGCAATCCGAATTTACAGGGTTATACATGTTCCTAATTAAGGGTCTGCGTTTGACCATGAGAATCTCTAACTGCAAAATTGGGGTATTGTCATTCTGCTACCAAGGTCTATGAATTTATTTCCAGCTAGCTTCACAAAGAGAATCTAACGAAAAAGTTCTATGAATCGTACAAATAGGTTTGAAATTTAAGACATAGAAGCCCTAATAAGTAGAACAACAGATTAAGCTAGCTACCAACATTTCATCCGCGGACCCGCAAGCATCTTGATACGCCATTTGAAGCTCAGGTTGATTACCAGCCGTCGTTTCATGTTCCACTGCAATTGCTGCGACTTCGACAACTGATTACCATAGCTCGTTATTTATACCCATTGATCATATAATCAAGTGAATACGAACACATTCAATACCCATTGCCAACTAAAAAATGAATGAATTTAACAATCAACTAAAAACACAGTAAGACCACGATCTCACACCAAAAGAAAATTACATATACTATAAAAAATGCATGGTTACAGCCGAAGAGATTAAAATTCTGCAAAAATGAGTAGTTAAGCGGTGAGATTAAAATTCCGCAAATGATGTGGGAACATGATTTAGCTGCGTAAATTGATAGGATGATCCATGTAGTTTCAAAAATCTAAGTAGTTGTGAGTTTGTGATACATATTGACCAACAAAATTTCCGCTAGCGTATTTTACTATTCTTAGTGAAGAATGCATGTGATAGATGAGCTTAGGATGAGAATTAGAAACAAAGCCAAGGATATGCCACAGAGGATGATTGTTGGCCGAGAGAGACAACTCATGTAATGCTTTTCCTGTTTTTCAGCTCTTTGCTCTGTTCTTCAGCATCTGTACTTATAATAGTTTATTACTCTGTTTAAGCTCGTTGCTTTGTACTTATAATATGACAAACATATTATCAACACGCATAACATCACATCTAAACATCACATGATTATCAAATCTCTCATTAGAATCACACTAATATAACAAATCGAAGAGCCCCCTGTTAAAAAAACTAATAAATCATTTGCAAATCATAAAATGCAAAACGGCTTCTTGTATATTAATCGTGCGTTCAGCCCAAAGCCTTAACAGAATGAAGAACTCTACACCAACCAAGAAAATAGATGAATTAGAGTAGTAGAACAAACCCAAATGAACTTCTAAAGAAACTTTCACCAAAAAAAGAAAAGATGCAAAGAAATCGTAAATGAACAGATTATATTAATATTATATTATCGTGGAGTAAAGGCGAATACACACTCGGTTTGAATTGGGCATATGCTTTGTCATTTATATACAGCTGATGGAGTTTTTTGTTTAAGAAAAAAAGCCCTAGAAATTAGTTCCGGCCGCGTCATAAGCTGATACTGTTCTAGGGCCGAAAATCTTGCGTAATTTTTATTTCCTAGATTCTTCCTCATGCTAAATCTTTTGCTTTTTAGAAAACATATATTGACATCAATTAAGGACATGCTAAATTATACTTCCCTAAAAATTCTAGTTGGGCTCTCAAAAAAATTATTGTAGTCGGAATCAAAATTATTTTTTAAATTTTTATTATTTTCTTTCTATTTTTTTCAGTAATTTTATTATTTTTAAATATTATGATTTTCTAGATGATCTGATTTTCCAAGATTTATTTCCTGTTTTAAAGGAATTCGTTTTATATATTACTATGGTTTCGAAATTAACGATAATTGTTTCCTATTTTTTCGGCTGTAAATGATTTTATTCCCGGAATATGCCGTTTAACTATAGAAAATGCAATGCATGCTGCAGATTTCCTTGCCTAAATCATTCGGAATATTTTGAATAATTAAGTACGGATACCGCCAGCAGATTGTTTTTGCCAAAATATATGCTAAAATCAAATTTTGCTAATTGAATTTCATTTTTGATACAGATTTTATTACCTAAAATTAATAGTCGTGCATAATTTCGGCCATATATTTCTCAAAGATTGCTTCCTATTATTCTCGTGAGTTAGCAGCTCAATTGAAATTAATTTAGGAATGTTAATTATCCTCCCAGATTATTTAATTGTTAAAAATTGGCAGATGACATCAGCTATGACGTGTCGCTGATGTCAACGCTGATGTGGACGGCCTTAAAGTGCTGGAAATGCACCGCTAATTACATTATATAGTTAGATAATAACTAGTTTGCGTGCCCGTGCCCCGCCCGGGCTCCCTTTTTGTATTCAAGATACTTGTTTCACAAAAAAAAAAAAAAAAAAAAAAACATTGTTATATAATTCCACTGTACACATAAATGTCACATTTTAACATTATTTAACATATGAAAAATTATAATTTAATTGTGAATTCCTTATAAAAAATGTTGATTACTACTACCTCTACAAAAGTACAGATTACATATTGATCGAATTAAGAGTTTGACTTACAAATATAACAATAAATACTCATCAAATAATTATGAACTGTAAGTCGCTGAATTCATATCGAAAAATACTTCCACGTATGTATATTTTCATAAAGTAAGATATCAATCGATAAAGGAGGTGTCTTAAAATGATGCGACAAAATACAGATCAACCTAACCTTCAAAAAAAATTTACCTTATAATACTCGACTTGATTGATAGACTTCTGAACCAAAATCGACTCGACGTGCAGTCTCAATCGGACGCGACATGACACGAACTCAATATAACCCAACTCGCTTTGACCATACATGAAATAGATCTAACCCTCCTAATTTCCAACTCTATTTGCACTATTCATTTATTGTTATGTTTGTTGAAATTGCAGATATATCCATAATTCTACGATACATAATCATCTTACCAAGAGAAAACATATTTCGCTTAGTAATTTACATCAATATAATGATATAGTTTATTGATCGTATTACAAATTAATAAAGTCATTGACTATATACATAATTGTGTTAATAAGTGTCATGATCCTGATTCTGTGACTTTTAATCTAGTTGAAGTTTTTGAAATATAATTCGTTAACAATAAATTACCACACGAAATAGTAAGTAGTAAAGAGAGAACTTTATAATCAATTATAAGAATAATAACGAACTTAAAGACTTATACTCCATCCGATTTTGATGATGATGTTGTATTATAAATGTCACGTATTGACCCTTATTTAATGGACGAAAAAAATACACTTTTGTTGTGAACTATAAATGGAAATAAGCATTTTTTAGAGCCAATTATAGGGTCATCATTTCAAACTATTATTTAGTCTAATTGTTTGCATCAAATGTGACATTATGCCATAAAACAATCAAAAACTTGACGTGTTAGAATTTGAGTCGATTCAATCATGTCTTATTCATGAACCCCTATTCATTAACCAATTCTACATAACATAATCATCCAACCTGAAACTGATTCTGATTCTGATTCTGATTCTTATAAGAGAGTGAAACTTTTGAAAAATATGAAACAATAGTAATCAATAAGCCAAAAGAGTGAGAGATCAGAGAGAACACTTTGTATACACAAATTCATAAACCCATACTACATAACACAATAATCTCCAACCCTATCCATAAACCAATTATTAACTCTTAATGTAGACATATATTTTCTTCACACGCGACCCAGTATATTTTAAACACATTGTTTAATCTAGTTAAATATTTTTAAAAAAATAAAAACTCTTTTGACACTTATACAAAATAGTGAAATATGTAAAATTAGTAAACGGATAACTTTATAATTATTTTTGAAATTGATGATAATTCATCCTAAGACTTATATATACTTACTCTGTGATTTGCACATTTTGGACCTTTTTTCGTAAGATAGTAAAATGTGTCACAATTAAAATGTGTTTCAATTATTATGATCATAGTTGACAAATTGGAAGAGAATAATGTACTTAGTATGGTTTGAGATCATTTTCATTAGACTATTTCAACCATTTAATATTACCTGTAACACCGACAATGAACTCAAGCAGCATGAGCAGGCTTCTTTTGCTACGCAACAAATAAATTTTAAAACTTTCCTATTTCTTATAAATAACAATTATTTAAATTTTCAACTAATTTTGATATTTATATTGTTTTTAATTCCGACATTAATATTTTAATACTTTGTATAGTATTTTCAATATTGTAAATAAATAAATATATTTATTTATTCTCATCAAATAGGATTGTACCAAGTGTCCATCAATGAAGGGCTGTACTCGGCTTTTATAATATATATTAGATATGATCTTCTGAAACTCACATTATGTCGCCTCTGTTTTTATTTACTAGTTTGCATGCCTGGATTGTGCCGGGCCACCTATTTGTAGTTTGATATTCGTTTCACACAAAAAAAGGAGAAAAGAAATAGAGTACGAGTATTTTTGTTAAAGCTGGTGAAAACGGTTCTATCACAATTGGAACACAAAGATAATCTTCAACGCTTGAAAAAGTATTGGTACTCACTGCTTCTTTCTTGTCCCAATTTGGGAAAACTTCCTTCATGATTTGATTTGTAGGGGTGGCGTTGTGGCACCACGAACGCGCATATCACCAAACGAGCGTAAAATAAAAGTAGTTGTTGATCTTATTTCAAATTTCTAAATTGAAGCGAGACACACTTAACACAAACGAAGGCTCCAACCATAAAAAGATTAGGCATTGCACGAATCCAACAACTAACACCGGCCACAAAAAATTGCACATTACGCTAATCAACAACCATTTCCGAAGTAGTAAAACTTCAATAAATTTCATGTTATATATTTAAAAAAGAAGTGTGTCTCATTTTTTATAACGTATAGTAGTAAAACTACAATGACGGTTCGACAAAACACGTTAAAATTTCACCGATGAACAATACTTTGTTGACCAATTGAATCTCAACATCGGAATGACTAATTGATCGTATGACTCCGAGAATACGAAGATTCAATCTCAGCCCATGTATCAGTCCTCACTAGCACCAGTCCACAAAAACCCACCTGATTTAAGCCCACTTCCTCAGTAACACACTGACACTGTGTGAGAGTGTGGTGTGCTATCTTCTTCTTTACTCTTCCCCCCTTTCAACTCCTTTCTTTCTCCAAACCTCTCCTACTCACAAACTCCATAGCTAAAAAAAAACCTCCACAACAAAAAATGGCATCAATAAACTTAGGACCATTTGGTGAGCATTTCTTTCACTGGTTCGATAAACCCCCAAACCCAATCTCCCTCCCAAATTTACTCTCCCTAACCCTCTCCCAAAACCCACCAAAACCCCTCTTTTCCTCCTTTTCACTCTCCACTAACCCCCCAAAAAAACCCAAAGATGATTCCCCCGGTAAATACGAGCAAATTCTGGACCAATTCTGGTGGGAAACCGAGAATTTACCCGATTATCGACACACCCCAGAAGTGGAGAAGCTTATGAAAGAAGATACAGTCTTTGAGGAGAAGGAAAACCCAACCGAAGAGGAACTGGAGGAGAACAAGAAATGGTGGGAAGATTTCAGGAAAAACCCGGTTGTGGAATTCTTGATTCGGGCGGAGGAGATTGCGGATATGGTGAATGAGATGGAGCTTAAGGAGAATGAGAAGCCGTATCGGCGAGAAGATAGGAAGTTGTGGAAGAATGTGCCGAATATAACTGGGTTGGATGGTAGGCCAATGCCTAGGAAAGCTATTAAGTCCAAGAGAGAGTCTGATGATAAGTTTTGGGATTTTGCTAGGCAGTTTTTCTTTGGTTTGTGGGGGTTTCGACAGCGGCCTTACCCGCCTGGTAGACCCATTGATGCTGCTCAGGCTATTGGGTATAAGCGGCTCGAGAAGCGGTACTATGATTGTAAGTCCTTGGTTGCTTGCTACTTCTGTTTTTATGATGTTGTTCTTATGCAATTTGGAATTGTTTAGTTGTAGTAGTATGTTGCTTTGGTGTGGTTACAATATGATTATGCAATTGCGTAAATGATAAGGAAGTTTGTGCCTTTGATTACTAGATTAGTCTGTTGTGTTTTAAATGGAAGTCTGAATTTAGTGGATGGATGTAGGTTTGATGTAGTACATTGGTGTGGTTTCGTGTTGTATTGCTGTTATATACCGCTGTTACTGAAGAACTTGAGACCGAGACATTGGAAGTGACATTGGACAGATTGGCCTGAATACAGCATTTTAGTGAGTTATTTTGCTGCAATTATGGATTTGAGTCCATGTACTGTAGTTGTAGGCTAGTAACAATGGGATGAGTCAATGCTTATTCAGAATTGTGGTATTTACTCGGCCAAAAAAGTTTGTGGATTGAGGGTCGGAGCGACCAAGAGATGCCGTTTCTGCTGTTAACTTGATGGTTTTTTGAAACTTAAGTTAGAAGTTGGACATGGCTCCACTTACCCATTGTTTCCCAGTGTCTTCTTCCCTTCCATCAATCAAACAGCAAACTATGGAATTCCTCCGTTAGTTGCCTCTCAAGCTTGCTTTCAACCTAATTTTTCTTGTATCAATAGTTTTCTGGATAGATAGAATGATAGATCATGTGCCTTTTCTTTTCTGAGTAAGTATGTGGACTTTATTGAAGGTGGAGTAAATTAAGTTCAAGCTAGAGACATGTGGCACCTTGCTTACCTCTACAGAGTGGTTTTGTAAGTTGTTTAAACAGGGTTTGTGTTGTTGGAAGGTTTCTGGCCTCTATGATTTGATCTACTTGAATAGAAAGGGTATTTTTTGCCTTTAAAAAGAATCAAAACGTTAGTGTACAATGACTATTACTACATACAAGGTGTAGAAGTTGCTGTTCGAATTGATTGTTAGGAAAAGCTCTATCTGGTTTCTTGCTAGTAGGATGCTTCTTTGGTGGGGAATCTGTTTTGGATTTCATCAGCTTTGCCATTCATCGAGATTTTTTAATTCGTGATGTAGTGGTTAGGCATATTAACATACTAGTCCAACTTATACTAGTTTCAGAATTATAACTTGGTTTCAAAAGAATTGCTGCACTGCATCTTACTAATACCGACTTTATTTTTTATTTTTTTTATTATGTTTTCGGTATAGTTGGGGGTGGGTCTGGAGCACAAGCCATTTGTAAATCTGTTCTAGCTTCTATGGATGTCAACTTATTCCTGAATTGCTTTTCTTACATGTCAGTTTTGTGTGACCTTTTTAAAATTGTATGTAGTTATCATGAAAACTAGTGGCTGGTACTACAAGGATCGTTTGGGTCGTACAAGAGGACCATCTGAGCTCATTCAGCTTAAAACTGCATGGGGTGCCGGTATAATCGACACACATACATTCATATGGGGAGAGGACATGGATGAATGGGCGCCTATAGGCATGGTGTATGGCTTGGAGCCAGCAATTGCCACTTGGGAAGGTCCGTTATTTCATTTTATCTTCTTATCTTTATTGCATTTCATTGACTTTCTGTGGTTATGTTAGATGCAATTTCCTGTTAGATGCAGTGTGTCAGTTAGGAAATTTAATTCGATTTATGACAAGTTTATTACTCCGATAGTTCCGAATTTCGATGTCACTGCAATGAGTCATTTCATCTATATCTCTCAGTCAAGCCATTTTGGGCTCACTATTTTGTCATTGAACACATCAATGAAATGACTAGATGAACTTGCGGTGGCAGCACTGCAGTTCTGTGTCACTGACAGAAAACCAGTAACTGTATCTCTTTAATATTATGGATGTTCAGAGTATCATTGAATAGGCGACTGCCGACTGGTGACGAACATTGTTTTCAAATTGAGGACGACCACTGAGAAAAAAAGATGAGTTCATTGATAGAGGATAGAAGTTCTCTAAAGACATTTAAAGAAAAAACATAGCATGCTGGTTATGTTTTATACGGGAAACCTGTAAAAGACATCCAGAAGAGTTACTGCAGTGAAGCTATGCGTGTAACCTCCAAGCAATACTACTAGTTTCCGAAAAGATGCTGCGATCAAACCCATAGAGACTTTACTGGCTGATAACCAAAGTAACGTCTTTTATCTGTATTTTGATACTTTAGCTGAGAATCATGCCACTCTGCGTGCTTCCAATTTGTTTTAGAGTAATATATTGTCGTACTCTTAATTTTGATCATATTACAACCACTATACTATTATATCTGTGGAGTTAATTTCGTTTACAGTCTAGTATTAGTGTGGTGGACTAGAAGCTGTGCTGATTAGATTCATCATACATGTCTATATAACTCGGTCAAATTTTCCTCTTGATATGTGTAAAATCTGATATCGTTTCTAATGAGGATTGAGGAGTGGTGTTATGAGCTCTCAAGGATGAGGCACTATGGTGCAATTATGTCGCTTGCGAGAGCGTATAAATTAGAAAGTATACAAGGAGGTTATTCTTTTGTTCAGGTGCTCACTGCTTGATATTTCACCTAGACCCATCTTAATTTGGAGTCATTTCCTTTATTGACACCAATGTGTTAGGAAAAACCACTCACACCAATGGGGTGGGGCTCCTGCCAAATGTTTGGTAGCTGCGCAGGATGTCTATAGGTCTTTAGTGCAAGGTTGCGCCTTTCCTTCAACATCAATGCCCCTCTGAGAGGCTTTTGCTTGATGGAATGCTTAAACAATCCTTTATAGAAGAAAATCACGCGAAATGATACCTCTTACTAGTTACAAGTTACAACCCTTCTAATCACCCACATATGAGAGTTAGAAATAGGACTTGATCCATTGTTTGGGGATCTGGAGCACCAACATGTTCTGGAGGGCCTTGTCTTGACTTTACTTGATTCTCCCAAGGATTTCTCATATTGCACTGCCGCTTGAAGTAAGGAGGCATCATGGTTTGGATTGAGGTACTGCACTTCTCCGTAAGAGTTGTAGGTTTTATGTTCTTTATTCCGCCACTACATTGAGCATATCTAATCAAATGCCATTACTTTCTTTAGATTCTCACTTAAAGTTCATATATCCAGATCACAGAGCACATAATGGCTCTTGCGTTCAATGTTTAGCAACTTACTTTTCTGGAGTGAGATGCGCCTTGATGTTTATCTGAGATTTATAGATGGTTACTAATTTAATAAGTGAATAGAAATCCATTGTAGAAGGTTATAATTCAGTCGACAATTAGTTCTTCGTAGAGTAGAGAGCATTACGGTCGACATGTGAATGGTTTAGAAACAAAAGTTTCATATTTTGCTGGGGCTTTAAACACAGATGCATACTTTTGACGGCCAAAACTTTGCTCCTGAGGCTTGTGTTGAGCATTGGATGATCAAGCATAATTGCATAAATCCTGTGGTGTTGCATAAATGTGGAAGTGATCTTAACAGAGGGATGATATGCTATAATACCATTGTAACAATGAGCCCAAAGATTTTCCTTTATTTTTTTGGCCATTTACTCGTTGGGAAGTTTGTCTGGAGTGTCAGAACTCAGAAGCATGGGTCACTTTCAATTAGAGTGTGTCTGGATAAGTGGGCTTTTACTGGCGGGAAAAAGTGTGAATTAACTTTAGTAGGCATATCAATCACTAATTTGTATTCATCTTTTTAAGGGGAGAAGTTAGAAGGGGCTTGATTGTACATATAGGAAAACTGAAGTGAAAGTCCAATTTATTTTATTTTCCTTGTTCACAATGGTTTTTCCCCATAATTTTTGCTTGGAAAAGAAGGCGAAAAGGGTTTTGTAGAGCTAGAGTCAGATTTGGTTGGTGATTTAGTGATAATAAGACATAGAACTGTGCTTTTGCTTTTTATTAACACGTGAAAACCTGTCCTTGGGAGGGGAAGAAAACTGTTTTTTTTTTTTTCCAACTTCCTTCCATTTGGACAGCGTCTTTGGAACTTCCATTTTATGATAAAACTTCTGCAAAGTTGATTAAACTAATGCAGTATATGCACTCCCTCGATTCTAGAAAGGTTGGTTAGGCTTTGTCTTTAAGTGTACAACGGAAATATACTGACCACTATGCTATTGAGGCCCATTTGTTCTTTTCACATGTCCTTCTAGGACACAAACACAATTGATTTTCGACCCAAAAAATGAAAAGTTCATAAACTAGCTACGTACAATAGTCGGACGCACACTCAAGTCTAACACCTGTAAGTGAGTTTAAGTGTCCCTCTTTAACTTGACTGATGTTCTCCCATTTGACCCCTGTAAATTTGTTTTTTTTTTTTTGTTTGTATTGAAGTTCATTTGGTCTTGCTACCTTGTTAGCTAAAGTGATCCATTGTTTTTGAACAAACCAATTTGGTAAAGCCCTGATTCCCCTTGGGACAGATCAAGTATAAAATTGGATGAGTTATGCTGAATCTACATAGACTGTATGAGGGACAAGAAGCAGAAGTAACTAGGCCAAGATCGCTAGTGACCTCCCTACCCCTTTAACAGAAGAGACTTAAGATATGTATCATTGCCTTATTTCTTGAATTTACATTCTGATCTATGTTTAATGTATGTTCTCTTCAGTTAAGCTTGGAGCAGCTGCTACAGCATGTCTTCATAAGCTCCAGAAAGGAATGGCTCCCTGGGTTCCACTAAAGGGACATGAAAAGAAAACATATCAGCAAATGCAGGAAGAGGCTAAAGAAAGTAAGAGTCGTGATTTGGCTGTACTCAAGGCCAATGACGGCATCTGGCCTGGTGTTAGAACTCCAAGCCATGCTCTTTTTCTGTGGGCTAGTGGTTCTGAGCTGACCACTATATTGGAAGCTGATCACATGCCAAACAAATTCATACCAAAACATCTAAGGTTATTTCTCCTTCCATTTTCCAAGTTATGAGTCAAATTGTTATCAACCAAATTATAGTTTTTTCTCAGATTTTAGTTTCCTCTTTCACATCTTAATCTAGTAGTAACTAATGAAATTCAATGGGCTATATGTGCTGTATCTCACTGCTGCCTATGTCAGAGAGGAGTGAACCTTTTATTAGATGATAAATTAGCTCTTGAACCAGACTCCAATATTTTTTTTAAATGGAATCTAAGGATCCCCTATCATTTAGATTTGGACTTCTTTGTAATGGAATTTAAGTAGCTCTTTGATGGTATATGCCTCGTAACTATTGTGATGTCATTCATTGACATTGTCACAATTCTCATAAGGAGTGCACCTGGAAACAATCTCCTCCCTCATGTACAGGACCATATGTTCTGAATAAGGAGCCCATTAGATAAAAATCTCCTTCTATGTGTTTGTGATATTTGATATCATTGTTGTGATGTACTGCTTATGATTTGTGTGAGGCAGGCTGCAACTGGCCAAAGCTATCCCTGGTTTAAGGCCCTGGGAAGTTCTGAGTGTAGAACAAGCAATGGATCAACTAACATATGGTGGAGAGTGGTATCGGCAACCTTTGGGCACATATACCACAGGCCCTCCTTATATAAGGCACTGGAACAAAGATGTTATGGTAAGTTTTCGTTTCCTTCAGCCTTTTTCTCTTTCATGAAGCTAAAAGATGTCATTAGTAACTTATTCAGAAGAATTCTGACTGCTTTGGACAATGTTGCTTGAAATCACAATTTTACTGGCATCCTTATTTGTCATCAGTTTACCATCACTATCCTTGTGACTTGTTGGGCTAATTTTTAATACACTGTTAACATTGCCTGAAGAGCTGTGGGATCTAAACATCCTGTAAAGTAAGAAGGTCAATGCTTTCTGTTACAACTCCCTTTGATGCGTCACCAGTATCATTTTTCCTCTAATTGTACTGGGGAGTTGCAAAGTGAAACCAATACGGTTAAGTTTTTGATTGAATGGTGTGCCATCATAATTTATTAGGTGGATTATATATCCAGGTATTGCAGGATAAAGAAAGTACCGTGTATGCCTTGTGAAAATCTATGACTGAAAACAGTTCATATTTAGTATTTCAATGATTTCTTTTATATGAGGTATTATTCATAAATTTCGTGGTAATGTCCAAGATACGAGGAGGAAAGCTCAAATAAGTGGCATAGCCCGTGGGTTTGAGCTTCAGTCTCTGTCTTCCTTCCGGATTTTTAGTAGTTTTTGTTATGATTAGTGTTATGATCCCTGTAACTGGTTAGTGAAACGGTGAAAGTAACTTGGATAGTAAATATGTTATTGGTACATCTGCTAAAGCTCCACCAATAAGAACTTGTGTACATAGTATGTATCCTTTTGCTATTTTCCTTGCTACTCAACTTTGATGATTTTCCATTCCAGATAAATTATTTCAAATATCTTGTAGCTTATTTTGCTTTAATTTTTTATTATGCAGAGGATGTTCAGGATATTCTTTAGCCTCAGTACTCGAGTATACAGCAGACTGGAGCGATTGATTCCTGGTTTTGATAAAGTCATGGAGCAGGTCCAGGAAGATGCATCCGCAAAAGATGAAAGGAGAATGCAGAAAAGAAGAGCAGAGAAAGAAGCTGAGGATCAAGTTCGATTTGGGCGATCTTAGTGCAAGTATTGACAGGTCCTTAGACATTCATTTTATCCTATCTTTGTTCATCTTTTTGTTTGAGGGCCTTATTTTTATTTGCTTTCCTGTTTACTTTGCAGACTGTAACATATCTGCACATCAGTACTTGCTAACAGTCAAATTTGTTTCTGGGACCTGCATGGCTGCATATCAGTTCAACCTTTTGCCTTCAGAAGAGCTTTCACCGTTTTCTGATCTTGTTTTGCAAAGGTACACTCATTATTCAAGTGTGTAAAGAAAAATTTCCTGGTCTGTACTGTCAAATGCATCTTCTGTATATCATAGGGACTAACTTTGCCAATCAACGTATTGCAACTTCTATTGTTCTCCAACAAAACCCGCTGCATGCCTGCATTTTTCACAACTACTTCAGCTTAGTTTTTCCAATGTCAATCTGCATTTTCTGAAACTTCCTTCTTTCTAAGATGGGGTATGTGCTGCACCATTGCTGGAATGCTGGTTTAGGAAGATTAACATATCCGTGGAAATGCACTCTTATCGTTCTATATAGACTAGTCAATCGTTAAGGCTCAGTTGTCCTATGATCTATGACTCAAGTGTGGTCTATAGTTATATTTTATCGGGTAATTTGAGTTCCAGATTTAAAATCTGTGTTAATGACCCAAATGTTCGAGTCATTAGGTCCCGTTTGATGGATGAATGCCCTTATCGCTTAGTAATGTTCTTGTCGTGCGGGCGGGTTGATTTTTAACAGCTCTAGCAAATATCTGTAGATGCTAATTGGTTCTAATGCGATGAATTTAACATATCGGATACCTGAAAAACATAAAAATGATGAGCAAAGCAGATTCCTGACAAATTAAACCGACCATTTTGGGGAAACCGAGAGAAAAACTTAGCCCCTAGATTTGCACCACGTGGAGCGCTATAAATGGTCATACATGGTTCAACGAGCCTAAGCAGACAACCTCTTCGATATACACGTATTACTGCTCAAACTTTATCTTTATCTTCACCCTTTACGTATAAAATCCCAAATTGTTACTACCCACCTTCACATTTATAACACCACACCACATTATATTTTTACAAAGTTGAGTAAAGTTTTGATCTTTGGAGAGAAAAAGTGTAAGAAAAATATGGAAGATATTGGGTTTGGACTTCAAAGGGAAACTTCTTTGGGAAGAACATTGAGTGAGGTGAGAACAAGGGAAGAAGTTGATGGGGAGGAGAGAGATGGAGAAAAGAGGCAAAAATTGGAAGAGGAAGTAGTAATTAGTACTACGACTCCTAAACAAGAGGGTGGTGGTGGTGGGCTGTTTGATAACCTCATTGCTAAACTATCCTCTCCTAGGGCAGCTTCTAAGCCTAATGGTTTCGAGGCGGCCGAGGCTGATCGGAGTGATATTGCCTCTGGTGATGGTGTTGAGGTTAACGGTTCGGGCGATACCGGTGTCGAAAATGGTGGTGGAGGGGGAGTTTTTAATAACATAATATCTAGTTTCTTCCATAAAAATGATGAGGGTGAAGATGTGAAGAATAATGGAGGTGAAGAAGGAAAAGAGGAAAGTGAGAATGTGGAGGGTGAGGTGGCAAAGAAGGGTGTAAGTCAAGAGAGTGAAAGTAGAAAGAGTAATGGTGGGAGTATCATTTCTAGTCTTGTCCCAGGTAATTTTTTTTTTTAAATTCTATAAATTACTCTTTGTTATTTATTGTTCTAAACTTAGAGCTGTGCAAGGGCCTAAAGTCCCTGAACATATACTCTATTCTTGTGGGTTGTTGACGTTTTGTTCGGATATATGAGAGGAATACAAATCAAACTTTAAAAATTCAGGAAAACCGAGGGCGTGTGTAACTCAACACCAGCTAGAAAGTGTGGTAAAATACTAAAATGCTCTGGTATATTACATTTTGTTAGGATAGGAGGAAATCCAAAGTACTTAAGCTAAACGTCTCCATATCTCTGTAGGTGTCGTGTAGGTTAAGCTTGTAATCGACGGTTTTGTTATGTCCCACCCGTTGGGTTGTTGTGTTCTCTTAGACGGAAATAAATAAGTTACATTTCATTTAGATTAAGCATGTATTTGTTAGGGTACGAAAATCGACTATAGTTTTAAATCGACACCAATGGTGTAGAAACTTTATAAACAAATGTGGATATATACTTTCTGTTTTTTTGGATTGTTAGGCTTGGTGCTTTTTGTTCGTTTGTTGAAAGTAATTGAAAATTGATCTGATTTCTTATTTTGGGCAGGTGATGTGGTTCCGGCGTCTGATGAAGCGTCGATTCTTATTCACTCGGTTGTTCATGACTAGTTCACTTGTACCATTTTCTAGCATGTATTGTTGTTGTCGTTTTTTTTTTTTTTTTTGTAATATCTTTATTTGCTTGGTTTTGGGAGACATGATCTCGTTACCCTCGTAAATGTAATCGGATATTTGCTTGTTGTGAAGTGTAAGAAGTTGGTGTCTTCTTAACAATGGTTCATTTCAACGTGTATGGCAATTGTTTGAAGGTTTGAGGGCAATCCATGTGTTCCTTACTACGACGATATAAAGGAATTGTTTCAAATTCATTACCAATCAAGAAAATGGTAGCATTAGAACTTGTTACTTCATAGAACAAAGTTTCGTTAACGTTAACTCTCGCGCTTCTCAAAGCGTCGAAGTACTACGTTGTTATATGGACCATATTTTTGAGCTAGAAATGTTGCGAATCTAAATCGGCTAAGTTTGTAGGAGCCGAGAGTCTTGTTGTCTTTTGGCTCTAAGATCTGAATCAAGTTTGAAATCAAATGTAAACTAACCTTTTTAGGGAGACGTCACAAAAAGGAAAAAGAAAAAAAAAAAAAAAAACCAAGGTGTGATCAATTCAAATAGGGAAAATTCATGTCTGCAATATTGAAAGTCATGTGAATTCTTATTTGAACGAAGTGCAAAAAATGTGATGTTTGTAATTGATGAAGGGATAACCGCAAGAGGAGCCTTTTGAGGTTACTACACAAATGGGTTCAAACAATGTGTACATCACTTGGGTCTTTGCCTCTTTGGATTTAGCTTATTCTTGGGTCTTACAGTTATAATGAAGGGCTTCTCAGTAAATTGGTTATTGGTGCTGTATATATGTGGATTGGGTCATGTTGAGTTTCTTATTTCCTCATTTCTCTCCTCATCTCTTCGCCGTAGTTTTCTCCACCCTTGGTTCTTTCACGCTGGAAATGGCGATTGTTTTTTTTTTCGTGTCCACCATGTATTCATTGTTTTTAGTGCTTTTGTTGTTGTCCTTTCGTTTGGCATACGTTAAATTAGCAGTCTCCTTGTGAGATCCTTTTTATACCTTTTAGGGGATTTGCTTCTTTATCTTGAGAGGTGTGTGTCTTGCAGGTTGTTTATCTAGTTACTAGCTTCAGTGTCTTCACTAGGTGGTTTCTTTTTACATATCGCTTTTGGACGATAGATGGAGGGTTTATTCCTCCTTTGTTTTGCCCAGGGCAATCGAATTGGTGTCGTTCTTTCGCCTTCATGCCAACCACTCAGTTATACTCCCGGAAATGGTGTAGTGAAGCTCTTGATCTTCGTCAATCCATCAACTCATACATCGAGATGGTTATATTACATCTCCACCCTAAATGATGTGAGAACATCCAAAAGTTATCTCGAATTTTGGTCCATGAACACGGAGCTATACGTGACACGTTGTTTACTTAATTGTCTTGGTTATATAGTTTGTTGTTGTATCTTAGATATACCTTTTAAAAAAAAAAATGAGACTTTTCATTCCCGTAAAAAAAAAAAAAAAACTCATTTTGAGTTGTCATATTTGAATAGGCAAGTTGTGATTAAGGTTCGTTTCAGGTTCAGCTAGATTTCTCAGTATGTGAAATAACAAGCCCATCTCTATAAATATAATTCAAGTGAGGTTCCATTCGAAAAGCACTTGATATCGTGTGGCTTAGACTCTCTTTTAAGAGCATCTCCATTGGTAACAAAAACTTTGTAGTTTAGCTTGGTGGGCTGCTGATGTAATTAGCTTATACCATTGTAGAGAATTTGCAAGCTGCTTACGTCACCGGTTTTGTGGGCAACGTAGCCTCCCCAAGCTACGTAGTTTGGGAATTAAATAAAAATAAAAAATAAATTGATGTGTCTAAAATTAATGTAAAAATTTATTTTATTTTATTTTTACAAAACTACATTCCATCCATGTAGCTTGGCATTGGAGTACTCTTGGATTTTTGTTTGCCAAAACCCTCTCTCCTACATGTCATCTCAAAACTACATTGATTGTAGTTTACCATTGGAGATGCTCTAAGTTCTTGCATAGTCGACTAGTTGTACTCGATCAGTTGTCAAATCAACATCTGATTTGATTTCAATTTCAAAACCGTCAACCGAATTTTCACAGTCGGGTCAACTTTTACCAACTCTAAACAAGACCCCTAAGGGCTAAAATCATAGTTTACTCAATTTGGGCTTTTTACTAACATGAGCCGAACTCTATGACAAACAACAAGACTGAAAAAAAAAGCCCGAAAGCTTGTAAAGGAAGAAACCCTAGGAACAAGAAAAATGCAAAGCCCAAAGCCCCAAACCCCTTTTATTCACTCAATATAAATGAAGATACTAGGGTTTTACACTATCTCCTTCCCCTCTTTTTATTCTCTCAGAAAGAGTGTGCGTCACACCCAAATCTCTCTTTGAAGTTGCAGAAGCTTCAATTATACTCCATCTTCAATCATGGTTTGTCTCCCTCTTTCTCCTCTGATTCTGATATATGTTCCGCATTGTATGATCATATGAATTCTTTCAAAATGTATGTGGGTTCATGTTCTTATGAATCTGTGATGTTTTATGTCTGATTTTTTGCAAAGTTTTAATCTTTTTTGTATGTTGATGATTCTCCTGCAAAAATATGAACTGGGTCTGTTTAATTTATTTATTTTTAATTTTTTGGGGATTTGTTGATGAAAAGGGAAGTCTAATGTAAAGTTAGAAGCAATAACTAAGAAATGTGAGAATTAATTTTTGGGTCAAATAGAAAGATTAATTTCTGGGCTACATGTATTTTTTGGGGTTTTTTTTTTTTGGGTTTTGTAATGTTATGTAACCAATGAAAATGAAACTGGATGATTGGAATTGCATTTGGGGATTGAGTTTGTTTCGAGTTGGGTTCGATGCTGCGTTGTTGTTACAATGGTGGTTTAGGTTGATCAAATTGCGGGATTCTGGGGAATTTTTTTCTTTGGCGTTGCGGGTTTGGGTTGATTGTGTTTGAGACGCTACTCTCATGTGATTGCTTTGTGAATGCACAGCTTTTGTGTGAGGGCTATGAATTGATGTGTCCTGTTAATGGTGTGTTGTTTGTTGGCGGACATTAGGCCGCAGAAACTACCAGAAGTCAGATTTTTTTTTTATCTTGGGGGGTTGATGTAATGAGATTAATGATGGTTTAATGCTACTCTTTCGAATCATGGCATTGGTTAGAGGGGAAAAGTGAAAAGTTTTAAGATGAAATGAAGTCTTGTTTGTTTGGTGTTATGGCTTTGTTAATTGAGTTGTCTGCTGTGGGACCTTGTTTGTGCGGTTTTGGCTGACGGCTATGGATGTATACTCTGTCCTGCATCATGGCATTGGGATTTACAAATGTTTAGTTCATGGTAGGGGTATGGAAACAGGCGCATCATTTCTTTTTTGCTGGGACCTTTGTATGTTTTGTTCATCAGTGAATGATGGTTTGGAGATGGTTCTTTGTTGGTGGAATCTGTTCTGGTAGAGTAATTGAATGAACAATTCGCCACCTGTAGAGATGGTAGTCGACAAGTGTTGGTGTGAGTTATGGAGGGATGTCATGAATGACAAGAGTCAGGGGATGTTGGTGTTGTATCACTTGACTTCCTGGAGTACTTTGATGGAGAGTATGGTTACTTTTTGCTTTTGTGATAGAATGGAGCTGTTGTTCTATGAAATTTGTGTGGTGCTTTAATTTCACGTGTGGAAAACATAGACTTTCTTTGAGATGTTGGATTCCGAGACTTCTTCTGAATCGGGGGTCCTATATTTTTGCATGTGTAGTGCTTTTAGAACTCCGCTTTGGCTAGCACTGTAATACAGTATGTCTTATGCCTGAAGGTGCTGGTTTTCTTGAAAAGTGTGGCTTATTTTGATTTATTTTGAATTGCAGGCTAGAGGATTGAAGAAGCACATGAAGAGGCTCAATGCCCCAAAGCATTGGATGCTTGACAAGCTTGGTGGTGCATTTGTAAGTCCTTCTATCTTCTTTCCTTACAAATTTTTGTAAATGCTGATCTCTGCTACTTCACTAGTGTTTGCTTCACAATATATGTTTACTCCTTGTATTTCATTTGTTATCAGGCTCCCAAGCCATCTTCTGGACCCCACAAGTCTAGGGAATGCTTGCCTTTGATTCTGATCTTGCGTAACAGACTGAAGTATGCCCTTAACTACCGTGAGGTTGTCTCAATTTTGATGCAACGTCATATCCTTGTTGATGGGAAGGTTAGGACCGACAAGACATATCCTGCTGGTTTCATGGGTATGCTCTCTTGTTTTCAAATATCTTTAATGCTTAAAACATGAAAGTTTGTTTTGTTGAGTCGCCTTTTCGATAGAGCAATGTTTGACTTCTGAGTTCCACTGCTCTCTACCTCAAAGCTCTCTTTAACATCCCCTCTGTAGCAGGTGATATAGGAATCGTGCAACTGCTTTGCTGTTGTTCAGTGTCTATGTATATCACTATGGCCATGTTGTTTTTTCAGTGTTCTGTTTGATCTATCGTTATGTGTTATAGACTACATGATAGACTGCAATCTTAAAATGTCAGGGCAACTTTATCTGAGGCCTTGTAGCCCTTTTTAATTAGAACTCCTGTTCGTTTTTTCTCAGATGTTATCACTATCCCCAAGACAAATGAGAGTTTCCGTCTGCTTTATGATACCAAGGGTAGATTCCGCTTGCACTCAGTAAGGGATGAAGAGTCCAAGGTATTTTTTACTTGCTTTTGGACTTCCTTTGATGTTTTGTTCTGTGACTTTGGTAGTCAGTTGATCATTTGAAGTGTTGCACTAGTACCTGGACGACTTGGGTAGTGGTAATAATCCCTGACATAACTTGGGGAGGGTTGATTTATTAATCTTTTGTTAATTTGTATATTGGTCCTACCAATGTCTTATAAATTGAACGTCTATTGATTAGAAATACGTAAAATGCATTGCCCTTTTCTTTTTGACCTGTTGGTATGAAATGGATTGTTCTATTCTCTTATATTCTGTGTGGTTTGATTGAAACAGTACAAGCTGTGCAAGGTCCGATCTGTTCAGTTCGGCCAGAAGGGCATTCCCTACCTGAACACCTATGATGGCCGTACCATCCGCTACCCAGACCCGCTTATCAAGGCCAACGATACCATCAAGCTTGACCTGGAAAACCAGAAGATTGTTGACTTTATCAGATTTGATGTTGGTAATGTTGTTATGGTAACTGGAGGAAGGAACAGAGGGCGTGTTGGAGTCATCAAGAACAGAGAAAAGCATAAGGGGAGTTTCGAAACCATCCACATTGAAGATGCTTCAGGCCATGAGTTTGCCACTCGTCAGGGCAACGTCTTCATTGTTGGTAAGGGAACCAAACCTTGGGTGTCCCTTCCCAAGGGCAAGGGTATCAAACTGACAATCATTGAGGAGGCTAAGAAGAGGATGCAAAAAGAAGCTGTTACTGCGTAATTTTATGTATTGCAACTGAGGGTAGTTTCTACAGGATTCAACTGCTCTGGTTCACATAGTCTCTAATTAAAGTGAATGCCTGAATTTGTGTTTGGTACAATTTTGGCACTGGTGTTTGGTGATAAACATTATTGTATTAGCTTGACTTTTTAATGGTGCAATATTCTTTTTGTTGCCTAAGTCTCTTTTTTTCTTTCAACTTCTCTCGTTGGGTCACACTTCTACGCCAGTGTTTCTGTGCGCCCGCTGTTTCTGGAATTCTTCTTTGTGACCTTGCAGTTGTGTCTGGGTTCTGTTTCTCTGTTCTTCCAGGGTCGTTTGATCGATACAGTAGTTTGAAGACAGTACGAGCACAGTGCAGATTGCAACGGGAAATCTGTAAACTTCGGATTTCTAGGAAAGGCAGCCATATATATCTTGAACCATGGTGAATTTAGAGGTTTTGGCTTTGAAGTGTCCTGGCTTAACTGATGAAATTAGGTCGTTGCGGGATCCGATTACTGATGTCGTACCTGTTAATTCATACCAAACGAAAATTCCAAAATTAGGAACTTGTGTTCGCATGATACTACTCTTATTCAAAGAGATTTTCCTGTTTCTTTTTACGGTTTTGACTTGCCATGTTAGGGACTACTTGTAAACCAAATGAAAGACCCGTTTGCCTTAAAATCAAGTAGAGTTGGTAGATTGCAATGCAGAATGAAATATGTACTAAATTTTGTAGCAATTGAATGATTCATTTGGTCTGAAAATAGCTCCCAACAGGGCATCTCAAAACTGCAAAAAGAAACAGAAAAATCTCTTCGGGTAGGAGGGAGTATGTGTCTTGTCTTTAAAGCGCTCGTTTTCTTCCAAACATCGTTCTTGGTCTCAATCAAGCTAAGAGGTAGTATTCGTTTCCTTGACGATGATGCTGCAGGAATCACGTCTGTGTCTACGGAGTACAATTTATCAAGCAGTTTCGAAGATTAGGATCCACTCGTTATTAGTTCTGGAATTCAAGTTTGGTATGAATTCAAGTGATAATCTTATTATACTTGCTGCTCGGGGTTCAACATCGACCACGTTATGCTTCGATCAGAAACTAATAGGGTTACGCGAAGCCGAAATTGATCTTGTTTCCAATACGGAGATCATGTCCATGTCGAGGTTATACGAAGCAATTTCTAAGGTCAGGATCCTTAAACTACACTTTGGTGCAATTGGAATTGATGGCATATCGTCGTCGAACGTGTTTTATAATGTGACTCGTCTCACGTTGTGTTTGAAAATACACTGTTCTTTCAAAACCGTGCTGGAATTGTTGGGACTTTGTCCTGCATTAGATTTTCTCGTCCTTGATTTTGGAGATACGGCGGGATATATGATGAGAAGCGAATCCACCCAAAATGTGAACCTATACAGGCCTTTTAGGAAGATATTAAAATTTAATAAAATACTATATTCTTATAGTAATTATCACTAGCGGTAATGACCGTATAATTTTCGGAGGTCGTGTTACACAAAAATCCAACAAAATTAAACCTACATTAGTCAACTAGGTTATGATAACCCTCTGAAAATTCCTACGGCCGTACGGCAATGGAAGGCCAAGCAAGAAAGAGAAGAAAAACGAACATCGACAAGGAGAAAAAAGACCGGCTGAGCGAGCTCGGGAACGATATCATCATCGGAATCCTCTCTCGACTTCCACTCAAGTCAGCCATCGTCACTGGGACTCTAGTCACTCTATCGAGACGATGGCGTGGCCTCTGGACTCACATAACGTCTATCTGCATCGATTACGACCGTAAGATCTTGTTAAATCCCGATATCCGTACAGCTCTTCATCGAATCATCACGCGGGAAATCGAGTCGCCGTCCATCCATCGCTTCAGCCTTGATCTCTCTTCCCTATATGCAGGGTCGTCTTGGCAGTCTACCTTGGAGTCGTGGTTCCGTGGAATCTGCGATCGAAATGTAAACGAAATTGAGCTGAGATGGCCTTATATTCCAGCCTTCATAACGCCGGATTTTATCTTCCAAACGACATCGTTGGTTTCGATGAAGCTGAGAGGCTGTACTCGTTCGCGCGCTCGACAATTGTGCAGCAATAAATCTTCCGAATCTAATGAAGCTAGACCTCTTCCTCAACCTCAAACTATTCAAGTGCAATTGGTTGGAAAACCTAATCAGTGCATGCCCTTCCCTCGAGGAATTATCTCTCGAGTTTGATTCCGGATTTGGCTGTGAGAGGATGGATCCTATCAAGTGTTCGAGCTCGAGTTTGAGAAGACTCTTCTTGAATCTGAATTTTCACCGTAATACTGTTGTGATCAACGCCCCAAAGTTGGAGTACTTTGATGTTCGTGGTCTATATCCACACTTGTTATCATTAGATCATAAACCAATTGGGTTACACGAAACCAAAATCGATCTTTTTCATAGTCGTGTTCCAGGAGATCCTGAAACGATCAAGTCTATGTTGAAAATTTATGAAGCCTTCCCTGAGGTTAGGATCCTCACACTCAACTTTGGTGCAATTGCTGACATATCACCGTCCTCTGCCACATTTAGTAATCTTACTCGTCTTACGTTAGACTTGGTATGTGAATGTGATTTCGTGACAGTGACGCGGGATTGTGCCAAGTGTCCATCAATGGCTTTTATAATATATATATTAGATTGGGAATTTATTTTATCTCACATTTTCATTCATCCCACAAAACAAACAACCCCTATGTTTAGGACTTTAGGTAATGTTAGACAACTTATCGTAAAGAGTCGATTGTTATTAGATTAGGTAAGGGTCAAATTATCTAACATCTCTCAACGACTTGAAATTGCTACACAACTAGTCTGGCTATAAAATATCAACAAAGTTGTAGTAGCACATTGGTAAATCTTCAATTTCTTCTTCGGATTCTATTCTACTTCATATTGGTAAATTAAAAATTGTGAGTATCGTCTCTCAACGATCCGAAACACAATAACAAATTTTCTATAGTGTGACCATGTGACAAATTAATTTATTATTATCAGTAGTTCTTACCCTAGAAGGTGAGCCTTGGCACTGGTTAAGGTGTTGTTTTTTTATCGATAGGTCAAAATGACAAGGCCAAGGAAGGTTTATTTGCCCCCTATACACCTTTGTGGTGGGACCCTTTCCCAAACCCTCACCTTGCGTGGACGTCAATGTGTACAATGGGCTGCCCTCTTTTATAATTAGAATCTTATTAGTTCTTAACCTCGTTTGGAAGAAAGAAAAATAAGGCCATAATGCCGTAAGGTAGTCAGCAGAGAATTATGGAAGGTCGATCAAGAAAGAGAGGGAGAAGGAACAACAAGAAGAGAGAAGACGACCGGCTGAGCTTGCTTCCTAACGATATCATCATCCGAATCCTCTCTCGACTTCCAATCCAGTCCGCCATCGTCACCGATGTTTTATCAAAGCGATGGCGTGGTCTTTGGACTCACATAACGTCTATTCTTGTGGATTACGATTCTTATGCCGCGCTAGACTCTGATTTGGATCGAATCATCTTGCATCGAATTGTATCGCCGTCCATCAATCGCTTCAGCGTCGATTACTTTGCACGGAATGTAGACTCCTGGCAGCGTTACTTGAAGTCGTGGTTATGTCGAATGTCCGAACGAAACGTTCTCGAGATTGATCTAACATGGCCTGCTGTCACATCCTTCCACCTTCCGACTTTTATCTACCAAACGACACCGTTGGTTTCGATGGAGTTGAAAGGTTATATTCGTTTGTGCAACGAGGGTGCTCCGATAATTAACCTTCCTAATCTAAAGAAGCTAAGCCTCTTTCTCAATCCTTCCAACTGGGAGATCCAGGAAACCCTAATCAGTAATTGCCCTTCTCTCGAAGAATTATTTCTTGGTTTTTACTATGGACACTGCGAACAGAACAGGCCTCCGTTCAAGTGTTCGAGCTCGAGTTTGAGAAGACTCTCCTTAAATCTGATGAGATTCGACACTTATGTTGTGATCGACGCCCCAAAGTTGGAGTACTTTGATGTTCGTGGCAAGGAACCGGAGACATTATCCTTCGATCATAAATTAATTATTGGGTTACGCGAAGCCAAAATCGATTTTTCTTATTGTAAAACGGCCGAGGACATAACCAAGTATTATTCATCAAGAGATCGTGATGAAATAATCAAGTCCAGAATCACGTCGTTGTCGGAAATGTATAAAGTCATCTATAAGGTTAGTATCCTCACACTCAACATTTGTGTCATCGATGACATACCGTCCTCTACCATGTTTCGTCATGTCACTCAACTTAGGATAAATATAGTCGATTTCAAGGCAGTGTTGCGGTTCCTAGGATATTGTCTTTGTCCTGCATTAGATGTTCTCGTCCTGAATTTCGACTATGTGAGCGTATATGAGGAGGAGGAGGAGGAGTGGAGGATAAACGACCCAAAGCGTAAATGTATAAACACGTTAGGACGAGTAAAGAGGATAGAGATACACACAACATGTTGCTGTAGCGTTTGTTACAAGAGCAGGAATTTTTTCCCATATTTTTCAGAAGTAGTCAAGTACTTGTTAATGAACGCCTTAGTGTTGGAGCACTTCAAGTTCGAGTTTGGTTATTCTAGATGCCGAGCCTATGGATCTGCAAGAAGCAACACCCTTGAAAGAGAGGAAACTATGTTTTGTAATTTGCTCAAAGAGTGTTATCCGAAGGTTTCAATAGGGTATGAGGTTCAGTTTGTTGGGAGATGTCTCACAATGTCTCTGAACGCCGGTTCCCAAATTCGGAGATCGAGCAAATTAAATGGAGAAGTCGTCAATATTATCGATTGATAAAACGAGGATCTTGTAATGTTAATGTCGTATGTTGGGGATTTGTAAGCGAGTGCAGAATGACATTGTTCCACATTGAAAGATTTCCTACGAGCTGAGATGAAGGCCATGTCGAATTATCATGAAGCAATGTCTAAAAAGGTCGAGATCCTCAGACTCAAGTACTCAACCGTGGTGCAATAATCACTGACATACAGTCCTCTCTACCTTGACATACATCTTGTCCTGCATTATTAGATGTTCTCGTCCTCGATCGATTTCAGATTATCAGCGACGATACGGTGTCATATGAATAAACTAAATGATGAGTATAGGATCTACCAAATAGATCAGTATGCATGATTTTTTCAGGCTAGATTTGAGATATGTTTTTGAGATCATACAGGGTGGGGGTTTCATTCATTCAAATCAAGTTCCGCAAGGGAAATAACTCCTTCCGGCTAGATTTGAAATTTGTATAAGACTTTTATTTCATAATTCCAAGTTAAAATATTTCCTGTCCTATGATTTGAAACAGTATTGGCCAAAATCTTCCGTGTGTTCTAAGTTCAAATTCATAGCTACATTATGCAAAAGCAAATTATATCTACAATCGATTTTAAGCTAGCCTGGACATCATGAACATCACTTAAACGATACGTGTATAATTCAACAATTTACGACCACTTTTTCATATGTTGATTTTCGAAGAAGGATACGAACATCAAAGATGATACTTACGGAATATTATGCTGACAACAGTAATTGTAGATACTAAACGTACGTACGATTGATTACAAAACTCGAGCAATGAACTGATAACAAAGGCTGACAAATTAAATTAAACAGGGCAGGAACACAAATATGTCGACAATATAATCAAAATAATAACGATTTAGGATCACATGTTGATCTTCATCTTGTTGTTAATTTTGCGCCTTATACAGCTATCTATACTAGTATGATCAACCTTAGTCGTCGATTCGACAAAACTTTCATCTCCTACCATCGTTCTAACTTCTAAGCACTGCGAAATGATCTGCATCTATATATAACTAATAACTTTAAGATCAGCATTTTTTTTTTCTTTTTTAGATTCAAATACTAATATTATTTTCCTTTACCAAATAGTACTTAATATATAAATTACATAATTTCCTATCAACAAACAACAAAGCTGTAGTAGCACATTGGCAATCTTCAATTTCTACTTGAGACCCAGGTTCAAATCCTGGCTACAGCATATATTATTTTTATTCTATTATTTTTCTTTTTCAAATACGACTGATTATATAAATAAATTACTTTCCTATTATTAAGCAACTGAGTTGTAGTAGCACATTGGCAAATCTTATCATCAATTTCGAGATTCCAGGTTCAACTCCTGGCTACAACATACTTTTTAAACAAAATTATTTTTATTGCTTCAATTCGAGTCCTATTTAAATTTAGACCTACTTGAAGAAAGCTTCAAGGTGAAGCTTTCTCCTTGTTAATGGCGGAAAAGATAGAATAAAAGAAGAGTAATTTCATGAGGAATTGTAACTGATTTTTCATTAGTGAATGAGAGAGTTACAGGCTGGGTTTATATAGGCAAGGTTGTTACAAGTTGTCGGAAAGATCTCTAACTACTTTTCCCGCCAAAACCAAAACAGAATACAGTAGGAATACAGAGTAGAGTATACTCTACAGCCCCCCCTCAAGTTGGACTTGGGGATGCGAAACCAAACCCAACTTGAACAAAAAACTAGTGTGCTGTGCCTCAGAGAGCCCCTTAGTGAAAATGTCAGCCAGTTGTAAAGCAGATGCAACATGAGAAGTTGCAATGAATCCTTCATAGATTTTATCTCGAATGTAGTGACAGTCGATGCGGAGATGCTTAGTACGCTCGTGGAACACCGGATTGGCGGCGATCTGCTGAGCGGCTCGATTATCACAGTTTAAAGTCAGGGGAAGAGTGACAGGCACCTGCAAATCATAGAGCAAGCCGAACATCCATTCTAGTTCGCTGGCAGTGGCAGACATTGCCCTGTATTCGCTTTCAGCAGAAGACTTTGATACTGTTTTCTGTTTCTTCGTTTTCCAGGACACCAAGGAAGGACCAAGAAACACACAATAACCAGTTATGGACTTACCACTTTAAGGACAATTGCCCCAATCTGCATCTGTGAAACCTTGAACAGTCAGATTAGCTTGGGCTGGATAAAACAAGCCCATGTCGACTGATTGCTTTAAGTATCTGATCACATGCATGGCTGCTTGATAGTGTGGCTGCCTGGGTGCACTGAGAAATTGGCTTAACTGTTGCACACTGTAACTGATGTCAGGACGAGTGAGATTAAGATAGAGAAGTTTTCCAATAATCCTCCTGTACTTCTCTGGATCAAGTAGCAGATCACCCTGATTTGGTGCAAGCTTGCAGTTGCTGGGAAAAGAAAATTTGCAGGAAGTGCAGTCCTGCATACCAGTCTCCTGCAACAAATCAATCACATATTTCCTTTGATTCAGCAGAATACCCTTAGATGTCTGAGAAACTTCCAACCCAAGAAAATATCTCATTAATCCCAGATCCTTAATTATGAATTCCTTGTCAAGTGCCTTCTTTAACTCTTCAATGTATGCTGAATCACTCCCTGTGATCAGAAGATCATCTACATACACTAGGATCACAGTAAAAAGAGATCCATTTACTCTTGTAAATAGAGAATAGTCTTGCTTGGATTGAGTGAAAAACAGCTTGTTCACCAGAAAGCTACTTAATTCTTTGTTCCATTGTCGACTTGCCTGTTTCAAGCCATACAGACTCTTCACCAATTTGCAGACTTGACCCTTGTGAGCCATAGTGTACCCTTCAGGAGGTGTCATATAGACATCTTCTTCCAAGAACCCATGAAGAAAGGCATTGCTGATATCAAGTTGATGCAATGGCCATTCTCTAGATGCTGCAATTGCTAGAACAATCCTCACAGTTGCAAATTTAGCCACAGGACTGAAAGTATGCTTATAGTCCTTGCCTTGTATTTGTTTGTAGCCCTTTGCAACCAGACGAGCTTTGAACCTTTCTACTGATCCATCAGCCCTGTGCTTGATCTTATAGACCCATTTGGATCCTATGGGTTTTATTCCAGGTGGTAAATCAGTTAGAATCCAGGTTTTGTTCAATTCCAAGGCAGCAAGTTCCTTATTCATGGCATCAAGCCATCTGTCATCTTGTGCAGCTCTCTTGTAGCTTGTTGGTTCCTCAGCTGATATAACTTTTGCCAGGGATGCCATATAATCATATGAGTAAGGAACTATGTCTCGAAGAATAACAGCAGGGAATGCTTCTGAAGTGCTGGAATCAGAATCAACATTAGGATTTCTTGTAGGAATTAATGCAGTCTGAAAATCTTGAAATTTGTCTGGAATTTTGGTAGGTCTTGAAGATCTTCTTTGTTCTGGGACTGCAGTGGTGTGTGAAGTTGATTCCTGAGATGAAGATATGGAATCTGCAGCAGCAGAGGGAACAGAGTTGTCAGAGATAGAGCCTGCAGGTGTGGAGTCTGGGAGAAGAAACAGGAGAAGTTCTGGTTGGAGGAAGAGTTTCTTTGAAAGGAAATGTATCTTCTAGAAAAACCACATCTCTGCTGTATATGATTTTTCCAGTGTCAAGTTCATAAAGCTTATAACCTTTCTGACCACTAGGATATCCAAGCAGTATACATTTCCTGGACTTTGCTGCAAATTTATCCCTGCAGGCTTGGTTTATAAGAGCATAGCATAAACAGCCAACAACTCTTAAGTGATCAAGTGTAGGAGGCTTTGCTGTCAATATTTCAGTGGGTGATTTCCATTTGAGGACTTTTGCAGGCATCAAATTAATCAAATGAGTTGCTGATAAGATACACTCACCCCAGAACTTTGCAGGTAACCCAGCATGCAGTTTTAAAGCCCTTGCAGTCTCAACCAGGTGTCTATGCTTGCGTTCCACTCTACCATTCTGCTGAGGGACTCCATGAATGCTCTTCTGATGAAAAATACCTTTCTGAGCAAAAAACTTTCCACAGGTTTGCTGGATAAACTCTTTACCATTATCAGATCTGATGGTCTTGACAGTAGTGGAAAAATGATTTTCCACAAAAGCAATGAAAGCTTGAATATTAGCAGGTGCTTGCAACTTATCAGGCATAAGAAAAGTCCAGACAGCTCTGCTGTAATCATCAAGTATAGTTAGGAAATATCTGGCTCCTGAAATATTTAGAACACGATATGGTCCCCATAGGTCCATGTGGACAAGATCAAAAAGCTTCTGAGCTTGAGAAGAACTGACTGGAAAAGGAAGTTTGTGCTGTTTGGCAAGAATGCATGATTCACAGACAAAAGGAGAAGTTTTATTTATTGAGAAGCCAGGTACATGTATCATCTTAGACATAGAAGAGTGACCTAGTCGAGCATGAAGGAGACTGAGGTCTGTCTTAAGAGAACTCTTACATGTAGCATTAGCTAATCCTGAGTCTAGCTTAGAAGCAGAAGCATTATGTACAGGAGTTTTATTGCCTCTATTACTAGCTATTTGCAGATGACTCTGAACTCTGTATAGTCCAGCAATCTTTTCTCCATGTAGTAGAGTCTGCTTAGAAGTCGGGTCCTGAAATTGACAGCCATTATTGTCAAATTGTGCAGGAAAACCAAGCTGTCTGACAAGCTTGCCTACTGACAACAGGCTGTGAGTAAATCCAGGTATATAAAAGACTTCATGCAGAGTAATATGATCATTAAGATGAATCATTCCAATATGAGTAACCATCATTCCTTTTCCATCAGGTAAACCAACTGATATGGGACTCTTCAAAGGCTTAATATTAGCAAAAAATTGGATGTGGGGACACATATGATCAGTAGCTCCTGTATCAATAATCCAGGTAATAGTAGACACCAGCATATCAGCAATAAAGGATGAATTGGTGGAGGCATTACCTGCAAAATGAGCATAGCTGGCCATACTCCCAGATTCAGGAGTATAGGCTGAAGATGATGCTTGATTTTGCTGGTAAGTGTTGATGAACTGAGAAAAGGCATGGCTGAGAGTAGTAGTGTCCATATTTCCTGAAATACCCATCATCTGATCCAGTGGAGTAGCTTGACAAGGAGTTGCAGTCTCAGTATCAGCCATATTAACCAGAGACTGTTGTTTCCTTTGTTGCAGCAAATTGTTGTACCAGTCAGGGATTGTATCAAGTCTTTTGAAGCACTGATCATAGGTATGACCTTTCTTATGACAGTAGGTACATGTACTAGCCTTCTTCATTTTCTTGTATTCCTGGTAAGCCTCAGGATCCATTGGAAAGGGTTTGGAAGACTGTGGCTTACTATTTTCAATCACAGGTTTTGGAGAATGTGGCCTGGCATTCACAGTCACAGGTTTCTTACTTTTCTGAAAGTTTCTGTTAGCAGCAAGAGCAGAAACTTCCTGACTAGTGGTGTGCATTATGGACATAGACTTATGTCTCTCAACTCTAAGCAATTGGCTGAGTATCAAGTTTAAGGACAAGAGTGGTTCAGTGGTCAAGATGTTGGTCCTGACAGTCTCATAATCATCATGCAGTCCCATCAAAAACTTCACTATTTTCCTTCTTTTATCAGCATCTACCACTCTTTTAAGCACCAGGCATGAACAACCAGACATTACACCACAAGAGCATGTAGGAATTTCATCCAAGAGAGCAATATCTTCACATAGTTGCTTAAATTGACCATAGTATTCAGCTAAAGTCTTGTTCTCTTGTTTCAAATCATGCAACTCAGACTCTAACTCATATAACTGCAGATTGTCAGATTGACCATATCTCTCTTTGATATCATCCCACAACTCCTTAGAAGACTGAGCATATTGCAAAGTAACAGATATGACAGCAGAAATTGCATGCATAATCCAAGATTTGACCATGTAATCTACAAAGATCCACTTTTGGTGTTCAGGGTTATCAGACGCTGGTTTAGCCAGTGTACCAGTTATAAATCCGAGTTTATTTTTAGCGGTCAGGGACATTTTAACCATTCTACACCAGTGCAGATAATTGCCAGCAGAAGTTAAAGGTTCAGTAACAATAGGGAGATTAGTATTGATGTCACCTGGATTAAGATAATAGGGATCAGTGTAGTAATTGACCGAAGTCGCACCAGAACTGTTGCTAACAGTCGTCATTGTTGACCAAAAAATGCTGCTCAACCAGAAAACTCCAAAAAAACCAGCAGGAAAACAGCAGAAAAACTTATCCGAGCAGCTCGAAACAGACCAGAACCTTCGGAAAATGCCAGTAAGCCAAAGAACACTGAATTTTTCTGAATCTTGGCAGAAAATTCTCAGAAACCAGAGAAATTTGCCGAAAAAGGAAATTTCTTCAACAAAATAGGTAGAAACCAGCAAAATTGTATCAAATTGGATGAAATTTGATGAAATTTCAGAAACAAAATCGATGTTCACCAAAATTTGATCAAGATTTGCGCCACAAGAAATGACACAAAACAGAATCTACTGAATTTGTGATCGATTTGCCGTAAAATCAATCAAACAAATTCGCGAATAAAACTCTTCGATTTTGCCGTAAAAATCGAGGAATTGTAGCTTCGAAGAGAAGTTTTATTTGGACGATAATGGAGGAATTGTATGTGTTTGAGAACAGATAATCGCGCGGAAGTGTGTTTAAGAAGAATCGTAACCGTTAACTGATACCATGAGGTGAAGCTTTCTCCTTGTTAATGGCGGAAAAGATAGAATAAAAGAAGAGTAATTTCATGAGGAATTGTAACTGATTTTTCATTAGTGAATGAGAGAGTTACAGGCTGGGTTTATATAGGCAGGGTTGTTACAAGTTGTCGGAAAGATCTCTAACTACTTTTCCCGCCAAAACCAAAACAGAATACAGTAGGAATACAGAGTACAGTATACTCTACACTACTAACCTTCTCATATTTATTTATTTTTCCGAAATGATTTATAACTCTAGCACTATACATACAAGCCAATGATAATATATACTAGTATACCTCAGCAAATTAGGATGGACCAAACATTATGAAAAATGCAACAACTAAATATGTTTTGAGGCAAAAGATGCAACAGCCTTGAGTAGTGGCTTTAGGTGAAAGTTTAAGTGAATGATAAACATTATCATCATCACTTATTACTGGTTTTTATGAGCCCTCTAAAGTGGTTAATATCACATGACAGCCGACACTACCGTTGGAGACCACATTAACCACAATGTCAACTTTTTTTTTTTTTTTTGGAGCTCCAAAATGCATTCTACTCTTAAGGTGATTCCTAACTCATTTGTCAACTTATAATTAAAAGTCACATACAATTTTGTCACATTATACTCCTAACTTCTTATTTTTATGGTCGATGATGCCCAATAGATTTATAGAAGTAGATGAGCAGACTGATCACAAGTTTACTATATGTCACAAGTTCTCAAGTTCATTACATCGATCAATTTCATGTGGTAATACTTCTCTGGCACCATGTCAACGATGCCAAATTTTTTTTGCAGAAATACGTACTCAAATATGACACGTTCGCTTTCACACACCAAAAGGCACCCTCAGAAGCTACCAAAGAACTACATTGCCCTGGGAGGTTGGGACCCTATCACCCACCCTTACCTGAAAACATTGCAATTGGGAATCTTTGGTAAAGAAGGATAAGTGGGGAAAGCAAATTTCAGAGGTAATTATCACTATAGTCTTAACATTTTGTACATTAGGATTCTTTTTTAAGGAGCACTAGAAAAAGCAATTATAATACTTTAAGGTTTAAATTGTTCACTAATTTGTGATCACTTATTATGGAGCTAATTCACACGATAGAAGAAAATATGAAGTGATGATGATTTTTCATCTCTCAAATTAAAAGTCAATCCCTTTACCACAATAGAGCTAAACTGTGTGTATATATTATGGTACCCTTAAACCTTGTCATTATTGCATAATCTTAGTATGATCTTTTTCATGAATAACAAATAGTCCATGACCACCTTTTCTAGTAATGTTATTCTTATATATGTGGCATCATTTGATTCAATAATCTCTTTTGACTAAACTGTACCCACTAATTAAGGTAGTTTATTTAGAAAACCCTACCATCACAAAATATGATTAGTATGTTGGTTGAAATAGATTAACACTCATAACCCTTCAGCTCATTCTCTCAACTATTTCTCTAACTCAGTATTTCTCGTACAGTATCAATCTAGCGGCGTTAGCTTGAGCTTGTAACTTAAGTCTCCCAAAAAAATAAGAAATCATACCTCTTTACCCCACCTCCTCAGCATCCCCTTCCGCAGGTTAGACTAGTTGATCCGAGATGGTTTAACCCGATTAGAAGAAAAAAAAAACAATCTTTCTAATTAATGGGATAAATCGATATTGCAAGTCTTACACCAAAAGCAAAGGGCAAACAAAAGTTGTTAAAGGCTTAATTGAGTGTGAGAAGGCTCTCATGTCCTGATGTCCATACATGTGTTGTTTTGTACTAGGCCACATGGTTTATCTAATGTTAATAATGTATTGGTACCTTTTTCAAGTAGAAGGAAATCATTTGACTTTTGAGAGACTGAATATGTATATAAAGAGTGAAGCAGAGCATATATTAGCCAAGTAGTACTACCTAAACTAGTGAAATGGAGAGACTCAGAGAATGCCTCTGCTTCAAAGCCTCGTCCTCTCTTGTCTTCCCAAAATCAAGCCTTCTCTCTAAGCTTCCGTCGCGGTTATGGCTTAAGGCTAAAGGTACCTCCTCCCCTTAATTAGTCGTCCATGTATGTTGTCGAGTATGTCGACACGAGAGGCATGTCCGTATAACACTTCTCTCTAAATTCCTACACTGCTACACACGTTGTATGTTTTCCCAAATAGTCCAAACTATATTCTGTACATGGTCATATATGCTGTTTATCATCAAATTCTAAGAGCATATGTGCTTTGTATATCATAATTATATTCTTACACTTTCTTCTTAAAATGTGCAGGACATGCTAGTTTTGGACCCAAACAAGGTATAGCAATCGCTTCTTTCCACATAACAAATAAGATTGTTTTTTCAATGTTTTATCATTACCTACACAGTTACACATAACACATGTGTATAATTTGTGTTGCAGCTACTAAAAGAAGGGAGCTTGTGAGCCTTTACAAAGACAAGGAGTTATGTGAAGGATATGCTGATATAGATATCATGTGGAAGATGATACATTCAACTTATTCCACTGATGTTCGCAGAAACGTAACTTGCAAGAGACCTCGCTACTCGGTATTCTGTTTCAAGCCAAGCTGATGCCACAACAATAACGACAACAAAGTCTTAGGCCGAAATTGGGGTGTGCTCGAGTAACATGGATCATCGTATAAAGCGACCATTTCAAGCCGATGTAAGGTTTCAAATAGAGTTGATATTTGTAATTAAATGCGGCTTACAGGTTACATCAGATTTTGCATTGTGATATGGGTAAGCCTGATAGCACCGGTTCACAATGTTTTTTTAACATAATTATGCTGTGAACTATCTACAATTCTGCAATCTGCATATACAAATGTCAGCAAGTAGAACTTGTAAAAGGGTAGGTTAAGTCGGGTTTGCGTTCATGTCTAATGATGAATAGATTGACACACCTTGACCGGAATACAATCCCAAACGGCCGAGTTGATTTATACAACTAGGCACATTGGGACCGATTGAGAAACGACTACCCAACTATTGTTGGGATTTCAAACATGTCACCCTAATAACAAACTAGACTTCGCTAAACAGCTCGTTCGTGTCCGAGTTCATGTTTAGACACTGACATGACCCCGTCGAATTGGAGATCCAAATACCGCAAAGGATTAACAACTCCAACCAAGTTGTTATTACATTGTAGGTGAAGCATAGGTTTTGGACTTTTGGTAGCGTTATTCATAAGCTAGTTCCACAAGCTGGTAGAAACGGAAAAATCCAAATACAGTTGAGCCAGTAGGTTATTCATAAAAGCTGATTATTATTTAAGTTTCATACCTTAATACACCGAATCTTATGGCGCAAATCGTGCTTAACGCAATTAAAAATCATCTTACATTAACTTAATAAGAGCACCATCCCACAATCCCACATACATATTCTATACAAGCTACCTAGTTTGCATCATTCACTCCAAACTAAAGATGAACTTATTCAGAGCAGATAAACTTCATTCCTACAGCTACCGCAGCAGAGTCTCCATGTTCAGATGAGTTCCCCTTACTGAAGGAGCATTTGATCAAAGTGCCATACTCCTGCAAGTACAAGTAAACTGATATCAGATACCGCCTTAAAAGAAATCGACAACATATGAGGTGATATTCCTCAGAACAGAGCAGGTAAATTATCTACGAGTCTGAGTTCATACCATGTCCTTTGCCAATCATTCGCAGTTGAGTGACGTATTCAGAAATCTTCTTTATAGCATCAACCTATAGGAATACAGATAAAGGATTGATCAGCCACAAAGAGAAACCTCGGAAAAAAGAAGTAAGGAACTTGCTCATCAGGGAAATTGATAGACTTCATTAGATTTACCTGCTCAGACAAGAACTCGCCTTCTACGAAATCTTGTAGCTGGGGGTCATTGTTTTCCCCTGCAACCTGTAGCACCAACAAATTATACAAATGAAACTCTCTCTAGGCTTTTTCTCTGTTTTTTTTTTTATGACAGAGAGAAATCAAAATAAAACGAATAAAAACCCAACTACACGCATCCTAAAATACTACATACGGGCCTCTTACACAGACCTCAGACACCTACATTGTTACCAGAGCTGTTGCAAAACAATCGAAAGGACACTTGCGAGCCGATTGGCCTCTGTCTAGCGACCCACATCTAAAATATCGTAGACTAGGATGCATATTCTCTAACCAGGGTGTACAAAATGACAGTAACAAGTTCCATTGTTTACCACAGTTTAGCCACTTTCTGGGATGTAGTATCCACAAGTATATTGTCTATTTTTTCTGTCCAGTATTCATGTGAGTATGAAAGTTTCCTTCTAGGGGAGGATTAGTTTGACTTACAGTGTGCAAGTTCAAGAGTTTTTCATTGACAAGCTTCTCCAAAGACAATGCAAGCTCCATTGCTGCAACAAGATATTGTTAAAAGTTTAGTCGTAAATGATGATTCGCAAACACTTAACTTTTGTGACATAAGAAGGAATCATATCTTTCTAATGAACCCCACGATCACAAATTTGGTAAGAGAAGAATAAGAATAAAGGGCAGCATACCATATAATGCATCCCCTTTTTCAGCATGCTCAAAGTCAGATGGGGGCATCAGAATGGAGTGCAACTTCACCTTTCCTCCTCTCATGTTCTAACAAACATTAAGAAAGATGGCATTACTAACAATAATATTTCAAGAGGTCCTGAATTTAACTGAAGATAATATGATCACTACAAATACCTGATATTGCATCAGTTTCTCAGCATGCTCCCTTTCTTCCTCGCTCGACTCTTTGAAGAATCTGAACAATGACAATGAGAGCATGTTATGAAGATTCCTCGTACATTCTAGTCAATGCAATGAGATCATTAGTGGTGGTGTTAGAAAGTTTATACTACAATTCTACTTACTTGGCAAAGCCCTTGAGAGCAACATTGTCCCTGTCAAAGTATGCAAACAGAGAGTGGTACACATAGGATGCACTGTACTCCACACTGAAATCAGACCAAAGAACCCATTAGAATTGAGAACATCTAACATTCATGGTTCTATGTTCAAACAGGAGAGAACGTCAGAATACTACAACATGTATACTTAAAAGTGACCTCAACGGGTAGTTTTAAGCTATGACGTACGAAAACATCTTACTTGTATAATTCTATGGTCCTCTCCCCTGTAACCCTACCAAAAACATGGAAAACTTTCCATGTATGTACATGTCAAATTCTCATTTCCCGTTCTCGTATCCATTTTAGTTCAAGTTCCCATCTTCATGGGGCGTAAGTTAAAAATTAGTGGCGCATATACGTAGTTGCTACAACGTATTTGTTACATCGAATCATCAGGAACATTTTTTCCCCTAAAGTTCAAATTTTTGTACCCTAAAGTTCCCTTAAATTTTTTGTCATACTAACAAAATTGTTCTTCAGAATTTTAGCATTATTCGGAACCCCGAAGGTCAAATCCTGAGTTCCTGACTTTGTAGTTATTGAAACATCAAATGAGTCACTGACCCGACCCATAACTGATTCTACAAGACTACAACCAACCCCGAAAACGAAAGGGCTTTGTTAGATTCCAAAACAAATTAAACATCACACCCATCAATGTAACATTTACTAAACAGTCTCACCCAACCAACATACTCCGTATTCCACAACACTATGTCTAATTCAAAACAAAGTCCCATCCTTCATCATTGGATTGGAGAAGTAAAACTGTAAAAGTTTCAATCATAGTAAAAGTAACTTTTAATCACCTTTCCAATTTCCACTAAATTCCAATACCCAATCAAACAAAAGTACCCCCTAATTAAAAACCCACATACTTAATCACATACGACGAAACAGACATACGCACCAAACTAACTAACCAATAACATACTAATAATTTTTGCTGATTCAACATTTAACTATTTAAGCATATTTGATGTTTGATGTTTACCATAAACTCCATAACTAGCATAAATCAGTCACTTTACGACAACCTTAATGAGAACAAGTCCAATTTATCAAGGCCAAACAAGTCCAATTTTTATTGTGTCATTTCAACAAACACCTTGTCTACATCCCCTTTATGTCCATATCATTTTTATTCACCTACAACTTTTTACAATCGTATCTACATTAAAAAAAAATTCACCTTTACCAACAGTTCTACACTATAATTGTTCATTTGTTCCCATTTTCTTGTCACACATCTATACGTGTTGCATTCTCATATTTCGAGACGTCTCATAAATAGAAATTCCTACTAGTCAAGGAGTCACGTAACTAAAAACACGTAACTCTAATACGAATTTACCCTTTTCAGTTTCCGGGTTTTCGGTATAGGTAAAACCCTAGCATTTTCTTAATCACAGATTAGCAATTTACCACTAAGAAAAGCAGTCAAATTAAAATTAATTAAACGGTAAAAAAAGGAAAAGTGTGAGGGAGAAGATTACTTGATCTGCTCATTAATAGCAGATTCACACTGATCACCAAATTTCTGACGAGCAAGGGAGACTTGTGGAGAAATAGGGACCATGAAATTATCACCCTTAACCTCCTCAAAAGGCTGGAAAACAATCCCAGTCATAGTGTTAGCCTCCTGAACCGCCGCCACAATTCCAGCGTATCCATTACTCTTCTCCCTCCTTCCTGAAACCCCGTAAACTGGACCGGGACCGATACCGAGCCCGGTCCGCTTCGACACCACGACCGCGGTGGTGGTGGTGGGGGTAAACAGAGGAGCTCTTAGCATCATTTTTGTGGGGAAATTACTGTTTTATCCTTGTACAATGGAGGGGATAGGATTGAAGGGGTAGTGATCAGGAGGGTAGAATGGGAAGAGTGGAAAATTGGGGTAGGGGAGAGAGAGGGGGGAGATGATGTAGGTGGAAGAAGAGGAGGGGAGGATATATAGGAGGAGGACAAGTGTGTGAGTGGCATTGGGGACTGGTGAGAGCCGTTGGATGAGGGGGTAACGTGGACGGATGAGATGAAAAGGTAGGGAGAGGCGTGTGGTGAGCTCGTGTCACATGGGGGATTCTGAGGAAATATCCGTTCCACGTTGCAATCTGTTTTTATCTGACCTTATTTTTTGTCGTTTGTTTCTTATTTTCTTGGCGTTTTTCTTCACTCGCTAGGGTATCGAATTGTATGTACACTCTCCCTCTCCTTGCGGTTTTTGGCTAAAAATTTTGAACTGGAAATTCACGTGGTGCTTGTAAAACTTTGACCATATTGTTGATATTTCATTTTCTTGCAATGTTAGATCGTATGAAATTTCGATCATTGTGAAATTCGCATCTTGAACTATGTGTTCAAATTTGAAAGTAATTGGACGATTGGGTTTTAATTGACAGGATAATCCGTACAATATTACTAATATTTGAATTTACAATTACGATTGAAAACAAGCAATTTTGTGGAACAAACTCAAAGTTACTTTTGCACTTATCATAATATCATTATTTTATTCCACATTACAAGAAATTGGTTGGGAGCCGCGAAACAATCTGGGCCCCCACACCCTTGGCTATAGAGAAACCAATACGAGTAAAAATATGTGCCGCAGCCTGCGCACCAATATCCTGCGTCCTGGAATACCGCTGAATGCGCTGAAGCAAAGCAACGGCACCTGACTCCAATAAGTTCATTATAATAAGTTCATTTTGGCTGAACTCAAATAAGACGAAATGTATTTTGGCAGGGAGGCGATGAGTAGTGGGGTTTTAGATCACTATTCATTGGCCGAGTGTTGCCTTCCGGGAGCCAGGGACCTTGCGTTGAACGAAGGATGAGTGTGGGTGGACATTTCGCCTAGAGTAAAACCCTATTCGATCTAATTGAAATATAACTAATTTATTGAAAACTAGCTTAGTCGACATGAACTAGTTTTAAAAATTAGGTTAGATTCATTTAAAGTTACAAAATTTGGTATAGTTTGATTTGAATTAATATGACACGGATCTTTTAACTGATATCAACCCAAATAATGGAGATACATATTTAATATAGGGAAATGTTAATGTCACGCCAGAAAACAACTGGTCCACGCCAGTTTTGTCTGATATATGGGACACACCCGTGTTAGACAGAATTGGCGTGGACGGTGGACCAGTTGTTTTCTGGCCTAGCATTATGCCTTGCCTTGAATGAATGAATTATTTGTTTCTTGTGTTTGGGCTTTTGGCTATTGAATATGAAGATGTGAAAATGTGAGTAGAGAGTTGGGAGTTGCGAGAGTGGGGGAGTATTTGGGAGAGGAAATGTGTGACTGAGTGATCAATGTGGACGAGTTCTGTTAGGGGAGATGCTTGGTGATTAGTGGCGGCAACAGGCTGTACTGACGTGGGATTGGCCCATTTTTGTGTCTCTGACCTTTCCCTCGATAAAGTTAGGACAAGTTAGATAACTAGACTTATTAATGAAGTCATGAATGCAAAGATATGAGTGATATATACGAATGAATATACGAAGGATAATGATGTGAGAAGTAGTTCGAATATTGAAGTCATTTGGTTTGTATGATTATAAGAGCTAAGTTCCATTCGGGAAACTAATCCGGATTTATTTCATTTACACAAAAGTAGTACAATGGTCCATAGCTATGTGTTTGTATCAAACTAAGGAAAAACATTATTGCATGAGTTTCCATAGTTCAAATGAATGTATAAACCCTTGAATATACAAATTGTGAGAAAAGATAAACATAGATGTAGTCTATTCTTTTATGTCTATATGTTGAGACATTTTAACAAGATTTACACAAATAGCTGGACTCAAAATAAATTATACCGTGGCACAAACCTCTCACACATTTCAAAAGCACTATTATTTTTCAAAACTATCCTATTTCAAACTAACATGTTAATTTTTCAAAAGTAACATGTCAAATGGTCTCATACGATAAAGGGAATTACAAATATCCCAAGGGTGTTTGAAATGGCATTTTAGATTTTTAGATAAAAATTTCGTTTACATAAGTTTAACATTTAAACATAAATAGCCCGTGCGTTGCACGGCCCATCAAACTAGTTGTGAGAAAAGATAAACATAGATGTAGTCTATTGTTTTATGTCTATATGTTGAGACATTTTAACAAGATTTACACAAATAGCTGGACTCAAAATAAATTATACCGTGACACAAACCTCTCACACATTTCAAAAGTCATTATTATTTTTTCAAAACTATCCTATTTCAAACTAACATGTTAATTTTTCAAAAGTAACATGTCAAATGGTCTCATACGATAAAGGGAATTTCACCCTAACCTTTCGCGTCTTTTGGTGGGTGTTTGCCCCCATATATATCACAAAAATCCTTTACACCATAATTCAATATTTGTGGTGGATATCCGCCCTAAGTTCATAAATTTCTAATTTCGTAATAGTTAAAGAGATTCAAATAATATGTTGGTACATGTGTGAGCCTTGTCGCACAACGAAAGATAAGTGTGATGTTTCTAGCTATATAAACTAGTGGGTTACTCCTCCTATTGTCAATTGGTTTTATAATGGAATCCCACTTGGGCGTATGGGGTAGGGTTTGACTTCCTCATTCGGTCTCTCCTCCCCTAACACAATATAGATTCGCCTCTATATATAGTCTAGCTACCTCGACCAGTGAGCAAATTGCATCTCAATTTTCAACATGGTTGAAATTTAAAAAGGCATTGAAACTTAAAGCATACCCCAATAGTCTCAATCTAAAGAATACGGCTTCCATCACTCGGTCATTTAAAAATCCAGGATGACCTGTTAAACCCTGAATTGCTTTGACACTGCTCCATGATATGACTCGAAACCCAAACATCAACTCTAAGCAAGTGAATCAATCTCCTCGTCAATTGTCACTTGACTTACTCACTTCTCTTGGTAATTCAATTCTCGTGCTATCCAAACGACCCACCGAGTACTCCTAATCGGGGGTAACTAAGAACAACACGTTAGCCTTTGTCAATTGTCAACCGTAACACCACCAAAAACCTCCCAAGTCCCAAACCCAAATACTCATTCCCCCCAAAAACAACAGAAACACGCAGGGCAATTGAAGTGGTGGAGAAGAGAGAGAGAGAGAAAAGAAGGGATGCACATACTGTGGAAGAGCTCGTCATGGAGATGGATAGTGACGAAAACCCGTGATTCAAAGCCATTCTTCTTCACTTTCGCTATGGTTTGCGGTGTCATTCCTGGTATTGTCGGCTATGGCGTTATGCAAGTCACCAGCGCCCGCGATGAGCAGTTAGAAGCCCATCTTCGCCGTAACTCTCGCCCCGAAACCCGGGTTTGTTTCCTTTTCTCTCTTTTTCCCCATCATTAATTTGCTGATCATTTTTATTGAAATATAATTGATTATGATTGACGAAATGTGATGAATTGTATATGATAATATGTGGGTTTTAACCTAAAGTTGTGTAATTGAATAGAATTGAGGAAATGTGATCTTGATTTCACATTTGTATTACTGGGATTAGTCCAAAGTTTTGATCTTTAAGGTTTTTGTTGGTGAATTTGCGCTTAAAATGTTGGTATTTGCATCTTTTGGTAATTTGATTGCTCGACTTTGATTGGAAATTTAGAAAAGCTGCAATCTTGATTCTTGTTGTTAGTTCTTAGGATTGACTAGAAGTCGAACAGCGAGCCCGAGTGTGGAATGGTAGAAGCTAGTTCTGTATATAGGGAAATGAGGATTAGAGCCGAGGCGAGGTGTGGTGGTTGTTGTCTCCTGTTGGTATAGTTTGGGTGGGGCAATCATTGGATTTCGATGGTTTTGTACTTTGTATGTACTCGACGAAGAGATAGAGATTGTGAGGAGTTATAGCTGGCTGACTCCTGACCCTGTGTTGTTTTCCTTGATGGAATTGACATGGAGTGGGATGCTTAGCTAGGTCCCCGGTTGCAATTGTCATTTGTATGGATCATGGAGTATTTGAAATTTTGGATAGGCTTCAGTGTGGTTGTGCTAGTTTCTCGAGTGTAGATGGAGATTATACTTTCTGGACTTTTAGCAAGTCAGATGTCCCGTCAAGTTTAACATTGATTAGGGCTCCATTTGTAAAGTATAAATTCTTGGTGGGGGGAGTGGGAGGAGAGGGGGTAAATTTTTGTTTTTGTCGGATTACGTTTTTCAGTTCTGGTGTTTTGTTTGGATCGGTAGGAATATGTCGAGAAAAAAGGCATGACCATCCCCCCCCCCCTTGAAGAACTCATTACTCATGTTCTATTCTAAACAAGGGATGCCAAATTCTCCCTCTTTCTTTGTTTACGCTGTTTCTCAACTTCTCTCCAGTCTCCCCTTTCTGTTTCTTTATACTGTATTGCACAACACTCTCAACCCCAGTGATCTTCTGCTGAAGATCTTTTCTTCTGAACCAACCAGACACCCAAGGGTAGAGATAAAATTGGAGTCATATTTAACACAAGTGCTGTCTATTGGAGTATTTCTAGAGCATGCATACATGATGTGTTAAGTTTTGCTTGTTCTAGATCACAAATTTATAGGGAATGTGAGCGGTAGTGTTTCTCCTCTCCCGTTAGTATCTCATCGGATGGAATCGAGACTTTGAGTACTTGTAGTTGGTTGTTGCTTGGTGCCTATTACCTACTAGCTTGATTCCTGGTTATCGATGCAGTTTTTAAGGTATATTGACATAGATATGCTGTAGTGTTCGGGTGCTAAAGTCTAAATGTATGGCGATCATACTTTGACAAATCTCGTGAAATTTTTTTTTCTCATTCCATTAAATAAAGTCCGATCCCCCAAAGAACATCGGATTTTCCTTATCTAAGTAAGAATAACTTTGCTAAGTCTCAAAGTTAAAGATGTAAGATCCATAACCAACATAGTTCTTGGCTACTATGTGAAGGAGACCATGCGTGTAAGTTTTTCTTGTTCTGGACAGCGAAGTGTAGGTGCCTTACAGGTTTTTGTTGTAGCTCTCTTTTCAAGCTTCGATTTTTTTTTTTTTTTGCATAATAGTTCATGTGCATGTCCAGCAATCCCGCTTTATTTATGAGATACCGAGGGGATGTATTTGGTGATTTTAATTGATCGATCTAGAATGATTGAAGTTTATGGTGTAGGATGGTTTTAAAAGACTTAGCAGACTCCAAGAAATGAGTTGAGGTTCCAATTCTTTGTGGCATGATTCTGTTTGTAGTTGACCCTGGATATGGGCTATGAATGTGGGTTTGTGAGTGCAACATGAATCAGTTGCTGTGGGATCGTTGAAATGGTTCATTAATTAAGGTGTACCTCTTGATCAATTATAGGATCATTTAGTGCAGCTGTTTTCGTGTATTCCCTAATCCCTATTGTCTCTGCTGTTTATGATTTTCAAGAAGTGTCATGTCTTGCTCTTTTCACATCTGGAAGCATTATTCTCCTTTCGTAATCTACATTTTTAGGAGATATTTCACCCTTGGAGACTAGATTGTTTTGCTTGTATCTTTCAGATTTTCAGTTTGTCATAGTCACGATAAGAAGAAAAGATTGTAATAAACAATCAAGATGTAGGAAATCTGCCCCTTGTCGAAACTTGAGTTAGTGATTATGCTATTTGCTGCGGATTCTGCTTAAAGGTGTGAATCCTGGTAAACATGCCTTCTCGGTCCTGCCGGTTTCTCTGGTTCTCTCCTTGACTAAAGGAGAGTGAGTAAAGATTCCAAAGACAAGTTAAGTATGGACAATAAAGCTTGTTTGGTTGGAGGGATAACAATTACAATGTAATCGACTAATTTTAGTGAGAATAAAGGAGAGTGAGAAGAGTTGGATGTAATCGTCATTATAGTGTAATGAGATTTCCATTGAGCTAAGGTAATCACCATTGTTCAACTTAAACCCATGTAACTGTCATTACATTATTAGATGTAATCAATTACTCTCTCCCTCTTGTTAGTCCTCTTTCTCCCTCTCAAGTTTCACATTTTTTACTATACTTCATTCCGTTACATTGTAATCCTTATCCCTCCAACCAAACACATGACCTAGATGTGATAGAGATCCAAGATACTTTCTGGGTATTACAAATAAGAAAATGGACTTCATTCTCTCCATCTTTTTTAGATCTCTCATCGGTGTTTGAGCTTAGCAGGTCACTATCTTGCCTTATCTAGATGTTCTTAGTCCAGACCACCTCACTGGAAAAGTTGAATGCTCGCTTGTAGATGTGTAGTGGTTCAGTTGTCACCTTTTGAGACAAAGCGGTCACTGGTATATTTGGGATATTTTGTGACCAGCGATACCCCGTTTAGTTCAAGCTGTCTTATATGAGATTGTGTTCTGATTTTTGTGCTCTTTTCTGTGAACATTGACCTAAATAAAATTTCAGTAGACTGTGTGTCTTTAGGAGTTATAATGTTCGGATATGTATTTTTCTCTCTGCACTAGTGCTAGTTGTATCTATTGATTTCCTCAAAACAAGCTGAACTGCTTGATGGGAATTGGGAAGTAAACTATCCGCTTTTGATTTGTTGTGAATTTGCATGATAAATGGCCCATCTCTGTGAAAATGGTGTAGCCACTCCTGTTGTAAGATTCAAACACTGAAGTTAAACTTGTTTGTTTTGTTCTGATTGTTATACCATACACAATACAGAGTATATTGCTGTGCCTAATTTGAAAGATATACTGTATCTTAATGTGATGGTTCTTTTTCTCTCTCTCGTTTTTTTTTTTTTGGAAATGAGCTTGATGCCACATCACATATCCATATGGTTATGAATTACGTACATACCTAAACTCATGACCCGATACCTCTGAGGCTCTGAGGGACTCCGTACATAGAAAACATGACAACTGAATTCTACTCATCCAACAAAATGTGCTAATTGAACCTTTGAGATAGAAACGAATGCATAGCTTTAATTTGTACTTTGTGGGTGTAGCGTGAAGCTATTTAAAAATGCCACCTTCAGAATTATTTATTGAGTTTCTATGATAATGATGTACTTGTATCTAGATTATTTACTATGAATATACTCCATGCATTTGTAATTCAGATGATGGGAGAAGTGAACAAAGAGAGATTAGCAGAGTATCTCACTGAACTACGGGAGAAGAAAGACACAAATGACCGGTATGTGGCTGCTTTGAGAGGTGAAACATTGACGAGAAAGCCATACGTGAGAATTCAACCAATGCCCAAGCAGGACGCCTCAGAACCTGCCAAGGAATAGAGGAACTTGAATACTTGTGCCTGCTTTTGTTATAATAGAAAGTGAGGAACAATAACCCACAAGATGTGGTAACTAGTTTGAATGAATCTTAGATGTTTTGTTTTTCCTTCCCAAACTTACGTGTTAGTTAAATTTTCTTCGCTACAGCTTATATATGAGAAGTGATATTAGTTGTTCAAGCTTTTCCATCTCTTTTGTACGTCACTTGGCTCCTTTGTGAGAATGCAAAGCTTGCCTGTATTTTGTTTGCCGGAAATTCACTGTTCTTTTGCAGCTGAATTTTTGTTGTCGTGGACGTTACATTTTGATTCTAATTTTGTGCTCCTTCCTTCTCAGTACACATTTGTGACTTTGTGAGTGCTATCATTGTGATTCACCCTCTTGAATTTACCTGTTAAACATGCATCATGCATGTGCACTCTCTTAAATTTACAGGCTTACTTAGCAATCACATGAAGCTTGCTTGGGTCTGCTCAGAGCTTCCCTACCCAGTCCCTCATGCAGATAGTGTTTGGCACAAGAGTTGGTGCCTAAACTAATGTATGTGCGTTAGGCAGTTTACGTGACACGCTGATGCAGGGGGTAATCCCGCTTTGCTGAAGCTGTCATTTGCAGGTTAGAGTGTTAGACTGTCCATGGGAATGGCGAAGCTACTGTTCACACCGTTATTTAGTGCTCTGTTGCACTGTCTAGTGTAAATAACTGGGAACGGAGTATGAGTATGACTCCAGGAAATCAGGTAACCTAGGTTCTCTGTAAGGAGCCTATGAAAGCAAATGGGATGGGTGTTTTTTTACCTCTCCGACTTTAACCTTGAGCATGCTTCCAAAGTTTCAAGTTTAAAGTTCACCCCAACAGCCCTTTTTTTCTTCTTTTTGTTCAAATTAACAGTTTCCTACAAAAAATAAGTGTGTTTCCGATACTCCAAAGTCATTAATTAAACTTATAAAAATGAACCTCCTTCACGGAACCATTTATGTCGAACAAGTTACCGATAAGTTCGGAGTCCCTAACAAAAAAACAATCTAAAAAAGCACACTTTTGGCATGTTGGTGTCAGGACAATATAGTGTATTCCACAGATGTAGAAATCAACAAGCACCAGTGGTCTAGTGGTAGAATAGTACCCTGCCACGGTACAGACCCGGGTTCGATTCCCGGCTGGTGCATTTCCTTTTTGCTGTGATTTTCCAGCAGTTAGTGTGTTTAAAAGCCAATAGCGCCGAAGTATTAACAACAAGGGGTGGTGGCGCAGTTGGCTAGCGCGTAGGTCTCATAGCTTCTGAGTAATCCTGAGGTCGAGAGTTCGAGCCTCTCTCACCCCATTTACCCTTTTTTTCTTGCAAATCTTGCAGGCAATTATTTTCTCTCTTGCATATTTTTTTCAAAAGCTCTGGTTAGATAATAAGTGTAGCAGAAGAGCCAGGGTGAAGTCATGTGTATCGAGCATCGACAGATTATCGATGAGATAATCTGCAGAATTATATTTGGCATCAACCACAAGTCCACAACTCAGTCACAACACTTACAAGTTACAACTCACATCAATGTGAGGGTTTTGTTAAAATTTAGGGCTCACAATCACATTACAATAGACATTACATAAACTTGGAGCATTTGGTTCTCATCAGTACTTCTCTACACCTACACCATCACGGAGAACCTCATAGGCCTCCCTGCTTCGGGATTTTTTCACTCCGGCTGTGAAATAGACCTTTGAGCCTTCAGTCGTAATTGCAGTTACTTTAACCCAGATCACTACTTTTGTCTTCAGCCCTTCTATATCTGCCAGCTTACCCTTTTCAAGATACCCTATCACTGTGGTGAAATACCGCAACACAGATGAATCCTTGTAACCCACTTCACATATTTGGGGCACATATACTGTCAGCTTCCCAGTCTTTTCATCAAACTCATAATGGGTCGCGTCTCTTGGGAAGATACCTACCGGAATATCATGATCCTTTAGCAGCTCTGGCAGCGGCTGTTGCATCTTCCCTGCAAATTTCAATTCTCTTAAGTTTTAAAATAAAGACAACTGATGTAGCTATTCTTAAGAAAACGGAACCATTCAACTAGTGAAACACCAACTCACCTATTGACGACAAAAAGACATTACAAGTAACATGTAGGTCGCAGCAAAATTTATAAAGGTTTGAAATGAAAGCCACCATCTCAGTTACAAGAAAAACAGTAATCTAGTTAAGTGTAGATAGCATGGGCATGTCACAGTAACTCATGTAAACATGTAAGATAAATCTCGCTCTTGAACAAGATATTGGCAAGTAATGTCCCGTTCTTCTACCATGAGTATGAGTACCTTTCCCCTTTAGAATCACTCACTCAGAAATGACTACAAAGTCACCCAATACCATAAGAAAGACTCCGGGGATGGGGAGGGGGGGGGGTAAGGGTCGGCTGCATCAGCCTTCCACCATAACAGAGAGGTTGCTCCTTCGGCAAAACTGGGAAAAAGTTGAGCCAAGAGATCCGGATTCATGAGGATGCGTATCTCAAGTGGACCTATGCACCAACAGTTAAACAAACCTCTTTAATTGATAACCATACAACAATACCCCAATGTCTCAAAGGCTCCACCTATGGCAAGGAAGGGAGGTTAGGATGTCAGCCTTACCCCTAGGTTGAAAACATAAAAGGGTTGCTTACAGATGACCCATAATGAAAATTGCATCAAGAACCGCATTGGCCGACTGCCACTTCACAATATAAGAAGAGTAGAATGGTTGTGACTTGTGAGCTATTTTCCTTTATTCCTTTACATCCTAAAACCAAATAATAGTAGTCTTTGGCTCAATCAAATAACCATAGACACAAGAAAAAGTTACCAATTGCAACGAGCGCAGAGCAGGAAACGGATATGTAAATATAAGAATCAAAAATATCTCAAACCTTTGAGTTTATTGACTATCCATTTGGTGCTCTCTCCAATGCTGCTTCCTATTGACTGTTAATGACCAGGAATGATATAAGCTGTGTTAGAAATCAGGAACAGTGATCTTTAAGTCCAGTTTTGAATAAAGCAAAAAAAAATAAAAAAAATAAAAAAAAAATAATAGCTCTGTGTTCTATATATATAAGGCACCACCGGCATACACAAGCAGTGACAATTGCTTAGCCAAAATTACTGCAGAAATCATGGAACATAGCCACAAAACTTTCAACGATGGCTCACATCAATGACAAAGCATATCAATATCACTCACCTCCAAATTATAAGAAAAGGTTTCTACGACACTTCTGTAGGATGTAGGCAGTAACTAATCAATTAGTTACCAAAATGCCTGCCTCCTGCTACGAATTTAGTCTGGGCTACATGTTATTCATTGAGCTGAATGTGAGCAGACTTAGCCCATAACCACATTGAACTGAAATTCCCTAGCTTACCCCAAACAAGAAACAAGAAACAGGCATCATTACCCAGGTTTCAATTGACCAATCTGCCTTCATCAAGATTGAGGCTGGCTTCTTCTTCAAGCTGCAAGGCCGCATAGCCTCGTCTAAAGGATATGTAAAATCAATGAAGACGCAACAGATACATGTCAATGGCCAAACGAAAACTACATTGGTATGACCAGAAGGAAAGCATGCATGCAGTTTGAAGGGTCAGTCCGGAAAGTCAGCCAGTAGTCAACATCCTACTGCGCCCAGCATCTTAAGGTGGATATTAGCATATGACAAAGAGGTGAAGGTAAGTTGTCAGGAACCCTGTCATATGCTTTAGTACAGGAACTCTGGACATCAAAATTTCAACTTACCAAGCAATAAGTTCTATCTTTAAAGTAAGCCGAGCTAGGTACGCAAGCTAGTATCTCCAGTAATGTACTATAAACAGAAATATGTAAGAGTACGCTGTCATGTACTATCAAGAATATAAGCACAATCTTCTGTGATCATCACATGCAAAGAGAGCAGTAGCCCAATTCTAAGACAGGATTGAAATCACTCCATTACAGAGTACTGCCCTCATCTAAGAAGTCCTACAGAGACTCTCGATAAGGAACAGTAAGCCCACTAGTTGAATACTATTCATTACCAAACAATCAGCAACCCAATCAAAGAATTCTTCATGTGAACTTTAAAAGTTTGCAACTATGCAAACATCACGTCTCTTGCATGTTGTTTGGCAAAGTACTGCGTCATAAACCGCTTATTTTTAGACGCTACCAAATGAAAATTCCGAATAAAAAAAGTCAAGCTTCCAGCCATTCTACTAAAATCCCGGCCACTTAATCCAGATTTTGACAAAGATAAAACCTACTTTGTGTTTGGTTTTGCAAGTTTTTCCTTTCTTTGCAACAAATCATTCCCCTCTATGGCTCCACCTATATCAGTTAGGCAATCCAATTGAGAACCTAGATTAAAATCAGTTCTGGAATGCACTTGGCCGCCAATAAAGGTGGTTGTCATCGTCATTCCGACAATCCCTAATTCCCTATGAATAAAGAGGTTCCCACTCCGGGCGGGTGAAATTGGGGTTGAACATAGCAGTGCCCCCTTGCAATAAAAACAAGGTTGTTTCCAAGTGAACCTTAACCAAAAATGGACAAAATAAAGGTAGTTTCTCACATATGTTCTAAAAAGTTTAGTGTGGCATTTAAAATGACACTACTTCCAAATATGTCTTGAATTCTGCTAATAGGATCCAGCACCGGCATTCTGATTTCCTCTTTACTAATAAATATTTAGATAAAGGAACAAAAGGTTCTCATCCTTATGCAAGGTGCAAACCAATAAAAGAGCAGGGCAACTACCAAAAGAACATACCATTAGAACAGAATATCCCACCCGAATCATATAGACAAAAGCTCCTCAGCGTAAAGACTCATGATAGACCTTATCCGCAAAATTAAGGAATGAGAATCAACATTCCTAATTAAGAGCATGCCTTCAATTTTACTAAACCCCCAAGAGGCAGAACTGAGAAGCCTGACAAACCCTCTTCTCCTATAACACCATTCCTATCAGCACTTCAACCCCTGCGGCAAAATTCAAGTAAGATGAATAAATCCTTTCCTTCACCACACAGCCCCCACACCCTAGATCCACAAAACATAGATCTCGGATGACTCACAAAACAAGTTATTCCCATAAATCCACCTATCTTCACTTCAACATAAACCCCTGCTACAACATACCATGTTGGTATATATTTTCCTTCCTCGCCAAGCTGCCCACCCTTTCCTAAAGGATAGCTATTCTCCTCTATCAATTACCATTTGTAGTTTTCTCTTCCAAGTGCCATCACAGATTCAGTCACCAGGCAGCCAACGCGTATTCGGTTTTCATCTTTAATTATCGTTCAATATTTAAGTCTCTTTAACTATTTGGAGTAGTCCAAAGACTCCAACTCTTGATCGTAATAGAACTAACCTCGACAGTGAGAATGTATACCTAAACTCTTGTGCCCTGTTTCCATTTCAATAAAGTCAATGACTTTAATTATACTGGAATGAAGAAATCTGATACACTAAACTGTTTGCGCTTTTTATATTGTGGAGTAGCAGTGATCATCCAAGTCTCGACGCAATTTCCATTATGGATCATCCCAAAACGGTATCTTAATGTTTCCAACATAGTGGTAGGGCTACATACATCCGAACCCCTTGTATCTTCATATGCGTGAGCTTTCGAGCCCATGATGAGGTAATTTCTATGCACCTCATACAGCCAGTAGTGCTAAACACAATTCTCAAAACCACTAACCAATACATGGTCTGGTAACACAACTGTGTGTGCAATCAAGTGATGACCCATTTCTCTATCAGCTCAAGGGACATTAAGCACTTGGCAAAATCTAAAAGTCGAGAAAGTAAGGAGCAAATTGCAACAACCGGGTGAAGGTTTAATTATCGAAAAAATAGAAAAACATGGCTATACTGAAGGATCACTCGAAGAGTTTGATACACAATCTAAGCATTACAGGAAAACAAAAGATAAGCGCGCTCATAATGTCTTATATACTGTTGAGACGGACTGGTTATCAAAACGATTTCCAACGAAGTTCACTAAAATTCCAAGTAACTACTACAATAAAGGGTTTTGCATTTACCCTCAACTCAAGACAAGAATCTATACTCAACCCCTCCATAAAGCCTTCAATCCGATCTCTCTCCGCATACACGAGGTAATTACTCGAGCATTAAACCTAACAAAGACCGCAACTTTACTCGAAACATATCAATACTAAAATCCAGGATAGTATGAATAACACACACAAAATCAAATTCCATGATCCGGGCATCTATCAATTGGGCTCAGCTCATCATAAATCGTCAAATACACTCAACAATCTAACTCAAATTGCAACATTAACCCATCAAAACCACGATCATAAACAAGTCAAAATAAGTTGCAATTCATCAAATTCAGCATAATTAACTCTACACAAACATAAATTAAACAGGGTCAAATTCGTATAGATTGAGCAATGAAAAAATGCATAATCCAAAGTAATTATATAGATTTGATCACAATTATGAAGCAGAAAAAAAAAACCCATATATGGAATTAAAAGGAAATTAAACAGGAAATCTTTGCATAATAATTAAACGTGAAGAAGAAGGAAAAGGAAGAGAAGACATACATTAATGTCATTGCCAACAGAATTGAACTCTTTGTTAGCTTTTTGGCCTAACCAGTAAGATCCCACCTTGTTAAATATTTGGTCCATTTCTTCTTCGTATTACAATCTCTAATTTGATTTTATTTGATTTTGATCAGAACCCTATTCTTCAATTTTATCGAGAAAGGGTTATGAAGAGGAGAGAGGAAAGAGGGAAGAAGGGGGGAAAAAGTCGGGTAATTACCCGCGTACACGATCTATTAAGTTAATCTAGGTCTTTTAGTTAAACAACATAAGTACAACTTTGGTCAATTCTTATACCGTAATCCCGTTTATATGTTCTTTTGGTACATGGTACCCTCGATATTTCGATGACCAAAAATACATATCGCTGGACAATCATCGTAAACACTCCGTGTAATTTAGTGACATTAAAATTTATTCAGAATAATGAAAACAATTGACGTAGTATGTCATTGCTCATCAAAACATTCATTACATAACGTTCAAATCATCAAATGTATGCAGATGATGCAGATGCCGTGGTATAATATAATTTATCGTGTCCCTCTCGAACAATTAAAAGGTATATTCTAAACTTTAGCTTGTTCAAACAAGTTTTTGTAAAGTAGATTTGACTATTTATTGATCGATAAATGAAAGATATGTTTGTTCGGCAAAATAGTTAGGGTCATTGATTCTTATACTCTGTACGAATTATTTAAAATAAATATCATATAAATGGTTTTTTTTAAACTTGTGAGACGGATTCAAAATCATAAACATACTAGTTAAATTAATTATACATGAAGTAGGCTCATTTAATTTACAAGTCATTTGACCTCAATTCTAGACTCGTGAGACGGCTTCACAATCACAGAATTGATAGAACGACACACCATAAGACGGTTCAGTTAGTTTGAAATCAAATCGAATTGAGCTCCCCTGCTGATTGTTGGGGTGTCAACCCAAGTCCCACATTGAAGAAATAAGGATCAGAATTCTTGTATATAAGTTTCACCTCTACACTAATAGTATGAGGCCTTTTGGGTTGAAAAGATACCCATGTTTGATAACCGTGCGGGTTTACTGCGCGCCAAAAGCGGACAATATCATACTAATTGTGGAGGCGGTGGTCTCTACTTACTAAGAAGAATTTCATTGCAACTTGTTCGAGTTATTTTAATGATATGACAACTCCAAACTAAGTAAAGTATTTAGTAACCCACGTACAATTGGAATTGCTCTCAAGTAGACAATCATGAAACTTACAAACACCATAAGAATAACGAATAGTATATATACTCTCCTCATTTTTATCTCACTCTATAGCTTCTTCAACTTATCCTATCCAATGACTCCATTACGAGTCATACGAGACACTATCCAAGGTTATTACTATAGCATATAGTCAAATAGATACGCCTCAACTCCTCAAGGAATAACACTGTCAAATTTGGTGCATATTTTATGGAATAAATAGTCCTATTTGCTTTAATACTAATCTATACTACTACTACTGGTTGGTGGCCATGGAGAATGCAAGTAGATATGTCATGTCATGTGTCATGTGTGTTGTATAATTGACCAATTGCATGTTTTTGTTGCTTCAACGTTCTCCTTTTGCATTTCCTTTTTTTCTTTTTATCGACTTGAAACTCGGAAGATAATATGATAAGCTAAGTCAATCTTCTGCTACTATTCGCATTTCGCCACCCCCATCATCTCCATGGTCCCCCAATTTTATGCATGGATTTCTTTAAGTATGTAGACTTTGCAACTTGAGCTATGGGGTTTTAGACTTTTGCGGTGGATGCACATGATGAGTTTTTGTGGTTGTCACTAGCTTAAATGTAACTATCGGAAAAGAATTCATAGGCTCATTTGAACTTTTGGTAAGATGATCCACTAACAAAACGTGAACAATATAAGAGCTTATGATGGGTGCATTTACAAATCACAATTATCCGTTTGCTAGATTTTAGTTCGGACCAAAAAATTGACCGGATCCAAACCGCACCAAAAATCGCAATGTTTCAATTCGGTTAAAGGGGCTGAACCGATAGATGGGGACCGGAATTATGTTTCTGGATGACACCAAATATAGGATATCGATCATCGGCCTGGTTAATCCGACGCACAACCCTAGTTCATATATATATATATATATATTATTGGCATTCGATTAATATTGATTAATAATTATTTCAACCCAAAGCCGAAACTCATAGTTGAGTTCCAATCATACCCTTTATATGGTCTCTTAATTATAAACCTTGACTCGTGCGTTCGCTCGAGAGAGAAATGGGTTCTCAAGATTGACTTGAGCCCGCAATATCATGATGACGATCTGATACCATCCATCCTACGGGTCAATGTACAGATTGACCAAATTTTAGATTACGATTAAAGATAAACAAAAGTTACCCACACCCTGTGCGAATCAACGTATAAAATAGAGTTTTCAAAATCAGATCACATTTATTCAAATCAAATCAAATCTGATTACTTTTGTTAAAATCAAATCAAGTCAGTTCAGAATTATCCAAATAATAACCAATGAATCTAGTCTACGTACGGAGTATTGTATTAATTCGTCTAAATGCATTTAATTTATCAATATATTCAATTCAGATCAAATCAAATCAAATCAAATCAAATCAAATCAGAACAATTTATTCAAATCAAACCCAACCAAACCAAATCATAAAAATGCAGTTCAATCGAACATGCATTAACAAGACCAAATCCTAAATACCTCTACGACTACTCTAGCTAACACCATGAAAACGCTAAAGAATATCCTCGATCACGTCCATCCAATAAAACTTCCTCTCCAATAATAGCCTATAAAAAAACACAATAAGCACATAGAAAAAGCGAGAAGTCCTATTCTACACCATCACTTCACAATCACATCCATCCCCTTTCACCAAATTTCACATAAAGAATTCGTTCAAGACATGGTCAATGGCATCAAAGCGTTGTAGACTTGTAGTAGTACATAGTACAACAAACTCCAAACCAAGGGGCAAAATCGTCATTTAACACACCCACAACTAGCTTAAAATAACATAAATCCCACCACTCGCTCTTAATTTTTAATCTCTCACCTCCACAAAATCCCAACCAACCTCAGTTCCTCTCTCCTCCCCCCACTTGACAATAACCCTTCTTTAGAAAGTCACCATCTTCTTCCTCTTTCCCCCTTCCTATATATATCCTCTTCTCCTCCTCCCTTTTATTTCCCCCTTCTTTTTCAATCTCTCTTTTTTCTTTCCAAAAAAAAAAAAAAACTCAAATTTCTTATTAATTAATATAAAAAAGAAAAAGGAAAGAAAATGCCGAAGTCGTCAGTATTACTCCACCGAATCAACAGCCACCTAACCACCTCCTCCTCCGACGCGCACACCGTACACCGCCGCACCACCAGACAACCGGCGGCTCAATCATCGCCGCCAGTCGACAACTTCGAAATACCAGACGACGTCGTACGGTACCACACACAAACCGTCGGCCCAAACCAGTGTTGCTCCGCCGTTGTTCAAGAGATCCAAGCGCCGCTTCACACCGTCTGGTCCGTCGTCCGCCGCTTCGACGCGCCTCAGGTCTACAAACACTTCGTTCGTAGCTGTGACGTCATATCCGGCGACGGTGACGTCGGAACTCTCCGCCGTGTCCGCGTCGTGTCAGGTCTTCCCGCCGCCGTCTCCGACGAACGACTCGAGATCCTCGACGACCAGCGCCACGTCATATCGTTCTCCGTTGTCGGCGGAGATCACCGCCTCTCGAACTACCGCTCCGTCACGTCGTTACACTCCGCCGCCGCGTGCGACGGCGATGGTGAAAAAACCGTCGTCCTTGAATCTTACGTCGTCGACACGCCGGCCGGAAACACCAAGGAAGAAACCTCCGTGTTCGTCGACACAATCGTGAGGTGCAATCTTCAGTCGTTGGCTCAGATCGCCGAGAACTTAGTGAGGAGAGAGAAGAATAACACACAATCAACTTAGGGTTAATTTTCTCTCTCTCTCCTACCTTTTTTTTTAATTAATTTTTAATTCGGGTGGACTGCTGCTACGTCGTCGTTTAGAAGGTTGTTACATACAGTGATGCGTATCGGCGAAGTTTCCGGCGGTGGTGTTGCTTACCGCTGAAGTCAAAGGGGGGAAATGAGGAGGGGAGTGGCAATTCGGTCTTTTTGTATGTATTTGTAGTACATTTGTTACGCGTACATTAAATTTTTACAGTACTACAAACAATTTTACTCCCCGCCTCACATTTTACCCTCGGTCTCTCTTTTGTAATATGATGATAATGATGATGATGATGAATTGATGATCACAATATTATCGGATTTTGATTCTTGTTGTTATTATACATAATATCCAAGGTTATTATGTGTTGTTGATCCAATTTGATTAATTTTTTCTTCAATTCAATGTCATATCGACGTATTTTTATCTCGTAATTGTGCATGTATCGTCCGTTTCTAAATTTCTGTTCTTTATCGATCAAGTTGCTCGATAAGGATAAGGTTGCGTATATTTGAATCTTTTAGTATAAACTCGTCAAGAGTAATTAAGGTAGGCGAGGTTCAGTTTTTCGCGTTGAGGAGTTGGCCGGAGAAATGATCTTAACTCGTCTATCAATAATTGAGTCTTTCTCGATCGTTGTTATGATTAGGGATCAATTATAGTTTACGAGGGATAAGATCGATCAGATAAAGATTAATTTCGTCATGAACTTCTTTATCATGAGAAAAAAAAAATAGAAAGGGATGAAATGAAGAGTATGGGCAAGTTTGGTAATAAGGCATCATCATTGGTGGCATTGGTGCACAGAGGAGGGATAGATTTGCACATGTGGAAGATTGATTTCTGATGAAATTTAACCATAACTAACAAATTACAATAATGAGCATGCAATTTGAGTTTCTTGAAAATGTAGAACAAAATGTACGTCGTAAGTTTTCAATTTGTCGAGTAGTATGATTTTCTAGAGTACGTTTAGGTCTTACTAGAACAAAGTATTTTGCATGTACTATGTAGACATAATATCTTTAAGGGAGATTGTTCTCTCTGTTCGATGAATTTTTAATAATAATACGTATTAGCTAGGAATCTTGAACTTTTAATGAAGCGCAAATGTTAATGTAATGAGGAAATATTTTGAATGTAGAATACACTGCACTTGTTAACGTCGGGATTAGCACTTAGTGATATATCACTTAGTGTTATATATAAGGATTTGTTTTGTCTTATGTATGAAATGATACAATGTATATGGTTTGCTAGTGACAAATTGTACATTTAACGTTTTGTCTTGGCTTTGATGTGCATTACTTCACCAATAGTTCTTCTCACTTCTCTGTATACTACGTACTATATTCATTGCACTCTTTCTTTAAGGGTGTCGATACAAAATATCGCAGATAAGAATGCAATTAGAATTATCAGTATTGAATAGAGCGAGTAATTAACAACACCGTACATATAATGGATTATATTGCGCATTATTTTGCTTTAAAGAAGCTTGTGAGATGAAGAAAAGAAACCTAATATGCTTTGAGTGCATGTGAATATTTGATCCAAGTAAATACAGTAATGCTTTTGGAATGAATTTCCAGCTCAATCAACTTGTCTCTAAACAAAATTGCACTCTCACTCCATGTGCATGAACTTTAGTTATTTCTGCTTATTAAAAATTTCATATGGTTGTAAACTTCAAATCCTTAATATTCTAAGTTTATTTGTAGATGATGGTAATCTTTTCAACTAATCTTCTAGATTATCCATCCACCCTTGCATTTCATCATTTAAATTAGTGCCACTAGAACTCCAAACAACCCAAAACAAGGTTATTATTTCAAATAAAAGTTACTGTATGAGGTAGATAGATAAGATGGAACCCACGAAAGGTATACCATACTATCGTTAAATTTGTTGTCGTCGTCTATTTTGAATCTATTTTGATTCGCCGTTTAAGCTAAGATGAAATTAAAATAATAATTAGATTGAAAAAAAAGTTTTCCCACAATTAATCCAAAGAGTGGCAGATACTCCGATAAAAAAGAAGTATGAACCTGCTGATCGACTCAATCTTAGGCTCTTAGCTTGCTGCTGGGGCACATAAAATGATCAATTAATTTCGTAACGATAAATTACGCGGTGCAAAGACCAAAAATAAAACAAGTTGCATGCGCAAGTTGCATCGTATATACGGAGAATGATACATGCAAGTGTCATAAAACAATGCATAATATTCCAGCTAGCAGCAACCCCAGAAAAGAGGACCGATAATTATTATCAAAGGATCGGAACTGCTAATAATGAGTTATTCAAATCTACAAGCGATAATTCAAATCCGAAACAACCCCGTTCCATGTTCATAACCATTACGCCAACCTTATCTTCGGCTAATAATAACCGTTTAGCGTAGGAGCAATAATAAAGAATGGCAAATTGGATGAACATAACAACGTGAAAGGTGGGAAATGGGGTAGGGAGTATATATTGCGAGTTGCGAAGAAGGAATCAAATTACAGCTTCATCATCATCCTCTCTGCAACTTGCTCGTTTTTTTAATTAATTATTTAATCAACTGGTGGGGAATATTAAATGCGGAAATAATAAAAAAGAGGACTGCAAGTTGCAAGAAGAAGCTGCGATTAGTTGTTGTTTTCTTCCACAAGAAAAATTATAAATAAATTATTAAATTTCTGTCTCTCAAATGATATGATATGATATTTGGTTGTTGTACTTGTACGACGAAGGAAGTAAGTAGGTTAAGGAAAAGAGTGGATCGGATTTTAATTAAAAAAAATAAAGAGAGATAGAGAGAGAGAGAGAGTGCAAGTTGCAAAATGCAGGCGTCGTCTTTAAGGTATTAATATCAACAAGTGGGAGTGCAAGTTGCAAGGAGAGAGAGAGAGAAAGAAGTGGCTTTTAATGGTCTCGTGTGGGTATTTATCGACTTGTCTCGATGTATTCTTCTTCACGCTACTCATCCACACCCATGCACTCTCTCTCTCTCTCTTGTGAATTTTGACTAGTGTGGAAAATGAAGAGATGATGCATGGTGTGTTATCTGTCAATTCTCCGGTCGGTGGGGTTTTGGATTTGGCTTCTCGGTTCCCTTCCTAAATAAATTTCTGCGTAAGGTCCTTTTCTAATACTAGTACTGGTCTGAAGAGTTAAAGTACATAGTTTAACTATACGTCTATACCCTCTTTAATTGAAGCCGGTGAAGTTGACCATGATTCGAAGATTTGATGGAAGATGTTATTATAATATTATAAAAGAAAATTACAAGGGAGTTTGTATGGAGCCGCGAAATATTCTGTGCCCCAACACCCTTGATTATAGAAAAACCAATATGAATGAACCTAATTTAAACATGAGCTGAAAATGATAATATCCAATATATTATATATGACATAGTGTTGATTAAGATAGGCCCATATCTAGCCCAACAAAAGCACGCAATAACATGGGCCGAGCTCATAGCCCTATATTTCACCCCCACCCCTTCTCGCATATAAAATTCTCCGATACGATCCCCAAAATAAGTCTCAAATTATGAAATAGAGTAGGAAATTATGCTAAAGCTTAAATAGTGTATTGAAATAAAACAAGGAAAAATGAGAAAATTCGGAAAAGGTGGCACACGGGCAAATCGAGCTAAAATGCCATACTACTAGTTCTTCTTTCAAGTATAAATCAAACGAAATACTCCTTCCATTTTATTAGGTTCTTTGCATTTCGTTTGAATTTCTCTCACAAATTCAAACCAAATGCAAAGAACCTAATAAAATGAAGGGAGTAATAGAGTTAACAATCAAAGGATCCAAATACCAAGGTTAAGTACCTCAAATTCTCAAAAACCCGATCTTGTCAGAACTAAATGGCACGCATCTGTAACACCCCGTATTTTTGGGAGTTTTAATTAAGGAAGTTTTGTGAAGAATAATCATTTTGAGGATTTATAATTCTATTTTGAGTAATTGGAGTCTACTTTCCTTATTTGGCCAACCTCCTAATTGGGTAGTCCAATTACTAATTACCGTAAACCGTCTTACCAAAACCCGTCTTTTAAAGCCTCACCATAAACTATAAATACAAATCAAACCCGAACCCTTGTACTCATTATACCCGTCGCCCAAAGAGAAAGAGAAGGAGAAGGAGAAGAAGAGAGAAGCCGAGAAAGAGAGAAGAGAAGAGGAGAAGAAGCGCGCGGCCAAAACCCGACCGCCGACCACCGCCGATCGCCACCCGTCACCGCCGCATGCCACCGTCGCCCCTCTTGCCCCTTTTTCTTACTTCTAGCCTCGAGAATAGTATGTTCCTACACTTAGTACTATTAATTTAGATTAGGGCTTTTGATTATGTTCATGTTAATTGAAGATTAAGCATGAATTTGATGATAATTAATTATGTTTGAGGTTTGTAATAGTAATTGTTGATTATTTGATGCATGAAATTATTAAGGTTTGAATTAGGTTCTTGAGATTGAATTTGTGGTGAATTGATGATGATTTTGTGGTTTGAATTGTGTAGTAATTGAAGGGATTTACTATTATGGATTGTTAAGCATGTTGTTATAATTTGGGGATGTTTTATGATGATTTAAAGGTGAAAATTGTATTCTGTCCAGATCTGATTTTGTCTTAAATTGAGTGTTATTATGGGTGTTTTGATGATTTGATGATGGGATTATGTTGTTGGTATAATTGGGTAAGTGCTGTGCGAATTTGGTGAAATTTGGAGATCGTTTGGGTGTTGTATCAATGTCTTTTGCGTTGATTGGAAGTGTTGATTGTAATTGGGTGTTGTTAATGATTTTTAGGTTGTGTGTTCAAGGAGATACCGTTCTAAGCTTGAGTTTGAGCTTGTGATTTTATTGGAAGGGTAAGAACGTTGGTTACGCTCCCAACCACGATACCTAAACTCTAAAGACTATCTCTCTTGTTACTAACCTTGTTCTCTATTGATTATCGCTTCATGTTTCGCCTATCATTGTTCTACCGTTTCCATATCAATACCTTTTGAATTAACCATGCAGCTTTCCCGCCAAACGGCTCAAAGAACCGGCCCTTCGGCCTCCGTTGATTCCGCCGGTTCGGCCCTCTCGGCCGGCTCGGTTTCCTCTCGGCTACTCGGCCTCTCGGCCGAGTATGTCGTGTTGTTGTTGTTGTTTGTTGTTTTGTTGAGACTCGTATGATTTGTGTTGCATTAACGATTGTATATTATGTATTGTTTACGCGCGTATGATTGAGTACACTAATGTTTATGATAATGATATTGTTGATGATGCTTACCACCTAGAGTAAGGTGACGCGGCCCGGATCGGTCACCTCTAACCTCTGATCAAGGTTGTTTAGGTCGGAGTAGCTACCGACTTCCTAATCGGCTTACCTCCTAGAGGCTTCGCATCCTACCTGGCCCTCTAGTGAGGGGTGTGCACACTTCAAGACGTTAGGATCTGTTTTCTAGTACTCTAACTCGCGTTGGTTCGAGATTGTGGTGGCTGTGGGGTAGGAGCCCAGCCGTTGACGTAATGTTATGACAAGACTTTTGGCTCTTGTAGCGATATGGCGAATGTCGCACCTTTTGAATTGTTATTGTATCAATTGCTTATTATTTGTTAGCTACGCGCCTCAAGGCGCGTATCTTTTGTTTCCTGAATTGTTTTGTGGTTTTTACTCAGCCTGTATGGTGACGTTCTTTATTCTGGTTTGTTCCCTACCATGTTCTAGGGCCTATGTCATTCTTTGATGGCATAGTTTGACAGGTCTTGTTGATGTGGATGCTTGCTAGAAGAGTCAAGTGCATGCTGGGGATTTTTACAACTATCATTAGACATTTATTATAGTTTGATTATGTAATTTGAGTTTGGTTTTGAGAACTTAGATTCGATATTGTTTAAGATTTCCGCTGTTACGTTTCTACTTAATATTGTAATTTAATAAATAGCCTTGCAATTGACTTGGTAGTCGATTGCGGCATAACAATTCTAAGTTTATTTCCGTTTATAGTTCGGTCAAAATTTAGGGTTGTTACAACATCATCCACCAATCGATTAATTGTTGACACTGCAGTGCTAATCAGGGTGACTAGAAAAACATTCCTTAGCAACTCGAGCGACATTCCTTCAATACGGAGTAAAAGTTGAAGAGTTGTGTCGCGAGATATACTCAAGAGGGGGGTGAATTGAGTATGACTTTTGATTGGAACTTTTTTCATTTTACTCGAGTAATGTGTGTGTAAAGCAGCGGAAGAGACATACTAGTGTATTGTACCACAAACTAGAGATTGTAATTTGTGATGGTATAGTGTACAGATCTATACTATGAAATAAGTACGAACAATGAATAGAGTACACACAAAAATTACGTGGTTCAACCTCAACCCAAGATCTACGTCCACAAATCCACTAGAATTTTCTTCCCTACAAGCTCAACCCAATACAAGTAGAGGAACCCTACAATAACTGTAGTTGTACTAGTTTCAACTATGAAACTCTTTCCTACTCTCTCAACCTAAGACAATAGGAGAACTCGAGTACAACCCCGTACCCCAAACAAATGCCTCACTTTAGAAGAGAAAAGTACAAAACAATCACTTTTCTACGATGCTTCGTAATCAAGCAAACAGAGGTAACAATTTCGACCTATGATGAGAATTGTGGACGTTTTCTTTGGAACATTAAGCTCAAAACTTTATTGTTGAAAACGTCTGAGTGATTATCAAAACTCTTGGTTACTTAGGTAACCATAATTTAGTAAGTGATCATCTTAGTGCATTTAGATGGAGTTGATAGACGATAGGTTCCCTATGGAATGAGCTGATTGCATGTTTCACTCCCAAACATAAGCATAACAATGACAACCACTACGATCTACTAAAGATATTCCAGTCCGAGGCCACACCTACGAAATAAGTTTAGGTAGCGAACCCGAAAACTACACCAAACCGCTTGATGGGTTGCCTTCAATTACCAATCTGACCTTCTACATACGGCTATTGATGATGCCAATTCCTAAAGGCTTCCTACTATTTGTCTATTTTAGGCAAAAATAGTCTCACTTTCACTTTCAGTACTTCCAACCTTCAAGTTAACGCTTCAAAAGGCCCAACCAATGAGAACACATAGGAATAGATAAACAGACAATGTGAAGGCCCACCTCGAAAGTGATTCAAATGATTTAAAAGCATCCACCAGGTATTTCTGACGGATCGGGCCAACCAAATACGCAGAGATCAAAATGTCTAGAGGTCATTCTAAGTCCGAATCCTCCTAATTTTACATAGATGGATAAATTCGAGAAAACCGACTTAACAAATTCTTTTTATCGAATATATTTGCACTTATTTTTTTCCAAATTTTCTCATGAAGAAAGAACTTGGAGGGGAAATATGCAGACACTCCTCCTATAAGTATTTTTTTATGAGAAAAAGACATATGAGTGGGAGTGTTGGAAGAACTCGGTGGAGTGTCAATAGTCATAGGACTCATAGCCTATAAATAAAGTTTAGGTCATTCCACCAATTCATGGCCATTTTACTACATTCTCATCCTACAATATATTAATTTGAACCGTACCCTTTAATAATAATAATGTACTCGTAACTTGAATATGACTTGACTAGCAAACACAAATCAGCACCCGAATTTGAAATACTCCGTAACACGATCAAGCCAAGTCTGACTAGATTGTCACCTACCTAAGTGTACTAGGCCAGGTTTATATATACTATAGTCTATATAGCTATAGCCCATGGACTAGTCTTAATCAAGCTGTGTTATACTACATGTCTACATTACTAGAAAATTGAAAAGGAAGCCAATATCCAAAAACAATCTGGAAGTTAGGAGCAAAGTCTTGCTGTTGCTTTCAGGAAGGTATTACTTGACTCTACATACTATGCCCATTAATAAAGTATATTGCATGCTAATATTAATCCATACATCCACAACAAATCTAACCCATTAAAACAACCTCCTTAAACTTTTTCACCAACCCAATTCTCAAAGCATAAAACTTGAGAAATGATAAACACTCTTCAATCTTCATGTAAAAACTAGCACAACAAAAATACAATAATTATGGGTAAAACATCCCAAATAATAACCCAAAACACAAGCACATTATCATCACAACAAATGTTTGGTTCAACATGGGGAATTAGAAGCAGTTTTCAAGTCCTTACAATTCTCTTAATACTTCTTATAATGTCTGTTCTTTACTTTAATAACGAAGATGGTCGTAGTCCGTCGTTTTCTACGGAGTCGAAGTCGAAATCGGAAAATCAGGTGGCACAGGATGTTGTTAGTAGTAGGGAGACCATGGAAGAAGAAGTGCAAATGATGGAACCACAATGTGATTATATTTCGGGAAAGTGGGTGTATGATAATGAAACATACCCATTGTATAAGGAGAAAGAGTGTACATTCATGTCGGAGCAGCTTGCTTGTGAGAAATTTGGACGTAAAGATTTGAGTTATCAGTTTTGGAGGTGGCAACCTCATCATTGTGATCTTCCAAGGTTCATTTCTTTCATTATATTTTATTATTCCCAATTTGATATGTTCGTTTTAAGTTACCTTTATTGTGTCGATTAAATGTGGTTGTTTAGTTGACAAGTAAATTCATAGATGAAATACTGTTGGAATTTTTGGGCTACATTTTTATTGATGATTAATATAAAACTTGATTGTTATTCTTATTCTTGAATTCTTGTTTTACATATGAGCATAGGAGAAGTGTATTTATAGACTCTCATGTTATCTAATGAATATTATTCTAGAATGCTAGTTACTAGAATGTTCTATAACCTTTCTAGATATCTAAAGCATTCAATGATACTCTACAATTTTCTACATTACTCTGTAATTTCTAACAAATACAATTAGCTATAGCTAGATAATACGGTCCACGTTATGTTGGGCCTTTTGCCAAAATAACCATTTAATTGAAACTATTCTCCATAGTAGCCATACTCTAATACTAATGACAAGAATGACAATCTTAGACATAATCTTGCCAAACCAACCCATGGAAACCGGTTCAACAACCAATTTTTAGTATTATTGAACCAATGTATGCCAAACCAACAACTTCATTCATCCGGTCCAACATCATCATATGCATGCTGGAATGCATCCTAGTATACTCCAGTATGCACAATATTCAAGCTTTATTCTTTTTTTCAATTCATAAATTTCACAATCAAATTTGTCTATCAAAATTAAAATTGTCATTGTTAAATCAAGAACATATAATCAGTCTCCCACCAAAATTTGAATTTTGGAGATACAAAATTTCATGACGAAAAGAAAAAAAAAATTTCGCGAATTCACTATAGCCACGACTAAGAGGTACCTGCCAATAAACCATAAGATACACTCAGCAAGATGACCTCTAAGTTTCTTAACATCATACCTTAGTCTTGATGTTCTGATGAACGACGAATCTTGGGAAAAGGGGTTTTGGTTAGTTTTTTTTTTAGGGGAAAAAGGGGTTTTGGTTTTATTGATGGTATATATACTTTAAAACCGGACCAAATGATTTCTCTGTTTCTTTTGGGTTCAAATTCATTCATTTTCCTAAAATTTGGTCACTTTGGATAATATTATTGTTGTATGGCTATTATGAGGAATAGTTTTAATTAAATGGCTACTTTGGCAAAAGGCCCCGTTATGTTATTGTTAAATGGTTGACAAGTAATTTAATAATTTACGAGTAGCTAGCTAGCTAGCTAGATAATACGGTCCACATTACCGTACCATTCAGAGTGCATGTAGAAGTGTTGCATACTTGCATGTAGACCTGTCAGAACCTGACCCGACCCGACCCGCATTTGAACCCGATTAGACCCGTGTTTTTGACCCGTGACCCGTATATGACCCGAACCCGATCAACCCAAAAATTTGCGGGTCAAAACGGGTCGGGTCAGGGTCAACCCGGCGGGTCAAAGTCAAAAAAAAAAAAAAAAAAAAAAAAACATTCTAGTCTCAATCACGAGTCCACTGCCTACCTCTATTCTGCCTCTTTCTCTCTTCAATTGGGGTTCCCAATTTAATCTCAATTACAAATCAGAAACCAATCCATCTCTCAATCTTATGTTCCTCACAATCAATTAATCCAACTTAATCTTGCCTCTCTCGATTCAATTGCGTCACAGCTACAGTGCTCTTAAGGTATTTCCCCTTTGTCCTTTTTTTTCACTCTCATTGATCTTTTGGACAAATTCATGATAGATTGTCAATTTGGGCTTATGAATTAGCTGAAATTTATCTGGTAGTTAATATTAGAGGTGCAAGATAAGTTGTTGGGGGTAAGAAAGATCAACTGAGAACATGGAAGACTTAATCAAATAAACTAGTGCAGGAATAGCATGGGAAATGTGAATTACAAGAAATTGTCATTAATCAATGTGTCCGATTAGTGATAAATCTAACTTATTCGATCAAGTTAGTATGTACTATAATAATCCCATCTTGGTTGGTCCTTAATTCGGCCAAGTAGGAATCTTCTGATTTGTCTTCATCTTGGTTAGTCCTTAATTTAACAAGAAGTTATTAAGTACTCCATTAATCCATTGTCTTAATTAATCTGGTGTAAGTCATTGGACGTGATGTTTCTACTTCATTTGTTTAGTTTCTAAGCTTAGTTTGTCTGATCTGGATTTTTCTTTTCCTATTTATGTTTGGTATCTTTGGAATGGAGAAATGGTCTGATTGATGCTGTGTCATTTTGCGCGACGATTATAAGTTAGTGAATCTTATTTCAGTTGCGCCGCACAACAATTTGGCTGTTATGTAAAATTGTGCTGATTCGAGTTGTCGATTTTATGCTGTTGTAAGAATATTTAGGCAAAAATCAAATCAATGGAGTTGTTGCAGGTTTCTACCCAAAGAAGTGACGGTGAAGTGTAGGTTTTGAGCTATGTTTGGTGTTAATATTAATGAATTTATATGAAAAAAAATTAAATTTCTGGTACAGTTACAATAAGTTATGATAGTGTATTGCGTTATCTGGTGGGCGTTGCAGTAGCCTTGTTGCATTTGAGAGGCAAATGCAACGGCTCCTAGAAGCTAATGCAACGACTCCTAGAAGCTAATGCAACATTTTATTATAGGCGTTGCCTTAGACCCCTAATGGCGTTGCATTAAGTCTAATGCAACGCGAGAGAAAGTAACGGTGATCACGTGTTGCATTAGACCTAATGCAACGCATATAGGCCCTAATGCAACACCCAATTTTGGGGTGTTGCATTAGGTCACTTATGTAGTAGTGATTTGTTACTTCTTATTGAAGTATTGAACTCATGACCGTGTGCAATGTGGAATTGTGATTTTCAATAATCATATCTCAAATATGATTTCCTACTTTAATTTTGTAGCATGACTTAAATATGTGCAATAAAAAAAAAGTGAGCTAAGCTTGAAGCAAAAATGACGTTAAAAAGTTGTATGTGAAAGGGGCTAAAATCATACGTAAGGCGCTAAAAATCATACGTAAAAGCGCTAAAGTTCAAGGACAAAATCCTGCGTAAAACGATGTTTTTGACCCGTATTCTGACCCTAACCCGACCTGACACTAACCCGACCCGTATTTTGACCTGACCCGTATTTGACCCGACCCGTATTCGACTCGACCCGTATTGACCCGACCCGTATTTGACCCGACCCGACCCGTTTGACAGGTCTACTTGCATGCCATCTTTTAACTTTTATCTTTGCCTATGCTTGACAACCGTAGCTAGAGTAAGACACGCGATGAGTTTTAATTAGGAGAAAAAACTGGAGTTTTTTTTTTTTTTGTAACAACTTGGGCATTTGGATCAGATTCTCTGAGATTCATCATCATCATTTTTGTTTCTTTTTGGACCTAGAATCGTCATCATTGTCAAGGCAATTGATGTCATCGATATTCACATTCCAAGTGGTGCACATACATGTCTTCAAGAATACTCGATCCATTTTCTTTCCTTTTTTTCATTTGTGAAAGTTTGGTTTTAATTTGTTTGTACAAATTAAAGAATAATATAGTTCACTTTGTGGTTTGGTTATAGAACATATAATTCTAATTGAAAAACCTGCAATGTTAGTCTAATTGATGAAATAACCCTGATTTGTGAACCTAACCTCCTGACCCATCTGTGGACATTGGTCTTCCAAACGTTCCAAATGAATTGCTACTAGCTAGATTACAAGCGGACCGGAATGGATTTAGACCTCTGGACTTATTTTTCCATGGAATTGATAGTGGAATGCATGCGTGTCGAGCAATATAAAGTATTATAATTTAAGCGTTTACTAGTTCATCCATTTTTTCATTCAGAAAGTTGATACTCTACTCCTCATTTGATTTGGACGTCGACATATGTGAAGAATTACACCTTTAGTTTAAGTATAGGGTGATTTAACTTGTTAATTGGCCGGGAGTTTGGGACTATTCCTTATACTCCGTATATTTGAATGACGACCGATTTTCGTTTATATGAGAAGTGAAGGTTCAATGCCACAACATTGCTAGAGACGCTAAGGAACAAAAGGCTTGTATTTGTTGGAGATTCTCTCAATAGAGGCCAATGGATCTCTATGGTGTGTTTGGTGGAGACGGCGATTTCTAAGAGTTCCCCTAAATTTATGCAGACAAACGGCTCCTTGTCCACTTTCAAAGTTACCGTAAGTTACTCTCATAATTAATCCTTCTGATATGGAGCAAGAAAATCCGTTCTCTTTATAAACGTAACATACTATACTACTCCCTCCATTTCATTAGGTCATTTGCATTTGGTTTGAATATGTGAGATGAATTTAAACACAATGCAAATAACCTAATGAAATGGAGGGAGTAGTAGCTTGCTGATTTACTTTCCAATCAATGAATTAACTTGAGTAGCATGCTAAAATTTCAAAATGGTGAAAATGTGAAGGAATACAATGCCTCCATAGAGTTTTATTGGGCTCCTTTGCTGGTTGAGTCGAATTCGGACCATCCGGAGAATCATCGAGTGCCCGAAAGAATTGTTCGGACCCAAGCAATTGAGAAGCATGCTAGGCATTGGACTGATGCTGATATCCTTGTTTTTGACTCATATCTATGGTGGAGAAGGCCTACTATGAAAATCTTGTAAGTATAATAATTGATAAATTTTAACAACCTTGCCCCTAGTTTAAAACCAAAAGTTAACAATCCAAAAGAACAAAATTAGTAAATGATGTTTGTGATGATTACATACATAGTCTAAGACTCTAAAATTTGACTTGTTAATTAAATTATGGCTATCTAGGTGGGGATCTTTTGAAAGGCAAGACGGAATATACAAGAACGTCGAAATGCTTAAGGGTTATGAAATGGCGTTGAGGACATGGTCCGATTGGTTGGAAATACACGTTAATCATTCCAAAACTCAAATCTTCTGGATGAGTATGTCTCCAACACATGAAAGGTACATTCCAAAGGACACACATTAAGAAAACCGATAATATCACCGACGAGCTCCCGAAAATATTGCATTTGAAATTGGTACGTATGATAATAACCAGGGGCGTGTTTGGGCCTGGGCGAGCTGGGCCGTCGCCCAGGGCCCCCTGAACTTAGTTGTAGATAAAAGACAAAAGCACTTGCAATAAGCAATTAAATTTTTCTTGTCACAGTGGTTTGGGCTATAGAAATGGTGCATTCCACCTGGGTTCGATTCCCTCCACTGTCATTTTGTGCTTTTCATTATTTTTGTTGTGTTTCATGTAGTTTTGTTAACAAGTTTAGGGGCCCCTTTTAAAATTTCCCGCGCTCGGTGTAGTTTGGTTAACAATTTTGGGGGCCCCATTTATAATTTCGCCCAGGGCCCCCAAAATCTCCCACACGGCCCTGATAATAACAATGCAATTCATAAATTTAATTCAATCTGCAGGAGTGAAGAATGGGGAGGTTCAGCTGGATCAAACTGTTACAACGAAACACAACCTATAATGAAGCAAGATTACTGGGGGAGTGGATCCGACCCGAATATGATGCGGGTCGTCGAAGCGGCCGTGGATAATTTGAAATCAAAAGGGTTAAATATACAAGTGCTGAACATAACACAACTATCAGAATATAGAAAAGAAGCACATCCATCAGTAAACAAGAAGCAATGGGAGCCCTTGACAGAAGAAGAATTAGCAAACCCAACTAAATTTGCTGATTGTTTCCACTGGTGTCTCCCTGGTGTCCCTGATACTTGGAATGAGATCCTATATGCCTATATTTTTGGTATTGTATGACAAGGGCTTTTGTTGTTGGTGGGTTATTTTGGATTCCTATATGTGCTCTTTTTCTTAATGACGTGGGGAACCCGCGGCTATTAGGTGCAGTCAGGTTGATCAAAACAAGTCACTATTTCAAATCCGGTCAATTCAATTTATACATTTTCTATCTAGTCTATACTTTACTATTAATAGCCTAACATCACGGATGACATGGCGTAATATCAAAGCAATTACAGAAAATTAAATCCACCTCATCGCTGATTTGTCGCTTCTAGACTGCACTGCAATGATTTTGTCCACGTCATTTCCAAGCCAATTTGTCTTTTCACTTCAAAAAACGAATAATAATTGTTGAACTCTTCGTTTCACCTTTCCCCTTCCGCTCGCCATCGCCATTTAATGATTTAATTGTAGGAAGATGAGCCGTGCACCTTGAGGCACCCGTTCCCTTTCCCTTGCTGGTCTTTATAAAGCAATACCGTTATGCTTGCATCACATGAAGTTTGATTAATTTTTACCTTTTCGATCAATCAACCCTGTTTGATTTTTTGTATTGTTCATCATTCTTCATGTTACTTTCTATTTGTTGGGTTCTTTCGTGTGGGGTTTTTATATGTTTGAGCAAGATTTTCCCTTTTTATGTGGGGTTTGATGGGTTTGTTGTGACCTTTCATGGTTATTCTGCAAATTCACCATTAGATGTATGTAAGTATGTAACTGAATTAAAATTGGTTAAAATTTATAGCTTATATATGCGAGGAATTTACAGGTCAAAATTGTTTTGATTAAGCTTCAAAGTTGGGAATTCAATTCTGATATCGATTTTGGGGATTGTCTCAGGCTGGATTTGCTGATATTGTTGCTAGATTGCTAAAAGGTGATTTTTCATACTCATCATCTTTAAATAATATAATGATTTTAATTTCTAATCGATGAGGAGTTTTTTTTTTTTTTTATAAAACTATTGCTAATTAAGTGATTGCTGCAAAACTTTGTAATGACATACGCATCCATCCTTGCCGACGTGGTAACTAGGTAGGAGGCAATGGTAATGGACTACTGGTGATGATGTATATTTATCATGGCTAATCTTCTTTTGCTGATATATTTCGGTCATTGTACCATCTTCGTCTTTGCGGTTTAGGATCTATTTTCTTCATTACTTTCGATTTATGATCTCGGATCGGCATCATACTGAAATTTTTATAACTTAAAGTTGGATTACAAGTAAAACATCATAATTCTAATCCCTTAGTGTCATTGTATCCCGTAATATTGCTGATCAAAATCTAATACCAGCTAATGCTTTTATCCATAGTCATCTGTACAACGTGTCTCTTATAGGATCATCTTCCTCTAATTTACAAATATTATCTATTGATATTTCCATTCTGCACTCTATTATACTCCGTAACATGTTGAGTTGTGGGTGGGTTATTGTCAAGGAAACAATCTGACGCCATGCATCATGATTGTCAAGACTCAAGATCAAGAGTGATCTAAAGTTTTGGCAAAGCATGAAAGCAAAATTAAAATAGTGGAAGAGTTTCAATCCTGTTGGAGTGACAACGACCCACATGTGAGCTGTGGGATAATATCCCACATTGGAGAAATAGAAGATTGGGGACTAGTTTATAAGGTGGTGGGTTACTCCTCTTATTGCCAATTGGTTTTAGGATGGAACCCCACCATCTTGTGAGCTAGTCTTCCACGAGGGGCCGACATTGGCCCATGACGTCTCTGACATGGTATCAGAGCCCAAGGTTGGTCTTGGGTCCGACGATCTGGTCCATGAGTTTATGCAGTTTGGAAGCCGGCGAAATAGATTGAAGTTTGACCCCAGATAGGGGCTTTGCGAGTTAACCTGACCAGGGCAAGGGCGTTTGAAGAATTTGAAAGTGGCGAATTTAATGGGCTCACATGTGAGGGGGGGGGGGGTGTTGGAGTGACAACGACCCACATGTGAGCTGTGGGATAATATCCCACATTGGAGAAATAGAAGATTGGGGACTAGTTTATAAGGTGGTGGGTTACTCCTCTTATTACCAATTGGTTTTAGGATGGAACCCCACCATCTTGTGAGCTAGTCTTCCACGAGGGGCCGACATTGGCCCATGACGTCTCTGACAAATCCGCCAACATAACATGAATTCACACCTTGAGAATCTATGATAGAAAACATATATTTATGATTTGAACATCTATCCTCTTATCTGGCTCTCTGTTGGTCGTGAGGGCTATTAGAAAAGCTCTCGGAAACGGAAGTGGTTGTGAGCCTTTTGTCACAACAATGAGATCAGATGGGTTAATGGATCAACAACTGATTATCAATGAATATATGGTGATGTGGTGTATCAGTTTCTGAAAATTATGAATTACCCAAGCCAAGCCATCTGCCATGGCAAAATAGTCTAAATAGATCAATTCTGATTTTAAGTTTTCACCATTGCAAAGATTCTCTCTTATTATTATTTTTTTTTTTTTTGGAGGTCATTCAAGATTTCAAGGTCCCTTCTCAATTCTGATTTAAGTTGTGCATTCATTTGGATTCATTCATTCTCAAGTTAGAAGATTTTGTGCTGGAGGGTAGAGACGTAGAGGCTACCTATATGAACTGGTCGTTGTGGACGGTAATGTTTTACATTGTAAGAAATAGACTTCTAACGAGTAGATGTTTTACTGATTTTTTAAAGTGCCGAATATTAATGATAGCTTATTGTGGGTGGAGCACAAAATAACATGTCAAGGGAGATCCTAACGCAATACGAGGTAGCTCACAAGAAAAGGGACGCAAAGCGATCAGTTTCAGCGGCGAAAAGAAATTTAGAGCATTTCACAGTGGATCAGATTGCTTATATCATATCCAAAGTCGAATTTTGTGGAAAATAATTGAAGATCGAGCGATGAATGGAACGGAGTATTTCACATGTTAGATATACAAACTTGGCGGGGAGTGATGCCTAAGATGGTGCCATTGACTCCATACAATACATTTAGTTGTGTATACAATCCAAATGAATACTACTATTACGGTACACGTAAATCAAACCCGAATGCATAGTATATCCTCTGTATGTGAATATATGTGAAATATGTCTTTAAATTGGAACTGGATGTCACTATGTCCTGTTAAAAAATGTTGGAACTGGACTTTGTTTAGTTGAATAAATAATTGATTACTGCATGTACATGTGAAAGGCTAATTGTCCTATTAAGCAAGGCGAAAGTAGCCATTTGCCCCCAAGACTTGATTCAATTGTGCAATTTACCATCTTAACTTTATTTGGTAGCAATTTGCCCCCTTTGCTTTTCAATTATGTGCAATTCAACTATTTCAATTAATTTTTCAATAAAATCAAATGTGTTAATTATAAAAAAACAAAAATATTTTTATTTGATAAATTCAAAGTAATATCTAAAATATTAAATAAGAACCTCAGATAAAAAATCCAAAAAATTATTTTTGTTTCAAAAGTGTTAATATCACCTAAAAAAAAAAAACTTTGTTCATGCCATCTTGCTTCTCAATTATTTTTAAGATCGTAGCTCATGAACTTATAGATGTATAATAAATTTATTTGATACAAATGGTTTTTTCCGTTGGAGTTTGTTGTCTTTTTTTAATGCATATCAAATTTTGAAAGATGAAAATGATTTTTAAATTATTTTGTTGGTTTTGCGTGTGATTTTTGAGATAAAAGTTAGTTTTATCAATTATAAATGAATTTCTATATCTTTGTAATTGTGATTGAATATTTTTAATAGACAATTTGACTAATAATCAGTAAAATTGGTTGAATTGCACATGAGTGAAAAGTTAAGGGGGCAAATTGTCACCATTGAAAGTTAAGGTGCTGAATTGCACAATTGAGTAAAGTTTTGGGGTCAAATTGCTACATTCGCCAGCAAGCAATTGAAAAGCCTACTAAGAACGTATAGTACTCCGTATAACACTATATACTGCTCATACCCAGCTACCAAGTGCATGTAACTTTAAAAAGAAGAGTGACCTCAAAAAAAACTTTCGGAAAATTCATGTGCTACCCTCGAACTTTGACCGATTGCACATGGTACCCAACTTTGTAAGTTTGTGCCCATGGTACCCCCGAACTTACTACTTTGTGCACATGATACCCAAATAGTAACTTTCGTTAGATATTTCCGTTAACTGATGATGTGTCGGTTAGTTGTTAGGTAATTAATTAATTAAATTATAAAATTAATATTTTAATTACAAAAAATCAAAAAAATCTAGAAAAATTGATTTTTTTTAAATATTTAATTTTCTTTAGTTTAAAAAAAAAAACAGATTTTTCTAGGGGTACCATGTGCAAAATGTTGTGATCTCAAGGATACCGCGTGCACATAGTGGCAACTTGAAGAGTACCATGTGCATGCAAAAATTATAAATACTTTAAAAAAATATATATTTTCATAAAAAATTTACAGTATTTATATGTAGAATTGTTAGATGTTTTTATGAAAAAAAAAGTTTTTGTGATTTTTTTGTTCATGAAATAGTTTTTTGGATTTTTTTTTTGAAAGTCTGAAATTTTTATTTTTTAATTGAAAATGAAATTATATAACCAAGACATAATCATCTAACGGAATAATCTAACGGAAGTTACTATTAGGGTACCATGTGCACAAAGTAATAAGTTCAGGAGTACCATGTGCACAAACTTGGCAAGTTGGGTACCATGCGCAATCTGTCAAAGTTCGAGGGTACCACGTGGATTAAAAAGAAGAGAACAATCACAGTCCCGTGATTTTCACGGGCGCAAAAACTAGTTAATAGTTAATTTCATCAACATATCTCAACTTGAAAATTTATATGTATCTATTATCTAGGTGTCGTTTGGATATACTCGGGAAGTCGGAATTCCCATGAACTTGCAAATCCTAGGAATTTAGAAAGCATGGGAATTGGGGAAAATTGTTTGGATGAACAAGGGAATTCTTTTTCCATGGGAATTTCTACTTACCTAGCCCCCCCTAGGTAATTAAATTCCTACACTTTGGAGGAATTGGAAATGCATAGGAATTTCCAATTCCTACACTTTAGGGTAACCAAACAACTCATAATAATTCAATTCCTAGGAAAATAAAATTCCCATAGATTTTGAGGGTATCCAAACGACACCCTTGTTTTCGGATGGAACTGAGTCATTGGTATTGTGATTCGAATCAGTTGGGTATGTATGTGTGTGCTCAGTTCATGTCGGGTCAATTCGAATTGAGTCAGTTTCGGTTGAGGTCGATCTCAATTCAAGTTGTCGTCATCGGGTCATTATTTTAAGTTAAGATGAGAACATCCGAATCAGTTTTGCCCAATCTTAAAGTCTTAGTAAATTAAATTAAAGTTATATTCCTCCATTTTTTCATATAATAAAAAGAAAACAAATACGAGTATAAATGTGAAAACAATCAGCAAATAAATACAAGATTACAAGTCTTGCTGTTGCTTTCATATATGATATATGGAGTGGTAGTGTTGCATGTATGCCAATAGTAATATAATCCAGACATACACAACAAAACTAACATGCATTGAAACCAACTTCCCTGACCTTTTTCACCAACCAAATTTCCAAAGCATAAAAGTCGAGAAATAAACTCTTTTGTAGACAATAACATGTAAAACTTGAACAAGATTATATACTATAAAATTATGGGGAAAACACCCCAAGTAGTTAACCAAAATACAAACACATCACCACCAACCTATGGTTCAACATGGGGAATTAGAAGCAGCTTTCAAGCCCTATCAATTCTCTTAATACTCCTGGTTATCTCCATTCTTTATTTTACCAATAATGAAGATGGTAGTATTCCGTCGTCGTTATCGGAGTCCGGGACGGAAAAGCTGATTAAAAATGAAGAAGTGCAAATAATGAAGACGCAAAAATGTGATTATTTTTCAGGAAAGTGGGTGTATGATAATGAATCATACCCATTGTATAAGGAAAGAGATTGTAGGTTCATATCGGAGGTCACTGAGGAGCTTGCTTGTCAGAAGTATGGACGTAAAGATTTGAGTTATCAATTTTGGAAGTGGCAACCTCACCATTGTGATCTCCCAAGGTTCATTTCTTTCATCTATATATATGCTTTTTTTAATGTATAATTTCGAGCTAGTTTATGTTTCATTCTACTCGACTCAAGGTACATGCAATGGTTGTTTAGTAGTCAAGAAAAGTGGTAGAAATTCGACAAATAATGTTAGATAAATAAGTAATTAAAGAGACAGTTCGTTTGAGGATTAATTAACTAGATGGATGTAGATAGATTGGAGCCTTGGAGGTAAACGGTTCATATCATTATTAGGAATTGAACGTAGGGGCATTGCATTTTTTGTTTCCTAATTAACTCAAAACAATTGAATAATAATCCATTATTAATCCCTAAAATGATAAGGTCATTGTTTTGTTGGTCGCGATCGTAAATCACATAAGTATCTCACAAGCTAATGGATGGTTCTATCAAAATATCAAAGTGAATCATGGTTTTGTTGTAGAACATGATTATAATTAGATAATTTGTCAAGGACATGTAGTAGTATCTGATTGGTCTTTGATATAACTAACACATGCAAAAAAACGAACCAAATTACCTAACCCATGACTTCGTAGCATTGGTGTTAGTGTGTTAATATTAACTTTTCAAATGTATTACTAGTTTTACTACTTTAGTTGTTTAGTACTTTCTCACCTTTTCAAAAGATTAATAGTTGCTTTAGGAGTGATTCTACAATGGCTACCAAAGCTTGGTAGCCATTGTAAGAGCATAAATCATGGCCGTTGATTTGCTTAAATAAATCATACCCATTAATCAAGTTTGACTCTAAATTAAATAATTTACTAAACCCAACAACAATACCCACCATTTCATTTTCTCTCTTTCAGACACCTCCCCACCCCCCCCCCCCCCCCCCGCCCGCGGGGCTTTCCCTCCTTCCAACCACCACTCCCCCATCCCACCCCCGGCCCTATTGCACCCACCACCACCAACACCCAGTGGCTAACACCATAATGCGTTCACGTCGCCGCCGAATTGACCGCCACCACCATCAACCCCTAGGACGCGACTAGTCTTAGGCCCCTATTCATACAATTACTATGTTAACGTGGTTCGGGGGGCAACCTCAACGAATTCCGGCCACCATGCATAACGATACATACTAGTGAGAGGGTTTGCGGTCAGGGTCGGAGGATTAGGGTCGGCGGCTTCCATAGGTGAATATAGCGGTGAAGGTGCCGGTAATTGTGTCTTGGGCTGGCTGGCCGGCGGTGGGGCATGGTGGGTCGGGTGGAGGGGAAGGGAATGAGAGAGGAAAGGATGGGGATGAGTGGGATATTTAAATATTACGATTTAATTAATTATTTTTGGTTTTATTATTTGATTTAATTAATAAATTTGAATTATTTATATGGTCAAACTTTTAAATGGCTACCATGGTTTGGTAGCCATTGTACAATTAGTAGTTGCTTTAGATATATAGAAAAAAAATCATATTGGCATTAAATCGGTTATTGTTAACTCACCCCAAAAATTGAGAATGTACGTATAATGTTTTTTTTTTCCGTACGGAATGGGACTATGTCTTATTTGGCCTTATCGTTTATAGAACATTTTTTTTAAATAATGCTTTTAATTAAAGTATTTAAAGTTTTGGGTGCGGAATGAAAATATTTGCACGAAATGGGTCCATGTAGGATCGGGAATTCCCCCCGAACCAAATTTTTTTCGTTTTCAGACAAAAGAACCAAAATCGCTACGGCGCTGAGCGGTTATGCCCATAACCGCCCGGATTTTTGACGGTTTTGGCGGGTTTTATGATTAGCGAAAATTTTCCAGAGTCACCAAAACCGTCCAAAAAAAAGACGGTTTTGGACCAAAACCGTCGAGATTTGGGGCGGTTATGGCAAAACCGTCGGGATTTGGGGCGGTTATGCCAAAACCGTCACGCGCCATGGCGGTTTTGGGTAGTTTTGCGGAAAAAAAAATGCGAAGCTATTCCCAATCCTACGTGGACCCATTTCGCATAAATACTTTGTTTCCACACCCAAAACTTGAAATAATTCAATTAAAAGCATTATTTAAAAAAATCGTTCTCGTTTATATGACAAGTGAAGGTTCAATGCTACAACATTGCTAGAGACGCTAAGGAACAAAAGACTCATATTTGTTGGAGACTCCCTAAATAGAGGCCAATGGATCTCTATGGTGTGCTTGGTGGAGACTGCGATTCCCAAAAGTTCTCCTACACTTATGCAAACTAACGGTTCCTTGAGAACTTTCAAAATTACGGTAAATTACTCTTATTATCGATCGAACCTTTTCTATTCTTACTTTTTAGACGTGCCTTCGTCTATAAGATGAAGTGTAAAAATTCTTGATTGGAACATGCTAATAAAATTTCTAAATGTGAAGGAATATAATGCCTCGATAGAGCTTTATTGGGCTCCTTTGATGGTCGAGTCAAATTCGGACGATCCGGAGAATCATCGAGTGCCCGAAAGAATAGCTCGGACTCAAGCAATTGAGAAGCATGCTAGGCATTGGACTGATGCTGACATCCTTGTTTTTGACTCATATTTGTGGTGGAGAAAGCCAACTATGAAGGTCTTGTAAGTACAATTATTTAGAATTTAGCCTTAGCTCATAAAGGATAGTCCATGTGTTCCTTAATTCCAAGAACAAACGTTAACACTCAGAAAGAACGGAGTTTATAAGTTGATCAATAATGTGACTACTATGCATGTGTAATCTAAATAATTTTGACTTGTACTCCAATATTTTTGGCTAGGTGGGGATCCTTTGAAAGCCTAGACGGAATTTACAAGAATGTTGAAATGCTAAAGGGTTATGAAATGGCGTTGAGGACATGGTCCGATTGGTTGGAAATACACGTTAATCATTCCAAAACTCAAATCTTTTGGATGAGTATGTCTCCATCACATGAAAGGTACAATCTTTATCTAATTTCCATAACAATATAATACGAGTAACTCATACTCGTAATATTTGTTCAAATTATGTGAAGTGTAGATACTTTAGGGGTGAATATGAGCGTGTACACGCTCAAATGCTAATGGCAATCGGAATAACCCGATGCACCAATTAGCTTCTGATGAAAATATTATTTGCAGGAGTGAAGAATGGGGAGGTTCAATAGGATCAAACTGTTACAATGAAACACAACCAATAATGAAGCAAGACTACTGGGGGAGTGGATCCGACCCGAATATGATGCGGGTCGTCGAGGCGGCCGTAGATAATTTGAGGTCCAAAGGGGTTAATATACAAATATTGAACATAACACAACTATCAGAATACAGAAAAGAGGCACATCCATCAGTTCATAGAAAGCAATGGGAGCCCTTGACAAAAGAGCAATTGGCAAACCCAACTTATTTTGCTGATTGTTTTCATTGGTGTCTTCCTGGTGTGTCTGATACTTGGAACGAGATCTTATATGCCTATATTTTGGGGTTTGTATAACAAAGGCTTTCGTAGGCGGCTTTTCTTTCTGATACGGATGTATGCAATTTTCAAATGACGTGAGGAACATGCAATTGTTACGTCGTTCAAATATGACCTAGGAATTGATGTTTACCAGTATATTACAAGACCGATATCTTGACTTTGTTGGTTAGAACGGGGCAAAATGGCTATAGGTATACACATGAAGAGATGCTTTTTCCTTGATGCATAATGCTTTCCTCTCGAGTTTTTAACACATTGTTAAAATGTTCATTTCAAAGGATTCGTGTGGCTTGAACTCGATACGTATTTTTAAGTTGATTAAGTCCTTCCCGTGTCAATTATTCACCCAAATGCTCATTGATACGATTTATATATGGGTGCACATATAGCAAGAATAAGCTATTAAGCATATCTCAATAGGAGTATTAGGTATCGGATCAGATTCTGATCACATGTAGCTATAGTCTATCGACTTACGACAAATATAACGATAAGGTCTATACGAATTCTATCGACATGTTTTGACCGATAAACAAATATTAGTCCGATCCGTAATTTACCGGGTACTAAAACTAGTTAATAGCTTAAAATCTTCACTGAGATTATATTTTCTTAAATTAAACACGCTCTTTTTCGAGATAGGAAAAGAATCAATAAGATTTTGGTCATGACATTTAAAGTAGTTGACAGTTGACAAGAAGCTTCAAACTAAATAGAAGAAATTTCAAAGGGTCTTTATATGAATCTCCCATCATTTTTTTATCCCAATGTGTAAATTCCCCGTCACTGTCGGCTAGCATCACTCTGACAACTGAAGCGTGAGGAAGAAGGAAATGGTGCAAGGAGTAGGAGGAGGAGGAGGATGGAAATGGGGCAGAAGAAAGCCATATGTCCCTCTTATTTCTCTCACTTTTATGGTTTTTATTGCTGCTACAATCTTCTTCAATGAACTCAGACTTCAACATCCTCAGCTTTCCAATCACTTTTCTCCAGGTTCAATTTTTTCAAATTTATTCTTACTGATTTCCATCATTTCTGCTTATTATGATCTTGTGGTACCTTTTTTTTATATATTGGTTTATTCAGTTTTGGCCTGTAATTTGTTGTTGCTTCTGCTTTACACTTTACAGTCTGTTAAAGTTTGAAACTTTCTGATTGGATTTCTGAGATTATCCATTTTTCTTCATTTTTGCTGATTCCTGAGGCTAATTTTTAGTGGGTGTGTCTAATTTCGTCCAAAGTTTTGTTCTTTTTGAATTTTCTTTGTGAATTTCTTCATTTTGAAGGAAGGGTTTTTGTTAAATTTGGGTTTATTGATATGATTGGATGAACTAGGGTTGTTAAGTACATTTGATTTGAGTGTTGGGTTGCTTGAATTTGTTCTGGTGAGGTTTTTGCTGAACTGGGGTTTTGGTGTTTTTGTTTTGAGCATTTTCAGTTGAGCTGGATAGGTTCACTACATGCAGCTCCACTGTAAAGTACGGGGGCCGAAAAATCGAGTGGAATGGGGGTAACCGGCGTAAGCAGATTTATGGTGGTGAAAAGGAGTGTGATGTGTTTTCAGGGAAGTGGGTGTTTGATAACAGTTCACACTTTCTTTACAGTGAGTCGAGTTGTCCGTATATGTCGGATCAGTTAGCTTGCCATAAGCATGGAAGGCCTGATTTGGATTACCAGTACTGGAGGTGGCAACCCAATGACTGTGACTTGAAGAGGTAGTGTGCATTTGTGTTGAGCAGTGTTTTGTTGTAATGAAGTAGTGATATGTTAGTTCGATCTTTCAATTGTGATGTTGTGAATTTCGTGGTGTTTGGTTTCATTAGATGGAGTGTTACGGAAATGTGGGAAAAGCTTAGAGGGAAGAGATTAATGTTCGTGGGAGATTCATTGAATAGAGGGCAATGGATTTCATTAGTATGTTTGTTGCAGTCTGTGATCCCAACTGATAAGCGGTCTATGTCTCCCAATGCACATCTCACTATATTTCGGGCAGAGGTACTTCGATTGTGAACAATTTCTTTTTGAATGTTGTTAGCTGCACTTTAAACCTGTTATTTCATCACCTAGTATACTATGCAACATTGGAATTCTTAATTGGTACCCTGTATGTGTAGGAGTACAATGCGACAATCGAATTTCTATGGGCTCCTTTACTTGTTGACTCAAATTCAGATGACCCTGTAAATCATAGATTAGGTGATCGGATAGTTCGTCCAGATTCTGCTTTTAGGCATCAGTCGAAATGGGAGGATGCTGATATACTTATCTTCAATACATACTTATGGTGGAGACAGGGACCAGTTAAGCTGTTGTGAGTATAGTCTTCTATATCCAAAAAGTATATGCTGGCCAAAGGTACTCTAGACCTGATTCCTGATTTTTGTGCCTCCCCGTGTCAGATGGAAGAGTGAGGAAAATGGTATTTGTGAGGAGTTAGATGGTCAAGGAGCCATGGAATTGGCTATGAAAACATGGGCAAAGTGGGTGGATTCTACTGTCAATCCTATCAAGAAGCGGGTATTCTTTGTAACCATGTCGCCGACTCATCAATGGTGAGTGTTTATACTACACTGAGTTGCACTGTCCTTGCCCTGTATCATGCGTTGCTTACAACGAGTTTGGTTGTGCTTGACCAAAAAAAACGTTCCCTTGAAAACAGCAAGGTCTTAATCGTAGTTTGCCTTCTGAATTTAAAGCAGCTTTACAGTATATCTTTTTAGCTACATCAATTTCGAGAAATATAGCCTCTTTGGTAGATATACAGTATAATGTCTTATCTCTGATGAGATGTGTGATTAATGCAAGTGGTGCCATACTAGAGTGTCTCTTATACCAGGGAGTATGGGACTAGTCAATTTGATTTAAGAAAATCAGCTCCTTTTGGTTAGCTGCTTGGCCTGGCCATCTGAAGTCACCAATGTTCTTTCATCTTGTGCTGTATAATAATGAATTTGGTAACCTAAGTGTTCAATTGACCAAAACATTACCCCAATGCCTCAAAGGGCCGCCTATGGCAAGGTAGGGGGGGGGGTTGGGTGAACGAAACTTTACCCCTATGTTGAATCTAAATTGAGTGAGCCATTGTGCTTTGTCCAATAGATTTTAATTTACAAGAAAGTTTGTTAAGAGCCTTAGCATTACACTGTGTCAGTATATAGATTGTTGCATTTTCTAAACAGTGGTTCACAATAAAGATTGCTCTTTAATATTCTGTAACCTTTCATTCCGCGGTATTTCTCCCCTGCTCTTTGTTGACTGTTCATGTTTTTCAGTGTTCACTTTATCGTTCATTTACTTGTCCAGCCATCCTAGTTTTCGTTGCAGTAGGGTTTGAACTTGGTTGATAAGGGAAATGGGGTACTTTGGTGTACTGAGCAACGGAATCATAGTGCTCCAACCTTAAGATTGGAGTACATTTATTATGCCTTTTACCTTATATACTTAAAATTTGTAGGAGCTCAAGTACTTTCGTGCATCCTTAGTTTTGAAGTTAAAGCGAATTGTACTATGCCGTGATCATGAGAGATGCACAGCGCACTGTTTTGCAGGACCTTTGGTTGGTCTTTTTTCTTTTTTAGCAAGTTAGCTACGGTGGTAGATAGAATAGGAGTTTTTACAAACTTAACTGATCCAACGGCAGGACCCTGTTGCAGGATGTGCCCAAGGATTTTGCATATAGAATCCCGCAACTAATTATGTTCTAGTTGTCCTGACAATTACTCTCTGCAGCTTAATATGTTCCAGTTATCCTGACAAATACTCTGCATGCAGGAGTCGAGAATGGAATCCAGGAAGTGAAGGAAACTGCTATGGTGAGAATAACCCTATCACTCGGAAGAATTACTGGGGAACTGATTCGGATTTGCCTACAATGAGCATGGTGGAAGATGTCCTTGTGCGGCTGGGGTCCAAGGTTACAGTTCTTAACATTACACAGCTTTCAGAGTATCGTAAAGATGGACATCCTTCAATTTATCGCAAGTTTTGGGAAACATTTAGTCCAGAACAATTATCAAAACCTGAATCATATTCTGATTGTATACACTGGTGCTTGCCTGGTGTACCTGATGTATGGAATGAGCTTCTCTTCCATTTTTTGTAGGAAGGATTGATTCATAAATGTACTCCACTCATTGATTAGTCAAAATATGGTTTGAGCTAACTCTAGCAAGTATTCAGGAAACATAGACCCCGGCCTCAGACACCCAAATGAAGCAACGCTTCAGGTGTGTGATGTCTCGTAACGTGTGTAATCAGTAATGTTTTGTAATGTTTTGACATCAGAAGGCTATTGAGAGAGTATTCAAGCAACTGTTCTCGACAATGCAGTAAAAAACAACCATCAAGCGAAAAACATAATAACTTTTTACTTCCCTTTTGATATTACTAAATACGTACTAGTGTAAATTTTCTATTTTTTCATTTCAGACAACCTGTTTATCCATCAGCCTTCAGGTTAACAGTAATACAGTATGGTTTCTTGTCATGTCTTCTATCCTTCCTACATTCTGCTGATCTTCCTTAGTTATAGCCGGGTAAAGAGAGGGTTAGTGTTAAGTTTACGCTCCCTTCTCCTGCAGGCTCTTCAATAGATTCATGGCTAGCTTTGTACTCAAATTTCTCTTCAGAAGTAACACCAGGGATAACACCTGCAGTGTTTGCCACAGCATCCTAAACGGAACGAAATCAGAGGACAAAAACTGTCATCAGTAACACATATAATACATTGAAACAAATCTCAAGCAATGAATAAAACGTGAATCAGTGAAGAGCTACAAGGCTGAAGATTAGAAACCTTTCTACACAGCGCGCCGTCCTCTTGAACATGCCATCCAGCTTCATCACAGAGAGCCTTCAAGAGGTCATTGTTATCAGCATTCTTAGGCAACTTGTAATTTCCATGAAGCCTGAGTCCTAAGTATATCTTCCTGGAAATTTCGCGTCTTCTCTTCTCCCTCTCCTTATTCTGTTCCCGTTCCTTCTCGCTAGGAAACCGAAGAGACGTGACCACACCCTTCTTTGTGGCCCTGTGCACAACCCAAGGCCCTCTGCTCTCCTTAATACACCCTCTTGCCCTTGGTTGCCTAGCCTTCTTCATGATCATCTTTTTTCGCTCTTTGTAGCTTCTTCTGTAATGAATTGCTTCCCTTCTTAAGCCCCCTATTTATGTGTTGTGTGAATTGAGTTTACCATTTGCTTATAAAGGCGTTAGATCAGGTGATGTAGGTAATGGTTAGGAACACCATCCGACGGCCGAAATTAATCATGGCAGAGTTCAAAAAACATGAGGATGTGTTGGCAGTACTAAGATACTAAGATAGTGTACTGAGAGGCCAAATATGGAAAGCTAAGGCTACTTTTCAGGGGAAAATGTTTGTCCAGGCAAAGAGGAATATTGTACACAGATATGCAGAAAAAACACCATACAAACATACAGTACATTACATGCTAACCCTGTTAACAGTTAACTGTTGGGTCACTGCTGCTTTTTCTTACAGTTTATGTCTATTATGATTTGTGCATATGTATTTCAACTTTAATGTGCATTACTAAAGAATCGGATGCCTCGTTAAACTTTGATCGGGTGAGAGTTTTGTCGTCTTTTGTGATCCTACAGGACTCTAATATGAACTTAGAGTTTTAGCACCAAAAAAAGGGGTTGTACTGTTAAAATTAACTTGCAACAGTCCTTTTGTTTCTGTGAAGATGGTTTAAAATTTTAAATAAAGGTGGGAAGATTTTCTGAAAAAATGACCCACTCTTTCACAATGAATACAAAGCTTTTAAAAAAGAAAAGGTTAGCATGTAAAACAAATGAGTTCTGCTGCTACTGGCAAAGTAGAATAAAAATGAAACAGTGGTCGCAGAGAGTGTACACTTAATAACACTGAAAATAGTTACTCCTTGATAACAGGTTTTTACTGCGGCGATCTAAAAGTAGAGTGATTTTTTTAACCTTACAATGTGAAATGTTTAACTTTTTACACTGAAAAATTCACAGCTCTAACATACATGCCAGAGATTTACCCAATTAACTGCGCAAACCACAAAAAACAAAATCGACGGGTTCTAATTTCCACACGCTTGAAACGAAATATCAGAGCTTAGAGTACTTGAATGGTTCGAGAACAATCCGAGACAAAATGTCTACCTGAAACAGACTATTATTTGTCCCTCGAATTTCAATCACAAACCAAGCAAACATTAGTTCTCCATATTACCGTAGCAAATCCTCAGTAGGATACATCCACAAAAAAACTCCCCAGTGCATCAAATCAACAAGAAATGTTGAATTATAGAGCCAAGAGTAAGAGAGAACAAAAAACCTTCATCTTGGGTATAATAATGTTATTAAACGATCTGGTTATCTATACAGCAATTACAGATACTTTACAGTAAATACCTTAGCTTAGGCTAACATCATATGCATCAACATCAGCCGAATGTACAAAGTTGGAACCCGGTTTATGAGCCTCTTTCCGACTTCCATACCCTCATAAGAAGCCAGCCAATTTCGAGATCTTAAAATCACTACCTTGCTCTCACTCAACAGCTCTATCTGCTCTGATACATTTGCCTAAGTCGATACTCCTCTGCCTTGTGCAAAACAAGCTGGACTCTTCTGAGGCTTCATATATAGTCAACCACCCAACAAGTTTGTCACTCAGAAGAGAGAAATATATCTAAAAGCTGCACAGGTTACGCTGTGGAGTATCCTATGCTATTACACTTTCTCTGTGAGTCATACCATGAGGCTTTAATTTTAGTGACTTTAAAAATGATATTTGTGCATCGCGAACAGATTCCTAGGATCACTGGGCATTTAAGCAATAGAAATACAGAGAAATGTAGCATAGCTTGCCCATTGAATGATGTATTGTGCACCTGAGAGAGGAAGTTTGGAAATGCTCAATCAGATGTATTATCATACTGAATGATCCAGAAACACTTACCTCCATCGGGGGGGGGGGGGAGAGAAGAAGTTTGGCATGCTGTATGGTACAATGGTATATAGAAACCAATGGTTAGGAGCTCCCATGGTCATGATAAAAATGCAAATAAAAGGGAATAGGTTGACAAACCTCAGTTCCTGCTGGTGTTTTTAAACTGCTTGATGCGAGTGCGCAAATATTTCGACTGTGACAGGAAAAAAAACATGGCCAATAATGAAGCTACAGGAAGTCTCTTGATTTAAAACAGAAAATTAACCTAACTTCTATTGTACTAGAACCATGACTATGGGTTTTTAGATTCTCAGTTTAAAATCCTAATCATCTATGGTTGTCCATCCCAATATGTAAAAGTAATACATGGAGTCATCATTGAAATGGTCAGTTACATATGAGTACAAGCAAATACATGTTACTCTTACAAGATATCAAAGAGCCAACCCGGAAGCAATGAGGCAATCAAATTAACCAAGTCCAGGCAGGTAGCTCAACTTTTCAGTCGTGACAAATTATTGACTACATCAAGTCCATGTTAAACCATAGCTATGTGGGACGAATATTCTGAACATAAGCTGACCAGCACTTCCTAATAGATTCCTCAAATACATACTCTTGAAAATCAAAAAGAGAGATTTCAACTTACATGGCAGCCAGGGCAGTCTCTTCAGAGCCTATCTCTTGGGTTCACCGATTATATACAAGACTTTCTTCCTTAGCTTCTCGATAGTCTGTATGAAGCACGGAATGGTCTTAAAAAGCACACTAAAAAGGAGTGTATCAAAATGCAGGTAATCTACAGAAGAGATGCATACCGAAATCGAATTCATCTCCCATTTCTTGACTAAGCCAAACGCATCTTTAAGATGGGAACAGGAAGGATGCTCATTATTAAGGTAATATGTCGAATTTTCAGTAGCTTCCGCAACCCATATACCATTCAAGTGGTCCTTAGCTCTCTTCACAAGGTTACAAAAACAAACCTAGTACACCATGAAGAAAACTCAGACATGAGAGGCTAAAACTGGAATAAAATTTATTGCAAAGCAACCTGATAGAATTAATCCTCAATATGCAAATGTATTGCTGGCAAAATTGATCTATGCAAAGTAAACACTAAAATGCCATCCCTCCTGATATTGTAAGAAAATAATGCACTGCAAACTCTACAACAAACAATTCTCAAGCTATAATACTTACGATAGACCCAACAAGGTTGTAATTAATTGGAGATATCGAATCGTCATCAGTGCAAGGGGAACAGAAGCTAATGGCCAGTAATGATATCATTGATTCATCATCCTGCAACTGACTCAAGGATCCATCAGTAACAAATACCCACTGCTTCTTTTGCGGACCAGCTACATGTTCCAGGCCCACGTGCAAAACGAACACAGCAGTATCAAAGTCACTGCAGAACCCATTTCACAAAGTAAGTACAATTACAAAGTTCACAACAGCTCACAGTAGAAGAATTAAAGCTCAAAAGGCTAGTGTTGTAATCACCTGGACAAAGGAACCTCTCCCATTCTTGACAATGATATGGCCTTCCGAGGATTGAAGAAGGGCCTAATAAAGAATGCAGCAAGGTTATTGTGCCTGTTAGATGAAAGACTAAACAACGAGAGGGTGCATACTTACATAAAAGATTCCTTTTCTGTTGTGCTTAAAGGCTGCCATCTAGTGCTAGATCCTCTAGCTTGTAAATAAAGCGTGTTAAAATCAGAATGCGATGGTACGAGTCCTGAAATAGCATACGCCTGTCCCTCTACCAGTTCAAGTTTCTGACAAAGTGGTGACAGGAAATCATTTCAGAATGATAGAGCAAAAAACCACTCTCAGAATGCAAGATAACGTGTAACAGCCGAACTAATTTCTGTTCATACCTGACTTTCAGAAGGATTCCAAATGGTAATTAATCCTTCCCTGACGTCCTTATTTTTAGCCAGGGTTTTAGATTTCATTCCAACAACCCTTACACGCATAAATGGAGAGACTTCTCTTCCACTTACTCCTGCATCTTCAATGGCTTTCTCGATCAACCTCTGTAAGTTGCACTGCCTTGTTTCCTGTAATAAAATCTGGGTGTTAGGTATATATAAAATTCGATAATCTCATTACAGAAAGAGACCAGGAATGCACCTCAACTTTTGCTCGATACACTGAAAACGATGTTAGCTGCTCAGAACTCATCTCTGCCATCATGAGTTCTGGCTCGGCAGCATGCTCAAGCATCTTCAAGATCTTTGCCCCTTCTTCATTGCCGTAGTCATTTCCCCCACAAGAATCGCTGGAACTTCTCTGAAAGTCTAATGTAAGACCTTCTATGATGTTAGAGCGCCTACACGCAAAAAATTGACATTTAAGACGATGTACTTCATGATATCAGTACTAATACCAGCATGAGAAAGGGATCCCAAACCCCAATCAAAGAATGGAAGAATTTTCTCTTTAGTTATTTGTTCAACAAAAGTATTTAAAAAAATCCTTACCCGTGCATAGTACTGATATATAACAAGTTACTGCGATTTGCTACATTTATAGTAAAAATTCTCTCATAACTTGCACATCACGAACTTTATCCTATTCCAACTTAGTTGTGTATGCTCTATGAGTGGAACTCATTAATCTCAGAGTTGGTGAAAACAAGCACAGTCCATATCTCCTTCAAGTTGAACGACAAAATCAAAACTTCAAAGACTTTGTTTAACACTTTCATGTCTTGATGAGGTATTTTACAATTTACAAATAGTGAATGATGATGTAAGTTTGAATGTCCACAGGAATAATGTTAGATCATAGTTAAAATGGATCGAAGAGGGAACATCATAATGCATCTTGAGTAAAATGTCATGATAGGGGTTAAGAAAAAGAACATACTAGCCATTCCTGCAAACTTGTATATTGTTCCCCTATTAAGTCTCTTGATTTCTTTCTTTTTCTTATAAGAGAATATATCATTAAGTTATCTATGGATGTCACCCACATACAAAAGGAGAGCTATCTATCCTGTCAGACGATACAACAACAACAACCAAGCCTGATTCCCAAAATGATTTGGGGTCGGCTAACATGAATTGTCATATGTAACAGTAATATTATAAGGATGCAGTGCAGAAGTGAAGTTCCATATTTACTAAAACCCTTTCCTGTGTTTGGCAAGACAAACTTACACAGTGAACTACATATCACAACTCCTAGAAAAAACTCACCTCTGGCTGTAAAGCTGTGTGATTGCAGTTTCCATCTTCTCTGACCTCACAACATATCCTCCATTTTTCAACCTGACAAGTATTGAGCACATGAGTGAAGATAGAATCATGCCAACAGCAGCACATGCTTTGGAATAGGGAAAAAACACAACATTAAAAGCTCTAGCAAGGGATGCTACCTTTCTCGGTAGAGGACAGGATAGATCCTCGTAACTCCGACTAGGGTCCTAGGGACTGCACCTCCATTACCCTTGATGCATCTAAATGCCAGTGGTGCACAGATACCTCTACCTACAATGTCATGTGAACCCATTTACAAGCTACCCAGAAACATATTTGAGAGGAGATGCTGAAAATCTTTATGAAACTTACACAATCCCAAACGTGCATCCCAGCTAGCTCTGTAAGTTCCATTTGCATGAAGCATCAAACTAGTTGCTGCAGACCCCTGAAATCAAATGAAAGTTGACAAAACATTTGTAAATTGACACTTACTAAGGCATTCTGATCCTGCAACATTACGGAAAAGGCAGCACAAACCTCAAGAGGAGAAACAGGTCCGTCCCAGGCATTCAATCCAGCTCCACATATCTACAGGCGCAAGGATCATTGAAATATCTGATTTTAGCCTCAGTATGCTAAACAAGAAGCAGACTGCAGTAAACAAGAAATTATACCCGGATTTTTTGTCCTACAAAAAGCTTTCCAGCGACTAGCTGCTTTGACAACTCCAGATCCAACAGGGCATCTAGAGAATACCACCCATCAGTAAGTTCCACTCTGGCCATGCTTGTCTCTCGAGCCGCATTCATACTTGAAGTTCCCTCGCTATCTGACCGAATAGCTGACACACATAGCACTAGCATGGAAGAAGGCGATACATCCCCTTCTAAAATTCTCTTGATTGCAGAACGGTGACCATGATTAAATTCCCGCTCATATCTGCAAACAGCATCAAATTGATCAAATGACAAAAGTATACTATCAAAGTTCCAGTGTCAGTAGAAACAACAAATGAAACACAGTTGTCACCTACCTGTACTTTAACTCTTCGAGCACATTGGAACGAGTTAGAAATTTCTTCCCAACCTTAGCTGAATAGAATCTCTCATAACTTGCTAGTTTCCAAACAATCCACTTGTAATGATTTGTTACCCACCTAGCAGTATAACAAGTACAATGATTAGCTTTCATGAATAGGCAAGGTGTAACTCTGCCTTAGTGTAGCCACAATAACATCTCGTCCACTATTTACAGAGTACATTATTTCCTACAGCTATGCGTGGAAACATGAGATCTATAGTTGTTCAAATAAAAAGTAATCTGCAAGCAGAATCTATACGCATCCCAGGAATCCCGTTCCCTGTTTAGAGATGAATGAAAAACAGATGGAAGAAAAATTAGTTACTTTGGTCTGACCCTAACTCATCTGACAAACTGATACCCTATCAACTCAGAAAACAGTCATAAGGTTACATATCTAACCATCAACAGCCTATGTCACTATTTGTGTAGTTCAATGCTATTCCTTTTACAAGTTGGAGTGTCGAAAGAGTTCTAGTAAGGTTATCCAGTAATACCCCAAACGACATCAATATCAGTAATATATGTTCTGCATAATAGAACCATCATAATAAACGATATGTCCAGTATATATCTTGAGGGTGAAACATTATCAGATTGAGCTTTTATCCATTCATCAGCTAGGTTAAATCCACAGATGAGGATAAAATATACACAATGCAGTCTTAGCAAGAAGGTAGAAAAGTGCACAACCGCATATCCATTTTTCACAGATACAAGTTGTCTGAGCAGGGGAAAGAGATGATTTAGAAATTATCTTTACTTGTTTGTGATATGTTGAATTGACGCTCCAGATTGAACCAGTATATCATAGAAAGTGTCAACACCAACTGTGTGAGATCCGTCTAGAAAAGAGTATTTCTCTGCATGTTCTGGATCCATCTGTCGTACCTGCTCTGAAATGCCCTCCAGCTAGATTCAAAATCATAGTGTGAGCAAAATCAGCATCTATTTAATCAAAGAAGACACACCTATCGATATATTTGACTTACTCTTTGTAAGTAGGCTGGAGGTTCTTTGAAAAAGTCTTTGATATATGTTCTTGAAAACTGTAGGGGGTAACGTGTAGAAACTTTCCTTCTAGTATATGAAGCTTCAGATGGCTTGCTTGAATATCCTAGATACACACACAGTCAGTCAAGTGAGAACGAACAAAAAGTTTTGCCTAACTTAAAACAGAGATTTTTCAAGAAACTGACCATTTGGGACAACCAAGAGATTACTGTTTAAAGGAGTAACAAACTTTGAGCTTCGTGGCATCTTGAAAGGGGTGCCAGAAGTTCTTCTTCCGTGTCTCCTAGACTCAGACGATGTTCCTTTGATGCTTGTAGAATTAGCGCCAATGGTGTTTGTAATATCAACAAGTGGCCCTCTTGGTTGCTTTTGAGATCTAAAGAGACCAGAATCCACACCATTTGCCGTGGGGTGCTGCATTGTCCTTTCCCTCACAAGAGGCATCCCATTAGAGTTTTTACTGAGGCAAGGTGGCTTGCCACTTGACTTGCAGATGCTTTCCTCGTCATTAAATTTCGAAATTAAATTGGTTCCTGAAAGCAATGTCTCTGATTTGGCTTCCGCCTGCTTCCTGCCAGCAGACTCCTTCATTGGTGATATAAATATCTTTGGATTTTGTTCACTTCTTTCAAGTTGATGTTGGGTAAAAGAACCAACCTTCCTCGCCTTGTTAAAGTGGCTCCCATCTGAATTACCACTCTTGCATAATGAAAACATGGAAGCACCTGCATCTTCTTCTTCTAATAAATTACCAATCTCTGGATCACCAAGAAGGCTTTTAGCACGCTTTAATGCATCACCAGACACAGATATAGACCTCCCACCAGCAGTTTGAAACTTGAACCCAGAAGATTTGACAGAAGAGTTGCACGTTTCTGGTGGCATAAAATTACTAATATCTGAATCAACAATCTCGTTGTTTGAGTGCACCTGAGCTTTCCTACACACCGTACCATTCTCAATTCCCCCATGATTGATCACTCCATGTGCTTTCCCTAACTTTGATGGCATTTTAAATCCCAATCCGTCACTACCACACAATTTCTTCTTTGCAGGCTCATGGCTTTGAAAGGTGCAATCATCATCACTTTCATCCAGACCCAACAACGCCTTTGCTCTAGAAAGCCCCGCAGAAGATATATTAACACTCTTTCCAGACCCCGTCTGAAACATGGAATTAGGTGATACGAACCCTTTTCCTCCAAAACTATTCCCAAATCCCGTTTGGAAAACCGAATTAGGAGAACTAAACTGAGGACCCTGCATACCCAACTGGCCTGAAAAAGCCATCAAATGCAAACAAATTACAAAGCATTCACACAAAACAAGTGCTTCAATCAGCAGAATTCCTCTCCATTCCGAAAATGTCAATAGGATTTCTCATTTCCCCCTCACACCGAAAAATTCTCACAATGAGACATACTAGTATACTACCACATACATACAGTTTCTTATAAGAAGGCAGATTGAACTTGAATTACAGAATTCCCCCAATTGAAAGCGAGAAGCGTCACCGACAAGCCTCATTAAAAGCCTCAATCGAAAATTCATAGAAACAAACCCTAGTCTAATCTAACAGCCATCAAAAAACATCAATTGAATAATACTAGCAAGTCTAATTTTAACAATTATTTCTGAATCTGCAAAACCCTAATCTGAATCGGCGTTGCGTAAAGCTGAATACTCACAACAATAATACTCACAAATGAACAATTCGGAGTAAACCCTAACCTGCATCAACGGCATTATCCTTGAAATCTTCTCCGAGAAGCGAAGCAGCTTTCGCAATCGACGACTTATTCAACACGACAGATTTCCCCAATCCAGTCCTAAACATCGGAACATCTTCAATTCTCTGCTCCTCCTTGGTGTCGTCATCGTTACGCTTGTCGCAATCTTCCAACATCTTCGAACATCCTGCGCAAATTCAAACATTACAAAATCAAAATTATGTCCAATTTTCCGATTAATAGGGAGGAGAGAGAAAGTGAGTGAGGAAGAACCTTTGAGAAGGACGTCGTGGAAGGAAGGGAGGGAAGGAGAGAGAGGTGAGGAGGAAGGGAGGTGGTTATGGTGAGACGGAGGAGGTTTGGTTGTCGGTGATATTTCCCACCGGAAATTGTTTCCGGCGTCGGAGAATATCTGCCACGTCGACATAATGCGACGGAGGATGCCAGAATTCGGTGGTTTTTGCGGCGGATTTCGGAGATAGGGGTTTTTTGTTGTGGTGGTGGAGTGGTGGTTTGGGAAGAGTGTAGTGGAAAATGGAAATGGTATTGTTTTTGGGGGGTTTGGCGGTGAGGTAGCTGTAGATTTTATTTTTCAAAAGGCGGGAATTTTGAAGGGGTGGATTTGCTCCTCCAAGTTTCGAGTAGTAGAACTAGAAATGACTTTTTTTTTTTTTTGAGGGTCAGAACTAGAAATGACTTACGTAGGGTATTTTGATTCGAAATAAGACTGTACATGTGTACAATGCATGACTCTAGAATAATGTACGGAGTATCATTTCTGATAATTTCAATCGAGCTTTATCAGAGTATGTTTAACGGCATTTTCTCTACCGGGTTGGGGGGTGGGGCACACATTAAAAAAATGGAAAAAATAGAAAAGCAGGGGAGAGAGAAGGTTTAGAGCAACTCCAGCGGTGATAAAACAACCTGCTCAGAGAGCTTGGGCAGGGAGCCCACCCATTGGAGGAAGCCAAAATGCTGCCCATCTTGGAGCAACATGCTCACTTGAGCAGGCTGCCCACACAAGCCTTTTTCTTCAATTGTCCCACTTTTCATATATCACTCCTTTATTTTAGTCTCTTTTTCTTTTTCCTTATTTTTTTAGTTTCCAAATTTAATTTTCCCATGTATATTTATTGATACATTTATCTCAATGATTATTGCGAAACAATTTTTTTTCGTCTCCCATCCATTTTTCCCACAAAAATTTCATATTTTGTCAAGTCGTTCACAAGTACCGAACCATAATTTCTTTTATAAAAAAAACGTATTCATCAACTATCGTTAAATCATTTTTTAATTCAAAACTAGGTAAAATTGTTGTCGGGACAAGAACAGATAATGGGCCCTATCCAGGCAGGTTGATATCCCGCTCAAAGATTTGAACAAATTGTACTTGAAACCTGCTTGACTTACTTTTATGATATGGCAACTTCAAGTCGGGTTTAATCCCGTCTACCACTGGAGTTGCTCTTACCAGGTACTGCTTTGTACCGGGTTGAGGAAATCTAATACCTGGTCCCACTCACTTATTTAATCCAACAAGCCACTAATAATGAGACACATGGCAAATTTGTTTGAAATTTGTTTGTTCAAATTGCAGTGTTTTGTTTGCAATGGCTATAATTCAAAATTTACAGTTAAGAAAAATAAAAACATTAGACCAATATATTTATTTTTATTTCCTCTATAGATAGAGACCAATATTGGCTATATTCTCACACTTCATATTTTTTTATTTTTAGTATACTAATTATCAAATTATCAAGAATTTAATTTTACATCTAATAAAATAAAAGTAGGATAGGGAAAATATTTTGGGATTAAATCATGAGGAGAGACATGGTAGAAACGTACTTGGTTCACTAATAAACCTAACCAAATGAACTAGGTATTAAAAGTTGGTATTCGGTGAGTTGGAGGAGAGAGAAAGTATGAGAGAGAGAGAGAATACCAGGTTGGAACCTGGTAGCTGTTAAAAACACTCTAAGATGATTTTAATTTCCCTTTATTTTTATCTTTAGGAAAATTTTCAATATACCCTTGAGATTCCCAAATTTTTCAGGAATACCCCTCTGGTTACCTAGCTGTCCTGCGTGCTCCTGAGGTTTGCAAAATGGTTTTTTTTTTGTGTTTTTCACTAACGGACATTAACATCGTTAACCATTCTGATAGAATTTGACTATTTTTTTAACAAATTGACCAATAATAACATACTCCGTAATTTAAAAAAAAAAAAACAATCTTCTCTCGCCTCCTTCCCCAATCCCGCCACGCATCCAACACAGCCCCTGCCCCACGGCCTTACCACCGCACCCCATCACCGACAACCTGTAACACCCCGTATTTTTGGGAGTTCTAATTAAGAAAGTTTTATGAAAGATAATCATTTTGAGGATTTATAATTCTATTTTGGGTAATTGGAGTCTACTTTCCTTATTTGGCCAACTTCCTAATTGGGCAGTCCAATTATTAATTACCGTAAACCGTCTTACTAAAACCTGTCTTTTAACTCACACCATAAACTATAAATACAAAACAAAAACCCGAACCCTTGTTTCTATTGTACCCGTCGCCCAAAGAGAAAGAGAAGGAGAAAGAGAAGAAGAGAGAAGCCGAGAAAGAGAGAAGGAGAAGAAGAAGACGCGCGCGCCCGAAAACCGCCGCCGCGCGCCGTCCGTCGCCGCCCGTTGCCGACCGCACACCACCGCCGCCCCTTTCGCCTCTTTTTCTTACTTCTAGCCTCGAGAATAGTATGTTCCTGCACTTAGTTCTAATAATTTCAGATTAGGGCTTTTGATTATATTCATGTTAATTGAAGTTAAGCATGAATTTGATGATAATTATTTATGTTTGGGTTTGTAATAATAATTGTTGATGATTTGGTGCATGAAATTATTAAGGTTTTGAATTAGAGTTCTTGAGATTGAATTTGTGGTGAATTGATGATGATTTTGTGGTTAGAATTGTGTAGTAATTGAAGGGATTTACTATTATGAATTGTTAAGCATGTTGTTGTGATTTGGGAGTGTTTAATAATGATTTAAAGGTGAAAATTATATTCTGTCCAGATCTGATTTTTGTCTTAAATTGAGCGTTATTATGGGTGTTTTGATGGTTTGATGATGGAATTATGTTGTTGGTATAATTGGGTAAGTGTTGTGCGAATTTGGTGAAGTTTGGAGATCGTTTGGATGTTGTATCGATGTCTTTTGTGTTGGTTGAAAGTGTTGATTAGTAATTGAGTGTTGTTAATGATTTTTAGGTTGTGTGTTCAAGGAGATATCATTCTAAGCTTGTGATTTTATTGGAAGGGTAAGAACGTTGGTTATGATCCCAAACCGCGACATCTAAACTCTAAAGCTTGTCTATCTTGATACTAACCTTGTTTTCCATTCTTTATCGCTTCATGTTTCACCTATCATTGTCCTACCGTTTCGTATCAATACCTTTTGAAATAACCATGCACCTTTCCGCCAAACGGCTCAAAGAACCGGCCCTTCGGCCTCCTTGCTCTTCCGCCGGTTCGGCCCTCTCGGCCGGCTCGGTTTTCTCGGCCGCTCGGCCATTCGGCCGAGTGTGCGCCGTGTTGTTGTTGTTTTGTTGATTTGTGTGATTCGTATGATTGATATATTGTTAACGATTGTATATTATGTTTTGTTAGCGCGCGTATGATTGTGCACTAATGTTTATGATAATGATATTGTTGTTGATGTTTACCACCTAGAGTAAGGTGACGCGGCCCGGATCGGTCACCTCTAACCTCTGATCAAGGTTGTTTAGGTCGGAGTAGCTACCGACTTCCTAATCGGCTTACCTCCTAGAGGCTTCGCATCCTACCTGGCCCTCTAGTGAGGGGTGTGCACACTTCAAGACGTTACGATCTGTTTTCTAGTACTCTAGCTCGCGTTGGTTCGAGATTGTGGTGGCTGTGGGGTAGGAGCCCAGCCGTTGACGTAATAATGTGACAAGACTTTTGGCTCTTGTAGCGATATGGCGAATGTCGCACCCTTTTGAATTGTTATTGTATCGATTGCTTATTATTTGTTTCCTGAATTGTTTTGTGGTTCTTACTCAGCCTGTATGCTGACGTTCTTTCTTCTGGTTTGTTCCCTACCATGTTCTGGGGCCTATGTCATTCTTTGATGGCATAGTTTGACAGGTCTTGTTGATGTGGATGCTTGCTAGAAGAGTCAAGTGCATGCTGGGGATTTTTATAAACTGTTATTAGTCATTTATTATAGTTTGAGTTATGTAATTTGAGATTGGTTTTGAGAACTTTAGATCGACATTGTTTAAGTCTTCCGCTGTTACGTTTCTAGTTAATGTTGTAATCAATTAAATAGCCTTGCAATTGACTTGGTAGTCAATTGCGGCATAACAATTCTAAGTTTATTTCCGTTTATAGTTCGGTCAAAATTTAGGGTTGTTACACAACCACCTAGGGCACCTCCACCACCACCACCACCACCAGACGCGGGTATCTCCCGCGATCACACACTGGCCGAGAAGCTCCACTGCCACCGCGGAATTTGTAACAAAATCGGTGTTATTATACAGCTCGATCTCGCCGTAGAACAGCGGGCGGAGGCGGAGGGAGTAGCGGGAGGGATTAGTGACAAATTCTTACCCAGAAAGCAGATAAATTGCGCCAATTGAAGATCAAATTGTTTGACAAGTGAATCTAATTGAAGATGTGAGGGAGAGTGTGTTTGAAGAGAAAGGGTCGTGGCCTATGCATGAGTGGGTGGTCGTGGCCTATGGATGAGTGGGTGGTCGGGGTAATGGGTGGCCGGAGTGTGGTCGTGGGGGGGGGGGGGGCGCATATGGTGGTGCTGGTGGCGGTGGGCCAGGTGGTGGTCGGTGCAGAGTGCGGTGGTGAGGCGGCGGCTCCGTGGGTTGGGTTGGGGTTGGGGAAGGAGCTGAGAGAAATTGAGTTTTTGTTTGTTTTTAATTTATGTTATTAGTGGTCAATGTGTTTATCCTAATGTTGATTTCATCAACTGAATACTAGATAGGACGAACGCCGTTTATCCAAAAGCCAAATTAAAAAGGACTTGCAAAACTCCGAACAATTAATTAAGGGCGACCCTAATTCCATTCCAATAGGACTGCTTCACGGCTATTTCATCTTTGTGTGGCCAATTTGCTCCTCATTACAGCCATGTGACATGATTGCCACTCCTGTTTCGTTAAAATTTCAACAAATTCAGACTTAATTTGAATGACTCAGAATTGATCTCATACAAGAGTCATTCAGAGAGATCAGTTCAGTTCAAAGTCATTAAAATCAGATCAATTTAGATCATTTGCATTTTAATCACATTAGAAAGATGCAAACCTATCAAACAGGATTGTCCTAAGCATTCAATTTTCTGACTTGCATTGGGGTACAAGATACTCTTAGTTCGCCTATTCCTAGCCAAGCCTAGGATGTTTTTTAACTGGCCAGCTTATTGTTCTCTCTTACAAAGTTGTGTTAGTTTCCTTTATTTCCCTTCGTGCTGCTACTTCTTTCGGGGAAAAGAAAAAGTAGATTAGGGGTATGTTTGGTAAAACTAGAAGAAATAGTAACTGAACGCCGAATTAGCATTTGAATGATGAAATTGTAGCTGAATGTTGAAATAATAATTAAAATTTTTAGTCACTAGAATGTGTTTGGCAAACTTAGCTGATATAATAGCTGATGTATATAAAATTACATAAAAATGTATTATTTATTTTTAACTTATTTATTTCAGGAAATAAACGAGGGTAAATTAGGAATAAAATTTTGATAAGTAAAACATAAATTTTGATAAGTTACATGGGGTAACTTATAAAGGGCCCGTTCGGTATCACTCTCGTTTTCAATTTCTGGGTTTTTTGCGTAAACATTTAGTTAAATAAGTTACAAAAAAACTTTAAATTGTTTGGGTTGTATAATAGTCATAAAGAAAATGAAAATTGACGACTGAAAACTAATGAAAATCACTTCTTTTTTTTTTATTTTGAAAAACGGGACTTTGGTTTTCAAAAATGGAAAATGAAAATACAAAACGATACCAAATAGGCCCTAAATAAGCTAGCTTATTATTTAAACTAATGGTGCTACCAAACCAACTTATTTGAAAACTTGATTAGTCAAATAAGCTACTTGGCCCAAATAAGACATTATGAAATTTGGAAATTGTTCATTTAACCAAAAAAAAAAAAATTGTTTCACATTTGAACATAATTTTATATTCTAACAAAACAAGATTTGAATTTTGTCATGATACTTTCATGTACATAATAAACAATACACCCTCTGTCCCAGCCCAAACATCCAATGTCCAAAATACCCCTGTTTTGAAAAGGGTGTACACATTAATCGGTCTATCAAAGTTCCAAACGTTATATAGAGAATTAGATCAGAGTTTTTGCTAACTCGCCATGTAATTTGTTGGTAAATTTGATTAACCGATTAGTTTGTACATCCTTATAATAGTGGTCAATAGAAATGAAAATAAATGTAGAAAAAATAACGCCCTCAAAAAAGTAGAAAAGATAAATTCCAAAAAAAAAAAGTAGAAAAAGTAAAAAGGAGATATTAGAATCTTACTAAATATTGATGAATAAGATATCTATACATGTTATGGTTTAAATGGGGAAAATAATGTAGGTTAAGATGCTTTAAAGACAAACCCATAGGTTACAGTAAAGTTACAGGGACGATCTCCAGGTGAACTCCTCTGCTCCCGTGAAACGTGATGTTCTGTGATTCTATTCGATATGTGTTATGAAGGATATCAGCAAGTCAGAAATGACCAACATGCCCTTAACGACGTATAACTGAATTCAGTTATATGTGTGATGAACTGGCATTCTGTTATGCTGTTCACCCTTAATATATAAACTGATTCATGTTGTATCAATCATAACTTTTGCCATTTCAATAATAATAACAATAATTTTACTCTCATTCTCTCCTCAATCTTCCTCTTCAAGTTTTCCTGATTCATGATTTCTTCATGGTATCAAACCTAACTTGATCCAAATTCCGCACTTTTCACATTTTTTTTTCGAAATTACACTTGTAATTTCGCATAAATCGAGTATGAATTAGCTCAAATTAAGCTCAAATTCAGCTCAAATTCCTATTAAAATTCCCAAATTGCTTCAAAATTGAAGCAAAATTACTAATTTTCCGATATCGGAAATTTCTTTGCTGACAAATTGTGGTAATTTGTCCTTGATTGTTGCGATTCTTGTGAAATTACGAGATTTGCAACTAATTCAGATTGATTCAAATCTTTGATAAGGAATTGGTGTTATACAGCTTCTTCAAGAAGTTTTCTGGCTCATTTTCCAATTCTTTGGTGTTATTGGAGTTGTTTGGTGTTTCTACCAAGCTCGATTGCAATTTTTTTTTGTGTTTACTTGGTATTTTCAGTGGTTGCGTATCAGTTACGTTGGTTATTTCCGAAGTCTGGTGGTTTATTTCCACTTTCAGGCAATTCTATCTGTTCGAGTTTTTTGTCAGTGATTCTTCGCTATCATTTCTGGTCAATTTCGCCTATTTCACTGGTAATTTGTCAACATCAACAACATGGTGGACAACACTGTTAATTCTTCTGGTGGAGCTTCTTCTTCACACTACTCCGATCCATATTTCATTACTTCAGGTGATCAACCTCAAACTCCAATTGTTTCTCGTAAATTTGATGGTACTGACTTTAGACAATGGGTTAGAACTCTGAAAAAGTCTCTGTTGGCTAAGAATAAGCTGTGTATTATGAATGGAACTTTGCCTAAACCTTCTGTTACACATGCTGATTATCACAAGTGGACCTTTGTTGGTCATATGGTTATGTGCTGGATTTTGTTTTTAATGGATGAAAAAATATCTGAGGGTTTTCAGTGTGCCAATACTTCAAAAGAACTGTGGGATGAGGTTGTAGAAAGTTATGGTCAAACTGATAGCCTGCAATATTATGAGTTACAGTGTCAATTGTCTGATCTGAAATAAGGAAATCAGTCAATACCTGAATATCATGGGAAGATGAAAAGGATGTGAAGGATATGTCTGCAATTGAAGGTATTCCAACCTGTAGTTATGGTGGTTTGGAGCAGTGTTCTTGTAACATACTCAAACAGCTGGTTGATGCACAAAATAGACAGAAAGTGGTCAGATTTTTTATGGGCCTGGATCCATACTATAAGACTGTCAGGGACAATTTGTTGGGAACTTCACCTTTACCAATTTTTACCATTGTCTATAGCCAGGTGTTAAGGTCTGAGAGGAGTAGAGCATTGATTGATATGAGTCCAAATGAGGATATCAGTGCTATGCCTGTTGATACTCAGTCACAGGCTCATGCCACCTACCACAAAACTCCATTTCAGCCACCCCATTATCAGTCACATCATCCCAAAACTTTCAACAAGTTCGGTTTTACTGATTACAAGACATACAAGGAGTTTAAGAAGAAAGCTACCTGCAAACATTGCAACAGAAAGGGACATTTGTCAGATGAATGCTTCAAAAAGCCTGGTGCAAAGATTCCTGACTGGTTTAGACAGATGAAGCATAATCATGCCAATGCTAGATCTGCTACAAACTTGGTTTCAGAGGTCAATTCTGATGCACCTGTCTATTAGGATCCCTTGTCAATGTCTCCTTCTCCTAACACTGTTCAACAACCTGCTGCAGGTCATGTTGATCTACAGTTGTTCAGCTCCATGATGAAGCAGCTGTAGAGTTATCAGCAAACTCAGGGTTCAGCTCAGGCTACCACATCAGCATCAGGCAACAACATCACTTCTTTGACCAACTTTGCAGGTATGAGTCACAAACTCGACCCTGCAACTCCATATTTGCAATGTATAACATGGATTATTAACACTGGAGCAATTGAACTCATGTGTCCTCATTATGATCATTCCTCCAATATTCAGAAATTGTCCAAACCAATTATTGTTGGACTGCCCGATGGTCAAAGAAAACTGGTGAATTATACTGGGTCTATCCAATTCACTAAAGATATTTTGCTGACAAATGTTTTATACATCCCTGATTTTAGACACAGTCTGTTGTCTATAAGTCAACTTGCAGCATCAAATGGTATTTCCTGTATCTTTGACAACAGTGGATGGCTGTTTCAGGACCATTCCACTAAGAGGATTATTACTGCTGGCAAGAGAAGATCAGGCATGTATATGATACAAGGAACTTCTCAATCTACTTTACTAGGATTGGTTAATGAAGACATTATCGTAAGTAATGCTCTTCTTACTACAGCAAACAATGTCAGCAAAATAGATTTATCACTGATGCACACTAGACTAGGTTATACTTCTTTGTCTAAGCTTGGTCATGTACCTCATACTACTACTACTGGAGTAAGAAATCTATTTTGTGAGACATGTGTTCTTGCCAAACAACATCGAATTCCATTTCCACGAAGCTTGTCTATGACATCTAGCTTATTTGATCATCTTCATATTGATCTTTGGGGACCATATCATACTCCTAGTATTTCTGGTGCAATTTATTTTCTCACCATTCTAGATGATCATAGTCGAGTTGTATGGACACATCTTCTAAAAGATAAGACACAAGTATTATCAACTTTAGATGCTTTCTTAGCATATGTTCGGAATCACTTTGGGATAAATGTCAAGACAATAAGGTCTGACAATGTCACTGAGATTGTTCACCAAGAATGGCAAGCTTTATTTGCTGCAAAAGGGATTATTCATCAAAAATGCATGCCAAGAACTCCACAGAAAAATGGTCGAGTGGAGAGGAAACATAGGCTGTAACAGCCCGATTTTCTAAGCTAGTTTTAAGACTTAATTAACAGTATTGGCGGAAGCATCATTAGCCTAAATCGGACCTGTTACCGCCGTATCTCCCCCAAAGGAAGATACAAGGCTCTCCAAAACCTAAAACACTAATAACTCGGTTACAAACGATTATTATATTATACAAGTATATCAAAAACTTCCAGTCTGTTTACAATTTACAACCTTTGACATACTAATACCAAAGTCTAATACGAACTGACTTCTACTCGACTTGGTGATTCCACCAGTATGTGACCCTATACACGTACACCTGCACATTTAACAAAACACGACACTGCCCATTCCAATGAATTGAATGGACAGGGGTAACTCAGCAAAAGCTGGTAAGTTCATCGTACTTACGACACACATATAGGACTACCGAGGTACACCTGCCCTCATTTGTCCGACATATTTAGGTCCTGAGACCGACGACGATTGGGTAATCAAACCCATTACTCATGCCCCGACCATTTAGAGAAATCAAAGCAAGATCATAATAGCAACGCATATAACATGACCTTGAAACTTCAATTGCATACACGTGCCAATCAATATAAGTAGACTTAGGCTTAGGTGCAACTTGTTGCATACAAAGACTCACAGATAACAGGGATCACATTATCAGATAACAAGGATCACCTACTTGTCTAGCATGAATCCCTCCTTATAAGTAACATAGATCATATATCAAGTCATGCTGGATTATAATACTAACACTTTCAATTAAGGCTACATATATGAGCAGGAATATCATATTCCACCTCTAAGCACAACTCGAATTCAAACACATAATTCATTGAATCACATTTCATATCATTCATAGTTCTATTTCAGAACTAGAGTATACGTTTCACATAACACAATCATGCTCAGAGGATAGCTCAATACGATACATAACTTACAATATACAATTTATAGATTCGTTGGCAATAGGTAAGGGAACGACGCGAGGGCGGCAAAGATCGCATTGCGGGCTCACTCGCTTGTTGGAGAACGTCTTCCCCTCATTTATGCATGCCTTAACAGTCATTAGTGTGCACACCCGTTGGAGGTACTTACCCAAATTCGAGGTAATCTCTCCTAAGGCGACAGTCAATATTGCCCATTCGGGTCATTTCAATCACGTAACCCAAATTCGAGGTTACGACTTTCTGTCATACGTTCATCACCTCATGGTACTCCCCCATCAAACCACTGAGGCTCCTTAACCAAATTGCCATATAACTTATACATATGATAGATGATTAGTGCGTCAATCATCAATTAATAAGACATCAAACAACAGGTGATTAGTCCGTCAATCACCAGCCACAATACATTTACATCGGGTGATTAGTTCGTCAATCACCTCTTACTATACAATTCACATGAATCACGTTTCCACACATGTCAAGTTGAGAACTCATCCTATCGACTCATTTAACAACGTACAAACACAAGAACACACCATGTGTACTCACGCAATCGAATAGATCATGCGGACACAGACCACGTTCACATCTCAAAAACCATCAGATACTTGTACATTATCAACTGATGATGCACAACGTATGCATAACAATCTTCTAATCACCCTCAAAAGGGTACTATTCACATTAAACATGACTCGACTCATCATATACTATTCACATGTACTAAACAAGGTCATATGAGTCATAACACCACTCATATTATCCATACTCATTCATATACGCATGCCCTAGTAACCAAAAGATACATTATTACTATACCGTGTTCTCATACACCAAGACATGATTAAACTCATCAATTATCATTCATTCATAATCATAACATCAAATATTAGCAATAAACTCATTAATATTGCTCACAACAAGTGTAGGACATGGTAAGTATGAACTTACACTCTTAGCTATCCCGAACGGCTCCATAACGCGAACCAAGCATCCAAGACCTCCATGAATAGGCCTCCAACGAACCATATAATCATGGTAAATCAAATTACTATACATCAGTATTCAACTCACCAAATTTCTCCCAAAGAAGCCAAGTATAACTTGTCCAAATCCAATACAACAATAGGCTGCACCATCTTCATGATTCAGAACACATGACGGCTGTTTAGATGCTCATTTAGGCAAGAATTCCTCATTATTTAGGCACAACACCAACTTTAAATCATAAACCTTCCTCTTAGGAGTATTTCAACACATCAAACGTCAAGTTTCATTAACTATTCAAGAATTTATAGCCCAAATACCACAGCTGCTCCAAAACAGAGTACCATATGCGCATCCAACTTGTAGGGACTATAAGATGATCATAACGACAGGTTTTCAAGCATTACAAAAGCCTAACATCAATATCTTGAAATAAAGTTCAACTTAGAGTTTTGTTTCGATTGAATACATGAACAAATGAGACTGTTATGATCAAATTACGAAGACCCTATGTTCATGATACCAGCAGGCAGAGCAACGAAACAAGGGTTTACTTTAGAATATGATTTGGGCAACTAAATCATAATGAAAATGAAATTAACCAATTGGAGTTTGTTCCAGTATATCTTAAGAGTAAATAGAAACAAGAATCAAGGATTGATCTTACCAAATGAAGGAGATATGACCAATATACACAAACTGGTCCAGAATTGCATTCAGAAAGACACCTTAACTTGTAGAGCCAATAAGGCGATCATGAAGAATAAATTTAGGCTTACTCTCTTCTGTGAAATTGTAGATAGAAAAGAATAGTTGAATTTAGGATTTTGATTCACCATTTTTGGGTGAGAGACGAATGAGAAAAATGATGTTGAAGATGGACCTGCTGCAGGTCATTCTAGCGGCAAGCAGGCAGCTGGGTGTCGTCTCCATATGACACAAAATTTGGCTGAGTAAGGTGCAAGTTTTTGGGTCCAATTAGATATCAACATGAGGTATGATCATCTAGAATGATTAGGTACTCCCGGCACCTCGTGCTTACGAAATAAGATCGGTTTCTAATCCCGACACTACACACAAACTTCTAAAATTGTGTAGATTGAGATTGTGTAAGTTGAGAATGAACCTATAACTTGTGTCATTTGACTTCATATTTACCAAGGAAAGCTCCTCAAATGATACAATGGAACAATCGCAATTTTGTTCCGGGTTTACATTAAGAGATTACTTAGTGACTAAGAAAACGTTTCTTCACGATTAAGAAAGCTATCGAAACGACAATGGATTGAGAATGTAACCGGACATTGCTTAAGTAATAGCTCCTCAATAAACTTAATGGTATCATCTAATTCCACAACCGAGATCTCTAATTGGAGATTAGGAGAGTGATTAAGCTAATCAAAGTGATTAAGGAACCGGCTATTACATAGGCATCTCATAGAGACTGCCAGAGCTCTTAAACTGCATGCAGGGTTGCTGGGAAGAATGTGTATTGGCAGCTACATATCTTATCAATCTAATGCCAACTGATATTTTACACTGGAAATCTCCTTATGAGATCTTGTTTGGTAAAGCTTCTGATTACAGCCATCCCAGAACCATAGGCTGTTTATGTTATGTCCTTAATACCTCTGCACAAAAGGATAAGTTTGCTGCAAAGTCTGCTAAGTGCATTCTCCTGGGTTATCCCAATGCACAAAATGGCTATAAGCTGTTCAATCTGGAAACAAAAAAGGTGATAATGAGCAGGGAAGTCATCTTTCAGGAAGAAATATTTCCTTTTAGAGAACAAGTTTCCAATCCACCAATGATACCCTTACCAGTCATGCCTTCTGGTTCACAATTAACTGTTGCTGCTTGTATTCCAGGAAATTCTCATCCCGATGCACCTTCATCAGAAAATTGTCACCCTGATGTTCCCTCTTCACCTTCATCTCCATTTATTCCTCAGAATAATGTTTCACCTGGTATTTCACTGTCTAATGACAATATTTCTGTCACTAATTTAGAAAGTATCTCATCTTCACCTGATTTGCACCCTACTACTGTCAACCCTCTAATCAGAAAGTCTACTAGAGCTACCAAAATTCCTGAGAAGCTCCAAGATTTTGTTTTCAAACATATACCAACCAGGCAGTCTGAGTCTGAGAACACAAGTTCTGCCTCTGAAGCTTTTCAAACTTCTGCATACAGTGATGATTATTTAGCTTCTATGACTATGATGACTGAAAGTGAACCTACACACTATACTTAGGCAACAAAAGATGATAGATGGGTTGATTCTATGAACAAGGAATTGGCAGCATTGGAGAAGAACAATACTTGGATATTGACTGCAATTCCTGATGGTGTTAAGCCCAAAGGATGCAAGTGGGTTTATAAGGTGAAATACAGGGCAGATGGGACTGTAGAAAGGTTTAAGGCTAGATTAGTGGCCAAGGGGTACAATCAAGCCTATGGAAAGGACTACAAACATACCTTTTCTCATGTTGCAAAATTTGCAACTGTCAGAGTGGTATTGGCTTTAGCTGCTATTAACAATTGGCCATTACATCAGTTGGATGTGAATAATGCCTTCTTACATGGACAGTTGGATGATGAGGAAGTTTATATGGTACCACCTCAAGGTTACAATGTGCAGGAGAAAGGTCATGTTTGCAAACTTCAGAGGAGTTTATATGAGTGGAACAAGGAATTATCAGCATTTCTGATTCACAACCTGGGTTTCCGCCAGGCAAAGAATGACTATTCACTCTTTACTAAAGCAAATGCTGGTTTATTCACTGTGGTCTTGGTATATGTTGATGACTTGCTAATCACAAGCTCTGATCAACATAATATTCAGCAACTGAAGACTGCTCTGGATCAGAAATTTACAATCAAGGATTTGGGCCTGCTAAGATACTTTCAAGGGTTGGAAGTATCCAGAAATTCGACTGCATTTTACTCAATCAGAAGAAATACATATCAAATCTTATAAAAGATGCTGAATTAGAAGACAACAAGCCCTGTGCTTTTCCTTTTCCTGCAGGCACAAAGTTATCTCATGATCATGGAGACTTGTGCCCGGATCCAGAGAAATATCGGAGGTTGAATGGCAGGTTGCTGTATTTAAACCTCACAAGGCCTGATCTATCCTACAGTGTGCAGCAGCTGGGCCAGTTTCTCAGCTCTCCACGAATTCCTCATTATCAAACTGCACTTCATGTGGTCAAGTACCTGAAAGGCACAACTGATATGGCATTGTTCTGCCCTTCCTCCTCAGCCCCGCAGGTTCAGGCATATACAGATGCAGATTGGGGCAATTGTGTTTACAGTGGAAAGTCCTTGACAGGGTACTGTGTTTTTCTGGTTGGCTCCCTGGTATCTTGGAAAACGAAGAAGCAGAACACAGTATCAAAAAGTTCTGCCGAAAGTGAGTATAGGGCGATGTCTATGAGAGTATGACTTCCAGTGAAGTGGGTTACATGATTTGCAGGCTTCTCCACTACCTCTTCCAATTTCTCTGTACTGCGACAATAAAGCGGCCCAACAGATTGCAGAGAACCCTGTTTTCCACGAGAGGGCTAAACACTTGAGGCTGGACTGTTACTACATAAGGGACAAGATACAAGAAAGATTCATGGAGACAAGACATGTCTCAACTGACATACAACTTGCTGATCTCCTTACCAAAGGTTTGGGAGAACATCAGCATAAGCATTTGACTTTCAAGATGGGTCTGGTAATAAACACACCAGCTCCATCTTGAGAGGGGAGTTTGAAGGATATGAGCAAGTCAGAAGTGACCAACATGCCCTTAACGACATTATGCTGAATTCAGTTATATGTGTGATGAGTTGACATTCTGTTATGCTGTTCACCCTTAGTATATAAACTGATTCATCATGTTGTATCAATCATAACTTTTGCCATTTCAATAATAATAACAATGATTTTACTCTCATTCTCTCCTCAATCTTCCTCTACAAGTTTTCCTGATTCATGATTTTTTCATGTGTCAACGTGATTTTATGTATGAGTATGATTCTACATTGTATATTTTGTGTATCTATGTAAAAGTTAGTTACAGGTTGTTATGATGTTTGTATAAATAAGAGAGATGATCTCTATTGTAAGACATTATGTCATTTTTTTGTCAATTCTTTCAAACATTCTCTGTAAACTCTCGATCTTGAGCTTTAAGCTTTTAGCTGTCTTTTAATAGTATGTGTCCGAAGGTGTTTCCCAACCTATCCTTCCAGCCACCTGCATTTGCTCTTAGCTAGTTGTAACAAAGTTCCGGCATAGTCCCTTGCTTCTGTGACATACGATTTTGATAATTTTGTATTCGATTTATATCGATAATATTGTAGATGGCGTATGATCTTTTAATCAACGCTATTGATCTTCTCCTTTAAAAAAAATAAAATTTACTGGTATAGTATTTCAATTCTTAGGTGTCGTTTGGATACACTCGGGAAGTCGGAATTCCCATGAGTTTGCAAATCCTAGGAATTAAGAAAGTATGGGAATTGGGGAAATTTGTTTGGATGAACAAGGGAATTCAATTACCATGGGAATTTCTACTTACCTAGCCCCCCCAAGGTAATTAAATTCCTACACTTTGGAGGAATTGGAAATGCCCGGGAATTTCCAATTCCTACACTTTATGGTAACCAAACAACTCAAGATAATTCAATTCCCAGGAAAATACAATTCCTACAGTTTTTGAGGGTATCCAAACGACACCTTATTCTTGTTAACAAAATCCACATCTGTCCCTTCGGGGACATCTGATAAAATAGGAAACAAAATCCACATCTCTTGCTAATTTATTGATCCAAGTATTGCCATCAATCGTACAAATTTTAGCATGCTCTTGCTGCCTTGACCCATACTCATATAATTCATGTACGCACTACCAACTTGGGCTTAAAAGAGTTTAATAATAAAAATCTACCGGTGAAAATCAGATTATGTTATGTTTTAACACATGGACATAGTTAAAAAGTGTGAGAGTATATGGATGATTTAAATCGTTCTTGTATACTCCATATATATAGTCCGTATATAACATGTTATTATTCAAATTGGCATCGCTATTGGATAGTTAAGTTTTGTTCAAAAGTGGTCAAACCAACTAGTTGTAACAACCACTTCATGCAAATTAAAATTTTTGGTATTAACATCTTATGCAATAAAAAAGATGGGTATATATATTGAAATGTGTATCTAGATTCAAATTACTAAATTCCTGTGACTGCAACTGCGGCAAAATTCGATCCATAGCGAATCGAGAGTTTTGTGTATACATTCCCTATCCGTCACAGTAGTGTCACACGCACCCGACCCAAATCTTACAAAATGTAAACAAAAGAAGTGATTGATGAGTCAAATGATTCTTGGGTGGTCAAAATAAAAGAGAGAGAAACGCAGAAAGTGGGTGGCTGGGGTTGTTGACCACGTTCCGCATACTAATGTACGATCACAATAATTCCATCCATCATCAGCTGCGGCTATAAGTACATTGCCAACTTTCAACTGATATGCATGTTTTTCTAATTTTCTTAGTACGATTTTACAAACCACAAACAAATTAGACCAATATGCATTTTTCAGATGTGATTGAATATATATATGTTATGATGAAATAATGTGATAGATTATGTTGAGGGAAAATTCTTTGAAGCTCAGGAGGGATAGCGCCTACGGTCTTAGGGCTTACTCCGTATACATTACATTGTGTATATACAAAGACCTTTTATCGAATGTGCTATCCATCTTGAGTTCCATAGCCTTCTCCTTCTCTTTTGTACCAATGCAAGGATCAGAGCAGCATGTCAAAGTCTCGTCTCTCAAAGAGATCGATAATTTTAATTAGCGATGATTCTACATATTTTCTTCGTTTTCTTAGATTATTAAGTATTAACGTCTAAAAATGTTTGAGTATGATTATTGAAAGGTCTTTATTGCATACCAAATTTCATTTAATTTCCTATTTGTGTATCAAAAATTACTTTCTGACCTATCCCATGTTTTGTTTTCAGGTCTCTGTAGACCCATGTTATATACTGCTGCTGCCTGCTAATGCTATCGTCCTTTACTTGAAGAGGATATTGCACGTGTGCACTAAAACTAATTCAACTTTATTCATTCTGACTTAGCATCTAGGCTATGCTATGGGACATGAGTAAAATGTATACTAGTATATGTAGATCTAATGTACAAAGGAGTTTAAAAACATTTTACTCTTCTATATATGAGTGAAATCGTTGTATGAGTTTTAACCATCAATTTAGAGGATGTGATGATTTATTATGAGTGTTTACCTTTCATTGATATATTCACTTTCATAGTCTCATTAACGTTTAGGAAAAATCAATTCTCCTGAGTTGAATTGGAGTTATGACCAACTTATCGATTTATCGATTCTTATTCAAAAGATGTTACTCCACATATTACGACTATGTTTGGTATACACAGTAAGCTAGCTTATTTGGTCATAGTAGCTTATTTCACTAGTATTTTAAGCTCTTTGACCAAATAAGTTGGTTTGGTGACACCACTAGCTTAAATAATAAGCTAGCTTATTTAAGATGTCACCGTCTATTCGGCAAAAGTAGTTGTAGCTGTAGCTGTAGCGGTTTTTGTAGCTGTAGCGTTTCTAGTAGATGATAGTTGCTAGCTGGAGCGGTTTGATGTAGTAGCTGAAATCTATGTGACATGTTCGGCAAAATTAGATGTTGTATAACCAAAATTACTTAAAAGGACATTGATAATTCTTTGTCAAATATGTTTACATCCTTGTGCCGAGAACTATACTTTATCAACTATCAAATAAATTTATACATAAACAATAATAATAAATAAATAACATAATACAAATAATTATAATTTACATGATTGGACTAATAAAAATCAATGTTTTGAAAAGCAACAAAAAAAGTTGCAGTATACCAACGAATTGTTGGGAGAGTTGTAGAGGTGGCTGAGATAAATTTGGGAAATCCTTAATTTTAGGATATATTCAAGGGGTAAATATGAAACAAAAACAACAACATCTACTAAAACGTTATTTCTTCTAACGTTTGAGAAAAGCTAAAATAACTTCCAAAATTTACTAAAACATCTACATTGCCGAATACACCATTTTCAGAAAAGTAGTGGTTTTACCAAGTCAAACCACTAAAAGCTTGTAAAATAAGCTGCGCCGAACACGCCCGTAACGTATTTAAAAATAAGTTAGCTTATCATAATTTTATTCCTATTTTACCCTCATTTATTTACTAAATTAAAATGAAATTAAAAATAAATAATACATTTTATGTGATTTTATATATATCAGCTCCTATATCCGCTAATTCTACCAACACTACTATTAATATCAGCTAAAGCTTTCAGCTACTATTTCAGTATTCAGCTACTATTTCAACTAATTTTACCAAACATAGTCGGCAATCTCGGCATAAACTCAAAAAAAAAAAAAAAAAAAAAGACGATACCAAACAAGTCCATCTGTCTTCAACAAGCGCAAACGATACGTAGCACGTGTCCGACTGTCGTCCCAAAACACAAAGAAGATATTTTTACCTATTTTGTGTAAATGTGTAATAGCCGTTGAAAACAACATTTGGCAGCAAAAACTTGTGGTTACCGCGCTTTCTCCTCAAAACTAAACTAAACTCTAATCTCTGCAACTTCTCTTACTCTCAAAAATGGCGGCATCATCTTTATCTTACCACCACCTCTTCTACATCAACTCTCATTCCCGCCAAAATAATCTCAATCAAACCCCAATTTCAATCTCCCCAATCTCATTCAAACGAAACCCTAATTTAATTTCTCCTTCCCGCGCTCTCCCCAATTCTAAAGAGGACCATAATAATCCCCTTATTTCAAACCCTAATTCTTCTCCTCCCTCTGATAAATTCGTCATTCCGCCACTTCTACGATTTGGGTTAGCTTCGTTTTTACGTTTCTTTCTGTAATTTGTTTGTTGATTTGATTGGGATTTGTAAAGTTATCAACTTTTATTAATTTTGGGTGGAATTGCAGGGATGCAATTAAGGTGGATGAGATTGGACGTGAAATGCTTTCGATTGCGGTGCCCGCCGCAATTGCGTTGGCTGCTGATCCCATTACTTCCCTTGTTGACACTGCCTTTGTTGGTCATTTGGGTAATGTGTACGCTCAATTTCCAATTTAAGTGATTTCCTTTGTTTTAGCTTCCTTTAGAAGCTTATTATGTTATGCTGAAGTCCCCGAATTCAATGTTTCGAATACATTATCGTAGATTCGTAGTGACAACTGGTAACTTTTGGTTATTCCTCATTGATCAATGTGCTACTTCAAGCAAAATTTGAGAGAGCTGAACTTTTTTATTGTGGGTAGGAGCGTAAAGGTAAATCATGTGAGTGTCGATACTAATACCGCAGTCTTTGCTTGAGGAATTGGTATATGGTCTTTGATTGTGTATGGTTCATTCCGATCTATTGGATTAGGGAAATGCTTGCTTCACTGAGTAAAAGAGTTGTCATTTTCTTGTGTGTTTGAGGTTTTATGTTTGTGAAGCTGTAATACTTTGTATCAATTTTTTGTTGAGGTTTTAGCTACTTTTGGGGATATTGTAGGGTCGACTGAATTGGCAGCTGTTGGAGTGTCAGTAACAGTGTTCAATTTGGTGTCGAAATTGTTTAATGTGCCGCTGCTCAATGTCACAACGTCATTTGTTGCTGAAGAGCAGGCATTAGTGAATTCGCAGGGTAAAGATCTCGTTCAGGTTGGCCAAGGTATTGAATCAAGTGAAGATCTTAGAAATTTTGAGAAGCTTGTGTGTTTATACTTTATATATCCTGACAAAAGCCTAGAGTCTGGTTCATATCTTGTACTGGGATCTTGCAGACTCTGGAGAGCGTAAACCAGCCCTTCCTTCAGTGTCTACATCTTTAATCTTGGCTGCTGGTCTTGGAGTGGTGGAAGCTGTGGCACTTTCAGCTGGATCTGGATTTCTAATGAATATAATGGGTATAGCCGTTGTATGTCTTACTTGACAACTTATGTGTTTTGTTCCTCCAAACTTGCTTTTGACTGAATAATTCCTCTCAATGGACTCTCCCTTTTTTTTTGGAACGATGGAAGTTGCTTATTTGTAAGCTGTTTCACATTGCGGGTAAAATCTGTTGTACTTTAGGTGGTGATTGCACCTGAATGATTGGTGTCACCAATACCGTGGGGTGGTAAGGGGAAAAAAACCTTGGCAGCCGTATGACCTTGCATGATTTCAGCTTGACATTATAGTTTGGTTCAATTTTGGTCTCTCTTGTGGCTGAAATTTTGTTGGCAATTCAGTCCAATTTGATACTGATGTGTACTGTTGAGCTTCTCTCTGGTATTACAGATTTAGAATATCTTTATAAGTACCTTCTGTTCAATGTTGTAGGATTCACCTATTCGCCAACCAGCTGAAGAGTTCCTTACCATGAGGGCTTTTGGTGCTCCCCCAATTGTCCTGGCGCTTGCAGCACAAGGAACTTTCCGGGGCTTTAAGGATACAAGAACACCTTTATATGCTGTTGGCAAGTATTATCTTCGAATCTCTCTAGTATATAATAATCAGTTTGATACTGTGACTGGCTTTCAGTCTGAAAAGAAGAGAAGATATCATCAATGAACTTTCTCCAAATAAATTCGTATACTTTAAGTGCACTGAATGTGTTTAAACTTCTCGAAAGTCCTCCAACTCTTTCTTAATGCTTGATTACTATAAGAAGAGCTAAGAAGCATGGGATTTATGCTCTTCCATTGTAAATTTTGGCTTGCATCTTTCTTCCTTGACAGTTAAATTTCTAAATAAGGGAACAACACAAAGCTCAAAAAAAGGAATAATCTGAATTAGCCTGACTGTTTCTTTAATATTAGAAATTAGGAGTTTTCTGGAGGCCACTCTCATTTAGATGTATGAACCAACTCCTTATTTGTATGAGCTACATAGGATTATGTTGTCTTTCAATTAATCTGGCAAATTATCGAGGAACCTTCTTATAGTTTTGTAAGACTCAAGACAGAGTATGCAGTGCCTGTTAATTAATCAGCTACTAGGAATCAAGCCTTTCTATTTTGGTTGCCTGTAGTGTATTCTTCCCTTGTAATTTCAGCCAATGTGGACTTAATGGCAGAGACTATTTTCTTTATATTTTCTCAGGAGCTGGAAATTTACTAAACGCGATACTGGATCCAGTCTTAATATTCTTCTTAGGCTTTGGTGTCGGTGGTGCAGCAATAGCCACAGTGATCTCTGAGTAGGTCAATGCTGTAGCATACACTTCAACTCTGGGTTTAATGTTGATCAATATGATTTTGCTTTCTTCTGTGGGAGTTCTAATGTTGTAAAGTGTTCTACTACACAGATATCTAATAGCCTTTATGCTACTTTGGAAGCTAAATGCAGAAGTATCCCTTACCTCACCAAACATCGATGGTGCTAGACTTATCCAATATCTTAAATCTGGTAAAGCTCTTGGCCCATGGCTGACGAAGTCTCTAGGTTTTCAAAATCACTTATCTCTCATGCTTGTCAATGGAATGTGTAAATGGTGGATAAGGGATAGACTAAAAATATAGCTAGACTTGGTATTATGTTTTCTCATATGTTGAAGTTTCTTCTATTTTGGGAACAGGAGGGCTTTTGATTGGAAGAACTTTATCAGTGCTATTGCCAATGACATTAGCTACATCTATGGTAGCAAAACAAGGCCCCGTTCCTATGGCTGGCCATCAGATTTGTATTGAAGTTTGGCTTACGATATCATTGCTGACTGATGCTTTGGCAATAGCAGGGCAGGTAAATCCAATTAAAAGATGGCAAAGAAAAAGGGCTTTGTCCTCTTTCTCCCTAACCTTTTAGTCTAAAAACTTACAGATCTTATTCTAGGCAAACCTAATTTAGTACTTGTTGCAAGCAAAGTATGGAAACAGCCAGCTATCTAAGGACCTCAGTCTAGAAATGGCCCTTTACTTATGGACCTTACAGATCTTGCTCTGTCATTTGATAATCTATAGAAATGGCCCTTTACTTATGGACCTTCGTTGGTTCTCCTCTTCTAATTGTGTCATTGTTCATTTTGCGCCAACAAGCCCGTCTATTTGTTGTGTTGTAGCCTCGTGCTTCTTATATAGTGAAGTAGCAGTCAGTCGACGCAATTTCATTTTGGTTCACTCATAAACCTGCTCCCTATGCCTTTAACATAGGAATAAGGCTGCTTACATCCGACCCCCTTACATTGCCATAGGCGGGACCCTTTGGTTTACTGGGCTATGCCGTTGTTGTTATTGTCGTTGTTGTTATAGCCCTGAGGCTTAACCTTATGAATATAGATTCTGATGCCCTTCTCAAGCTATTGTTTATATTTTGTAAAACAGGCTCTTCTGGCTGTTAATTACTCCCAAGAGAACTATGAGGAAGCACGCCAAGTTGTATACAGAGTGCTTCAGGTTAGTACTAGGGCAGCATTTCACAGGCGTACTTTTATCACACGGCAACTTCTCTTTTCCTGTTCTTAATTGGTTCTCTCAATTGATATAGCGTTAGCGTCGTTGTCCTACTGCAGGTCGGTTTTGTAATTGGTAGTGGGTTAGCTACAATTTTGTTCCTTGGGTTTGGAGCACTTTCAAGATCATTCACCTCGGATACAGAAGTTTTAAATGTTGTGTCCTCCGGAGTCTTGGTATGGGCGTTTTGTTAATGCTGTTTTTCTTTTTCATTCCTCATGGTTCCAGTTCGCATATTATGCAAGAACATTGCTATGTGTATGCATAATCAGGTCATTTGGTCAAAACAAAATCAAACCGATTCATGTAACCACTTTCACAAAATCACATTCTCGTTGTCTTTCTTTTAGTCCACTTGCTAAATTGGGGACAGCTACTGTTATGCTACTGCAAGTATATACGGAGTATTCTTTTTAATTAATAGATATTAGCATATTACAGTTTGATTACGTCTTTGACACCAGAAAATAATCCAAATGAAATCTTTGGCTTGTGATGACCTGATATACTGATAGTTGATACACATATACCTCTGTATACTGCCAAGGTCACCTCAGTGCATTTAATAAGCTCCTATCATGGTGGGATGTTAGAAGATCGGGGGGGGGGGGGGTAGATGACTGAAACCTTATAGGATAAGGAAATTTTTGCTCGAGACTCGAGTATCTGCTACTTTTAATTAACCTTTAGTATCAGAGTGCTGTGCTTTCTGAAATGCGTGCCAGCATGTAGTGCATGATTTGTCGTATTGCTCTTGCTTATCTATACTTACAATTTCTGCTGAGGCCTTTCCGTGGCTTCGAGGCACTGATAGTAAAAGTTTGTAGTTAGATACCCTTGAGCTTGTCTATGTGATAGTTTGATCAGTCTTGAACATTTGAGCCCAAGGTTGCTTACATTTATACATGTTTCCTTGGTCAATTGGAGTCCTTTTCTGGTCATATATAGCTGTAAGACTTGTATATATCAGCTAATATGATATCTACATTATGGTGCAGTTTGTTGCTGGTTCTCAGCCAATGAATGCAATTGCATTTGTTATGGATGGGCTCTACTATGGGGTTTCAGACTTTGAATATGCTGCTTACGCAATGGTAAAAGAAAACAAAAGCTGGCTTTTCGATATTTCTGTAGTCCATGGTACTTTATTTATCACATGTGATGGGAATTGATATGTGGATTTTTCTGATTGCAGGTCTTTGCTGCCTTAATATCATCAGTGTTTATACTGGTTACCGCTCCTGTTTTTGGTCTTGCGGGTGTTTGGACAGGCTTGTTCCTGTTCATGACTTTGCGTGTAATAGCTGGTGGTTGGAGGTGAGTTTTCCTTTCTGCTGTTGTGATTTCATAACACATATATATGCTGTATTATTATGCGGCCATTAGGCCAGGAAGAGAACCAGGCTAAACTTGACCTAATCGTCAGAGTTCACTTAGTAACCCTAATTAAGGTGTTTAACTCCTTAATTAACACTATCATCCATGGGAGGACGATCCCCTTAACCACCCCCCCTCCCCCACGCATGTCCCTTGGATTGGGCCTCCATTCCTGGATAAGAGGCCTCCACTGGAGGCCCCCACACTTACCAATAGAAAAAAATAAGTTCAGGAAGGGAACTTTACTTCCAGCATTGCTTGAATGCTTGTTGCCTCTGAATATTTTGAAATTTATCTAGGTTCGTGTATGATGGTATAGTTGGTGTGTTAAATATGTAGGTTGGGCACTAGGAGTGGACCGTGGAAGACGATTTGGTCTGAAGACTAGGCCGTATGACAGTCGTGTAGTCGACAGAAGTACTTCAGAAATGTACTGAGACCACATCTTTGTGACCACTGAACAGCTATGTTGATCAGACCATTGCTGTTTGCTGTCCATTGCATATATGACCAGTTTGTGGTGGCTCTAATGAAGCCTCGTTGATGCATACAACTTTTCATCAGTGACAAAGGCTTTCAGTGCATTTGAGATCCGATATCACGGGGATGCACTCTCAGGGGAGTTTTCGAGATATTTTAGTTGGAGATTTTGGTTCGGAAAGCTGATACAACTGAAAGCTTCCATTGACAGTTACTGCTTAATCAATGTAACCACTACCTACCATACGGAGAGGTATAGTTTTGTAACTCCTTGCTGCATCTAGGAGCTGTACATAAACATATCTGCATAATCTTGTAGATACCGACCATCACACCATTTTGTTATTACCCATATTGCTGTTGCATCACTTTCTAGTACTTCTGGATATCAGGTGCTCATATTTCATTGAAAAATGGCTGAAAATAGATGGAAATGATAGTGTATACAAATGATAGTGTATATAATTGTATAATTTGTATTTACCATAATTAACCTTGTAATCTTGTATTTATATTGAACGCAATACACTAATCCCGGATCAAGGGAGTTTACACAAACTCACATGGTATCCGGCTAGGTTTACCAAAACCCTAATTCAGCAGCCCCCGGTGCCGCTCCCGCACTACCGTGCTTGCTGAATTGCGTGCGCCTCCATGGCTGGCGGCACTGCAAATAACAACAACAACAATGGCAAAGCCGTACACCCGGCGTTTGCCATCACCAATATCAAGACTCTCATACCCGTGACTCTTGATCTCAAATCCGATGACTATGATGAATGGGCTGATCATTTCGAACTTCATCTGGAAATTCACGACCTCACCCACCACATCACCGGTGATGCCGCTCCTACCACTACCGACGCCGCCACTAACAAACGGATGGATTCGTTGGTCCGTCAATGGCTCTTCGCCACCATGACCCCCGAACTCCGTCGATCCGCCATGAAATCAGGCAAAACGGCGAAGGACGTGTGGGATCACGTCAAGAAACAATTCAATGACAACAAAGGATCGCGAGCGGCTTACCTCGAGAATAAATTCGTCAATTTGAAATTGACGGATTGTGAAGATGTTGAGGATTATTGTGACCAGTTGAACTCAATTGCAACCCGACTCACCTCCCTTGGATTCACCATTGATGACAATCGAAAGGTGATTCAGTTGGTCAATGGGCTACCTCCCGAATACGATGTCGTCGCTTCAATTCTCCATCAGACGATGCCGACCTTTGAAGCTGCGCGACGACAGTTGAGGCACGGTGAGCGGCGCCGGGTTAGTCAGCCGTCCTCGTTCTCCTCTCAAGGTACGGCCGCCCTTGCCTCCTCCACGCGCTCCGATCAAGGTCAAGCGAACGCTGGCCGTGGAGGGCAATCGGGCCGAGGAAATCGCGCATCTGGGCGCGGTGGTCAGTCCGGTCGAGGGAGGGGCCGAGGACAACCCAATCGGCACACCCAGCACGCCGGCGCTCCGTTTTCGGCAACCCACGACTCGCCGGCTGGTCGTGGGGTTTCGGTCGCCGCTCCTGCTCCGTGGTATCCATGGTGGGGCATCCCACCATGCCCTTTTCCGGCCGCCCCTCAATGGTTGCCTCCTGCCCCACCTAGGTCTGCCCAGCAACCACCGCGATCTGCTCCTTCTGGTTATGGTCGTGCACAAGCTCAGGCCTATGTGACTCCAACAGTTGACTATTTGCAGCCCAATGATATTGCCGAGGCTTATAATTCAATGACGTTGAACGTCCCAGATGACTCGTGGTACATGGACACAGGTGCCACCTCCCACTTAACTTCGGATGCAGGTACTCTCGGTACTGTTTTTAATTCGAGTTCAGTTCGTTCTATTTTAGTCGGTAATGGCAGCTCTATTCCAGTTAAAGCATCCGGAACTAAAACTATACACCTTCCCTCCCGCTCCCTTCACCTTAGAGACACACTAGTTGTTCCTGACATTATTAAAAACCTTGTGTCGGTTCGTAAGTTCACTACTGATAATAATGTTTCTGTTGAATTTGACCCTACTGGTTTTTCTGTGAAGGACTTGATTACGGGGAGGAAACTCATGAGATGTAATAGTCCCGGAGAGCTCTACCCTATCACCACTACTGATGCATCCAAAGCCCAGTCATCTCAACTGCCTCAGCCCATATCTTTCGTCACTCTCTCGCCGTCTGTCTGGCATGGCCGACTCGGACATCCCGGCGAAAACATCTTATCTTTTTTACGTTCTAGAAATTTCATTCATTGTAATAAGGAGCCGTGCTCCAATCTTTGCCATTCTTGTCAAATTAGTAAACACGTTCGATTGCCGTTTTTCGATTCACATTCGGCCACTTTGTCCCCCTTTGATATCATTCATAGTGACTTGTGGACATCTCCGGTTTCTAGTCCTTCGGGCTATCGTTACTACCTTCTCCTTTTAGATGATTATACCAATTTCGTTTGGATTTACCCGATTAAATTTAAATCTGAAGCTCGTGGTAAATTCCTTCAATTTCGTAATTTTGTTCGCACTCAATTTGAAAAGGAAATTAAATGTTTTCAGTGCGACTTGGGCCGCGAATTCGATAATACTCCTTTCCACACTTTTGCCTCTGAAAAGGGGCTTGTGTTTCGTTTCTCGTGTGGCCAAACTTCTCCTCAAAACGGGAAAGCTGAACGCATGATACGTCGTTTGAACGACATCTCCCGTACTTTACTCTCTCACGCCTCTCTCCCACCTCGTTTTTGGGTGGACTCCATTCATATGGCCACCTACCTCCACAATATCCTCCCTTCCAAAACCTTCCATTTTCGCTCACCAGTTTCCGCTCTCTACCTTCGCCAACCCACCTATGACCATCTCCGTACTTTTGGATGTCTTTGTTACCCCAATACGTCTGCCAAAGCACCCAATAAATTGTCTCCTCGCTCCACCCGCTGCGTCTTTATTGGTTTCCCACCTAATCAACGTGGTTACCGATGTCTAGATCTTTCCACAAATAAAATTATCATCTCTCGCCATGTTACTTTTGACGAGTCCGTCTTTCCCTTTGCCAATCCCTCCACCCCTCCCCCTGATCTTGATTTCCTTAACCCCCCACCCAATCCCCTCATTTTCCCTGATACTTTCACTTATCCCACTCCACCCACGGGATCCCCGCCTGCCCCCCCTCCTGCCCCACCTCGTCGTTTCGGTGCTGTGTACACCCGCCGCACTGGTGACCCCACCTCACCTGTTACCTCCCCCTCCCCAGCCTCCCCGACTCCTCCCTACACACCTCCTCACCGTCGTGTGTCTCCACCTGTCCATACCACTGCCCCTACCACATCCGTGCCCCAACCACCACCACCTCGTACCATGACTACACGCTCCCAAAATGGCATTTTCAAACCCAAGGCACCCTCTAGCTTCCATACCCAGACAGTTCCCTCCATCTCACCTCTACCAAAATCCCACCTTTCCGCCCTCCAGGACCCCAACTGGAAAGCTGCCATGACCGATGAGTATACTGCTTTACAGCGCACACATACGTGGGAGCTGGTACCTCGTCCATCCGGTGCCCCGGTCATTCGGTGCATGTGGTTATTTCGTCATAAATATAATTCGGATGGGACTCTTCAGCGCCACAAAGCGCGCCTTGTTGCTAATGGAAAGTCTCAGCAGGTTGGTATTGATTGTGATGAAACCTTTAGCCCCGTGGTTAAACCTGCTACAATCCGCACTGTTCTCACCATCGCTGCATCACGTTCTTGGCCCATTCATCAGTTGGATGTCAAGAATGCCTTTTTGCATGGTGACCTTACCGAGACTGTCTATATGCATCAGCCCCCTGGTTTTTCAGATCCTGCACGGCCCTCATATGTCTGTCGTCTCAAAAAGTCTCTTTATGGCCTTAAGCAGGCTCCCCGGGCTTGGTATCACAGGTTTGCGGCCTATGTTGTTCGTTGTGGTTTTAAGAGCAGCATTTGTGATAATTCATTATTTATTTATCGCTCCGGTTCTGATATGGCTTATCTCCTGCTTTATGTCGATGATATCGTTCTCACTGCTTCATCTGATACAGTTCTGCAACGGTTTATTGACCTCCTATCACGAGAGTTTTCTATGACAGATCTTGGCACTCTTCATCATTTTTTGGGCATAACGGTTACTCGTGATAAGCATGGTTTATTTCTCTCACAGAAGCAGTATGCTCAGGAGATTGTCGCTCGTGCTTCTATGTCCAAATGCAAACCGGCTGCGACTCCTGTTGAAGTCGGCTCAAAGCTCAGTGGCTCAGCTGGTCCTGTCGTTGCCGATCCCGGCTTATATCGTAGTCTCGCTGGTGCACTCCAGTACTTGACTTTTACACGGCCGGATATTGCTTATGCCGTTCAGCAGATTTGTCTGTTCATGCATGATCCTCGTGAGCCCCACTTTCAGGCATTGAAACGTATCATACGCTACATACAGGGAACACTGGATCTCGGCTTATTCTTATCGGCTTCCCCTCTTACTGGTTTGACTGCTTATTCTGATGCTGATTGGGCTGGTTGTCCGGATTCTCGGTGCTCCACCTCTGGGTATTGTGTTTTCCTTGGGGATAATTTAGTGTCCTGGTCGGCTAAACGACAACCTACTGTTTCCCGATCCAGTGCTGAAGCCGAATATAAGGGGGTTGCTAATGCTGCTGCCGAAGCTTCGTGGCTTCGCAATTTGTTGCTTGAGCTTTATATTCCATTACATCGTGCTTCTGTGATCTATTGTGATAATATCAGCGCGGTGTATCTTTCTGGCAATCCTGTTCAACACCAACGCACCAAACATATTGAGCTTGATATTCATTTTGTGCGTGAGCGTGTTCGTATCGGTGAAGTTCGTGTTTTGCATGTGCCTGCGGAATATCAGTACGCTGATATCTTCACGAAAGGACTTCATCGACCACTGTTTGTTCGCTTTCGATCCAGCCTGAGCGTTCGTCCACCTACCGCTCCGACTGCGGGGGAGTGATAGTGTATATAATTGTATAATTTGTATTTACCATAATTAACCTTGTAATCTTGTATTTATATTGAACGCAATACACTAATCCCGGATCAAGGGAGTTTACACAAACTCACAGGAAAGGCTAACAATGTCATTCAGGATTTACATTTAAGTACACCGTCTCTAAGCTACCAAAAAGTTTCAGGACTACAATACCTAAGGCATAGAAACCAGATCTACTACTCGTGACACTATGAGGTAGATCTGGAGCAGATTGTGCTGAAGTCTGGACAATTGGACATAGATGAGACGCTGTTTATGATTTCAGGTACGATTTCACCTCGTCGCTGGTCAGAGGCCATCGAACAGAGACCACTTTACTTCAGCAGTGTCCATCAAAATTCAGAAAATCTGTAATATCAGAATTCAGAGTCAAGAGAAAATAAATCAAAATTCTGCTCGTCCCAGTAGTTATCACTTAAGGCGACTGGCAAAAGTAAATACAAAGCAGGTTTCTTAACAAAAATCAGCACTTTCTTGCTCCTGTAGTAGTACACGATTTTCCGATCCTGCAACTTTGTCATTCCTATCTCCTGGCTTGGTAATGTAATCTTCAGTGCAGCTCACCGTGTCCAATCTTTCGCTATTAATCTTTGATGACCTACAATCAACAGCAGAATACCTAACGTGTAGATATCAGACCTTTTCCTACAGTTAGACTATGCGGCAGCTCTGGAGCAGATTGCGCGGAAGCTCTGGACATAAATTAGACGTTGATGATTTCAGGTGCACCGCAAGAACAACATTAAAAGTTTCCTCAGCTGCCAGGGGCTGCGGAAATTATATATAAACTTTATAGTAAAATTACATTACCTGTAGTATTATACTATAATACTGTAATTAGTATGGCTAAATCAAATATAAACTGTATTTACATATGTCGACTTTATAAGATTCGTATAGATGTAAAAGGAGGGTAGCATATACAGAATGTGTTTGGGAATTTTCGTATTCCCGGAACCAGCAGAATGAGCATCCGATACACAAATTAAAGCTTGCGCAACAAGGATGAAAAATTTAAACTTTCATAACAAATTATTCATACAGAAACTTCTGATCTAAATAATACATGAAACCAAATTCGAGTGCTGATACGACTTACTACAACTCAAAGCAACTTAACTAATTTTGTTCTTACAATAGATAATAATACAACCACTTTCTTAATTTGTGACGATCAAGGCTAAACTAAAGAAGCTGGAGGATAGCGAGAACAAGACGTGAGCCGAAAGACAGATTATGGCACTCCTCAGACAAGTTACGTGGATTCTTCGAATTTTTAATCTTTTGAACACAAGAATCAGAGGCGGCGATGACGGCTTTGACGTGGACATCGACAGCTTGAAAGTTTCGCGCGGAGTACTCAACTTCAACATTACTCAACGCGGGCAACACATCAGAGTAAATTTGCATGCAATCTTCACGGTCGACTAAGTCGGTCACCGTTAATCCCAAGTGTGCTTTGACATATTGAATGACACCTAGCCCTAAAGCATTCAAACTGTGAGCCTCTAGTGTTTCGGGGGCTGAGCTTAAAAGGAAAAGGCACTCATCGATTGAGATCGTGGGGTCCCGAGCTACTATAGCCGGGCATCCGTCAATGATGATTGGATTGACCACGTAGTCGTCCGTCTCTGCAGACGCGTTTACACCATTTGTCGAAGACAAAACTACGACGAGGAGGAAGAACATGACCTTCATCAAAGAACTCATGGTTGCTGACTCGCTGGTTACGGAATATGATGATCAGATGTTGTGAGTTTGTGGCTTGTGTGAGACTTGAATGATGAAAAAGTTGTCCTGCCATGTTCTGTTTATATAGGAGATGGGGTGGTCATGGTATGGTAATATTAATCCTAATCCTAATCGTTATCTAATACTATATATTAAAACCTGAGACCAAGTCTTTCCTACGATGACACTTTGCATATATTAATTGGATAGAGCATAAAAATAGCAATAAATACAATTATCGGTTAGGATTTGGTAAGAATTATCATAAGGTAATATAGTATTATTAGTTAATATATGGAAAATAATCATTATGGTAATTTATTAGAACAAACATAAGCCAACATTTTTTTTATAAAACGAATATAAACAATATAAATACATAGCCCGGGCGTGGCACGGGCATGCAAACTAGTCCTATTTCTAATCCTAGTCTAATCCGACAAACTATAAGGAAAGCACTCTTTAATTTTACTCCGAACTGCTAAGAACAAAACTTTGGTAAATTGGCCTCACTGTTCTTCTTAATAAATTTACAGGAAAAACGATTTACTGATTTGGTAAACGGTACAAAAATCCGGATGAATACTTAATTACCTTATATCATACTTACCAAATTACGGTGTTGTGCCTTAGCCTTGCCTCTTGAGCGACCAGCCGTGAGCGAAGAAGTCTCTACCATCATGGACGTTTTGACTGATGCAAAGACATCGTTGTTCGATGACTTAAACAAACTTAACTACTTTGACACCATTTGATGTGATCAACTACTGCACAACTTGTTATTAGTTTAGTACAACTTACAAAGTGTTTCAGTCCATCTGAGATCCGATATCATGGGATGCACTCTCATAGTCTCATGGGTGTTTCGGATTATGCTGGAGAATGGAGATCTCCCTCCTACAGTAAGACTACGCGGAAGCTATGGACATAGATGAGACGCTGTTGATGATTTCAAGTGCAAATTCACCATGTAATTTGTCTGAGGCCATCGAACATGAACCTCTTACTTCTTCAGTGTCCAAAATTCGTAAACATCAGAAAGAAACAAGACAAACGGAATCGGAATTCTGCTCGTCCGAGTATCATATGAGGGGACTGGCAAAAGAAAATACGCACCAGGCTTCTTAACAAAAACCAGCATTTTCTTGCTCCTCAAGTAGTTCATGGTTTTCCGATACTGCAATTTCTATCACCTGGATTGATACTGTAAGCTTCAGTGCAGCTCGCAGTGTCCAATTGTTCGCTACAATCAGTAGCATCGAGAAACTGCCAATCATCACTCTCTGAATTAGTTACACAAGTTATGACACTATGCTGACATACACATCTTTGCATTCTGTGATTCCTCAAACAGATGACATTTTATAACTACATTTTTTTTGTGAGATCATATCCAATTAATTTTCCGACGAGTTGACTCGTTTTCCGGACCGCGGCCCACCAGTAAACTTACCCCCATCTCATTCTCTCTTCTTTTTTTGGCCATTTCCCTAATTTAATCCAATTAATCTTCGAATTTTCACAATTTTTACATTTAAAGAGGGTTATGGTGTAGAAATTTAAGACCATCACATGAGTGTTTATAGCGCCGGTTGCTGTAAATAGATGGAAATGCTACATTCAGGAATTACATTATAGCACACCGTCTCTAAGATACCAAAAAAATAATTCTGAACTATAAAAACTACCATTAAGAGTTTCCTCGACTACTATTTTCTCAGCGCAGCTGCCGTGCTGAATGTCAATTGTAAATAAACATCTACAAGATTCGTATAGATCAGACCTCAGAAAAATAAGATTCGTATAAATGTAAAAGAGGGCAGCATGCATATAGAGAGAATGAGCATTCAATACACAAGTTAAAGCTTGCGCAACAAGGATATGAATTTTTTTACTTTCATCACAAATTATTCATACAGAGGATATTAGACTATTCCAACTTCTGATCGATATAATACATGAATACAAATTCGAGTGTTGATAACTAGATACGAATTACTACAACTCAAAGCAGCTTAAGTAAGCTTTAGTTCTTACAATAGATACTCAATAATACAACCACTTTCTTTATAGTTTGACGATCGATGCTTATTGAAATTAGTAACGGCCACAATTAGTAGGCTATTACTATCCCATTAGTATGTGACTTAATGTGAGTTAATGACTCCATTAGTATGTCACTTAATGGGTGTTTATGGCAAAATTGTAACTCCTCCCTTGAGGATATATATTGGCATAAACCTGATTATGAGAGATGATGATCTACACACAACACGATTATACACACAATTACACAAACACACATGTTCTCTAGTACGTTAGTTTACCATCCTAGAGAGACTTTGGGTCTTGGGGCGTGGACGAATACCGGGACTCTAGTAGCCCCGGAGGTGAACCGACATGCTCGTGGGCAGTAGGCGAACACAACGATCCGATCGCTTCCGCAACGAGGTTAGTCCCTCTAATTTCCAACAGTGGTATCAGAGCAAATGTGTTTTGCTTCTGCCCCGTATGTATGAGTATGCCCCAAAATGGAATTTAAGAATATGTATGGAATTAGTTTTATGCATGTATAGATGGCGATTCTCTTCGTAGGAACCCGGAACTTAGTATAGGTCGAACACGAAAGCATGTGATTGTGATCTTTTAGTTACTCTACTATCATGCGTTGATTTGTGATTAGATTAATTATGATTTGTTCATATAATTACAGTACCATAGATCACATATCCACAAAATATGATCTGTTCATAAAACCCCAAATTAGAATTTGTATTGATATGTTCATACATAAAAATCCTTGTCTTGGCCTCTCATATGATACGCCCAATTATCTAGACAATCTATATAATTCATTGCTATTTGTGATCCGTTCATATACATTGTACAGTAACTCACCGTAGCCGACAAGGCGGCGCGTGTAAGTCACGCGCCTCAACGCTTAGGTCTTCGTGGCCGCTTAGGTCTTCCCGTGAACCACTTCGTGTGATGGGTATCGATTTTCGGCCAATATGGTGATTTCAAGTTCGAGGGTATGGCTCGCGGGTACCTTAGTGGTCGGCCGCCAGTTCGAGATGCTCGCCACAAATCGATCTGTTCGATTGCAAGCGATCTTAACACGGGCCAGCGCGTCTGTTTTGCACTCGATCCATCTGAGCCTGTGTGCCTCGATGATCGAGGTTGATGTCGAACAGTGAGCCAATTGAATTTCGCAATCAATCCGATTACGTTTCGGGTTATGTTTTTGACTGGATGGGAAGGCGTATAACGTTCTTCAATGTGATAAAGGGAGAGAAGTAGAAGACAGGGGTTTTATTATAAATTTTGGGTGCAAAAGGAAGATGAATTTGTTTCATGTTTTTTATCTGGGCTATTTTGTTCGACTACGGAGTACTAATGTTACGCATGGTTTTTTGTAGAGAATTGGTCACTTTACTTCCAAATTCCAATAACTGGGTTGAATATGTTTTGACCTTGTTCATGGTGTAGCTTTTGTGTGTACGACAATGTTTTCGTAACATAAATCGTATCTGATAAGTTTGTATGCTCATTCAGACAAATTAGTTTTGTACATTTACACAATTTACTTATACGATGTTACATAAATTGTGGATCATATAAATTTGTTTTATATGTAAAATTAACATCTAAGTGATATTGTTAATAGCGCTAATCCGCTTAGCACTTTTTTATTAGCTAAGTGCAAATTAGTTTTGTATATCAATTAGTTTGAATCAAAACATATGAATTGGTTTCATATAATTCGTCTAAAAGCATGTAAATTTGTTTTACGTGTACATTGATTAAGGTCTTGGTGATTTTAATTTTTGGATTAAATTTATGAATTTGTTTTATATGTTTTTCTCCAATCATGTAAAGTCATTTGTAAGTACACGTTAAATATTTTGGCAATATTTAAAACTAGGTAATGTAAATTTGTTTTACACGGATGTGCTAAGTATCTTGGTGATACTTGGTTAGACTAATTCGTTTAGTAAATTATGGGTAAAGAGAATACTAAATTTGTTGGAGCGCTAATTTCTTGTATTATGCTACCCAAAATTATAGACTTTACATGCCCAGTGATTAAACAAAATTCACGATTTTGTTTCGTTCGAATTGTTTAGTCATTCTTGTTGTAAATTTTGTTTTACAAATGATAAAATATCTTAGTGATATGCATGTGTTTGATCATGTAATAGGGTGTACATGAGACGATTTATATATCTTAGTGATAAAGTATGTGAATTTGTTTCACATAAAACTTAGATATCTAAATAATAATGATTATATTATTATTTGTGTGAATTTGTTTTCACCTAAATTACTTAATGATCTTAGTGATCAATGGTCAAATACAAATTAGTTTTGTATAAATGTTCTTGGAATTATCATATGCGTTATGATTGTTTCTATTGATTTTTATTTTAATTTATGTAAAATCGTTTTACATCAAAATTATATATCTAAGTTTAATTTGTGTTCATGCTAATCTGTCTAGCGAACTCGGAGGGTAACCAATGATTTTGTTTCATTGTGGATTGAGCAATTAATTTTCAGAGTTTTCTAATTTATGTCATTTGTGATGATTATGAGCTTAGCGAAATTTTCGAACATATGACTTAAATGAAGAAATTTTGATAATTTAATTAAGAAAATCGTGCCTATTGTCCGTATTTTATATGACAATTTTTTGGTGATTTGTTCATCTTGTGAGAAGTTATGATTCGATTGTGTATCGCATCTGAAATCTGGCAAAAAGCTAAGAAGGTTTAGTGTCTTCTTAATGAGACGAGGTTCGTGAAACCTTGTGAACTACTATGATCAAAGTTAGGTATCCTGCTTGTGAGCGGTATCATAAGAATCTAGCTTGATATCATAATTGGTGCCAAACTAATAGTTATCTTTCGTCCTTTATTTTGTATATTGTGTCGATAAAGATGATCTATTTTATGTTTTTTGAGACCTGATTTCACAATTAAGGGTTGTGTGATAAGCTATAAGTCACGAACAAGGTTATGTGTCTTATACATATATGGACTGTGTTTAGTATAAGTCCAGACTAAATATCATGAGTGACATGATACTTGACTTCACAGTTAGTAAACGTGATGTGCTTTAGGTGTTGTTTGTCAACCTTCTCGTTTTTGAATGCGCGCATATCAAGACGTTTACAAAAATCTCAAAAATTATTGTGGTGGGAATCGTGCGCTAAAAAGGGCGCTAAAACCCTCCAAAATTCGGTTGAGAAGGATTTGTGGTCTTCTTGGATATTTTGGACCAATAAGTGATATTGTTTTAAACAACGTTTAGTTAGAGAGAGATTAAACGGCACGTTTGTAGTGCTATTGTTATAGAGTTAAGGGTTAATTTTATCACACGTGTTGTCCTGAGCCGATAAAATTATCTCTTACGCTATTAGTGTGAACTATATGTTAGTTTTCCCAAAAACATTAGTTGCGGTTTCTTTTCCTATGTGGATTATAGAAAATAAAGTGGACTACACTTGTATCGTTCGATACTTCGATGGCTTTTGTGTACATCAATGGTGTATTCTGCTTATGTCATGATAGGTCATGACAACGAGGAACACGTCCTCTATGAGAATTGTCTCTCATTCTCTATCGAGTGAATTTGTTTCTTCGGTACAATACTCTCTATACATTTATGGTGCGATGTTTATTTTTCAACAATTAGTTTGTTGAAACTATGGATTCTAACTAATGTTTTTGATATAGTAGCCTTGATAACTATTGTCATTGTTATTTTAGCCGCGACCCTTGCTAGATTGTTTCTCTATGTTTGTTATGGATTGCTTAACGTTCCCATTCGATATCGTTCATTCTGTTAATTGGTTTTAAATCCCATGTAATTGATCCATTCTGATGATTGTGGTTTTCCGATTATTGTAAGGGTTTGACATATTTTTTTGTTATGCACCTCTTCATAGACCGTTACTCACAGTTTGGGTATGTGTGCCCAATGACTCATTATTTTTGAGACGATAAATGTGTTTTACCGTTTAATTACATATGAGTAAAACCAATTGCGACGTAGAGTTAGGACTCTTCGTCTAGTGTTGGTCATGAATATTTCTTTGATGTGTTCAAAGAATTTATGAGGAAAATGGTGAAAAACTTACAATGTCTTATACACCTCTGCGAAAGGTTGTAGAAAAAGACATTGTTTGTTACTTGACATGACTAGGCTGAGATGACAATCTTCCTATTAGTCTTTGGAGGATAAAACTTGCTTACGGTAAACGAATTGAATCTCATAATAGCATGTCATACGAGTCTACTCATAGGTCCGACATGAGTTGTGGAATGGGGGAGACTTAATTTACTATCTGTGCCTTTATAATCGGTATGCTATGTGCAAAACTAAATCCCACGATATCATCTATCTTGATTTATGTAATTAAGAAAGATATCTCTTATCTTGTATCAGTTACGAGAGTTATCTCTTGGTGAGGGGGAGAAATTATGAACTCGCCGTGTCACCAAGGATAAAATACACTACTCCACATGATTTGGATAGTGGGAGTTATGTGTTCCTAAGATCCAAGAGTTGTGCAAATGAATGTGTTTCTTTATCATCCTCCTTTCGGAAAGGGGGAGGGTTCACCATATACACAAGAATGGGTAAATACTATTAGGGATGAAGATGAATATAATGACGAGGTTATAGACTATTGTAGACATGCTCTCATGTAATGAGATTTTGTCTTTAATTGATTTCTCGATGTTAGATTTAGTAGCCCATTTAAACTAAGTGTTTTGTAATGGACGACAAGACCGACATACATGAATTAGTTTCTATGCGTTGGTCTCTTTAATAAGATCACAAGTCATGTCTCTATCTATTGAGTTAGTCTTAATAGCCAAAGTCAACAAGCCGTGAATCTTATTTTGATCAATGTTTTCATACTTAATAAGGCCTTTCATACTTTATTAATTGAAATACATTGTGCCTATGTCAAGTGTTACAAACAAGATTATGTTTCTACGTTTGTATGATAATGACATAAATTAACCTAGGCAAACTAGGTATGTCCTAGTCTTGAAATTTATGAAAATAAGTCTCATAACTATAAACCTATGGACAACATTATTGAGAATTATCAATCCTAAAGTCTTAACCTATGTCTGAAACAGATGATAGTAAGAAATGATGAGGATTGTTTCTTATGCACATAAGTAGGTAGCTCTGTTGAAAACCTTGTTGTGTACATGGTTGTACATCTATTTTCATGGTTGATGATGCGTATTGTTATTTAATTAGCTTTGCATGATGACCAACATGTGTTAAGCAATCGAGGAAGTCTCGTGTTACCTCCGTGGTACGAGTAGCCTCTTTCCTTTGTGGGATATAAAGTTGTCTAGTTTTATGTTAACTGACAAGATGGTTTAAACCACTAGCAAAAGATGTGTTCTAAACTCATGTGTAGAATTGGGTTAGCAAAATAGTTGGTTTAAAACTTTGTAATCCTGTCATTATGGACATGTTTGTACTATGAACATTCATGATCTATAAAGAAGTTTCTTCTTTTTGAATGTTCGTATGCAAATGTTGCATGTGTAGGCACGTGTGAATTGTCACCAGGCTTTAAGATTTACCTAGTCACACAGGTAATCGCCTTGACGCTTGTGTAGTGGGCAAGATGAGACTGAGCCCCATTAACACTAGGTGTGTAAAAACGTGGGTTATCTTTGTACTTGAGTGGTAAAGATATTGGCTCAATATATAGTCGCCTTAGTAGGTCTAAGTTGAGACTCTAAAGAGTCGGGTATGTTAAAAATCCCTGATTTCATACCAAAGCCTTTAAAACCGAATCTCGGGTGTCGGATTGGATATTAGTATATCAATCAAGTGGCTCGGGTTAGATACTTGGGTAGTATCTAGACTTAGGATTCGAACGACGTAGCAGAGTGACATGCCCATCATAGTGGGAGCTATGTTGTACACATATTTCATACTATGTGTGTTTTATTATCGACCAGTGGGAGTGACAAATGATTCCCTACTTTGTCACTGTGTGATCCCTATGGGCTTGAGTGTCCATGTTTGTACGATGCCCTTTGACTTAGAGCTATGTTATGAAGTCGAGGTTTGATGTTGCTACTTTAATATGTACTCCAAGAGCCAGGATTAATGCGGTTCAACGGACCATGTTAGGAAAGCAGTCAAGTTGAGATGGATTTTCATTAGTGTCTAAGAAATAATCGATTCAACTTCACCATATTTAACCTGGCCAGGGGTTATATTGTGTATATAACTTTATAATATGATAGCATAAAGGGACAGTGTATGCTACGGTGATGTTTCGAATGATTTGGGGTATTGTTGCTGTTACTATGAAAGTGTTATGTTAGTGTGATGGTAACTTAATATAACGCTACTTGTTCGTTTTGGTCGCACACCCCATTTCCCGTATGAAACGTGAGAGACTGTGTATGTGTGTTTGTTGTGACAACTTGGTTGTGAGACCAAGTGGGAGAATTGTCTTGTCTTTGTGACTAGTGACAACAATATGTCTTGGGTTTCGTGTCCAATCATTGGTACTTTGGCTATGTGGCCGAGTGGGAGTATTGAAATTAGTAACGGCCACAATTAGTAGGCTATTACTATCCCATTAGTATGTGACTTAATGTGAGTTAATGACTCCATTAGTATGTCACTTAATGGGTGTTTATGGCAAAATTGTAACTCCTCCCTTGAGGATATATATTGGCATAAACCTGATTATGAGAGATGATGATCTACACACAACACGATTATACACACAATTACACAAACACACATGTTCTCTAGTACGTTAGTTTACCATCCTAGAGAGACTTTGGGTCTTGGGGCGTGGACGAATACCGGGACTCTAGTAGCCCCGGAGGTGAACCGACATGCTCGTGGGCAGTAGGCGAACACAACGATCCGATCGCTTCCGCAACGAGGTTAGTCCCTCTAATTTCCAACAATGCTAAACTAAACAAGCTGGAGGATAGCAAGAACAAGGCGCCGAAAGACAGATTATGGCTCTCTTCAGCCAAGTTACGTGGATTCTTCGCATCCTTGATCTTTTGAACACAGGAATCAGAGGCGGCGATCACGGCTTTGATGTGGACATCGACAGCTTGGAGGTTTCGCGTGGTGTACTCAACTTCAACATTACTCAACTCGAGAAACACATCGGAGTAAATCTGGATGCAATCTTCCTTGTCGACTAAGTCGGACACCGTAAACGCCAAGTGTCCTTTGACATATTGAATGACGCCTAGCCCTAAAGCATTCAAACTGTGAGCATCATTAGTTTCGGGGATTGCGCTTAAAAGGAAAAGGCACTCATCGATTGAGATCGTAGGGTCCCGAGCTACTATAGCCGGGCATCCGTCAATGATGACTGGATTGATCACGTAGTCGTCCGACGCTGCAGACGCGTTTACACCATTATTTGTCGAAGACAAAACTACGACGAGGAGGAAGAACATGATCTTTATTAAAGAACTCATTGTTGCTGACTTGCTGGTTACGGAATACGATGATCGGATGTTGTGGGTTTGTGGTTTTTTTGAGGCTTGAATGATGAAAAAGTTGTGCTGCAATGCTCTGTTTATATAGGAGATGGGGTGGTCGTGGTATGGTAATTTTAATCCTAATCCCAATCGTTATCCTATTTCTAATTCTAGTGTAATCCGACATATAACTTTGGTTTTACTGTTCCTCTTAATTAACTAATTTACTATTGATGTGGTAGACGTTATAAAAATCGGCGTGAATACTGGATTACCTTAGAACAAGTCCAATGATAAGAAGGTTTACACTTTGCTCAAAGTTGCCATATCACTAAAGTACAGTTACTCAAACAAGTTGGAAGCGAAATATTTCTAATGGTAATTTCCGACGAGTTTCGTTTTCCTCCGCGGCCCACCAGTAAAGTTACCCCCATCTCACTCTCTCCCCACCAGTAAATTATGATTAAATATAAACAAAAAATTACCGACACTTAGAGTGTGTTTTGAAACAATTCACATGTTTGGTAACTCAAAAATTTGAGAATTTAGATTCATAAATTCTACTATTACATGGTCTTATACGATTAGGCCTCTTACACATTTCAAAAGTAACTACTCCCTCCATATGTATACGCAAAATTTGGAACTTTTTTTTTTTTTTTGAGGTCGCAAAATTTGGAACTTAATAGATATGGTTTCCCAAAAACTTTATAATTCATGTAACATGACAAAAAAAAGCTAGTATGTACATTTACTAAGAAAAAAAAGAAAAGAATTTTTAATTATACTTGTGTTGGGCAAGATTGTCTTCGTTCCGAATCGACATGAATGATTTCTTCTTTTGCACTCTTATGACAATTTGTGTTTTCTGTTTTTGCTGAGAATTGAAAAGAAATGATATTACGTGTGTGAAGATTGAAGGGGTTTAGAAGAAAGGTTTAAGTATATCCATGATTTACATTAGAGTATAGCGTCTCTAAGAGTCTAAGATGCCAAAAAAATTCTGAACTATAGAACCTACAATTAGGTGTCGTTTGGATAAACTCGGGAAGTCGGAATTCCCATGAACTTGCAAAAATCTTAGGAATTTAGAAAGCATGAGAATTGGGGAAAGTTGTTTGGATGAACAAGGGAATTCTTTTTCCATGGGAATTTCTACTTACCTAGCCCCCCCTACGTAATTAAATTCCTACAATTTGGAGGAATTGGAAATGCCTAGCAATTTCCAATTCCTACACTTTAGGGTAACCAAACAACTCATGATAATTCAATTCGTAGGAAAATAAAATTCTCATAGATTTTGAGGGTATCCAAACGACACCTTAGACTATGCGGCAGCTCGATCTGGAGCACATTGCGCAAAAGCTAAGCTCTGGACAAATACTAGTATACTATAATTAATAGCATAACTAAGGTGTCGTTTGGATACACTCGTGAAGTCGGAATTCCCATGAGTTTGCAAATCCTAGGAATTAAGAAAGTATGGGAATTGGGGAAATTTGTTTGGATGAATAAGGGAATTCAATTACCATGGGAATTTTTACTTACCTAGCCCCCCCAAGGTATTAGGGAAAGGAGGACTCGGGACATTGGTAGGGTGAAATGCGTCAAAGATGTTGATCAAAAAGTTCTTGTTGATGATAAGGAGATTACGGAGAGATGGAGATCGTACTTTGATAACTTGCTCAATGGTGATCGGGTGAATGATATTGGAAATGTGAACATTCATCCAAGTATTGTTAATCGGGAGTTCAGGCGGAGAATTCAGAAGGAAGAGGTGAGGATGGCCTTGAAAAAGATGGGACGGAAGAAAGCAGTGGGGCCAGACGGCATACCTATTGAGGTTTGGAGGTGTCTTGGAGATAGGGGTGTGGAATGGTTGACGACACTTTTCAACATGATTTGGAGAGGTAATAAGATGCCGGTGGAGTGGAGGAAGAGCACTTTGGTCCCTTTGTATAAGAACAAAGGGGATGTTCAAGAGTGTGCCAACTATCGCGGGATCAAGTTGATGAGTCATACAATGAAACTTTGGGAACGGGTGATTGAGCATAGATTAAGAAGAAGTGTGAAGATTTCAGAGAATCAATTTGGATTTATGCCGGGGAGGTCAACTATGGAGGCAATTCATCTCATAAGACAGACAATGGAAACTTATCGGGATAGGAAGAAGGACCTACATATGGTATTTATTGATTTGGAGAAGGCGTATGACAAGGTACCAAGGGAAGTGCTTTGGTGGGCTCTAACTAAGAAAGGAGTTCCGCAAAAATATATTGACATCATTAAGGACATGTATGAGGGAGCTAGCACGAGTGTGCGGACTAGTGTAGGGAAGTCAGAAGAGTTCCCTATTACCATTGGAGTGCACCAAGGGTCCGCACTTAGCCCGTTTCTCTTTGCTATAGTCATGGATGAATTGACGAGTTCAATCCAGGATGATATACCATGGTGCATGATGTTTGCAGATGATATAGTGTTGATCTCAGAAACGAAAGAGGATTTGGAGAGAAGGTTGGAGCTATGGAGGGACACGTTGGAGTCTCGAGGGTTTCGGTTGAGTCGGAGCAAGACCGAGTATTTGGAGTGTAAGTTCAGCGGCATTAGGCAAACGGAGACGGGGACGATCATGTTGGATGGAAAGATTGTTCAGGGATCAGATTTTTTCCGATATTTAGGATCGATTCTTCAAAAGGATGGAGAATTGGATGGAGATGTGGCTCATAGGATCAAATCAGGTTGGTTGAAGTGGAAGAATGCCACAGGACTTCTGTGTGATCGAGGATTGCCCAATAAGTTGAAGGGTAAGTTTTATCGAACGGCAATTAGGCCGGCACTGTTATATGGCACGGAATGTTGGGCCGTGAAGCAGTGTCACGTTCATAAGATGAGTGTGGCGGAGATGCGCATGTTACGGTGGATGTGTGGACATACAAGACGTGATCGGTTGAGAAATGAAGTTATTAGGGAGAAAGTAGGGGTTGCACCCATAGGGGATAAGATGATGGAGAACCGACTGAGGTGGTATGGTCACGTGAGGAGGAGGCCTAGTGAGGCGCCGGTTAGAAGAGTAGAAGGGTGGAGAAGTGATAATATTAGTAGGGGTCGGGGAAGACCCAAGATGACTTGGACGAGGGTGATTAGAAGTGATATGAGCTTCCTAGGGCTTGAAGAAAGTATGGTGTTGGATAGGGCAGGGTGGCGAGACTCTATCCATGTGGAGGACTTTTTCTGACCCCTTTTGATTTATTTGTTTGGTTTTTCCAACTATTTTTCTAAAACTTTTTAACTTGTGTTCAAAGTTCATCTGTTTTTTGCAATATTTTTTTAAACCTTTTTATTTATTTTGACGACTTTCTAAATTTCCTTTGAAATTGTTTAAATATATCCAAAATGTTTACAACGTTTTCGAAATTTCTTGGCGTACACAAGACGGTTACTGGATGACGATTCATGTTAGCCGACCCCAAATCATTTTGGGAATAAGGCTTGGTTGTTGTTGTTGTTGTTGTAGCCCCCCCAAGGTAATTAAATTCCTACACTTTGGAGGAATTGGAAATGCCCGGGAATTTCCAATTCCTACACTTTATGGTAACCAAACAACTCTAAATAATTCAATTCCCAGGAAAATAAAATTCCTACACATTTTGAGGGTATCCAAACGACACCTAAATCAGATATAAACTGTATTTACATATGTCTACTGTATGCAGAATGTGTTGGGAATTTTCGTATTCCGAGAACCAGCAGAATGAACATCCAATACACAAATTAAATCTTGCACAACAAGGATGAAAATTTTAAACTTTCATAACGAATTATTCATACAGATTACTACTATTGCGTCCAACTTCTGATCTAAATAATACATGAAACCAAATTCGAGTGTTGATAACTAGATACAAATTACTACAACTCAAAGCAACGTAAGTAATCTTTAGTTCTTACAATGGATACGGAGTACTCAATTATACAACCACTTTCTTTATTGTTTGACGATCAATGCTAAACTAAAGAAGCTGGAGGATAGCAAGAACAAGACGTGAGCCGAAAGATAGATTATGGCTCTCCTCAGACAAGTTAAGTGGATTCTTCGAATCCTTAATCTTTTGAACACAAGAATCAGAAGCGGCGATCACGGCCTTGATGTGGACATCGACAGCTTGGAGGTTACGCACGGAGTACTCAACTTCAACATTACTCAACACAGGCAACACATCGGAGTAAATCTCGATGCAATCTTCACGGTCGACTAAGTCGGTCACCGTAAACGCCAATTGTCCTTTGACATATTGAATGACGCCTAGCCCTAAAGCATTCAAACTGTGAGCCTCTAGAGTTTCGGGGACTGAGCTTAAAAGGAAAAGGCACTCATCGATTGAGATCGTAGGGTCCCGAGCTACTATAGCCGGGCATCCTTCAATGATGACTGGATTGACCACGTAGTCGTCCGTCGCTGCAGACGCGTTTACACCATTTGTCGAAGACAAAACAACAACGAGGAGGAAGAACATGATCTTCATTAAAGAACTCATGGTTGCTGACTTGCTGGTTACGGAATTTATAATGTTGTTTATGATGTTGTGGGTTTGTGGTTTGTTTGAGACTTGAATGATGAAAAAGTTGTCCTGCCATGTTCTGTTTATATAGGAGATGGGGTGGTCATGGTATGGTAATTTTAATCCTAATCCCAATCGTTATCCTATTTCTAATCCTAGTCTAATCCGACAAGCTATAAGGAAAGCACTCTTTAATTTTACTCCGAACTGCTAAGAACAAAACTTTGGTAAATTGGCCTCACTGTTCTTCTTAATAAATTTACAGGAGAAACGATTTACTGATTTGGTAAACGGTACAAAAATCCGGATGAATACTTATATACCTTATATCATACTTACCAAATTACGGTGTTGTGCCTTAGCCTTGCCTCTTGATGGACGTTTTGACCGATGCAAAGACATCGTTGTTCGATGACTTAAACAGGCTTAACTACTTTGACACCATTTGATGTGATCAACTACAGCACAACTTGTTATTAGTTTAGTACAACTTACAAAGGGTTTCAGTCCATCTGAGATCCGATATCATGGGATGCACTCTCATGGGTGTTTCGGATTATGCTGGAGATCTCCCTCCTATAGTTAGACTACGCGGAAGCTCTGGAAATAGATGAGACGCTGTTGATGATTTCAAGTGCAAATTGACCATGTTATTTGTCAGAGGCCATCGAACAGGAACCTCTTACTTCTTCAGTGTCCAAAATTCGTAAGCATCAGAAATAAGACAAAATGAATCGGAATTCCGCTCGTCCGAGTATCACATGAGGGGACTGGCAAAAGAAAATACGCACCAGGCTTCTAAGCTTCTTAACAAAAACCAGCATTTTCTTGCTCCTGAAGTAGTACATGGTTTTCCAATCCTGCAACTTTGTCATTTTTTCTCCTGGATTGATAGTTTGATACTGTAAGCTTCAGTGCAGCTCACTGTGTCCAATTGTTCGCTATTCATCACTGGGGATATGCCGTTGTCATTTTCATTGTTGTTGTTATAGCCCAGTGGCTTAGCCTCATGAATACAGCAGGTTACTTTGTAAGATAGATTCTGATGCCATCTCAAGCTATTGTTTATATTTTGTAAAACAGGCTCTTCTGGCTGTTAATTACTCCCAAAAGAACTATGAGGAAGCACGCCAAGTTGTATACAGAGTGCTTCAGGTTAATATATACTAGAGCAGCATTTCACAGGCGTACTTTTCTTACATGGCAAATTCTCTTTTCCCGTTCCTCATTGGTTCTCTCAATTGATATAGCGTTAGCATCGTTGTCCTACTGCAGGCCGGTTTTGTAATTGGTACTGGGTTAGCTACCATTTTGTTCCTGGGGTTTGGAGCACTTTCAAGATCATTCACCTCGGATACAGAAGTTCTAAATGTTGTGTCCTCCGGTGTCTTGGTATGAGAGTTTTGTTAATGCTGTTTTTCTTTTTCATTCCTCATGGTTCCAATTCGCATATTATGTGTTTTGGTAAAAAACTACACGTATCGGATACACTCAGGTTGAGGGTTAACTAGTCAACTTGCTACTACTCGTCCTAGATAAGTTTTCTGTATGATGGATATGTAGACAGACTCTATCAAGTAAGTGGACAAACTTTATCAAGTAGACATGCAAACTTTACTAGGTTGATCCTATCGGATAGACAGGTAGACTATGTCGGATAAGTACTATTGGTCAGACAGGTAAAATCTATCAGAGAGATTCTATCGAGTATCGAGAATCGAGGACTGGACTAACTCTACATGCGTTAAATACAAACATAAAATATTAAAACAATAGTAAATGCAAGAAAATAAGAGAAAGAGAGACAAAGGATTTTTTGTACGTGGAAAACCCTGTGAATAAGGGAAAAACCACGGGGGGAGCTTGTTATCCCGCCAAGTGCTTTTAGTAGATCTTGTAGTAGTATTTCGCCGTGTTGAGTACAGTTGATGAATACATATACAATGCTTTATAATCTAACAAGAACAATAATAATGTATCAATGAGACGATGGGTTGAGAAATGTATTTGGGTTTAAGAAGTAATCAAGGATTCAATGGTGGAGTCTAGGTGGTTGTAGCGGTGATAGGTGATTGCGGTGATGGCTATGGTGTTGAGAAGAATGAAGGGATGAGTATTTAGGTTTAGAGAAATAGTATTGGTGGTTATACAGTAGAGTGGAGATGAATATGGAGGTGGTCATGTGGAGGAATAATGATGTGGGTGTTTTTATGACAAGTATTGTTGGGAATCAGGGGTTTTCTATATGGAAGTGTCTTTTTAAATGGGTAAAGTGTCTAGGGTTTATATGAGCACGTCCCCTCCTTCTTCTAGGGCTTTGGAGTGCCTAAATACTGTTGAGGGAGTTCTCCTTAACCTTCTCTAACTTCCCACGTTGCTAGGTCCAACTTCAACCACTATCCCCTATAAAATAGCTGCTATCCAGGAGAAGGTTGACTGAATCAGAGTAAACAGTCCCTATAATCAGGGAAGTGGTTCTTGACTTTGACTTCGTCTTCCTTGAAGATACTTTCCTTGCTGAATAAGTCTACAACTAACTCTTGGCAGCTCAATACGTGGTCTTGGTGGTTGAAGAGAAAATAGGATATTGTTGGAGAGAAAATAGGAGGTTGTTGTTGACTTCATAGACCCGGTCAAATAGTCATCACCTTGCTAATTTGATGGAGATCATGCAGCTTCACCAACACTTGTAACCAAATTTGTTGAGCATATTTAGGAGAATATAATTCACACTTTGGCTTATTTAGTATTTGTAGTTGTCATCGACTTGTGATCAATCTGATAAGGTAATCGACAGGTTGATGGTTGACCTCGACAGGTCAATGGTTGACCTCGACAGGTCAATGGTTGACCTCGACAGGTCTATGGTTGACCTTGATAGGTCGATGGTTGATATGTTTGGCTCCTCGATGGATTATCTGTCTCTTCGATGAACTGTCTGGCTCTTTGATTGACTGTCAGACTGATGTCTGCTTCTATCAGATTGACTGTTTGTCTAATCAGACTGACTGATTAATATCATGTAGGCGTCCAACATGTGTATCTACTCGATGACTTGACTTGATCGTTAGTCGATGCGACTATGTATTTGTCAACTTGTCCTTGTCGGACTAGGGCCAAAATTTAGGCCCAAACAATTGCCCCCCAGTTTCTTTTAAGTGATGGCAATCAATTTAAAGAAACTAGTTCAATGTTGGCGCATGTCTAGATAAATGTACTTGTAAACTTGTATATGTGTGTAGTTTGTAAGATTGTAGATGTACTTATATATGTAAAGACGCATTTATATACGTTGTAGCTCATGTAGTTGTGACATGAATGTGATGCAAATGTACATGTACTTGTTAATGCTGATACACTTGTCGATGATCTTTGCAAATGCACCCTCGTAAGTGTAGATGTATTCACATGTGGTGACGTACAAGCAAGTGTACACATGCATATACGTAGATATACTTGTGATTGCGAGTGTACATGTAAGCATAGATGTGTATGCGAGCGTAGATGCACATAGAGGTGTACGTGGGCATGCTTGTAAACATGGATGTTCTTGTAAGTGTAATTGTACATGTAGTTGTACTTGTTGACAGCATTGTCAATGTGTATGTGATCGTCAATGTAGATGTAGACTACCGTCGATGTAGACGAGGTATAGATGTGAATGTATATGTATGTGTATATGGCCATAGTGTATTGTTGTGTTTGTTTGTAAGACGTCTTTGCGTATGTGTGTGTATGTGATAGCTAGCTTGCATTTCCGTACCTGGAATGTGAGTGGATAGTGTATGTACATGTCCACTGCTTAGGATGATGCATCCGTAGTGTATTGTGTTGTGGTCATCAGGTACTGTGATGCGCATCATGTAAGTGTGTTTGAAGTCGACTTGCGAGTGTGTTGGTGCATGCACTTGAAATATTGTTTGCTTGGCCAAGACCTGTCAATCAGATAGCAAAAAGAGACACCTAAAGCTAATTTCTTGCGCTAACGATCCTTGACGGTTGATGCCCATGTTAGTTAGTAAAGTACTTGATGAAGTATAAAACTTATGAATGAAAGGATAAAGGTAAGTTAACGGCTTTGATTAGGCAAATAAGACTAATAAATAGTTGTCAAGTAGGAAAGAGACAAACACAAAATTTAGCATACATAATCTGGGTGATTTTAGGAGCATGACATATCAAGGTCTATTTAATAGAATTTGATTGTTAGAGATCTATCTCTGACGAAGAGAGAAAGATAGAGAGCTAATAGATATGAACACAAGAATTCATACAACTAGAAATTGTCACTATCACACAAGAAAAGCATAATGTAATCAAGTAGAAAATTTGTTAACATTTGAAAGAGCATTCAGTAACGAACAAGTACTTCTTATTTAATTAATTAAAATATAAAGAAAACTGAATAATTGTACCGTCTCAGGATGACGAAATAGTTCTTCTATCACATCATGTTGAGATTCTGACCTGTTTGCCCCCAGTCGGATAGGTGAGACAGTCTGTCGGACAAGTACCACATTCTGTCGGATAGATAACCCTGTCAGCCGGACAAATAGCACAACCTGTCGGATAGGTGACTCTGTCAGTCAGACAAGTAGTACATTCTATCGGATAGATGACTCTGTCAGTCAGACAAGAAGTACGTTCTATCGGATAGATGACTCTGTCAGTCAGACTAAAAGTACGTTCTATCGGATAGATGACTCTTGGCCGCCGATCTGTCGTAAAGGTCGACAGGCTGTCAGGCAAGGTAGGAAAAGGTTGACAATCTATCTGTAGGCGAGCAAGGGGACATGCTATCATGCAGGTATGAACTTGAGTCATCTTGTACGGACTCATCCATCCAACATAATTCATTTTTTGAGCCTTATGTATGCTAGTGCCATAACCTGCACATCTTCAAATGTATCGCAAGGGTACCTTGTTAGTTCGTCATATAGTTTAGAACCTACCATCAACCCTTGGCGAAAGGCTTCTATTGCTGTTGGGGGATGACAATTAATGATTGAGATCTTCTCTTTGTTAAACCTACTTAGGTAGTCCCTAAGAGGTTCATCATCTCCTTGAATAACTCCAAATAAATCACTTGTATGCTTTTTTAGTCTCCTACTACTTGCAAACGGTTGGTAGAACAAGTTAACAAGTTGGGCAAAGCTTGAAATTTGTCCGTTTGGCAAGTTGGTGAACCACATCAAGGCTGGTCCTGTCAGTGTTGAACCGAATCTTCTACATAGAACATCTTCTAAAAGATGTGGTGCAATTGGTTGTGCACCCATCGCGACCTTGTAAGCTTGGATGTGCTCCTCGGGATCTGTGACGCCGTGGTACAAGATGTTGTCTGGTAATCGTCCTCCTTTTGGTATCATCCTTCGAGCGATGTCCTCCACGAATGGTGAATCAAGGTGGGATCCCAGAGCAGCTTGTCGGATTGGAGCTGCTTGTCCAGGTATCAGATTGACCTGATCTTGCAGATCTTGTATTTCCTGCTTCAAAGAGAGGATAATCGGATTAATTTCTGTTAGTATATGAGAAACAATAGACTTACGTTGTACTTCATCTAGTTGGATAGACAAATCAAGTCCAACACGTTGATTGATTCCAACTTGATGGTCCTCCTTGTCATGTTGACAATCTTGATTTGGTATGATTGATTCAAGTTGTGACTTCAAGATGTCGAGGGATTCTTCTAGTCTCTTGTTTTGTGCCATCTGTTCTTCAAGTTGACGATTTGCCAATGCAAGTTCTTCAAGTAGCACAACTTCATCAAGTTGATAGATCTCGGATCGTCCTTGATTTCCAGCGATACCTGACATCTTAGAAATGAAACTTGGTTGAGATGTACAAGAGATCAGAGAACGTTTAGTAGGCTCAACTGACTAATTGCCCCACGGTGGGCGCCAAACTGTTTTGGTAAAAAACTACACGTATCGGATACACTCAGGTTGAGGGTTAACTAGTCAACTTGCTACTACTCGTCCTAGATAAGTTTTCTGTATGATTGATATGTAGACAGACTCTATCAAGTAAGTGGACAAACTTTATCAAGTAGACATGCAAACTTTACTAGGTTGATCCTATCGGATAGACAGGTAGACTATGTCGGATAAGTACTATTGGTCAGACAGGTAAAATCTATCAGAGAGGTTCTATCGAGTATCGAGAATCGAGGACTGGACTAACTCTACATGCGTTAAATACAAACATAAAATATTAAAACAATAGTAAATGCAAGAAAATAAGAGAAAGAGAGACAAAGGATTTTTTGTACGTGGAAAACCCTGTGAATAAGGGAAAAACCACGGGGGGAGCTTGTTATCCCGCCAAGTGCTTTTAGTAGATCTTGTAGTAGTATTTCGCCGTGTTGAGTACAGTTGATGAATACATATACAATGCTTTATAATCTAACAAGAACAATAATAATGTATCAATGAGACGATGGGTTGAGAAATGTATTTGGGTTCAAGAAGTAATCAAGGATTCAATGGTGGAGTCTAGGTGGTTGTAGCGGTGATAGGTGATTGCGGTGATGGCTATGGTGTTGAGAAGAATGAAGGGATGAGTATTTAGGTTTAGAGAAATAGTATTGGTGGTTATACAGTAGAGTAGAGATGAATATGGAGGTGGTCATGTGGAGGAATAATGATGTGGGTGTTTTTATGACAAGTATTGTTGGGAATCAGGGGTTTTCTATATGGAAGTGTCTTTTTAAATGGGTAAAGTGTCTAGGGTTTATATGAGCACGTCCCCTCCTTCTTCTAGGGCTTTGGAGTGCCTAAATACTGTTGAGGGAGTTCTCCTTAACCTTGTCTAACTTCCCACGTTGCTAGGTCCAACTTCAACCACTATCCCCTATAAAATAGCTGCTATCCAGGAGAAGGTTGACTGAATCAGAGTAAACAGTCCCTATAATCAGGGAAGTGGTTCTTGACTTTGACTTCGTCTTCCTTGAAGATACTTTCCTTGCTGAATAAGTCTACAACTAACTCTTGGCAGCTCAATACGTGGTCTTGGTGGTTGGAGAGAAAATAGGATATTGTTGGAGAGAAAATAGGAGGTTGTTGTTGACTTCATAGACCCGGTCAAATAGTCATCACCTTGCTAATTTGATGGAGATCATGCAGCTTCACCAACACTTGTAACCAAATTTGTTGAGCATATTTAGGAGAATATAATTCACACTTTGGCTTATTTAGTATTTGTAGTTGTCATCGACTTGTGATCAATCTGATAAGGTAATCGACAGGTTGATGGTTGACCTCGACAGGTCAATGGTTGACCTCGACAGGTCTATGGTTGACCTTGATAGGTCGATGGTTGATATGTTTGGCTCCTCGATGGATTATCTGTCTCTTCGATGAGCTGTCTGGCTCTTTGATTGACTGTCAGACTGATGTCTGCTTCTATCAGATTGACTGTTTGTCTAATCAGACTGACTGATTAATATCATGTAGGCGTCCAACATGTGTTTCTACTCGATGACTTGACTTGATCGTTAGTCGATGCGATTATGTATTTGTCAACTTGTCCTTGTCGGACTAGGGCCAAAATTTAGGCCCAAACATTATGCAAGATCATTCCTATGTGTATGCGTATTTAGGTCAATTGGTCAAAACAAAATCGAACCGATTATAGTGGATTCATGTAACCTCTTTCACAAAATCACATTATCTTCTCTTTCTTTTAGTTCACCTTGCTAAATTGGGGACAGCTACTGTTATGCTACTGCAAGTATATATTCCTTTTAATTAATACTCGTAGATATTAGTATATTACAGTTACATCAAGTCTTAACACCAGAAAATAATCCAAATGAATTCTTTGGCTTGTGATGACCTGATATACTAATAGTTGATACACATATACCTTTGTATACTGGCACCGTCACCCCAGTGCATTTAATAAGCTCCTACCATGTTGGGATATTAGAAGATCGGGGGGGGGGGGGGGGGATAGATGACTGAAACCTTATAGGAGAAGGAATTTTTGCTTGAGACTCGAGTAATTGCTACCTGTGCTTAACCTTTAGTATCAGAGTGCTGTGCTTTCTGAAATGCGTGCCAGCATGTAGTGTATGATATGTCGTATTGCTCTTGCTTATCTATACTTAAAGTTTCTGTTGAGGCCTTTCTGGCTTCACAAAGCAGGATCCGTGGCGCTGATAGTAAAAGTTTGTAGTTAGATACCCTTGAGCTTGTCTATGTGATAGTTTGATCAGTCTTGAACATTTGAGCCCAAGGTTGCTTACACTTATACTGATGTTTCCTTGGTCAATTGGAGTCGTTTTCTGGTCATATATAGCTGTAAGACATGTATATATCAGCTAATATGATTTCTACATTACGGTGCAGTTTGTTGCTGGTTCTCAGCCAATGAATGCAATTGCATTTGTTATGGATGGGCTCTACTATGGGGTTTCAGACTTTGAATATGCTGCTTACGCAATGGTAAAAGAAAACAAAAGCTGGCTTTTCGATAATTCTGTAGTCCATGGTACTTCATTTGTCACATGTGATGGGAATTGATATGTGGATTTTTCTGGTTGCAGGTCTTTGCTGCCTTAATATCATCAGTGTTTATACTGGTTGCCTCTCCTATTTTTGGTCTTGCGGGGGTCTCGACAGGCTTGTTCCTGTTCATGACTTTGCGTGTAATAGCTGGTGGTTGGAGGTGAGTTTGCCTTTCTGCTGCTTGTGATACACATACAGATGTTGTATTTTATGTCTTCGGCCATTCTATAAGGCCAGGAAGAGAACCGGGGTAAACTTAACCTAATCTTCAGTTCTCACTTAGTAACCTGAAGACATTGGAGTTCATGAAGGACAATGAGAAAGTCATGGCTTAGATTCAAGAAAACAGATTACAAATGTGTAAATTAGAAAGAGTTTGTGAGAAAGATGTGATGGTTGTATTATTTCTGAAAAATTGTATATATGATGTACACCATTCTTTACAATATATAGAACAAGCTACATGACACGCTAAAATGAGTGAAAGGGATGTTTGCTAAATATAGCTAAACACCCATATGGAAAGCTTCTATGGACTGTTTTTATCATGGAAAATGGTATTCCAATTGACCCAACTGCCAACTGCATTCACATGTTGTGACGCTGTCCTGCCAGTCCTCCCTATCCTGTCCGTCCTCCCAGGCCTGGCAGTCTTGTAGCGTCCTGTTCTGCTATCCTGGTTTTACATAACCCTAAGGTGTTTAACTCCTTAATTAACACTAACATCCATCATCCATGGGAGGACGATCCCCTTAACCCTCCCCCCCCCCCCACGCATGTCCCTTGTATTGGGCCTCCATTCCTGGATAAGAGGCCTTGACTGGAGGCCTTACCAATAGAAAAAAAAAAGTTCAGGAAGAGAACTTTACTTCCAGCATTGCTTGAATGCTTGTTGCCTCTAAATATTTTGAAATTTATCTAGGTTCGTGTATGATGGTATAGTTGGTGTGTAAAATATGTAGGTTGGGCACTAGGAGTGGACCGTGGAAGATGATTTGGTCTGAAGACTAGACCGTATGACAGTGAAGTAGTTGACTGATGTACTTCAGAAATGTACTGAGACCACATGTTTGTGACCACTGAGACCACATCTTTGTGACCACATCAGACCATTGCTGTTTGCTGTCCATTGCATATATGACCAGTTTGTGGTGGCTCTAATGAAGCCTCGGCTCGTTGCCTCGTTGATGCATACAACTTTTCATCAGTGACAAAGGCTTTCAATGCATTTGAGATCCGATATCACGGGGATGTACTCTCAGGGGAGTTTTCGAGATATTTTAGTTGGAGATTTTGGTTCGTAAAGCTGATACAACTGAAGCTTCCATTGACAGATACTGCTTAATCAATGTAACCACTACCTACTATACGGAGAGGTATAGTTTTGTAACTCCTTGCTGCTTCTAGGAGCTGTACATAAACATATCTGCATAATCAATGGTGTGATACCGACCATCACACCATTTTGTTTTTAACCATATTGCTGTTGCATCACTTTCTAGTACTTCTGGATATCAGGTGCTCATCTTTCATTGAAAAATGGCGAAAAATAGATGGAAAGGCTAACAATGTCATTTACTCTGTAGTTTACTTGATGCATTTTTGTAGCACATTCAGGATTTACATTTAAGTACACCGTCTCTAAGCTACCAAAAAGTTTCAGGACTACAATACCTAAGGTCTAGAAACCAGATCTACTACTCGTGAGACCATGAGGTAGATCTGGAGCAGATTGTGCGGAAGTCTGGGCAATTGGACATAGATGAGACGCTGTTTATAATTTCAGGTGCGGATTCACCTTGTCGTTGGTCAGAGGCCATCGAACAGAGACCACTTTACTTCATCCGTGTGTATCAAAATTCAGAAAATCTGTAATATCAGAATCAAGACAAAATAAAACGAAATTCTGCTCGTCCCACACTACAAGAAAACAGGGAAAATGCGACCGATTTTTGCGACCGTTTATATTTCGGTCGAATAAATCATTTTTGCGACCGATTTTACGACCAAAATTGAGGTGGTCGCAATATTTGCGACCGGCTTTAATTAGTCGCAAATTGGTCGCATATTTGCGACCGACGGCTTAATTTGCGACCGATAATTAGTCGCAAAATGTATTATTAAAAAAACAAGAGAATGAATAAATTTTGTTTATCGACCTAAATAAAAAGTATATTGAAATAAATAAAATCTTTAAAGAGACCCGATTTTGCGACCGAGTTTGCGACCGGGAATCGTGTAGTTGCAACTATTACGTTCATATATAGTTAAAAAAAATTACAATAAAAGAAAATACACAATAAACCACCAAAAAAAAAGAAAAGAAAAAAAAAAAGTAAAAAAGAAAAAAAGAGAAAGGAAGGAGTAGAGAACAGAACGACCTTCCCTATTCTCAACTTCATCAAAACCCTCCCTATTCTCAACTTCATCATTCTTCTTCCGCGCAATTGGAATTTTCCCTGCCGTCAACCCATCGAACTTTTCCGGCTACCTCATCCCCAAAGTAAGCACAATCCACCGGTAAGCCCTATTTGTTTTCTAAGTTCCTGAATTTTATATTGTTTTATATTGTTGTGTAAACAATTAGGTTAGTCGTGTTCCTGCAAAAGACCTATTGAATTTTGTGTGTTGCATGTACAAAACCCATCTAATGGTATTTTCAATTATGTAGTAGGAATCAGTTTTGTTCTTTGTAGTTGTAGTGGAGTCCTTGTGTGGGTTTTGCAAGAAGACAAGAGGGTTAGGGGAGAGTTAAAAATTGAAAGAAGCAATCAGTGATACTACTAATGCACTCATGCACATTCACTCGTGCAAATTTTTACATGAGCTATTCACAGCATCATCCAAAAGAAGACGAAATATGGGTGTTTTTGAGTGTGTGCGTGTGGGGGGGGGGGGATGAAGTCATGATACTGTAATCTGTCAAACTTCCTCCAGCTAAAGCCAACCACCTAAGAGCATCCAAGCATGTAATTTTCAAGCCGGAAACTTGCCAAAAAATAGTCATGTATGGTCGAATTATCGCATACTTGTAATTCTGAAATCTTACGGGTTTGTAAAAATTTGTATACATACATGTTACAAAAACGAAAGTCAAGAAGTTTAGTCAAGAATACATATATGACAGTGTAGGAGATGAATATAATGTTACACGGAATAGTGCAGTAAATAGGGACGTAAATCTTGAGATATTGACCACGGTACCTGATTAAAAGGCCATTTATAGTTTGCCATTCCCTCATATATTACCAGCTTTCGAAGGCTCCATTTAGGTTAGTAAACATGCTAAGAAAACCGAAAACAACACTGTCAAGCCGAAACAGAGCATCTGTTTTTTACACAGTGCGGAAACGACCTTTAAACATATAAAATGAAGTTTTATGAAGCTACAATTAGTACCATTGGATAGCTATCTTTCCAAACTTGAATCTGAACATAAATTTTGTCCAAAACAGACCACGAAGCTAGGAGATAAGGCGACTGGCAAAAGAAAATTCGAAACAGGTTTCTTAACAAAAATCAGCACTTTCTTGCTCCTGAAGTAGTACAGGATTTTCCGATCCTGCAACTTTGTCATTCCAATCTCCTGACTTGGTAATGTAAGCTTCAGTGCAGCTCATTGTGTCCAATCTTTCGCTAGTCACCTCTGCTGACCTACAATCAACAGCAGAATACGTAAGGTATAGATATCAGACCTTTTCCTACAGTTAGACTATGCGGCAGCTCTGGAGCAGATTGCGCGGAAGCTCTGGACATAAATTAGACGTTGATGATTTCAGGTGCACCACAAGAACAACATTAAGAGTTTCCTCAGCTACCAGTGCCGAATGTCAATTGCAAACATATATACTATTATACTGTAATTAATAGTATGGCTAAATCAAATATACACTTTATTTACATATGTTTACTTCATAAGGATTTGTATAGATGTAAAAAGAGGGTAGCATATAAAGAATGTGTTTGGGAATTTTCGTATTCCCGGAACCAGGAGAATGAGCATCCGATACACAAATTAAAGCTTGCGCAACAAGATGAAAAATTTTAAACTTTCATAACAAATTATTCATACAGAAGATATTCTTCTATTACAACTTCTGATCTAAATAATACATGAAACCAAATTCGAGTGTTGATAACTAGAACCGAATTACAACAACTCAAAGCAACTTACTGTAGTTAATTTTGTTCTTACAATAGATACTCAATAATACAACCACTTCCTTAATTGTTTGACGATCAATGCTAAACTAAAGAAGCTACAGGATAGCAAGAACAAGACGTGAGCCGAAAGACAGATTATGGCTCTCGTGAGCCAAGTTTTGTGGCTTTTTCGAATTCTTAATCTTTTGAACACAAGAATCAGAGGCGGCAATGACGGCCTTGATGTGGACATCGACAGCTTGGAAGTTTCGCGCGGAGTACTCAACTTCAACATTACTCAACGCGGGCAACACATCGGAGTATATCTGGATGCAATCTTCACGGTCGACTAAATCGGTCACCGTTAATCCCAAGTGTGCTTTGACATATTGAATGACGCCTAGCCCTAGAGAAAACAAACTGTGAGCGTCATTAGTTTCGGGAACTGCGCTTAAAAGGAAAAGGCACTCATCGATTGAGATCGTAGGGTCCCGAGCTACTATAGCCGGGCATCCTTCAATGATGACTGGATTGATCACGTAGTCGTCCGTCGCTGCAGACGCGTTTACACCATTATTTGTCGAAGACAAAACTACGACAAGGAGGAAAAACATGATCTTCATCAAAGAACTCATTGTGCTGACTTGCTGGTTATGGAATATGATGATCGGATGTTGTGGGTTTGTGGTTTGTTTGAGACTTGAATGATGAAAAATTTGTCCTGCCATGTTCTGTTTATATAGGAGATGGGGTGGTCGTTGTATGGTAATCTTAATCCTAATCCCAATCGTTATCCTATTTCTAATTCTAGTGTAATCCGACATATGGTAAGGAAAGTACTTTTTAATTTTACACCCAATTGCTAAGAACAAAACTTTGGTCGATTCCTCTTAATTAAATTAAGAGGGGAGATGATTTATTGATTTGGTAAACGTACAAAATTCCGGATGAATACTTAATTACCTTATATCATACTTACCAAATTAGGTGTTGTGCCTTAGCCTTGCCTCTTGAGCGGCTAGCCGTGAGCGAAGAAGTCTCTACCATCATGGACGTTTTGACTGGACGCAAAGATATCGTTGTTCGGTGACTTAAACAGACGTAATTACTGTGACACCATTTGATGGAATCAACTGTACAACTTGTTATTAGTTACGGAGTACAACTTACAAAGGGTTTCAGTCCATCTGAGATCCGATATCATGGGATGCTGGAGATCTCCCTCCTACAGTAAGACTACGCGGAAGCTCTGGACATAGATGAGAGGTTGTTGATGATTTCAAGTGCAAATTCACCATGTTATTTGTCAGAGGCCATCGAACAGGAACCTCTTATTTCTTCAGTGTCCAAAATTCGTAAACATCAGAAATAAGACAAAATGAATCGGAATTCTGCTTGTCCCAGTATAACAAGAGGCAACTAGCAAAAGAAAATACGCACCAGGCGACCGTAGTATGTGCATTTCTAGACCGTTTTTCGCAATTCCTGTACCAAGCGTAAACCTAAGTTAGATTATTACTCCCTCCAACTCTTCCAATTTTACGCATTTGGTTTATAGACTCATCTCTTGATATTCAAATCAAACGTAATAAAGTGCATAGTTTGACGAGTTAACTACATGATTGGGGAACAATGTTTACAAGTTTTTATCGAATGGGGATTGGGACCTTTTCTTTTATCGTTAGGGGAATGGGTTTGTTCCGTCAGTTAAGTTCCTTCCCCCGTCCCATTGTTTTCTCTCTCCTCTGTCAATCTTCATTTCTAGCTCCGCCCATCCACCACGCCGGCACAATCCAAAGCCCATCAATGGCCTCCGCCGCTGCCACAACACCACCCAAATCTACCGCAAATGATGACAATTATGATTATGATTATGATTATTGATGTTGTTGTTGTTGGAAGAGTTGTGATGATGATGGGAAAAAAAGTACTCAATTGAAAAAATTGGGGATTTTTTGAGGGGGCTGTTTGGTTGGTATGAGAAATCACAGGCAACACCGATTAAGGTAAAGCTCCTTGCTTCATTCTTAAACTAATGATGTTGGGGGTACGATTGATGATAATTGGGCCTAAATTTTCTTATCAAATCCTCACTTTTCTGGATGATCTCTTCACTTTGTTTTGTAAGATTCAATCTTTCATACTTTTTTCATCAATATCACAGCGAATTTTTTTTTTTTAAAGTTTTTGTGTTTCAATACTTAGTACTGTACATTTTATCTTGTTGGGTTTTGCAGTTGCCGGCCAATTCAAAGTATACTTTTTGCTATTTATGGAAATTAGAGAGGAAAATTTCGCGCCATGCAAAAGACAGTTTGATTATTCTTCTCCTGGGTCGTTGTTCGCTATTGCTAAATTCAATTTCTGTGTTTTTTTTTTCTTCAGATTTGATCTGATTTCTTTGTTTGACAAAGAGGACGGTGGTTGATTTGGGTGGTCGACGGTGGTAAACTGGCTGGTAATGGAGGGGAAGGAGAAACTAAAAGTCAGATTTTCTATGAATTTATTTTTCAATTTTCAACTTAATCGTGGGTCCCTTTAACTGCCAACTCAGCGAAAGTTGACGGTGTTAATGCTCAATCCCCAAACGATAAAATAAAAACATCCGTTCCCCATTTGATAAAAAATTGGAAACATTGTTCCCCAATTGTATCACTAATATGCTCTCCTCATTTGTGAATTAAACCCAAGAACAGATGATGACATTTTATAACTACATTTTTGTGTGAGATCATGTCCATTTAATTTTCCGACGAGTTGACTCGTTTTCCCGACCGCAGCCAACTAGTAAACTTACCCCCATCGCATTCTCTCTTTTGTTTTTTGGCCATTGCCCCAATTTAATCCAATTAATCTTCAAATTTTCACAATTTGTACATTTAATAAGGTTTTGGAGTAGAAATTAAGAGTTAATTAGGGTAAATGGGGGTGATATTCAGTGGGAAGAGGGTTTCACCGAAAAACGAGTTAAATCACCTAAAGAAAGTAGTTTTAGTAAAAATATGATTTGACCATAACAAAATTAATAGGTATGTATTCGCAAACAATTCACAAAAAATTCATAATTCATGTAACATGACAAAAACAACTAATATGAACATTTACCAAGTTTATGAGAAAGAGAATTTTAAGTTTCAAATTTCGAAAGGGAGAGTTTTGTACTTTTGTTGCTAGCTACTCCGTAATCATCATACAAATGATGTCTTAGGCCCTGTATGATAGGACTTAATAAACGGAATATTCAGATCAGATCATATTTATTAAATTCAGATCAGAAGTATTCAAATCAAATTTGGTCAGATCAAAGACTTTCATATCAGATCAGAGGCATTCAAATCAGATCAGATTTAACTAATTTGACCATAGCATAATTAACACTAATCCCGAATTTTATTCAGATCAGATCAGAGTCATTCAAATCAGATCAGAGTCATTCAAATCAGATTTCATCTGATCAGAGTCAATAAAATCAGATCAGATTCATTAAAATCAAATCAAATCAAATCAGAAAGATGCAGTCCTCTCATACAGGGCCTTATTATGTCTTGGGCTATTCTAGAAGGTCGGGAAGAGAACCGGGTTAAAAACTTGATCTAATGGTAAGACTTGAGTTGTCACTTACGCCCTGTATGATAGGACTTAATAAACTGAATATTCAGATCAAATCATATTTATTAAATTCATATCAGAAGTATTCAAATCAAATTTGGTCAGATCAGAGACTTTCAAATCAGATCATAGACATTCAAATCAGATCAGATTTAAGAAATTTGATCATATTATAATTAACACTAATCTCGAATTTTATTCAGATCAAATCATAGCCATTCAAATCAGATCAGACTCGTTCAAATTAAATTTCATCAGATAAGAGCCAATAAAATCAGATCAGTTTTATTAAAATCAAATCAAATCAAATCAGAAAGATACAGTCCTATCATACAGGGCCTTTATGATAGGACTGTATCTTTCTGATTTGATTTGATTTGATTTGAATGAATTTGATCTGATTTTATTGACTCTGATCTGATGAAATCTAACTTGAAAGACTTTAATCTGATTTGAATGACTCTGATCTGATCTGAATAAAATTCGGGATTAGTGTTAATTATGTTATGATCAAATTACTTAAATCTGATCTGATTTGAATGCCTCTGATCTGATTTGAAAGACTCTGATCTGACTAAATTTGATTTGAAGGCCCTGTATGATAGGACTGCATCTTTGTGATTTGATTTGATTTGATTTGAATGAATTTGATCTGATTTTATTGACTCTGATCTGATGAAATCTAACTTGAAAGACTCTGATCTGATTTGAATGACTCTGATCTGATCTGAATAAAATTCGGGATTAGTGTTAATTATGTTATGATCAAATTACTTAAATCTGAAAATTTATATAATTCAGGGACACCATGTGCACTGAAGTTTACAGATATTAGAGAATTTTCGAAAAATTTTCACTAAAATTACGTTTAAAATTATATAACTTGATTTTTTTTGCGAATTTTTTTTCCCAGTAATTATTAAAATTGATTTTGGAACTTTTTTTTTTTGAATTTTTTTTTTTAATATTTTCAGAAATTACAAAATTGAATTAATACCAAATTAAATTTATAAATGGCCGCCACGTCATCGCTTAACGGAAAAAAGTTAACACCGTTAGCTTGAGGGACACCATGTACCGCGTTTTGCAAATCTCAAGGACACCACAATGTACAAGTTTCAAACATAGGGACACCACGCGCAAACTGGTAAACCTCGGGGACACCACGTGAATTTTCCGATTATGTTATGATCTGATCAAATTACTTAAATCTGATCTGATTTGAATGCCTCTGATCTGATTTGAAAGACTCTAATCTGACTAAATTTGATTTGAATATTTCTGATCTGAATTTAATAAAAATTATCTGATCTGAATATTCAGTTTATTAAGTCCTATCAGGCCTTAGTGACCCTAAGCATTACTTGCTTGTTTACTGACTTGACTCTGAATATTCTTGAAATTAAACTATGTTGTATGATGACTTAGTTGGTGTGTTGATTATGTTGGTTTGGGCACTAGGCCGAGGCGGACCATGGAAGATGATTTGGTCTGAACACTAGGCAATATCACAGTCGGCCGATGTATATTTCAGTAATGTCCCGAGACCACATCTTTGTGACCACTGACTTGATGACCAACCATGCTGATCAGACCATCACGATTCACATGAGTGTTTATAGCGCATTGCGCGGAAGCTAAAATCTGGACAAATACTAGTATACTATAATTAATAGCATGACTAAATCGGATATAAACTGTATTTACATATGTCTACTTCATAAGATTCATATAGATGTAGAAGAGGGTAGCATATGCAGAATGTGTTGGGAATTTTCGTATTCCGAGAACCAGCAGAATGAGCATCCAATACACAAATTAAATCTTGCACAACAAGTATGAAAATCTCCAACTTTCATTACGAATTATTCATACACATTACTACTATTGTGTCCTACTTCTGATCTAAATAATACATGAAACCAAATTCGAGTGTTGATAACTAGATACTTTTCGTCTTTGTAACAAACAAAAAAAAAAAAAAAAAAAAAAAAAAAAGAGATAACTAGATACAAATTTCTACAACTCAAAGCAACGTAAGTGATCTTTAGTTCTTACAATGGATACGGAGTACTCAATTATACAACCACTTTCTTTATTGTTTGACGATCAATGCTAAACTAAAGAAGCTGGAGGATAGCAAGAACAAGACGTGAGCCGAAAGATAGATTATGGCTCTCCTCAGACAAGTTAAGTGGATTCTTCGAATCCTTAATCTTTTGAACACAAGAATCAGATGCGGCGATCACGGCCTTGATGTGGGCATCGACAGCTTGGAGGTTACGCGCGGAGTACTCAACTTCAACATTACTCAACACAGGCAACACATCGGAGTAAATCTCGATGCAATCTTCACGGTCGACTAAGTCGGTCACCGTAAACGCCAATTGTCCTTTGACATATTGAATGACGCCTAGCCCTAAAGCATTCAAACTGTGAGCCTCTAGAGTTCCGGGGACTGAGCTTAAAAGGAAAAGGCACTCATCGATTGAGATCGTAGGGTCCCGAGCTACTATAGCCGGGCATCCTTCAATGATGACTGGATTGACCACGTAGTCGTCCGTCGCTGCAGACGCGTTTACACCATTTGTCGAAGACAAAACAACAACGAGGAGGAAGAACATGATCTTCATTAAAGAACTCATGGTTGCTGACTTGCTGGTTACGGAATTTATAATGTTGTTTATGATGTTGTGGGTTTGTGGTTTGTTTGAGACTTGAATGATGAAAAAGTTGTCCTGCCATGTTCTGTTTATATAGGAGATGGGGTGGTCATGGTATGGTAATTTTAATCCTAATCCCAATCGTTATCCTATTTCTAATCCTAGTCTAATCCGACAAGCTATAAGGAAAGCACTCTTTAATTTTACTCCGAACTGCTAAGAACATAACTTTGGTAAATTGGCCTCACTGTTCTTCTTAATAATTTTACAGGAGAAACGATTTACTAATTTGGTAAACGGTACAAAAATCCGGGTGAATACTTGATTACCTTATATCATACCAAAGTACGGTTGCTGTGCCTAGCCTTGCCTTGCCTCTTGAGCGACTAGCCGTGAGCGAATAAGTTCAGTACTTCTAGATGGAAAAGGCTAACAATTTCATATACTCCGTAGTTTACCAATTGTATTTTCTTTAGTACATCCAGGATTTACATTAAAGTACACCGTCTCCAAGATACCAAAAAATTCCTGGACTGTCTCCTACTGTTTAACTATGCTGCGGCTCTCGAGCAGATTGCGTGGAAGCTCTTGACACAGATGAGACGCTGTTGATGATTCAGGTGCGAATTTACCACGTCATTTGTCATAGGCCATTGAACAAAATCCTGATTACTTCTTCACTGGCTACATCAAAATTCAAAAAGTTCTGTTAAATCAGAATCAAGCCAGAATGGGTCCAAATTCAGCTCGTTCCAGTAGTTATCACTTGAGGAAACAGGCGAAATAAACTGCGCATCAGATTTCTTATCAGAATCAGCAAATTCTTGCTCATGAAGTAGGACATGATTTTCTGATTCTGCAGCTTTGTTAGTCCCATCTCCTGGCTTAATACTGTAAGCTTCAGTGCAGCTCACAGGCTTACAATCAACAGCATTGTGAAACTTGCAATATTTACTCTCTGAATTAGCTGCAGAAGTTATGACAGTATCCTGACATCCTTCCAGTGCATTCATTCTCTGATTTGTATCAGGTCGACATTTCTTCTCAGGCTCTTGGTTAAAGTCTCCTGACTCAGGCTTCCTCGCAGAAGACGATGACAAACAAAGAGACAAGTCAGACAACCCTGCGGGTTCAGGCACAGGAAAGTTGAGAACAGCAGAAGGGCCATGAAAGACCTTGGCAGCCTCATCATAAGCACGAGCTGCTTCAATGTCTGTGTCAAAGGTGCCTAGCCACACTGGTTTAGTTCTTACACGGATAAGCCCGTCAGATGATAGAGTTCCTCTACTAATCTCAGCTACCCATTTCCCCCAACGCCTTTGCCTAACACCTCTGTATTTCCTCTTGTTGGGTTCTTGACTGCTTTTTATTCCGGCCGTTTTTCGCCTCTTGGAAATCCTCTGAGAGGTCTTTGATGTTGTCAGCTTTCTCCCTGACGAATCTTCAGTAATACTCCCACTTTCAGGTATTTCTGAGACTGTACTATGTGCATTGCTAGACCTTTCCTCGCGATCCCTGAACAAAACGTACACCTCAAAGTTACGAGTAGATTATTACTCCCTCGAATTCTTTCAATTCTTTACATTTGGTTTATTAATTCGTCTCTTAAGTCTCATATTCAAATCAAACATAAAGTGTAGAGTTCGACAAAACTTATCCAAAATTATTAAATCAAGATTGTATATCGAAAGTATCTGTAGAAATTAAATGGATCTTTTGCGAAACCAAACCTATAAGTTGACTATGTTCTCGCTGACTATGCGAAACCACTAGTCTTACCGTCTTACCCCCCGCCCCCAATCCATTCTCTCGTACGGAGTAAATTGTCTAGCCATTTCCCCAATTTACTTATTTTCATCCAATTGATTTTCAATTTTCCACTCGAAATTTAAGAGTTAATTTGGATACTTGGGTCTATTGGGTTGATATTCAGGGAAACGAGTCTAACTTGCGTAGACAAACGAGTCTTAGAAGGTATGGTTTCGCAATAAAAGGTACGAGTACACTATGTCTCGGTAAAAACTAGAATTCGAGACTAATTCCTAACGGTTTCACAAAATATTTAACTAATTCACGTTACATGCCAAAAAATACTAACATATCCACTTACTAGGAAAAAAGAGAAATGAGTCTTAGAAGGTATGGTTTCGCAATAAAAGGTACGAGTACACTATGTCTCGGTAAAACTAGAATTCGAGACTAATTCTTAACGGTTTCACAAAAATATCGAAGTAATTCACGTTACATGCCAAAAAAAACTAACATAACCACTTATTAGGAAAAAATAGAAATGAATTTGAATTATACCTTTGTTCGGAAGAATTGTCTTGGATTCGAATAAACATGAGTGATTCCTTTCTTTTGTACTCGATGAGAATTTGTTTTTGTGTTCTTGGTGAGAATTAAAAAGAAACGAGATCTTGTGGGTGAAGACTGAACATTGAAGGTGGAAGGAAGGGTTTTACAAGAAAAGGTTCAAGTCTTAATTAGGTCACTGATGATGTGGCTGCACATCAGTCGTCCATTTTCAGATGGTGCTTATTTCTTGGCCGTCGATTTCCTTTCCATGGTTACTGACTCACTACCACCTAGCCATTTGTTAGAGTTGTAGGCCAATGCGTGGTAAATCTTCCTTCTACTGTATGATTCTGTTTATTACCTCGTGTATGTGAAGAGTGTGAGCATTGTGGTTTGTGATCTCATAACCTTTTTCAAGTAAATACTTTAAGAATACGAGATCACTTTAGTTGAAAATATTGGTTCCACGGAAGTAACAAAGTAAATTACTGATACTGTTTAGATTCGGTCCATTCATATTTTCATCTATATTCAAAGGGTGGTGAATTTTTCTACTCTCATTCGAGTAATCGGTTTTTACACTCTTCAAGGAGTGTAAATATTAGATGTAAAAATAGAAGAGAAACTAGCAGATTCTCCTGTCACTCCTTTGATTAGTCGCTTTCATGGACAAGAAAGCAAGTCAATGCGAGATGATCCGGTCGCGTGATCATGGTCCAAAGTCCCAACTCTGATCTAGCTAGGACAAAGTTTACACCTGCTAAGACTTTCTTGGTACTGCTGAACAAAGCTTGGTCTGCACTTGTAATTGCTATTTTTAGCCATACTTTGTATGGTTCATAGTTAACCATGCAATTTGTTGCATTTTGTTGGTAGCTTTGTTATTTGCAATTGTCCTCAAGCTACGTTGTAAAGAAGTATATACAATATATATATATACGAGTGTATGTACGGTAGGAACAAAGCGGAGGTAGAATTTTACGAAAGGATTCAAAGTAAAAGTTAACTAATATGATTTGTGTTAAATTCGATTTTCACCAAATTTAGGTATACTAGTGTACTACCTAGGCTAACATAGTAGAAGTTGCTCATAATTAAAGTACTCGACAAGATAAGAAGAAGAAAAAAAAAGTTTTTGAGTTGTAAATCTATTCATATCGAATATTTTACAAAGCGAAACGAGAACACCGACATCTATCCTAGAGTTCATATACATAGAACATAATTTTACCTAGTAGTATAGAAACATAATAACATTTGTCTCAGTGGCATGGAAAAGGTGAATATGAGATAATGTACATCACCCATACACCCATGTCAAGGAATTTTGCCTAAATAGTAAGCTGACAATTTTTTGATCAAGTTCCCCTTAGAAGGTTTCAAACTTCAGACCTGCCAGAACATGGACAATGATTTGGTCTGAAGACTAGTCGGTATGACAGCCAGCAGATGTACTACAGTCATATACTGAGACCACTGACCTGGCCATCTATGTTAATCAGACTATCACATCTAGTAGTGTTTATAGCGCCGGTTGCTGTCCATCTAGTGTTTATGGCACCAGTTTGTGGTGGCTCTTCCGAAGCCTAGGTAATGCATACCACTTTTCATCAGTAACATTGTAACAATGTAACACACTCAAACTGTGACTATGGATTAACTGTCTCAAACAGGCATTTCAGGGCATCTGGGATCTGATGCCTTTGGGATGCTTTCATAGGGTCTAACAATTTCATACTGTTTACTTCATGCATTTTGTATATTCAGGACATATATCTAATTAGTAAGTACACCGTCTTCGGGACTACATTACCAAAGGTATAAAAATCAGGTCTTTCCCTACAGTAAGACTATGCAGCAATTCAGCAGCTCTGGAGCAGATGGCGCCGGCCTTTCATCAGATGCTATCGAACAGAATTCTCATTACTTCGTCAGTGTCAACATCAAGGTTTATAATTTCTTTAATGTCAGAATCAAGATCAAATGAATCAAAATTCTGCTCATCCCAGCAGTTATCCCAAGATTCAACTGCTGTAGGAAGGTGCGCATCATCGGGTTTCTTATCAAAATCAGCATTCTGTAGCTCCTGGTATATGACATCCTTTTCTGATCCTGCAAATGTGTCATTCCAATCTCCTGCCCTGATACTGCAAGCTTCAGTGAAGCTACTGAAGCTTGCTGCGTCCCATTGTTCGCCATTCACCTCTGTTGGCTTACAATCAGCAGCATTACGAAACTCCCAATCATCATTTCCCTCCTTCACAAAATCTGAATTGGCTACACCTGTTAAGACAGCATGCTGCTGCAGACATCCACATTTTCGCAGTGCATCAGGCCGAAATTTCTTCTCACATTCTTGCAGTGAGTGTCCCAACTCAGGTTCAATTGCAGAAGAAGATGACGAACAAAGAGGAGACAACCCTGCTGGTTCAGGCACACTGTCTGCAGGAAAGTTGAGTATAGCAGAAGGGCCATGAATGACCTTGGCAGCCTCATCATAAGCGCGAGCAGCCTCCGTGGCTGTGTCAAATGTGCCTAGCCACAGTCGCCTATTTCTTCCACCAAGGTTAACTTCGTCAAGTACTACAACCGGTATGCGAATCTCTGCCACCCATTTTCCCCAACGCCTTTGCCGAACACCTCTGTATTTACATGTTTGGTTCTCCTGACCGCCTTTTCTGGCCGCACCTCTACTCCTGGACTTCCGCACATCAAGATTTGATCTTTCAATATTACTCCATCTTGCAAGTATCTCTGAGACCGTAATTCGTGCATTTCCACACCTTTTCTTGCGATTCCTGAACCAAACAAGCATACACCTCGAAGTTAGCTTACGACTCCCTCCGTTTCTTCCTATACGTTTTATAGTTTAAACAATTCTTACATATTCAAATCAAACATATTAATATCGCATAAGTTTACCAAAGGTATCCAATTCCTAGAAAATAGATGAAATGAAATTGTTAACTAAGGTAACCACAAAAAGACTTCATGTAACAAAAAAAAAAAAAAAAACAATGAATAATTTAATTAAGAAAGTGGAATCAGTATACGTGCATTCCTACTCCATGTCTCCAATAATTGGAATTGTTCCTGATACAATCTCAATCACTAGAAAGTTTAACTCTTTTCACTAATCCTTTGGTCATATTATATCATTGAATCACATATGATATACGAGTACAAAAAATAGTTCATGTAACATATCATAACAACCATAACGTGACCATTTACTGAAACAATAGAAATGAATTCGAATTACGCTTTACCTTTGTTCGGTTAGATTGTCTTCGATTCGAATCGACATGAGTAATTCTTTTTCTTTTGTAGAGAATTTTGTTGTTTGTGTTCTTGGTAAGAATGAAAAGGAAATCTTGTGGGTGAAGATTCAAGCTAAGCTAAGGGTTTTAGGAGAAAGGTGGATGTGATGAAACAGTAGGCATAGAGGGTTTACATGAGATTTATTCGTACAGTACGTACGTAGTATATTACTCGTTCAGGCTTTAGGTCAGTGATGATGTGGCAGCATATCAGTCGTCCATTTTTCAGATGGAGCTGTTTCTTGCCCCCAGGTTTTCCTTGTTATGATAATTGCCAGCTAGACACTTGTATTTGTTGCCTTGGAGGCCAAGCCATGATTTTCTACATTATTTCTTCATCAAGTTCACTTTGTTTGGTATGGTCTTGTAGTTGTAGACTTGTACTAATGTAGTCTTTGTGGTTAATGCCCAACATCATTCTAAACTTACCGTTCTCATGTACAACTAAAATAGTTTTTCTTTAAACTCGTGTTACATATAATGAATTCAATAGAATGAAATAAGCCGATGAAATAATACTTTTGTCATCTTCCCTTTGTAACTCTTGAAATGAACTACACACATGGAGTGGATTAACACATTAACACACCCGATATTCTTATTAATTAATTACTTTTGCAATGTACCTAGACACAGATGCACGAGTCCAAGAGAAGTCGATTCACTCAAAATTCTATCAATGGATCCGTCATTACTTATTTTTACTTGCTTGTACGAGCACAATCATACTAGTTTAAATCATCGGAAAATTCACGTGGTACCCTCGAACTTTGACTGATTGCACATAGTACCCAACTTGGCAAGTTTGTGCACATGGTACCCCTAAACTTACCACTTTGTGCACATGTTACCCAAATAGTAACTTCCGTTAGATTTTCCGTTAAGTGATGATGTGTTAGTTAGTTGTTATATGAATTAGTTAATATTAATGATGATTTTCCATTTTAAGAAAATCAAAAAATAAAAATAAAAATAATTTTTTTTTTACTTTTTAAAACAAATCCAAAAAATATTTTCATAAACAATTATATCCAAAAAACAAGTTTTTTTTCATAAAAAATATTATTTCTCTTAAAAAAATCATAATTTGTGCACATGGTACCCTTCAAGTTAGCACTTTGTGCACACGGTACCCTTGAGATCACAACATTTTGCACATGGTACCCCTAGAAAAATTAGTTTTTTAATAAAAAGTTTTTTTGAAAAAATTATTTGAAAAAATATATTTATTTTTCTAAGAATTTAATTGATTTTTTTTAATTGAAATATTAATTCTATAATTTAATTAACTAATTACCTAACAACTAACCGCCACATCATCACTTAACGGAAAAATCTAACGGAAGTTGCTATTTGGGTACCATGTGCACAAAGTAGTAAGTTCAGGGGTACCATGTGCACAAACTTGCGAAGTTGGGTACCATGTGCAATCGGCCAAACTTCGAGGGTACCACGTGAATTTTCCGTTAAATCATTCATTTAACTTTACCAAAAAAATCATGGGAAATTATCCAATATACCCCTGAGGTTCCCGAAATTTTCAGGTATACCCCTCTGGTTTCCGAGCTGTCCAGCGTACCCCTGAGGTTTGCAAAATGAGGTTTTTTTGTATTTTTCACTAACGGACTCTAACACCGTTAACAATCTTGATGAAATTTGTTTTTTTTTTTAACAAATTAATCAAAATAACATAATTTTTTTAAAAAAAAAAAAAAAAAACCTATCTTCTCTCACCTCCCTCCCCAACCCAGCCACCCATCCAACCAGCCCCTGCCCCACCGCCTCACCACCGCACCCCATCACCGACAACCACCTGGGGCACCTCCACCACCACCACCAAACGCGGGTCCCTCCCGCGACCACACCCCACCGCCGTGTGGGTCGCCAGATCTGGGTACTCCTCATAATTGAGGAAATAAACAATGCCCAGATAAAAAAGTACGAATCTTGGGGAGTTGTTGGGAAGGTACGACGGGCATAGTGCAATTGAGGAAGCAATCGAGGTTAGAATGCATTGTAACTTTTTCCATCACCATGATTTTGAACGATCGATTATTCGATTGATTTGATCAGAGAGATGAGAGGGGAGAGAAAGGGAGAGAGAAACGCTGCTCGAGAGGTCTTTGAGGGGGGTCACGACGGTTGGCGACCCAGACGGTGGTGGGGGTGTGGTCGCGGGAGGGACCCGCGTTTGGTGGTGGTGGTGGTGGAGGTGCCCCAGGTGGTTGTCGGTGATGGGGTACGGTGGTGAGGCGGTGGGGCAGGGGCTGGTTGGATGGGTGGCTGGGTTGGGGAGGGAGGTGAGAGAAGGTAGGTTTTTTTTTTTTTTTTTTAAATAATGTTATTTTGATTAATTTGTTAAAAAAATTCAAATTTCATCAAGATTGTTAACGGTGTTAGAGTCCGTTAGTGAAAAACACAAAAAAACCTCATTTTGCAAACCTCAGGGGCACGCTGGACAGCTCGGAAACCAGAGGGGTATACTTGATAAATTCGGGAAACTCAGGGGTATATTGGATAATTTCCCAAAAATCATTGAGTTTAAGGGGAAAAATTGATTGACTGTGGGAAATGGTCAACGGAGTAAAACTATTTGTTCCGTCTAAAATCCACATTTTTTCCGCCGAAGCCTGAGAAAAACTTTCACTGAGCTCCTTCCACTAATCAACTTACTCAAATAATCCCACCGTCACCACCGCCGCCGCCGCCGATGTATTTACCACCTTAATAAATTCCCAACACCGCCGTCTCCACCGCCTCAGGACCGCTCTTTCCCCCCGCCAACCACCCTGACGACGACGAATAATTAGGCGTCAAATCAAATTAAAAAAAAAATGCTGGGATTATCATATGCAGAAATCTTCCTCATCCTTGGCGCCACCGCCGCCCTAATTGGTACCTTTCTCTCTCTTAAATTCAATCAATCAATTTTTAATTTATCGATTTCCGATACCAATAATCTGATAAATGATCAATTTAATTGATTTTGGAACAATAATTAATGATGAACAGGGCCGAAAGACTTGCCAATAATAGCAAGAACAGGAGGAAGATTAGCGGGCCGGGCTATCGGGTACGTTCAATTAGCCCGAGGCCAATTCGAAAATGTGATGCAACAATCTCAGTTTCGTCAGGTATTTAATTCCCCCCCTTTTAATTTTAATTAGTGTATGCAACAAGCTTCAATGTTATTCTGTATCAGAATTTATGTAACATTGGTGTAAGTTGACGGTCGCGGCCCAAATAATTAAATTGTATGATTGCGAAAATGCGCCTATGTTACTTGTAAAGTAAGCTTCTGATGCTGTTGGGGTAGTGTGTTTGATTGTTTTCTGTTTACGGGTGATCGTGATGTTTGACTAGTTTGATCTTGCGTACTTAGAATCCTGACTTTCCATGAAAATGCCGGTCATTTACAACATGTTTGGTAGAGAGGAAATGGACGGAAAGGAAAGGAAAGGAAACTGATTTTACAACTTTCCAACGTTTATGCATTCTTGTTATTAATGTTCGTTAGAGTTTATCGTATTCCTATTCCAGCATCCAAGACTCCAAAGAGAATAACTCCTTTATATGAATCCCTCGAGAAGATATACATGAAATGGATCAACTTAAGGGGCTGTGGACTGTGGAATAGGTAGACGATCTTTGATTCATTCCAGTTCCTTTTAGTGAGCTGTCAGGCGTGGATGGATTCTCAGAAAATGATGGTGGTGGTTTTATTTTCCTCTTGGGTGTTTATTAACTTTGGTTCTGTAATGGTCTTGCGAAAATTTCTTAGTGCTCCGATGCAGTGTTCGATCACTGTATTGTCTTGTTGATTGTTCTAGTTGCTTAGTTTTAATTTCTGGTTCATTTTAGATTTTCTAGGGTTGTCTTAGGCTTTTCCCAATCAGAACATTGTTTGAGGGGGGACCTTTTAGAGTTTGTCTTTAGGTTTTCATTTTGTTGCTGAGTTTTAACGCATCAGGCCTTTGTTTGTTAAAGTGGCCATTTGAGCTCCACATGTGAGCGTTCCACGTTGGAGATGATAAGGATGTTGTTTCCAGATGTCTCAAAATGAAAATTGCATTGAGAATCGCATCATATGACTGCTGCTATTCATTATAGAAGCGCATATAATTTAGTGAGGCAATTTACTTTATTCTATTGTATTGCAAAATTAAAGGATAGTGTGTCTCTGGCTCCAGAGGGACTGGAATTAAAGACCTTTTATTAACAAAAAAGTTGGGTGATGTTTGGAAGTGCTCGTTTTGTTGTTGATAGCTTATATTTTCTCTTCATTATGTTGTATTGTCCAGGTAAATAAAGAATTGCAAGATACAATGTCACAACTAGAAGCTATTCGCTATGAAATTCGCAGCTTCTCTATCATGAACCCTGGTCCCATGACTCAAAAGCTGATGGATAATGTAGTCCCGTCTAATACAGATATAGGTATTTATCGACATTTCCTTTCTTTACCTGTCCCTAATTTCTGTCATTACATAACCATCTAAATAAAGTAAAATATGGCATATTGGTACGTCTTATTAGGGGCTGTTGCTGATGATGTGGCATCAACTCAGAGTGAAAAGAGCAGTGGAGTAGGCACACATCAAGCTCAACACCCGCAAATTCAGCAACTCAAACACAGCCTCATGCCTGAGACCAGTGCATATAAGGTTTAAAAGCTCAGTTGCGTTTTTGTTTTGTTTTTTTTGTTCTACTCCTGTAAAAGCTTAATGAGATATTTTGCTGTAGCAGAGTACCTCAGTGGCTTCAGTAACGTCCAATTTGTATAGTCAAGCAACTACGTATGCGAAGTTGGCAGAATCTGAAGCTATGAAAGCTAGGGCATCAGAAGGTATTGGGGACAAAATCGATGACAGACCAGGACTCTTGTCCGTCCTTCCTGTATCCGCTGAAAGTGCTGGGTTGTTGCCAAATCGTCATGGTACGAGTCCTCAATTAGTCTTTTGTAAAGTCATGTTTTACTCTTTCAGATGTTTGATGCCAAAAAAGTATACGTGAGTCACTAATTTTTAAGGCTCAATGGTGATTATGGTTTCAGGTGAAATAACAGGTTCTGACATCGTGTTAGAAGCAGTACTTGAAGCAGAAGTTGCAAGAAATGCCAAAGAATTTTTCTCTCAGCCGCAAAACCAGATCAAACATGAGTGATATAGTATGTTATTTTCCTCTTTAGTCTGCATCCACTTGTATAGCTTCATACAATATCCAAGGCAAATGGATTATGTGCGCAAATTACTAACTCACACAGGTCTTGACTTAATGGCAAAATTTGCAGCTTTGATATTAGAAGTTTTAAACCTTACTGCGTGGAAATTTGGTTGCCAATTTACTAGGAAATGCCACAATGTGGTAACTTTTTCTAGGGATACTTCCCTGAAAATGTAGAAATTACCTTAGTTCTTGTTGCAAGTCTCTCCCTACATTCGCAATTAATCAATTTGAATTACGCCCTAGGAAGAGGAACTTTCTGGGGAGTAGAACTTTCGAGGAAATATGACTTCCCAGTTCCCACATCCAACGAGCAACACACCTTTAGTCCAAAAATGATTTGTGGCTGGTTAAAATGCACCGTTTTGAGGCATTAAAATTATCAAAACCAATGAAACATAGTATGGAGAGAAACTTAGAACTTAGAAGTAAACAAAAGAAGAGAAGCAAAAGGAACATACTATGGAGAGAACAAATGAAAAAGACAAAAATAAAGCATTGAAGTAAAAAACTAGATAAATTCTAATTGAAGGTAACGAAGAAGTTTCAAATTAGCCGAGGACTAGGTGGTGAAATTTGGGTATATGATCACTATGATTCCACGAGTGTACTGCTTTTAAAGGAACTTTGAGAGCTGTTCAGTCAACATATGTCCAAACAGCTAGGGCTCATCAGCGAGTATTTGTGCTCTAGCCAGTGCACTGTGGAAGGTACAGATACTAACCTGAAACTAGTCGGAGAAAGCTGGCAAAAACCACATCCACAAAGTAGTGACTTTTGTTATGGATTATTATATCATTTACTTTCCAAGTCCTGCAGGATTTGTGAAAAAAAAAAACAAAAAAAAACAAATTAAAGATTGCTTCACTTTAAATTTTGTTTACTTTCTATTCTCGAATACATGTTTGCTTCATGAGATAAACGCCAAAAAAAAAAAAAAAGTTGCAGGATTCCAGATAAGTTTGCTCCAGCTTCATGCATTTCATTGCAAATCAAAGCGATTCATTTCAAATAAGTTGAAGAAAATGTTACCAATTTTCCATTACAATGACAACTCCCTTGTTCAAACCTTACTTCAGAAAATTAAGATACAAAAAAGAAAATCCCAGAAGGAGATTGAAAGAATGCTATAATAGTAGGGCTGTAGCCGCTGTAGTATGTGGAGTTGTGGACTGTATGCTGTAGTCACGTATCTGACCATTATGCCTTAGGTGGAGGAGCACTAGCGCCACTTCCAACCCCTGGAGTAGGCAAGGGGAAAGGAAACGGAAAACCACCGGCACCACCACCAATGGGAGGGAACGGGATAGGGAAAGGAAACCCCGGAATCCCACCACCAGTACCTCCGCCAGCAGCTGAGCACAAGCTCTTAAGGAACGGAGCAAGGAACGGAGCTGTTGGGAACAATTTGGGCAAACAAGTGTCGTCCATCTCCTCCAAGGCCTTGCAGCATGCTGCGCTCGGCCTTCCCATGTTGGTCCAGAAATCTGTCAAGCAGACTGCAGCCTTGGTAACTGACTGCATGCATTTCTGAGGGTCGAAAGCCTGTGGGTCCAAGGGTCTAGCTGCATGTCCTGTTTGAAACAACAGAACAATACATGAGAAAAGAACGAAGCTCTTGAACATTTTCCCGACTTTTGTGAATCTCTTGCTTCTTGTACTTTTGATTTGGGTTTGATTTGTGTTGATTGTGAAGGGTTAAGGTAGTATTTATAGTAGCATAACTTTTATACACCTTAATTACTGATTAAGGAGCATATGTTTGTAACTTATAAAAAACAGTTTTATTGACTTAATTAGGGCTGTTTCTCGTCAACTAAGTGATTGCCGTTACTAATTAATTAAGTGATTAAGTGTGTTTTTAGTCTCTCTTTAATGTCTTCGTTTTTTGTCCTATGTTATGTTAGTCCAATTTTCTTTCTTTCTTTAGGCATCCTGGAGCACGAGGACTCATTACGAACCCTGCAGGCTGCAGTCTTCACCATGAGTGTAGGTTTTTGATACGGATCGATACCCGGTGGATCGTTTTCTCATTACAAGCTATGGAGGGGGAGCTGGGGTGGTAAATTATGGCATGCACGATCACTGTGATGAGCGCACCTTTCCTAAGGACCTGCTATTTAAGGCAATTGTTAAGCTCAAAGTTTTAAAAGGATAGGCCGCTAATACTAACAATTAGCTGTTGAAATTACTCAATTGGGACGTAACATTATACTTGTGTTAGCACATTAGCACATTTTAGAAATATACTCCGTAGTAAACAATAACATGTTCTTTTTACCACAGACTAGAGAGGGTGTACATAAGCGAGATGGATAACAGAGTGGGAAAAAGCCTTGGGAAATTTTGAGAAACGATGTTTCCTGATTAAGTCCGAGGTTTGGTTCATTATGTTTCGCTTTCCGTTGGACTATTTGGTCGTGTCGTTTTCCGGGATTTCCATGATTTCATTCGACTTGCTAATTTCTATCAAAGATTATCACGTAATTTTGAGGACTGTTTTGGAAGAAAAAAAAAGGCCTCCATAATAACATTAAGTTATATACTTATATTACATCTGATATGATCTCGTTCTTGTAAGTTTTGATTCGACTTAGATAAGACCTCTTAGTTAGGAATTGAATTTAGATTTTTTTCACTTAGCTATTTGTTGTTTGCGTTACGCCGGAGCTTACTGATTATTATTATTTTTTTTATTTTTTATTTTTTTTTGAAATCAAGAGCTTACTGATTATAAGTATAACTCAATTATAAGTTTATGTTAGGTTTGGTCAAGTCATTCTTTGCCTTACCCTATGAATCGACACTTAGACCTAGCAAAGCTAATATGGAACCGAAGATCTGATTTGAAACCTGGTCCAAAATGAAGCCATCTAATCGTATTGACTTAAAAGTAAAACCTAGTTTTGACCATTTTAAGGGTAACCCGACAGAATGACAGAGTTTATAACTCAATCCGAATGACATATTTGTCAAAATGATTTGGGTCAACTTTCTCGATTCGGATCGGGTTTTGCGGTCCTACAATGACCTTTGGAGCAGTTTTTGGACCTCGATCGTACCAAACTCGTGACAACCTAGGAACTAAGTATCAAGTGATTGGAGGAGTGACTGTCTGACTGTAGGGGATCTCAGGAGCGAGAAAGAGAGAGATTTTTTGCAGACCACGAAAAAGAGCAGGAGAGGAAGGGGCTGACTGCAGGATTAACACGTGTAAACGTGTCAAAGTAAGAGAGAGTTTATAGTGTACGAGGCAGCCCACGTACAGCGCCACGCATCTACGCATCATCACACCAAATCCTGAAAAAACTTAAACATGACGTCACTGACCCTTAGCAAAGTTCTATAACTAACCCTACACATACCCTTATATTTTCTCTGTTGCCCCTTTGCTTTGTCCCGAAGGCACTTCCTTACTCATTACGTGTTCTAACATTTCCTCCCTAACAAGGTAACCTTCTACATATTATAACTACTACTACTACGTACGTGACCAAATATTATAACAACATATAAAGTTTTATCCTCCAACAATTATGGAATCTCAACTTTCTGAGAGGTCAGTATTTCTGTCAATTTCGTGCATTGAACATTATAATTGTACTCGTAAGTGTAATGTTATTGAAATCACTAGGTCGGGACTTTGTTGGTAGTAAATACAGAGTAGTAGAATTCGAAATCTTGTAGGGACTAGGGAGTATGAATGTATGATACTTGAAACATATCGGGAGTCATGTTTTGATGTTTATTGTTGTACCCAATTCTTTGTTCCAACATAGTTTTGTACGTAAAAGGTTTACATGCTAGAGCTAAAAGTACGTGGAATTATTTGAAACATCTGTAAAACAGGGAGAACAGAGGTGATTGAAGTTAAATGATTATTGGGGCAAACAAGAATTTACAGCTATCAACGGTTAAAACGGTTTCGGAATAACCATAATGTTAATGGGCGTTGCTGACTTGCTGTTGTTATGTTTTGCCAGTTTGGTTAGATTCAAACTTGTAGAAGACTTAACACGTCACAAAACTATAATAACCCCGAATTTTCGAAATTAGTTGGGGAGCTAGTTAGGTCTTATACTAACCCTACAAAGTGTTCATGACTTGCCGAGAGTTTTAAGGTTAGAACTTTGGTTTTGTAAATTTATTTTGGGAGAAGAAATGATAATCCTAATTTTATGGGACACTAACCGTTGAAGGGAATGATGTCCTAGCGTATATGATTGCTTGAACGTTTTCCCTTGTCTTATGTTAATTGTGTTTTATGTTGAAAAAAGATCTACAATATACTGAGAAGCAGCAATTTCTAACATGCGTCTGTTTTCACAGGGCATGTAACAATGCACGTAGACGGCGTAATGGCTACAACTCTGTAGCAGACATAATAGCAAAATGGAAGAACCACAATGAAGCTTTTGGCTCGACAAATGAAGAACCAAGAAGAAGTCGAAGAGGCCCAGCAAGGGGATCGAGAAAAGGGTGTATGCCTGGAAAAGGCGGTCCTGAAAACTTGGAGTGCACTTACAGAGGAGTGAGACAGAGGACATGGGGGAAATGGGTTGCTGAAATCCGCGAACCCATCAATGGAGGCAGTAATCCACAGTGTAAACGGAGTCGAAGATTGTGGCTCGGCACTTTCTCCACTGCAGTAGAGGCAGCCTTGGCTTATGATGAAGCAGCCCGGGCCATGTATGGCCCCTCGGCGATTCTGAACTTCCCTCAACATTCCATTCAAAGAGAACAAGAACAGGTACTTTCTAACTTAAGTATGCATTTAACAGCTTCTGGATCAACCGAGGTATCAGAATCCTGCGAGGGATCAAACATGGAGCTCGACTCCCCTTGTGTACCTCAGAATGGTATGGGAGCTCAAGGTGCAGGGGCCAAAGGTGAACTACTGATGGAGTCGGTACCTGCTGGTGGCAGCGGCTGTGGTCTGAATTTGTGTTTTGATTACTACCCTGACTGGGTGGTGGACTCCCTTGGCGGGTTTGTGGATGCTGAAATGAAGCATGATGATAATTACGAGTTTGCTCAGCACGGTTTGTTTTACAATGATCTGTTGCAAGGGAGGTCTCCAGATGGTATGCCAAACTACAAAATGCAGGCTTTGGACGGGCCGATGAGGGTTGAATACTCTTCTTCAGATTATTCGAGGCCTAGCATAAATTTCCACAGTTCAGGTCAAGGCATACACTAGCTACGTGATGCCAGTATAAGACGCCACACCTGAAACTTGACTCCATCAGTTTTTCATGGAACCCCATGTTTTGCTCCTCCTGTAGCTGCACAAGGTGATTCAGTTGTAGATTTTGTTGCTCATCTCAGAAATAAGTAGTGGTTCTGGGTTCAAATGTGTTGTTCCTCTCTTCCGCCAGTAAGAGATTTTTTTCGACATGTTTGGACCCGCGATCCCCATTTTGATTTAGAATTTTTAGTAGGGAGCTCGAAAATAGACTGAGAATGCTGTACCAGGAGCCTATTCTCTGAGTTTCTGTGTTCTTATTTCTTTTTGATGGAATGTACCACTGTTAACTGTCCAGTGTTGAACATGATCTTGAACTATGACTATTTAGTTGCACCTCCAGATCTCTTGATTCTGTATCAAATCCCATGCCTCATTTTTCCACTGATATGAGGGAATTGGAGGGAAGATGTTCCAGTTCCATTCCAACTAAACTGTGTGCTATTACGCGAAAACAATGTGCTGAGTTCCATAAAATTTTATCTCCTCGTATTCAACTATCATCAACAGCCTGCACTGTAATTACATGCCTGATATCCACCGCCTCAATCTGTCCAGAGAAAAAAAAGATATCCACCGCCTCAGGAATCTCCGAGATTCACACCCTAGAATACCCCAGCTGTCTTGGGGAATCTCCAAAAAATAGCATCCAGGTGTATAGATACTAAAGTCCCCAACTCCCCAGAGTTGGTCCTCCACAGAAAATCAAGGTGTAAATTACTGTGTAATTAATAGATACATTGTCCAACAGAGCTCAAGCTATCATGAGTGAACCAGACACCCATCCTGGTCTGGTCTACTACGCATTTTCCATAACTTGGCAAGGACTCTCCAACCCTGCATATAACCTGTGCACTTTCACTTTCTCGATGCATTTCTCGCATATACGAGAACAGATCTAGGAAGTAGGAATATCAGCGACAACACGAGTCTCAGGAAACCGGGACCGTATTGTGTAGCGATGATAGCATAGTTCCCACTTCCCAGCACCTACTAATACAATGTCCAGCCTAGCTACTCAAATACTCCGTTTCAATTACTACAACGCCTCCAAGAAAGGAATGTTCTTCCCAACGGCCAACACAATAGGACCATAGATTCTAAAGTCTAAACAAACTTGAGTGTCCTAACTCAGGTGTTAAGTATTTGGGAGCAAAATGCCTTATGAAAATCCCAGACTGTATGTTTTGTGCCGGAAGCCAAGGACCTTTCTCCTAGTAGACAGAGGCAGACTGATGCTTAGTTGACTAAAATTCACCCACAGCGATAACAGGCTGCTCCATACACCCATAAATTCTATTTTGACTTTAACTGTCCTAGAATATCATCCACAGTCCAGTATTTCTCTCCTCGAATCTTACTGCACACAGACACAGACGAAGCTGTTCCTCTGGAATGCTAGTCAGGAGAAACAGATCAAACCTCAGAACATCACATTGGTCTCGGTACTGATAAAAACAGTACTCCGTGTTACTTAAGGATGACCTCAATATATTTCTATTGCATCAGATTAAGGCTACAGTAGAAAGCTGAACACAAAGACCTCCTAGTCACAGGAAATACAGCAAAAAAATAAAAAAAAATCAAAAAATAAAAAAAAAAATCAAAAAATCAAACAGGTTTTTGGCCAATATTCATCACAGGAATCATTGATCCAGGCAGGAAACCAGGTTACACATCTTACTGTATAAAATAAGAGGGAGGGCTTGGAGTAAAAATAACTAAGAAAAGTTCAGTGAATAGTAAGAGCAAAACCACAACCACTCAGCATGTGGACTGGGAATTCGGGAAAAGACTATGACCACACCATTTAGAAACATTGGCGACTTGGCGTTTACAACTCAGTGCGAAGCAAACGCCCACAGCTCCCATCAGTGTTTACAAAGTGTGTTACGTATGCAACTAAACATGCCATTGGCACTGTATCCACTACAGCACCAGAGCTTCAACTAACATTAGCTATTTCCGTGAACAAACAAAATCAAATCATCTTGCCTCAGTTTTCTTCCGGGGAACTCCCACTAAAGTTGCAGTAGAGGGTCAAATGCGCAGATTAAAGAGAAGCTAAGTTCCGAGTTGCCACTATTTAGTATACTATCCCCTCCTAATTGGCAAAACGAGTTCGCCATATGACAGGTTGAGAAAGTTTGTACCCTAAGCTGGGTGGTGAATAGTACTGTCTTTACAGACTAATAACATGTACATTCATCAACGGTGCCTCAGAAATTCAAGAGTTACTCTATGGCTAAACAATGAGTGTATACTCGGAACATGATAGTTTTTGATATGCTAATGTGAGACTAAATACTTGAATCAAACAATCAACTGAAAGTGATCAGCAAGACAAAATACATTACTCATCAGCACCATCCAAAATTTACAGCATTATATAAGTTCACTAATTCACTACATCACAAATGCTCAAATGGCATTACCTGGAATCATAACAGAAAACAAATCAGCGCATATATCCACAAGACACCAGATCATTCAATCCCAGCAACCTTGCGCCTCAACTTCATATTGTGATTTTCCTACACGAAAACAAATGGATTCACAAGCCGATTAAGCTTTCTTCGTTTCCACAAAAGCAACATTAAAATTTCCTGTATGGCCCAACATTAATATCTCAGCTAGATGTATTACTAATCTACTATACCAAACTACATACACCAACAAAATCAAGCCACATTACGTCCAACATTACTTCCAATCTTCCATTGACATGGTTAAGCTCTCAGTAACCCTCATCCATCACCCAGCAAGAAATTCCTCTAAATCTCGTACAACGATTAACTAACGCCCAATGCACATAAACGCGAACACTCAACTTAACCAAAAATGACTATATCTATCCACCCACATTTCCAATTTCCGCCATTTTCACAAATTACATACAACAACAATTAATCAATGCACAATTGCAAATTCGTTTAAACATCTAAACACTAGAGAACGCAGCAATCAATCAATCAATCAATCAATCAATTCAAATACGAGCGAGGGCGAAAACTGACCAGCTCAAGAACGCGTGCAGAGGAAGCCTCAACACCCCTAGCTAAACCGTGAAGCTTAGCCAACATCTTCTCGTACAGCTCCTCCACCCCACCCATATACCCGACAGCATCGGATCCTACCAACCGGGTCAAACTCCCAACATCATACCCGTCCGCCACGTAACCCTCAAGCTCCTTCTGATCATTCCCAGCCCTCTTCATCTCACTCAAGCTCTTGCTATCCTCTCTCATCGGGGACCCAAAGTGTGACACACACCCCATCCACGGCAACCCCGAATTGGGGCTGAAATGACCGTATTGCCCCCGGAACCCGGGCCCAATATTAACAACCTCCAACGACACCGTTTCAAAGGAGAGGGAATTGGGCCGGAAGTGGTAGGCCCGGTACTCGTGGGTGTGAATTAGGGTTTCGTGAGACGGCGTGGTGAGGAGGAGGAAGATGAACGGCGCCGGTTGCGACGAGGAGAGAGAAAGTGAGAGAGAGTGATCGAGAAGGGAGGGGCGGAGAGGGGAGAGGCGGCGCGCGGAGAACCACCCGATGACGGAGCGGCGGTGGGTGGTGATGGTGGTGGAGGGAGAGATGGCGGTGAATCCTGTGACGGTGGCGACGAGGGAGGAGGGAGGTGGCGGAGATGGGGAGGGGTCGTCGTCGGAGAGAGCGGTGGGAGTGAGGAGAGAGATGTCGCCGAAGAGGAGGCCGGTGGTGGTGGCGGTGGAGGAGGTGAGGTGGTTTAGGAGAGAGGAGAGTGTGGGGCCTGAGATCGTTACTTTTTGTATTGGGAGGTGGTGGTTGTTGGTGTTTCCGCCGTCGTCCATGGTGCCGGAGCGGCGATCGGAAAACGGAGATGAGAGAAATGTGTAGGGGGGGTTGAATACAGTATTTTTCAAGAGGTTGTTGTACTAGTAAAATTGAGTTGAGTATTCATATCGGAGCGTTAATTACTAAACACGCGATTGCAGATTGGTTACGGCTCGATCTAGCTCGACTTGATTTGACCGAACTTGAACCGAGCTTAACTCAATAGTCAATAGTGATGATGCGTCTCATATAGTGATGATATGTCTCATATGAGCACATTTATTAGTTATTTATTTTTTCGACGGGAAGAAAATCTTCATTGATAAAGAGCTACTATACGGCAACTAATTCGGTAGCGCAGTTACTTGATAGGCTTAAATCCTTCTATACTATTAAAGGAGTTGTTTTTTGTAGCTCTCACATTAACCGAAGATGTTGAGAGAGTTTTGAGAATTTTATAATATTAAAAGTATTTGATGTTCATATAAATACAAAAACTCACATGCTAAATTTAATAATATTATTATTGTATTTGGTATCCATCTAAACACAATAACAAACTCTATTTTTAACCATACGTACATACATACTAAGGTCCCCATGATCCATTTGACAACATCCAAATTGATCTGAATTGGAGCTGTATATATATGCTGACATAAATCTGAATTGGAGCTGTATATATATGCTGACATAAAGACACGACTCATTGTTTCCGAACTAAATTAACTACTCCGTATTTTTCAAGTTGTATCATAAATGGCCTAATTCTCATATCCTATTTGATTGGACTCTGATCCCTGATTATATATAAAACATATATTATTTTTTTGGACGTTTAAGTGTTTAGCCGTACATTATCTCCCCAGTGTAAATTATAGCTGTGTCATTTTATATATCATTTGTTATAGAAAACATTATCATGTGGCCCGTGCTAGTAATTTCAATAGCCGAGGGCCCGAGACGAAATAAGGCTAATGTTCTTTTTTTAAGGTTTAAAAATACGAATTTAATATAAACTAGATTTGGCAAATTCATAATTGGTTGGAGATGTGAAATTCAAATGAAATTGGTCTTATTGGTGGTACAAATTCACCTAAATTCAATTCTATTTCAATTTTTTTTGTTGAACAATTAATTTCAATTTTTTTTATCATATTAGATCGGTTCAACTCCAATAAACTTGGAACAAATCAAATTACAAAATGAAGTGAAGAGATATAAAGAAAAAACATAATTTTATCAATATCAGATATCCTTATTCCAATCTTGTAGTTGAATGGGAACATGTTACTACTCTTTTTGTTTTGCTTATCCAATTGTAGGATATGGAGCTATAACAACCCCTCCGCCCTTAGGGACATTAATAAAAACACGGTTGCAACAAAAAACATCAGTCCTCCCCGCGTCTGCAGGTAAAATAAAAGCTTGGACTAGAGGATTTTCTCGTTCTATAGTGCTCTTGGCTTCCATGGCATCTTTACCAATTAATTCAGGCCATTCATACTTGTGACCGTGGGCTACAATTAGGCAAAGTTTTGGTTACAATTTGCTTTGAATTATTTGACATAGTTAAAAAAAAACTAAAGCAACAATAATACATCGTATGGTAATTAAATGGGATATTATACAGGGTACCCCTTAGTTTTCCGACTTTATCTGTGGTACCCCTGAGGTTTCCGAAATTCCTGCGGTACCCCTGAGGTTTGCGTTTTGCCAAAATGTATAACAGAAATTTAATTCTGTTAACTAATTGTACTATTTAGAGATTAAATGACATTATTATTTAATCTAAAAATTCTAAAAAAACTGAAAATAATCAAAAACAAAACTCAAACTACCACATTTTTTCTCTCTCCTCCCTCTAGCCCCACCTCTCCTTACCCGAGCCACCACCACCACCAATTACCACCGCCACTGCCCGCACCCACCACCGCCAATACCACCTCCGACTTCACCACCTCGACCCTCTTGCTCTGGCGACCCAAACCCTATCATCACCCCCAATGCTTCCCTCTCCTCCGCCACAATTTCTCTATTTCTTCTCTCTCCTCGAATTTTTATCTCTTTCGACGGAAATAGGACGTTACGGCTTCAATTGCAGGGAGGGGCGGCCGATATTTGTGATGGGCTGTCGATTTGCCGCCGGTTTGAACGTCCCCGCCTCCATGTGCTTCTCCTCATCTCCTCTATTTTCCCCATAATTTATCTTTCTCTCTTCTCATTTTTGTCACACCTTCCTCCCCTTCCTCTAAAGTTCGTCTGGGTAGGCCTCTCAAGGTGTTACAGTGGGGTCGGGGTTGGGTGGTGGTGGTGGTCGGCCCGTCGGAGTTGAGTGGTGGTGGGGGCCGGGACGTTTGTTGAGGGGAGGAGAGAAAAGTTTGGGTTTTGAGAAATTTGTTTGACATTTTTTTTTTAACTTTTTTTGCTATTAAATTAAATAGTAAATAGTATTAAGTAATTTCGAAATATCTAAAATTGGCTAACGGTGTTAAGTTTCCTTTACATATTTTGGCAAAACGCAAATCTCAGGGATACCGCATGAATTTCGGAAACTTCAGAGGTACCACAGAAAAAGTCGGGAACCTCAGGAATATCTTGGATAATATCCCTAATTAAATTGATGACAACATTAATAAGTCAAATGTAATCTTGTATGAGGTATAACATGAACCATGTATGATGCTTATGTTTCTTACCTGTAGGGCAACATGTGACAGCTTCAGGGTGACAAAGTTGAGGAAGACCCTCACAATGAAAAGCAGTCATCTTGAAAATGTTTAACTCTTTTTTTTTTTTTTTGAAAATGTTAACTCTTGTTCGTCCTCTTCCCCTTTGAATTGGATTTTTTTTTTGTTTAGCCAGTGTTCTTGTTATAGTTTTTATACATATTTTTTCTAATCTGATATGATCTTAATATTCTTGAAACAATTATTTTTTGAGATCATCTTGTAACCAATATTAGTCGTGAATAGAAACAATTCTTATATTTCCTATAATAAATTGATTTTAGTATTGTGTGAGCACTGACCACATGTTAAGAGCTAATTTCATACCTTATTTAGATGACATTTCCACTTGAAAAAACTAGATATGAGATTTTAAGGATTAATTTGCGATTTTGGAAAATCTCATTTAAAAAAGGCAAGAAATGAACTCTTAACACATCTTGCCACCGGTCCTCGCTTGTAAAGCGGCTGAGAAAGTTTACACACTAAGGCCCTGTTTGATAGGACTTATTCGCAGTAGTATTCAGATCAGTTCAGAATCATTCAGATCAGTTCAGAATTTCAGATCAAATCAGATCAGATCAGAAATGTTCAAATTTTTATCAATGTATTTGGTTCATAACTGATACTAATTCGTTCAAATTCAATCAAAATTTCAACACATTCAGATCAGATCAGATCAGTGCAGAATCATTCAGATCAGATCAGTTCAGATCAGAATCATTCAGATCAGATCAGATCAGTTCAGAAAGATGCAGTCCTATCAAACGGGGCCTAACTGAGCTTAAGAAACATTCAAAACTATCCGTACTTGGCGTGCTCAAAACTATCTTAAGAAATTACTCACGGAAATTGGTCCTTTGTTGGCCAAAGGTATGTCTGATCAGGCAGCTGGTTTTCAGCGCCGGAAGGTTGAGGATCACTTTGAGACAGTTTATGAAGAGCCCCTGAACGATGTCTTCTGATGTCAAACACTTGTGTTTGTTTGTCGAAACATAAATTAGATTTGTCGCAAACGTTGTGTGTCCAAAAATAAAAACTGCGGAATAATTCGTGTGTGTAATTATTGATATAATCAAGTGGGGCATTCAAGCTAAGCATTGTTTAGTACATTGCCCTTCAACACTATGAAACATGATTGGTGTACAATACCTGTTAGAAACCAAATCAACCAAAAGTTTAGACTGATAGTTAGGGCCCAAACAATGACTTTATACTTTAACACGCCTCCTCACGTGAATGCATTTGGGCATGAAACGTGGACTATATACCAATCCACAGACGACGACTTTTGTGCTTGACGCGTACTTGATTGAGGAAGGGGCTACGAGGATTTGAACTTGAGACCTCAGTATCGCTGAGGCTCTGATACCATGTTAGAAACCAACTCAACCAAAAGTCTAGACTGATAGTTAGGGCCCAAACAATGACTTTATACTTTAACAATACCTTCATGTATGCTACAACTACAAGCAAGTCCTTGCATGAAGTTGTGTGCGTGAAATTGACACTCGAGGGTCATTAATCGATCATTATATGAACTTTTATAGTTACACATAGAACAACACTAGTGGTAATGTAGTATAGATTGATTCTGTTTCTTTTGGTTTTGTTACGTGTGTTCAAAAATGGAGGACGTAAGACTTTATTAATTGTCGCAATTTGTAAAGGCCAAATCACACAGATATAGGTTCTGAACAATTTTGAGGTTGGGGATGAACTCACATGCTTGAAACAATTTTGAGCTAAGGTTGATGTTCTGAACAAATAAGCAAAAATGTGGATGCTTCAGCAAAACCTGCTTTACATCAGGTCTTGCCTCAGGGGAAGGATCAACCAGGTACAATGCCAGCTTCAATGTATTAAGCATCTTGTCCCCTTTCGTCGAAACGTCCCACATCATAGTCATCAGCTGATCCAAATCAAACACCTCATTAGTCCTCTCTTCATTCACTGTGGATGCAACCCACTGTGGCAAGTCTGACTCTTCAATTATTGTCTCGCTAGGGGATTCCAGTCAATAGCTCCAGCAATTACCTCGAGCTTGTAGATGTCGGTCTAGTTTGCAGTATCTGTCATTATGCAATTAGCATGTGGATGCCGTAATCTAAAGCCTTGGCATTGTGTTGCTGATGTAGGTAGACATCACTTGAAGTTAGATTTCCATGTACTAGGTTCTCTTGAGTGTGCAGATGGTTCAGCCCACGCGTTAAGCCTGTTGCTATCTGATAGTGTACACAATCGTATCTGTTAATGTATAATGATCATCCATCAGTCCCACGGTATGTAACTTCTTTCAACTTGTTGTGGCAAAGTTCTTAGATAACAACTACCTGATCAGTATTCCTTTTCGACTTTTTTTTTTACTAGTGATGTATACATGTCGTGTTATCTTGCACCTTCGCGCATTGAATTTCTGAGAAGTTACTTGGATTGACTGGTTGATTGTTGATACACATGTTATCTTTGGAATTACTGTCTTTTACAGCTATACTTACTAAGGCATTATTAAGCTAAGATGCATTGTCATGTCTCGAAATTGCTCACAGAAACTGGAATTCGGACTACGTGTCTTCCGTTTACCCACGTGACGGCCCCAAACATGTTCCCCTTGCTTAGAAAAGGGGGCGACGTCGAAAACTGAACCTCGTAGCTCAATGTTTGAAGGGTATATGGCCAGACGCCGATCTTCAAACCCTGGGGTGCCTCTACACTGAGAATGTAGACCCCAAGGCTGTCTATGTTTGTGACGGTCCGTTTCACCGTCACGGGATCGGATTACCGTCTACCCTAGACACGGCAATGGACGGCAAGTTGAGGTCAGATATTCTCTCGGCCCTAGAACTTTCGGGGCAAGAAAATATTTGAGGAATTTGATTTGCTATTTGCCGTATCATAGACACGTTATACCCTAGGTAACACAGGAATTTAACATGCTCACCAGACGCCATCTCGTAAACCAGGCCTGGCTCTAGGGCCCTTTCCTGGTTCACAGCTCCAATGTCAAATAGTGGTTGCCACTTCCCCCTATTCTGTTGATACTGACTTTTTCACATTGTTAAGTTGAATTGTTGTCAATGGACAAATAAACAACTGTTGAACTTTATTATAACAGCAATATTTAACGCGTCTTAATTCGAGTTTGTGCCGTAAATTAGGCATTTTACTAGTTTATGTTGGAGATAGTCTTCTACAGGGGCGGAGCCAGAAATAAAATCTGAGCTGGGCCAAAAGACAAATTCTTACAAGAACAAAAAAATTTAGCCAATAAACTCAATAGTTTAAACAACATTACATATATACGCCATACCTGAACGATGTTCACTTGAGTTGAACTCGTCTGGCTTTCATCAGATAGAAGTCATCAATTATCGAGTCTACACTAAATTTCTTAGCAATTTCTTTTTCAATATATATCAACAAGCAATCTCTCAAAAATCCGTTATTCATCCGATTGCGGACATCAGTTTTCACTATCTTCATGGCTGAGAAAGCTCGCTCACTTGTCGCACTAGAGACGGGAAGAGTTAACAAAAGACGTAATAATCTGTCAATTAAAGGATAAATATCCGACTTCCCCGTAGATACCATTCCACGACAAAGATCACCAATAGTAGATAAGTCTTTCAAATCCGGATGATTAGGAACATCAAGTATATAGTGCTGCAATTCATACTCTAAATGCATCATATCTTGCTCGGAAAAATCAACGTCATAGTATTTGCTCACCAGATTACATAAACCATCTCTTGGACTCAATGCAGCACTCAAAATAAGTAGATCAGTTGCTTGTTCACTGAATCTGCTATTCAATTCTTTGAGTTGTTGGTCTATTGCTGCCGTAAAAATTTCAACTCGGTAATGGTGTGTCATTGTCACTGTTTCCTTCCTCCTCCCTTGTTGTCTAAGAGATCTCAAAATATCAACATAAGGAGCATCCATATCAGGAACGGTGACATTATGTCGCTCACAAAACAGTTTCACCTTCTCTAGGAGACTCTCCCACCCATTTTCTCTCATATTTTGGATCGATGTCTTTGTTGTTGAAACCAAGTGCATAGCATTCAAAATGTCTTGAGACTTGAGTTGCAGAGCTTGACATAGTGCATTAGTAATCCCCAAAATATCTTTAATCAAGTGCAAGATAAACACAAAGTCAAAAGACAAAAGCATCTTAATCGAGTTAAGAGCATCACCTCGTTGTGAATAGTTTACCCCTCCAGTGGCTAAGTCTCTAAGAACAGATAGAGTAGCACCGTACATCCTTAATAAACTACATATTGATTTAAAATGAGAGCTCCATCTAGTATCTCCTGGACGTTGTAATGTCCCTATTTAATTAGCACCTTTTCCGGTTACAAGCTCCTCAATCTCCATTAAATGTTCAAGTTCAGCAACTTGATATGCTTGCAATTGATCATGTCGTTTGGAAGAACTTGTGACAGCATTGACCACAAATACGAGATGTTGGAAAAATGTATGAATGTCAGACACCTCTCTCGCTGCCCCAACAAGTGCTAGTTGTTATTGGTGAGCTAAGCAGTGCATAATAAGCATAAGAACAGTCTTTAGCAAATAGTGCTTGCAATCCATTCCACTCGCCCCTCATATTACTAGCTCCATCGTATCCCTGGCCTCTTAGGTTTTTTCACACTCAGCTTATGATGAGACAAAACAACACATATCTCATTTTTCAAAGTCAAATATGTAGTGTCTGGGACATGGACTAAATCTAAGAATCTCTCACGAACAAATCCACTTTTATCAACAAATCTCAATACTATAGCCATCTGCTCTTTCTTGGCAACATCCCTAGACTCGTCTACAATTAGGCAGAACTTTGCGTTTCCAATTTCCTCACGAATTTCACCTTGGACCTTTCTGCCAAAAACTTGTAGAATTTCTTTTTGGATGTCTGGAGATGTGTACTTTGCATTCTGTGGGCTTTATCCAAAACTACAGCATTTACGTCTTTATTATATGACGCCAAAATACTGATCATCTCAAGAAAGTTTCCTTTATTTTCTGATTCAGCACTTTCATCGTGCCCTCTATATGCACAAGATTGAAATGCCAGCCACCTAATCGCATCTACTGATGTTTTCAAACGTAACCGGTTCCGACAGATATCATCAGCAGCTTGTTTCTCCATAATTTTGTCAACATGACATAATGGATTCTTTAGGTTATTGAAACATTTGGTTGCAAATCCATGAGCTGAGTTTGCATCTTTCCCCATATGAGTCAAAAAGACGCAATTTTTCCCTCCTACTCTCTTCCAATTTTTAAACCCAGTAATACTAAATGTTTCCTAACCACCTCTTCCAATTGGATTGTTAGAGAAAAGAAAACAGTAAAAGCAGTAAGCGGCATCCTTAGTAGGAGAATACTCTAACCAACGAAATTTCTTATACCATCTTTTCTGAAATCAACGCATATGACCAACAGGTCCACTACGTGGATAATATTTTTTATCCAATTTTGGTTGATATGCACCAAGTTTAATATATGCTCTAGTAACAAAACCTTGGTCATTCACATTATAAGAATCAATTGGTCTACGCAAGGCAGGATCACGTACTAAACAATTTAAATTATCACCTTGAGCGTCAAATTGTGAAGACGAAGACGATCGAGACAAATTTCTCACCCTCTTGCTCATTGGCAGTAGCGTTAGCCGACTCCGATTCTACGTGATCAGCAACCAGTTTTTCAACATTCTGCACATTATCTCCACTTAAAGTCTTTCCTTTTTTGTTTGGTAAGAAATATGATGTGATTTTCTTCCTCTTTGCCATACTCTCACCTACAGTATAAAGTTTATAAAACAAACTTCAATTATACTAGATTATTAATCATCAAATAATGTAGATAACCAATCATAGATAAGTTCAGCCTAATCGTCTATCATAAGTTCATAACAATCAATTGAACAATTTCAATTATATAAGTTATTGAACAATACACAAGATAATTCGAATCAGAAAACCTAGGTCTAAGGTATGATACATTAATCAATTGTAATTGAATATTAGCATAAACAACAATGCTTTAATTAATTAAAAGGAACCTAAAAAATTAGATTACCTGATTTGTTTGGATGTTTCATGTTGTGTTTTTTTAATCCAGATGACTATTTTCGATTGGAAGGACTGAATTTTTTTTTTTAAAGGCAAATTGGGGAAAGCTCGGTATTTTAGTTCTAGGAAGTGGGAAACATAAAACAAAGGAATGAAGAATTGTTTTAATAATATCTTTCTATTGACATTTTGATTATTTTAACATGGACCACACTCTTGTTTAATTGTTTCCCTGGCAACTCGCTTCACTCTTTTACTTGACTTTTTTCCCCTTTATTTCTGAGGTGGGCCATTTATAGTAGGCCCTTTAGTTTCCATCTATTTTTATATGGGCCTCTGAAAAAAAAAAATTAAAGCTGACCTGGGCCATGGCTAAGATGGGCCTCCCCCTGACTCCGCCCCTGGTCTTCTACAATGTGTTTTTGAAAAGTTAAAAAGTCCCACATTGGAGAAAAGAAATGATTTTGGTGGGTTTATATATCTATACCACCTTAGTTTACTAGTTCGAAAGAGTGAAGTGGTCCATTTTGGGAGGAAGTGCAAGTGTGATTAAGATATATTATATATATGTATATATATTTAAAAGCACTTAGCACTTGAGCGGTTTTTCATTTCCTTTATATTTTTGACAGTTATTTTCGCACCCCTTAATCCTCTATATAATCAGGGTTAATCAATGCCTTAATTACGTTTTATCTTCCTCATGTGAAATTTCTTCAAACACATAATGATTTCCATGGAGATTACTTAATCGTTGTTAATGTAATCTAGTATTAGGGGAATCCTAGACAGAGATTAACTCGTCCCTAATTATATTAGTGTAATTTAGTTTGTTGTAATTTTCGTAGTTTACTTGTAATTTTGTACTTGTAATCGTATAATTTCCTAACAGTTTACTTACCAGTTGCCATTATCGCGGACTTTATAACCACGGGAGTCCATGTTGGCCATCTTGATTTGATAACAACCACAACACCGGAAATGTGTGGACATGCCATTGACGTTCCCGACTCCAATCTGAACCGAGTATCGTTTCTTTTCCACGATGCGAGGATTTGAACTCCTCGTGCAGCAATGTCAGTCTGCATACAAAATTGTGTAACTATTAATTAGTTTGCTCATGAGCTGATTTGTTCTACTAGGTCAAAGGACGAAAGAAATAAACATTGTATTCACCTTGACGGGGTTTGGGAGACCGTTTACTGGTCCTCTTGATGAAAAGCTGCTTACTATAGGAGATGGCTTATGGTACACAATTGTTGTTGTTGCTAAGATAGTAGCAGTAGCGTTGTTCCTGCGATTGAGCATGTTGTTTAAATTAGGAACACAAAACACTGTTATCGCAGCATTCAAAAAGCAATGAAACAGTTGGATTGAATTCTCACCTAGAGGAGTCTATGTATTTCGAGATTTCCATACCGTCCTCAGGAGTGATCACGCTGAGAGAAAATGGACCAGGAATTTTGTCATCGTCATTGAAGATTATGATTACACCAACAACTTTAGCAGCTTGTGGTTCTTGCTTGTTGTATGCATCGCCAAAACAACACAGGACGATATTTCCTCTGTAATCGTCCTATCCTCTCTTACCAAATCTCTCACATTATAAATTGCTTATTCACACTCGTGCTGGCCATTTTTCACGCAATGAAATCATTTGTGTCCAGTCTATTTGATTTCTTTCACAACGACTATCATTCACGGTGATCATCAGGTGTCCTCTACATTCATTTAGAGAAATACACTAAACATGAATGAGACTATTGTGCGTATTTGTGTTACTTGAGAAGTATTGCTAGGCTCACATGTCTGATGGGGGTACAACATTATAAGGTAAATGATATGTTGCTAATATATTGTAGATATATTGTAGATATACTACAGTTTTACACAACATTAGTGAGCTCATCTTCTCTGTAGAATCCATCACATCAACATAAATATATAATAACGTTTTTGTAAAGATATACATGGTAAAAGAATATGCACTATTATAATCATATAATCGCCGAGTGTGAGCTGTAGTTAAGCAGCAGCATTGTAAAGAAAAAGTAATCATGTATAAAACTAGAACTAATAAGCACATGTATGACTTGACTGACATAGTAATGTTTACATAATACATCAATGTCTATAAACAGAGCATTTTGGAGCTCACCCTCTCTTCTCAAATCCCTGGCATCATAATATAAACCGCGTATTTGCACTTGTGTGGCTTAAAGATGACGAAACTTCGCTCAATAATGAAGTCAATTGTATCCGTTATCTTGATTTCCGTTTTTTTTCATCAACGACCGTTGCTCAGAGTAATGCTAAAGAATCCTCCGATGTTTACATTGTCTACATGGGGTCTTCAACCTCCGAAAACTGTTGAGGTGTCAACCCAAGTCTCACATTGAAAAAACAAGGACCGTAATCCTTGTATATAAGTTCCACCTCCACACTAATAGTATGAGACCTTTTGGGTTGAAAAGATACCCATGTTTGAAAACCGTGAGGGCTTGTCACCGGCAAAGCGGACAGTATCATACTAATTGTGGAGCCGGTGGTGTGGTTGTCCATAACAAGTGGTATCAGAGTCACGGTGTAATGGACCTGTGGCAAGCAAGTGGACTGTGGCGTTGTGGGCATCCCCCCTCGGTAACACCTCGCGACTGTGTGTCTCCGTATAATAAAAAGAATGAGGTCTAGGCATGAATTGGGCCTTGGTTTGGGGGGAGGATTGTTGGGGTGCCAACCCAAGTCACATATTGAAGAAACAAGGACCGTAATCCTTGTATATAAGTTCCACCTCCACACTAATTGTATGAGGCCTTTTGGGTTGAAAAGATACCCATGTTTGAAAACCGTGCGGGCTTGTCTCCCGGCCCAAAGCGTACAATATCATACTAATTTTGGAGTCGGTGGTTTGGCAGTCCACAACAAGTGGTATCAGAGCCACAGTGTAATGGAGTTGTCAGAGAACTTGTCTCCCAGCAAAGTTTAGCTACCAATAATTTTAACTAAACTTGATTATTACTACAAATTTAGGCATTTGCCAAAATCCGAGAGCTTCAGTGACAAAAATATGGATTATGTTCCATCCAAATGGAAAGGGAAGTGTATGGTTGGACCCGCTTTTACTTCCTCGGGTTGTAACAGGTACCAGTACATGACATGCTCACTTGCTAAAAAGAGAATTCCTGCCTCCCAAATTATCATCGTTTTATATGTGTGACGTTTTTGCAGAAAGATAATTGGAACAAGGTATTATCCAAAACTTATGCCCACGGCACTTTCTCCTAGGGAAGCCCACGGCCATGGTACACAAGTGGCATCCACAGCGGCAGGGCATCCCGTACACAACGCCTCCTTTTATGGAGTAGCGGCTGGGACAGCCAGAGGCGGAGCCCCAGGGTCACGCATAGCCGTGTACCGGGTGTGCGAGTTGGTATTTTGTTCTGGAGCCGCTATTTTGTTCGCCTTCGACGATGCCATACAAGATGGTGTGGATACTGTTTCGGTGTCAATTGTTACTGGCGACGGAGTAAACTTTGTACATGATCCTATAGCAATAGGATCATTCCATGCTTTTGAAAGGGGAAAACCTGTAATATGCGCTGTTGGAAATGATGGTCCTTTACCTCAAACATTTGGTAATGTTGCTCCGTGGATTATAATGGCCGGGGCAACTACGACGGATCGAGTTTTGGAGTCGAGGGTTGTACTAGGAAACCACAGGGTTATCAAGGTACTCCATCAACCATTTTTCTTGAAATTTGAAAACAGTTGGCATAGCCTCTACTTTGACTTTTTGAGCAATAGATTACAATGATTAGAAATCAATTATGTTAAATAAGCCTTTATTTTCTAAGAAAAACTTTCAGGGCAAAGACATTCAATTTTCTCATCTGAATGAGTCTCTGGTATATAAACTGGTTGATGGAACACAAGATGAATCGAGGTAAGGTTATTAAGGTTAGTCCAAACTCCCTCCATTCGAAGAATTTAGTCACATGTGATTTTTTTTTCCATTGAGAAGAGGAGATTTTTTTTCCATGGAGAAGAGGAGACTTTATACTTTCCATGGAGAACAGGAGAACTTATCAATTCGGGTGTTACGAATTATATTAAATTTAGGAAGTTTAAGGTTTAGTTTTGCGAATTATTATAATTATTTTCGGGATTTCAAAAGGAATGTTATATGTTTTTTTATAAAACAAAATTAACAAACTAAATAAATCAACTTTTGAACTAAATTTCTAATTATCATTTTGCCCCTCACTTCAAATCTAAATAATCTACCCTATCCTATATATCTCTATATAAAATTGGGTTGCAAAAGTGTGGTAGAGACATTTGCCGAAATTCTACTCGCTGACAATTGAAACATTGTATTTGTTAACTTTTTTTGCTCGCAGTAGTCACATTGCATTCTGCAATTTAAAATAAAAATAAAGTAATAAAGGTCACATGCATGCGGACACACACACTCCATATATCAATGTTGAAATGCCATGTGCATTTTGTTTGTCATGAATATTGAAATGTCATGTACATAAGTACATCATCGTATTTTATGATGATTATTTATCTAAAGGAGATGAACATGGTAAATTGATAAATAAAAATCAAATATGTAAAATTTTTTGACCAAATTTAATCATACAAAAATCTAGTTTTGTTATGCAACAATTGACTATCGAGTCAACTGTAAGGCAAAAAAACATAAAGTTTAACAAAACCTAGCTATATAAAATCATAAACAAGTTGACAGGGGAAACTGAAGTCAAGTTTACAAAACCAAATGCAAATAAAAATGACAAGTATATCTAGCCCCATGATATGTACTGACATCCAAGCAACACTCCAAGCAACACACCTGCCAACTGTATCATCAGAGAATGATACACGCCCCAAAATAGGGTAGGGACAAACTCAAACATAGAACATCAGCAAAGGGCAGAGTATGAACTCAAAAGCATATTAAACAATAAGAAAAAGAAGATACGCGCCTTCATGGCGCTTTGCTAATCAAGCAACACTTACACAAAAAAAGGCAGGTATAATTAAGATCATAACAAAAGCTGAAGGTCAATATTCAATTAGTTCAGTATCTCAACATGTTACTAGATCCCCAATACCCCGTCCTATAGACCCTCACTAGACTGCCAGTAGTAGAATGTAACCGTTCTAGGAAAAAATCTAATAGACGCCTGCCAGCTACCCCAGGCTAGAGTTTCACCTTCATCAGAGGTGTTTCTATAATTCCCCAACGGATCAGTGGTCACGCTTGCTCTAGCAGATTGTGATGATACACTATTCAACATGGTCATTATCCATTATTTCACTCATATAAACAATTTCATATGACATCATAGGTCAAAGCCAAATATTAGATAAAGACGAGTACAAAGACTTGTAGACACCAAATTTGGTCTCACCATGTTTTATTTTCGTTTTTTATCGATCTATTTCTATTTTCTAATTCGATTTCATTTTATTCATTTCTATTCACCCATTTCTATTCTTTTATTTGTAAATAAAACAATTTCTCGACAATTTCAATTTCACCATTTTTTCTATTATTTATATAAATTCCGAAAATTGTGTAAATAATATTAATAATATCGATTTTTATCATTTTTAATTCTATTTTCATTAATTCATAGATAAATTTTACCCGTTTTTCATTTTTGCGCAAACAGAGGTAAATTTGCTCGAAACGAGCCAAACCCGATTTCACTTTTATACTACTAAACCACATAAGCAATGACATCATTTTATATACGTCATGCATATCTCATTCATATTTACCCTAACAATATGCTAACTAATTTTATTTCTCCTTTATTTTCAAACTAATGACTCATTATTCTCCCCTAACACATACAATAGCAAAAAGACAAAATTGTTGGTGTGTTGGCTCATGCTTGGCCGGCCAAGAGAGGCTTGGAAGCAAGAGTGTGTTTTTTAATTGCTCATTTGTGTGATATTTATCACACACTCAATTTCCTTCACTCATTTTCTCTCTTCTTTAGACTTAAACAAATACCTCTCCCTCATTACTATCACACATTAAAGCAAGAAAAAGAGAGAGAGAGAGAGAGAGAGAGAGAGAGAGAGAGAGAGAGAGAGAGAGAGAGGCCGGCCAAAAGAGAGAGAAAGAAGAGCATTTGCTCTATTGCATTCACTCCTACACTCATTCAGATTCTCTAATTTATTTCTCACATCAACTCCACTTTAAGTACTAATCTTTCTCTAATACATGTGTAACATTAGAATCACCTTAGCTCCTAAGTAAGTAAAATCAATCAACCTCACTTAGTTAAAAATCTATTTAGATGACTTTACCCTAGCATTTGAGGATCTACAATCATTGATCATCAAAGGTAGTCTTCTTTTTTCCCTTCTTCTTTTATTGTTTTTTATTTCATTTTCCTCTCCAATACATCACTAACTTTGTTTTTGTCCTAGCCTTGGTTGGTAATGGGTTTAGTGTGGTTTATTGAGCCACACCAAAATCCATAAGCCAACCTCTAGGGCCTTACAGGGGCCGTTTCCTTTATTGAGGGGAACACTAGTTGCAAGCGTTTTAGGAGTGGAGCGCCTTTTTTGTGATTAAATTTTTGTTCTACTGTTTTATTGGCTTCTTGAGTTGATTTAGTATTTTTTACAAAAAAAAATTTCCCATAATTTCCATGTACAAAATGATCTAAAGTTTCACCCGGGTGTTAACCCGGCCATTTCAAACCGGTTTTCAGTCCAACTTGTAAAATGTGCATAAAAACATTCTTTTGATTGCAAGCCTTGATCTTAGAAAGACAGATTCTTTGAAGTCTTAAAGACATATATACAAATTTTTTGTAATGCAACTCCTCAAAACTGGTCCCAACTTCGACCAACTGAGTTCAACGCAGTTTTTAGTGTTGAAAATGACATTTTCTAGGTATGTCTTATTCATGAGAGTTGAAGATCACACTCCCAGGTTTCTAGAAAGCTTAGGGTAAAAAATTAGTCATGTCCCTATCAAAAATTATGGTTTCTTGAAAACAAATCCAGTTTTGCTCAAAAATCCGATTTTCAATCTCAAATTTGTTTTATGAGTAAATGAACTCTTGGGATCATGAAAAAATTCATGAGTGATCCCAAGATGTTCATGAGCCCACATTCAACCCATAAAAATTTGAAGACTTCATTTGATCTTTCACACCTTTCAACTTCCATCGATTTTCTATTTTTTGGGGTTAAAAATGACAAGTTTCTTACCCAAATTAAATGATTTAATTAACTAAATAATTAGACTTAATAGGGAGTCTAACTAATCACCTCATTGAGATGTCAAAATGTTAAAAACGATTTAGACTTAATTAGGAGTCTATTCAACTCAATTTGTAAAAACGATTAGACTTAATAGGGGATCTAATTAATCAACCCACTTGTTTGATGATGACTTTGAAACACTTAGAAGGAAGTTTAGGGGAATCTAAGTCAAGTCAACTTAAGTCAAGTCAATCTAAGTCAATTCAATCGAGGTCAAGTCAATGAAAGTCAACCATGGTTTAAAACCAATCCAAATACAACCAAGTGTACCAAAGTCTACTAAATCCAACAAATAACCCAAAGTCCACTCGAGTCAACCAAAGTCAAGTAAAGTCAATCACACCTATCCAAGTCTACCAATGTCAACGTCTATCGAAGTCATCCCGACTCTACCCGTAAACCGACTAAAGTCAACTTTGCAAATAAGTGTAAGTCAACCCGAGTCGATTAAAGTCAATAAGTACTAAAATTGATTCTTTTGTAAATAATGTGATTAATAAAACCAAAAACCCAAAAAATGTTTTCTTATTCATTTTTTAAACGTCCTTTTCTTAGTTTTTCTAATTAAAGTCGTTTTCTCCCTTTTTCTCAACGTTTTAAGAAATTCATTTCTTTTTTCAAAACCTTTTGTACATGGAAGTAAATAAACTTTCTTTGATTTGTTTTTCATGTAATGTTTTCTTTTCCCGTTCTTTGTATGGACTTTGGACGGGGCCCTACCCCAACACTAGCTTATGCGCGATCATGAGGTCGATCTAAATTCACCTCTATCAACTATTCCACCAACACCCCAGTGGAACACCACTTGATCGAACATAACCGAATCGGCGATTTATTTTCCTTATATTGTTGTAGGGCCTACACGGGCAGCTCTAACGATACGGCCAATTTCACCGAGCCTAAACACACAACCCAATCCATTTTCCATTAAATCTCTCCGCGAGAGTCAATTCAACCATAGTCAAACTATTGAAAGGTCTAATCTTTAAACTCGCCTTAGAGAGGTCGAGTCATCCACTTTAAGACCTCGTTCAAGAGGCATGCCTGGTTCAGGAGGCGTCGTGATGAAAGGCGATCGCCGTCTCGACGAGAGACACATAGATGCAAGCGGAATATACCTTGCTCTATTCTACGTGGATCGACTTGACTATAATGTGAGTCATCTGTAAAGTCTCTCAATAGCACGACTTTGAGAGAAACGACTTTCTATCTCTTCCAAGCGAAGTAAAAACCCATCTTATCTCGACCCCCACATAAGTGATATCCCTTGTGGAATCAACCCGATCATTTCACGAGTGGAATGATATCTACCCTGTGGATCCATCCAACCACCTTCGCGGATATTAGCCGCTACCCCCAGTGGAAAAGGCCGTTGTTGTGGGGCTGCCCGTCAGAACTACGTTGGGTTTTGATATTCGAGTGCATTCTAATCCCACGATGAAAGGTATGTAGGGCAACTTTGGTGCTCAAACCCCCCAAGTCCGTACCCAAAACACTTGGGAAATATTTTGTAAATTCTTTTTTCTAAACTCTTGCATGTGAATGACAACGTGAATATATGTGCTTTTCTATTTCTACATATCTATATGGATCTTAACGTAACTAATATACCGAGACTCTTTAGAAGGAAATGATGTATTAGTAAGTTTCCGTCCTTAGGACGGAAGAGGAGACGAGTTCCAAATGTTTGCACCCTTTAACTAAGGCCCCGAACCCTATTTCTCTATTTCATAGACTAGTTTTCCAAATTGTGAATAAACAATAAAACGGAATTTTATCTTAGGGCGGATAGAGTCATTTCTTAATTTTTGAAAGGTTTTCCGTAAAATTATTTCATTTGTTTTCGAACTCGTGCTTTTTAAACTTGTTTCGAAACCCTTCCTTGTCGGAGTAAAAACAGGGTGACGACTCTGAGTTTTCAACGATCAAATTTTGGTTAGTTCAATAACCATAAAACACAAACCATTTTGCAGGCACCGCAAGACTGAATATATAACGGAGGGGTCGAGACTCTTCTTTTTTAATTGAAACTTGGAGAAGATATTAACATATATTGTAACATATGTAATATGAAATGAATTGTCGGATCACAATAGATATATAAAACATGATCGAGCTCAAGAGGGGTTAACGTTTTTACCGATACCGATAAATTTCTCCTTAGATGTCTTTGTCAAAGCCGACCACTGGAACCTTTTTAAACCCGCAAACTATATAATACCAATGATAGCCAAAATTAATGAAAGACTTACGAGACACAACCCATAGTATGACAATCATATATATCCCAAAAAAGTGTACGATGGACTAAGCTAATAATTTGCCCAAATTAACTAATCCACCCTACCTTCCTCTTGTTAATTGTACACTAACCATACCATCCATTAACAATTATTTGTCCTATAGCAACAATAACTATATCAATTAACATCATTTTGAAACCCCCAAGAGTACCAACAATCAACAACTAAAACTAGGCACAGCAATTCAGCACCACTACGATTAACTCCAACAACGACAAGGATGCCACGGCAATGCCACTACGATGCCAAAACAGCCACTACATACAACAACAACATCAACAACGCAACAGTACAAGCAACACTAGCAACAACACTACATCTCACGCCAACCACACAACAAATGACAACAACCACCACGACCAGCAATGTCCTTGTATGGCTTCAGATTATCTATCCACTACAGAAATGTCGAAATGGCACATCTTGCCACCGGTCCTCGCTTGTAAAGCGGCTGAGAAAGTTTACACGCTAACCGAGCTCAATAACTCTAGGTCGAATACCATCGTTGCATTTGGAAAGTGTTGAAATGTGACTTGTTTGGTCGCATAGGAGCTATGGTTTTGGAGTTAGATTAGTTGCAAGAAGAAGAAAGACGTGGGAATGAGGCGCGGCTCGCGGGTGGATCGCGAGTGCTCCGCGGCTGGGAAACGGCGGCTCGCGGTAAGGCTACAGCTGCTGCTGAAGATTTCGTGCAGTGGCCAAGGCGCGGTCCGCGGGTGGTCCACGGGTGGACTTCCGCGGTCCGCGGGAGTGGATCGGCGGACGATCTGGGCCGCTTTGCCTCACGCGTTTTTCTAGTTACGTTTTTCGGGTTGTTTTATCCAATTGTTTCCTAATTCTTTTCTCTTGGGTTATTTAGTAGGCTTAATATATAAACTCCTACTCTAACCTAGCCAAAGAATTATGGGAGATTAGAGAGCAAACACAAAGGGGTTTTCTTGAGAGCAGTTCTAGAAAAACCTAGAATATCATCTTGTAATCTGTAAAATCTCCAAACATAGTAGAACGATTTCCCTTGCCCAGTGGACGTAGCTATCACACCGATAGTGAACCACTTAAATCTTTTGTGTCTTTATTGTTGTTTGTTTGTCTTTTTCGTTCTTGATCAACGCTTCCGCACAACAATTGGCACCAGAGCTTGGTTGCCGGGGATCCAGAGGGGGGAACGATGGGTGAGACTACGACAACGAAGATTGACAAGTATACAAGGAAGAATTCGTTTGCGCTATGGCAGATTAAGATGAGGGCCTTGTTGAAGCAACAAGGTATTTGGAAGCCACTTTCTTCAAAGTTGAAGAAGAAAGAGGGAGACGCGGCGCCAGGGACACCGACGGAGGCCGAGGAGTTTATGGAGGAAAGGGCTCATTCCACCATCATCTTGAGTCTAGCAGATGACGTCATTACGTAGGTAGTTGGCGAAACAACTGCAGTAGGGTTGTGGCAAAGGTTAGAGAAGTTGTACATGACAAAGTCGCTCACTAACAAATTGCTATTGAAAAAACGGCTATTCGCATTAAAGATGCAAGGAGGTACGTCCCTAAGTGATCATCTAGAAAAGTTTAACACTGTATTATTAGAACTGCGTAATATAGATGTTACTGTGGAAGATGAGGATGCTGCGCTTTTACTGCTTGTCTCTTTGCCTGAGTCTTATGAAAATTTTGTTGAGACTTTTGTTGTGGGAAGAGAGACTGTGACCTTAGAGGAGGTGAAGTCAGCACTTCACCATAGGCAATTGCGTCAAAAAGTTAATGCTGACGCTGATAACACTCCAGGAACAGGTTTGATAGTGAAGTCAAAGAAGGGGTCAGGGAATAGAAAACCTAAGGCTAGTAGTTCTACTGATTCACCTAACTTGGTTTGTTATAGATGTAAGCAACCCGGACATAAGATGTATAATTGCACTAACAAGTCTAAGGGTAATAGTAATGCTGCGGTAGTTGTACAAGGGAAGAATAAGGGCTATGATTCTGAGGGGGACTATGCACTTGCAGTGGTTGAAACACGTCCTTTGGATCGTTGGGTTCTTGATTCAGGTTGTTCCTATCACATGTGTCGTCATAGGAGTTGGTTCAATACTTATGAATCATCTAGTGGTGGATATGTTGTTGTTGGCAACAATGCTACTTGTAAGGTGGTTGGTATAGGATCAGTGAGGATTAGGACGGCTGAGGGAAAGGTACGCACCTTGTATAATGTGAGACATGTTCCAGGCCTTTGTAAAAACTTGTTGTCTCTTGGAGTCTTGGATGATAAGGGTTTCAAGTTTTCAGGTTCGAAAGGGGAGATGTCTATATGGAAGGGTTCGGAGTTGATACTTCGCGTATCAAGAGAGACACCTTGTATATTTTGCAGGGTGAGACACTGACTGGTTCTGCAGATTGTGCGTCCGTTTCTCATAGAGATATGACAAAGATGTGGCATATGCGTCTTGGTCATATGGGTGAAAGAGGGATGCAGCTGTTGTCTAAGAGAGATCTTCTTGGCGGAGTCAAGGTGAAAAACCTTGAGTTTTGTGAGCATTGTGTGTTCGGGAAACAGCACAGAAAGATTTTTAGCAAGGGTGTTCACGTAACAAGGGCGGTTCTTGATTATATCCATTCAGATTGATGAGGGTATTGGCAGGCATCGTACCATACGGGGGACACCGCATCAGAACGGTGTTGCAGAACGTTTGAACTTAACACTGCTTGAGAGAGTTAGATGCATGCTCTCTAATGCAGGTGTTGCTAGGAGGTACTGGACTGAAGCTGTGAAAACAGCTTGTTATTTGATCAACCGTGGTCCTCATGGGGGAGTGAAGGGGAAGATTCCTTATGAGTTATGGAGCGGAATTGTACCCGATTATTCAGGTTTGAGAGTCTTTGGGTGTGTAGTTTACTACCATGTTCGGGACAGTAAACTAGATCCAAGAGCTAGAAAGGGGTGCTTCATGGGTTATGGAGAGGGAGTGAAGGGATTTAGGATTTGGTCTCCATCAGAGGGCCGTGTTATTATGAGCAGGGATGTAACCTTTGATCAAAATTCTATGTTCTTTTCTCGTGATCTTTCTACAGGTTCTAATGGCCGGAATGAGGGTGCCGCGAGTGAGGTGGAGTTTGAGGTGGATTCCACTGCAATTTCCATGTTTCCACGGGTGGTGATCGAAGAGGATGCTGCAGAGGTACCAACTAGTAGTCTTGTGACTACTACAAATGTAGTTGAAGAGTCAGAGGAAGCTTCTAATGAACCAGTTCAGCCTCCTGAGATGCCTAAACATGGATCAAAGAAGACTAACCAGCTCATTGAGGAGATGGAGGGCCGCAAAGTTCGTGGTCAGAGTTGCTATGCTGAAGATATGATAGGTTATGCATTACAGGTAGCTGATGGGATTGAGTCACTAGAGCCTATATCTTACAGGGAAGCAATTACTTGTGGTGAGTCTGTGCAATGGCTTGCTGCTATGGGTGAAGAGATGGAGTCACTTCACAAGAATGGGACTTGGGAGCTTGTACCAGCACCAAAGGGGAGAAAGCTGATTGGTTGTAAATGGGTGCTCAAGAGGAAAGAGGGATCTTCGGAAGGTGAGCCTATCAGATACAACGCAAGGTTAGTTGGTAAAGGGTTCAGTCAAGTAGAAGGTGTTGATTATGTAGAGATTTCTCTCCAGTTGTTAGACATACTTCTATTCGTGTGTTGCTTGCAATAGTTGCACATTTTGATCTTGAATTTGAGCAACTAGATGTCAAAACAGCTTTCTTGCATGGAGAGTTGGAGGAGGATATCTTGATGAAGCAGCCAGAGGGGTTCGAGATTCCGAGGAAAGAGCATCATGCTTGCAAGTTGAAGAAGTCCTTGTATGGACTTAAGCGATCTCCTAGGCAATGGTACAAGAGATTTGACACTTTTATGGTTGGGCAAGGTTATGAAAGGAATCCGTACGATTGTTGTGTTTATCATAACAAGCTTGCTGATGGTTCCATGATCTACTTACTGTTGTATGTGGACGACATGCTAGTAGCCGCAAAGCGTAAATCTGATGTTGACAAGTTGAAGACTATGCTCAGTTCAGAGTTCGATATGAAGGATTTGGGAGCTGCAAAGAAGATTCTTGGCATGGAGATATATATGGATCGATCTAAGAAGAAGCTTTTCTTGTCACAGAAAAGCTACATAGAAAAGATACTTGGCCGTTTTGGGATGGCTCAAGCTAAGCCCCTAGATACTCCATCTGCTGTTGGTAAGCTTTCTGTTTCTTTTGCACCTCAGTTTGAAGCTGAGAAATCTTATATGTCAACTGTCCCATATGCCAGTGCTGTTGGTAGTTTAATGTATGCTATGGTGTGCACTCGGCCGGATATTGCACATGCTGTAAGTGTTGTTAGCAGGTTTATGGCTCAACCTGGTAAGGAACTCTGGATAGCGGTAAAGAGGATTTTTCGCTATTTGAGGGGAACGGCGGATATTGGTCTTATCTACGGAAATGATACAGATTGCTTGGTTGCGGGATATTCACATTCCGATTATACTGCAGATGTGGATAGTAGAAGGTCCGTGACCGGATATGTGTTTACACTTGGTGGTTCTGTTGTGAGTTGGAAGTCTACACTTCAATCATCTGTGACTTTGTCAACCACAGAGGCGGAGTATATGGCTTTAACTGCAGCTGCTAAAGGGGTATTTGGTTGAGAGGGCTTGTGAGTTTGCTTGGTCTACATCATGATAGAGCTACGGTATTTTGTGATAGTATGAGTGCTATTTGTTTAGCTAAAGATCAGGTGCATCATGATAGAACCAAGCATATCGACGTCAGATATCATTTCTTGCGTAGTGAGAAGAGGATAGAGGTGAAAAAGGTGGGAACAGCTGACAATCCTGCGGATTTCTTCACTAAGCCAGTTCCGTTTAGCAAGTTCAAACATTGCTTGGACATGCTAAACATAGACAGTTACGTCTAGGCCCTTCGGGGTTGTTAGCTCAAGGTGAAGCTTTGAGCGACCTTTGTCCGGGGTTAAAGGATAGAGAACCCAGTCCAGGATATATTGGACAGAGAACCCAGTCCAGGGTATAGTGGATAGGATCGGATTCGTGTTGAATCTAGATTGTTCTAGTTGTGTGCACAATAACTAGAACGGGAGTGGCAAGTGTATGACTGGAGGTCGTTGGCTAAATGCGACGCTCTAAGTCAAGGTGGAGAATTGTTGAAATGTGACTTGTTTGATCGCATAGGAGCTATGGTTTTGGAGTTAGATTAGTTGCAAGAAGAAGAAAGAAGTGGGAATGAGGCGCGGCTCGCGGGTGGATCGCGAGTGCTCCGCGGCTGGGAAACGGCGACTTGCGGGAAGGCTACTGCTGCTGCTGAAGATTTCGTGCAGTGGCCAAGGCGCGGTCCGCGAGAGTGGATCGGCGGTCCGCCAATCTGGGCCACTTTGCCGCACACGTTTTCCTAGTTACGTTTTTCGGGTTGTTTTATCCAATTGTTTCCTAATTCTTCTCTTGGGTTATTTAGTAGGCTTAATATATAAACTCCTACTCTAACCTAGCCAAAGAATTAAGGGAGATTAGAGAGCAAATACAAAGGGGTTTTCTTGAGAGCAGTTCTAGCCAAACATAGACTATCATCTTGTAATCTGTAAAATCTCCAAACATAGTAGAACGATTTCCTTTGCCCAGTGGACGTAGCTATCACACCGATAGTGAACCACTTAAATCTTGTGTGTGTTTATTGTTGTTTGTTTGTCTTTTTCGTTATTGATCGACGCTTCCGCACAACAGAAAGGGTGGGTATATCTGTACTCGGCGTGCTCAAAACTATCTTAAGAAATCCCGATTAAGGGAGTTTACATACATGGTATCAATATTCTTGTGCATATGATTCACAGGGAAATCTTATATGGTCAATTCTCATTGAACAAGTTTTCGCGTAACAGGAAAGTTTCTTCTTATCAGCTTCAACCATTGTTACAAATTCTAACCCACGTTTGCTCCTACACTTTCAACTCGATCGCTTCTGAAATCGTCACATCATTAGAACAGAGAAATTTCATACAAGAAAATAAGGATCAAAGTAAAGTTTCATACATTCAGAACTTTCACAATATCCCCAAACAAACATGGTTTGCACACATCCATTGTCATAAAATTGCATCATTATCCTTGACCAAGTCATTAAGCATTCATTCTTGGGTAACAAACCCTAATGATAATAGATACATCTCCATTAAGCTAGAAAAGTCTAAGAAGAACATCTTCATGTCTTCAAATTGCTCACTGAAATCGGAATCCTAACTTTCTGCCGTCCATTTTCCCATGTGACAGCTCCAAACATATTGCCCTTATTAACAAAAGGCGGCGAAGTGGAAAATGTAACTTCATAGCTCAAGTTTTTGATGCCTTTGGTAAATACAAGTCTGTTTGGCACAACAGTGACATTCAAACCCTGGGGTGACTCCACACTAAGAGTGTAGACTACGGGATGATCATCATGGTCCATGTTTGTGACGGTCCTTTTCACCGTCACTGGTTTGCCGTTTGTTCTAGACACGGCAATTGAAGGATAGTTTATCTCAGAAATCTTCTCAGCCCTTGAATTCTCAGGGCAAGAAAAGCTCTTGGAAACTTGACCCACAATCAGTCGTATCGTAGATACATTATAGCCCATATAGCATAAGAACTCAAAGTATTCCCCAGACTCCATCTCATAAACCAATCCTGGCTCTAGCGCCCTTTTTTGGTTCACCAATCCGGCTCCGTAATCATACGGTGTAGCCCTTTCTCCGGAGTCTGTTGATATTTGCTCCTTCAAGTTGTCGTATTGAATAGCTGCGTGCCATTCGACCAACAAGATTGTTAACTTTCGTAGCTTGAACAGTAGAAGGAAGCTCAACACTTGAAAAATGGAGAAAAGTACTATATGTTGCATTTTACTCTGAATTTATGATGCCTAGTAGTTAGTAACTTACCAGTCGTCATTAGCGCAGACTTTATAACTGCGGGAGTCCATGTTGGTCTTGTTGATTTGATTATAGCTACAATACCTGAAACATGTGGACAAGCCATCGATGTTCCAGTCTCCAAGCTGAACCGGGGAGCTTTTTTCCCCGGAAGCGTGATACTTGAGTCGTTCCCTTTCCATGCGGCTAGGATTCGAGCGCCCGGTGCAACTAGATCAGGCTGCAAAAGTGTGTAATTGTTAAGCACTTTGTTTATCAGGTTACATCAGGAGGCAAAATAGAGAAAGGAAGAAAGAAACATATGGACCTTGATAAGGTTTTGAAGACCGTATGCTGGTCCTCTGGCTGATAAACCGATTACTTTAGGAGCTGGCTTATGGTATAAAACTGTTGTTGTTGCTGTGATAGTCGCAACCGGGTTCCTGACAGAATTCAGCATTTTCTTCAATGTTTCGATTACGAATACATATAATGTTAGAGACCAATTAAAAATTGAGATTGTGTTACCTAGAGGACTTGATATATCTCGAGATTTCCAAGCCCTCCTTAGGCGTGATCTCACTGAGAGGAAATGGACCAGAATAGGGTGCCAAAATATCATTTTCGTCGTAGATTAAGATCGCACCTACACCTTTAGCAGATTGCAATTTCTTCTGGTCGTATGCATTATCATGATGACACAGGACGATGCTTCCTTCAACCTTATTCTTCCAATGCACGGAGCTCGGACCACAAACAGACCTGAAATTATTGTCGAGCAATGAGAAACAATCAAACTTACAAAAGCATGATGGATGTACCGGACCTTACCTTGATTTAGCTTGAGTTCCATCAACGAGTTTATATACCGGGAACCTATTCAGATGAGAGAAATGAATACCTTTGCCCTGAAAATTGTTGTTAATAATGAAATTAGTCTCATGTAACTTTGAAATAACAGCAAGTCTAATTACTAGTTAATCCATTAATTACCTTAATAATTTTGTTGTTGCCTAGTATAACATCGGACTCGAAAAATCGATCAATGGAAGTTGCTCCAACTGTTATTAACCAGGGAGCCACATTGACAACAGTATAAGGGTTTGGACCACTATTTCCTGCAGCAGCGATTACAGGGATTCCCTTAAGAACAGCATGTAATGATCCGATAGCTAAAGGATCTTCCAAGAAGTTGGCTCCGTCGGTAGACGCAATGGACATGGAAACAAGATCAACACCATCTCGGATAGCATCATCAAAGGCAGACAAAACAGCAGCCCCAGAACAAAGGAACAGGTCGCACACCTTGTACACAGCTATACGTGACGCCGGGGCTCCACCCCTGGCTGTCCCAGCAGCTACTCCATATAAGGAGGCATTGTGTACAAGAACCCCTGCAGCTGTCGATGCTACGTGTGTACCGTGGCCCACAGCGTCCCTAGGAGACACCACCTTTGGTAGAAACTTTGCATAATATCGTGCTCCAATTATCTTTCTGCAAAAATAAGACGAATTAATAACTAAAATTCTGTTTCACCATTTTACTAAAAATTAAAATATGACATGATACGAACCTGTTACAATGAAAATAGGATGTCAAATATAATTATACGAACCTGTTACAATGTGACGAGTGAAAGTCCGGTCCTTCCATACACGCCCCTTTCCATTTGGAAGGAATGGGATCCATACTTTGGTCACTAAAGCTGTCGGATTCTGGCCAGATACCTGTAACTTGGAAGAAACAAAGAAAGCTAAGATGGTCGGAAATCGTGATGATTACGGACTTGTATAGAATTTGAGGTCCAAATTAAAACACTTGCCTGAGTCAAAAACACCTATAATTGTGTCTGATCCGGTGGATAATGCTGCACCATTTGCACGTACAACAGGATTGAAATTCGACGAAAATTCATCCATAAAATCCCAAGAACGTGTCGTTTGAAGCTCAAGTACAGGGTCCCTAAAGACTGACACAACGCCCGGATGCGTGGCCAATTCCTCTGCCTCCGACTGTGAAAGGCTAGCTGCAAAGCCTAGAAAACCGTATTCAAAGCTGCGGAGAACAACGTCGTCCCCATACCTAATCACACAAGCACAACAAGAACAAATGTAGCTTCATTCCATTTTATAAGTAATGCAACCACAACAATGTATGCACACGATTGAAGGCGAATTAATGATCAAAACTAAGCAATGCTAAATGCGAAAACTAGCAAATACGGCAGCTGAAACATATATACTCGGTATAGTATTAAGTAACAAAGTTCGAGATGAAGCTTAGTAAGTAAATCACCTCTGTGCCAAACTGTTGGTAAGCAAGTCGTGAGTCTTCTTAGTTTCAGAGGTTGAAGATCCCATGTACACAACATATACTTCAGAGGACTTTCCATGATTACTCGCAACGACGGTTGAAGCGAAAAGAATAGAAATGAAGACAAATGCCACAGATGAATTCATCATTGTGCGAGTCGTCATCTTCAAGCAACTTGAGTGCGTATAGGCTGTTTATGATGTGAGGGATTTTAGCATAGAGGATAAGTTTTGTGCCTGTGTTGCTTATACGCACTGATGATGATGCATGTATTTTATTACTTCTATTTTTACTAAATATACCTGCAGAGGGGATGACACAGAGTTTCAAGACTTTCTATTTGGGGTGTACATGTAAGACTCACGCTATTGATGTTTTGGTACAGGTAGTGTAGGATATGTGACCTTAATTAAGTCGATCATTGATGTGGAGATCCATAATTTAAGTAGAAAGGGCCATGATCAGTGTAGAACACTATACTACGTACATACGGAAAAATCATTTTCCAATTACTGGGACAACAACGTTTTAATAATTCCCAACTTATATCACTACTTAATAAGTTACTAGTCCTACTATACAGGAAATGACAATAAAAACACGTCTCTTGCATTTATGTATGTTCATTTTTTAGGTGTCTTGTGCCCAAAATATGCAATATAAAATAGGATATGGGTGATAAGTGTCCATTACATAGGTGTTCGTGTTCAACACGCTGACTTTCGAAATTAATTAGTAATGGTCTCATTCTAACTTATATATACATACACTACGTCAAATTTGGCCTTGCAGAACCATGGTAAGAGAACGGAATTTGTTGTAACCGTTCTAATAGAATGTATTCGAACGGTTGTACATAAAACCGTTCTTATAGGTGGTATACGAAAAAAGATATTAAAAAAGAACCACCTTTGAGAACGGTTTTTTCCAAAAACCGTACTCAAAGATTGACCGATTTTAGAACCCTCACCTTTAAAAACGGTTTTGTTGAAAACCGTTCTCAAAGGTGAGCTTTAAGAACGGTTCCGTCTATAACCGTTCTTAAAGCCTAGGGTTTAAGAGAACGCGGACAAGACCAAGTCCCTCGGCATTTCCGCCTATTTCTTCATCTCCCACTCTCTCTCATCTCTCATCTCTCATCTCTCCTCTCTTCTCATAACTTCCATTCTTTTTCCTCCAAAATTTCTGATCTGATCTCTCGTTTGTACCATTATTTTTTTTCTTCACTTTGCTCACCATCAACACTCGTCGCCGGCCACATCAATTTGCCGCCTTTCATCACTGCCTTCCCCTTGCCCGCGCCTTTTCGCCGATTGATTTACGGCCACCTCACCTTCGTTTTGGTAAGTTCTTTTATTTATTTTTTAAGGGTTAACATCATCGCCCTGATCTTCTTCATACCTTTAAATTTGTATGTTTTTGTGATTTATATTGTTCAACAAGTGTTTGAGATCTTGTTAGGGTCTACGTAATTTGTGGTTTTTAAGATCTGCTCTTTATGTATTTCAAATATCGTTTTAAGATCTACTTTTATTTTATTTATTTATCTAAATTCGAATTTTGTTTTTTTTTTTTCCCAGATGTACTTTTTATCTGTACTGTTTGTTCTTTTTAATTTTTGGTTTTTTTTTTCAATGTTGCATAGATCTGTTTTTGCACTACATGATTATTTGTTTTCCTATCGTTTTCTTCATTTTTAATCTATTGCTTTAATTTTGTTTTTGTTTTTGTGTGTGGTTAGAATGCAGAGAAGAAACAAAAACGCATATCTAAAGTTGGAAGAAGATGAACAAGACGATGACCACAAGATCTGCGAGAAATTAAAATAGTGTTAGGTCTATATGTTTGGTTAGTATTTTTTCTGCATATTTTGTAAACTTCGCTCTGTATAAATTTTCACCGATGTTATATGAACAATTTTGATGGGAGTTGTATGCCCAATTTTCTATCTTGTTGTTGTTGTTGTTGTTGTTGTTGTTGTTGTTGTTATTGCCGATGTTCATATGTTTTTCCTTTTTCGACGATCTGTGAATCGTGGTTGAGGTTGGGAAAAGGAGAAAATCACGGAATCTTTTTTTTTTTTTTAAAAAAAAAAAATTGATACCTACGAGAACGGTTCGGAAAACAACCGTTCTAAAAGGGTTCCAGTTTTTGAGAACGGTTTTTAAGGTAACCGTTTTGAAAGACCTTTAAGAACGGTTTTACTTATAACCGTTCTTAAAGCCTTTAAGAACGGTTTGAACCGTTCTCTTAGGCTTTAAGTACAGCGTCCTAGAGAACGGTTTTCTAACCGTTCTCTTTAGCATAAATAGACCCGTTCTTAAAGGCCATATTTGACGTAGTGATACTCTTTTGCCCTCCTTACTTTCAACGTATCAGAACTTTTTTTGCCTCTGAACATTTAAATTGAACATGTTCCACTCCTAGCTCAGCATAGGCTCTCAAGTAACATTGTATAACACACAACTACGTAAGATCTCATCCAGGTTCTATGTTCCAGTAATTCTATGGCGAGATCGTCTAATCGTATGAAACCAATTAATTGGTTACATTTGATATTTTAGCATGTTACTTTTGAAATAGGTTGGTTTTGAAAAGTAATAGTTACTTTTGAAATGTGTGAGAGGTCTCATGACCGTCTCATAAAAGAATTTGCTTCCTCCCTAGTTATCGTCTATGTTGCACGAGTACAGACACCGACACGGACACAAGGAGGACGCGGACACCGAGACACCGCAATCTCAAAATATAGGACACCGACAATACTATTATTTTTTAATATAAATGTATAAAATTAATTAGATATTATATTTTTTAATAGATTAACATGAACTTGTAACTTTAAAACTAGAAATAATTTCAAAATGAAGATATGACACACATGATTATTGATGAATATGAAAGAAGGAACGATTCAGGAATTTGAGATGATTGTCTATTTTGCCAAAATGCTAGCTTAATGTATGTTTTTGTGTCCTAAAAGTGTCCAACCGGTGTCCAATGTTTTAAAAACCGGACGGACCGGCCGGTTCAACCGGTTCAACCGGGAACCGGTCAGTAGTCCGGGCCGGTTTGGTCAGAAAACCGGGGGTGGTCAAACCGGTCAAAACCGGTTTGACCGGGTCAAAACCCCGGTTATTATACAAAAACCGGTCAAGAACCGGCCATAGAGATATAATATCGGGTAAGTTTAGAAAGAGAAAAATGTTAGTGAATCGTCCCAAACAAGATAGGAAAATGTCTTTGAGTCGGAGAGAAATAGAGAGTATATAGCTTTTTCTTTTTAAAAGCAATGTTAAATGCAAAAGCTAGCATAAACACAGCTGAAACTTATAATATTAAGTAATAAAGTTCGAAATGAAGCTAAGTAAGTAATCACCTCTGTACCAAACTGTTGGTAATTCGTCCGGTATTTTCCTGTGTCAACGGAAGTATGCTCTCGACATTGTAATGGATGCCGGGTTACTTGGGTCTCGGCCGTCTCCCTCGCCCATTGAGCAGAATCACTACTCCCTTGCTCGTGCTACAGGAGATGTACTTTAGGACCCTACTCGTTATCGACGTCTAGTTGGGCGTTTGGTACATCTTGCGGTTACTCGTCTTGACTTGACGTACGCCGTACACGTTCTGTCTCAATTTCTGAAGCAACCACGATCGGAGCATCTTGATGCCGCCCTCCGTATTGTTTGGTATATCAAGGGTACTCCGGGACAGGGTATTTCCCTTCCTTCTGATTGTGAGTTGACCCTCTCGGGGTGGTGTGACTCCGATTGAGCTGCTTGCCCTCTCACTCGGCACTCTTTAACTGGTTGGGTTGTATTTATGGGTTCCTCTCCGGTTTCGTGGAAAACAAAGAAGCAACACACGGTTTCTCTTTCATCCTCCGAGGCCGAGTATCGGTCTATGGTCGCTGTCACATGTGAGCTCAAATGACTCTCGTGTTTGATGACCAGTCTCGGGGTACCTCCGGTTACCTCGATACCGTTGTTTTGTGATAGCCAGTCTGCCTTATGCATTGCTCGAAATCCAGTATTCCATGAACGTACGAAGCATATCGAGGTTGACTGCCACTTTGTTCGTGATGCCATTACTGATGGCCTCATCAGCCCCTCTCATGTCTCTACGACGGAACAGTTAGCTGATATCTTCACCAAAGCTTTATCTAGGAGTCAATTCCTATATCTTTTGGGCAAGTTGGGTGTTCGTGATCTCACAGCTCCAACTTGAGGGGGGCTAATAGACGTATTTATGTATACTTGTATGGGCTCGGGTTGTATGTAACCCTAGGCCCGGCACTGTATTGTAACTACTCTAACTAGTGTTATTTAAACCACCGTAACGTAATGAAATCGTAAGCAAGTATTGCACCGTATATCGTATTCCTGATAGTCTTCTTAGTTTCAGAGGTAGAAGATCCCATGTACACAACGTACGTATATACTTGAGAGGACTTTTCATGATTACTCTCAACGAGGGTTGATGCGAAAAGAATAGAAATGAAGACAAATGTATTAGGTTATGCGGAGTAGAAAGGTTATAAATGGAAATTCAAATGGTAAAAAGTCTCCTAATAAAACACGTAAACTATTCAATGAAATAGACGGAGTGATTGAATACGAAGATCGGATGGTAGAATTGTAGAAAGGACCTTAAGTGTAGAACTAGGTTGTATGGGTACGGAGCCATTCTTCAATTTTAGGACAATGTGACGACACCGCTTAAATCATTCTCATATTACTACTACTGTACAATCAGTGACAATAAAAATTATTGTCCGTTTCACTTATGTTCATTTTTTAGGTGTCTTGTGTCTAAATACACAATATAACATAGGACACCGGTGACAAGTGTCCATCCATATTACATACCCCTACGTGTTCGTGTTTAAAACGTGACGAACACTACTGACACATCACTTTGAGAGAAAAGACTGTGTAAACCTTAACTTAGTGTAGAATTGAGTTTCGAAATTAATTAGTAGCGGTGTATGTCATCCTAAATTATACATACTCTTTCGCTCTCCTTACTTTCAACATATCACATCTTTAATTCTTTTGCCTTCAAACCTTTAAATTGAACATGTTCCAATCCTAACTCAGCATAGACTCTCAAATAACATTGATTAACACACAAGTACAGAACTACGTAAGATTACATCCAGGTTTAATGTTTTCCTTTCTCCCTAGTTACCGTTAGATTATGTATAAGAAAAGGATTTAATGTGAAATATCCAAAATATTTCCTGTATTAATTTCCCACTAATATATAAGAAAAGGATTTAATGTGAAATATCCAAAATATATCACTGACTTATTGTGAATGTTTGATTTTCTATCCTCGTAAATTAAGTTGACTTGTTTCTTCTAAAAACATAACTGGTATACGCATTTTGTCTTTGCATACTCAACTTCTTTAGGAAATATAAGATTTTTACGTCTCTAAGACTAATTATTGTGATATGAATATTAAGATCATAATATCGGATTAGAAAAGCATATAAAAAGCTAGAACTTTAACATTAATGGAGAAAACATGCAAGATGTTACAGTGATACAGAGTTAGTTGAAAGTTAGTCAGGATTGTTAGTTAGGGTTGTTAGCTTTAGATTGTTAGTCCAATTTGGGTATAAATACCCTTTGTATTCCTTTGATTCATTCATTCAATCAAATAACAAAAAAAATCAGAATTCTATCTTTCTCTCGAGAGTCTGTTTCTTCTCCTTTCTTCCTCTTTTTCTCTGCTTCTTCTTCTAAAACCTGTCTTTTCCTTCTCTTTTAATCCAATTGACAGCTTTAGTTGAGCATTGCTCCTAAAAGCCTGTCATACACGTCTGTTTCTGGGCTAGTATTACAGTACATTCTCTGTACTGTAACACAAGAGCATACAACATAACAAGGGGAAAAAGTAAGAGTTGAGAGACACTTAATTTGCAAGATGTCTGGTTTCAATTGCGAGGGTAGTCCTCAACTTTGCATCCCTCAATCTCTCAAGTGTTGCCCTTCAGGTAAATTAACATAAGCAATTAACCATCATGCATCTTCATTGTACATATCTTAGCTCCTAAAAGATTACATGTCATGTTATTATCATCGTCAATTTATCATACGTACATGATACTTCGTTTTACTTTCAAATCACGCAACAGATCAAACGCAAATTGTAACTAAGATCTTAATTATGACCTCGTTGTTTTTCCCCATTGCAGCACAAGGTCACAAGTATCAATGGCCTGAATTAATCGGTAAAGACTCTATGGAAGCTAAGAGCATTATTGAACGTGACAATCCTCTTGTACGAGTTCTTATTGTACCTTCGGAAGTCTATCCGCTTGAAATTTTTTGTTGCAACCGTATTATAATTAATGTCACCAAGGATGGAGGAAATGTTATTGCTCCATACCCTAAAATTGGATAGGGGGAAAAATGAGTGAAATACTGAAATGTGGTGTCATTGAATGCCACGATATAATATTATTCAATAATAATATCCCGAAGTGGAAGTTATTATTGTCTTCTTACGTTGTATTCTTCTTCCACTACTATTTCCGGCCTCCTTCCTTTAAACCTTGTTCAAATTTTGTTTATCGATCATCCCAAGAAGACGGCTAATATTCTCATGCTTTTAATAATTCGGCATCTTTCAAAAACATAAGATAAGATATACGATTGTGTATATATCTTATTTTTTATAGTAATTAATTAATTTAGCAAGACAAAATTAACTTTATGATGTTCCTTCAAATTTCTCATTTTCATTTCTTAACGATCTTGAATCTTTGGAGGTCGGAGGGGTTATTTCTTATTTTGTACGTAACTATTCTCAATTTATGACTTGATCACTTAAATTGAGTTGATTGAAATATAACTAAGCTTTGGGTCACGCTTATTTCACGCTTTGCGACTCACAACGCGGGTGATGAAGTTACTCTTGCAAACGATTTTCCCAACAATCTTACAAATGATTCTCCGTAAGAATCAATGCAAAGTAAGTACATACGGAGTATGTGCAGTCCAGATCAATGATGACCTTTCTAACCAGATTCCTCAGTTATTGTTTCGAATGAATTTATTTCGTCGTCAATTTTAAGAAGCGAATGATTTTTTTCATACTCCACATATTATTACAGTACAAAATGTACGAAATCAGTCGTTGTTTTCTTGCTTTTTACTACGGAGTAAGTTTTAAAACAAGTGAACGATTCATTTGTGTTGATGACAAAAATAATTTTGTCTTAGCGATGGAGGGCTTTTAGTACAGTTAACACGGTGGGCTGAAAGTAAGTAAAAGCCCACTTGGACACAGTACTCAGTTTGGGCTGACAATAAAACACGGAGCCATCTGATCTTTTCAAATTTAAAGTGAAGGCGGATGATACAAAATCGTGTTCTGATAGTACAGTACTGAAATCTGTTCTGTCAATTAGTAGAAACAGTCTACAGAGTAGACAGAATGACGATCTGTACCATGCTGCTGAAAGATGATGTTTTGGACGTTTATGGTAGTTTTAGGACGACTTGACTATCAAATTAGGATCATCTTTAGTAGGAAATTAGCTATAATATTTTGCTATTGTTTAGAATAAGTTTAAGGTTAAAGTACTACTTTCCTTAATATTATAGGAGTTTTAGAAAGTTTCTAGAGCTATTATTAGTATTTAAAGAGCTTTTGTAATCGTAAAATAGAGAGATTTGAGTTGAGAAAATTAATGAAAGAGTCGAGGGGAGTTTCCTTCATATTCTTTTGTGTTTGCTTGCGGGCGACAAACTCTTGCGGGAGTTCTTTAATCCTTTGCGGAGGATCGAATTAAGGGTTGCGGCTCTTTGAATTCGACTAGGTTCAATTACTTGCGGGTGTTGAATCATATCTTTAGTTTATTGTTCTTTAATATTCGTTCTAATAAACCACAAAAACCCCAAAAAGATTGTATTTTTCGTTTTCAGAGAGTACAGAACCTAGTTCAGTTCTATAGCTATCAGTTTTGTCAGTCAGACAGTACAGATCCGAGTTCTGTACCGTCAGCACGCTTCCGCACTCGTATCATCTGGCATCAGAGCTTCGGCTCATATACTTTGATGTTTGTTATGATCCTTGGCAACCAATCATGATCTATGCACAATTCCTTCAATTGAAGCATGACGTACTACTATATCAAGAGGAGCATATACAACTACAAGAGAGGATTGCACAACGACAACAAGAGATGAAGAACTTGGTGATTGAGATTAAATCATTGTTTGATAAATCTGTGCGACTTTATTATGAGAAGGCACGACGTGAAGAAGAAGAAAAGGTGGAATCTTTTGTGCAAGAAGAAGAGGAAGCTATATTTTCCTTTGGAGCAATTCAAGAGGAAATTGATTATACTTTTAATCCTGACTAACCGCCTTTTTATGATGAGGAGATCGAAGTGATAGTTGATGAGCAAGACTTTTCTTTAAACTCTACCCATCAAGTAGTTTTTCAAGAAAGGGAGAGTTCTTATAGATCTCCAATTGAGGAATACATGGATGAGAAACTTTATGGTGATCTCAATGGGGCACAAGGCGTATTTAAGGAGATTATCGTGAATCTTGAGCCAAGTAATGAGGAATTTTCTACACACAAGATCAAGTCTTTAACTATGGTTATTGGGGAGCATGAACAACTAAGACATGCCATGGAGGACTTTTCTTCACAAGGCTTGGACAAGGCGAATTCCAAGATCAAGCTAAGGTTTGATGGAAAACCGAAGGTAAAGTTAAGAGGGTGGTTGGGTGTAAGGCGCGCTACTACTTTCAATACTGGGTCGACTTCATCTTATTGGATTCGAGGTCGAATCTTTTTAAGAGGGGGAGGATGATACAAAATCGTGTTCTGATAGTACAGTACTGAAATCTGTTCTGTCAATTAGTAGAAACAGTCTACAGAGGAGACAGAATGGCGATCTGTACCATGCTGCTGAAAGATGATGTTTTGGACGTTTATGGTAGTTTTAGGACGACTTGACTATCAAATTAGGATCATCTTTAGTAGGAAATTAGCTATAATATTTTGCTATTGTTTAGAATAAGTTTAAGGTTAAAGTACTACTTTCCTTAATATTATAGGAGTCTTAGAAAGTTTCTAGAGCTATTATTAGTATTTAAAGAGCTTTTGTAATCGTAAAATAGAGAGATTTGAGTTGAGAAAATTAATGAAAGAGTCGAGGGGAGTTTCCTTCATATTCTTTTGTGTTTGCTTGCGGGCGACAAACTCTTGCGGGAGTTCTTTAATCCTTTGCGGAGGATCGAATTAAGGGTTGCGGCTCTTTGAATTCGACTAGGTTCAATTACTTGCGGGTGTTGAATCATATCTTTAGTTTATTGTTCTTTAATATTCGTTCTAATAAACCACAAAAACCCCAAAAAGATTGTATTTTTCGTTTTCAGAGAGTACAGAACCTAGTTCAGTTCTATAGCTATCAGTTTTGTCAGTCAGACAGTACAGATCCGAGTTCTGTACCGTCAGCACGCTTCCGCACTCGTATCACCAAGACTCGAGAACGGTTGAAGAAAAGAAGTAAAATCGCTGGCAAGTATCCCTCCCCACGTTTGGAGAAGCTTTGGAGGTTGAAGTAACCGCCAGAGGATTTATCCTATAAATAGTGGAGCAAGAAGCAGCATTGAAAAACAACAAATCAAGCATCAACAACTTTATCAAAGTCTTTTTAGTTCTTTCTTTTTAGTGTACATCGGGTAGCCTCGCCCCGTAACGCGAGCAGTTCATGTTTTAGTGTAGCTTTTTCTTTTCCGTGGAGGTATGGAGGTAATTGATTTCATCTCTTCCTGGACTCTTCATTAGCAAACCTGACATTACTTTCAATTAATGGTTACTTTTTCAGTTTGTAAGAACCCGTCTTTTGTCTTTGCATTTAAGTACTTTTATTCTATGGCATTTAGTTCATCGCGGTCAGTCTAAATTAAGTGCTCTTAGGAAAGATACTTCATATAAGTGTCCTTAATTTTAGCGTTCAACAATTTGGTCTAAATATAACTCTTAACATGGCAACTCAAAACTACAAAAAGAAACAGAAAAATCTCTTTGGGTTGGAGGGAGTATACTATATGACGTTTTCGTAATTTCGTATATCAAGGTCACGCTTTGACTGGCAGTTTTGGAAACAAAATATATGCATCAATATGATATGTATGTATAGCGTTGCATTTGTATAAAAATAAACTCGTAATTGCGCAAATTATACCATGCTCCCTGGAGCACAAGGAGCATGGTGGTCCTCCTCACAATAAAGGAGTGGGGACCACACTTAAAATGATTTTTCATTTTTTAATATGTGGTCCCCACTCATCTATTGTGAGGAGGACCACCATGCTCCTTGTGCTCCCAGGAGCATGGTATAAGCACTGCTCGTAATTGTCATGAAGTTCTATTTCACAGGTTGTGTTTGTTTGGTTACATGTAGAAAATGAATTCCCACATGAATTTTCAATTAGTAAAGGGGGGTTAGGTAATTCAATTTCTCCATTTTGTAGGAATTGGAAATTCCTATAATTTTGGACAACCAAACAACTCAAAATGCTTAATTTATGTGAATTACGAATTCCCTCTATTTTCATTGGCTACCAAACAACCACTAAGTAAATAAAGGAAACGTCTTGAAACATGATAAAGTCGTACACTACCTGTATTCTACGGAGTATTCATTTGCTAATATTCGGTTTGAATTCCTTACTTATAGTTGTGTGCGTGACATTCACACTAGGTGGTCATTGATCGATCAAATTATGGACTAGAGTTACAAAACAACACTACTGGTAATGTGGTAAAGATTTATTCCGTTTCTTTTGATTTCCTTACGTGTGTTCAAAAATAGAGGAAGTAAGATTTCGATGGTGTCATAATCGATGATGCAACTTGTAAAGGACAAATAACACTGATATAGGTTCCGAACAATTCCGGGGTTGGGATGAACTCACATGCTAAGATAGAGTAAGAATGTACTGTGGATGCTTGAATGTGAATTAAGTGCATGTTTGGTATGATAAATTTTGAGTTCAAGTAACGGAGTGGGACTCCGATTACGTTTCTAGTTGTTTGGTTTAGTATAATTTTTTCCCACTCCATTACTCTCCTTTATCCCACTCCCCCCAAATGAATCCCTCCTCAAAATAGGAGTATCCCATTCATTCCCCCTTTTTTATTTTCTCTCACCTCCCCACCTCACCCCACCTAACCCCACTCCACTGCCAAAACCACCACCATCCCGGCGGCGAAGGACGGCCGGCCACCCAACTCGCCGGGAACGCCACCTTCCGGCCGATCTCCCTCCGGCGACCACCGTGGCGGCCTTATTTCTCATTCTCCTTGTTTCTCTCTCCTTTTTCCTCCTCTTTTCTTCTACAACTTCCTTCACATCATCGCCGACCACCAATATTTCCACCGTCGGCCACCTCCTGTGGGCCGTCTACACGCCCTAAATCAACCTTTCGCCGGTTAGACGTGGTTGCTAGCAAGGGAGGAGAGAGGAGAGAGAAATGGGAGGGGTGGCTAGAGAATGTGATGGAGTGAGAATGGCTCGTGGCTGGGTTTGCGTGGGCTGTGCCGGAGAGTCGCCGGCGCCGGACAAGACAGCCAGTGTTGTCCTCACCGGCGCCGGAAGTTGGTGCTGGTGCGGTGGTTTTAGTGGTGGTGGAAGGGTGGGATAGGGGGAGGTCAGGAGAGAGAAAGGGGAAGGGGTTGGGTAGTTTTTATTTTTTACTTTTTTTATCCCAATAGATGAATAGAGTGATTCCAAATCATTTTTAAACCAAACAAGTTTTTTAAAGTAACGGAACTTGTTACCACTCCACCCCTAATCCCATTCCATTCCGTTACTATTCTTAATATCATACCAAACGCCCCCTAAGCAGTGAATTTTGACACTATTTGGGTATTTGTATTAAATTTCGCATAAACTTACAAGCATCTTATTAGTAGTACAAAAACATCTCACTTTTAAAGAATAACGAATGCCTAATCTGCTGTATAAGCTGCTAACCTTAGAAACAATTACATTTTCAACAATCTTACAAATCGTATGTGAAAAATAAATGAAAGAATGTATTAAGTATAGCACAAGTATATATACACTCCATACTCCAGATCAATGATGACTTTTCTCAGCAGATTCCTCAGTTGTTGTTTCAGCAGCGAATTTCGGGTTAATGTCTTCTAACTGATGTAGAACCTGCTGAACATCAGGTCTAGCCTCAGGTGAAGGATCAACCAGGTGCAATGCCAGTTTCAATGTGTTGAGCATCTCGTCCCCTGTTGTCGAAACGTCCCTCATCAACTCCAAATCAAACACCTCATTAGTCCACTCTTCCTTCACTGTGGATGCAACCCACTGTGGCAAGTCTGACCCCTCAATTGTCTCGCTAGGGGACTTTCCTGTCAGCAGCTCCAGTAGGATTACCCCGAGGCTGTAGATGTCGGTCTTGGTGGACACTTTCTTTGTCTTGGGGAGCTCAGGTGCACGGTACCCTGTTGCGCCAGCAGTTGCACTCACATTGGTGTTTGCAGTGTCTGTCATTAGCCTGTGGACACCGTAATCTGAAACCTTGGCATTGTTTTGCTCGTCTAGGTAGACATCACTTGAAGTCAGATTTCCATGTACTAGGTTCTCTTGAGTGTGCAGATGGTTCAGCCCACGCGTTACGCCTATTGCTATCTTCATCCTTGTTGGCCAGTCTATGGTGATTTCAGGTCCTCTTGCTGCAAAAAAAAAGAACATCCAGGTCATGTCATATTCTTGTGCATATGATCGCAGAGAAATTTTACATGATCAATTCTCACTCAAAACAAAACATAACACAAGTTTTCGCGTAACAGGAAAGTTTCATATGATCAGCTTCAGCCAATGTAATCCACAGTTGCTCCTACACTTTCAACTCCAGTTACTCCACGTTCGAAATTTAGCATAATTAGATCAGAAGATTTTCATGTGATCACTGATTCACTGATCAGCTTTGGCCAAAGTAATTCAACTCCACATTCGATATTTAACATAATTAGAACAGAAATTTTTTATATGATCATCAGCTTCAACCATAAGTAATTCACTACACAAAAAGTGCAGTGTTTTAGCACCAACAGGCAAAGTCACTCATGAATCATGAGATAAACATGTTGCCGTGATAGTAAAGTTTCATACATACATTCAGATATTCTACAATGACCTATATCACAATGTTTGCACATCCAATTCCACATTTTTGCACCAAAACTATCTGATCAGAGAGTTTAACACAAAAAAAGTTTAATGTTTGCTTACCATGAAGGAAAGAAGAAAGGCTACCCTTGGACATGTAATCGAAAGCAAGAAGCTTCTCTCCTTTAGGGCCCAAGTAATAGGCTCTAAGGGGAAGAAGATTCGGGTGTCGAATCCTGCCAAGTACATTAACTTCAATCTCAAACTCCTTTGGACTCTTAGCAAGCTTCTCCCTCAGCCTCTTGACAGCAACTTGATTTCCATCTTCGAGTGTCGCCTTGTAGACAGTTCCATAAGGGCTCTTCCCCATGATCTCTGCTGTCGCGCACAGCAAGTCATCAGCAGTGAAAACAAATGGCCCGTCAAACAGCACCAGTTTACCACCAGCAGTTCCTGCTTCAGCACTAGCTTCTCCTGCAGCAACAGCACCCTTTTCGCCACCAATGTTCTTGGTGCTCCTGGTCTTTGAACCTGTTCTTCTCCTGATCAAACAACACAGTAAAATACAGCATAGTACAAATAAAACAGCAAGGAGTGCTCCCACTACTATCAGGATTATGTCCTTAGTACTCAATCTCCTTGGTTTCGACTCGTTACTGATGTCTGATGATGGACTAATTGAGGGACTGTCAGAAGCAGGTGCTGGTGCAAAACATGGAGTAGAAGCACTAAACCCACACAACTGTAAATTTCCTGCAAATGAAGTGGAATTGAATCTCTTCGAAAGGCGAGACGGGACTTGGCCGGAAAGATCATTGTTAGAGACATTGAAAGATGTTAAAGTTGACAGATTTTCGAGCGAGGTAGGAATTTCTCCTGTGAAATTATTTTCTGACAAATCAAGGGAACTAATCTTGGTAAGGTTACCAATGCTGGTAGGAATGTCTCCTGTCAAGTGGTTTTTCTTAAGGTTTATAACAGTAACATTCTTCAACCCACCCAACTCTTTAGGCACACTACCATTAATAGCATTATTAGACAAATCCAAAACCATAAGATTTCCCAACTTACCCAAAGATTTTGGGATACTACCCGAAAGCGAATTCGAACTCAAATTAAGCCTATACATCCTAGAAGAGCTAATCAAACTACCAGGAATAAACCCATTAAGCAAATTGCCACTTAAATCAACAGCTTGAAGCTGAGGAGAGTTCCCAATTGAAGAAGGAATCGAACCCGAAAACCGATTATTGAACAGATAAAGACCTCTAAGATTAGGCAAAGACCCTAAAGATGAAGGGATAGTACCACCAATAAGGTTATCGTGAAGACTAAGCTTCCTGAGCTCCTTAAACTGCCCAACTTTATCAGAAATTCTGCCTCCTAATGCCTTAAATGGCAACTGTATAGCCACAACACGCCCCTTCATACACTTGATCCCTGCCCAACTGCCTGAACAAACTGCAGTCCTATTCCCATTCCAACTCCTCAACACGCCCCTCGCATCGATAAGCTCACGCTTGAATGCTTGTAACGCTTGGAAATCAGAAGGCGTGATCATCACGCCATCAATTTTAAACTGCTGCCCTGTAACATGCTCAGGATACACAAATAAAGTATGCACAAATGTGAGTAGTAATGCAAAATTAAGAAATTTTGAGATTGACCCATTATTCTTTACCATATTATAGTGATGACCCATGTATCAAAATGTAAACTTGACGCACAATTTTAAGAAAAATATACAGCTACACTACACAAAACAGAACAAATTAGTATGCAGTAAGTTTGTTTTTCTCTGTAAATTGTTTTCCCCTCTGTCTTCTCTGTTGTTGTAGAGGAGGGGTGATGAGAGAGAGAGAAGCGTAAAGAGGAAGATAAGAGAGAATTAGGGAAGAAGTGGGAAATGGAGGGGGAGTGATATTGAGAGGAATCCAACGGCTAGTTTTCTTGTTTTTCTTCAATTAAAATGCAATTATTCAGATTATTCAATTATTCAATTGATTGTCAGTTTAACGGGTTTGTGTGTTGAAAATTGGTCGTGGGTTTTTTATTATTAAGGTTGTGCAGGGGAAAATGGACCGGGTATTGCTCCTTCCAACGGCTCTTTTAGTAGAATGGGCCAGAATTATTAGTGAAAAATGTGATTTTGATTTAATTGTGATAAATATGAGTTTTTTTAGTATAGAATGGAAATATTAACTTTTTGGGTAAAAAAAGGTGGTAATAATGACAAATGGGTTTTGTCTCCTGTACTTTTTTTACCTTTTGAAGGGGTGATTTTGAGGATGATTCTTCTCAAAAATGTAAAAAGTAGTACCTTCAAAGATTCAAGAAATGTACCTCAATCATGTTACTCTACATTCCTATGTGTCTATGTCACATCAAAGTTTGCGACGACGCCGTAGCGGTGTCGGAATCATAGGCGTGCTGGAGAAAGAGGATGTAGAGACGCTGGCATCGTCCCGTCGTCAACAAAATGTAATCAAGTGAACACGTTACGGACAGTTGGAAATATGACGGGCGTAGCTAGTATCAAACTCTTCTCCACCCTAATTGTACATGGTGATTAAGTTTCACAGTCACCCTCAAACATAAAGAAAGTTTGTTTTACTAAATTCCAAAGATAAAGGAATCTGGTCAAGGCCTGGGAATTAGCCTAGGATATTTGGGGCTACTTTTCCCTTGGCTTGATGCATTCAGCTCATCATTTGTGTCCTAACTGTTTTGGAATCGTTGTGAGTCTGTTATGTGGACCGAGGCACTTGACCAGGCCATATGATGAAGACCAGGCTTGCAACGTATTTATTGAGCCTTCGAGGCGCTCCCACATGACTATGACTTGTTTTGTCATGGGAATATAAATTCTCTTTACTAGGCTATTATGTTGCATCAGCATGCTTAAATTCCCCTCTCATACAATCTACGGAAGCGCTTAGCACTTGAAACTTGTAGCGTACAACGTACTCACTTTTAAATGCCCCGAAGAGCCAAGTTAATGCGACACTAGAAGATACGTTTGGTGATACATACCACCAAAGCACCGAATATGTTGGACTACCTTGTTCAAGAACAGAGAGCTCTAAGAAAAATAAGTCTTTCTCAGCGTGATGTATAATGTATCACGAGTTCACGACCATCACCTAGCATCACTCGAGTAAGACCTGACATTAACTAAATGCGCCGAAGTATATATCCACCAAAGTACTAACTATCCAAAAACTTAGAGAGTATTACTCGTCAGTATGATAACAAGGGAGTTTAGTCATCTATCATCTCTAATGAGCATATATCTCTTGATAAGCATACTTGTCATTTGTCATTATGCCTGAGCTCTCAATCCTTGGAAATGAGCGGTTTTGGACAAACGGCCCGTGACATTGGCTAAGTTACCACACGCATGGAATATGGTATGCTGTTAATATTTTTCTCATTGAGAGACTCTGGACGCGTTTCTGTTCCGATTTTCCAGCCCATACATCTGAGTGTCTTCAGCACTTAACGCTTGGGAACACTAACTGCTAAAATGAGTGGCGGAGCCAGGATTGAAAACTGCACTGGGCCAAAACTTATTTACCGGAGTTGGGGTGGGCCAAATACTACGATTTACCAATATTTATCTAGTTTTATAGTTAAAATACACAAAAAGTTTCGACTTTCCGCAAACCTGGGGCGGGCCGTAGCCAGGGTAAGCCACCCCTTGTCTCCGCCCCTGCGGCCTAAAATGATAACGAAAACAAAGGCCTCAAGCGTAAGAGGTACCCCCTAGGTGCTTTCCTCCATGCTATGGCTAAAGCTGAGTGTCTTCAATTTCACAATGGTCTTATTACTTGACGTCAAGTCTTTAACATACCATTGCCACGAATCACCAGAAAGACATCACAGAATTGTTCTCACAGTGTTGAGACTTGAGACTTCACCTATGCACATTACACAATACCCTTTACCAAAAGACATTACACAATACCCTGCCTGTTTCCCCTTCTCTTTGTTGTATCCTTCGTCATCCAAAAAAAACGCGCATTTTGGTTCAGCAATTTCTATCGGATGGAGTAACCAAACTCTGAATTAACTTATAAAAGATGCTCATCAGCGTAAGCACTAGGCAGGAGAGCAAAACCATTGCACAACCATGCCAGCAAGGTGTACGAATCTACAACAACAATACTGGTCTGTTCTGTCTCCTAATTCGAGCACATTCCTAGAGTCCAACAATGCAGACACCAGTTAGGAGTCCTAACTAACCTTCTAAGTTCTAATCAATTAACTCTAGAAGGCTGAAGGAAAATGACAATCAGGTAAAGTTCCATCCTGCGAATTTGAACAACAAATAAAGAGGCACACTGCGAGGGAGAACTACAAAACTCGGTGCGCGAGAAAGAGGAAGCAGGAAAACCAAATCGCAATTTCCATGGTCAGCTTTCACCAGGTCCTCCACTCCACAAATATATGACCTTCCCAAAACCAGAACTCCGGAACCATTCAGAAGGCATGGAGTTGAAATCTGCCAGATGAGCACAACAACTATGTGGGCAGAACGGATCCACCATAAAACAGATCCGAAAATACATTATGAAGGCTCACCAAACAACCGTCTCTTCTAATGGTCTAAACCTTTATCATAGTCCCGCTATTCATGACCTCAATACTGTTCCTGGTGCTAAACTAATTCCTCATCCCAGCTACCGGGATCCTTAATATCAAGAAAAACAATGTGCCAATGTCCCAAACTTTTATATTCCATGATTCATCCTTGATCACACATTCCTTTACCCAACATAAAACCCCCAAATTTGATCAAGCAATAACAGGCACCAAAATCATTCAAATCATAAACTCGATCAGAAACATACTCCGTGCAAAAGCAGATGACAAATGGATTGGGAGAAAGGGGACGGTAACAAGCCCCTCTATATCCCTGTATCCAATCACGCTCTTCACAAAATGTATCACTGATCAATCCAAACAATACCCTAACCAATCTAAAGCCGATCAATTTACCAAATCCCTTCAAACCCAAGTTCAATCCTCAATCAAACTTTTTCTTCCCAACAAAAACCCCAAATTCGATCAATCATCTATCCAACCAAAAAAAAAAAACAGATCAATCTCAATTGCTACATGCCTACATAATTTGATCAAGCACCAACATTACCCAAATCATAAACTTGCTGCTCAGGATCATAGCTTTACAATGCGTAAGATCACGAAATCACAATGTTTCTAAACAAGCTTCTTCCCCAAATGTATCGAAAATCACATAACTAATGGTTCTAATTCGAATCACAACTATGAACGATCCAATCCAAACAAAACCCTAATCAGATCATGCAACAGAATTCGTCAATTCAATCATAAGAAACACATACCAAAAATCAACAATCAAGAACATAAATCGCAAGCAAGAACAACAACAACAAATGTATATGTGCAAGTGTTATATATAGATCTGTCAACAAAGAAATCCTTACAAAATCAAAAAAGAAAGAACGAACTTTCAACAAAGATACATTCTTTCCTATCTAATCATCATCTAAAACAGATCAATCATCAACTCACATGCAAACATCTCTTCTTAATTTTCACATCAAATATTAAAAAAACAAACAAAACAATTCAACAAACAAACTATAATTTTGTTTGGTAATTACTTCATACTACTAATTATCATCATAATACGATTAAAAAAAAAAAGAATTCCCTCTGTACCAAACTCATGAGAAATCGGAAATTACCCCCCCATGTAACAACCAATCCCAAATCATCAGAAAACTTCAACTTCACTCTTCCTCTCCTCCTCAGACGCGGGGAGCAGGAACGGACGCACCAGCAGCAGCGGCAGTCTTAGTAGCGGCGCCAAGGAAAGAAAGGAACCCAACGGAGACACCATTAGCAGAATCTTGATCATCAAGGAACAAATCTTCAGGAACACGGAACGCACCATGAGCACAAACGAGGGCAATACCGACAACAAGAGCCGACATAAGAACAGATCCAACGCTGGTGAGGAAGATAGCGAAGACGGAGAAGACAACAAGAATGCCGAGTGTTTCCTTGTCGGAGAATTCACGGTTGAAGAGGACGAGGGGCTGATCGGAGGTTTTGAATAGGTAGAGGAAGCACCAGGCGGATAAGAGGACGGCGAGGGTGATGAGAGAGAATGGGTGGGTGAGGAGAGAGACTGCGACGGTGAGGGTGATTAAGGAAAGGTAGTTGATCCGGAAGTAGGAGTAGTTTTTGCGGATCCGGGTTGTGGCGTCGGTGAGTGATTCGGGTTTTGAGAAGGCGGAGCGGTCCACGAGTTCGGCCCATGGGCGGCGTTGCGAGAGCCCGTCTTTGACTTGGTCGTGGATGCGGGTGAGGAATGCGCGGAAGGCGGTGGGTGGTGCGGTGGTTGTGGTGGTGGTTGTGGTGGTTGTGGTGGATGGGATGGTGGTGGTTGGGATTGCGGCGGGGACGGTGGTTGGGAGGATTGGTGGGGCCGAGGATGCCATGATTTTGGTTAGAGAGAGAAAAAAAGAGGGAGAGTAAATAAAAATTGGGGGAAAATAAAAGAGGGAGCAATTATATGAAGGAGGAGGGATTAATGCGGGAAAAGAGGGAGAGAGTATATAGGGGGGAAGGAGGAGAGTAATTTGTGGGGGTAATTTTTAATTGGAAAATTTGCGAGACCACACCTTATAAAACCAGGTTTTTGCGAGACCGCACCTTTTATGTTTAATTTTGCGAAACCGCACCTTTTAAGTTTGTTTCTTTGCGAAGCTACACCTTTTCTCATTTTCGACCAAGTTTGACCACTCTCCGATGTTGGCTAGACCTAACAATTTAGGGGTTTTTTGGGGAGGGGGGGAAGGAGGGAAGATTGAAGGGAGATTGAAGAAGAAGAGTAAGGTCGGGTCAATGCCGGATAGTGGTCAAAATTAGCCGAAAATGAGAAAAGGTGCTGCTTCGCAAAGAATTAGACTTAAAAGGTGCAGTTTCGCAAAATTAAACATAAAAGGTGCGGTCTCGCAAAAAGTTGGTTTTATAAGGTGCGGTCTCGCAAATTTTCCTTTTTAATTTGATTTAAATGGGTAATTTCGTGGGTGGTTCTGTTGTTGGGTTAGATCTGAGGGAGAGAAAAGGAAGCTTGTGAGTTAAGGGAAGGAGAGATGTAGATGTCGTGATGCCGTGATGGGTAAGTTGTTGTACGACCGAGGCTGGCACCGACGAAATTCTACAACGCGGTTACTTGGTTAATTTAATCAAGAGTCAACCTCTTTTCCTTTCCCTTTCCCTTTCCTTGGCATCGTGGATTAGAGATGGTAATTAGGTGAAACGAATGATCGACAATGGCGGGTTGTTTTCGGGTTTATGGTGTGACTAAGATAATGAAACTCATGTATTTTCCTATATGGAGTTGAAAAGACGATAAAAATATCTAGGATTTACTTCGATTTATGAACGAGAGTGGAATTTGTGTCGTCCTATTAACGAGGGCTTCTCACCGAGTCTACATCGCACACAACCAGCAAGGAAGCAACACCATTATCCGCCATCGACGTACCTTCCTAGAAAACAATGAGATGTTCGACCACCATAAAGCCATGAACTCATTGTCACAAGTCTATAACTGCCCTGAGTATATTGGCTAGCCATCTCCAAAGAGTCGGGAAGTTACGGCTCACATCACTTGCCACATTTTAATTGTGAGTTGTGAGTTTGTTTCAAGGTTTGGTCAAGCATAACATATTCACTAGCCTTCTTAAGATCGTGAGTGACCCTTGCCCCTTGGCTTCTTAGACCAGATGGGTTGCACGAGTTACCAACTAACTAGCCCAGCCAAGTAACCTTCCTAAATGAACGCAAAGAATACGAAAGCAGCTTAGGAGAAACTAGATACTTAAATAGCACACCTTCATAATAAGGGGTTTACTACCACCAATCTTAGGTTTCAACATTCATCAGTTACACACCACATCAGCCATAAAGCTAGCCAGTTTTATCTAACAATGAAGAAGACATGTCCCTACGAAATATTTCCATGAACAAGATTCAGCTGGGACAATATTAAAGGCATGCGCACGTATCTGAATTGTGTCCCTTTTAGAAGGTGGATCCATTCCATCCAAAAAAGGAACCCTGCAACATGAAATCAGAACATACAAATGACCTCAGAAGACAGATAACATAGAACAATCACCCAAGACAAAACCTCATCGTGAAAGTTCTCTACTAACCCAGCCCCATCACCACAAGTGCAAAAGTCAGACGACGAAAAATGAAGAGGAAGAGATGCAGGCGTAAACGAGGTAGCAAAAACAATTACTTAAAACCCTGAACACAGGTATCACAGCAAAGGCTTGTTTACATGTTAAAGTTGCTAGCACTGGTGTAAAGCATGCAAACACTGTGCATTTTCTTGAATTGGATGCTCCTAGACAACACGAAGAATGCAATAATAAGAATGCCTGATGATGAGTCCAACAAAGATGAACAATACAACTAATTTGACTTGCCTTGGTGTCATAGAATTTGATGAAGAAGCGTGACTTGGGAACAGACAACTTGGTCTCGAGAATTGAGGAGATGGCAGCACTCAACTTCTTGTTTGTATCAGGGTTAAGACCTCCAATGGACACCAGCTCACCAAATGCTGCAGGCTGCTCAGTTCCACCAAATGCCATTGGCACTGATCCCTTCAATACCACCATGACATACTGCAATGTTACAGCAAGTTATCCCTTATGTTAGGAGCAAAGTTAGGCAACATGTAACACAAATCTATCTAATCAGAAGGTCTAACAAGTCTCCTGAACTTAGGGTTCAGAACAGAATATATTCAACACACAAACATTGTAAAGATAACAACAGCGACACTTGAAAATAAGTATTAGTTTCTACAACTACAACAACATTTTACCCTGCATTGAAAACATAGAGAGGCTGCCTAAAGATGGAAAAAAAAAAAAAAAAAAAAAAAAAAAAAAAAAAAGATAAGAAAATCAAGTTCAATTTTAGATGTCTTAAAGAATCAGTCACTGAGCCACGGATGATAGTCTAATACACTATAATTGGTAGCTGCATATGCACATCCCGTAACATGTTTAACCGTATACGTGTCTTTGGAGGTGGGCAAGTGCTTCGAGTAAGATCTGAAGAATGGTACAAATCATCCCTAGTACGTCCAATTTTCAATTCAACAGACTGGAGGTCTGTTGTAACTTGTAACTGTGAAAACTCAATAGATAACTTCTTAAAATTGATTCACTTTGCGAGCCTGATGTCCATTCTATTTTACTTCCTCACTCCACTCTGTTTCAATCAAATGGCAACAACTACCTACTGCTAAAGATTACTAAACAAATCTCAACTCCTATGGCAGGCTCACTACTTAATTATATGAAAACTGTGGTCTGTGGAACATTAAGAAACCACACAAAAATGCTCTACCTCACCTTTGTGGGAACTGTCAACTACAACAACAACAACAACAACAACAACATCTTTAACCCCAGTGCCTTAAAGGCTCCCGCCATAAGGCGGGGTAAGGGGGGAACTGTCAACTACACAGTAAAAAAATTTATAACAGATATGAACTATAGAGTATGAACAAACAAACAAAAAGAAGGCAGGCACAATCTCATGTCTGTACTGGACTGGACTTATTCTGATTCCAAATTATCCGTCATCGGAATCTACGTTAAGATTCAGATAAGAAAGGGCGTCGCAGTGTCTAGGTAACTCTTAGAAAACTTTTAACCCCAACCCTCGATCTGGGAAAGAAGCGTCTTGAAAGGCGGACTTGGTGGTTAATCCCTCGTTTTGTGTGTTAGCAAATAATGTCTTCGTGCAAAATAAAAAGAAGTCTCATTAATGAATAATGTAAACCCAATGTTATAGGAGACACAAGAATCAAGATGCAGTAGGATATAGCAGGATTCACTATCACACATGAGAGAGTTGTTAAGGAGTGTTTTGATGGACACTGGTTAAGCTTATACTCATATAGCTGGACGATGCACAGCTTTAATTATACTTGTTACCGACTTTTTAAGAATTGAAAGGACTTGCCCAACAGCACGCCAAGAGATGCAGTGGGCATAGGAAGCTATCATGTAATATGAGGTGAAGAGTTTCATAGTACAGTTCAATCACCATTTAAGAAAACAGTGCAGCATGAAGAAGAAACTTGTCAAATTTCATTAATTGTACAACCAAAAAATGTTAGACTGCTTGCTGGGCAGATCTATATATATTATATAATAATATTAATAGGCTAACATTACTAATCCACGTGGCATGACGTAGTTGATTTCACATAGTTGTCATCTGCAAATGTCATGTCACATAGCTACGTGTCACACTATATATAAATATATGAATTAAATATATTAAAACTAATGAAAATATTTTAATTATAAATATAATAAATAGAATACATTAATCAACTTATTTATTTGAATTACATAATAAAGAATTTTTCATCTTCCACAATACATCTAAATTTCTTTTTAATGAATTCTATGGGTAGTTTGAAAGTTTTTATTTATTGATGATAATCAATGTAGTGACTTTTGGCCGTTGGTTTTCCAAGTTTTTTGTAACATACTATATATATTTTGGTATTTTGTTTTGCTTAGCATACAAAAAATATGTGTTTCATCGTTGTTTTTTTAAGTTGTCAAAATGATGATAACTTTAGTCGGGACGAAAAGGGGTGCAGAAAAGGGATTCTCATATGCAACAATATATGAGGGTGTTCCTGTGTTAGTTCATATTAATTTTATGTACCCATTATCATTGTTTGTAATCCCATATTATTAGGTTCCAAATACTTATATCATATCGCACTATAACTATTATAATGGATCATAATTGATCGATTTGGTCATTTATTTTTACGATTTGCAAGTGTTTATTAGTACTAAAATTTCAATAATGTAACATTCTTCCATGCATCAACTATGAGATTATCGAAAGGCGAAACTGACAATTTACTCCCTACACTTATAATCAATGGTGCAATCTAACAGCCTAACTTCTAAATGTGCAATTTAACACCATATGTTTTAATCATGAGCAATTTACCTCCTATGTTATTTTCAGTTTATTTTTTTATGATATAAGCATTTTCTTAACTCCTCAAAATTTGAAAATGCAATAATTAATACACTAAATACTTTTTACTCAACTTTTGATGTGAATTTAGGTGTACATGAGTCAAGAATGTCGGCAAAGGAGAAATTGTTGAAACGAGTTCAAAAGAGATCAATAGTATCTTCATCCACATGCTGGATTAGTAAACTGATAGCGATGGAGTGTTTGAAATACCTATCGGCAATACTATTGTCCTCAATACGTAAATCACACATTAACTAATACAACAACAACAACAACAACAACCAAGCCTTATTCCCAAAATGATTTGGGGTCGGCTAACATGAATCGTCATCCAGTAACCGTCTTGTGTACGCCAAGAAATTTCGAAAACGTTGTAAACATTTTGGATATATTTAAACAATTTCAAAGGAAATTTAGAAAGTCGTCAAAATAAATAAAAAGGTTTAAAAAAATATTGCAAAAAACAGATGAACTTTGAACACAAGTTAAAAAGTTTTAGAAAAATAGTTGGAAAAACCAAACAAATAAATCAAAAGGGGTCAGAAAAAGTCCTCCACATGGATAGATCACACATTAACTAATGAGAATAACAATTTGAATTTGATTAGGTTCGGTCAGGGGTACTCCAAATGATATGATTACAATGGTGGAAAGTGTTAAAAAAATTGACAATGATAATGGCCGTTAGTCTAAACCCTAAAAATAATCCGAAACAAAAACCTCTGGAGCATTTTTTAGAATGCGTAAACATTGGCGGTGCATCAGAATAAGTCGGAAACTACATGGGTATTCTGAAAGTATCCCTTTAAGATTTAGAATTGTTATATAATTATTGTGGTTGATATAAGGGTCGATTATTTGGCTTGGTCAACGATGATTGGACCAAGTTCAGTTAGGGTCTGTATTCTATTAGGTTAAGTTCGGGTCACTAAAAGGAAAGTTTTTGTAATTCGCGAATTAGTTTTGTCCAAATAAATTTACAGCGAAAAAACTGGTAACAAACTCTGACGATCAATTGAAATTAAGGTATGTCACATTTAACCAAGGAAAAGAGGGTATAGAAGAGATGTATACAGTCCCGTGATTGTCACGGGCGCAAAAACTAGTTTACATTTTAATCTAATGATATCACGAATGCATAGTGAACTGCCTCCATTCAAAAGAAAACTGAATTAGGTTGGTTAAATCAAAGGCAATTTGCATGGCTCAAAGATGCATATCATACACAGGTACACACATGAGATGGTGTATGGTTCATGACTGCTCCATTCAATTCCTCAAATCCCCAAAAGGTCCCAACTCTAAAACATCTACCCTGGTTTCCCCGATTGCACATACAGTTCTGGTTTCTAAGAGCACAGAAAGGTCATGTGTGACTTCACATTCATGTGCAAGAGCATCTAAGTATCAGCAATGACAGTCCTACCGTAGGACACAATTACCGCAGTCAACATGACCAACTAACACCATGGCGATGAGGAGAGCAACAAAAGGGTAGTGAAGAATTACGCTACTAGCTAGGTAAATTGCTTTTATTTTCTAACCCAACACTTTACAAATCCGACACCTCTCAAAGACCATCCCTTTGCAGATCCATTTCTCACTTATCCCCTCGACATTTCAATTGTTTGGTACCTTAAAACCATAAACAGAAAATCTCCCCAATAAATTGACTAATTGATCTTCCTATGGACCTTATCTCGCATCTCGCTGATTAGTAACGACAGAAATACACAATAAAACAATATTAATCGCACAACAAAATTATGAACAAATCACAAAACCCTCAAAAGCTCAGCAACCCGATGACCATTTTCGCCCATCACAGAAACATTCTACTAAAATTAAGTCCGGGAACTCGAACTCGAACTCGACATTGAATTTCAGCAAGACAAAGAATACTAAAGGCAAAAACCCACCAAAAAAGCTGACCACTCACTAACAAATCCCAATATAACAAAACACCATGAAAATTCATTATACCATCTTCACCATTTTAATATTTAATCGCCAAAAAAAAAAAACACTCTTAAGTCTAAATTTACACTAGGGTTTCAAATTATAATAGAATTACGCAAATAATAGAGCATAATAAAGTCAATTCAACATATTATACATGTGAAGCACAAGCATCTAAAACCACCAAACAAAAAATTGAAGGGTAAAAACTTACTAAGAACAGCCACAGTAAGAAGAATTATAAAATGGAATTAAAAAGATAAAGTTTAAAAATGGGTTTTTGAGAAGAGAGAGAAAATTACAGCTTCGGGTTTGCCGATGATGGAGGCGACGGAGGAAGTAGCTTCGGACAGGATGGCGGAGGTGTCGACACCGTCAAGGCTGACGTTGGTTGAAATGTTCAGGCACGGCATCTTTTTTCTTCACTGCTTTTTTTTTTCAACTTATTTTACTTTCTTCAACACAATCTTTTGCAGCAAAATGTTTATGCTTCTCTTCTTCTTCTGTGGTGGTTGGTATTCTAGAACGTTCATTTTACGTTTCGTCTTGTTTGGCAAATGGGATTTGAAATCGATTAAGTTCGGGATGAGATTAGCCAAAACATAGACCCTATCATTCTGATGTGGATCGGACCCATTGGTATTTGGGTTTTGATTGCCCAAAGTGACTTATGTAATCCAAATGGGCTACGCTATGTACAAGAGGAGGGCTGAATTATTGAAAGCTGTTATCAGAGGAATAGTGCTGATAACAGGGGCATATTAGACATTTGCTGTCAAAATCTGGGGACAATTTTGTCCATCCACGTCCAATAAATTCCACAACCAGTCAAAAAAACCCACCACCTCTCCAACCACCGGTCAAAAACGCACCGTCGCCGGAAACTAAAAACGTACCTTAACTTTTCGACGGCTTCGCCGTCGAAATCATTAGACACCCTAGGATGGGCGTGGTGAACCCCTAGACCCACAAAAAAATTAGAAACTTGATGATTGTGAAGGTGACCGAAAAAGGGTTTAGGGTTTCACTTTCCGGCGCCGCGCGCGGCGCCGGAAAGTGAAACCCTAAACCCTTTTCCGGTGAGGCGACCCACTGAAGGTGGGTCTAAACCATCAAGGGCAACAACGATCCGAGCAGGCCACGATCTACGCGATGATGGCGATGGTGGTGCGTGATGATGACGACGACGATGGTGGTGCGTGATGATGACGACGGCGATGGTGGTGCCGTTCATTGATGATGACGATAGTGGGCCTGGTTTATGATGGTGATGAGGGTGGGTGTTGTTGATGATGATGATGGATTGATGGGGATGAGGGCGGACAAAAGTATGAACAAAGAACAGAGAAATAGGAGGGAAGGAGAGAGAAAGAGTGGGAAGGGTTTGCAACCGGGAAGATTTTAATTGGGAGGTAAGTTTTTTTTGTTTTATTAGGTTATCAGTACTGTTATACTGATAACAGCCATTGAAAATTCAGGCCTCGTACAAGAGCACAAAACCAAGATTCAATTCTCTCTTTTTTTTCAGGTTACACAAGATTTAATACTTTTTAACCAAGTCATTTCTCCCTATTTTTAGGTGTAGATATTCGTCATACGGTTAGTAACAAATCTCCAACTCTAAGTTAATACTCCCTCTGTGTTTTTAGGTTCTCTACATTTCGTTTGAATATGTGAGAGTAATTCAAATGAAACGTAACTAACCTTAAAAAACGGAGGGAGTAACATTTTGAGAAGAATTGGTAACAATAGAAGGGTCCAATCGAACAATTTCTCAAGAACGGGTTATTTCATTTGCACGCTTTATGGTGCAGTCGAACTTTTTGGCTTCCCATCGCTTTATTGAGAAATACTGTTCATTTCGATTGATTGACTTGCTTGTTAGGTGGAAAAGTCTGGTAATAAGAACGTGATCAAAGAGAGAGTACATCAATTGAATTATAACAGTGCATCTCTACTATTTTACTTATGCTCCATAATTTGTAGTCTAATAACACGAGTACACGGCAACGCAACTCACGAATTATAATCGGTTACAATGAAGGGACACATGATTTTGACTCTTGAACCTACAACTTACACTAAACAAGACCAAACTTCTAACTTACATTAAACAAGACCACCATTTAGTGCTAAGAATGAAGTTAGCTAGGAATGCAAATGATCAATTCACAATCAATCATCGATCTAGTAACGCAACACGCCAACACCCACCAATTGATTGTTAGATGTACGTCACTCAACTCAAGTCACATTATTAATTTGAGTCACAATGTAATTACTACGTTTGACAGATACGATGCTAATCTACATTCATGACTTTCATGTCGAAAACTCAAAATCAAAGCTTAGATTGAGGACGTCCGGCTGTGGTATCAACAACATGGCAGAAAAATCTAGCAGGAGGGACAGAAAGGTGAGACTCAAGTATTGCACCAATGCTTGTAATAAGCTTCTTCTTCACAATGGAGTCGATGCCGCCCATTGATATCAACTGCGCGAACACGGCCGGGTCCTTGCTTCCCGTAAACGATATGGGTACAGACCCTTTCAACACCACCATCACCAACTGCACCCACAACAATGTACCAATATAATTTAATTTCGAGTGTACATGTTGAGCTCACTTTATTTAGAGTTATCCAATTATCTTAGAGTCGTTAGAGAGAAATTAAACGTCTAGATAAACTTATTTTGATGTAACAAAGTGAGATTGTTGACATTTTACAAAATTTTACAGCACTTTTACTCGTAATATCTTATAATCGAGCCTTATTAAACCCGAAATTTTCAAAGATAGTTTAAGCAACAAATTAAAGCCTTGATTCTACGTGCACTGTTTGATTATCCATCACAATCGCTATTTGCTTATCCATGGACCATAGTGCATACTCCGTATAATTATTGGTCTCACATTACACATGTGAAAGAAATGGACATGAAACATTACCCAAAAAAAAAAAATGGGCAGCGTGTACGTTTTATGAGAACGAACAGGCCCCTACCGGGAAGGACTACTCTGACCCCTGGTCCAGCACCGTAAGGATCCCATCATTTCTCTATTGGTTCATGTGCGTTATTGTGTTGTGTTCTTAGCATAGTGCTGATCGGATTAAAGGACTCTTCCTAAACCAGGACCGACACAACACACATAAAATAAGGTCGGGAAAAATGGTACATTAATGAATGAAAATCTCATCATTAAGCATTTGTGCTTTGTGTGTGCCGTAGCAAAGTGTTGGAGCTAAAATTGTCTTCACAAACTTCCCCTTTGATAAATTTAATTTCATTGTTGCGAGATGGATCCGAAGGAGTGAAAATGCAAATTAAATGGTGAAAAATGGTTTTCTTCTTGGACTTTCTCCTTTTATGTGGCATGTATTAATATCATGCACTCTAAACTTGACATTACGTAAAATTTGGTGTAATTTGAAAATTTCATATCAAAATTACATTTTTCCTAAGTGATAGATAATTCCAAGTTATATTAGGTGTAATTTGTCATTAACGATAATATTCAACTCCTTTTGATTTTTTTTTGAGGTCAACTCCTTTTGAGTTAGTTGTTTCTTAATTCTTATCTTGAAACACACATCTAACACCAGATTACATGACAAACATATTACCATCAAAGGACCACCATTTTATACGGTCCTTCTTTACTAACCTTGCCCTTGAATTAGGAGCATAAAGTGTTCACACCGATACACCATCTCTCTTGGCTCGTTAAGTTTGTTCAAATTGTACGAGCTGATGATATTTACCGTACATAGACATAATTAATTTAATGATAAGATATATATAATATATTGACGATTTTCACTAGGTGTGTGCTACATCCAAGTATCCAACAAGCAATCAACGAAACGAAAACTTAACAATTTATGGAATAATATGCAACTGCAGCTAGTAAAACTCTATCGAGAATCGCGAAATGAGAAAATGAAAGGTGTAGTAGTAGAGATCAGAACATACATGTTTGGGACGACCAATGATGGTGGCAATGGCAGAAGTAAGTTGAGAGAAGATCGGATCAAGATCAAGGCCTTCTAACTCCACATTTGTTGTGATGTGCAAAGCTGGCATATTTATTTAACTTCTCTTTCTTCTTTATTATTTTTGTTCTTGAATGTATTTTATCGCCTTTTGATTTGGGGTGGTTCAAGATATGTGGGAATTATATTGTTAGCTTGTGGCCTATAAATACTCACGATAGTTGACGACTCAATATGTAGGACTGTTTTGTAGTTTTAGCGACTATTATTGATTGGGATTGGGTCCAACATGGCGGTACTATTTATGAATGAAAACACATGAGATTAAACTATGTACTATATGGTCATATGTCTATTTGTTTGTTTTTGGTGACTATGTCTATTTATAGTAGCTAAGGGCCGGGTGTGAATGATCAATATGTTCGATGAGTAATGGAGTAACAACTTAAACTTGGTTTTCAATATTTTTTTCTTCCGACTTGAACTGAAGTAATTAACAATTGTTTCATTCTTTTGGATCATGTGTTTGACTTGAATGATTTGAACATATATGAGAAATTCAAATTAAACATTAAAATTGCAATTAATATGAGGAAATGATGTATTTTTTTAAAATTTTGGGACTTCGTGGCGTACATATGTTTGTTCATTTCACGACAATATTGTTTATTACTCGTACTGAGTTCCTACTAAAATTCATATTACATTAATAAATTTAAGGATTTTAACAAAATACTCCCTCCATTTCAAAATATATGACGTTTTCGAGTTACGAGACACTTCTTTGACCTTCGATATCTCTCAAAATATAAGGGTAAAAATTATGAAATTATGATCATGTGAAAGTATATTTCATAACGAATCCAATGGTATACTTTTTATAATTTTTGACAAGATATTTTTTCATGAAATTGAAAGTCAAAACTTGTCTCGTAACTTGAAAACGTCATATAATTTGGCATGGAGGGAGTATATTAAATACAAGTTTCAAGAAAATAAAACAATTGGTGTTACTTACGCTCGGAGATACATATTAGTAATTTACAACACTTATGCGTATGACTAAAATGGGCGTCACCTAAGAGGCTAGAGTAAGAATATTATTCTGTGAAAAACCCTTTTCTCTCTCCCTTTTGTCCTCCTCCTCCCTCAAAAACCCTAGCTTCTAAATCTGAATCTAGGGGCTACCAGCCATCAATTAGATGGTGGTAAGCCCCAATTTTCTTATTATTCACCCTAATTAGTTAATTATCACTAGTTATTATCAATAATAACTCGTTTCTACCTCCTTGAGAGGGTATCTCTATCACCATATAGGTGGATTTATATTTGAGATTCGCGAGATTTCTACAAGGTATGATGTTCATTAATTTTGTCATGGCGCTGCGATGGATGCTGACGGGATCAAATACCATTAACTACGTCAGTTGCCTTTTCTTCTTCGAGTTACATAGATCTCCAATGCCGATGAAAGACGCAAAGATGTCGACGTGCAAGGGTTCAAATTTGTTAATTAGGGATGAATTGTGTCAATTAGATTTATTTGATGATGTTTGTCTCGTTATAATTCCTGATGTAAGTGCCGTTTGGCGACTATATTAATGAATGTCCGTTTATTTAAAAAAAAAAAAAAAAGGGCGTTTTTTCAAGTTAAAATTGTTTGTGTTCAAACGAAATATGGCTGCTTTGCTATTGTCAATAACATTCCAACCACCCCCGGAAGTCAACGCAATTGTTTTTCTGGACGACAGTCAACCATTCGACGGTCATTAGTTTCATACACAGTACACGTCTTAGATGATAGCATGGATTAAAGAATTGGTCATGCATGCTAATATGCTATAGATGTAATTTGTAGTGTTGAAAAGTTCTGGGTTTGGCTAGAGAAACCAAATAACTTTCTTCATTTTATACTACTGTTCTCATTGTCTTTAGATGCCAATGCCGTGATTAAGGGCAACGACCTAAAAAGAAAAGCTTTTAGTCTATCTTCATAAGACTCGTAATGTCCTAGATAAAGTCATAAAGTCCTTAAAGAAAGGTAATACTTCATACTCCATGGATTAATAAGTTTCACAATGCTAAGTTGATAAGAAGTAGCGAAAACCTAAGTCTATACATAAAGTTTGTAAAGTAGAATATATATACTTGGTACGGATTAGTAAAGCCGAATAATATTTAATCGAATCAGCCATTTAGAAAATGAATTGGGGGAGCAAAGAACCCTGACATGTTTATCGAAACAACATCACCAACGCCAAGGTCACCAACTTTAATTGGCCGTTAGCATTGCCCACTCAAGCAAATAGTAGTAGTCTCTTAATAGAGGGAAGTGAGAGAAATAACCGTCTTTAATTTTGAGAGTAGCATCCAACAAAACTAGGACACTTTTTTTTATATATAAAACTGGTAGCTCTTATAAAATTACGTGTCCGCGGCAATGAAATTTGTGGCCACTAATCAAGTACATATGTCGGATCATTCGCTATCCACACCCTCGTAGTGTAAGCACTTGACTAATGTGAGCATCTAGTTGAGCCGCTTTATTTCCTAACCCACAAACATATGATTAAAATTACGCAAAATAAACTTACTAGCTAGACCAGAGTCATTTGAGGGGGCGTTTGGTATGATATTAAGAATAGTAACGGAATGGAATGGGATTAGGGGTGGAGTGGTAACAAGTTCCGTTACTTTAGAAAATTTGTTTGGTTCAACTTAAAATTGATGGAATCAATCTATTGGGATTAAAAAAATAAAAAATAAAAAAAATAAAAAATAAAACTACCCCAACCCCTTCCCCTTTCTCTCTCCTAACCTCCCCATATCTCACCCTTGCACCACCACTAAACCGCCGCACCAACCACCCACTTCCACCGGCGCCGGCGAGGACATCACCGGCTGCCTTGTTCTGCGCCGGCGACTCTCCGGCACAGCCCACGCAAACCCAGCCACGAGTCATTCTCACTCAATCACGTATTCTAGCCACCCCTCCCCCTTCTCTCTCCTCTCTCCTCCCTTGCTAGCAACCACGTCTAACAGGCGAAAGGATAATTTAGGGCGTGTAGAAGGCCCACAAGAGGTGGCCGACGGTGGAAAAAGGGGTGGTCGGAGATAGTTTGAAGGAAGTTGTAGAAGAAAAGAGGAGAAAGGAGAGAGAAACTAGGAGAATGAAGGCCGCCGCGGTGGTCGCCGGAGGTAGATAGGCCGGAAGGAGACTTTCCCGGCGCGTTGGGTGGCCGGCCGTCCATCACCGTCGCGGTGGTGGTGGTTTGGCAGTGGTGTGGGTGAGGTGGGGAGGTGAGAGAAAAAAAAGAGGGGAATGGAATGGGATAACTCTAGTTTGAGGAGGGATTCATTTGAGGGGAGTGGGTTAAAGGAGGGTAATGGAGTGGGAAAAAAAATCATTAAACCAAACGAATAGAATCGTAAACGGAGTTTGATTCCGTTACTTGAACTCCAAAAATCACCAACCAAACATGCACTGAATCTATTAGAGCAAAATAATTTGAAGGAAAATGAAGTGGCCGCAAAGCCAAAAATCAAATGGAGAGAATCCGACTCCAAAATTACCTTATCTTCACCTTGCTGCCACGCTATCTATAAGGTGAGAGAATCCAACTCTAAAAGGACATTTTCTTAAGGTTAATATTTTGGGGAGAAATTCCTACATCCTTCGGAGTACATTTTACCATATCCAAAAAAGTTTTCTTTTTTTTTGATAAAAAAAAAGTTGTACTTTTCATAACAAAAACTCATTTTCCGCACATTGGCTCTCCATTTCCAATGTTGACCTTTATGTGCAACTCACGTGACTTCAATGAGGCCATGATTAAATTCGATGTGTTCTTCAAGTGACTATACATTTTTTAACAATTTATTTGTGACCCTTAAAATTCCTTTTATTTTGTCTTATTACTTGTTTTGGTAAACTCCACCAACTCTACATAAAATAAACTCTAGAAGATCCTTTCCCATGTCAATTTGTGGTCGTATTCATCGTAACGTTACCAATACGGATCTTTTATGCCGCTCTTCCGTTTTAGCCAAACCCAAGTTCCCACTATGGCCACTAGTCACTACACATACAAAGAGGGCAGAGGCCGGCCAGAGGGCCAACGGAGACACATCCCGTGAATAGTTGAATGGGATTAGAGCAACGGCTATGGCGGGAAACCGAGAAAAATCTAAACACCACTCTCTCCGCCGCCAACGACGGCGCCACCCTCTCTCTCCAAACCCTCTCCTCCCTCCGATCACTCATCACCAACCCAACAACCTCTGATTCCACAATCGCCGCCGTCGTTAAAACAATAAGCACCGCACTCTCACTCTCTCTCCACCCCCAAACTCACCTCCACCTCCTCTCCCTCCTCTCCACACTCTCTCTCCACCGTCCTTCTCTCTCCTCCGCCCTCATACCCACCGCCACCTCCCTCCTCTCTTCCCCCTCCCCTCGCATCGCCGCCGCCGCGCTCTCTCTCCTCCTCTCGATTCCCGCCGCCGATTTCAGCGCCGTCGATGACGGAGTCCTCGTCTCCATCTGCTTCCACCCTTGCGTGGCGGTTAGGGTTTGGTTTCTCAGGAACGCGTTGAGGTTTGGAATTGGGGCGAATTTGTTGGTGACGGTGTTTCTAGGGTTTACTAAGGATCCGTATCCTAATGTTCGACAAGCTGCGCTTATTGCTTTGTCGCGTGTTTGTGAAGCTGGTGTTGTGATTGAGGATTCTGATATTGTTGAGGCGTGTTATTTTCGCGCTGTTGAGCTTTTGCGTGATCAGGAAGATTATGTTCGCCAAGCTGCTGTTCGCGCTGTGAGTCTTGTTTCTTTTGTTTGTTTGTTTGTTTTTCCGTCGTCGATTTTTACCTTGAATGATACACTTAATTGAGGAAATATACGGTGTAATAATTATGCGTTGCAATTGATGAGATTGTTGTTGGTTTGTATGTAGCTGGGATTGCTGTTAGTTAACTTGAATTATCGATAATTAAAGCTGTGAAACATTAGGGAAGAGCGATCATCAGGTTGTGTAGGATGTGGTCGTGAATCGGGAATTGAATGATCTGTGTGGTAGATGTTAGGAAAACTGAGGGAGAACAAGAACACATGAGGATCGAATTAGGTTACCTAACAGGATGGGTCATGTAGTACAAACGACATGCAGTTATTGCAGTATCATTTCAATCACGCATTTTGTAATGCAAATCAAGTTTTGACTTAAGAGTTAGGGTTTAGTATACGTGTTATATGTGCTAATGTGTTCCTTGAATTTCAGGCTGGTGAATGGGGACGAATGTTTGCTTCATTGCAACAAGAGGGACTTCAAAAAGACTGGTTTGATGCTGTGTTTCTTCAGGTAAATGTCCTGAATGATTCATACCGTTGATCTCTTATGTAGATTACTGGTTAGGTACTTAGGTTACATTCTATTGATTTATCTTCTGCTACAACTTGAGTTCGAGCCTCTCTATGTTTCAATAGGGGTAAGGCTTGCGTGCATCCGACCCCCCCTTACCCCGCCTTATGGCGGGAGCCTTTAAGGCACTGGGGTTAAAGATGTTGTTGTTGTTGTTGTTGTACAACTTGAGTTCGAGCTGGGTAGGGGTGTCGAGGATTGCTCCGTCATTAACTCAAAAGATGACTTTCGCCAAACAAACTCTATAGTTTGGTCTAGTGCTTTATTATTGACGTAAACACTTCCGCATATGGAATAAAGCCTTTACTCTTTGTTTGTAAAAGATGGTAAGTTTGTGGCATCTTTGAATGTAAACGGTCAAGGATAGTAAGATGCTGCATTTCATCGCTTCTTTCTAAATAAGTGTTGGCGTGTAGTAAGGCTATGTAGCTTTGACTAGTCTACAATTAGAGATTTGGAAAGTGGCTCAAAGGAAAAATATCTGGTTTTCTCACGTATATCAACTGTTCGCTGAAGTTCTTGATTAGATTCCAAACTCATTTGATTTAGGGTCTAGATCGACGTACACACTCTACCTGTATGCTGCATGAACATTGAGTTTGCTACGATGTTGAGTGGCCTGCAAAGATCATTGCTTTGGAAAGTTCTGACCTTTTATGTGAGAAATTGACCGTAAAACCTTTATATTTTTTTTTGGCACTGAAGGACACAATATTTAATGTACTATCAGGTTGATACGACAGATTAAAGATCCCTCTTAGATTGTTTGGATACAAAGCTTGAAGGGAAAGGGCAGGACGGGGAGTCCCATTTTCCCTCTAAATGTTTTCAATGGAGAGTTTGAGTTTATTAAGTAGGAGAGGAAAATGGATCCCTGTAAATCCCTCTTTTTCCTTCTTCCAATAATTTTTTCAAACAAGGGAGCTTACTCTTCCCTCCTGTCCCTTTCTTTCCTTATCTCTTAATTCAAACGAAAGATTTAAGTACTCTTACCACTGAGGTTAAACAATCACACACACACAGAGAGGAAGTTTTCTCCACAAAAGGAAAAGTTTGGGCAATTCTGTGTTTCCATTATTTCAATGTCTCCTCAAATGTCCACCGTACGTACCTTTAGAGATTAGATAGGATATAAAGGCCTTGAAGATGGAATGCTACAACCCTGAAAGAGCTAAGGATCTCACATTAATTTCACTTGCTGCTGACTCACAAGTGATCAGAATCTCTGAAACTCTGAAATGAAAAATAACAAAAAGCAAAATGCACAAGTGATATCTGGGCTTGTTTCAAGAGCTTTCTTGTGATTCTCCTCAAAGTGAACAAGCAACAAAACCAAGGTAGTGCTATGGTCTTGGCTTAAGTTGGATATGCAGCTCATCACAGAGCATAAGGACCACAATGTCACTGTAATATAGTACAGCGTTCTTTATTGTTACACATGACTTGTTGCTGAGCTAAATTCTTTTACCAAAATCCATTCGCGGAGCATTTTTACATATCACAATGCTGCATTGAGCCTAGGTTACCAATAAGGACCTCAAGAATATACCCACTTTCCTGAGACGGTAAAATGTGTATCTGAACTTGTACTGTAATTTACTAGTGGGGAGGACTGATCTGCCCTTATTCTCTTAGACTGTAAATGTACACGCCATGCATGACCTTGTCTCAAGCCTTTGACTGAACTGCACTGTCATGGACCCTGATTTCCGTGGATCGTTCTGAGATTGTATTTGTGGATCTGGGCGGTTATGAGAGTAGTTGATTAGTTTAGAGTCTGCGTAGCAGAGCCCTAAGGCTCCTCAATTCACAGCTGTCTCTCTGAATTGAAACTGGAAAGACTGAAACTAGAATGTTCTTACTGTCGAATGAGTCCCCAGAGCATCTCAACCAGATAACATAAATCCTACATTTGATATGTCCATTGCAATACTGTATTTAAGTGCTGCATTCTATGCTAATGATTCATTCACTAAATTTTGTTTGTGGTGTTGAAGATCATTGTGCTTGTACTTTTTTTTTTTTTTTTTTTTCGTTTTCAGTTTTCTATTTTCGATGTTCTAATGCATTTTTGTTTTTGGTATACCCGTGCAGATCTGCTCTGCAGTTAGAGATATGAATGTCTCAGTCAGGGTGGAAGCTTATATTGCCCTAGGAAAATTTAGTTTTGTTTCTGAAGATATATTGTTGCAGTCCTTGTCCAAAAAGGTCCTGAAAACAGTCAAGGAAAAGCAATCCCTGGCTCTCCATTGTGCAAGACAATATAACATTCATGCTGACATTAGTGCTGGTGCTTTTATTCATGGTCTTGAGGATGAATTCAGTGAGGTACAAACACATGTTTGCTTTCCGTACTCGAGTCATTCATATTGAAATATAATTGTCGCAATTGCCCTTGGTTGTTGTAGACAAACTATTCAAGACTTTCATGCTATTTTTTTAATGAACTACTCAGTTCTTTCTTATTTTCCTATTGCTTATTCCTTCATTTGAGGGTTTTTATTTTCATAATAAAGAGTAAGATTCGCAGTGAAATTGTAGTAGTGGTCGGTAGAAATTGGTCCAGCCATCTAAATGGATACTGAGGTCTGCATAGGAGTGGTCATTATACCGTATCAAGTCCAAAATTATTGTCAGATCCCATTTTTATTTAGAATTCGAATGTTTCTTTTTTTTTTTGGTACATGAACATAAGCAAAGCATTCAAAACATACTGGATCTTTCCATTTTTACCCAGCTAATGCGGGTATTTCTATGTCAGTAATATTCTTGCTTTTTTCATATTATTAAGTTTGAGGTAAAGTAAATAGCAGAATCGTGGATAAAAGCTATACTACAAACCTACCCAATTTATTTTAGAAATTTTTGGGATGAATGAGTGGACCATGCAAATGCAAACTAAAAAGACTTTTTCTTGGATAAAAGAACAGATTACTCGAACCATTTTCGTATCACTTATGATATATATAATGACTCGGCCCTCCAGTTCAAATGCATATCCCATTTTTGCGCAGCAAGGCTATGAAAATCCACAAGAAGCGACTGGACATATTGATGTGCCCATTGCCATGTAGCTAATAAGCCCGTGATATTTAGTTATACCTATTTCATAAGACGATGTTTAGTGGCAGAAGTATTCCCCTTTTCTTCTCCTTTTTTTTTTTTTTTTTTTTTGCTATATAAAATGGTTTCCTTGTTTCAAAATTTGACCCTGTGTTTGGCTACCTTGAAGGTGCAACGGGCTGCCTGTATCACCTTGCGCAGGCTTCCTCTTGTTCCTGGTCAATTTGCTGGAGAGGCTGTCAATATCTTGAGCTATGTTTTAAATGATGACTCAATTATCGTCAGGTCTGAGGCTTTGAACACACTGCACCATATGGCAACGTCGGGACTTCTAAAGTTGCAAGAGGAGCATATTGACATGGTATGTCCCAAAGCTCCTAAGTATTAGGATATGACATATAGTATTTCTTTTTCATGATCTAATATTTCTTTCTCATGATCTATGATTCTATGATTTATTAATCATAGTACCTGAATTGACCTTTGTATGTCACAACTTAGTAAATCATCGGATTATGTGCTCGGAAGTGTTAGAATTCCCTAGAAGGCTGTTAAACTGTAATTGCAAATGCATTGCTGTAGGGTGATGGATCACCGAAAGGCTAAAAAACTTATATCTTTCTAAAACTGCTAATTTATATGCTGGCAATAACCTTTTCTCTAGTTATCGTTATGTTGTTGAAACACGATTTCTATGGGGTGTTTGGTTGCCATGAGTCTATGGACTTGATGTAGTCGCCCTCAGTCTTTGTCCAACAAAGGCCTGTCTTTCAGCATCTCCTATACTTATCCAAAATTATAACTCCCACGCCCCCTCTTTTTGCTCTATGTATCACCTTCATCGTGATTGATTGTATCTAGTGTCTATTGTTCTGATTTTTGGAAGATATTTATGTTGGTGTCATGGGCTCCATTACTGGAGGTAGTGTATTGTAATGCTTAGATAACTTATGGTTGACAGTCTTGTAATGGACGTGTGTCAGGATGTTGTTTTCCCCCGTACCCAATTCTGACTTGACATCATTTACAAGAGGCTGTTTTTATAATCAGTTGGCGAGCTCCATGAGATCAGAAATCGGTTCATGGTCTTCATCAGAACTACAAAACATGGTGAAGCTGTACATATCTGCAGAATGAGTGATAAGATTGTACGACAAAGTTTAAAGGACTTCTTCTCACTTTAAACAATGCTTGCATTTGCTTCAATTCTTGTGGTAATGGTCAGGAATTATGAGTGGTTTGTGTCAGAGCCAATAATATCCTAGCTTTTGGGGTGGGGGATACTTTACTGAGCTCCTAAAAGGATGTCAGACTTGAGTGATCCTTGGAGTTGAGAATATGCGAGGAAATTTATGAACGAGTGATCACATGTCTTCGGTCACGACCTATCAAGCTGTTGTGATTGTGCTGTTTTATTTTACGCCTAGAGGGGAGAGTAGAATCATTATTGTTTAGATGCATCGTGTAGCTTTCTGTGTGCTATTCTCGCCTATTTCTGGTATCATTGGTAATTTACTTCTGGTGTTTCAATGAATCTGTCAGAATTGTGAGTCAATACGAAACTCTTCACGTCATGAGTTACTATCTTTCAATGCGTGTGCTTGCTGCAGTGTTTTTTGGTTTTGAAACTATTATGGTTTGTCATGGCAAAATCAAATGCATCTATGTTTTTATGGAGCTTCATTGTTTAGACAATTTGATTTTGGGCTCTGTTTTGTACCTGTGGAATGACCTGATGAGTCATGTACTTGTGTGTTTATCTAGGTGGGAGTGAAACTCTGATTATTAATTGCTATTATCCACAAACCCAATTAGGAGCAGTTTGGGGTTTCAGAGTTTGAATATGGTGAGTATCTACGCTCTTATTGCCTACAACTGCATCTTGACCAGGTTACCTACGTTTGAACTATAGTGAAGTATATTTTAAGGAAGCGGGGCCCTGGGAGGGAAGTGGAGACTGGAAATTTTCTTCTTTTTTAGATTGAAATGTCTTGTCAGGAATGTTCATTGACGTGTTTCTATATATTGTCCTTGTTCCTCAATCTATATGCTTATCTACTACTTTTTGGTATGTCATACTTGATATTCCATGGATGTTGACGTGCCTCTATATATCTTAATTTCGTACCCCCTTGCTAGTCTCTGATAGAAAGGAAGTTGACTCATTTTTCTTCTGTTTCAGTTACTTGGTACTGTGGTGGACAGCTATCAACAGATAAGATCCAGAGCGATAAGTATAGTTGGTTCTGTGAAATTGCCGGCGCTGAAGTTGTCTAAGTTAGCTGTTGAAAGCCTCCTAGGAAGTTTGGACAGGCATCCAAAGGTTGCTCTTTTTTTTGGTGACATTCTCCTTGTTATATATTACTCCGTATCTTTTATCCCAGCTTCTATTCAATGTAATTTTGTATGCATTCTCTATCAGATTCGTTAGAAATTGACAAGTGGAAAAATTCTTGTTTTAATTCCCTAATAATTTAATATCTGCACAATTTCTTAGTCAATTTATATGCATTTACTCTTTCGTTATTGTCTTCCAGGCTCTCTCTTTAAATCATTGTTTATGCATTTCAGAGTGAAGCTGAAATTTTCCGTGCCTTAGTCAATATGGGTCAGAACAATGCACATCATTCAGTGAGCATCATTAAAGATTTTTACCATGAGGTTATCTCTCGCTCTCTCTTGTGTGTATGTGTGTGCGCTCTTGCGTATAGTTGTATCATTGTATGTGTATTGTTATGTGATGTTGCTCATGGTATTTGGACAGAATTGTAAGGACTACTCAACAGGTAATTCCAATTTGATGAGTGTACCAGTTGACACTTCCGGTCATAGCTGGTTTCTGTCAGTTAAGAAGTACTGACTACTGAGTGTGGACATCTTTGTTTGGTGAAGTTGGTATTGTAATTGGCATAGTCGTGTTTGATTTGACAAACTTCCTGATTTTGGCTAACAATTTATCAAAACTACCAAAATCGCTCATCTAACTGAGCTTGCTTTGTCCTTCAGGTTGAACCTTCTGGTGATGGGAAATTTGGTTATAATAACCATAGGGTAGCTGGATTGATGGTCTTGGCTGTCTCAGCTTCCCTCAAACAAGAAAGTTGTCGTCGCCAAATTCCGCAAAAGCTATTTGCTTATGCAGCTGCATTCTTTGGACGGATCTCTTATGCTTTTGCTGATATATTGGATGCTCATGCCCTTTTGCAATATCTATCTCACTGTGGTATGTCAGTTTTCCTGCCTTGCACGATGACATTTCTAAAACTTATTGATGTTCTCAAGTAACCTATATCTCTTTAACAAGCAGGTAACTGGTGTCCTGAGGCACAGTCGGAATCTACAGCCCAACCACCAGCACTTTCTGTTGCTAAAGATCATGTGCAAACAACTGTGCGTGTCCTGGACTCTGTGAAGCTTATTCTTGGAACTGTGAAAAGTTTCTGGGATTTGGTAAAATCCGGATGCACCAGTGATGTATTACGGGCACTAAGGTACAAAATAATTATAGGGAAAACTGTTTGATCATAAGTTTATGGTTGTGTGGGGTTTTAACATTTTTATTCAACGTTGAATGATCAAAATATGAGGCTTTAAAACTAAATGGAAGTTATGTCCTTTTTTCTTTGAACTGTGTTAAAACCTCACAGACAATAAACATGTGATCCTATTCAAGTTTTCATAATCTCTCAGAGGTTTTCTGCTTTCTTCTGCGATTCAAACTTAATTAGGCTGGGGGAAGTGGAGCATTGGAATTGAAGCAGTAACTTGTGCGGTCGCTTTTTGATTCTATGATACCTCTTGTACTTTGCTCAGTTGATTGGCGCTAGATAAATTATCAATGCTAGCATCCTCACATATCTTTACTTTTCAGTACCACCACATTAAGATTCAAGCAGTTTATATACCCTTTTCTATTTTTATTTTTTTTTGTTTTTTTTAAGGTCAGCTAACAGGTTATACCTTGCCTCTTCCTTCTGTGCTATTTTGCTAAAAATTCGATTATCTATTAACCCTGATTCATTTCACTTTTAGGTGCTGCAAAGGATCCCTGAGAACTCTAAGGGCTGACTCATCAGAATTTGCTGGTGCAATAGCATTTGCGGTTCAGTACATACGTATAGTGAAGCTTATCTCTAGAATATGGGAGCACTTCGTTGTTGTCAGAGAGTGTAACTTGTATCGGGTAGGAGAGTTGGACATTCTACTTGCAAAACTCGACAAAGTGCTTCTTGCTCTCAGATTTAGGTTCAGTGGATTGGAGCAAGAAACCGAGCTTTACATATTGGAACTGCAACTCCTCAGTTATGTGCTGACGCTTTCAAGCTTTCGTGTGGACTGCAGAATCTTACGCAAATTATCTACCACAATTGCGTACATGGACGAGCTTAGAACTGTTACATCTGCTACATGTTCTGATTTCATGAACCAACTTTCACATTTGTGCTCTATAGGGAGCTTGTGCTACGACAAAACTCTTGGTGACCCATCTGATGATTTGAAAAAACTTCGCAACTTATTCATCCTCAAGGACCTTACAGTTACTCAGAGCATCAGGCAGGTGAATGCAGAACTGGTCGCGAGTGGCTACGACTCTGTTACTCCTCTGCGTTTCGTCCCAGGATTGCCTGTTGGTGTACCCTTAGAAATTACTCTGTATAATGTCGCTAGTGAACATAATCTATGGTTAAAGTTATCACCGGTAGATGAGCTTACAGAGTTTGTTTTCTTAGACATGGAAGAACTTGGTAATCTTCAGGAGGTCAGACAAGTTAAGTTCACCTCGCCATTTTACAGAACACCGAACGCTGTTGCTTTTACATTAAAAGGTAGTATTGGCATTGAATGTAAGTCGGAGAATTTGCTTCTGGCCAATGGTCAAGGGGGGCCTAAACATGCCCTAACATACATTAGCCCAGAAATCGAACTGTATTTCGTAAAGGAATGATAATTAACTTCTGCTGGCGTCTCATTTACAGTTCTTCCTAGTTTAAGAGCGATTTTTCATGGTTGTTCTCGCAAATGTTACTTGATCACAAACTGTGCAAGCAATAGACCTGAAATAATCGGCAACCTCAATTTCAACAAGGCAAAGCTCATTTAGGCACATAGATTATAGAGCATATAAATGCTTTGAATCATCCGAGCTTTTTCGAACATACAGCCTAATTGTCGTCTTCTTTCAGCATCTACTCTTTACAAAATAGACTCTACGCTTCTCCCATATAAAGGTCAAAAATACAGGAGATGCCAATGCAATATAAGTGCTTCTTTGGCGATCTAGAGCTGTACAACAAGCTTCCCTCTCAATTCCTAAGCTACTAGACAATGGCTGAAGCAAAGCACCTTTTGCCAACACCTTTGAGGTCTGTCACTTGCCAACCCAATCCTTCTTCATAACGTTCAATCTGTCAACACATATATGAAAAGGCATGATAATTTGCTTGATAGCCAACAAACATTTGCATTCTCCTAACATTCTTGAACGCAGATGTGGATCAAAGGCAGACTCGTAACATGCAATATAAGAAAAATAGGACTATGTACAAGCATAAGCACAAGGTAATCTGAACAAAAAGCCGTGAGAAATATTAATGTACGATACCAGAGCTGGTAATGCATAATTATCAGGAAAGGAATGAGGCAAGCAAGGAAGAGAAAGTACCTTATCCACAAGTTGCTGGTCCTCACCCAACCCACCAATTGCATATATGTTGTTGTTCACTACTGCAGCAACAGCGTATCCCCTTTGGAAGTTCATCGACTCATCGTCTGTCCATCTCCCCACCCGAGGATCAAATACTTCCACGCTATTCACCATTGAATTTCCATCAAAACCCCCAATCGCATACCTGAGAGGTGATTTAGTTACTTCTAGTAATAGAGCAACAAGTTCCGGTTACTGAAGATCAGATAACAATTAGTCTCCTCAAATACTTCAGTTACTATTCTGCAATTAGTCTCCTCGTAAGACCATCATGTTACTATTCTGCATTTCATGCAAGGGTCACACTGAACATTTAAGCCCTCCTAACTCCACAGCAAGTGGCAGATTAAATACTCACCTGATAAACAGCAAAACAACACTAGCAAGTTCCACAGCCAAAAAACAAACAAGTATCACATGCCTCCAGAAATAGGTGAAAAGGTGGAGTGGAGGGAACATCAAGCAAACTGCATGCTTGTAAGAAAAATGTTACATGCGTAAATCTCTTGACGTGGGAAGTCGTGACACAAATATCAGCTGTTTCAATAATGGATGATTTCATGTGAACAGTTTATAATTCTCCTTCACTAAGTCTGTTCTAAACAAAAGAATCAAACTTCTAAACAAGATCTCTCTTTTGATTGAGTTCTTTCATGCAACTAATTTTGATCATCTGTAACAAATCTTCTCCATATGAGCCCTGCTATCATAAAATATTATACTCTTTTAAGGGGAAATTCTTTACGCTATAAAAGGAGACAACAGCATTGCCCTCACTAACATCAACCTCCTACTAGTACTACACTATCCAAGTATCCAACTCCTCACCCTCCAAAAACCAACCACACCCGTCACTCACGACCGAGCGGTACTACCTCACCACCCAAGTCACATGAACAACAGGCATCACCACATCACCGCCAATGTCACGCGACCAATGCCGTCACTTATGTCGGCGCACAACCACAATGCCCTACCCATAACTTCGCTACATCGTTCCACGCGTATGAGCCCTAAAACAAAATCCTTCTATAAAGCCACCCGTCCCTCTACTTCATCACCCTATGTCCCTATGCAACCACCATGACACAGCCTACTCGTTTCTCTTCCTTCCACTACCCTCTACCCAAACCAAGTCAGCTAACCTGCCATGGCCACCGACCCAACTACACCACCCTGATCCACCCACTCCCACCATTAGCATGGTATTGTTTTCGCTAACGTCCAAACCATGGAACTAACAGCCATCGCACTGTAAACTATGTTTTATCCCATCAATCTATAATGGCACAAATTCAGATCTGTATTTTTCCACTTTCAAGTTTTTTATCTCGCCATTCAATATTTAATGACATCCTTCACTTTTATACCGCCGTGCTTTCAATTTGGTGGACTGTACATTCAACATATAATAACCTCAATTCACTACTACAACATTGTTCAATCAAATTTGTTATCTTGAAATCAACACATGTGAAAGGGTTGATGTGGCGAAGTGGGACTGAGTAGTGTACGGGTAGGTTTGAACAAGTTTTGTAGAAGCAGTGCAAAAAAGGAGTGAGCTATTTGAAGTTTATAAATGTAAAAGGTGGCAGAAGATATGGTGTCAGAAAAAAAGGCGCTGACAGGTTCGGGTAGAAGCAAATTTCTGAGAGGAAAGGTGTGTAAGGGCCTGAGGGAGTCTTGTTCTAGGTGGACAACTTTATGCATAGTGATGCAAGTGGCTGTGTGAGGTGCGGAGAAGGATGTGCGCAAGGTGTGGTAGGTGTGAGGCAAGCAATGAGCAGACGGGCTGGTAGGTGGATGATGTTTTGCTAGGTTAAGGGCAGAGAAGATGGTGTAACAATAAAATTATACAACTTAATCTTTTCCGGATATAATTACCCGGTAGACTTTGGTGAAACCATGATTTTGAATAAGCATGCATCGACCAACCCTTCACAGTAGTAATACACAATCCTTCAAAAGTGCAGGCCTCTTACTAGTAGAATATGAATTACAACTACTTCCCCCATTCAAAATTCAAACTTCTTAAAGATTCACAAACCCTCTCACAAAAAAGTAATTTGAATGCAAAGAGTAAGCTAATAAATAGAAGGCAAGGACATTGATGACACATACAGACAGAGTATAACAACTTATGAATTCCAACAATAAAATGGAAAAAGACGATGTTACTTACAGTTTTTCATTCAGCACAACCATGGCATGACAACCCCTCTTTGATTTCATGCTTTCAAGTCTGCTCCAAGAATGTTCTCTCAGGTCAAATCTTTCAGCGGAGCTACCATGAAAAACCTCAAATTAGCTACAATATCATGAAAAGCCACAAGCCGAATATGTTCTTGAATTCCACCCCCAAGGGGCCTCTTTCTAGTAAGGGATTATTCATACGAATGGAGTCAGAAAATGGACCCAAAGAGACTACTGTGATTGCGTAACACAGGTGGGAACACCAATAACAATGACCACAAACTGATCGATATCTCTCCCAGAAAGCAGAGAATACTAGTCAGGCCATAGATTCCTAACTTACTGTCACTGTTGCAGAATGAACATGTAATTCAAGGAAGAAGGAAATATTAAATCTGTATATGAAAGGGAAAGGGCATCATTGCCATTGCAAACTAATTCAGTTATTATAGTCTTAACATAAGATATGAGAATTCTGTTATGTATATGATACAAAATTAGATGATCAAGAATTCCGTTTCATAGTTACAGACCTTACAGTTTCTGTAGGAAAACTGTTAAAATATATGAGGGAGGGGAGAGGCAACAATGGGCATGCCACAATACCAGGGCAGCCAATGCGGGCACAAATCTACTGCCCAAAATTTGACTATGAACAGGCAGTTAGTTTGCACCCTTCCAAGTGTGAAAGAAAACTGAGCTTTGCTTTAATTATGTTGGAACAATTTTGTTCAGTTGAGTTTCTAAATCTGTATTTCACCTTGATCCTAAATTAACAATATCTAGAAGAGCTGAGCTCATCAATCATTGATACCAGTCACTTGATTCTGCTACTAAAAATAGATAGTCAGGCTAGAAAATCTGTTCTACTTCTGTTTGGTGTTGTACATAATTTTACAGTTCGTGGGCATCTCTCTTTAAGGCAAGATACAAGCTTGGCAAAAGTGGTAATGACAATAAAGGGCAGCCCGGCGCACATTGGCGTCCCCGACAAGCGAGGGTCCGGGGAAGGGTCCCACCACAAGGGTGTAATGAGGGCAAGCCTTCCCTTGTCAATTTATTTGACAAGAGGCTGCTCCCAGGACTTGAACCCGTGACCTATCGATCACACGGCAACACCTTTACCGGTGTGCCAAGGCTCCCCTTCAAAGTGGTAATGACAATGGGCAGAGAAAATTTCTGAAAAGATATCGATTATGAGCCACTTGTAATGAAGTTAATGCAATCACAAATATGCGAGCCTTGGTAGATGCTTTCACTTGGCACAAAATGGAAGGTGCATGTAAATGATATAATTAAAGCAGAAACGCAAATACCTTACCTCAAGTAATCTTTTCCATCAAAGCCACCAACAGCATAAAGAACACCATTAAGCTCCACCGCTGATAGAGAAAACCTCTACACGAGACAGTGGATACGCATAGACATAAACAAGAATTAGACAAATGGAAATATAGAATATTTGTATACTTGTATGCATACCATTGTTTAGTAAACCACTTGGTGTAAAGTGAAAACTGATAAAACCAAGTGTGATTAAAACTCATCCTAGTTATTGAAACTCCTCGCTCTCACCGCCAACATAAACACAGTACCCGACATGTACCATTAGGAAGTTGAAACATAACTGTCATTTCATCTTTTGAGAATATGTTTCTACTAGTCCTAATACCATTTCTCAGCACCTTAGCGGCTTAGCGCAGTCCAGAAATCTTGCAAGGTAGAGGCTATATATCAATTACGCAAAGTGAAACTAGGAGCAGATTTTAATGCTAAGCAAGAATAACTAAAGAAGAGTGAGGAGTCCACCTTTTGCAACATTGACCTAGCAGATATCCATCGTCCAACATCCAAGTCAAACATCTCCACATCAGAAAAACTTTTAACTCCGTTCCCACCACCCAATGCAAATATTTTGTCATGCAATGTAACCGCAGCTAAGCTCCCCTTCTTCTCGTTCAAACAAGCAAGCGATGTCCAATCATTCTTTGAAGCGCTGTAGCATTCAACTTCAGAGAAACACACAGACATATCACTTACTCACTAGAAAAGGTTTCAAAACAAGGGAAAAGATCACCAAGCACCTGGTACCTGTATCACACCACACGCCACCAGGTCCACCACCACCGATTACATAGATATCATCATTTAACCTTGCAAGAGAAGCATAGGAGCGAAGAGAGCTCATTGGGCACAGAGATTTGATCACATCTTTTGATGGATAATAAGATTCTAGAGAGCCCAGCCATGATTTCCCATCATAACCTCCTGCTAGAAAAATGGAATCCTCCAAGTCCAGCTGCTGATCACTGCATGACTCCGCTGTTATTCCATGTGTACCAGGCGAGGAAAGTAGCATCATACCATCATGGCCTTGTGGCAGCTGTACTTTTAATTCTAATTGACTCTGTAAGATCCCCAAGGAGCAAGCCACGGAAAGAACCAAAGATAAATTAACTTAAAACAGAACAAAAACAAGTTCACTTTTGTGCAAGATATCAAGTAACGCTGCCACACTACACTGAAAGATATGGATACAAACACGAAAACATCACACAAACTGAGAGTCAGATTAAAGGATTTATAAAGGCTCTCCTACCTTACTCAGAATTAAACTTATTTTTCCTTTTAGCCAACCAAAATTACCTATCATTCAATATTCATGATGCATCTTCCCTAACAATTACTAGACAATAATTTTCCTACAAAGGATGGCCGGAAAAAGTGAAACCAGGACCATTCAGCATACCATTACCCAATTCCAAACTCAAAAAACATAAGCCAAATTATACCAATTTGTCGTTAACTCGATGCATAGGTTTAGAAGTAAAGAAAGAAAGGGGACGTAAATTCAGGCCACAGAATTACTTGATAATCAGCATATGGTGAATCCCGGTGATGAATTAATCATCTCAAGGAAAAATTACTAGCTGATTGATTAGGTAGTCGGTTCAGAGCGTAGTCATATGTGAGACAGATTGATAAATCCATATATTGGATTCTAGCCATAATGTAATTCTGGTATGAGGGATGAGAGAAAAATCCATTATCACAACTCACAGATAGACAAATATTTTCAGCACCAGCAGGACTTTCTTCGGACCAACGATCACCCATGACTTCTGTGTTTTTTTTGGTTTGGAAGTTCCATAATGTTGTCTGTGGATTTTTAATAAACAAAGCCAACGGTATTACTTACTTAGCCTACCGAGCCTATCGCACAATTCTTCTTGGAGGAAGGTTGGATGATACTAGGAAAGATGGTCCGAATAATCTCGATAGTAGTTCCATGAACAATCCTTTGCGGGGTTGGATTTTTTTTATAGTGGAAATGCCATATAGCGCGAACCAAGATCTACAGCCCAAAACTGGATAATTACCCCTCCCCCCACCCCTCTTCATCAAAGAAAAGGAAAAAACTGGGAAAATCATACACTGCGCGTCTAGACAGTAGAAGATATCCAAGCAACATTTATACAGGTTATCTTATAATTGAATTTCCAAGAAATGCATCCTCTCAAAATTAACACCAAATCTTAGTTACAAAATGGATGAGAAAGCTAAAACAAAATTGGGCCCCCAGACATGTGAGAAACAAAAAAAATTCACGAATTGACAAATGAAGTGATACAAAAAAACAAAGAATATTAGAAGAGTAAAGCAGTAGTTTACCAGCCTCTGCTCAAATTGTTCAAACTTAGCAATTGATTCGTGCTTAAAGACCTTCAGCTCTTGATTTTCCAGCATCAACTGGTTATAGCAAGGAATCAAACTATCAAAATTTGTGGTAATAAAAACAATACGAATCATGCATTCATGCCATCATATGACTCTTGCATAACAACCTGAGCTATGATAGATGGATAATCTGATGGCAATAGAGAGGTATCCTTGACAATATCTTCTTCAGCAATATGATTTTCAAGTAATCCGCCAGCCTCAAAATGCAAGGTATCGGTATTAGAAGACTTGGGTGCTTGTGTTACTGGAGCAGAGTCTGTTGGTTCAGAATTCACATCCAACTCATGTAATGTCTCATATATCAGCTCCATTTCATTCTTACCATTTGCATCCACATCATCTTTTCCGAGCACTTCCACATAGCACTCAGAGGAACCTGTAAGAGTGAAATGCTCATTCGGCTTGTTGTAAGAAGTAGAACTAACAAGTGCATCAGATGGCTCAATTCCATGGCTTTGTCCGTTTTGCAGTCTTGATGATCGTCGATTTAGTGCTGTCGAGTTTCCTGCACTCCTAGTCACAGGGATAGACGGTGCAACTACTTGGGTTGAAAATAAGGTGATCAACCTGTCAGCTTGAGCATGGTCTAGCTCAAAGCGGAAATGTGTTTGAGAATAATAATTCCCTTGAATTATCGGTGAAAACTGATTCTCTAGAAGAGGACGACAGTTCTTCAGGGTGCGTATGAGAACCTGCATCATTAATTTTACAACGAAATGAAAAAGATAATGGCAGCAAAAAGGTGCAATGTTCACAAATTCTAATGAAGAATTACCTTTCAGTCTACCAAAAACAGAAAGGTTAATTAGACAACTAGCTAAATTAGAATACCTGAGCAGGATATGACGTTCTCTCCGAACCATCTTTAGTCCAACCATATGGATTAATATTCATTTGACCAGGACTAGCAGCCTTAAAAACCCCATGAAGTGCCCTTCTTGAATAGTTGAACAGAAATAATGGCAACCCTGGGTCAATGTTCTTTACATACCCAAAGTGCTGAGCAGGTAGACCTGTCATTCAGAGTAATAAGAATATCTTAATAGAAAGTACACCATAGTATAGTAATTGAATCAGTAGATATCTCAAGGTTTAGAGAAAGTGTTCTATTAAAGGAAAAAGTGCCTTAGAAATTTGCAAGATCAGGAGTTCAGGACACACATTACAAAATGAAAAATACAGAGGATGAGGAATCAATCAGCATAAAGCTCTTAAATTATAGAGATGGAAAGAAATGACACACCAAAAAGCTGCTTGGAAAGACATTCATTAAGGGTTTTATCAGTGCAACCAAATATGACACCGCCTAGATTAGCCTTCTCCAAATTTCTAAATGGGTTTGGAGTAGAGTTCTGCATTCTTTTCCGGCTACCCATCCTGAAGCCAAAAGACACTGAGGTCAAGTTCAGTAAATGGAAAGAAACATGGTATACAATATGCATACACACGAAACAGGCAGACAGTTTTGCTGTAGTACACTGAAACTGCAAACTAGAATGAAAGAATTAGCCTTAATCTTTGTCTGCACATAGTTAGACATGAACTTTGATAGCAGGAAGTATCATACTAAAACCCACATGACAACAATAACAACATCACATCAACAAAGCCTAGTGCCAAAATGCTTTGAGATCGGTTCAAAGTCTTCAAACCAACAATGAACAAAAAGGAAAGGAACCCAACAAGAATACTGGGGTTGGCAGTTCAAAAAATCGTAAGGTTAATTCTCAATGTTTCTTTAAGGGTTTAGCACCTCACATTGGCATTTGAGATCAAAGAAGTGCTTCAATTCAAAGGGACAACATTTTCAACACAACCCTTCTTCAATCATTGCTAAGTGAATCATACATTTACGCCAATCTCAAAACCTACCCACCTGAGGATAAGTGGTCTGATTTAACCTCTAAGGACTCCCTTAAGAGAAGGACGTTGAGAAAGTGAGGTGAGGCTCACATTAGTCACAACAAGAAGGTTTCTTAAATGATCACTGTACATGCTACCACTCACTGTACAAGGCATCAATTCCCATAATAAAATAACTTTCTAGATTGCCACAAGATCACAACACGGCGTTTATTGAAACTTCAGAAAGAGCACCCTAACACAAACAAGAAATCATTCTCACAGCGGCTAAGACATTTAAACAAGACAAACGGAAGACTCAATCACTCCTATAACCACCACAATAATCTGCTTGTGTGACGCATCAAAACTATGAAAATGAAGTACCAGGCTAAATAGCTTTATTGTACGACATGTGCAGGGTATTCATAAGGGATGGCATCGTGAAGACGACTCAATACATTCCGAGGACGTGGGTTCAAGCTGCTGATATCCTAGCCCGTGAAGCTAGAGAGACCCTTACCTGTATTCAGTCCAAGGACTTTGTAACCCCTCCCCCAATTGTTCAAATGTACTTTGCCGATAACGGCACTTTTGTTCCCCGCTTTAATCCGGGGGAAGATATTGACCCGGGGGGTACTAGTAGGATTTAATTAGGATGTAATAATCTTGACTCTCTTGTAACTTTATTTTCTTGCTATGCTACTGACATTCAAAAAAAAAAAAAAAAGCTTTATTGTACGATCACATTTTCTAGAGTCAGAAATCCAATTGCTTCAAATGGAATTGCCTTAAATCCTTTATACATTCAAAAAGATAGACAATCTAACAAATTATTGAAATTAGTAACAAACTAATGTTTCAAATACCAACAGCACACACCATATTATACATCCACATGAATCTTCCTAATGCATTTACCAAACACAAAAGTGACAAAACCCCTGATGTCCAACAACATGCATAATAAATTTGGAACCTATGCTCGTACATTCTTGCCATGGGTTGTCTTATACTCTTATGTAATGGTAAATGCAATCACTCGTTTTGTAAGAAACATCAAAAGAAGCTATCTTAAAACAACATTCTACCAAATTCTGCCTCTAGTGCCCCTCATGACGTTCTTAATATCATCTTGGCTATCATGACTTCATGAGACTGAGAATAATACAACAACATCATTACCCCAGCGCCTTAAAGGCTCCCACCATAAGGCGGGGTAAGGGGGGTCGGATGTACACAAGCCTTACCCCTGTAGAAACATAGAGAGACTGCGCAACGATGACCCAAAATGAAAACTTTCAACCCAATATGAGGGAATGAAAGAACCAACTACAAGAACAGATTTCTCGAATTTGAACTACCATTTTATGGGAAGGGGGTAAACCAAACAAAAAACAGCAACTAACCTGACAACATATGCAACTTAAAAACAAATTTTTCACCCAATAAACACGATTATTTACGGGAAAATGAAGAAAGATCGCATCTTTTTTGCAGAATGTTCATCAATTTCGTGACCCTAATTGTAGAAACGTACAAAAAAGGAAAAGAATATAATAAAATTACCAAAAAAAAGAAAAAAAGGCATGCAACACTTCTACAAGTCTACAACCCACTTCCAGAAATTCATCAAAATTACAGCATGTATGTTCATCACAAAACAAACAACCCATTTGCACACAAAAAAAAAAAAAAAAAAAAAAAGCCACAAGTTACAAAAATGCAATTACAGACAAAAAGTAAATAACCCAGTAAATTACTTAAGAAATATAGCAAATTTCCTAACGCAGCATGTAAAAGTTAGGGTAAAGAAACTAGAAAGAGGAGAGAGAAAGAGAGAAGGGTTTACCTGAGAAACTGAGAGCTGTGCGCTTGTGTGGAAGTGACAAAGGAAGCGCCAAATGCAACAGAGAGAATCAGAGTTTTAGTGAGGCGTGTTCTAGAAGTGAGAAACCGCTGAGTTTGTGGAGGTATATATACCCACTAGGCCACTACCCTACATTTAAGGGGTGTGTCTCATTGCGTTGAAATCGTGTCAACCCACGTTATTTTCATTAGAATTAAAAACTTCTATGTTAGAAAACCAAATCATTATTTTGATTTTAATCAATCAACATTAGGAACGTTTAATTTATTAGAATTCAATTCACCTCAGTTATTTCTTGACACGTGAAATGTGAACTCATTTGTACATCAACTCTATCCACCTAATGAACCAAATACCGCAATTGTTGGGTCATAATGTGTTTGATGATTCGTTCATTTAGTAATTGCTCGACTTGCTTTTGAATCGCTACTTATGTTTTGCGTTGTCATTTTCATCCTCGGCCATGATTTATGTCAATATACATAAAAAGATGTTTTTGCTACATACCTGTAGGCTGTGACATTAGTTTTTAGTGTATCAATAAGTGTGACACGAGCGAAAATGATGATGTGAAATAGTAGAGCTCTCACGCACATTCGATGTGGGAGTTAAAAAAGAATACCGAAATTTGGTTTTTAAAAACCCGGAAATTGGAAATCAAATACTATACCAATAAAAAAAATCGGATTAATAATTACTGTCGAGTGTAGAAAACATTAAAAAAAAAGGTATAAGGTCTGGTTTGTTAAAAATAAAAATTATAAGGTCCGGCATCCAGCCTCCATTATCAGAAGAAACACTATTGGGCTGACAGTTAAGGCAACATCCCCAACATCCTTCTGCACAGCGAAGAGAAGAGGCAGCAGCAGCACTTTGTTCAGCAAAGACCGAGAAGACAAATGACGCCTCTCTTCATCGCTACTTAATCTTCTCGTCGGGAAACCCGACTAACCAGTTTGCCTTCCAAACAACAAAATGTGATAATAGTCTTTCTGTCTTCCAACCTGACGATTGAAGCTGCGACACATGCATCATGAAAAGCTTGTTAGAAGTAGAACATGGGAAAAAAAAAAAAAAAAAAAAAAAAACAGGGTCTGAGTAGACAAAACAATGCTTTCATAGAATACAGCAGAAACTTGATCAAGAACGAGTTCAAATGTCCTGAGGTATCTTAATCTTTTGACACAGGCCAGAGAGAATTCGAAGACATATCCTCAGTGAAGTAGATTAGAAATACACGATAGCTGTTCTAGAAACCATAAGTTGGAAAGAACAAAAATCATACCTTCCTCAAAAATTCTTCATAATGTTTGTCCATCCATGATCCACTTTCAGCGTGTAGAGACGGGCTTTTGTTCACGAGACTTGCCATTACAAGTGCATGAACGTAGGACTGTAAGACATCTGCTGGTGTCGAGTCCTTATGCATCACAATTTTAATTTGTCCGTTTCTCTCAAGCAGTACATACTTTGCTAGGAAAGAGAAAAAAAATCAAGGAACAAATGTTAGACGCAGGTTTTAGCAGAAATTCTCGCATCAGAGGCAAATACACCATACGGCCTGCCAACCTTTCTTATAATAAGAGTTTGCGCACTGGAAAAGGTCCTTCCTGTTGTGTTTGTCAGGTACATGAAAGAACAGAAAGAACGATATTGTAAATGCTCCAAAACTGTATCAAACTACCAGGCTACAACTACTATTTATCATTGCAAAGACCTACAACGATAGAAATGTCCATATTTAGAAAAACCAAGGAGTAAGATTGAATCAAGGAACTCAAGCAAACTTACGTATGTGTGTCATTGAGTGAAGAGACTTTCACGCCTAATTGAATGTTTCTGTGCAAAGATTTGAACTTTTTCAAACTCCATGAACTCAGCCATAGAGGTAAAACATGCTCTTCTGATGAGACCCTTTCAGCAGAAAAAACTAGAACCAAAAGTTCATCAGTTAATAAGCAAAGAGTCGAAGATAACGAGACAAAGAGAGTTACAAAAAGGCGGTACTCAGACTACTCACGAACAAAGACTACATCAATATGCAAGGCTATCATAAAGAGTGAAGCCATAATAAACACGCATTGGTTTCTTTTGCGTGCTTCTTTGAAAAGTGCATCCCGGCACCCCTCTGAGATGGTTGGCTTTCAACTAATCCTCAAGATATGCACTAAAACAAGCGCTAATGAAAGTCAACTGCTCCACGTACACAACCAATCAGTAAAACTGATGGTAGCCAAATACTGTTTCAAATGCAGAGATGGTTCTGGGGTATTTACAATTATCAAGCAAACAACTGTATGTAGATCATGGGACCTTCACATCAAAATTCACTGGAAGAAAAAAAAAAACTGCTCTCCTAAAAACTGTGCTAGAATTAAAACACACGCTTACAGCAAAGATGGAAACTTGGTTCAAATCCCCCAATTCCTTCACAGTTAATTACTTACCCCCCCCCCCCCCCCCTCTAATCCCAGTAGTCCAGTACTATCATTAATGATCATAAAAGATTCTATGTACGTACTTGAATGCAGAGGTTATTTACGCTAGTCACTAACATTCATGACGAAAATGTAGGAAAACACAATGGTCCTTATGCAGCTGGAAAGCAGCCCATTCACTGATGAAGATATCACCATCGAGTGTCAGGCTGTCAGCAATACAGAGAAACACAGGTTTACCTTGACCAGTCTCCATGAAGCGTTGCAGAAGAAGAGAGCTTCTTTCTCCATTTAATGAATTCAGTGATAAACAGCGAACAGCCTTGTAGTTTGCTGCATGGAGGAAAGCTCAATCAAGACAGTATTCCATAAATAAGTAAAAAGTCAATCCTACAGAGAGGAAGGACTTTAAAGGGAGATAGATAGGACTGTCTTAATGGCAAAAGGAGAGAGGTTAAGCACAAATATTAGGCGCTGGGAAAAAAAAGGGTTGAGGTGAGTTCAAAACGGTTGAAGAAGATATCAATGGATTGCATCCGCTTGTAAATTGAGCCAATACGTCCTGACTTCACTGCTTCAGATACATCATCAATCATAAAATGGAAAATAGAGGTGATAACACTAAACCAAACACACCAAACAAAAAGATACGAAACGATGCAACTCACCATACATATGAAACATAGTCAAGGACAAGAATGAGAACCAAATTGCCAGAGCATGCCCCTTGGTGACATGAGCAAGAAGCATTCCTAAGGCCATTCCAGCCATTGTGGCAACAGTCTCTTGACTTCCTTCCTGATACAATAGAGTAGGACTCAGTTGACACTTGTGATACAAGATTGCCAGATTGGTATAGAGATGCTATGTTAGTACCTTGGCAGATATATCTGCTGCATTCTGTTGGAGAGCAAAATGCTGGGTCAAAGCAGCTCTAGTAGCTCCACTTGCAACACCCGCTGGATAAGAGATGTAACAGAAAATGTATCCTTAAATTAGAGCCATATGCTAGTGGTCATATAACAGGGAATACATGTACAAGACAAACATGCTAAAATAATGCCACGAAGAACACGGAAAGATAGTTTGTAATTGTCATCCTTGTAGAAACACTAGTTAGATGCCTATGAGCAAAATTCTATTTGGAAATATACCCTGCAAATTACAAAATTGGGGGGGGGGGGGAGAGAGACAATTATATAATGTTCAAGTCCTGCGTTGATCACTTGATCAGTTTAGCATTGCTCTCAGAACGCCTCAAACAAAAGAAAATAAATACTAAACAACTAAGCAATACGAAAACATTTGATTTGGTATTTCATTTGCATTTCCACGCTGAAGGATGTTTCTGCATATTCATAGAGCCAGGGAAGATGTATGAGTCTATGAGATTAGAAAACTTACTAAAAGACCGAGAGAGACTTCCTAAGCAAAGTATGAACACAAATGCTGAGGGAAATAAAGGAGAAATAAGATCCATCAACATTCCTGCAACACACAAATGTGTAACAATTAAGACATAACTGTGGAACACTAGAAGATACCAGAGTCCTCAAAAGACTCAAATAGCCCCTGACAACAACATCATATATCCACTGATACTGTTTATATGTTTAAATGTTATAAATTCATACCATTATTTACTTTTTACAATGAAATTGAGGAGATATTCTTTAAATGTAACGAAAGCTATGAGACATGTAAGGGACAGCTCTACTGCAAGTTTCTTTAAAGGACAATGACAAGAAAATTTCCTAATTCCTTGAAGAAGCAACTTATACAGCCACATACTAATCACTGCAAGTGATTAACCATACAGTGTATTCGAAAACTAGCTCGCTTAGTTTCCAACTACAAAGAAGCTGAAGTTGAAGATGCATCATAAGCAATTAATCAAGTTATGAATAACAAGAGTTGGGGCCTACAAATGGATCGATGATACAGTTTGCTTCAGTCTCAATCCAGAATTTCTAAAGAACACAGATTTAGTTGCAACATAGAACCACAAGTATGATCTTTTGATGTTGAGGGATCTTGAAATTAGAAGGTCATTTTTACAAATAGGACTACATAAGATTCGTCTTATACATCAGTGGAAAGGAAAATTTGCTTTTCCATCAATTTTAGCCAAAGAAAGGGACAAGACCATTACAAAGTGACTGCTATCCTGCATAATAAAATGGTCAACGCAAATGGTTGTCCTAACTTACTAATACTTGAAACAAATACCTCCTTAATATGCTTGACACTGCCCTTGCTCGTACAATGTGTAGGTTCATTATCATTTTCAATTATACTGAATTATGTTTCTTAAATTAGACCTCTAGTACTGTCAACTTTTTTCATATCTTAGCATGCCATAACTCAAGGGCCAGCAGTAAAGAGAATGCCTTATGTGAAGCCTGAAGTATTTTAAACACACTATCTCGATTTCAAGAATCATTAGTAAAACTTTTCGTCTAGATCGTAAATCACAATATAGCAAGAATATCATGAAACGTTACACAATTTCAGATAATAACAACCCCTTTTTTTTACCACACAGCTTAGGGGGTGGAACAAAGTCTGAAGCAGAGACGAGATGAGAAGTAGTGAAGTACCAAGATCATTCATCAAATCTGCAACCAAACGCCACGTTTTCGCGTAGCTATCCAAATTAGAACCCTAACAAGACAAGTCACATTGCTATCAAAGAGTAACTAGAGCTTAGCAGTGATTCTTCGGGTAAAAGTATTAATAACATATACATGCACATCCCTTCACCTCAATTGAGACCAAATATTCATTGTTATTTTGAACTTATAATATCAGTCAAAATGACTTCTAAAACCTTGTGCTTTTTTCAAGAAGATGCAGAACAGCTGAAAGCCATCAGCTTCAGTTGGAAACAACCTCTCTGCTTCTGCAGGAGTAGAGATACCTCTTTGAGATATCATGCTGATGCATAGTTTGATGTTAGCACTTTGTAATGCTATACGAGAGCGCTAGAATTTAACTATACCATGATTTATTCAATTTAGAAACGGATAAGTCAAAGTTGTGCATTAAATTGAAAACCAGCAGATTTCTAGTTCTTACTTTCTCCAACATCTGCTTAATATGATCATCTCTTAGTCATACAAAAGCCATCATTATTATTATCATTATGCGTTTAGTTTTTCAATCTATATTAATCATCAAATATTGAAGCTAGATCGCTGACATTTGCAGTACATGACAAAGGTTCTACAATTGTTACCATTAACAAATAGAAGTATAAGGAGGTGTCAAGATCGAAAACATAATATTCACTAAACATAAATATAATAACAAATAAGAAACGTAATCTCAACCCTCAACAATAACCAATTCATGTGGACTGACTCATGACTTCATGAGTCCTGCAATTCCCATTATAATAATACTACTAGAAGTCTAGAACTCATTGTTTTCATTTTTTTTTGTGGGTACATAGGAGCAGCTTTTTCCATTTCCAATGGAGCCAAAGACTAATTATTCTTTGGTTTTTGGAATATAATGGAATAAAGCAAAATGGCTCATGAAACTAACTGTGCTTCTTATCTTGTGAAGTAGCAGTCAGTTAGTGCGATTCTCGAAGCAATTTTCATTTTGGGTCATCCGTGCGCAGCCTCTCTATGTTTCAATAGGGGTAAGGCTTGCGTGCATCCGACCCCCCCTTACCCCCCTTATGGCGGGAGCCTTTAAGGCACTGGGGTTAAAGATGTTGTAAAGATGTTGTTGGTACATAGGAGCAGCTAATGCTGCGGGTGTGAGGATATGAGGATTTGAATCCGGGACAACTTAACCACTAGGCCAACCTTAATCCTCTCATAGTTTCATTGTATTAGATGATCAATCTAGCAGGTGAAATAACACGAATGTAAGTTGCCTAAACTTATAATAGAAAGAGAATTTGTTTAAGGTACACATGAGACATGAACAGGACTTCAGTGTGCCAAACACAGGTGATGAACAAAACGTGTCCAGTTTGTTTTCAGCAATGGTCCTTTGAGGTCATTTGTGTAATAAATGTGTGAGAATTATACTGCAAGCAACTAGGCAACTTGAATCAGAAAACTGAATAACGAATACCTGATAAAATGTGAACACGATGCCACCAAGCATTCCTGTTAAGTCTCTCAAAAACCACTACAAATTTTACAGAACAAATTATAATACTAATCTCGTGAATGAATCCAATATAGACCAGTGTCAATTTTAATTAAAGCATTCTAACCTGAAAAGTAGCCCCGATTACAGTGGCAGATTTCTCACCCACTCCAATAGCACTCAAAAGGGCCTAGCAATGTGTTTGAACAGTTAAAGACAAAAACGAGAATGGTTCCTAACCCAAAGATACTAAGTCAGACAAGTTGATCATATTACAGAATCCTGAGGAGCATCGACTGAAGCCTTACTTGAGTTGATAGCATCATCCGTATATAAGTTGATAAACCCTACAGCGTAAAACAAGTCATTAGAGCTTGTTCAAAGTGCCGCTCTCTAATTCAATCAATTATCGATAACAACTCCCACAACTGAAGTAAGTCTAACAAGATGGCAAAACAGACACCAGAATGTTTTCTGATGTCAAGTTGCTGTTATAAAGTAACACCAAACCCGGCACAAATAAAGCAAGGAACCAAGAAAACATCTTGACAACTGATTCCCAAACAAAACATGATTCGACAATCAATACATCATCCGATTCTCTACATCACATGGATCATGTATCTACATTCTACACCCATATAGCTCATTCCCTTCCCTAATCCACACATTTCCACAGACAATTGGAAGTTCAATTGATACAAACTAATCGAAACACCGGAATATGATCAAATGATACATTTGAGACATTAATCAAATTGCACAAACAATTACATGACTAAAATTCCCGAACAAACTTCCCAACTTTAAATTACAGCAGAAACAACCAGTTACAGCAGAAACAATGGAAGTATACCTGCAGTGAATCCCATATTTGAAAAGGAACATAATCAGGTGTTACACTACTAGGAAACCCCTGCAAACCCACCAAAAAAAACCCATCAAAATCATGTCTCAAATTTCCAAGAAATATAAAAAAAAAAGGTGAGAAAAGTTGCCTCAGGAACAAATGCGCTGAGAATGTGTCTTCTGAATAACTTGAAACGGCTATCAAACCTGCATAATATGAATAAAGATGAGATTTTTGATGTTAATATGAAAAAATACTACAGAAATTAAAAAAGGAAAGGAAGAAATACTACCTTTGGACAGAAATGGAAGGTGTGGAAGAAATAATGGCAGTAATAGAGAGTTTGGAAGCAGATGAACCAGTCCATTCTTCTACTATTATTCCCTCTGATGATCGAATCTTTTCACCCATTCTTCTTCTGAACGAAGCTTACTTCTCAAGCTTCCAGTCAACTAAACCCACTTGAAGGACACACTTCACAACAGTTCGGTGTTCGGAGTTTTTAAGAATGATAATTGATTGTGTCAAGTAATCAAGTATTGACTCAACGCTAACTCGGGTTGTGTAGTTGTTGTGTACTTGTGTTGTGTGTGGTTGGGTTGGGCCAAGTCATTTTGAAACTTCATATTGTATTAGTCCATCATTTAAAGCCTTTGGTTATTGAAAGTTCGAAATTACGCTCGTAGATGAAATGAATGTGGTTAATTTGATAACGTGGTTTGTACCCTAATTACAGGTAACGTAGATGAACGGTGTTTTGATTTTCTTTTATTTATTTATATTGGAAGGTTAATAAAACTTACGCTTCAAATGGTATGTCAATTACTGGAGTGGGGATCCTCTGTCCCATTCTTGTGTCTCACTCCATGTACCCATCCAATCAAATTCAGAAATCGATTAAATTATAAAGTTAAATGATTTTTTTAAGGTTGTAAAGTGGGTATTCAAGCTTGTGATTGGAGCCTTGGAGGGGTACATGGAGTGGTACACAAAATGGGACAGAAAATCTGCATTCCAATTACTGCTCAATTCATATAGATATACATGTTGCATTTGAGGTCCAAGCTCGTTTGATATTTTCCACAATTGAATTTACCAAGGTTCAATCACGACTCGCTCTCAAACAACCTCTGATAAAGTTGAATGTAGCAAATATAGACTCATGGTAAAGAATTTAACTATCTTACGTAGTCCAATCCAACTCAAATCCGTACTAAACCGAATGACTAAAATTCCATATCCTCTATTCCACAACATAAATAAAGCCAAAAGTGTACTATGATCTTGTTATGTATTATGATGAGATGTTTTCAGCTTCTCATTCTTCAAAAAGAAGTCACACACAATCTTTGATGTTCAGATTTGCATAAACGGCCAAATATTAGAAGCTCGTTTATGATGATTGCCACTCTCACCCTCTTCATCGTTTTACCATTTGTATTGGAATCTACTCCTTTTCGATTTTAGCATGGTGAAGAAGACAAACAAATTTTTACCGACTTGTCACATTTTAGAAGCTTAATTATCATTAACGAATATTTTTGGACGTTTGTCAGGGTAATGATGAAATGGCATAAAAGCTTAATCTAGCGTGACATGGTAAATTATTTGATTAAGTAAAAGGTTATAAGCAACTGATGAGGTTACTGTCACAAGTCAAAAAGACAAAGCTTAAAGCTGGATATAAAGTAGATGCACAGAATTTACTCTGATCAAGTTTTTGCGTATTGTATTTTGTGGATTACCACTTTTCACCCATTTTCATGCCTCTTTATATTCGTCTAATCACCTTCTTCGTTTCCATGTCCAAGAAGATATTGATGCTGTCTCTACATATTAGGAGGGAGGCTCGTAGATTTGAACTCGATACAATTATCTAGTGTAGAAGTCTTTTCGCTCATAGTTACGTTTTTTGAGTCGAAAAGTATCTCAAAATTAAGGCAATCGACTATTGTATAATTGTGTAAGCTAACAGTTTTTAACAACAATATTTCAACTTGTAAACTCTCTCGGATCTCGATCACGTTCAAACTTTAATTTTTGGCTAGAAATCATTTCACATACTTGAATCAAACTTATTATATATAATCAAATCGTCAAAGTCAAGATATCACAATTCAAAAGAATCGAGAATGTTGTGGGTATACATTGATGTACATATGATATGACATCAGACACTCCCTATCCAAAATCGACTCTCTAAATAAAGCCATGATATACGGATTAGTGGGTAAAATGATGATCAAGAAGCCAAGTTAGCATAAGTGAGGACACATAATCACAAAACTACAAGGATCCCAAAATATGCTCTTGCAAAGGGTCTTTAGTTGGGACTTGTCTCTCTTTAGGCACTACTCCGTATAGACTAAGCTTTTTCTTTTTCAAATTCAGGACTAAATAAACAAAGTGGCTTCCCTATACATACTTAGAGTGGCCCATGCTTCGTCTAGCCTTTTCGCCGTTCACTATACTGAAACCAATAGCCCAATAAGGTCATGGTTTTTTTAAGGTCGAGGTTATCCACTTATATACTTTGACCATAAGCTTCGAACTTATTCAATTCATATTACCATTCTATTAGATTGTCAGCGCTTAATTTCAGATCAAATGTTAACAATTTTAAAAAAAATGAGACCCTATAAAAATGTGGGGGTATCTCGTCTCATATAAGGTCTCATATAATAGTATCTTATATCAACACAAACTTTTATGTCAAATGTTAGAGATCTAATGTATAGATATTTAAATGTACTTGTTTATATCAAGATTAATTTTACTACTTGTACAAACTTTTACTACCAACAAGATTAGTTTTAGCATCATAATAAATTTCACTACTAATATTTTGTGATTTCATTATTACTAATTGAATTTTACTGTCATGTGTAAATTAGACATTGCATTTTACTATCTTCAATTAGAGTCATAAATAAAAATTTAATGGAAATATCATCACCTTAAACCTGTTTATACTAGTTTTGGTGTAGCTGAAATGTTTTTGCACTCCACCAATCTATATCATTTATTTTTAGGGATATAGATATATCATATTTAACACTACAATGCATCATGCATGAATAATTGCAAACAAAATAGTAAGGTCGCTAAGAACAGTATACTATATGCATTAAAAAAAAAAAAGGAACACTATACTATAACCTGTAAAGGCCGTAATGATCCAACAACACTTTTTCTTTAAACTAAATCAAGATAATAAGCGTTTCAAATAAGTCAAGATCAACAAAGCACGAACACCCTTAAGTACGACATACAAAATGACAATTACGAAGATATAAACTTTTAAAGCATTTGTTATACAATAACTCAAAACCATGTCACCAATATGTCATCAAATTTCATATCAATGATTTAGCTGAAAAATGCATAGTATATGAATAACTGTTTACGGGTTTACATTCAATTTGTATACAACAATTATACTCCGTATTTCCGAAAAATATTCACACCATTACCTAAAAAAAGAAAAAATTGAGGTCACAGGCCCACATGAAGCAAATGTTGTAGTCACAGGTAACTTCGAGACCCACCGTAACGAAAAATGAGAAATGCATGAAAAATTCAAAGTTTCACACACTCCCTCATTCTCACTCACACTCACTGTTGAAGGCCAAATCTCCAAGCATCACAACCCCCGTGTCGCCTACCCTCTTCCGCCGCGCCAACGCATTCTTTCCCACTATTATTACTCCCTTCACACAAGTCTCAACCAGCAATCTACCAACACTCCCATCTGTTGTATTCATTTGTTAATGTTTGGTACAGATTTCTTTCACGTTTGTAAACCAACGCTAACAAAGGAAACAGTGAAGATAGTATAAATGTGAATAAACTCAACTAAAATTGTCATACTCCCTCCATTTCATTAGGTAGTTGGCATTTGGTTTGAATCTGTGAGAGGAATTCAAACCAAATGCCAACTACCTAATGAAATGGAGGGAGTATGTCGTAATAAGGTCGTCTAGAATAAAAGAGTGCAAGGAAAATAAACATCCAAGAAACAAAGTATTGGGCTTATGTGGTCAATATTTGATACTTTGAGAACCAAAGTAATTGTTCTTTTCAAGTTACACTTTGCCCATCAATAATTTATAACATAAAATTCTAAAAAATTGTAGAATCTATGATCATTAAAGTTATTAACAACATACTTATTTGATCACATACGGAGTAATAGTATTCTCATATCGAATTCCGCATAGGAAATAACGTCTTTCGAAAAGTTGTTCACAAAGAACAAATTTGATCCACATACTTGCTAGTTGCTACCAAGATATATAAAACCGTTTAGGAGGAGATCTTCTATTTTTTCTATTTGTTTGGTTTTTCCAACTATTTTTCCAAAACTTTTTAACTTGTTTCAAAACTTTTTCAAAGTTCATCTGTATAGGGAGTGTCACACAAGAATGGGACAGAGGATCTCCACTCGTAAATTAGAGTGTTGGAAAATCACGGTGGAGCGTCTCGTTCTCTCGCCATATCCAATTCACGAAAGGTTAGTCAAAATTCAAGAGATTCACTCATTTGGATTACAACCTAGAACTAGAAGCCTATAGAGATCATATGTCATGTCAACCAAATATAATTATCTTTGCCAAAAAAAAAAAAAACAAATTACAAGAAGATTTTACCATCATTCTTCATGTCATTTCACATTGACAAGACCCATATATTCAAAAAATTCAACCTTGAGAGACTCCCCCCTCTCTCATTTCAAATCAACAAAAACAGTTGTCTTAAGAACCTCACGCGGCCACTCTCTCTTTTTTACCCTTTTACCAGCTTTTACAGTACAACTTAACCCACACCCCCCAATTTCTCCCCCAATTTGCCCCCACCCCCAATTTTTTTTATTTCTTTATCAATCCCTCTGTTTTCCTCTGTTTTCTTCTGTGAAAGTAACCTCTTCTCTACCCCCCAAACCCACCCCCTCTTTCCCAAAATGATCTCCTAAATACCCTTCACCCTTCTCCCCACAAATCCCATATTTTCTCTCTCCATTTCCCACTCTCTCTCCTCCCCAAAAACCCACCAAAACCAAGTAAAAAACAGAGCAAAACAGAGTAAAAACAGAGGAATGGAAGCAGCTTCACCATTACAACAAGCTCAACAACTACCCATTTCTTCACCATCCACAACAAACCCAGAAAAACTCCCAACAAAAAGAAGCTTAATCAACACACTAATGGAAGCAACAACCTTGCGCTCACCATCATTCAAAGAAGACACATATGTCCTCTCAAACCTCAAACAATCAGAGAAAAAATCACTACTTGATCTCAAAACCAAGCTAGCTTCATCACATTCCTCTCAAAACCCAACAATGTGGGGAATCCCACTTCTCGCCGAAGCTGAGAAATCGGATGTAATCCTGTTAAAATTCCTAAGAGCAAGAGACTTCAAAGTCCCAGATGCATACACAATGCTGGAAAAGTCCTTAAATTGGAGGAAAGAGTTCAATGCAGATGTGGTTTTAGAGGAAGAATTAGGGTTTAAGGAATTGGAGGGTTTGGTTGCTTATATGCATGGGTTTGATAGGGAAGGTCACCCAGTTTGTTACAATGCATATGGTATCTTCAAGGAGAAGGAAATGTATGAGAGGTTCTTTGGGGATGATGATAAGCTTAACAAGTTTTTGAGGTGGAGAGTTCAAGTTCTTGAGAGAGGGATTAAGTTGCTTCATTTTAAACCTGGTGGTGTTAATTCTATTATCCAAGTTACTGATCTTAAGGATATGCCTAAGAGAGAACTTAGGGTTGCTTCTAATCAGATTATGTCTCTTTTTCAGGATAATTACCCTGAAATGGTTGCTAGAAAGGTAAATAAAAAATTGATTTTGGGTAATTTTGAATTTTGATATTGTTGGCTTCTTTAATTTATTGTTTTATATGACGGTTTCATATGACAATTCATGTTACGGGTTTTTTTTTTATATTGTTGGGTTATATACTTGTATGTTGATTATGATGAATTTTTTTGTGGGTGTGATATTTTGTGTAGATCTTCATCAATGTGCCATGGTATTTCAGCTTGTTGTACTCAGTGTTCAGTCCATTTCTCACTCAAAGAACTAAGAGCAAGTTTGTGATTGCTAAGGAAAGCAATGTCACTGAGACTCTTTACAGGTGAATTGAATTGCTAATTTTTTTTACTGTATAGTGCATTTTATTAATTTGTTTAGTCATAGTAAATTATTAGTAGTATGTCAATTAAAAATCAAGTGTATGTGACTATTCATGTTAGTCGATCCTAAATCATTTCGAGGGGGTGGTAGTAGGCGTGTGTTGGGTAAATGATTGTGGTCTGAGGATTAGGATTTAAATTTAGTGCACAAGATTTACTTTTTGGTGAGAAGTAGGCCTCAATTGGATATTGCTTGTAGCTAAAGGACATAATGGGTACTGCAAAATTCCAGCACTTTTCTGTTTGGTTGTGTTGTGTCTAATTCTTTCTTTTCTTTGTCTTTGTCTTTGATTGATGATTTCAAAAGGAAACAATCCCATTTCCTGTGATCATGTTTCCTAGTGTTGGCTTTCTTGTGTTGTCTTTTTCCTTTATTATTACTTTATTTACTTATTAATACTGTTTTTATCTGATGTGTTTTCTTCTGTAATGATGTTTTATTACTCCTAAAGATGAAAGCTTTATTAAAAGTGGGTTTTGAATTTTGATTATCTTTGTTTATGTTTACATTAGGTTCATCAGGCCTGAAGATGTTCCGGTTCACTACGGAGGACTGAGCCGCCCCGGTGATCTTCAGAACGGTCCTGCAAAACCGGCCTCCGAGTTTACTGTCAAAGGGGGTGAGAAGGTTAATATTCAGATTGAAGGCATTGAGGTCAGCTGCTGTACTTTTATATAATCTCATTCCTTCAAAAGTTTGATGATGAATGTGGTAAATTTAGTAGGTCTTTGGATTAACAAGGTCACTGATTAAAAAAGTAAAAACCTTGTTTATAGTATGATATGGTAAAAAGTTAAAGTAAAAACCCCTGTTGATAGTATGCATGTAAAGTTTTAAACAGCACACATTGAATCAAAGAATTGGAAGCACATTTTGGGATGTGTAACTTTTACCTCAATGCACTATGTACCTTATGCTAAAATTTATTGGAATTTGTGGTTGAATTGCATGTAAAGTAGAACTATCATTAAAGCATGTGGGATGAATTTTCGGGTGCACTTGATTTATAAACTATGGTTTAATGAAATGTATGGTGTTGTTTGTACTACAGGCGGGTGCAACGATAACATGGGACTTGGTGGTGGGAGGTTGGGACTTGGAATACAGTGCGGAATTCATCCCGAATGCCAAAGATAGCTACACTATTGCTGTGGAAAAGCCGAACAAACTAAGCCCTTCGGATGAAGCCATCCACAACTCATTCCTGGCTAAAGAGGCTGGAAAACTCGTTTTATCTGTCGATAACACTGCATCACGAAGGAGGAAGGTTGCTGCCTATCGCTACATTGTTCGCAAATCTACAATAGTTCCAGCTGTTTGAAGTAAACATCTCTATGTAGGAAATTAGATTTTGGAGGGTTCTTTTGGTTGTATTATGAGTTATATTAACTTAAACAGCAGTCCTGCTTGTATGCCCAATTAATGGTTTGTCACTTGTCAGCCTATGAATCTAAATTGCAAATCTGCAATTAGTATTACCTTTAAATGGAAGGGTCTGGTATAATTGTATCTTGTATATCAGTCGATGTTGATGTTTCGTGTGCCCTGTTTGGAATTAGATCTTTAACCGAGGTTGGTTCGAGACAGCCCTGCTTATATTGTTTAGCAAAGGAATAGTTACATTTTGGTAATGAGGCTCATGAGGATTGGTGCCGTGAGCGCACCCCAAGTGGCGCTCTGGCTAACCAATGCCGTCAAACCAATGTCGTGCACCAAAGGATCAAAGCCACACTAGTGATACATACATTACGGTCAATGAGAAGGGGTCACGTGCTTAGTGAGTTTGGTTTCTAAAATCCGGTTTATTCTAAATTCGAGTTACATGCATGCAATTTGTCCAATACCAGACCACAACAATGCATACAAGTGTGCAGTTCTCTTTAAAATTACATTACCCAAAAGATGCAATGAAGTGCTAACTGGTAAGATTGACTGATGACTGTGATGAGGGTAAAAATATGCAGGGTTATTTAAGGAAAGCTAGATTTTCACCATAAAGGGTAGGTTTGGGAAATCCAAGGCTCTGGAAGGGAGAAATTCTTGGCCAATCACGGTGATTGGCAAGGGAGTGCCAATCACCGATTTTGGCTAATCTGAGCCATTCATCTCCATCTCCACGTGTCATCATCATCCACCCAAATAAAACCTCCCACCTACTCTCTTTTCTCACTTTGCCAGAAATAACCAACCCAACCCTCAATCTCCTATGTAACATCGCCGACCACCACCACCACCTACGCCACCACCTTCGTCATTCTCCACCACCACCCACATCCCCGATGACTTTCGCACCACCAACGATTCATCCTCCGTTCAGGCCTGATTGCCGCTCATTCCACCGCCGTCCTCATCAGTCAGTGCACCGCCGCATTGATCGACATGCAACCTGCTCCACCTTTCCCAATTTCTAGGTGACGCTGCGTTCGATTTGGTGAATTGAACCCAGGTTCATTCTTTATCAAATTTTAACGACTCAAATCGGGTTAGTTTTGGGTTTCTTTGACCTTGTTTCCATGTCATGAACCCATGGTTGCTGATCTATCAACCTTCCGCCATAATCAGTAGTACGGAGAAAGTGTTAAGGTCTTCGTCGTCGGTCGCCGGCCACATGTGGTATCTAATTTTTTTGTAATGGTATATGGTAAATATGAATTGTATATACAAGAATTGAGATGGTATATCAAAAAGATGAGATTGTATATGATATAAAAATGATGGTTGTTATGTATTCCAAGTAGTTTTTTAAAGATTGATTAACAGTATGCTTCAATTGTATATAGAAAGATTGTAATGGTATATTGTAATGATGTAATTGTATATGTAAAAAATGGTGGTTTGAAAGTGGTGTCTTGAATGGTTATCGCCGGGATTGACTGATGAGATGGTTTCACGTGGGAGAGAAACGTTATTGTTGGTGGCTTGGTGCTGATTTAGTGATAGAGGAGAGAGAGATGGCCGATTACCATTGGTTATTGTCGGCGTTTTTCTCGGTGGTTTCTTCCTCACCGGCGTTTTTGTGGGCGGTTCCTTCCTCTCCGATGTGGGTTGGAGCCGTCGACCGTCGAGGGTTGTTGGGATTGTGCTTTTTTTTTTTTTTGTTGGGTTGTTGGGATTGTGCTTAATTGCTGGGTTGTGGTGATAGTATTATACGAGGAGAGAGAGTGGAGTCATGTGAATTCTTTTTTGGTCATTAGTTTTTTTTTTTTTGATCAATATATCCCCCTTCCCATGTTTCTTGTCCTTTTGCGCGGTGATTAGAGTTGGCTTGCCAATCACGGTGATTGGTGTAGCCAACCTCTCTGGAAGGAGTAGGTCACGGGAAGAGATAAGAAGATATTGAGTCGTAGTCGTAGATACAGTCGAAAGCTAAATCTAAGGTAGCGTGTGCAGAGAGATTTGAAAAGGGTAGAAAGGAGTTTTTACAAGCTGAAACTAGAAAGTCCTCTCTTCTGATGAATGATGATGTTGTCCTGAACAAAACAGTGTGCTGTGTACGCTTCTGTTCTCTGAGTCTGAGGTCTGACCAACTTTGCTGCATGTTTTAGTCTACATTTCTCTGCTAAGGAGTTAAGGTCTTCCAAATGTACGGATGAGATGCTTATGTATTTGTCCATTCCTTTTTTACCCAAATAGTAGACCCTCTTCTTTCATTCTCTTATAAAGTCTATTGCACAATGTTTGGACTCGAGTGTGTAACATTTACTGGTCGAATTATTACAATTGGGGATGTTTGGTTTAAAGCATGGAATCACATAGAGTAGCGTAATGGAAATGGAACCCGGTTTTGATTGTTAGTTTTGACATTCAAGATGGATACGCTTATCGCGAGATTTTCAAAATGTTGTGTTCAATGGTCCAATCTCGATACCTCTAAATTGATTAAATTTGGTGTCAACTCAACCAAATGCTCGAAAGTATCGACTTTGAAGGGTTTTTTTTCCTCCTAACCAACTTTACAGTGAAATAGCCATCAAGCTTAATTTCCATGAAACGGAGAAGATTAGTCCCCAAGAAGATACTCTTAGTTATACTCGGAAAACCTAACTGTTATTTCCCACTAAATGTTCACCACTCTTGGCAGACTTATGATCCTATTATGTTATTGAGTCTAAGATTTAACATCTATCCGACCGTGAACTCGTTATATATTTTTTTTAGGGGAGTGAACTCGTTATATATTACTAGTGACTAATCACTGATATTAGTTTATAAGTGCTAATTACTTGTAAACTACACAGTACAAACGAACTGACATTGGAGTAAATTCCTAGGAGAAAGCTAGAACTGTGTTCAATGGCAACAAGTATTGGTCTGGTGAAAACGAAAATATTGTGTACCATAAACCGATATTTTTAATGTCATTTCTCTCATTATATTGCCATTTACGCTTCTTAACAAAAAAACAAAACAATAAATAAAACCACTAGGAATTAAAAAAAAATTGGCAGAAGCAGAATTCCAATTGTCAGACGAAACAATTGGAGTATTGTATTAAATTATTTTAAGGAGCTTCATCTGCAGAACTCCTGAGTAACGTTCAAGCAATAGATTTTCAGTATAAATCACCCACGTAAGCGTCATGTGCATTTTCAGGTCATGAAATACTTACAATAAAGTCTAAACAATTTGGGTTCTCATTAAAATTAGCAATATAATGTAAAACGTGTCATGAATGATGAAACATATACAGAATCCAAATTTGTTAGAACTTGATAAGATTGGAAACAATTGTGTTACTTGCAACAATACGAACTCTTTTAATGTAGTAAGCATAATGAAGCTTGTGGCGAAGTATTGAGGACATGATGTTACTCGTATAAGTTATATAGTAAGAAGTGGTGAAGGTTAAGGTTCGAGGTGAGCTATAATATAAGAGGTCATAAGTGTGAACCCGCCCCAGAAAAACCCTTAAACCTGGCCACATTATATTATGGCTTCCTAGTGAATGAATTTATGCAAAACTTGTGCTCAATAAACATACTACTACTGACTCATGAGATTCTCTACAGACAAAGAAAGATAGTTGTAAACGAGAAAATCAAATGTCAGAAAACTTGTTAAAAGAAAACTAAAAACAGACATTTTTGGGGAAGTATGTGCTGCAATAATATCATCCACCCAGCATGCTTCAAGGTCACATTTTGGTCTGCAAATGCATTTTATTCTACAACTTGAACAGGGTGGATTGGGCTGGTTTCGAATCTTAAACAATCATGCTACATCCAGATTTAAGCCCAATAGTGATATGAATACAGGCTCTGTCCCAAAGCTTGAAGATGAAGGTTTGAATGTTGAGAAGTTTGAGTTACATCTTGGCAGGAAAATACAGTATTTTGTAGTGGCCACAGAATATGTATAAGGTAGTCATTGACAAAAGAGTACTCCGCATCTATAATGTGGTTGTTCGCACTTTTAACAACATTGTATAAAACATAACACACTCGAGGGTGAAATGACTCGTTGCATTTGGTTACGAGAAAAGAATTTAGTGAAGCAAATTCTATTTATAATATGAGCAAGGTACACACAGTAATATAACCTAATTTCGTGGTTAAGATATCCAAAATTTTCACTCTTCACTGTGATAGTTCAGCTAGATGCAAAATAACTACTCCTAGAAGACATAGAGCAAATTTGGAAGGATGATTAACATGTTCATTAGCTACATTAGCGCAATATGAACAACATGCTTTTATATCTTAAGAAGCATCAGCCTAAGCATTTTTAGCTAGCTTTTGTAGACCAGAAAAGATCCCGTACCAGTGTAATGTGAAGCCAATGCCTGTCCCCTTGAGGTTGGCTGAGTGAATGCCAACTGAGATCGCTCAAGAACACGGTCTATGCAGAAGCTTTTCCTACATGAAAAAGATATAGTTAGCAGAGGGATCACAAAACATATTTGGTTAACCATGTAAACTGATGACTTAGCCACGCAGAAACAGAATCCTATTCTTTCATTCTAGTAATTAAGTACTAACACTAAGCCTCATCAAACCCACTTCAAGGATGTTAACTCCTAAGATATGATGGTATAACATCCTTCTGCATGTCGAGAAGCAAGCTATTTTATTATACGGCTTATACCTTTCAAGATTACAGCACTGCCTCTGCACCTTAAATATCAGGATATTCAGGATGCCACTCATTGTAGTCACACACTCACACAGCAGGTAATAAATTTGCAGACACTTTACAAACGTTCAGAGTGTATAGGACAACTGGAGACAGGCATGGCTATTAGTGTAGGATTGGTCAGAAGTCTCAGAACTTCACTGCTTATGCTTCCCTCAGAAGAGTAGGCCGCTCAAAGAACAGCTCAGACATCGATGCAAGATGACTAAGGGGGGCATGTACAGTTGGTATCTTCATGACAAGTTCTAACAGATTATCCGATCCCACATTCCCACTCATTACTAGTTGCACACTTCCATGTCCTCAGAGCATGAAACTTTCTATATTTGTAAAACAATTGCACGACAAACTTGTCAAAGTAAAAAAGTGAGAAAATAGTAAAGAAGAATCTATGTTGTTAATAGAATGCTTCATTATACTGTGTAACCCCTGCACAAAGTTCCAGCAGGTACGAAATGCCAGGGATGATGAGAAAAACAGAAGGTAGAGATGCAGTCAATCTACATTTATTTCAGTTGACTCAGACACCTTCGTTGCACTCAGCTAATTCTAGACTTCTAACTCTAGGGCAAATGGCAGCCCTAAAAGTTCTCAGTACGTGCCTCCTCAAAAACTTCAATGCTTATGCAGTTATGTTCAGATCAAAGGCATGCACACAAAGATCAACTCACAAACTGAAGCAGGCATATATTACTGATGTGGACAACAATAAATGGAGCTTGTCGTTAGAACAAGGATTCAAATGGGAATACAAGACATGAGAGAAAAATAAACTTGGTTTCGACGAATCCATGCTTGATTCTGTCAGAGACACGGGAGGCTACCTAGGTGTTTTTTTTTTTTTTTTTTTTCTTTTTTGTGCCTTCAAAATTTAAAATCATAAAACATCTCCAGCTATAGTTGTAAAAGAAGAAAGATATTGCTTTCATACAAAAACAAAAGACAGACAAACATTTCAAAAAGAAAGACATTTGACAAATGTAGGCTTAGTATGAATAAACCTTTAGCTAAACTGTGTTTAGCAGTGACAAACTGATTATTATCATAAAATTACTGAAGAGACACCAGCTATTCCAAAATCCAAAGTCCAGGCAAGTCAGAAGCAAAGAAGGGTGAGGCATAAGCATGCCCAAGCAAATAATCTTTCACCAAATAGCCAATTGTACGCAAAAAAAAATATTTTGGATACTGAAGTAGGTGGTCAGGTAACTACTTCGGAGAAATAACGACTCATTGCAAGTTAGTCCTGAGACAGAAGCACTTGGTAAAGTAACAAGTCTGGCATGATGCTACATTTGGGTACACACAGCATATGTTACACATACATGATTGCCAACTCACTCCCAAGGCCCAAGCAAACAATTAAGCAACCCAACAACAACAACCAAAAAAAAAAAAAAAAAAAAAAAAAAGGAAACCTCCACCACATTGACCGATTGACGGAACAGCCCTGCCACCAAAAAACATCACCATCACCACCACCACGACACTTCCCAACCAACCGGAACTACAAGACATGCCATCATCAAGACTCCCTCATCCTTGGAGACCTCATTGACACCCTTGACAAATACGTGTTCCAACTCACTGCTGACCTAAGGGAAAAACTCAACCACCTACCCCGACCCTCACCACGTTTATGTGAGAAAAAAAGATCGATACCATCACCACGATGATGTTTTCTATATATGCACTTTCTTCAAATCTATTGTAGATAGTTACAAAGTATAGATACAGATGATGGGGTATCATGCGATGTAAATTGATCAGTACAGTTGATCTGAATCTGTTAGGCTCTTAAGTGTACCTAACCACAAGAAAGTAGTTCACCTCATGTTCAACAAGTCATCAAGACATCTCAAGAAAATGCCCCATAGGTCATAAACAAGCAATCTTAACAACTTAACAGGAAATTGAAATACTTTCCATTCTTTATTCAACTAGCATATACAGCTTTAAAAATCTTTTCAGTGAGATTGGCATAGTCAGAGGCAGAGCATTATCAAAGTTAACCCCTCCCGTCAACATCTTTTCAAAAAAAAAAAAAGAGCAACAACCTAGTAGCCATGAATTTTGACGTTCTATAACCCATAGTTGCCTGAGTAGTGAGTACAAAAAAAAAAAAAAAAAAAAAAAAAGAAAAACTCAAAAAAGAGGAGATTATGCAGATGAGTAATACCTCACAGCATCCAACAAGTGAGTTGCAATATGTTTTCTTCTGTTAGATGGGGTGACCCAGATAGCCCTTACACCACAGGTAGCAGGGGTAGCTTCCTCTTCGCATACAATTGATCCTAATGCATTTGCATCCAATGCCTCCATACCAGAAGAGCTTTTCTTAGAAACTTCCCTCTTAAAGCAAATCTCACCAAAACGCAATGTAGTTTGTTTCGATACTGCCTCCTTTCTTGTAGCACTATCACAAATCTTGTTCATAGAGTCTGACATGACTTTGTGTGCTGTATTTATCGGCTCAACAACAGTACATCCGGCAATTCTTTGTGAAGAAACATACAGATAAACCTGCAGTGGATAATGACACACGCTTACAAACAGGAAATTACCTGCTCATACAGTCATACCTATTCAATTGTTCGTTTACCTTAATACAGAAACAACAGCGCGAATAACACTAACATAGCATATTAGCATATATGACAAGTTGGACAACCGGGAAACTACAACGCAATTTGCAGACCTTACAAAGTTCGTGGAAAATCCAACCATCACCAAGCTCAATATCCATCATCTTACAGACAAGAAACAACCTATTCATGCCTATCCAATTGTTCTTCAACCACACAGAAACAAAAGCGCAAATGACACACAACTGAAACGCAATTTCAGACCTTACAAAGCTCGTGAAAGATCCAACCGTCGCCAAGTTCAATTTCCATCATCTTCACAACCTCTTGAACCTAAACACAAAAACAAACAATCTCATCACATAAAACAATAGGTTGCTCGCAAATTAGCCTCTAGGAAATACTAAGGAAACGAAATTATAGCCTCAACCTTCTTTCTCTGAGCAGAAGGATCAGAATTCGACACCACAATAACACGGTCCTTCTCGAGTGAGGGCAAATCAATTACCCTCTCCTGTCGCCAACCCTATACATTCATTTTCAAACCCGATTCAATCAAACACGAAACACGCGTAAACACACGATAAAAGCGGGAAAAATCTGATCACAAATTAAGACAGACCTTAAAAGGGATTCCATGGGTAAAATTCTTGTGAAAAGTGGTATGAAATTTCTCATCAATTTCATCCCCTTTTGCATACTTAATCCCACAAACTTTACAAGTATGTAACAGGAAATCAGACTGACCCAACTCCAAATGAAATTGGGCATAACTCCTCTTCTTGTTCAACACGCTTCCAACAACTTTCAATTTCTCTCTCTCCTCATTTCCTTCGCTAAAATTAGGGTTTTATAAACAAAATTGAATCAGTAATACAATCTGGGTATGCATTAAAACTCAGGAAAATTGGGGGAAAAGGGGAAATTACCTGGTGGATTGGAGTGAATCCAAAGCTTGACGAGTGTATTTGATTCGAATTTCTGGGGGGTTTTGTGACCTAATTTCGCCGAATAAATCGTCGGAATTCGATGATTTTGGCGCGGATTTATCAGTAGCAGGTACTTGTTTAAAGAACGATTCGATTGATTTCTGCATTTTTAATTGTGTTTAATTTTCTGGGATTTTAGTTTTGGCTGACATTTTTGCTAAATCTTAAGCTTTGAAAATTTTGGGGGGAAAATGAGTGTTGTTTTCCCGCCAAAGAGTTGTTCTACTCCTAGTGGTCGTTTGGTTGCATATGGGAATTCGGAATGCCCATGAATTCCCACTTCCCATGTTGTAGAAATTCACATGAATTTCTCAAAACTGTTTGGTTGCATGTAGGAATTGAATTCCCACAGGAATTGCCAATTACCAAATGAGGGCTAGGTAAGCCAATTCCTCCATTTTGTAGGAATTGGAAATTCCCATGATTTCCCAATTCCCATGATTTTAGCCAACCAAACAACTTCAAAAAATTAAATTCATGGGATTTCTGAATTCCCATGATTTGGAGTGGCAACCAAACGACCACTAATATCTTACTCCCTCCGTCCCAGCTCAAACAGCTCGTGCCGAAAATACCCCTGTGTTGACAAGGGTGATACACACTAATCGGTTTATCTAAGTTCCAAAAAATTATATAGTGAAGTAGATAAGAGTTTTTGCTAACTCGTCACACAATTTTTTTGGAACTTTGATGAACCGATTAGTGTGTACACTCCCTAATATCGGATCATTTTTTACATGGGGTGTTTGAGTTGGGACGGAGGGTGTACGAGTTACGACTTCCATGGGAAATATTTTCCACCGTGTTAACTCATTCCTCACACGGAGTCACATCACCAAATCATGGTGGGGTTTTCCTTGGGATTTTATCATACGGAGTATCACTAATCGTTTAATTAAAGTTTCAAAATAGTCTGTACTGTGGTAGATATTTGATTAACTGATTGGATGTAGATAGTGAGTTAGATAAGAATCTTAGCAAAATTTCCGTGCAATTTTTTTGGAACTTTAATTAACCGATTAGCGTGTACACGCTCCTCAATAAGGGTGCGTTTTGGGTATGAGGTGTTTAAAGGGAGACGGAGGGTGTATCTTTATTTATGTTTTAATTTGGTGAATATGTTGCTTGTACATAATCGTAAACAAGTGCGTTCGTAAGGTCAATGGTTCAGTCGGAAAGGCCTTTGCAAGCAAGCTTTTCAACTTTTGGATGTGATCAAGGGACTGGCATACGTCTACACAAACATAGATGTCTTATACTCGTATGGTGTAAAAATAAGTTTGAAACAACGACTTTCAGCGGAGTGTGTACTTCATAAGGTTAACAACTATTGTTGTTGTCATCTTTAAAGTTGGTCTCATCATCAATAGTCAGTATGGTACATTGTAAAGAGTGGTCATAATACCACGAGAATGTTTTACTGGCCAACTCATATTTCAACTTCACACAACCAAATTAAATACCCTAAACTTTAAAGCTCAACAACTTGATTATTTTTGTGTCTATTGGCTGCATATTTTAGGCACATGTATGCCATGACTCTTGGTCACAAAGATACCCAGATTATAAAGTTGATTTACATTGTTTATATGTTGGCAAGGGTTCAACGTCAAGTGTCAAAAATCTAAAGTACATCATTATCATGCATTGTGCAATGCACGAGTTTTAGACTAGTATTTACTAATTTTGGTCTAAATATAACCAAAAGGTGAACAATGAGCACAAAAGTTTGGTTACTCTTTATCTTAACCATCAAAACCCCCAGTGGCGTATCCAGGAATTTTTTTTTGGGGGGTCGGACTACGTACAAATGCGCATAGGCGGAAATAAGATACATAAATATGTAAATTTTATATGTAACGACGATGTCAATAGAAATTTCATTGTTTTGCATACAAAAAAAAAGATTACAAATCCGACAAGTCTAAGCGACGATTTTTCATACTTTGAAATCGGTGCAAAATATTTTCTAATTTAATACTACTCAATACATCTCTTTCTATATAAGCAACCATACAATCATTCAAGAACTCATCACTCATTCTATTTCGTAATTTATTCTTTATATAAGTCATGGCCGAAAAAGCTCTTTCAACACTTGCCGTGGCTACGGGAAGAAACAACACAAGTTTCAATAGCAAATAAACCTTTGTATACGTCCAATGCTTCTTTGTTTCAACCATCTTGATAGAGATTTCATTAATGGTCTTCAAATTCTTGAAATTGTCATCCGTTCTCACATCTTCAATGAAATTATTAAGTTGAAACTCTAATGAAACCAAATCAATATTAGAAAACTCCGACGATAAAATCCGGCAAGTTTCACCAACTTGTTAGTATCAAAAGAAGCAAAATTATCATCGGGACAAAAACAAGCCATACAAATGAGTAGCTCCTTAGCAACCTCATTAAATCGATTATCCAACTCTTGAAGTTGTAAATCGATTACTTGCAAGAAAACTTCTACTCGAAAGTGGTGAATATTGCTAGTTTCAAGTGCACGACGATTCTTTCTTCCCGGACGGACATACAAACCATCCATATCCGGAACATCAATCTTATGCTTAACACAAAATGAAGAAACTTTTTCAACATGAGCCCCCCACCCATTGTCTCTCATCTTTTGCAATTGTCGTTTTGTCATATCAACATACTTCATTGCATTCACAATATCTTGATCTCTTTTTTGCAAAGCATTGTTCAAATCATTTGTTATACCAAAAATAGAGATCATCAAATAAGCAACAAACACAAAATCAAGCGATTTCACAGCAAATGAAAGATGTTCCGCTTTAAGCTTATCGGCCGGAACGGTGACCAACTCCTCAATATTGTCAAGCACATCAAGAACGGTTGGAAACAAAGACATCACATTCAAGAATGACTTATAATGAGATCCCCAACGAGTATCCCCTGCCCTACTCAACCCGAGTTCTTGATTTTTTCCCTTTCCTGTCGTTACCTCACCAACTTCGAGTGTTTTTGCAAGTTCTTGTGTTTGTTTATCACGAAGCATCTCCATTCTTTTGCTTGAACTACCCACCAAATTAAGCAACTCCGAAAGTGTTTCAAAAAGCCAAGTACAATCTTTACTCTTTTTCGAAACAGCAAAAAGAGTCAATTGTAATTGATGGGCAAAACAATGAACAAAATAAGCCGATGGAGATTCTCTCAAAATCAAAGTTTTCAAACCATTAAGACAACCACTCATGTTTTTAGCCCCATCATAACCTTGTCCTCTAATCCTTGTAGTACTAAGATGATACACATAAAGTATAGAAGTAATCGCATTTTTAAGTGTCAAAGCATTAGTATTCGGAATATGTTGGACACTTAAAAAACGCTCGGTCACCTCACCATTCTTTTTCACATATCGCAAACAAATAGCCATTTGCTCTTTTTTAGCAATATCCTCCGACTCATCAACAAGTATGCAAAACAAGTCATCATCAAGTTCTTCAATAATGGTTTTAGTGATCTCTTTGGCACAAGCATTGACCATATCCTTTTGTATAGAAGGGGCAATCATTTTATTATTACCGGGAGCATTCTTTAGAAGAACTTTCCCAATATCTTCATTAATATCACAAACAAACTCTAAGAGTTCCCGAAAATTCCGCTTCTTTGTTGAACTTTCACTCTCATCATGACCACGAAAAGCTAAAACTTGGCGTACTAGCCATCTCACACACTTGCGGATTCCATAAGCCAAACTTGGTTGTTGTGATTGCTTATAAAAAGCGGCTCTAATGGAAGCTTTAGGAATTACAAAAGTGTCATATGCCCTTACCGCTTTATTATGAGCACTGTTATGGTCACCAATATGCTTCTCAAAATATTCAGCTTTATTCCAATATCTAAATCTGCCACTAACAAAAGCATTACCCCCGGCAACGCCATCTTGCTTAAATAAATAACACTTGAAACAAAATGCAGCATCCTTAGAAATACTATACTCCAACCAAGGTTTATAATCCTCAAACCACTCTACTTTAAATTGACGCATCACACCTCCTATTTATCTTTGAGGAAACAAATGAGATTTTGGTTGACAAGTACCCTTATCAATGTATGCTTTTCTTACACGAGTTTGATCATTAACATGATAATCAGAAATCTTAACTCTACGGGCGGGATCATGTGGAAGAGACATTGCATCAAAACTACTCAATCTTGCTCTTTAACATGTGAGACACTTTCTTGTCTTGGTTCATCCTCTTGATTTTGCGAGGTATTATCAGTGTCTTGTGTTTGTGAGGCATTAATTGGCGGAGTTTCATGATAACGAGGTTCATTGCTTGCTTGACCCGAACCTACATTTGGACTAGGTGATGAGGTTGATGGTTCACTAGAATTTTTTTTCCCAAAAAAGAAATTGTAAATATTGCCATCCCTCATCCTCTTCATTCTGTTCAATTAATTGCAAAGAGGAAAATCAAAATCAATATTTAAGCATGAACCCTAAACCCTATCAAACACAATTTAAATTAGAACCAAACCCCAAGTGGCCAAGTCCACAATTTAATTGAATTACAATACAAATATTATAGAATGATAGTAATCAAATTGAATTCAAATATTATAGAATAAAGCTACAAAATTTTTTGAATTAATTGAATCTAATTGAAAATCGGAATACAAAATCAATTTGGGGAAAATTGAAAATTAGAGAGAAGTAGAGAACTTACTTAATAGTTAATAGTTGAATGGAAGTATGCAAGTGAAATCGGAGCCTTCGCCGCCGCCCCGCCGTGCGCCGCCCCGCCGTGCGCCGTCCGACCGTTGTCCGTCGATCGAAAATTCGAGAGAGAAGTGCGTGAGTGAGTGTTAAATATTTTTTTTTTTTTGGAATCTGTCGTACAGGAAACAAGAGAGAGAGAGAGGGTAGTGTAATGTTTTTTATTTTTTGCTTTTTCTTTTTAGTATTAAATGTTAATACTTATTGAAGTATTAATTTGGTGTAGTGGACAGTGGGTCCCAGTGGCTGTCATGTGACTTTGAAATTCTGTGGTCCAATGTCAATCGGGATCTTCTGTCCCACAAATTTGTACCATCCCCTGTCCCATTCACAGGATCATGCCACGTAGCACACATTCACCATCTTACCCTCAAAAAAAAAAAAAAAAAAAAAAGCAACCCATCTTCACGCAACCAGCCTACCATCATGTCCGATTGTCCGGCCTCCTTTATCTCTCCTCCACCGTCCAATCCGCCATACATCATTGTATTTGTACCAGTTACCCGACATCTTCCCTAGTACCTTTGCCCCAAATTATTACTCAGTCTTTAGTAGAGAGAATAATCAAAATCAATTGATAGTCAAGCAAAAAAAAATTCAAACGGAAATCAATCCAAGCAAATCAACTTCAATTGAAGATCAACCAAATCAACTTAAACTGAAAATCAACATGTAAAGATGTCGGAAAAGAGGGGAGTAAACTCAAAGGCGGAGGAGGCGCGTGCGCAGAAGACGGCGACAGATGCGGAGAAGTCGATGGTCCATCGTTTGATGTATGGCCGCGGAGGAGAGAGAAAGGAGGTGGGTGGCGGGACATGGTGGTATGATGGTAGCTGCGGTGGTGGAAGCGGATAGGGTAGGTGAGGCCGTGAGCTGAAGAATGAGATGACTTGTTTTTTTTTTTTTTTTTTCTTTTTTTGAGGGTAAGATGGTGAATGTGTGCTACGTGGCAAGATCCTGTGAATGGGACAGGGGATGGTACAAATTTGTGGGACAGAAGATCCCAATTGGTCCAATGTACCCTTCATTTATTTAGAGTTTTGTACTATATTGGAGGTAATTATTCAAGGTTTGGAGTGTCGAATTGTCATTTTAATTTTTTTTCAGCTCAATTGCAAATTAGAACTTCATTTTTTTTTTGGAATGGGGGGTCGCCCGACCCCCCGTTAATACACGTGGGTCCGCCCCTGAAAACCCCTAAAAGGCTCTCAATAACTGTATCGTGTCGCCGCCTGGAGGCTGGAGTTAAGGGAATCGAGTAGTTTGTAAATTGTTCTTCTGAGTCACATGATCAAAAACCTTGCCAATAATAATTTTACATCCATTTTCATTGCTCATCTCCTGAAATTTTCGTTAGTCTACTTGCTAATTTGCTATGATCTGATTAAATTCCTAACACATGCTACCAGGAGCTTGGGGTCTATGCAGCTTGATTGTATCAACCATATATCACATGCGAAGGTAAAGTATCTGTCAACATCAACCCATCAACATCAAGGCTGTAGAACATAAATTGCAACAAAAAAAATTGAACTTTATACTAATTGGGTGTTGTAGAAGAAATCAGAATAGAGACGGCTAATGTCAGAGGCAAAATCATTGAAAATGTGGAAATGGGCAAAGAGTTGGATCACGTTGTTTTCTTGGTGATGTAAATTGTAAAGACAGAAAATACGAGTTGATATTATGTCGACTAAGTTTTATACTTTTATTTATGGAGTCATGTGAGATAATCTTGATTTACCTAATCTTCACTCTTATCTCCTAGATCAGTCTTAAAGCATGGGGTAAGTCTAAAAACAAATATTCTCCACTCCAAGGAATCGTGAGCCATAAACAATCAAACAAACCGCTGAAGGCACTACCAAGCAAGTGTCAAATTCTCGCGTCATACAAACACCAAGAATATACAATGCCAAATTCGTCTCACTCTACCAACTAGGAAGCAAAGGGCTCTCGGGCCAAGAGCCACACTCACTCTTTCAAACTCGATCACCCTTCATGAAAAGTCACCACCTATTCACATCTCACCATCTACACCTCCCTCATAAGCATGACTAAACACCATGTTTTCCACCAATAACCAACAAATGAAATCATCCCACACCAAAATGAACCAAATAGCCAGTTTAAATAGTTTAAAGGTTGAAATGGGTGTGGTACACAAACAAACGGGGGAGAAAACGTGGCGGGGAACAAAAAGAGATGGTATAGAAACGAGCTAGAAAAATGGGGTAGGGTACAATGGTTAGAATAGTGAGAGAGGAAAAAGTAGAGGGATAGGGAAAACTTACCTTACGAGCTCCAAAGCATCCATAACCGTGAAAAACAAATGGCTCGTGGTCACAAAAACCGGCATGCAACCACGTCCTCACCTCACTACCCCGGGCTTCCTTTAGAATACGTCGCCTCCTACAATCTCACAAACTACCACCTCCCTCGTGTGTTTATGGAGCAAAAAATGACCCCGTTGCTGAGAATATCCAAAACCAATACAACAATAGGCTATTTTGTGAATATTCTTGTGAGTTACGGCAAAATGCAAGTGGTTTGGATTAAAGACCATGTGGAACAAACGGGTAAGTCAATACCAAGAGAGATGGCTAAAAACTCGGGATAAACAAGGTTGGGAGTGACTTGGTTAGAAATGAGTTTTGAGAGAGAGGAATAAGTAGAGGGATAGAAAAACCTTACCTTACGAGCTCCAAAGCATCCATAACCGTGAAAAACAAATGGCTCGTGGTCACAAAGACCGGCATGCAACCATATCCTCACCTCACTAGCCCGGGCTTTCTCTAGAATACGTCGCCTCCAACTACCTCACAAACTACCACCTCCCTCGTGTGTTTATGAGCAAAAAATAACCCCGTTACTGAGATTGTCGAAAACCAATACAAAAATAGGCTATTTTGAGAATATCTTTGTGAGTTAGGGCCAAATGCAAATGGTTTGGATGAAAGAGCATGTGGAACAAACGGGTAAGTCAATTATCAAGAGAGATGGCTAAAAACTCGGGATAAACAAGGTTGGGAGTGACTTGGTTAGAAATGAGTTTTGAGGGAGGAGTGCAAGGAAAAATGGCATTCATACCTTGGTTTTCTCCTCGGTTTGGCGAGCGTCGTTTGATAAAAATGGAACAAAAACACACCAAAACAAACCAAATAATCAAGGAAAAACGGTTAAGCATATCTTACATATATACAAGCAAAACTAATACCACTCCCTCATGCTTAAAACATACATAATACTCAAATTAATGCATAACGAGGGAAAGACATACTTGTGAGTCCCTCCTAATAATATCTCGGGATCTCGACACTTCTTAGGTAATTGCGTTCATTAACCTTCAACACATGCTCACTCATTCTAATTTTATTTTATTTTTAGTATTTTTCTTAGGTGATCTTAGGTGTTAGCATGCCTTTCATGAACTTATCCACCTTAGGCATACACTTAACAAAATTTAGGAAGGGGATATTGACCTTACATTCTTGAAATAGCGCGTACATCTACGTGTTGTTGGTCTTGAACTCTTAGTTTAAAGAGGCGCGAGGCGCACTGAGGCGCTGGTTGGCCGTTGCGATGAGGCGCGAAGCGCGAGGCGAAGGCGCACGCCTCATGCACACGAGGCGCATTCATTTAGCAAACAAAATTCTATTTATAGAAACCACAATTTGCAAAAATTACCCATTTTTTGGTGTTTAAAGAGGACCTATGGGTAAAGAAGTATAAACAAGGGATTAAGGGGCAAAGGGAAGGGTAGAAATAAGGTTACAAGAGAAAGAAAAGTGAAAATTTCAGAGTCATGCGCCTCGTGTGCGCCTCGGTGCGCCTCAAGGCACGCGCCTCAGGTGCGCCTCATGCACACTTGTGCGCCTCAGGCTTCTGAGGCGATGGCAGCTGCGCCTAGGCGCGCCTGAGGCGCGCTCTTTTAAACTAAGCTTGAACTTTCGGTTGTGTTTTAGAGCATCGAGGAATGACACATTTGCATCCCCATCATCGGAGCCCTCGAGCCATTGAAAAATGGTTGAAACATCAACTCATAAGATCTCGGCACCCATAATCGTAAACTCGAGCGAGTCAAGACTCAGATCCTTGAGTCGAGACTAGCAATTTTCTACCTCTTTTCTTCTTCCACCCTTAACCCGAATCCAATGTCCTTCAAGTAGATAGGATGCTAGCTCATGGCTTCCAAAGGTCTTGACCCGCTTCTTCTAGTCGTGATCGCTCGCGGTGAATGTCGATCGGCCGCCCATTAGTCCAACAAGTTGCCCAAGGATGTCTCAACTCCAAAAGTACTCGAAAACCCCAAATTACGCTCTAACAAACAACCGATAACGGGGCACTAGAACTACGCTAAAACCATGTCAAAAGACTCCAAAATTCGACTAATTGGCTCACATTATCGCACCGAAGCCACACCATATCATTGAAACTAACCTCATCAGCCTCCCAAAAGACGTACTAAAAAACAATTGATGGTATTTTCGGGTTATGGAGTTCATCACTAAAATGTTGCGTCGGTTCTTCATAGATTGTTGCAATGGCCAGCTTTTTTGAAGTAGATGCTCTTGAGTTTTGAACAATGTTTGGGATTCACTAAAATATATAGTCTTTCAAGTGTTTTCTTCTTTTTCTTGCCACCCCTTCACCAACTTGTTTAAGGGGACATTATAATAAATTCCACTTGTTCTAGCTTCGTCAATCTCATCCGCCCGTGGCTTCCAACCTTCTACAAATGGAGCCAAAACACTAACAATGTGGCTCATATCGGGCCGTTGATTGGCCTCTCTTGTGGTGCAGTGATCTGCAAGCTCCGCAATTCTGAAAAAACTCTCAGTGTCTTCTTCCATCTTGTCGAGAACTGGGTCAATGATGGCCAATATCTTCTCCCGGTCTGACTTGATCCCCCAAAAACATAGTGACAAGCTCTGCTGCTCCTCAGGCAGTCAGGCCTGTCGTGGTCGAGAGCTTTCAAACTAGTTAATAACTCTACAAGCACAAATCCAAAGCTGTAAACATCAGCTTTAGTTGTGATTTTCCAGTAGCTGCATATTCGGGGGCCAGGTATCCAATGGTTCCCATAACCTTAGTTGCAACAGACTGTTGTCCCTGATTAGGGGCAAGTTTTGCCCGGAAGTCATCGCTAAGTAATATGTTGGAAGACTTGAGGTCTCTATGTATGAAACTCTCGTGTGCTAGACTATGTAGGTATTCTATCCCTCTAGCAACATCCAAGGCGATCATCAACCTTCTTTTCCATGACAATGGCTCCAAATTTAAGGATTTCCATTCAAAGAGATGCTTGCTGAGATCCCCCCGAGTCATGTACTCATACTCTAAAATTCTCTCGCTACCTTCCATTGAATATCCCAAGAATGATACCAAATGCCGATGGCGCACATTTGAGAGGAATGCAAGTTCAGCTCCAAATTCATCCAACGGTTCATCTCTAATCACACCTCGCCTTCCTTCCTCTCTACAGCTATTTTAGTACCATCCTCTAGTTGACCTTTGTACACAACGTCGAAACCACCACGACCAACCACATTCTCCGAGGCAAAGTTGTTGGTCACATTTCGCAGAACTTGTAGAGACATGACAATATTACTACCTCCAACAAATGTACTTCCAGTGAGGGGCTGATTAACATGTTTGTTCATCCTAAATAATACACGAACAAGAACACTACGAACAATCCCACTACCGTAATGCTTGCAATCACGGGTACTATCCAGACAAGTTTTGACTTTTAGGATTTGGGGCGGTTGGGAGGTGATGAGCCAAGCCAATTGAAATAAATCCAGTGAGCTGATTTTGTTTGAGATGTAGCTGTTTCAGACTGGCTAAATCTCCTATGTTTAGTGGAATACAGAAATAAACTGGACGACTAGTAAAAATAGGCCCTTGAAATTAAAGAATATTACTAGTCAAATATGTAATAAAATGACATATATTGCACATAAACTACCCATGTATTGTACATCAACTACACAATTATCTCTGACTCTAAAAAAAAGAACTTCACAATTATCGTATAATATTAAAAATGATTTACTAATCAAACAAACAAACTAAGTTTGGTAAGATAAGAACTTGTATCCCGTGGAGGACCCAGGATTTCCGGGAAGGGGGTGCACAAAATAAATTTAGACAAAATGACATAAATATAATCGTTATTCTTACACAAAGTTAGTCCTCCTCAAAAAAAAAAAAAAAAAAACTACAAGGTGGACGTAGAAGGAAAATCTAATACAACACGACGAGTTTTCATATCTTGAAAACGTCTTATTACATTGTCGTCATTAACTTGCAAAAACATATCTTTCTCAATAAATGTAACAAGACAATCACTCAAAAGTTGATTACCCATACTATTTCGCAACTTATTCTTCACAAAATTCATGCCGGAAAATACCCTTTCAACACTTGTCGTTGCCACAGGGAGTATCAATACAAGCTTTAGAAGTAGATAGACAAGTGGATATGCAACATGCTTCTTTGTTTCAACAAGCTTCAACGAAAGCTCACCAAGGGACTTAATATTTTCAAATTTTGCATCCCTTCTCATGTCATTAACATATATATCAAGTTGAAATTCTAGTGCCATGATATCAACCCTTGAAAACTCATTTGGATAAAACTCGGCAAGACGCATCAACTTTTGCTTGTCAAAAGAAGCAAATGAATCAACCGGACTCAAACAAGCCATACACAAAAGCAACTCCATATTCACCTCGTCAAAACGATTATTGAGTTCTTGAAGTTGCAAATCAATAACACTCAAAAACATTTCAACTCGATATCGATGAAGATTGGTCACTTTCGCAAAAAATCGTCTTGATCTTCCATGGGGAGCATAAGAATCACTCATGTTAGGAACTTCAATATCATATTCCGCACAAAATGTAGAAACCATAATAAGAAAATCATCCCATCCATGGTCTCTAGTATTTTGCAATTGCTCTTTAGTCAAAGAAACAAACGCCATAGCATTCACTATATCTTGTTCTTTTTTTTGTAATGCTTCACACAACTCACTCGTATACCCAAAGATCACCTTCATCAAGTGTAACATAAATACAAACTCAAACGACTCAAGGTGACCCACGGCATTTTGAGCTTTGACGCTATCAACGTTCTTTTTATCTTTTCCAATGATAACAAGAACTTCGATAATTGTAGAATACAAAGAAATAAGATTCAAGATTGACTTAAAATGAGATCCCCAACGAGTATCCCCGGGTCTACTTATTCCACGTTGTTGATTTTTTCCTTTTCCTTTTCTTCTTTTAGGTTCATCCAATTCCAAATCTTTCAACAACTTTTGAGCTTGAGTGTTTCTAACCATCTCTAAATGCTTACAAGATACTCCAATAACATTAATAATATATCCAAGGCTCTCATAAAAAGATGAACAGTCTTGATTATCATGAGCAACCGCTACAAGAGTCAATTGAAGTTGGTGTGCAAAACAATGAATATAATAAGCAGATGGACTTTCTCTCATAATCAAAGTTTTCAAACCATTGATCTCGCCTCTCATATTACTAGCTCCATCATAACCTTGACCACGAATTGAACTAACAAGTAATCCATACTCATCAAGTAAAGAAACAATTGCGGCCTTTATTGTAAGAGTAGTTGTATTCTCAACTTTCACAACACCAAGGAACCTTTCACAAACCTTTCCCTTTTTATCAACATAACGCAAACAAAGAGCAAGTTGTTCCTTATAAGACACATCACTAGACTCATCGGCTAAAATCCCAAACACATTACCATCAATCTCATCAACAATCGATCTTATAGTTTCTTTAGCACAACATGTGATGAGATCTTTTTGAATCTTGGGGGATGTCACTTGATGATTTTTTGGAGCTTTAACTAGCACAACTTTAGCAATCTTTTCACGATGCCCCGCAAGCCATTTCAAAAGTTCCCGAAAGTTTCCCTTATTCAAAGACATTATACTTTCATCATGTCCACGAAATGCTAATCCTTGTTTCATAAGAAATTTCAAACATGAAAGAGAATATGTCAAACGGGATTTGTAAAGGATTTTCGTTTCATTGGTTATTTTCTCAAATGTTTGGACTATGGATGTTTTTTGGTTTATGAAATGGTCAAATAACACTCTAGCATCATTGTGAGCACTACCATTTCCACCCACATGTCTTACTAATCTTTCCGGCTTATTCCAACTCCTCCATCCCCCATTAACAAAAGCATCACCACCGGGACATTTTGTTTCATCTTTGAACAAGTAACAAATAAAACAATATGCCGCATCATTTTGAGCACTATATTCAAGCCAATCATACTTATCATACCAACTAACACTAAAACGACGCATTTTACCTCCAATTTGGGTTTGAGGAAAACCATCTTTTGATATAGGTCTACAAGCCTTCTTCACAATGAATCCTCTCCTAACCGCATCTCGATCATTAACCGGATAAGACAATATTGGATTTCGTTTTCTCGGATCATGTGGTAGAAGGTCAACATCATAAACGGGAAACTCTATACCTTGAGAATGCATGATAGGAGACTCATCGTCACTTTCATCATCATCGTCACTTTCATCATCCTCCTCAATTTGATCATCCTCATCATCTTCAATTTGATCATCCTCCTCAATTTGATCATTCTCATCATTTTTAATTCGATCTTCCTCCATTTGATGTTCAATTGTACAATTTTCTTCATGTGGGATAGAAGAAGATGCATTCTTATCTTCTTCAAGTGGCAACTCTCTTGACAATGGAGAAGATGTGGAGGATGATTTAAGTGATTTGTTTTTTTTGTCCCAAAAATAGAGTAATCCTTTGTTCTTCATTTCAATCAATCTAAATCAATTTGAACAAGTAAAAATACAATGTCATCATCTAATCGACCAATTTGTCCCAAAAATCATAACAAAATTGATTCCCAAATCTCTATTTCTCTACATAATTACATAATGTCATAATCTACTTAACTATAAATTAAACCAATTTGAACGATTTTTCACATAGACTTAAAGTACACTAAAAAAATAATTGAAAGCTAAAACTTGATTGTAATTAGTAACAAAAAGTGAAATTTAGAATTTAGAAGTTAGAGTTTACGGTTTACCTTTAAATTCCGAAATTGGGGATCTGGGGATGGACACAGGACACACGGCGGGCCGGCGGCTGCGGGCGACGGCCAATGTCCGGCGACTGGCGGCGAACGATCTCCGGCGAGGCGCTGAGGCGGGCTAGGAGAGAGGAATAGAGAGGAGAGAGAAAAAGAGAAGGATGAGTGTTTTTTTTTGTTGGATCCCTTGTTACGCGCAGCAAGCAGCAGCAAATTTTATTATTTTTTTTTCTTCTTTGTTTTTTTCCCCAAATCATTGGGGTGCACGTGTCCCCCTGTGCACCCCCCTGGGTCCGCCCCTGCTTGTATCCGATGATTTTAGGCCGCATCGTAGCGTGAGCCCTGGGGCGTTGCCCGGGCTCGACCCCCGTCAGGGCCGGCCCTGGCTGTGACTCCGAGTCTCTGACCACTGGCCCTTATTAGGTAAATGCCACGACTTCAATCAACATTATATTGTTTCTAATTCATCTTTCATATTACAATCTAGTATTCTAGTTTGATTATTTGATTTGCTTTTATTAGTTCAAATTGGTTTATGAAGTTAGGGTTTTGTTGATGGAATTAGGATTTTGTTGATGAGTATGTAGAAACATCTAGGGTCATTGGTGATTGTCTTTCTCCATTCAACGTAGATGATGTTGCGACGATTACGACGATCACAATGTAGAGGTAAAATACATTCTAATTTTACTTTTTTTTTTTCAATTCAAGTTTTTCCTTATTTTGGTGTTTTTGCTGTTTTGTTTTGTGGTGTGTTGTTTACACTTCCCTTGATTTGGTTATGTTTTCCTTTCTGCCTCTTTTATGTTCATACCCTGCTCTAGTTTCGGTTTCTCAGGACTCGTTGTGGTTGCCTATGGGATGCCTGGGGCTGCTTTTTTTTATAAATCGGAGACGTCATTCAGCTTGAAAAAGATTGTGCGGGCCGGGATTTTGATATGGTGTGGCTTTGGTGCGATATGAGTCAATTAGTCGAGTATTGTAGTCTTTTGGCACGGTTTTAGTGTGGTTCTAATACGCCGTCATCGGTTGTTTGTTGGAGCGTAATTTGGGGGTTTTAGAGTTTTTGGAGCCGAGATATCCTTCGGCTTATTATTATTGTTATTATTATTATTGTTATTATTATTGTTGTTATTATTATTGTTATTATTATTATTATTATTGTTATTATTATTGTTATTGTTATTATTATTATTATTATTATTATTATTATTATTGTTATTATTATTATTATTATTGTTATTATTATTATTATTATTATTGTTATTATTATTATTATTATTATTATTATTATTATTATTATTATTATTATTATTATTATTATATACGAACTGAAGGTTCAAGAATAATTATTATTATTATTGTTATTGTTATTATTATTATTGTTATTATTATTGTTATTATTATTATTATTATTATTATTATTGTTATTATTATTGTTATTATTATTGTTGTTATTATTATTGTTATTATTATTATTATTATTAATATTATTATTATTATTATTATTGTTATTGTTATTGTTATTATTATTATTATTATTATTATTATTATTATTATTATTATTGTTATTATTATTATTATTATTATTATTATTATATACGAACTGAAGGTTCAAGAATAATTATTATTATTATTATTATTATTATTATTATTTGAAGGTTCAAAAATAGTTTACAAGAAATTGGTGGGGATGCGAGATACTAACTGAGCCCACACCTTTCGCTATGGAAAAACCAATACTACTAAAAATAAAAGCTGCAGTCTGCGCACCGACATCCTGCATCCTAGAGAACTGTTGGATCCGCTTGAGCAGAGCAACAACTGCTGGCTCCAACTCCCCCAAAGAGGAGAAAGAGAAGGGAAGGAAGTCATAACCCAAAGCAACGCACTTAGCCTCATACTTAGCACGCTTATGATTGGCCGCTTCCCGCACCACCTTACCTTGTTCGAAATCAGTCAAACCCGTCTGTGTCAAGGGCGAAGACCCAATCAAATCGACACAAACGTCGCGCCCGTCAGCCCATGAATATAGCAGCATGTCCGCTGGACGAAGAGCTCGACCATCAGCGCCAACCATGCCAATGTCAACCTCGTTCCCTGTTAAAATCACAGAACGGTAACAGATGTCAACAAGCGTGTCACGAACATCATTATGCCGATGCTTGATGCCACAACACCTGTACACGAGACTGCGTGATCCCCAAATATATCACCAACAAAGACCCGCGAACAAGCAGAGCACGGACGTTCAACGGTGGTATTATTATTATTATTATTATTATTATTATTATTATTATTATTATTATCTATAAATAGACCAATTATTCGGTATGCAAGAACACCAATCACAAATTAAGCTTTGGAGAATACGGTACAAAGTCAATAACTTTCCAGAAAATAACAATGAAATCATCACACATTGGTACTAGTGTGTTGATTCTCCTCGCCTCCATCGTTTTCGCAGGTAATCCTTTTAATTAGTTAACTTCATGTGTTTATTATCATCCATCACCACACGTTTCTTCAACATTTGGCTAGTAATAGGCTTATACAATACAGTGTCGGACTTAGGGTTACATACAATCACATTCTTTGTACTTGAATTTTCTTATGTTTGGCAAACTTATTAGAGCATGGTTCTTTTTTTCTTTTTTTTTTTCTAGTTAATATGATCTGAGATCATAGTTTGTTTTTCCCAATTATCATCTCATCTCACGTAATAAGGTATGTAATACAAATTTTTTTTACATATGTAGGTGCATTAGTAAGCGCGATGGTTCCGTCGGAGAAGCCTATGCAAGCTAGCCTTTCAGCCGTCGAACCAAATATCACTGGTTGTGATATTTCGTTTGGCATATGTATACATCCAAAGGGATGCCTTTCATGGTGTCTAGATAAGTTTATGACCACATTTGTTACCGCGGAGTGTGTAGATTATAAAGGGAACACATATTGTTGTTGTCATCCTTATATATTACATTAGTTATTTATCGCGTGTTTCGTATGATGAATTTTCCAAGTTAACAGTGTGTTGATGTTTGAATGAGACTAAATTCTTGGGAGGACTGATAAGCCTATCACAGCATTTGATATATGTAACCATTGTTCTCTATATATAGTGACACATCCTACCACAGGCAAACAAACAAGAACGGACCTATTTATACTGAGAAGAGTTGTCAGGCTCCAATTTGCATATATTACCATTGCTGACACAGGTCTGCTAGGCAGGTAGCTCATAGATGTACTCCAGATTAAGCTTAAGCATCAAGCTAAGCTATCCACATGCACACCTATTCAATCGTACTACAAAAACAAATGCGTGAACGACACTAACACAGCATATATGATACAGCACATGGAAACACCAGCATATATGATACAACTCAAGAATTTGTTGCACTCTTACAAGAGAGGAACTTATTGAAGCATAGGTACAATTTATAGTAGTATGAACAAGGTACAAAAGTAGTATAACCTAATTTCTTGGTTCAGCTATAAAAAATTCCACTCTTCACTGTGATAGTTCAGCTAGATGCATAATAACTACTCCGTACTTCTAAAAGACATATGGCAAATTTGGATGAACCACATGTTCATTAGCTGAATTAGCGCAATATGAACAACATGCTTTCATATCTTAAAAAACATCAGCCTAAGCATCTTTAGCTAGCTTTTGTACACCAGAAAAGATCCCATACCAATGTAATTTGAAGCCAATGCCTGTCCCCTTGAGGCCAGCTGAGTGAATGCCAACTGAAATCGCTCAAGAACACGATCTATGTAGAAGCTTTTCCTACATATAAAGATAGAGTTAACAGAGGGATCACAAAACATATTCAGTCAGCCATGTAAACTGCTGATTAGCCAAGCAGAAACAGAATCTTGTTCTTTCATATTAGTAATTGAGTACTAACACTAAGCCTCATCAGACCCGATTTCAGGATGTTAACTCCAAAGATATATATGATGGTATAACATCCTTCTGGATGTCGAGGAGAGAGCTGTTTTATTTGTTATACCATTCGAGATTACAGCACTGCTTCTGCAGCTAAGTATCAGGGTGCCACTACACTTCGCAAACTCTCAGATTGTATAGGGCAAATGGATACAGGCAAGTTTATTAGTGCAGGATTGGTCAGAAGTCTCAGAACTTCACTGCTTTACTTCCCTCAGAAGAGTTTGCTGTGCAAGGAGCAGCCCAGACATCGAAGCAAGATGACTAAGGGGGGCATATAGAGTTTATTTCCATGATCAGTTGTGTCAGATAATCCGATCCTACTCATAGCTAAATGACAGTCTTGATACACTTCAATGTCCTCAGAACATGAAACTTTCTATATTTGTATTTGAAGAAAAAGTAAAACTTTGCTCCATTATAAAACAATTGCAAGACAAACATCTCAAAGTAAACATTGCTTCATAATACTGTCTAAGCCCTGCACAAAATTCCAGTAGGTACGAAATGCCAGGAATAATGAGAAGTAGAGAAGGTTGAGATGTAGTCAATATACATTTATTTCAGTCGACTCAGACACCTTCGATGCACTCACCTCTGCCCCTAAACAGAATACTTCTGCAGCTCTGCCACTAAACATTGTCTTATGAAAATAGTTATAAACTCTGACGATGATTTTGGACCAATTTCTACCTAGGAAAACATCACCACTACTAGAAATTTCCACTGAGAATCTTACTCCTTTATATGAAAAATAAAAACTCTCAAATGAAAGAATAAGCAACAGGGAAATTAGCAAGAACTGACTAGTACATTAAAAAATAGCATCAAAGTCTTGAATAGTTTGTCTATAGCAAACCTAGGGCAACTGCAACAATAATATTTCAATATAAAGGACTTGGGTAAGGAAAACAAACATGTGTTTGTACCTCACTGAATTAATCCAGCACTCATGACAGCATGAATGTTATATTGTTTTGCACAACGGAGAGCCAGGGCTTGCTTTTCCTTGACTGTTTTCAGGACCTTTATGGACATATGTCTTCAGAAACAAAAGCAAATTTTCCTAGGGCAATATAAGCTTCCAACCTGACTGTGACATTCATATCTCTAGCAGCAGATCTGCATTAGAACATCCAAAATAGAGAACTGAAAAAAAGAAAAACAAATTTCAGTACAAGTTCAGATACAAATATTACCATCTCGGGAAAGTGAGTATATTCTTCAGGTCCATACTGGTAGCCTAGGCTCAATGCAGCATTGTGACATGTAATAATGCTCAGCGAATCGATTTTGGTAAAAGAATTGAGCTCAGCAACAAGTCATGTTTAACAATAAAGAACGCTGTACTATAACAGTGACATACTGGTCGTCTGGTCCTTATGCTCTGTCATGAGCTGCATATCCAATTTAAGCCAAGACCATAGTACTACCTTGGTTTTGTTGCTTGTTCACTATGAGGAGAATCACAAGAAAGCTCTTGAAAGGAGCCCAGATTTTACTTGTGCATTTTACCTTCTGTTAATTTTTCATTTCAGGATTTCAGAGATTCTGATCACTTATGAGTCAGCAGCAAGTGACTTTACTGGGAGATCCTTAGCTCTTTCAGGTTTGTAGCATTCCGTCTTCAAGGCCTTTATATCCTATATTCCTATCTAAACTCTAAAGGTATGTACGATGGACATTTGAGGAGACATAGAAATAATAAAAACAAAGAATTGCCCAAACTTTTCCTTTGTGGAGAAAACTTCCAGTGTGTGATTGTGATTAACGTCAGTGGTAGGAGTACTTAAATCTTTCGTTTGAATTAAGAGATTAGGAAAGAAAGGGACAGGAGGGAAGAGTAACCTCCCTTGCTTGAAAAAATGTTCGGAAGAAGGAAATAGAGGGAATTAAGGGATCCATTTTCTAGATAAACTCAAACTCTCCATGAAACATTTAGAGGGAAAATGGACATGCCTCTGGCCTCCCCGTCCTGCGCTTTCCCTTCAAGCTTTGTATCCAAATAATCTAAGAGGGATCTTTAATCTCTCATATCAACCTGAAAGTACATTTGATATTGTGTCCTCCAGTGCCAAAAAAAAGGTTTTACGGTCAATTTTTCACATAAAAGGTCAGAACTTTCCAAAGCAATGATCTTTGCAGGCCACTCAAAACAGTAGCAAACCCCATGTTCATGCACCATACAAGTACAGTGTAGACATTGATTTAGACTCTAATTCCGAAATGGGTTTGGAATCTAATCAAGAACTTCAGCGAACAGATGATATACATGAGAAAACCAGATTGAGCCACTTTCCAAATCTCTAGTTGTAGAATAGTCAAAGCTACATAGCCTTACTACAGGACAACGCTTACTTAAAAAGAAACGATTAAATGCCCTTACACCACAGGTAGCTGGTGTAGCTTCCTCTTCGCAGACAATTGATCCTAATGAATTTGCATCCAACGCCTCCGAGGCACTACGAGAAGAGCTTTTCTTAGAAACTTCCCTCTTAAAGCAAACCTCACCATACCGCAACGTAGTTGGTTTCGACACTGCCTCCTTTCTTGTAGCACCATCAGAAACCTTGTTCACAGAGTCTGAAAGAACTTTGTGTGCTGTGTTTATGGGCTCAACAACACAACATCCGGCAATTCTTTGTGAAGAAACATACAGATAAACCTGCAGTAGACAACGACACAAACTTACAAACAGGAAATTACCTGCTCATACCTATTCAATTGTTCATATACCATAATACAGAAACAACTGCGCAAATAACACTAACATAGCATATATGACAAGTGGACAACCGGGATACTACAACACAATTTGCAGACCTTACAAAGTTCGTGGAAAATCCAACCATCACCAAGTTCAATGTCCATCATCTTACAGACAAGAAACAACCTATTCATGCCTATCCAATTGTTCTTCAACCACACAGAAACAAAAGCGCAAATGACACACAACTGAAACGCAATTTCAGACCTTACAAAGCTTGTGAAAGATCCAACCATCGCCAAGTTCAATTTCCATCATCTTCACAACCTCCTGGACCTAAACACAAAAACAAACAATCTGATTACATAAAACAATTGCTTGCTGGCAAATTCGCCTCTAGGAAATACTAGGGAAACGAAATTATAGCAATCAACCTTCTTTTTCTGAGCAGAAGGATCAGAATTCGACACCACAATAACACGGTCCTTCTCGAGTGAAGGCAAATCAATCACCCTCTCCTGTCGCCAACCCTATACATTCATTTTCAAACCCGATTCAATCAAACACGAAACATGTGTAAACACAAGGAGAAAGCCGGAAAATCTTATCAAATTTAAGACAGACCTTAAAAGGGATTCCATGGGTAAAATTTCATCCCCTTTTGCATACTTAATCCCACACATTTTACAAGTGTATAGCAGGAAATCAGACTGACCCAATTCCAAATGAAACTGAGCATAACTCCTCTTCTTGCTCAACACGTTTCCTTCCCTTCCAACAACTTTCAATTTCTCTCTCTCCTCATTTCCGCTAAAATTAGGGTTTTATAAACAAAATTAAATCAGTAATACAATCTGGGTATGCATCAAAACTCATAAAAATTGGGGGAAAATGGGGAATTACCTGGTGGATTGGAGTGAATCCAATGCACATTTTTGATTCGATTGATTTCTGCATTTTTAATTGTGTTTAATTTTCTGGGATTTTAGTTTTGGCTGACATTTTTGCTAAATCTTAAGCTTTGAAAAATTTGGGGGGAAAATGAGTGTTGTTTTCCCGCCAAGAGTTGTTCTACTTCTATCTTACGAGTTACGAGTTACGAGTTACGACTTCCATAGGAAATATTTTCCACCGTGTTAACTCATTCCTCACACGGAGTCACATCACCAAATCATGTGGGGTTTCCTTGAGATTTTATCATATTACTAATCGTTTGATTAAAGTTTCAACATGGTCCGTACTTTGGTGAATATTAGTTGATTGGATTTATCGATTGATATACACGTAAGTTTTAGCCAAAACGTAGGGCGGGTAGTATTCCAATTGGTTGTATATACATGTACTTCCAAAAATTTCCATATTGCATAGTGTATTGACAATTTGACATCACGTTCAATATATAGAACTTTACTTTTTTTTTCTTCTTTTTTTTGGCAAAGATCAGAACTTGTCCTCTTTAGGAAAGTCATTGCATAAAAATTGATTGGTTTAGATTGTTTCCCACTTATGGGAGATGAGTATATATGGAACTTTACTTGAGAAAGGCAATTGTGTACATTTCACATAAGCATATGGTAATTTCATGAAAATCATTCATACGAGAAATTTTATTATTTTGTTGGTATCTTTTAAATATGGTCATTATGTGTAAGTATGGAATTCGATTATTTTATTTGGATATGATTTGCTACCATGCAAGTATGGTAATGAATTTATTAGTTCACTAATATTGTGTATAAATAGACCAATATATCGTTCTTCAAGAACCTTAATTACACCGCCAAGAAAAAAAAAATTACTTTGTGATTTACTCCGTATTCTTTAGGGTGAAAATACACTGTCAATGGTTTTCCAGAAATTTACAATGAAATCGTCTCACGTTAGTATTGGTATGTTGATGATGCTCCTCGCGTGCATGTTGTTCTCAGGTAATCTCTGACTTCATATATACATAACTTTATCATCACAAGTTTGATTGCTTGCGAATTTTATTTGTATTGTTCTAAAAGAAAAAATCCTTTACTTTGTCATCTAGGGTAGCTATGCTAGGAGTCGTTCAAACTGAATTTTAAAAATCTTGTTTTCAATCAAATAATCTCATCTTCCGTTATACGGAGTATCGCTTTTCTATTGCAAGTCAAAAAGCGGTACTCTATACTAAAAATCTATTACAAAACTTATTTGTGCAAGATTTTGTCAAATTAATCAGATTTGATCTCGTAATTTGCTATTAGAAATTAACATAGTCCGTTTCGGCGTATCTTCATTAGTGTTTTAATTAAGTGAATACCCCATATGTTTCTTGTACATAATCGTAAACAGGTACTTTCGTAAGGGCAATTGTTCCGTCGGAAAAGCCTTTGCAAGCAAGCTTTTCAGCTTCCGAACCAAATATTACTGGATGTGATCAAGGGACCGGCATATGTCTACACAAACTTGGATGTCTTATATGGTGTGAAAATAAGTTTGAAACACAACGACTTTCACCGGAGTGTGTACTTTATAAGGGTTTGAACTATTGTTGTTGTCATCTTTGGGATTAATCTCATCATTAATAGTCAAGAGTGGTCATAATACCATGACAATATTCTACTGCTCACTCATGTCTCACTTCCACACAAGCAAATTAATAACCCAAATTTTATAATGTCTTAATCAAAGATTTTGTTTAAGTTGTGCAATGCACGAATTTTTAGATTGGAATAGTATTTACTAGTCGACATCTTAATTTTAATATTTGATTGTAAGATGTAAAATTTTGGTCTAAATATAACGAAAAATACAAACAATGTAGCACGAAAGTTTGTTTACCACTTAATCACCAAAACCTCTCAGAGGCTCTCAAAGTAACACTACAGTCCTACTAGCTAATTCTCTCTCCTCCCTCGTGATCTCTCCCAAGTCCCAACTCAGCACTCTTTATTCTCTGTCCTCCCTCCCAGGATTTGGTGGGGGATCATGGTCAATCTTACAAAGAGAATATGGGGACAGGGACCATACTAACTTCAAAGATAGACTCTGTCACATATTATCTCCACATTCTTTTGTAAGAAGGATCGTGATTTTAATACTGTAATGAATACCCTCTCGATTCTCTGTCACTCTCTCTCTCTTACCCGTTACTGGCATGGCTTCTTGATCGAAGTTGATACTTGTGTTGCTCGGTGATCTCAATTATGACGACTGCTCCACTCCTGACTATTGGTCACAATGTTGCCCATATTACAAAAGTGCTGATTTACATTCCATTCGTTCACATGTTTTTTTCCTTTATTTAAGAATACATTTTGTTCATATGCTAGCAAGGGTTCAACTTCCAAGTGTCAAAAAATCAAAGTACACAATTATCATGGTAACAAATTAGAAGTAAAATATAATGTCTTAATCAAAGATTTGGTAACTTATGTTGTGCAACGCACGAGTTTAAGACTAGTACGTAATAATCCACATAAGCCGTTAATATTTGCACTCATCTTTATTATGTGAGTAGTAATATCATAATAGCACCATAGTTGATCCGCATGCACTAAGCTAGCGAGTAGATATGCACAACGCGTGATTGATTGGTTACGACATTTGCCTTGTGAAATTTGTTACTATTGATTTATTGCTAGTCTACCTATTCGATTTTTAACTGCCTATGATTAGAAATTGCATTTCAAACATGTGCCTGATGTACTTCATCAAAGCATGACGCAGTGGCTAGTGATCAAACAAATCAATCGTTTAGTATTTTGCTGTCTTTGATCTAGTTATGTACGTACATTTAAAAGTCTTTTGGCCGTCATACGTTTCCTACAACTGTACGTTGAATATTGTGAAGCTCTCCTTATAAGGTACGTGCCCTCCTAATTTATACGGAGTATACTCTAGCCGACGACATTGATTTACTTGGTACTACGTATTAATCAGTTGTCTTTGATGCTACTTTATTTGTTGACCTATGGTTTAATGATTTTATTGGTTAGATAAGACTAGAATTTTTGTGTTTTGCATCTTATAAACTTTGTTGATTAACTGATTTAATGTGCGCCTATTTCGTGTGGCCTCTTCTTTCTCCTTATTTTTGGGAGAATTCTGAGTCCCATTCTTATGGCGAGGTGCTATAGTTGATTGTGATGACTTCAATTGAGTTTTATCTCTTAATGAATGCGAATGCATTATTATTTGTTTGCGGGGTGCAGGTCACAACCACTGTTGGAGGATTCACCTAGTGAGTGGTGGTGAGGTCACCACTATGGGATTTGGGCGATTCTTAATGTCAGTCATAAACAAGATACCTAGATACCTGTGTATGAACGTATAACGCGCACCACTGTCATATCGTGAGTGTGGTGAGTCCAAACTTGATCTAAGGAGCCAAGTTCAAAGCATTTATGCTACCATGGTTCATCCTAGTGTTATTGTATTGTTTTGTTAAGGTATCATAGCAATAGTACAAAGACCAATATTTTCCAACAGTTAAAGTTATAATTGTAACAACTCCATTTACTTAAAATTAGCCCGCCAAAAGTTGGTTAGAGCTTAGAATCAGCTCAATTAGTATAAATAGGAATGTTTGTATAAATATCAAGTGCTTTGATTATATTCTTATTCACAGTAATCCTAGCTTGTTCTAGAATTCTTTGAATTAATTCCCAGAATTCATCTTTGATCACACTCGTAATACATTTTTGAATAGCATGTTGGGTGCTCTTCGTTGTAGTTTGAGCTCATCAGTTGAATTTGTATATATGTAGTAAGGTGCATGCTATTGTAAAAAGAAGTGGCCAACTTAATGCGATTTTTGGTTTATTAAGAGGATCGATTAGTTTGTAAATTGTTCTTATGAGAGATAGCACCACAGAAGCAGAAATTTTAGGTGCCTTGACAAACCTTGTCAATAATTGTACATCCATTTTCATTGCTCATCTCCAAGCAACTACGAGTACTATGCAATAATTGTAATAAATCAGATTTGACATATTCATTAGTTTAACTGTTATGATCTGAGACATTCATCCTAACACATACGACCAGGAGCTTGGGGTCTACGCAACTTAGCTAGAGTCGATTGTACTCCCGTTCCCTGTTATTGTATTTCTCCTATCAATGTGGCCACCATTTTATTGTAATAATTGTAACACAAATGTAATGTTGAGAACTCACGATAACTATAATTAATCAGAAACTAATATCAATTACCGTACTTGTTTTTGTTAGTAAAAAAAGTAGTTTTATTGTATTTTCTACAAAGCACTCGGAAGTATTGTTGTTACACATCGACAACTATCCATAATGAGCTCAGCCTACTCAAGATCGACACAGCCAAAGGTCGGCTCTAGTCCTTAACGAGTCAATATAAGTAAGACTACAGTCAGTTTTAAAAGCTCGAATTGAGATTTTTTTAGTTTATAATGTGAATTGCAAAATGAGAACCTAGTAAGCTAGAAACATGTAGAATTGTTTAATTGTAAAGAAAAATACAAATATCAATAATATCAACTACTTCGTATTGATTTCTACATCAAGGTCAAACCAATTTCCATCATTATCATAATTATTAAAACACTTAAGTATGTCAGATGCCATTAATATTATGGTGGCTCTGTTTCGACTCTGTTTTACAAGAAATCAAATTCTCTCCCATAATTCTTGTTTTCGAGTTCTTGAAAATTGAAATACCAACTAGTTTTTATCATGAAATTCTACTTCATCGTTTTTGTTTTCTCGCTACTTCCATTAAGTCATGGCTTCACAAACATAGGGGATGCTACAGTATTGGAAGACTTTAGGCGTGGCTTGGATAACCCCGAGGGGTTGGGGTGGCCACTCGACGACCATGATCCATGCGGTGGTCATTGGCCGCATTTGTTCTGTAATACGCAAGGTCGAATCACTCAAATTCAAGCCAAAAGTCTTCAGTTGAGAGGAATTTTACCTCAAAGTCTAAGTATGTTGAATCGGCTTTCGGTTTTGGTTTTGCAAGACAACAACTTCACTGGTATGCTACCTTCTCTTAAAGGTATGGAACACTTGGAAGAAGTTTATTTGGATCATAATAATTTCACTGCGATTTCTAATGATTTCTTTGATGGGTTAAGTAGTTTAAAAGTGTTTACACTAGATAGTAACCCTAGCTTAAATGGTACAAATGGTTGGTTTTTGCCTCATGGTTTGCGAGGTTCACATGAGTTGGTCAATCTTTCTATGATTTCTACTAATTTGGTTGGTACATTGCCGGATTACTTGGGGAATTTAACTACACTTCGTGAGTTGAAATTGTCGTTTAATCGGCTCTCCGGTGGGATTCCCGGAAGCTTCAATGGGTCCAACGTCAATTCTTTTTGGTTGAATGGACAAGATGGTGATGGTGGTGGGCTAACTGGAACACTAGAAATCATTACGACAATGGAGTCTTTGAGGTCGCTTTGGCTAAGTGGTAATAAATTTAGCGGAACAATTCCGCAAAATATAGGAGATTTAGCTAATTTGAAGGAATTGCTTCTTAATGGTAACAAGTTGGTTGGATTCATTCCGGCTACCTTAGCCGATATGCATTTGGATGAGCTTGATTTGAGTGACAATCATTTCTTTGGTCGAATTCCGAAGTTTAATGCCACACATGTTTCTTACTCGTCGAACTTCTTTTGTCAACCTGTTCCCGAAATTGCTTGTGCGTTAGAGGTCATGGCATTGTTGGATTTTATGAGTGGACTACAATTTCCAATTAGACTTGCTGATTCATGGACGACAAATAATCCCTGTGAAGGATGGTTAGGGATTATTTGTGATGATGCTAAGCAAGGAGTGAGTGTTATTAATCTGCCTAACCATGGATTTAATGGCACCCTTAGTCCTTCTATAGCAAGATTGGGTTCCCTCAAAAGAATCATTCTCCGTAACAACAATCTCACTGGTCATGTTCCGTCAAGTTGGACGAGTCTGAGATATTTAGAGGTGCTCGATTTAGGTCATACTAATCTCTCCCCGCCATGGCCAAAATTTAGACAGGATGTACGTGTCGATTTCCCGCAGGCACCATCACCGGCTCCAAGTTTTGATGGTCAATCGTCCAACCACTCCAAATCCAAAAGGTCTAAACTAGGCTTGATTGTAGGTGCAAGCATTGCAGCACTGGCCGGATTGTTGACAATTTCATTGTCCGTTTATTATTGTAGGATGAACGAGCATAATCATCAGGCCTCTAACACCACAATTGTTGCCAATAATAACACCAACAATGCATCGATTGTAGCCGGTAATTTGGTCATGTCCATACAAAATCTGCGGAATGTGACCAACAACTTTGCCAAGGAGAATGAGCTGGGTCATGGTGGTTTCGGCATTGTGTACAGAGGTGAACTGGAGGATGGTACAAAAATAGCCGTGAAGAGGATGGAAGTAGGTGTGGGTAGCAACAAAGCGTTGGAATTCGGAGCTGAGCTTGCTTTCCTCTCAAGCGTTCGCCATCGGCATTTGGTATCACTCTTGGGATATTCATCTGAAGGCAACGAGAGGATTCTGATTTATGAGTACATGCCTCAAGGGGCTCTTAGCAGGCATCTTTTCCACTGGAAGACTTATAATTTGGAGCCGCTATCTTGGAAAAGAAGGTTAAATATTGCATTGGATGTTGCAAGAGGGATGGAATTCCTTCATAACCTGGCACACGAGAGTTTCATTCACAGAGACCTCAAGCCTTCCAACATCTTACTCGACGATGAATTCCGGGCGAAAGTTTCAGATTTCGGCTTGGTGAAACTTGCCCCTAATCGGGGACAACAGTCTGTTCCGACTAAGGTTGTTGGAACCTTCGGATACTTGGCCCCTGAATATGCTGGTAAGCTACAATCATTCTTCTAATTTGTTTTAAACATGAGATATGTCCAATATTTTTCGTATTTGGTTAATGATCGAGTTGATTGTGGTATTTTTTTAATAATGTTTTCATGATGCAGTTACAGGAAAAATCACAACTAAAGCTGATGTTTTCAGCTTTGGAGTTGTGCTTCTGGAGTTATTAACAGGTCTAAAGGCTCTTGACGAAAACAGGCCTGAGGAGCAGCAGCACTTGGCAACATGGTTTTGGGGAATCAAATCAGACCATGAGGTGGTGATGGCTGCCATTGACCCTGTCCTGAACATGAGAGAAGAAACACGCGAGAGTTTTATGAGAATTGTGGAGCTAGCAGGTCACTGCACCGCAAGTGAGGCCAGTCAACGGCCTGATATGGGTCATGTTGTCAGTGTCTTCGCCCCATTTGTGGAGGATTGGAAGCCACGGGTGGATGAAATCGAGGAAGCTACTGGAACAAGTGGAATTGATTGTAGCGTGCCCTTGAACGAGTTGGTGAAGGGGTGGCAAGAAACAGACGAAATTGCTGCAGACTGAATATTTGTGTTGGTTCATATGTGAGTTTAGTTTAAAAGACCAGTCTATTGACAAACTCATATTGTTACATATCAAGATCCTGGCCTGCTGTCAAGCTCTGTAAGCATTTCAAATATGGTGAAGCTTTTTACTAACTCAGCCACGCTGGTGCATATCTTCCATGGTGACAGAAATCCTGACTTTTCTGTCCTTCGGCTTGTTCATCAGATTTAAACTTCTGGCCTCAAATTTTGTATGCTGTAATGTTTCTAAAGTTAATAGGGGCCTTATTTCCCAGGCTCGCTGTTTGGCCGTGGGTTGTAGAAGGGAGAATAGCTCCCTTCTGTTCGTATCGAGCATGATACAAGCTAAGTATATACCTTCGTTCTTATGAACACAAAGAGAGCCTATGTGGGAGTTGAACCCACATCCTTCGCACAACTGCACGACGCTCTAACCATTGAGCTAATAGGCTTTATGAAAGAAGTGATTGTGGTTGCGTACTTAGAGCTCATAATTTGAATTTAAGTATGAATTTTAAAAGAATTTAGAAGTAAATTTACGTAGCCTGATCCATCACTCCACTAAAGATCAATCACAGTCAGCTGTCCATCCCATAAGATTCTGCTGTAATTGCAATGGTGTTGTAATATACTAGTACTAATTTTCAGTTCAAAGTCAATTATCTAATAAAGTTTCAACAAGACTCTGTTTATCAGCTCAACAATAGTATATCCGGCAATTCATTGTGAAGAAACCTACTGCAGGGGACAATAGCACAGGCTTACAAATAAGAAAGGACCTATCCATACTGAGAAGAGAAGTAAACTTTTCTCTAACTTGAGAGTAAAAGATATAAATTTTCATTATCAATCTGTAAAAATGAATCCTCAGGCTCCAGTTTGCTTATATGCTAAACTACGCTAACTTCCTTGCTGACACAGGTCAGGCAGCTCATAGATGTAATTCAGATTAGGCTTAAGCACCAAGCTAAGCTACTATCCTCATGCACACCTATTCAAAAGTTCTTTTACCATAATACAGAAACATGCGCAAATGACACTAACACAGCATATATTAGTAGTTTGCGGAAACAATTTGCAGACCTGACATCAGCTCACCAACTTCAATTCCCATCATCTTCACAACCTCCTCTTCCTAACACCAAAATAACATAAACAAACCATGTAATTAGATAGAAGAATTCCTTGCTTGCGTATTAGACTAGGGAAACGAAAGTGTAGCCTCAACCTTCTTCCTCTGAACATGATGATCAGAATTCGGCAAAACAACTACACGACCCTTCTTGACCGAGGGCAGATCAATCACCCTCTCCTGGCGCCAACCCGATAAATTGATTTTCAACGGCAATCAAACACGAAAAATGGGGGGAATCAAATTTGAGTTAACATTTTGGCAGGAAATTGAAAGTAAAGTATGTCCTACTAGCCAAAGAATATGTATAAGGTTGTCATTCACAAAAGCCAGTATAAGGTGGTTGTTCGCACTTGTAACAACATTTTATAAAATAGAACACTCTCGAGGGTAAAATGACTCGTTGCATTCGGTTACAAGAGAGGAACTTAGTGAAGCATAGGTACATTCTACAATAGTATGAGCAAGGTACAAAGGTAATATAACCTAATTTCTTGGTTGAAATATCAAAAGTTTTACTCCTCACTGTGATAGTTCAGCTAGATGCATAATAACTAATAAGTACTCCAAGAAGACATAGAGCTTAGAGCGAATTTGGAAGGTTGATCCACATGTTCATTAGCTACACTAGTGCAATATGAACAACATGCTTTCATATCTTTAAGAACCATGAGCCTAAGCATCTTTAGTTAGCTTTTGTACACCAGAAAAGATCCCATACCAATGTAATTTGAAGCCAATGTCTGTCCCCTTGAGGCCGGCTGAGTGAATGCCAACTGAAATCGCTCAAGAACTATGTAGAAGCTTTTCCTACATATAAAGATAATGTTAACAGAGGGATCCCAAAACATATTCAGTCAGCCATGTAAACTGACGATTAGCCACGTGGTCAGTCAAAAACCTACCGCAAGTGTACGGGTCAGTGTACTTATAGGTCAACGCGAACAAGGTATCGTTCCCACGAGGAAAGGTAGTCAAGTACCAAATTAAGAAACTCCTCATGTTATTTAGACGATCGAAAAGGGTGATTTTGAAACAAGTTTAAATAAAATCAATTACTAAACTAAATGAAATCAAGTTTAAACAAGTTTAAATAGAACCAGTGTCCTTCAATGTGTTGAATTATTTTAAGGAGCTTCATCTGCAGAACTCCTGAGTGACGTTCAAGCAATAAATTTTCAGTATAAATCACCCACGTAAGCGTCATGTGCATTTTCTGGTCGTGAAATGCTTACACTAAAGTCTAAACAATTTTGGTTCTAATTAAAATAAGCAATATAATTCAAAACGTGTCATGATTGATGAAACATATACAAAATCCAAATTAATTAGTAATACTACTTGATAGGAAACAGTTGTGTTTCTAGAACTTATATGATGTTACTCGTTTAAGTTATAGTGAGATGTGGTGAAGGTTTAGGTTCGAGGTGAGCTATAATATAAGAAGTCGTAGGTGTGAACCCGCCCCAGAGAAACCCTAAAACCTGGCCACATTATATTATCGCTTCCTAGTAAAGCTTTATACAAAACTTGAGCTCAATAAACATGGAGTACTACTCCAGTCCTGAGTCCTGACTCATGAGATTCTCTACAGACAAAGAAAGATAGTTGTGAAAGAGAAAATCAAATGTCAGAAACTTGTTAAAAAAATTAAAAACACGACATTTTTGGGGAAGTATGTGCTGCAATAATATCAACCACCCATCATGCTTCAAGGTCACATTTTGGTCTGCAAATGCATTTTATTCTACAACTTGAATAGGGTGAGTTGGACTGGTTTCAAATCTTGAACACATACTGTATTTAGATTCAAGCCCAATAATAATATGCATATTGGCTCAGCCCAAGTCCCCAAGCTTATAAAGGACCAAGGTTCGAATGTTAAGAAATTTGAGTAGCATTTTGGCAGGAAATAGGAAGTACAGACTTACAGTATCTCCTTATAGCCAAAGAATGTGTACTGTATAAGGTTGCCATTAACAAAAGTGAGTATAAGGTGGTTTTTAACAACATTGTATAGAATAGAACACTCTCGAGGGTAAAATGACTCGTTGCATTTGGTTACGAGAAAAGAACTTAGTGAAGCATAGGTACATCCTATATAATAATATGAGCAAGGTATCAAAAAGTAATATAACCTATTTTTTTGGTTGAAATATCCAAGATTTCACTCTTCACTGTGATAGTTCAGCTAGATGTATAATAACTGTTCCTAGAAGACATAGAGCAAATTTGGAAGGATGAACCACATGTTCAATAGCTACAAAAGCGCAATATGAACAACATGCTTTCATATCCTAAGAACCATCAGCCTAATTAAGCATCTTTAGCTAGCTTTTGTACACAGAAAAGATCCCATACCAGTTTAATGTGTAGCCAATGCCTGTCCCCTTGAGGTCGGCTGAGTGAATGCCAACTGAGATCGCTCAATAACACAGAAACAGAAGCTTAACATATTCGGTCAATCTTAACTGATGATAAGCCACACAGAAACAGAATCCTAGAAGCTTTTCCTACACAAGAAAGATATAGTTAGCAGAGGGATCACATAACATATTCGGTCAATCTTAACTGATGATAAGCCACACAGAAACAGAATCCTGTTCTTTCATTTTAGTAAATTGAGTACCAACACTAAGTCTCATCAAACCGATTTTCAGGATTACAGCACTGCTTCTGCAGCTTAAGTATCAGGGTGCCACTAATTGTAGTCACACTGCAGGTAATAAATTTCCAGACACTTTGCAGACGCTCATGTTGTTTAGGACAACTGGAGACAGACATGTCTATTAGTGTAGAATTGGTCAGAAGTCTCAGAATTTCACTGCTTATGCTTCCCTCAGAAGAGTATGCCACGCACAGAACAGCTCAGACATCGATGCAAAATGACTAAGGGGGGCAAATACAGTTAGTATTTCCATGATAAGTTCTAACAGATTATCCAATCCCACTCATAACTAGTTGACACACTTCCATGTCCTCAGAACATGAAACTTTCTATATTTGTATTTGAAGGAAATGTAAAACATTGCTCCATCGTAAAACAAATGCAAGATAAACATCTCAAAGTATAAAAGCGAGAAATAGTAAAAAGGAATCATACTGTGTAGCCCCTGCACAAAGTTCCAGTTGGTACGAAATGCCAGGGATGATGAGAAATACAGAAGGTTGAGATGCAGTCAATCTACATTTATTTCAGTTGACTCAGACAACTTCGTTGCACTCAGCTAATTCTAGACTTCTAACTCTAAGGCAAATGGCAACCTTAAACGCTCAGACCTTCAACGCTTGATTCTGTCAGAGACACGGGAGGCCTACCTAGGTCTTTTTTTTTTTTTTTTTGGTGCCTTCAAAATTTAAAATCATAAAACATCTCCAGCTATAGTTGTAAAAGAAGAAAGATATTGCTTTCATACAAAAACAAAAGAAAGACAAACATTTCAAAAAGAAAGATATTTGACGAATGTGGGCTTAGTATATGAATAAATCTTTAGCTAAACTGTGTTTACAAGTGAAACACTGATTCTTATCATAAAATCACTGACCGGACACCAGCAATTCCATAGTCCAGGCAAGTCAGAAGCAATGACGGGTGAAGCATAAGCAGGCCCCAGCAAATAATCTTTCACCAAATAGCCAACTGTCCAACTGTATGCTAAAGAAATATTTTGGTTCTGAAGTGGGTGGTCAGGTAACTATTTTGGAGCAATAATGACTCATTCCAAGTTAGTCCAGAGACAGAAGCAGTTAGTCGTAACAAGATATTCTAGCCAAGCTCAAACTCCTAATAGCTTCCTGGTAAAGTAACAAGTCTGGCATGATGCTACATTTGGGTAATACATGAGTGCCAACTCCCTCCCAAGGCCCAAGCAAACAATTAAGCAACCCAACCCCTGGCTCCACGCTCATGTCACACTATTAAACTGAAAAAACAAAAAACGAATCTCTATGATTGAGCCGTCTATTTTTTTCTAACACATGCACTGATAAAGAAACAGATATCTCCGATTCTCAGTTCAATATAGAGTAACCCACCCATCCCTTACTCTCCGTTCAGTTCTCAAACATTGTTCATCCCTGAGTGTTGAAAGCATCATCAAAAGCTATGATCTCCTCCACTACATTGACCGATTGACGGAACAACCCTGCCACCAAAAACCATCACCACCACGACAATACTACCCAACCAACCGCAACTACAAGACAAGGAATCATCAAGACTCCCTCATCCTTGGAGCCCTCATCGGCACCCTTGAGGCCTTGACAAATACGTTGCACCCCTAGTTGGATGTTCCATCTCACTGCTGACTTATGGGAAAAACTCAAAACCACCTACGCCAACCCTCACCATGTTTATGTGAGAAAAAAAGATCAGATACCATTACCACGATGATGTTTTCTCTATATGCACTTTCTTCAAATCTATCGTATACAAAGTATAGATATCGATGATGGGGTATTATGCGATGTAAATTGAGCAGTAACAGTTGATCTAAATCTCTTAGGCTCTTAGCTGTACTTAAATGCAAGAAAGTAGTTAGTCCTATGTTCAAGAAGTCATCAAGACATCTCAAGTAAATGGCCCATTCCTCTAAAAAAAAAGTAAATGCCCCATAGGTCATAAACAAGCAAGCTTAACACCTTACCAGTATATCGAAATACTTTCCATTCTTTATTCAACAAGCATATACAGCTTAAAAAATATTAAGTGAGATTTGCATAGTCAGAGCTTTAGAAGTTAACCCCTCCGGTCCACAGGAGTTATTGTGTCGTGCCTGAATGAAATTTTCACTCAAGTTCACACTGTCTTGATTCTTGAACTCTTGATGGATGTATTACTCCATATTACTTAAACTCTTCTAGGACCCTTAACCAGTCTAAAGAGGGGAGCATATTACTCCATGGAGTAGTAGGTTTGTAACTGTAAGTCTATAATAGCTGGACTAATGCAAGGCCATAAAGAGAGCACAATCACAAACACATCGCCATTAGACCATCACATCAATTGGTGTTCAATAGATATAACATATTACTTTCAGAAGTTGTAGGGGGAATAAAGAAGACACCAATGCAAAGGAAGACACCGAAAACTATTGTCGTAACCTACAAGAAGCATGCACAAGATGTACCCTCCCCCCATACTTCTCCATCTTCCCTAGCTGTCATGAGAAAAGCCTAAAATCTACATAGGCAGGCTTAACAAATCCCAATTACGATCATATGCAACTAGAAAGTAAGACTAGCATTTGATCATAAGAAAAGCCAAAAATCACATACTCCCAACATTACTCTAGTTGTTTCAATTTTCAAATGTATAAAGATTCAAAAGCCACCATTTTCACTTTTGAACCCATCATATCCGCACTAAAGGCATTGAAACTCACTCAAAACTCATTCCCATTTGCTCAGGCTAATTCCTCAATCGCGACCAGCTGTTGTAGCCAGCTATCAATTATGTTAGCTTTCATTAGCATCAAAATGTTCTTATGGTGTGAGATACGTATGTCATCTGTAGCATGCAAATGAATCCTTCTCCTATACATTACCCCCCCCCCCTCCAAAAGGGCAGCGAACCCGAATTCCAACTCCTTACACATACATCTAATTCTAAACAAGGCATGCGTTATCCATTGTACCAAAATATGTGAACAATTGAACATCACTCACACAAACAAAACACACCATCCAACTAATAATTCAGAAAAAAAAAAACACAAAATCATCAAAATTCAGCACATGAGCATTAAAAAAACCTCAATTTTGGGCAGCAACAATCATAAGTCCCACAATTAACATCAAACCATATAAAATTCCTCATTTTCTAACAAAAAATGGACCGACCCACATCAAAACCAACAGTAGGAACAATTAAGCTACATGCATAACCAACGACATAATCCCTTTAACGACTCCACAGCTAAGAAATCTCAGTTTCTCAAAAAAAAAATCAAAACTGTACGTTAATCATGGAAACCCTAATTAACTAAACATGCAACAACGACATTGTACAAAGAGAGACAAGTCATACCTGTTTAGGGAGTGCTGTGAATTGTGAAATAAGATGACAAATCGAAGTGGAGATAGAGAAATGGAGATTTCGATTTTTTTCGCACCAGGTTTGTGTCGTTTCTCTCTCCAGGAGTGTAGACTGTAGAGGGAGGAAAGAGAATTGCAAAATGAAAATAAATGTTTTTTTTTCTGATGTTACATCATAATGACAATTATTCCAAAAATTAAATGTTTTTTTTATAACAATTTAGGGCCTGTTTGGTATCGTTTTTTGTTTTCAGTTTTCAGTTTTTTTGAAAACCAAAGTCCCGTTTTTGAAAACCAGAAAAAGTGGTTTTCAGTTTTCAGTTGTCAGTTTTCATTTTCTATATGACTATTATAGACCCAAACAATTTAAAATTAATTTTGTAGCTTATTTAGCTAAATTTTTTACGCAAAAAAACCCAAAAACTGAAAACGACAGTGATACCGAACGGGCCCTTAGTAGTCGTTTGGATACCCTCAAAATCTATAGGAATTGTATTTTCCTAGGAATTGTGTTAATATGAGTTGTTTGGTTACCATAAAATGTAAGAATTGGAAATTCTTAGGCATTTTCAATTCCTCCAAAGTGTAGGAATTTAATTACCTAGGGGGGGCTAGGTAAGTAGAAATTCCCATGGGAATTGAATTCCGTTGCTCATCCAAACAAATTTCCACAATTCCCATACTTTCTTAATTCCTAGGATTTACAAGTTCATGGGAATTCCGAGTTCCCGAGTGTATCCAAACGACACCTTATATTCAATTTTGCGCAAATTATATCGTGCTCCTCTCTCAAAAATCCTAACTTCTAAATCTAAATTTAGGGGTTACCAGCTATCAATTAGATGGTGGTATGTAACCGAAGTTAGGGTAATTCCGAAACAACTGTACACAACTAGGTTCACAAAGTAGGAGAGCTATGATTGAGAAAACTCTCGAACAATGATGAATGATTAAAGCTTGTAGCTGAAGAGTACAAGATTGAGAGATGGGTTTGATTACACAAAATGATAGATGATTATGAATGATTCTAAGACTGCTATTTATACTACTTGTAACTGACAGCTATAACTAACTCCCAATTACCAGCTGACGTGGCTTTGAGACGGTAACAATTTTGCCAAAGTTGTTACAATGCTTCCCTGTCCACAGAAAGCTTGTCCTCAAGCTTCATGGAATCTGAAAATTAGGAAACCTGGCCATAAAATCTTCTGACAGCTCCCAAGTGGCATCCTCCTGTGTTCCATTTGACCACTGTATTAGGAAGTACACAACTGCAGCATTATTTTGCTTCACCATTTTCCTTTCCAGTATAGCAACTGGTTCAGCTCTTAACAACAGATCTCTATCCAGGCTAGGCACTGAACTGACTAAGGGAGGAGGGCCGAAATGCTTCTTTAACTGTGACACATGAAAGACAGGATGCACCTTGGCCTATTCAGGCAAGCAATTCATAGGCCACCTGACCTATCCTCTTTAGCACTTCAAACGGCCCAAAATACCTTGGAGCTAATTTCTGACAGCTCCTATAGACCACTGAATGTTGTCTATAAGGCTGTAACTTAGCATATACCCAATCTCCTGCATTGAACTCCACATCCTTCCTATGTGTGTCAGCTTGAGATTTCATCCTATCCTAAGTCCTCTTCAGATGAAATTTGAGCATCTTAATACATTCCTCCCTGGCACTCATACTCCTGTCAACCTCAGCTACTGCACTGTCACCACTCACATATGGGATGTGAAGTGTGAGTGACTGGCCATACACAACCTCATAGGGTGTAGTTCCAATAGAAGAGTGAAAATTCGTGTTGTACCACCATTCTGCCAGGGGTATCCAAGCTACCCAATCCTTAGGTTTCTCTCCAGTCATACACCTCAGGTAAGTCTCCAAACACTTATTAACCACCTCACTCTGCCCATTAGTCTGAGGGTGATAGGCTGAGGACAGTAGCAAATCGACCTTTTATAGTTTAAACAACTCCTGCCAGAATTGGCTGATGAAAATCTTATCTCTGTCACTCACAATGGATTGAGGATTCCCATGCAGCTTAACAGGGCCGTTCCTGACCTTTTGGAGGCCCTAGTGCGGAAAATAATTAGGGGCCCCAAATGCATTTATATGACATAAAATTTAGAATTTTCGTCTCATATTCCAAAGGCATCGTAAATTTGCTTGAGTTCGAGAATAATACTTTCGTATCTTCGATATATCTTCAATTTCTACATAGGAAAAAAAATACAGTAGTAAAGTCTAGTAATAATCTTTAGTTCTTTACTAGAATTTCTTTCCGATTGACAAAAGAGGGTAAAACTTCGTTTGTAATGAAACATTGGGGGTACAAGCTGCCAAAGATTGTGATGGGAAAACAAGAAAATAAATCTCAATATAATTGAAAACTGATACAAAAAAAGAAAACAAAAGAAAAGCATGAAAATAGAGGTTGTGAAGTTTCGAGCTGGGAACCTCTTGTATAGTTAGCTATACTTATGCCACTTTGGCAAGTTTCCATCAGTGATTTTATATGGTTGATTTAACAAGTATACTAATTATGGACTCAGCGACGGGGCCCTTTCCGAGGCTGGGCCCTAGGCGGCCGCACCTCTGGCCTACCCTTAGGGCCGGCCCTGCAGCTTAAACACTTGCTCAAAGTAAACCTTTGCAACATCTGAAGCCTTGTAGGGGTGTGACAGTAGCAAGAAATGAGAATATTTGCTCAATCTGTCAACCACTACCAGTATAGTATCCTTACCTTGTGATTTTGGTAAGCCTTCGATGAAATCCATTGAAATGTTGACCCAGGCCATACATCTTCAGGAGTAAAGGCTGTAATAATCCAGCAGGCGAGTGTAATAAGGCTTTGTTTTGCTGACATACACCGCATTCTTTCACCCATCTCCTTATGTCTTTTTCATGTGCTTCCAATAAAACAGCTCAGACATTCTTTTGTAAGTGGCATGCACTCTAGAGTGACCTCCTAAGGCAGAATTATGCATGATAGAGCATATTTCAGCCCTCAAATTAGCATTAGGCCCAACTACTAATCTTCCTTTCCTGTTCAGCTGCTCCTGATGCCACTTATACTTGTTGTTAAATGTCGGGTCTTGTTCTAATTTCAGTATCATTTGAGTCAATTCCGGATCCTGCCAACTGTCCCTAATTTTCTGCATAAGGTCAGACCTTACTTGAGAGACTAGTATAGACAGCAGCTCAGCACCTTGAACTCTAGAGAGAGAGTCAGCTACAGTGTTTTCCTTCCCTTTCCTGTACTTCACTTCATAGTCAAGTCCCAGTAGTTTTGGCAAGCATTTACTTTGGAAAGAACTAGTGATTTTCTGCCCAAGTAAGTATTTCAGACTGAAGTGGCCAGTCTTTATAATAAAGTGTTGTCCAGTGAGGTAAGGTCTCCACTTGTCCACAGCCAACACCAAAGCTAATAGTTCCTTTTCATAAGTAGACAGAGCTTGATGCTTGCTTGACAAGGCCTTGCTAATGAAAGCAATGGGATGGTTTTTCTGACTTAAAACTGCTCCAATGCCAATATCAGAGGCATCTATTTCGACTTCAAATTGAGAGTTAAAGTCGGGAAGAGCAAGGACTGGTGCAGTACTCATGGCCTCCTTGAGTGCAGTAAATGCCTCCTCAGCTTCTATTCCCCACAAGAAAGCGTTCTTCTCCAACAGATTAGTTAAGGGTTTGCTGATAATGCCATACCCTTTAATGAATTTCCTGTAATACCCTGTTAAACCCAGAAAACCTCTTAACTCCTTGAAATTCTTTGGAGCTGGCCAAGCTGTCATAGCTTTTATTTTTCCAGGGTCAGTTGCCACCCCTTCCTGAGACACTATGTGACCTAGGTATTCCACCTTAGGCACCCCGAAAGCACATTTGCTCATTTTTGCAAACAGTTTGAATTTTCTCAGCAACTGCAGTGTTTCTCTAAGATGATGAGCATGTGTGATGATATCAGGGCTGTAAACTAAGATATCATCGAAAAACACTAGTATAAACTTCCTCAGAAACTTACTGAATATGGCATTCATTAAGCTTTGGAAAGTGGAGGGAGCATTGGTGAGCCCAAAAGGCATCACCACAAACTCATAATGTCCTTCATGAGTTCTGAATGCCGTCTTCTGTATATCGCCTTCCTTCATCCTAATTTGCCAATACCCTGATCTGAGATCTATTTTGGAATAAATGCTCGACCCATGCAACTCATCTAGTAGCTCATCAATCACATGAATTGGGAATTTGTCCTTAACAGTGTGCTTGTTAAGTTCCCTGTAGTCCACACAAAACCTCCAACTACCATCCTTCTTTTTCACCATAACAATGGGTGATGAAAAAGGGCTTTGACTCGCTCTTACGACGACTCCTGCCTCCAACATTTCTGCAGTGAATTGTTCAATGGCATTCTTCTGCACCACTGGGTATCTGTATGGTCTCACGTTGATGGGAGAGACTCCAGGCTGCAGGTGGATTGCATGGTCATGATTCTCTCTGTGAGGTGGTAATTTAGTGGGTTCTGCAAAAATATCAGCAAACTCCCGCAAAACAGCTTTTATTTCTTCAGGTATGATGTCCTGCTTTGCTGTAACGTGTTGTCCCTCCACCAGTTTAACATATACAGTGAAAAGCTGACCCATTCCACACTGTGATTTCCCAAATTCTGTACTCATTTGCTTCCTTGACATCCACTGCAAATTTGCCTTTGACACCCCTCTCAACACCACCTTCGTGCCACCATACATAAACTCCATTCTTAATTGCTCAAAGTTCCACAACACTGGACCTAAAGAAGCCAACCAATGTACTCCTAAAACCAGTTCACACCCACCCAAGGGCATGATCATAACATCAGTCTTGAACTCCACATTGCACAGGCTCCACTTAAAATCCTTGCAGACTTTTGTAGTAACCATTTTCTGCCCATTTGCTACTGACACCTCCATAGGATACGTATTTGTTACTCTACACCCCAACTTCCTTCCAGTGTCTTCATCACAGAAGTTGTGAGTACTTCCTGAATCTATCAAGATGTGAATGCTATTATTTCTGACTTTCCCATGCACCCTCATGCTCTGATAGGAATTGTGACCAGATATGGCATTGAGGGATATTAGTGGTTGCTCTTCTCTTGTAGAAGTTCCTGACAACCCTTCCAACTCACCCAAATAATCACATTCCACGGGCAACTCATTTCCATTGTCATTTTCCTCATTTTCATCTTCTGTATCCATAGGAATAAGCACCATGTTATACAACCTTCCCTTATATCTATGCCCTGGTGTGTAAGGCTCATCACACTGGAAACACAGATTTTTCCTCCTTTTCTCCTCAATTTCTGCTGGGGTTAGTTTTTTAAACCCAGGATTTTGTCTATTCTGTGCAGGGTTTGGTTCGGAAAAAGGTTGAGTAAACCTGGTGTTGCTGTTGTTCTGATATTGTGACCCTTGGAACTTGTTTACAGGCTGATTGTTGAACTTGCAGCAGGTTTTTCCAAGATGGGTTTGTTCAGGTTTTTCACAGCTAACAGACATCTTGCAAGTTCCACAGTTGTTGCCATTGTGGTGGGTTTCAGGGCCCTCACAAATGGTTTAACAGCAGGTTTTAACCCACCAATGAAACTGTCCAGCAAATAAGTTTCAGGTAGCATTGCATTTCTCTGCAACATCAGCCCTCTCAGGTTTTCAAATGCATCCAAATATTCTTCCAAGGATCCAGTTTGATGCAATTTGTTAAATTCCTCTACCACTGAACTACCCAAATCCTCATTGAATCTTGCACATAAATCTATCACAAAATCCTCCCATTCCACATTAGGTCTTATGCTAAGTTAGCTATGCACCCAAGATTCTGATTTGCCCACCATATACAATGATGCCATACTAACCCTCAGATTTTCAGCAATTCTACACAGTTCAAAGTACTTCTTGCATTTTTTTAACCCAAATTCTAGGACTATGACCATCAAATACAGGAAATTCAAGCTTTGGCGTAAAGTTGAAGTTTCTTGTAGTACCTTCTCCATTGATGTGCTTGTTGAACCTGGGACTGTCATGCACATGCCTGTTTTCATTTCTATTGACAGATAAATCTGCGAACATTTCCCTCATCTGCGCCAACAAATTCGCTTGCATCTCTGCCATCTGCGCCTGGTTTTGTGCCCGTGGTTCTGCCATCTGCACCTGATTTTGTTGCAAAGTCTGCTCCAAAGTTCCCAACCTGCCCTCCATTTGAGTTGATAACTGGTTAACAGTTAATCTTGCCAGTGTGTAACTGAATTTTCGCGAAAAGTCGGAAAACGATATGGGTTTTTTGTGGTTTACTGGCTAATTTTGTTGTTCAATTAATTTTCTGAATACAGATTTGAATTCGGGAGTTTATGGGTAATCAGTGGGATAAAATTGGAGTGTTTTGGTGATCTGGGTTTTGGGGCGAATTTTGGCGGGAAAAGCTTGAAGTGTGTGTATTAATGGCGGAAGTGGTAGCTTGTAAATGAAGATATTCAGGACCTTTAAGGGTCTCTGATACCAATTGTAACAGAATTTAGGGTAATTCCGAAACAACTGTATACAACTAGCTTCACAAAGTAGGAGAGCTATGATTGAGAAAACTCTCGAACAATGATGAATGATTAAAGCTTGTAGCTGAAGATTACAAGATTGCGAGATGGGTTTGATTACACAAAATGATAGATGATTATGAATGATTCTAAGACTGCTATTTATACTACTTGTAACTGACAGCTATAACTAACTCCCAATTACCAGCTGACGTGGCTTTGAGACGTGTAAAACCAGGATAGCAAAACGGGACTGGACTGCCAGGTGTAGAACAGAAGGTACTGACCAAAGCTGTAAAGGTGATGGATGGGATAAGCTACAAGCAGAGAAGAAACCTTGGAAAAACAACAAAGATGAAGCCAATGGATAAAAGACATTCTCTCCTATGATTCACATTATATTCCAGAGGTTAATACTCATCTCGGGTGGCTCTTTATTAGACAACTAGCATAGAGAATTGTAAGGTGTGCCAAAAGAGGGTAGCTAGTAATATAAATAGATAGCTTGTACAACACAATTCTTTTTCAGAAAAAATAATACAACCATCATATCTTTCTCACAAACTCTATCTAATTTCCACATTTGTAATCTGTTTTCTTGAATATAAACCATGACTTTCTCATTGTCCTTCATGAACTCCAATGTTTTCAGTAACAACTTTGCCAAAGTTTTTACAATGCATCCCTGTCCACAGAAAGCTTGTCCTCAAGCTTCATGGAATCTGAAAATTAGGAAACCTGGCCATAAAATCTTCTGACAGCTCCCAAGTGGCATCCTCCTGTGTTCCATTTGACCACTGTAGTAGGAAGTACACAACTGCAGCATTATTCTGCTTGACCATTTTCCTTTCCAGTATAGTAACTAGTTCAGCTCTTAACAATAGATCTCTATTCACGCTAGGCACTGAACTGACTAAGGGAGGAGGGTCGAGAGGGTATCTCTACCACCATATAGGTGGGTTTATGTTGAGATTCACGAGATTTCTACAAGGATCATGTTCATTAATTTTGTCATGGCGTTGCGATGGATGCTGAATTCGGGATCAAATAACGTTGGTTGCCTTTTCTTCTTCGAGTTACATAAATCACCGATGCCGATGAAAGACGCAAAGATGTCAACGTGCAAGGGATCAAGCTTGTTAATTAGGGAAGAATTGTGTCAATTAGATTTATTTGATGATATTTGTACCGGTTCTAATTCTTGATATAAGTGCCGTTTGACGACAATATTAATGAATTTCCGTTTATTTCAAAAAAAAAAAACATTTCATTCATCCCAATATGTTATCTTTTGTTCAGCTCCCAAGAATGCAAGCAATGTCCCCCCAAACCATGTGATTCCTCCTCCCTTGTACAAGATGTTGTCGTTTTCCGCGGTGATTGACAAGGGAATACCAATCACGATGATTGGTGTAGACTTTATCAACTTTACACTAATTGGAAGCAGAATAGAGGCGGCTAAGCTGAAAAAAAAAAAGGTGGAAATGGACAAAGAGTTACAACATACGGAGAGTACTCTTCGACAAAATCATACTGACCTATGTGTCAATTTTAACACAATTTTATCGATCTATTCAAATACGTTTTTTGGTGATGAACAAAACCTTACAAGCAAGTGAAGCAATTACGGTAGTAAACTATACTAAATATTAAAGAAGAAAAGAGAAAGAGGGGAAGGCGGCGATAATGGAGCTTGTAACCATCACCAAGCCATCTTTGGTGGGAGATGGACTTGGGGATGGAAGAGACGAAGGCGGCGATAATGGAGGTGACGGAAACTGAGTTTCGGGGACGATTGACCAAAACTCATACGGGAGTGGGGATTCAGACATGACGCAGAGGAGAAAGATGGTTAGATCTGAACTTTGAGGAGAGAGAATGCTAGTGTTTGGAGCAAGATCTGGAGAGAGAAAGAGATAAGGGAAGAAGAAGAAGAAGTTGTTCTTGAGGAGAGAGAAAAATATCGGGAGGAAGAGTGAATGAATGTGGATAGAAATTTTGGGTTGGGTTGGGGTTGATTCTGGTAACAATTTTGGGTTGGGTTGGGGTAATTCTGGATTTAATTATGGGTAGTTAAATTGGATTATAATTGGATTTATTAGATTAATTGGCCCCAAACTAATTGTAGGTTAGTAGAATAAGCAAGGGTAAAATGGGAAGTTTAAGTGCCTAAACTTTACCGAAATAGACCGAAATTGACGAAAAAGGAAAATGTCAACTTCCTAAAGAAATGGAGGGAGTATATTGCAAATTTATGTAATTGAGGGAAAACCACCCTTTTTTGTACGTTTGGCACCATGTTTTGGAGGGAAAAAAATGAAAATTTTGGATGATTTTCATGTTGGCGCAAAAAATTAGTGAATTGGGGACCATTTTCTCTCCTCATTAACTTCTACTCTCTCTCCTCTAAACTGCCCCCATGTGGGTCTAATACACCATCTCTCATCCCTCATAGATGGTTGTGCATAATTGGAATGTCAACTTTCTAATGAAATGGAAGGAGTAAATTGTAAAGACAGAAAAACGAGTTGATATTGTGTTGATTGAGTTTTATACCTTTATTTATGGAGTCAAGTGGGACAATCTTGACTAGAACCAAAGAACACAATGTAGCCTAGTTAACTACCTGTACATATTCTCGGCATGAAAAGAAGGCAATGTGTACATATCAAATATGGTAATTGTATGAAGATCGTATTTATACCAAATAAGATTGAAAAGATGTATAATCAAATTATAAGAGTCCTAAGTATAATCTCGGAAACTTTTAGTTGATATGTTTGTGCCATAATTTAAATGGATATATATTAGTATAAAATCCTACCAAATACTTGTGCCTCTGGCACAGGCACTAAACTAGCTATAGTTCAGAATAATTGGCCAATCGAGGGTAAAGTTAGAGATATTTTATGGTTAAGATCGCTAAGTAATTACAAATATTAGTGTAGCTATTAGAGTTTAATTAAGTGTTCACGTGTATCAAATTAAAATTTTGAGATGACAAGATTTTAACATAACGAGATGCAAATACTTTATTAAGAGATGTTTGGTATAAAACCTCCTCAAAGCTAAGAATGGTTCGTTGTTCACCTCATAAAACTCTCATTTGCCCAATTTCCACACTCAACACTCAACACTCAACGGAGTCAACACTCAACACTCAAGCACACTTTCATGTAATAAACTCTCATCTCTTTCTCTTTCTCTTTTTTCTTCTTTAATATTTAGTATAGTTTGCTACTGTAGTTGATTCACTTACTTGTAAGGTTTTGTTCATCACCAAGAAACGTATTTGAATAGATCGATAAAATTGTGTTAAAATTGACACGTAGGTCAGTATGATTTTGTTGATGAGTACTCCGTATGTTGTAACTCGTAAGTGAATTAACATATTCAGTAAATTTCTACAGTTGATTCTCGTTTATTGTACAATACTTTTTTTTTAATTACAATTTTGTCAAAATAATGTTCTTTTTAATCGTTTGTACAATAGGATTTAGAGGTCAATATATGTCTAATATATGTGTAATATATGTGTGTAATATAAAAGGTCTAAATTGGTCCCAATTATAGCTTCTATTCCCAGTTATTCCAATTATTTTTGTCAAACTGCTCCAGGATTAACTTATGCTCGAGAAGTCATTGCACTTCTCGGATTTCTGAGTTAGTTGAATTTCCCGCCAATGGTTAGTGAATCATGGTCATCTAACAATCTTTGCCAGGGTTGGATAGGGGTAATTTGCAATGACGATAAACAAGTTATTGTCATAAGTTTGGCTATTCATGGACTCAATGGCACTCTGAGTCCTTCCGTTGCAAAGCTTGAGTCCCTAACCAAAATCAATCTCAATAACAACAATACCAGCGGTCATATTCCTTTAAATTGGACTAGTTTAAAGTATTTGACGACATTAGATTTAAGTAATTACCATCTTTCCTCTCCATGGCCAAAATTCGGAAAAATGGTGAATTTTTCGTTGATGGCAATTCTCCATGGCCATGGGTTTCATCACCAATTGGTCATTGGATTATAGCTTCTATTGTAAGTATTGTAGCTGTGTCATTTTTGTTAGTTTCAGTTTCGGTTTATTTTTGTAAGAAAAGAGGTTCTGGCAGTAAAAAGAGCACCGGAGCCGGTGAGGGAAATATGGTCATATCAATTCAGACTCTACGGAATGCGACCAAAGATTTTCCCCCAGAGAATAAGGTGGGTAGTGGGGGTTTGGGAGTTGTGTACAAGGGTAAAATGGTGGATGAGACTGAAATTGCTGTGAAAAAGATGGAAAGAGGTGATAACAAAGGTTTGAAAGACTTCAGAAATAAAATTGATGTTGTGTCAAAAGTGAAGCATCAATATTTGGTTACTCTTTTAGACTAAAGTTGTAACTTATAAAACCGCTCAATTAGATTTGTAGCCTCTCTCCCTCTTCTTCTCCTCCTCCTCTCTCATAAACCTTACCTTCTAAATCTCAATCTAGGGGCTACCGGCCATCAATTAGATGGTGGTAAGCCCCAATTTTCTTATTGTTCACCCTAATTAATTACTTATCATTAGTTCTTATTAATAATAACTCGTTTCTACCTCATCGAGAGGGTATCTTTACCACCATATATGTGGGTTTATACCGAGATTCGCGAGATATCTACAAAGATCTGACGTTTATTGATTTTGTCATGGCGCTGCGATGGATGCTGAATTCGGGATCAAATACCATTAACTACTTTGGTTGCCTAATCTTTTCCGAGTTACATAGATCTCCGATGCCGATGAAAGACGCAAAGATGTCGACGTGCAAGGGATCAATTTTGTTAATTAGGGAAAAATTGTGTCAATTAGATTTATTTGATGATGTTTGTATCGTGAGAACTCTTGATGTAAGTGCCGTTTGGCGATAATATTAATGAATTTCAATTTATTTAAAAAAAAAAACCATTTGGTTACTCTTTTAGGATATTCCAATGAAGGCAAGGAGAGAATCCTTGTTTTTAAGGGGATCTTAGGAGACATCTATTTGACTGGAAGAAATTCAATTTGGATCCCCTATCTTGGAAAAGAAGGGTAAACATTGCTTTGGATGTCGCAAGAGGGATTGAATACCTCCATAGCATGGCGCATCAAATATTTTACTTGGTGATGATTTCAGTGCCAAAGTATCAGACTTTGGGCTGGTCAAACTTGCCCCTGATCAGGGAGAACAATCTGTTGTTACTAGGTTCGCTGGAACTTTCGGGTACATGGCACCAGAGTATGCTGGTAAGCTAAAATTACTCATTTGAAATATGATCGAGTCTTATCTTCTTTTTTTCCTTTTTTTTTGGGGTGTGTGTGTTCAGGAGAAAGGGTGGTTCTTTTCAAAGTATGTCTTTAAGTTGAGCTGTAATACCTATCTAATCTAATACTATATATTAAAACCTGAAACCAAGTCTTTCCTATAAGGACACTTGGCAAACATTAATTTGATAGAACATAAAGATAGTATTAAAAACAATTATTGGTTACAATATATGGTAATAAATTATCATAAGGTATATTATTAGCTAATTTATGGGAAATAATAATTATGGTAAATAATAATTATGGTCATATGAGATACGTTGGTTAGCTAATTTATGGTAATAAATTTTCAATAATGTGATATAATGGGTGACGGTATAGTGGAATGAGAATAAATTGTATAACATATGACGACATAGTAGAATGAAATTGAGATAGTATGCTGGGTGACGCAAGTGAAAAGATAATGATAATATGATAAGTGAGTAAAATATATTATAATAGAATATAGCGGGTGACAAAAGTTGGAAAAAAAATGTGTAATACCGTTCATAATAATACTAGAACAAAATAAACTTCCATTTATAAAACAAGTATAAACAATATAAATAGATGGCCGAGCGTGGCATGGGCATGCAAACTAGTTAAGCATTCTAAACACAAAAACTATCTTCATTGAGAATTTCTTTGTAAATTGCAGGATTGGTTGCACATTTGAGACTTCCAATGGTAATAGATCAGTGACATTTTCAGCTTACACAAAGGATGCTCAAGACCTGCTAGGCATTTTGGCAGAAGAGCTGTATGAAATGAGCGTGGACGTAAGTCTTCTCACCTTTATCTCTGATTACATATCTGCCACATGACAAATCTCCATATCATAATAAAAACTACCCGACTCTAATAAAGATCTCGTAATAGTTTTTTGGGTGAAACCTGTGTTGGGGGCCCTGAGTTTTTTAATGGGGTGGGCATTTGCCCGATCTTTCCTCCTTCTTGCCGCCCCTTAGTGCTCAAGTCCTCCTGAAAGCGCTAAAGCACACTTTTCTCTTCGAGTTTTATCGGTTTTTCTCGTTCCTTCTTCTTTTGATGCCCAGGTCCTATTTAGGACCCTGGAGTTTGTTGTTTCCTTGCTCATTCTTTTCGAGGACTATCACCTTCGAATATCGTTGTGAAACCACAGACGGCGCCAGTTGTTCGGGCTGTTTTTCCCGAGGTGCTGTTGGGACGTCAAGGCCTCCATGGATCCGGGCTGCTCGCCTGGTGAGGACCTGCACAATGAAAGAGAAGTCCAGGACCCGGGGGTTTTTACCCGGGTGATGACCCTCCGACTCTCAAGTCAGGGTCTACATGAGGGCAGGCTCTCCTCCTTACCGAGGTGCCGAAAGTATTTAAGAAATATTGAGAGAGTTTAGAGAGGTTTACTGATTATTGTGAAAGAGAGTAGATAATTATTCCAAAAAAGTTGCCTTCCTTCCATAAATGAGGGGGGTATTTATAATACTCCTCCAAGTAGGGTTTAGCTGTAATAAGGGTCCTCCTACCAAGTGTAAGGTTGTCCTTACTCCCTTGGGGAAGGGGTAACCACTATCAACGGCCAGGATCTTTTCTCTTTGAAAGGACTGCTTTACCCTTCATTTAACCTTTCTTGTGGGCTTTTATCCTTTTCTCGTACATGGGTTTTTATACACTTTGGCACATCGATATTTTTGACCCCAACAACCTGCTAATTACAGGTTCAACATGCGTTCTTCGTGAAAACCAGAATAGAGCCCACAAGTAACAACTACAAGGTTTTGTGTCAATGTCCGGGCCAACTAGTCCCCTTGGCATCAACAGCGCCCTTAGGTGGATCAAGGGCGTGGCCAAGCTCGACTCGACCTGTTGCACTCGCCTGTACATTTTGCGCTCATTCAAGCACCATCATAGTCATTGTCAAAAGGCACCACTACGATATGTTTTGTAGTTTTCTAACTATATGAGCGGCGATATTTATGAATTCGATCATATGAACATTTTCATGTATTCAAAAGTATTTATCATAAAGGAATCAAAGATTATTCTCGTAAGAATGGACTCCAACAATTTCATATGCGGCCCTCTTTTTAACCTTCCGCTACACAGCAACCATTTTGCTGCCTGCTCAGGCAGGAGCTACAATGTCTTTTTTTTTTTCCTGACAACGTCTAAAAAACAGCCACAACGTTTTGTATGTAAGCGATGTTCTAATTCCGTATGACTTTTGCAAATTACGTCATCTGCAAGGCACTGGCTCAACAATTAGTATAGTTGATATATGTGTTGTTTGTGCACATACAAAAATCACTAGAAAACCAATTTTTTTTTTTTGATAAATTAAGAAATTCTTCCTCTTTATTAAGTTTGGTTCATAGTGATGTTTGTGATTTTTATAGTACTTCAACAATAGGTAAAAGAACATATTCTGTGTCTATTATCGATGACTACTCGAAATATTGTTATTTATACTTGATGCATAGCACTAGGGGTGATAACGAGTCGAGTCGATCACGAGCAGAGCCTTGCTCGTCTCGAGCTCATGAAAGAAATTGGTTAGCTCGACTCGCGAACTTGCGAGCTTCGGATATTTGGGCTCGGCTCGAGCTCGAGACTAACTCGCGAGCTCCATTCGAGTTTTCAAGCCTTCACGGTCTTGTTGAAATTCAACCAAAATTAACAGTGATTTGTCAAAGCCCAACTGTAGGCAATTCAAAATGCAGCCCATAACCGTGCGGTCATGCCAAGCCATTGTAGAATAGTCCGGAGTACTTTATCTTTTTATAATAGGAGGATTACCTGACTTCTCCATAAAAGTTCGACGCGGGACAAAAAATTGGTTTTATGCAACTAACGTTCTCACATATTCCTCTACTTAACTACCAATGTGGTACATGCCAACTTTTTACAACTAATAACATTGATTCAATTGACATTGACATAATAAGAATATTTTGTTTTTTTTTTGTTTTCTTTTTGTGAATTTTCTTAAAATCTATTGATTCACATCATAATTATTTGGTAAAAAAACATTAGTATAATAAATTTCGAGTTGCTCAACTCGGCTCATTAAGCTCTCGAGTCGCAATCGTTATATGGTACCCCGTACGTAGATCTACGTACCCCCCGGTTCAATTTTCACTCATTATATACCATTTTGTAGTCATTATATATTTTCACTCATTATTTCCCAATTTTACTCATTCAATTTTCACTCATTATGTACCACTTTATAGTCATTATTTATTTCCAATCATTATTATTGTTTAATTTTCACTCATTATATCTCAATTTTCACTCATTATTATATACCAGTTTAGAGTCATTATTTATTTTCAGTCATTGTTAACCAATTTTCGCTCATTATTTCTCAATTTTCACTCATTATTTTCCAATTTTCACTCGTTATTTTCCAATTTTCACTCATTATTTCCTAAATTTCACTCATTATTTCTCAATTTGCACTACTTATTTCCCAATTTTCACTTTTATTTCTCAATTTGCACTCATTATTTCCCAATTTTCACTCATTATTTCCCAATTTCACTAATTTATTCTCAATTTGCACTCATTATTTCCCAATTTTCACTCATTATTTTCGCTCATTACTGTTCATGCGTGAACAGTAAACCGGGTGGTACATAGCTCTAGGTACCCCCGGGGTACCTAATAATTTGCCCTCGAGTCGAGCTTAGACCGAGTCTAGCACGAGTTGCTCACGAGTTTACCCTGCTCATTAATAACCCTACATAGCACGATGGAATTTTGGAGTTTTGGACAAAATCTGCAAAATAATCAAGTAAAGAATTTATGTAATTGTTCTATTAATAAGATCTGAAATTGCACTGCATTTTTCTGATTTTGATTTGATATGAATTAAACTTGTCTGATTTGATTTGAATGAGCTTGATTTGATTTGATCTGAACTAACTAGAAGTAGACTAGATTTATTAAATGTTATTTGGATAATTCTGATCTGATTTGAATGAAACTAATCGAATTTGATTCGAATACATGTAATCTGATTTGGAAATAGTATTTGAATAAGTTGAATTGCACAAGGTTTAAGTGCCTACTATCCGATAGTGGTGAGGAATTTCACTTTCTTTCCTTTTTGTGAATTACTACAGATTGTCCATGAAACGACAATGGCCAATACTCCACAACAAAATGGAGTGGCACAAAGAAAAAATAGAAAATTGACGGAAACAGACAATTATTTGGTCTACCAATCAGGTTTTAGTAGTGGATTTTGGGGAGAAGCGATGTTGACGATATATCATATTTTAAATTGAATACCTCACAAGCAAACTCGATCATGTTACCCCATATGAATTATGGAAGAAACAAAAGTCAATTTTGAGTTACTTGAATAGAGCCATAGCGCTTGCCTGAGCCCAAGATCAAAAAGTTGGGACCAAGAGCCGCTGAGTGCATTTCCGTGGGATATCTAAAACATATTTAAGGGTATAATCCCTCCTGTTGTGTATGATTTTCTCATTTGTTTTGCAGTTTTTGACTAGCCATATTGGTACTAATATTATAGACTAAATGAAAAACCCGTTTCACTTAAAATCAAATGAAACTTGTAGAATGCACTGTAGAATAAAAGATATGTTAATTTTTACACCAAATAATTATTTCATTTGATCTATGTGCGACTCCCAATATGGCTAGTCAAAAACTTAAAAACAAAGGGGAAGACCAAATAATAATTTTGTGAATAATCTAATTGAAGGCTCAAGAGATTCTCTGTGTACCCAAACTATGATTACTGGAAGTGTCGAATCTGATCCTCATACTTTTATTGAGCCAATGAAATCATAGGATGTTTCCTTTTGGAGGGAAGCTCTTCATGATGAGATAGATTCAATCATGGGAAACAATACTTAGCTTAGGCGTTAACGACTTACCCCAAGGTTTTAAATCGATTGGTTGCAAATGGATCTTTAAGAAATATTGAAAGTAGACTGAACCAGACAAATTTAAAGCAATGTTGGTAGCCCAAGGCTTTACCCAAAAATGAGGTATCGATTATTATTTTGATATGTATGCTCATGTTGCAAGAATCTCTACGTACAATTAGAGTTTTTTAGCTTCTAGTTATGGTTTTGTCATTCGTTGATGTGAAAACTGCATTTCTAAATGAAGAATTGGAGGAAGAAATCTACATCAAGCAAACATAAGGTTTTGTTATGCCACGTCAAGAAAAAAATGCGTGTAAACTTATACTATCTTTGTATGGACTTAAGCAAGCTCCAAATCAGTGGCATGAGTAGTTTGACCAAGTAATTGTGTCCAATGGAATTAAAATCATGGAATCTGATAAGTCTGTTTACTACAAGTTCAATGGCAACAAAGGTGTCATCATATGTGTATATGTTGATGACATGTTAATTTTTGGCATAGACTTAGAGTCAATTGCCCATGTTAAGTAATTTTTTTCTTCTCGGATTGAGATGAAAGATATAGGTATTGTTAATGTGATTCTTGGAATTAGAATTGGACGGGTAGGATCAGAGTTGGTTCTTTCTCAATCCCTCTATGTGGAGAAAGGTTTTTGAGAAAGTTTAACCAATTTGATTGTAAACATGTGAGCACTCCGTATGATCTTAACGTTACATTGTATAAGAATACAAGAAGAGCTGTCAATCAGCTCGAGTATACTAGGGTCATTGGGTCCTTGTGTATATCATGACATGTACTAGACCTAACATTGCTTTACCGTGGGTAAATCAAGTAGGTATACTAGTTGCCCAAGTCAAGTCAAATTTATTGAAATGGTGTGAACCGGGTACTAAAGTATTTGAAAAACACCATGGATTATCGTTTGTGTTATGGTGGTTATCTAGAGTATTAATTAAGGCTTTACAGATGCTAGTTGGATAAGTGGCACAGAAAACCACTCTTCAACAAGTGATGATGGATACTCATGATTGATGGGGGGGCCATATCACCGGCTTCCAAGACGCAAACATATATATATCAGATTCTACCATGCCTTTGGAGTTTGTTGTCTTTGTTGCAAGTGCAAAAAAGCTTAATGGTTGATGAATCTATTGGTTGAGATTCATGTGTGACCATAGTCAATGTCATATGCGGCGTATTATATTGTTATATAAGAAGATCCTTATTAGTTTGGCGATTTTTTTTTATGTGTGATATATGTGGTTTAACTTTAGTGTAATATATATTGGTAACACTACATGAGTATGAAAATTGGTTTTTGGAATTGTTTTGTCACACATTGGGAAATTAAGGCTCATATGTTCAATTTATAATGGATTCCTACCATCATACTCCAACAAGACATTCACCTTTTAAGGACCACGAGAGGATATTCGGGTTTAAGGGGTGATTTCACATCCTATTGGATTGTGTTGCAACGTATGATGGATCGAGGTATTAAAATATTGATTTCTTGATGATATATTGAGATTATATAATCTGTAACGCTTGTGTAGGTGGTCAAAAAAACTGCTGGTTTCAGACACCTATGAGATGTTAGTATTTTGGAAAAGTTTTGACCCGGTATAGAAAACCTTGAGTTTTTGGGTGACCAATTGACAACCCCGATCTATGTAGGAGTCATTTGCCACATGTATATTGCAATGCACACGGCCGAACAACGTAAATTCAAGCAAAAAATGTTTCGTTGAAAGGAACGTTGCTCCGAACCTTGAACATGTTGCAAATACTTTCCATTTTGATTCTCCAAATTATATTTCTAGTGGTTCGCTACCTTCTCTTATAGGATTGGTAGATATGGAACAAGTTTTTCTTATTTATAATAAATTTAGAGAAACTTTTGATGATTCCATTTATGAATTACCTAGTTTATTTTACCGTGTTTGGATTGGACAATAATCCATCATTCTTGAATGGTACAAGGGCTGGACATTACTACTTGGATTGCAAGATTCAATAAATTTGACCGATCTTACCATGAAGACTTGTGATTTGGTCGATAAACTCCCTGACTACTTCGATGGTTTCGATAAACTTAATATGTAGAAATAATTATTCTCTGGTTAAATTGACAAAATGGAGATAATTGGAGTAAAATTGACAAAATGAAGTTGATGCTGGTTCCAACGTTCAATTGTCAATTTCTGGGAATTCAACCCAACTCTTTAAAAATTGTGTTCAGTGGGTCCAACGTCCAAATTCTCTGGTTAAATGGTTAAGATGGAGATGATGTTGGGTTGACTGGAACACTAGATATTACTACAACTTTGTAGTCTTTAAAATCTGTTTGGCTTGATGATAATAAGTTTAGCGGGACAATTCCACAAAATATAAGAGATTTAGTCTGTTTGGAGTAGCTATATCTTAAACGTAACTAGCTCACTGGATTTATTCCAGTTGCCTTGGTTTATATGCCTTTGGATGTGCTCGATATAAGTTGTAATAATTTTCTTGGTCCAATTCCAAAGTTCAATGGCACGAGTGTGTTTTACGCGTGGAACTTATTTTGTGGAATTGTTTATGGAACAGAAGTCATGGCATTTCTGGATTTTTTTTTTATGTGGTGATAACATGTGTATAAGTAGGATATTCCATTTGACTTTGTTATAATATATATTGGTTTATTGATTGTATATTGATGATGTATTGATATTATATATTGATGCATGCATATCCATTTTATAGATAGACAAATTAGTATTTGCAAAAAAAAAAATTCCTAGATTATAACAACCTCTCATAAATATGTGCTAATTTGTTTTTCACGGTTTAACTAGTTTGACCGTGTTTTCAATTCACGTTTGGAGGAATGAGGGAGAAATATAACATCTGATTAGCGCGCGCAAGGGGAGGGGAAGAAAAATATTCCCTCCGATTTTGTAGATTTGCCGCATTTCATATAGACACAGAGTTTAATAGTGGTGAGTAAGTCTTGATTTTTTACAATAAAAGGCATTTGTCCCACATACACACGGTGTCTATTCTATCTTTAATAAGGTTAAAATGCTCTATTTGCTAAGCAAATGCTATCAAAGAATAGAAATTGGCCAAATCTAATGCACTATCCAAAAAAAGGTGTGTTCACTCAATCTACGCAGAGTGAATCGGTCCCTAAGGAATCTTTGAAAAGGTTGTCGTCTGACGGGTGCACGAAAGTGACAATAAACCTCGAGATATGTGTTTATTTGGGTACTATTCTATCGGTGCCCATTTCATCAAGATTTGATGTGTTACTTTATAAGTTATTTTGTCTATTATATTAATGGTCCTCGGTTCTTGACAGGTCTACCTGCTCAACACTTTGGCTATATAAAAATGATTGATCCAGGCTTGCCATGGTCAAATGAATTTTAGTCTGTAAAGAAACTTGTACTAATTGGAGGTATAGATTTGAGCTGAGTGAGCTACCCAAGTTGGGCTTGTAATCTAAATAATGGCCCATATTAATCGTTTGTAAAATAGTGTTTAGATGTTTAATACATGTGTAATATATGCTTTGTACCTGCGACATTTGAACATTGATGCCTTTAATTTAATTAGCGCGAATCTTTCCAATAAAGCTTAGAAGAGATTAGCGCTTTGGGTAGTAAGTTTAATATGGCGCGATGCCTAGCAACTAGCCCTTCTAATTTCGCATGTAGGAGCCTTTTCTATTTTCGATACTATTTTCGGGTTTGTAGTTCTGATGGAACGAGTGGCGCTTTTTTCTTAATATAAGAAAGATTTAACCTACTTTATACAGATCGTTGTTTTTTATGTTTGAATAATTGTTTTGGGGCGTGACACTTACATATTGCACGTTGTCTATTTACAATTGGAAGAAAAGAAAAATGTTTAGTGGGAAAATTCTGCCAAGTTTTGGAAATTTAGTTAGTCTGAATGATCTAAATCTTAATATTAACCAACTTGTTGGATTCATTTCGGTCAGCTTGGTTAGTATGGGTTTGAATTCGTTGGATTTGAGCAATAACCATCTTATAGGGCCAATACCAAAGTTTGAGAGAGTTGCTATAGGGCCAACACCAAAGTTTAAGAGAGTTGCTATTCGCCGCCCTAAAACATGCTACTCATCGCCCTAACAAAAACAATTAAGAGAACTTACTCAAGGAGTAAAGTGGGTAATTACACCTAATTTAGAGCGACGAATAAACATTCAGTTTATCAAAACCATATAATATATAGAAAAAATAAAATAGAAACGCTAGTTTCTTTTACTCAAAATGTTACTCTGGAAATATTTCCCCAGATGCTACTTAAAATGCCAACTACCACCTAAAATGTTACTTTCAAAATGTTAGCCACACACGTAAAATAGTAGCTTGATCAGGTCAAAATACTACTTTTTACTTCTTAATATGTTGTCGAACATGGCCTAGGGTGGAAATCCATTACTTTACTTGGACTCAAGAATTGTACTCCGTATGAACTTAGCCTGACTCGATTAAACCCACGAAGAACCATAAACCCTGACTCTAATTTACCCTCACCTCTCTCTCAAACCACCGCCAACACCGCCGTCGCCGCCTCTACCGCCACCTAATTTCTTCTTCTCCGACATTTTAATAACACTATCTACAAAACCCTTCTTAAACCCACTCAATACCCTCTTAATTAATTAAATATCCACTAATTATTCGCCCTAAATTAGTCAGCATGGTTCGTTCAAAGGCTCCTGCTAAGCCAAAAGTTCGCGGTGTCGATTTCAAGGTACTTTAACCCCCAAAATTTCATTGCTTTTTTACTTCTAACTTGCGTATAGTACAAGTTTGGCGCATGAATTTGTTTGCTTAATTGTTAATCTGTGAATTTTGTTTCAGAAATATAAGCGGAAATTGGGCAGGAAATTGCCTCCGGCAAAAAATACTACCAACACTGAGATTAAATCCAAAGGTATTGAAGCATTTCCCTGTTTTGATTTCGCCCCGTCAATTTCTTGTTCGAGTTTGGTTGTGTAAGAAGTTTTGTTAATTTGAAGAATTTGTTGTTGGGGTTGTTGTTGTTGATGATGTTGTTAGTTGATTGAATTTGGGTTTGTGATTGTATGTGCAGCTATAATACTGCCGGAGCAAAGTATTGCTTCGGATAAGTCGGGTTTAGCTTTGAGCAAAAAGGGTCAGTCTTTGAAGGAGTTGCTCCAGCAAACATCTCATCACAATGTCAAAGTTCGTCGAGGTTAGTGTTCAGCCATGCTGTAGGGATGTAGGAGTAGTTTTTAGACATGTTTCGATTGCTATTGTTTGTCTAAATTTGAGTATTGCGCGAACTATGGGAGAACATTGGCTAAACAAGAGAATGTCAATCACTTGTATAGTTGATACATTGCAAATGAATTTAATTTGAAGCTTTTCGGAATTTTATGGTGTTATTTATGTCTTATTATATCCTGGAAGAAGAAACAGCAGAGCTCATTTTCCACCTTTGATATCACTTGCAGATGCTCTAGTAGGTGTTAAGGAGATATTGCTTAAAGACCCGACAGAGCTCAAAGACCATAAGCTTGCTATCATAGAGAAATTGCGGGAACGTATTAATGATGATGATAAAGTAGTCCGTGAGACGCTATATCAACTGTTCAAGTCTATAATTCTACCAGGATTCAGTGAGGTACCTTTTTTTGTTTTTTTTTTTTTTTGGGTGTGTGTGTGCTTCTTGACCTCCTTTTAGCTTTTGAGTGAACCTGTTACTCTGGCATTACTTGTTGTGGTAGTATGACTAGTATCTATGTGTATCTTCTAGTACCTTTTGGATAAGCAGTGTAACTTAAGCTATTCCGCTTTTGCTGTTATACTTTCTTGCTTACTGTGTTACATGTGAAGTGATCAAAAGGAGATGAGTCTGGACTGACTATAGCCCTCAAAATAACTGAGAAGTTAACATGTAATGACTGAGAAGTTTGACTTCTGCTGCCTAATACAATTATAGATCTCCAGTCATAGTTCTTTCGACCTAGCTTAACTTTATTGATTTTCCTGTTTGTCATGAATTATGTTTATTCTTCAATCACTTAATAGAAGTTATTTTATTTTTATTAGTAGACTTAGATAAATTGAAAGTCTTTAGTTGCAATTAGCCTTTGCTTCGCTTCAAGTCCTTGCTAAATATCCGTGGTCTTTCAAGGTTTACTAAATTCTGGAATGGAGAAATTCTTCAATCATCAGGCAAGCTTTTTGCCACCCAATTTCAGAATTTTCTGTTACCTCTCAAGAGAATAGGTTTAGGATAGTTTTAGTCAACTGATATTGAAGTTGTTATCCGTTGTTTGGGGTGGCATATGCGTGGCATCAACTTTTTGTTTTGGTATGAAATGAGGCTTTTGTCAATATTGTTTGATGCTTCTTTTGCAGGAAAATCAAGGAGCTCTCACATCTCTTACTATGGCCTATATATTCAATGCGATGACCCACTTGACACTTGATGTGCGGTTGATGGCTTTCAAATTCTTTGATCTTGTGATTCAGAATATTCCTCCGGTTTTTTTGTCATATGCAGAAAAGGTAGTCTTTGATGATCTGTGTCCTCTCATCATGATTTGTATGTTGTTCTGCTTCTGTTAATGGATATCTGTAGACGTCTTGCAAGTTTGTAACCTTTTCAACTCTCTGTTTCTCTGTTTTGCTTTTGGTGAGAATGTGAGATAAAGTCTAAGTATATTATGTACTCCGTATCTTTTTTCCCCTTCCATGAAAGTTTTCATGTAATTTCGACCTGATTTTTGTATCTTGAAAAGTGAAAACATTGCTGTCCCTTTTTGTGGTAAGACTAAGTATTATTGATTGGAGTTGAGGGTGTGTTGTTTCCTTTATTTCTCAATCTATTCAGAATGTGTTATGCTCAGCTCTGCTAGTATTTGTGAAAGTTATTGCCCTGCCATTAAACCCATCTTTTTTTGGTGTTATTCCATGTGCCGTAGAATAGACCTTCTTGTTTACTCTTCTGATTAGTCAGAAGACTGTTGGTCTCCTTTATCATGAAGTTTTGTCTGATCAGAAAACCAGGAATTCCTTGGGAACTTCCATACCAGCCATGAGCCCCAATAAGCAGAATGATATTCGAGGATGGCATTTACCTTTTATTTCTATAATTTCAATCAGTGATTGAATAGAACTGGCAGTGTATCTGTTAGACAGATGTTTCTTTTTAAAAGGCGCTAAAACCTATTTCGTTTATAGTGTGAAACTTGAGTTGTGATTTCCGGAGTCTTATACTCCTGCAATGCTGTCATTTGAGAAAACCTATTGTCTGCTTGAGTGGAATCTTGTACATTTGAGCTCTTGGCACTTTAGCAGTCAACTTTGCGTGTAGACACATTTCTGTCACGCTCGTCACATTGGCTTGGGTTTGGTATTCATTTCCCCCTTTCTCATTCTTTCATTGCACTTTCTTGATTGAATGTAGGTTGGAAGATTGTTTGAAAGTGGGGACACTTGCCTTCTATTGACTCTTAAATCTTTCAATAATATCTTTATTTTCCTATAAAATATGTAGGTTCTAGAAAATTATATGGATGTACTACAGAAAATTCATTTCCATATAGAGGACAAAAGCAAGCTAAAAACGGCACTCTCTGGGCTTCTCCGCTGCTTGTCATTGTTGCCATCAAATAAAAATGACATTGATTCTTCAAAACAGGTAATGGCCTTTCTCAGTACTTGTTAATTTCTCAGTGTTATTTTTATCCTAAAGCTGATTTTGGTTGACTTTTGCCAACAAGTAGTCTTGCAAGCTGTAACTAAATTAGCCGTAAAACAGTGCAAGAATTTAGCCGTAAATTAGCTATAATTTCGCTGGGACCCTTGGCATCATGTATTGTAATAGTTGTTGAAGCTGGGGAATATGATTTTTTTCTTCTCTTTTTGCACATAATGATCTTAGAATATTTAGTAAGTGATCGTTCATAGCATCTCATCTGATTGAACTGAAACGTATTTCCTATATCGAGGGAAGAGCTCATATGCTTTATTCATGTCCATCTTACTTTATATATGTACCAACTTAAATGTTTTTGTGTAGCATCTTATTTAAGCTGTTAAAGGCATACGTTCTGTATGGATTTTGAAAGAGGTGGCAGCACTGTCGTAAACTACTTTGATGCTTCTCTCTTCACTCTTCTAGCTGAGAGAGGGATATTCACCCACAACCGAAAACTTTCCTTTCTTGTTAACGATTAGAAACCAGCTGCTATAACATCCTGAATATTTATTTACCGAACTACTTTTGTGCTTCTCTCTTAACTTATGTAGCTGAGAGAGGGATATTCACCCTCAACTGAAAACTTTCCTTTCTTGTGAACGAATAGAAACCAGTTAACATCCTGAATTTAATCAAGACTTCAAGAGAATATATGGAAGGGACACCAAGGGGCTCACACATCACACCCATTTACAAAAGAAGGGGCAGAAACAAAAGTCGAATGACAGCTTTTAGACTATCATACATAATTGTCATGACAACTTGGTCCCAAAATCATTTGAAGTCGGCTAACATGAATTGTCCTCTGCAGTCGTCAAACGAAGGCATTAAAAAGTTTAGGGTAGGGAGCGAACAAGTATAAGAAAGTAGTACAAAAGACAAAAATAAAATAAAATTGTTATCAGAACAAGCGTAAAGTGTGTGAACATTAAAAAAAGAAAAAGTTAGGAAGAAGAGCTTTTACAGAAGGAAAAGGTAGTAAACTCATTGAAAAATCATTTACAAAACAATGCAACCATAAAAGTCAAACTCTATCCTCCACATGAATTTGGTCTCTCCACACCATCCTATCCAACGCGATCTTCTCTTCAATCCCCAATAAACTCATATCACTTATAATTACCCTCATCCAAGTCATTTGGGTATTTCCTGACTGCATATTTCAACTTCCTCATGCTTCAAGTCCTGTAACCGGCATGTCCGATGGCCTCCTTCTCACATGGCCATACCACCTCAAAGGCTCAAATAGTTTTCCTTCATCTTATCCTCAATGGATGCTACCCCTATTTTTTCCCTAATCACTTCATTCTCCTGAATTCTTTCTTAAGAGAAATGCATAGTAGAATATTAAATAGTATCATTTGTCTCTCAGTAACTCTACATGTTGATATAATTTTAAGGAAACCTTTGAAATATGTCATTTGGTCTGAGATTGCTGCATTTGCCCTTAGACCGTGACTTACAAAGTCAAAATAATAGCTTCGACAAATGAACTATTTCCAAACAATGGATAATGCTAGCAATTTCTTTGGAGCCGTATGAATAGCTTAATACATTCTCTAGATTCCATTGCACTAAGATTTCCTTTGTAGACTACTTTTGGTCAAATCCTCATGATATAAAAATAATAAATCACAAAATTCTACAAGCTGATATTTTAGAAGTGACATTTAAAAATTGAAATTATATGTATCTAGTGTGCTGGAGAGATCAACTTGGTGAAACCGGACTTCGTAGACTGCATGAATGTCGTTTATGACAAATTTATTGGGAATACGGGGGTACTTGGACATTGTTCACTGCTAGTGAGCATTACTAGCTGCATGGGTGGGTTAGCATCTTGACTTGTGATACTTGTGGTAGGATTTAGTTTTCTTCTTTCTTTTCCTTGGTTGGGGGGGGGGGGGTTGGGGTGGGGTCGGGCGGGAGGTACTTGGTGTGTCTTTACCCTTCCCTTATCTTGGGTTGAGAGTCCAAGTCAGGCATTTGATTACTTATATGCTTAGGCTCACCATAATAATATTACTAGTGTTGGTGAACACACCTATCATTTATACCACAATGGAGCATAGGAAGGGGCCTACTCGAGCTTCAAAGTTTTTCCTTGTTTCAAGCCTGTGTATTGTCAACTTTTTTTTTTTGGTTTTGGGGGGGGGGGGCATGGTTATTATCACTTTGCACTTATCTACTCTGGCCTATGATGACTTGAGATGTTAACCAGCTCTCGTTTTGTATATGGCTGTTGTCAGCTTTGCTGTGCTTTTGAGCATTGGATCATCCCCTTTATGTCGTTTAATTGTATCCTCTCTATTACTTATCAAATAATTTATCTGCTCTGATCTACAGAATGTGGGCGAGAAAGTAGTATTGCATGCTTTCGAGACGGAGGTCCCTAGTGTTCCTACTGGTATGTGAAGAATCTGATCCCTGTACATGTTTTCCGCACATTCTCTGGGTTTCTTAAGTCCTCGGAGTCTTCTTTTGTCTGTTTCTCTGTCTTTATCTGTATGTGTGTCTTTATGTCTGAACAACTTTAATATAGGATTCTGGGGAAAACTTGTTTTAGCCGTTTTTCAATATCTGGGCCTAAAGTTTGATCATATGTGCTTTCAATATGCCATTCTTATGATGTTTTCACTTGGGGTTCGTCGATATCAGTTCAAACTTAGTACAGAGATTGCATTGATGAAACTTGGAAGTCCAATTCTTTTCTTTCAGATGGCCAAGCTAATGGCTATCCCAGCAAAACACACCATCGAAGTTTTTTGCTTTGTACCCTTTAATGTTAAGATCTTTTATTTTTGGCCCTCACAAGCAAGAGCATCTTCTTTTTCTTCTGTCCCCATCCTCATCCAAAATTGGTCTGGTGGGCTAGCATTTGTTTCCAAGTCTCAATCATTTTGCTGACTTTAAAAATCTAAGTTTCCTCTCTTATGTGTGTTCACCATTTGTTAAAACGCAAAGTCCTCACTCTGTGTTCTTGCTCTCTGCTCCCTTCTTTCTTCTTGTTTTATCTTCGGGATTAAGGGAAAAGGGGGTGGGGGTGCGATTGCGGTTGCGATAGTTGTTTAGAAAATTGTTTTAAAAATCTGTTTGGTTTCTTTTTTTTCTTTTTTTTTTTTATGGGATCTTTGCCGTGGGTGCTGTCTTTGTATCCTTTGAGTGCGCCGATTAGGATTTTGTACGTCATGTATGTGTTGCCGTATTGGGCTCTGTATGCATTTATGGGGAACAAGGACTTGACATTGAAGTAATGTAATAAGCTCAAACCAAGTTAAAGAATGCTGGATATTCTCACCAGAACATATTAAATCTTTGAATATGTTCTGAGTTGAATCTTTTTCTCATTCTTGTAGAGCATGCTAAGATCGGCGGAAAACTGAACGACCTTGTGCAGCTTTTGGTTACCTGCTTCAATGGACTCATCTCAGTAGTTCACACACAGCAAGATCTTGATTCACATACCTTTGACTGCATGATGTGTGTACTTCAGAGCATAGATTTACTGGTTCAGAACTATGTGCACAATGTCAGCAAGTATCATACAGATCCTTACACTTCAACGTCTTCAACAAAGGCCTGTTTTCAGGGTCAGGATTCCCCATCTCCCCTGTTGGATAAGCTATTTGCTGTTTTCCCTGTGCGGCCAATAGATAATCTTTCTGATAAGGTACTTACGTTTCATAACAATGATTGTCTCATGTATTAATCATCACAAAACTTGTGCTGGTATGATTGGATGATTTATTTTTCGTAAATTTTCTTTGCTAGTTGTATCATTTCCTGTTTTAGACAGTCAAACAAAGAGTTGATGGGAGCAAGTGGGGGGCAGAATGCTAATTCTTTACTTCAGATGAACTCAAACAGTAAGAGTAGGGTTCTTTCTGTTGGCTGTTTTCCAGTTTGTGGAGCACATTTGTCTTGTAATGGTGATCTTATCTGGTTGTATATAGCAGTTGTAGAAGTTATGACTTAAATTTCAAGGAGGGGTTGGTCTAAACTTATCCTGTCTTTGCCACTTGCCATTACACATCCCTTCCCCAATATGGAATAGCTTTGCCCCTGTCTCTTTTTGGTTTTGATTAAAGCTCAAGCTCCGGATGACTAAGATCTGACTGCTATCTATCTTGTATTGGGGTATAGCCATTGACCATCTTTCGTTCTCTTGTCCTTGGGTTTTCTCTTTGTGGCGTATTGCTTTTTCCTTGTTCTGGTGGAGTTGGGTTCATTTTCGGAGAGCTAAAGATGTCCTCTCCGCTTGGAAAAGGAGAATGAAGAATGGGTGGCCAGCGGAAGTTTGGAAGATGGTACCATTAGCTATATGGTAGTGTACTTGGAAGGGAAGAAATCATCGCATTTTTGGATAGTGCTTGGACACACCTAGACTTTAAAATTTAAATTTCACTTTTTGGGGTTTTATAGTTGGAGTCAAGTGTGACATTCTCACCGACCCTTTGACTAACCTTCTCTTTGTGGATGAAACATCTCATGATAGTCTAAAAGCTCAATTAGCTCTCATTTGTTTATGGGTGTCACCCCCATTGGCGTCTTCCTTGGTCTGTTGATGAGAATTCAACCACACTGGAATGGCTGGTACACAGTCCTCCAGCTCTTTTGTATATGAGAGTCATCCCCTTGTTGTCCTTTGGTAGTAAAGACTCCTGTGGTATTATATTAGCGTGGCTGGTGTTTTTTTCCTTTTTTTGTTTTGTTTTGTTTTTGGGTAAGAAGATTCCTTCACCTCTTTGTTTGGAATTTTTTTATCGTTAGTTACAATTTCTAAATGCATCCTATAGGGCCCCTACTTGTTCTAATTTAACTATAATAACGAAGTCTTAGTCCCAAAATAACGTGGTTGGTCTGACATGAGTTTTTGAGTTCCTGCATAGTTGATCTTCCTGCCATAAATCATAATTCGTTCTCTGGGGTCATCACACTCGTAATTAGTCGTTTCTCAATCAGCCATTCCCTAATTTTTATTATATGACACAGTAATTCAATTCCCCTGATTGTTTGCACCGTCTTGGATATCACTTTTGTTCATGTAAAAAAGGATTATGGTACTCTTTCACCGCTCCATAGACATCTTGTAAATTATCCAGATTGTTTCAAGTGTTGTTAACCATCCAACTCTATTCCTTTAACGCCTACACACCTTAACATGTTTGCCATCCAACCCTACAACTTACTTTAATCCCACCTTCCTTCGTAATGAAGTGAACTTTGTCTAAAAGCTGTGTTCAAGTATAATGTGTGCAATCATTTCCAACATTTTTGCACGTTATGTCTTGTTGAAGTTCTTCCTGAACTTAATGCATGGGTGCATTCTTTCTAATTTATTTGTTTACATTGTGTTCTTCACAAGCGTGGTGGTAATAGTAGAATAGTCATCCCTTTAATATTTCCAGCAATTTATGGGCTTGCGTCAGCTAATCTTTTTGTTTTTTTTCTGTTTTAATTTTATTTGTTTGTGTTACTTTTGCTAATTTTGTTTGCTTGATCTTTTTTGTTACTTTTGGTTTTCAGGACGATCAGAGATATCTTATGTTGAATACTATAATGTCCCAAATATACTTTACTGTCAGACGTTGGATCAGCCCTTCTCTTGGCTTGGGTGATGTATTCTTGTATTTCGTGGTGGATGTGCTTCCCAAGGTTTGTTTCTGTCGACACTCTTTTTATTAAAGTATAGGACATTTTTTCAAAATTCTGGCGTTGATGTGCAGAGGGAGGGATAAGATAAAGATCTCGATCTAGAATTGCTTACGGGTGTCAGAAGATGCTACGTTCTAAAATCATAATAGGAGGCCTTATCTGTTTCTGGTTTTCTTTTTCCATGCTGTCAGACATTGGTTGTAGTAAGTAGGAAGGTTATGCAAATTTATCTGTATTTCAGCCTAGTCTGTGATGTTATTTGTTTAATTTGTACTCAATTATCCACAGGTACATGGTGCAGAGCTATCTAAGAAGGCATTAAATGAGAAGCATCTGGTTCCGCTGGTTCCTTTTATTCCAAGGCTCATTGCGACAGTTGATTTTCATCAGAAGCATGCTCTTCTGCAGGTCTTTCACTTCCCCACTTATGTGCTTACTAGAATTTTAGGAGGCTTTTTGCAAGAATAAGAATTTGGTTTGGCGGATCTCTGTACAAGCTTTTTACAATTTAACTAATTGATGAATTGTTCGACTATTAATTTAGTACTTCCTACTTTTTTTTTCCTTTCCATCAGTATGGTTATTGTTTCCCTAGCTCAACGCTGGACTTGGTCTGCAGAACTAACTTCTTTTTAGATCTGTTCCCAAATTAACTTTGAGTCTACCCCGTATCATCTCCACCTTGGTAACACATTCTTGTCAGACCATCTTACAGCGTATCTTGATTGAATTGACAGAATCCTATTGACATTGATTGTTTTTAAGCCAGCTTCTCTCTGATCAGTTCATTACATGTAAGCCTGCATCCTCATCTCTGCCATCAGTTTCTGTGATCTACTCTTTTTAACCTTCTAACATTCTTCTCCATTGAGGAAAGCAGATTGAATAGCCATCTCACACAAGTTTCCTTTTAAGTTTGGGTGGTACTTAGTTATTGTGTGCATTTCTAGTCATCGACTCCCATAAGGCTAAGTATGACTCCTGTATTAGTCTCACCATTAGCCTACTAATTGAACAAACTGGAATGTCTTTGGTACAATTTACAAACCACTCTATACCTCCAAGTTAGAAACTTGATGAGATAATATTCGGTGTTTTGCGCTCTTTGGTTACGTCTACCATGTAGTTACTAATTAGTTAGGGACATTTCATCCGGTATTCTAAACCACTCTAGGTCGTTTAACCTCAGTAAGATGCCTATTTCCCTCGTGTCGATTACCATTTTCCTGCCTAATATATCTTTGATCATATACAGTTTTTATCTCCCAATATGGTTTAATATTTTATTGATGACTGCAGGCTTTCACAATAGCATTCAAAAATAGTTATGCTGACTCGTCAATGAAAATGGCTTGCCTGAAAGCATTGGAAGAAATGCTTACTTCTGTAAGTTCTTGAACTGTTTCACCGTACTTTCTATTTCTCCTCTGTTACTCTTATCTCCGTAGCCTGTGCATGTGTTTGCTGGTAATTGATGGTTTTTCTATCACTTCTTTGACAGCACCCTTTAACAGTTGTACATTTTATGCTGGGTTTAAAGACCTTACTCATGCTTTAGTGTAAGAAAGGGGTTAAGGGTTTGTTTGTTGAATTCAATGTAATAGTTAAGAGGTTGGTTTATCCTGTAACTTTGTTAAACTTGAGGTAAAGGGATAAAAATGACTTGGATACTATTTTCTGTACGAGCGTAATAATGTCACTTTCACTGATTTCAGGAAGAAGAAAGCCTGTACTCAGACTCGAGCGTATTAGATACACTTGGGTATCAGAAGACTTGGATAAATGAGATTGGGTTGCTTTTAAATACGTTTGGCAATGGGCATCCGTCAAAGTTATATGTAATAAACGTCTTCTTGATATAATTAATTGGTTCATTGGCACATTCTGCCACTCTTTCTGGTTGCTGTCCACTTGACACTTTCTACTCCAATCTTGTTGATATACCTTGATTCCACAGGAGGTCCTAAGTTTTCTTGTTCGTCTTGGGCAAATAGGACTTCGAAATAGTGATCTTGTGATGGAATACGATAGACTCCAAGAAGAGTTGGAAAAGTTTTTTTGCATATGCACGGATGAAGGTAAATCATTTTTTTCCTCTATTGTTAATCATTCTTTTCGTGATTTTGGTATCCTCATGGTTGTTGCAATTCCTGCTTTATACTTAGAATTGCCAACTTTTTCAATCTTTCCCTATAATGAGTTAGGAAAATTATGACTTCAAAAAGACAATGTACAAAGGTTAAATGGTTTACAAGTCTGTCCTTAATTGTTAATGGATAATTAATACTAGCTCTTATAATTTGGGAAACGAGTTTGGAAATTTTTGTTTGCAAAATGTGCTATGAATTAAACTACCGGACGGCATTTTAGGACACTGCTTTGGTTGCTTATGTTAGGGTACAACCGTACAAAAGGCAGCAAAACTCTCTGTGAGCAGAATACAGTTTTTTGAGCCATTTTGCCTTGATGGCACTAGTGGTGTTCAAAATTGAGGCCAAGATTTGGTGGTCAAACTGTTTTGGAAATGCTAACACGTGCGAAGTTGGTCAGTGGTGAAGCAAGATGATTGTGCCCCAAGGGTCTTTGCAATGTGAAGTTGTGAACACCCACAACAGCATGGTGAGGCAATTATTCCATTATGGCTACGATGACTATTTTTGGGGAAGTAGGCTTTGTTGCTCAAGTGCATCGGGTTGAGGAGAGCAAGTTATATTGATAATCAAAAGGAAGGAGTTATTCAGGAAGAGGCATATGTTGGAGAAAGTTTCCCATTGGCTGTGGAGTACATGCTTTATTTTGTCGCAACGCTGGGATTCAGGGATCACAAATTTCCCGTTGTACTTTTATGTGTGTAACACGGGCAGTGATAATAAAATATTGTGGTTCTTGGTAAATAGAAAATTGAACTTGAAATTTAATACATGAAAAAAATCTTTTTGTTAGGCTTAGAATCTGGTCCTTCGTGGCACCACATATTTAGAGTCCATCTGGTATGCAAAGTAATGTTTGGGGACTTCTTGTCTAGGTGCTCTATTACATATGCTATCCCTTGGAATTCTATGTTGAAGCCATTACATGCCTTTGATTTCTTACATGATGACGGTGGGTAATTGGGAACATGTTACATTCTTGGAAGTGGTTTGGTTTTCTGCTAAAGTCTCTAATTACAGTTTACTGGGGGCATGAAGGTCTCCTAATGGTGGGATGTGAATGATTTGCGGGCCTTACTTTCTATGTTTGGGCACTCTTAATTTGACGGTGATGCTGATGTTAGGATGTGGACGTGGTGCTACTTGTGGCTCAAATTTTGTGAGTTATGTGCAATATGGGAAAAGACATTTGGTAGGGGTGCTTTCTCCTCCATTGTGAGGTGCTTATTCTTTGTAGTTGAGGTTAATTAGGATCCTGTCAAGAGTCTTAGTTGTGTTTCCTTGTCTGTGGCCGATTTTTTAAGTATTGTTTATTTATTTTATTTTTTTAATAGAGGTTTGTGGAGTGGTTATGGCGTAAATGTTTTCTGCTGCATTTGTTAAGAGCGTACATTTTCTTCTGTTTTCAGGGTAAATACCAAAGAATGAGAGTTTTTTTTTTTTTTTTTTCTTTTTTTTTTTGGCTTCAGTCTGAAAAAAGGAGGCTTTGCTTGAGGGAATGTGTTACATATTTAAAAGGAGGCTTTCCTTTTGAAAGTGTTTCAATATTCCTAAATGGTTCACAACGTTGTTTTTTTTTTTGGCTTTCACAAGACGGTTACTAGATGACGATTCATGTTAGCCGACCCCAAATCATTTTGGGAATAAGGCTTGGTTGTTGTATTGGACCCGTGTGTAGGTTCTTCATTGCTTTAATAGAAACTTTTTTCTGTTTGAAAGAAAGGAAAAGCATTTGTTTGGGTGGCGAAGAGTGGAAGTTTTTTTTTTTAATCCTGTAGTATGTGACAATCATCTTTATCTTGATATACTGGAAACATATGTAATTGAGCGCTCTTTCACATCTGATCCAATTAATTACTAGTTCATGAACAACTCTTTCAGATATCAAGGATACTACACTGGTGAACTTATTTAGATCCTACAAAAGCCCTTCATATATGCTTGCCAATTGCCGTACATCAGTTTATGAGGTTACTTCGTATTATTAGACTGTTGACTGAACTCACCGAAGTATTTTTGAACAATATCGAGTTTACTCTGATTTAAGTTGAATTAGCTGCTGCCATTTAATTAGCCAGCTGTCTTTAATGATCATAAAAGATTGGACGATTTGAAATTTAAATGAGCCGTGTTTCAGTGGGAAGCAGTATCATATTTAGGATTAAAATGATATGCTTATGATATGAATGAACACCAACATGATGTACTGTGTTTATTAATGTATTGAGCGTTGATGGACTGCTGGATGGTGTCTTATTGTATTCCGTTTGATGTGTCAAGTTGTATTTTGCACTTGTTCCTTTCTTTCAGCCTTTCTGTCTCCTAAATACCTGTTATATCTGTCTGCGACCAGTGCAAGTTCTGGTTTCAATTGGTGGCTGACTGATGATGATTCTCTCCATATTGCAGGTGATAGATGTTATGGTCCTTTTATGGAACTTCCAGAAGATTGTCAATTTATTTCCATTTGTTGCCTCTCTTATTTCGATTCCCTGAAAGCAGAATTGCTGTCTTCTTTGGCTTTATGCTGCTTATGTAAGCAATCATTTTCTTTTTAAGCAGAAGTATCTCATATTTTGGTTGTTTGTAAATTCTGTGTGGTGTTCTGATATATATGAGTAAGATCAAGTGAGCCAAATGTGCAGATTGAAATTGATTGATATGTAACGCGTAAAGTGTTTAAACTGGAGCTTGAGTCTACTACTACTACTATACTTATGTTGGATGATTGTCTGAGGCCTTTTCAAATTTGAAATAATTTTGATGTTTGAGATCACTTTCTGTTGGTTTCAGCCCGTTCTGTGAAGCCATCCATATTAATGCAGATCGTAGGAGTTGTACAATCATGTTACAAAGCTGGTCATGTCGACATTGCAGATTACATCAGTTTCTGCATCACCTTGCTTTCTCAATACGAAGTAGCTCCTGGTAGGTGTTGGTGTTTAGTCTTTCATCTAGGATTATATTTAACATTTGTGGTCATAATATGTTGTTTGCTTGTCTGCCACAAGTTGAAAATATGTGCAGGAAATCTGTCATGCTTGTCTATTTTTTTTCTTGTAACTGTACAAATTTATAGTTGCATTATCTTTATGCTTATCAACATGCCAAGAATCTGTTTATTTCACCTGAGGTTTTATCGAAATTATTTTCAAGTTGTTTAAAAGGAAGAATTTTGGGTCTGAACTTCTCTTGACTTTGTAAACTTCACGGTTTGTTTACAAAGCCAAGAGGCCAATGGGAAGGTTTGATGGAAATTTCCCAAACAACCAAATGAGAAGGTTGATGTGATTGGAGAGAGTAACAACAACAACAACAACCAAGCCTTATTCCCAAAATGATTTGGGGTCGGCTAACATGAATCGTCATCCAGTAACCGTCTTGTGTACGCCAAGAAATTTCGAAAACGTTGTAAACATTTTGGAAATATTTAAACAATTTCAAAGGAAATTTAGAAAGTCGTCAAAATAAATAAAAAGGTTTAAAAAAATATTGCAAAAAACAGATGAACTTTGAACACAAGTTAAAAAGTTTTAGAAAAATAGTTGGAAAAACCAAACAAATAAATCAAAAGGGGTCAGAAAAAGTCCTCCACATGGATAGAGTCTCGCCACCCTGCCCTATCCAACACCATACTCTCTTCAAGCCCTAGGAAGCTCATATCACTTCTAATCACCCTCGTCCAAGTCATCTTGGGTCTTCCCCGACCCCTACTAATATTATCACTTCTCCACCCTTCTACTCTTCTAACCGGCGCCTCACTAGGCCTCCTCCTCACGTGGCCATACCACCTCAGTCGGTTCTCCATCATCTTATCCCATATGGGTGCAACCCCTACTTTCTCCCTAATAACTTCATTTCTCAACCGATCACGTCTTGTATGTCCACACATCCACCGTAACATGCGCATCTCCGCCACACTCATCTTATGAACGTGACACTGCTTCACGGCCCAACATTCTGTGCCATATAACAGTGCCGGCCTAATTGCCGTTCGATAAAACTTACCCTTCAACTTATTGGGCAATCCTCGATCACACAGAAGTCCTGTGGCATTCTTCCACTTCAACCAACCTGATTTGATCCTATGAGCCACATCTCCATCCAATTCTCCATCCTTTTGAAGAATCGATCCTAAATATCGGAAAAAATCTGATCCCTGAACAATCTTTCCATCCAACATGATCGTCCCCGTCTCCGTTTGCCTAATGCCGCTGAACTTACACTCCAAATACTCGGTCTTGCTCCGACTCAACCGAAACCCTCGAGACTCCAACGTGTCCCTCCATAGCTCCAACCTTCTCTCCAAATCCTCTTTCGTTTCTGAGATCAACACTATATCATCTGCAAACATCATGCACCATGGTATATCATCCTGGATTGACCTCGTCAATTCATCCATGACTATAGCAAAGAGAAACGGGCTAAGTGCGGACCCTTGGTGCACTCCAATGGTAATAGGGAACTCTTCTGACTTCCCTACACTAGTCCGCACACTCGTGCTAGCTCCCTCATACATGTCCTTAATGATGTCAATATATTTTTGCGGAACTCCTTTCTTAGTTAGAGCCCACCAAAGCACTTCCCTTGGTACCTTGTCATACGCCTTCTCCAAATCAATAAATACCATATGTAGGTCCTTCTTCCTATCCCGATAAGTTTCCATTGTCTGTCTTATGAGATGAATTGCCTCCATAGTTGACCTCCCCGGCATAAATCCAAATTGATTCTCTGAAATCTTCACACTTCTTCTTAATCTATGCTCAATCACCCGTTCCCAAAGTTTCATTGTATGACTCATCAACTTGATCCCGCGATGTGATTGGAGAGAGTATTTTGGATAAATGCTCATATCTCGCTAGCTGTCAGATTAAGTTTCAATGCAACTATAGGTTACAATTGACCTTTCACTACTGCCTTTTTGTGTTCTTAATTATCCATCATATAATAAAAATTCAGGTGGACTTGCAATTTAGTTATCTAAATAATCAATGATGGTTTTCGATGTCATCTAGAAGCAATGCTTGTAGATCTACTTGTTTCTGTGCCTTCCGGTTAGGCTGTCTTGTATTTGATATGTATATCTGTTCATTTTGCAGCGGAAATGTATACCACAGTGGAGAAAGAGGCTGTGGCTTCTCACCAAAGGACATATAGATATATAACTGGTGCTATCTTGACTTCCTTGATCCAGATGGGTGATCAGTCAATACTTCTTCAGACGGTGGAGAATTTTGTGTTGGAGAGTTTGGTGAGTTACCATTCTTATCCATCTCTTGTTCTGTAGGTGTCATGATTGCTCTCTAGCAGCGTCCTCATTTAGGTGCTAAAGCTCATTGACTAGGAATGTGCTTATTAGCTTAATTGGTAGGATCCAAGGTCCTTATAACAACTTTGGTGTCTCTTCCTCAGTCACAGGGTTTGCCTCTGGAGAATGCTTGTGCATTGATGAGAATACTAGTAGCGCTGGACCACACACCTACAAAGCTTTCAGATCAAAACATTGTTAAGCTTGGTGACATTGTACTAAGCTATATGATCGATGTCGCTCTTGTAAGTATTTCTATCGTGTCCCTTGCATTTTTCTTCCTTCCAAATTATGCATTGCATGGGGCTCGCTCAACCTCCGTGATATCTACAAACTAAGTGTTTTGTCGGTCCTAGGGCTGTTTCTATAGGCCCACATGCTCGTGTTCTTTTTAGCAACGTCCATGGTTTTGTTTAGTGCTTTTATGTTCTAGTATGTTATTGCTGATGTAAATCCTCAAGTGGTATCTTGAAAATTGAATTTTTGGAGTTGTCACTATTTACGGACGCATCTGTTTCTTCAGCTGACCTACTTGAATTAATCAGAGATTCTTTGACTCGACTCTCCTAAATGCTATACTCCCCCCCCCTCCTGTCTTAGTATCACTATTGATTAGAATTGTGTTTTCATTAAGGAAGTCTAGATGTTAAACTGGCTGCCTCGTGTTTAATTATGTTGAGTAGTCAATTTGCTTGATGGAAGTACATTGCCTATTTTGAACTTGCACATAGCAACTTAGTCTGAGATGGTGGGTATGTTTATTTTCTGATTTTGGATATATTTGTGGGGTTATGTAAAACATAGTGAAGCTTTTGCATATTGTCTTTTGATGTGGGATTAGGAAGGAAAAATACTACTACGTATATCTTAGAGACTATGATGGTACTATGATTGCGGATGTTCTGCATTTTTTTTATTACTATGTCTGTTTTATATGCCTGCAGTATCTTATGGTTTTGACAGAAGTTCTTTGCATATGCTTGAACAAAGTATACAGATTTTTTGATATTAGGCAATACTAGCGGTTGTATCCGTTTGCTGTTAGTTGTGGTCTGCATGACGCTGCTTCTGATTAGCTACCTGACTCCTCACATTTTTACTATGAGATTATAAGGTTCCCCACCTCCCCTCTGTGATGCAGTTATTTCCAGACCATGAGAAGGAGAGAAGAGGGTTAAAAAGCTCATGCACGTGTCGCTATTATCTTGTCCCTTGCTTTCATCTACTGTGTAGAAACTCCATATCAATGACACGTCTGTTAAACAAAATGGGGTTATTCATTGCTGAATCGTGCAATTTGCCTCCCTTGAGAGGTACTCAAATGGAACAAGACTATCCAATGAAAGTAAAGGCAATTGTTTGCTTCTTTTCAATGCTGGCCATGGATCCTGAAGTGCAAAAAATTCTTCGCTCATGCAAGGCAGAAATTGACGATATTTTACGGGGCATATTGTCTGCGCAGGTTTGTCATAATATTTTTTTTTTTATTTTTTTTTTTTTTGGTGTTGAGGTTTGTCATAATTAGATTATTGTATTACTCTTGTTAGGGTTCTGTCCTGGAACTTAATGTGATTTTGTTACTTCGACTGGCAGTTTTTGCCCATTCCACAGTGGGGAAAGTTGGGCTTTTATTTAATTATAATGTTTATACGGAGTATTCGAAATTCCTATAACTTCAAAGGCAGTAGATAAACTGAGCTTACGACCAATTCAAACAGTCATACTTTTACAAATTTCTTAGTTAATTTCCCTGCGTAACAGCTATTTACATTTTTGCTGTTTAATGCTGAAGATCGTCCCAGAAATAATGCTTCCAGAGTCTCAGATTGAATTTTGGAGTTCTGGTTTTTTTTTTTTTTTTTTTTTTTTTTTTTTTTGATTGACAGATAGTTAAGAATTTTGGAGTTCCAATTTTTAGAGATAAGTTCAATTGACATGACGAAGGACATGTAGAACATTGCTGGAGAAGAGTAGAGCTGGGGAGCTTCTAGCCATCGTGACAGAAATATTGGCGTGAGTTTAAAGGGATTGGAGTGAGAGAGGATAGATGGTGACGGAAGCAGGTGGCAGTGTGAGGAAAGTTATGAGTCCAAGTCCCAAGAGTTTGAGATGAGATATAAATCAGATCATCTAAGTCCCTGTAGAAATCTGAATTTGGTGAAAATCCAGTAATAATTTGTGCGATATTCGGTTTTTTTGAATTTTTTACCTTGTTTCTGAGCAGGCCATTGAGTAAGGAGCTACTTTCCTTGTAGGAATTCCTTTCATTTTCTGTTGCATGTTCCTGGACAATGATGTTCTTGTTGGAAAGTCTTAGCCTAATTAAAAGATACTGGCTGTTTCTTTCTTTTAGTTGCATAATTTGTCTCACTTGACAGCCCGTGTTAATTGCTTGTACTGTTTGTTTGAAGCAGTCATCAGTGATTGTCAACATGAGCATTGAACAACGACATAAGGTCGAAGGTGCTGTAGAGAGCTTGAAGAACGTGATTGATGAGATTTCTAGCGTGACAACGTAATAAAGGTATATGCATGTCAAGCACAGTTGTTTATGTATATGTTCATAATATGTTTCTAGCTTGATCAATTTCTTTGGGGAGAAACAAAAGAAAAGTATATTTTTTACATTTGCAATACAAATTGGTTATCACCAACTAGATAAACTAATCGTGGGAGTACCATGGTGATTGGTGATTGCTGTGCTTGATTTAATTTCATCACAATTTATACCTAAGCAGACTGTTTTGCAATGAGAAAACGAATTATTGTTCTCCTAGTTCAGGTTTAGTCCAGAAGTACCTAGTTTATGCTCAAAAGTTTAATGACTGTCTCCATTGTCAGATGTCTAAATGCCTGCAAGTAATCAACATAATGACCAATACATTAATTTCTCGTGGAGATGAATAATGATATTTATCCTTCTATAGCAGGCATCATATCATTTCTTCTACAAATGCATTATTTGAAAGGGTCTATCCTAGTGCTACTGAAGCTGAACAAAGTTTGGTAGTATTGACTATATTGGTCGGCTTTTCTGAACTCATGATTCTGCTGAGGACCTCAGCCTTACAAATTTGCTTGTGCATAAATTCCAGGATGATCTATCCGTAGTTCCTTACGCACTTCTGCTTGAGACTTTCTTACAAACCAGACCTCTATGTTGATGCTCAGTTTTTGTACTTATCAGACAATTCTTCCCATGTGCTTTGGACTGAAGTTTTAGTTATGTTCAAAGTAAGTGGTAAGGGTGGGGTAGGCTGAGGTAATATGATCGGATGAAATCAGAAATGGCAATGGCATCATACCACCCGGGGAAAAAAGAAAAAAAAAAGGAAATGGGGAGAAAGGGGATGAAATTGACAAAAAAGGAAAATGGGAAGAATTGGATAAAATGTATATGGTTCCAAATGCTCGCGTTCTACTTTACTCTTTGTCAGGGCTTGCTACCTTCATTACTGACTGGAGTTCAGACAATACACTAAATCCTGCAGGGACTAAGAGATCTTCAACAGCCACACTACTCTGTCTAGACAATTTTGGTCGAATTGGTCGGGGATATGTGGAGATGCAAAACTGCCTTGACCGTAGGCCATGGCTGCTGATCGAAAAAAGTTACAGCAGCGGAGAAACTTGGTTCAGTTCCTCATTCTTTCTATAGTAACGTCAACAATGGCACAACTGCGTGAACACCTTGGCTGTTGCGGTGAAAGAAGTATCCGCATTATGAAATCTTGGTTTGGTTGTCAAAGTCACAGCACTGCCACAAACATCAACACAGATTTGGAGGTACATAATTTGTCCGAGTGTAGCCTTTTAGTTGCTATTAGACTCTGATGGCTCGTTATGAGTTTATGCTGGTATGATCTTGTGACCACACCATTTTTTTTTTTTTTGGAATTAGAGGTTAGTTTAAACTGTAACAAAAACTCTCTGAGGTTAATCAAAGGAGTTTGGTTTTTCAGCCTAGCCTTTTCTCTCTTTCAAGTCAGGTTTTTTAGCTCATCATGAACAAATAAGATTGGGCATTTCTGTTTGTCATCAAGGTATCCGAACCTTGTTCAAAGGATTGCGATTTCCAGGTGCGATTCCTCATATGCTATGAATGTTACTTTCATACTTTTTAGACTGCATGGCACTATCAAGTATCAAACTAAGAAAGTATCTGGTGCAACCATTGCCCGCAAATATTTATCTGCAACGAATCACCGATGGCTAAAATTTGTCATCAATGTTTCTATCTTTTTGCTATTGCCTATTGGTGACATGTACATGCCCAAACTTGTGACCTGTGGACAATAAGCTTTGCTGTTGTAAGCTTAATTTGCATGCAATAGTTGCACCGTACTTTCTCTCATAGATTTTTGTATAATGCCACTACTATGGTGGAACATTATCAAATAATTAAAATGGCATGAAAAGCTAGGATTTGAAGTACTATGCCCATAACAAAAATTCAAGAAATTGGACTTGCTAGATAACTAGTAAGAACTTGGTGGCTCAATCATTTCTCAACAATGAGTTTAGCCCACCCAGTCCCCTTGTTAATTCGGAAGTGTTCCCCTAACCCAAGGTGAGCCATCAATAACCAGACCATTGTAATGAGCTCTCCACCTACTGTCAGTTGCTTCAGATGCGCCGTTGGGCCACAGCGGGCTGCAGCATAGCACAACAGTTCAACCCAGACTTTAAATGTCACCTCCCACTGCTTATCTGGGCCGATTTTGATCAGTTCGTCTGCCAACTGACATGCATCAAATAAAGTTGATTTGCTCCTGTCACCCTTCACTTCTTGAGGCTTCCAGTATGTCTTTACGTCTCGTAACTTTCTGCAGAGCAACTCAACCCTGCTGTCTAAGGCTTCCAACTCCATGCTTTTATCACCATTTCTGGTTTTCCTACAGCAGCAACAACAACAATTCCGGCAGCCTATGGCGAGATTTTTAGCTCCGTGGAGCAGCCGTAGAACAAGATAACCCTTCTGATCAAATTGAATGGCCAGACCATAATGCCCTTAAGTATCTCATCCTTTCCTACTGGTCGTTGAGGCAGTTTCCTGCGGATGAATTTTTTGGTCTCCGCACAGGTGTCGTATTGAGTGTATTCATCTTCAAGCTAACCATGATGAGGAAAACCAAGCCAAAGTTGTTGGGAAAGTGGAATACTCCGGCACTAAGAAAATGGTGGGATCAGACTCACAAGACTTAAGCTACAAGACAAAAGAAAGCTGGGAAATCGAGAAAATGATAGCTGAGCTTGCTTTAGAGAAGAAATTAATCCTCCAAAATGAGCGATTACGACAAGCACTAATGAAAAATGGACATTAGCATAGTTTTTTTCTATTTTATTTTTCTAGAATTGCTACTTTGTCGCCATTTCCTATTTTAATTTTTATATATAGTTTTGATTTTTGAAGCCCGAAACAATGCAGGAATCAGTTTGAGTACAATTACATCATCTAAATAAATTTGAGTACAATTACATCAATGTCAATAGGTTTTACTCAATTTTATCAACAAACAATTGGTTCATCAAGTGTAAAGTATAAGCTTCTATATGTTAGAGAGGGGTGTGCAGTATAAAACCGGGTCGAAAACCGTGTTCTCGAATATAATTAACCTTCAATATTGTTGTCAAAGTAATTTGTTCTAGTGTGCGTGTTGTTGCTCAAATTATTCCTCATCTTATCAATAGATGATGAAATCACGCACAACTTGGCAATTGTTTCAAGTGGAAATGTGTTTAATTGTTCATTCGAAAAGAAAACACACAAAGTGGTACGTGACCTTGATGAATCGGGTTCGACTCGAAATGTGTCTAACCTGGACAACTTTAATTTCAAAGGTAGATCCAAACGAATTAGTCAAACCAAATGATGTATTGGCTAGCAACACTATCAAGTGTCACCTGGCTAGGTACGTACTCTTATTGCACACAAACATAATTCATCAAATCGCAATTTAATATTCTGGCATTCTGTAGCTGCTAATGTTCTGTCAACGAGAAGTTTCTGCAACAAAATTTCTTGCGACACTTCAGCAGAAAGCATCAGGTTGGCTTTTACTATCTGCTTTGCGTCATGAAAAGTTCGCATATGAAATTTAATCAGAGCAAAAATCAAAGGTCGAAGAAAGCAAAACAAGAATTGGACGACATAATGTATGCTTATCCGCATACTAGGATGCCCAAACGGCCAAACATTTTTAAACAACCAGGTTCAAACTTGCGAAAATGACTAATAAAAGAAGCAGTGGAACATCATCTAATGAAGAGCTTAGTGATGAAGTCCGTCCTCGTTATCACAGCTCTACCATTAACACTAAAGCAAATGATATCCAAGGATAGAGAAATGCCAGACACTAAAATTCAGTTACAAAGATCAATAATATTAACACAAGTGATGCTTGACGATCAAGGAAGAGGCAAAAGCGAGCATGCTATATCTACAGAAGAACGAAAAGATACAAAAATGGAAATCCAAACCTCTTTATCGACCGTCAGCAGAGGTGAAGGAATCAGCAAACCCAGTAGGCCTAGCCGGAATGCTGCCCTTGCTGTCTTCTAGATCCACATAACTCAAGTCTTTCTCTTCTGCTTCCTGCCATCCCTTCACCAGCTGATTTAAGGGTTGGCTGTAATCGATTCCAGAATATTCCTCAGTTTCATCATCCCATGGTTTCCATTTTTCCACAAGTGGGGCCAAAACATTGACAGCATGACCCATATCAGGTCGTTGATTGGCCTCTCTTGCGGTACAGTGACCTGCTAGCTCCGCGATTGTCACAATGCTCTCAGATGTTTCGCCCTTCATATCAAGAACTGGGTCAATGGCGGCCATTAGCTTCTCACGATCTGATTTAATTCTCCAGAACCATGCTGCCAAGTACTGCTGGTCCTCAGGCCTGCGCTCATCAAGTGCCATTAATCCTGTTAGCAGCTCCATTAGCACGATTCCAAAGCTGAAAACATCAGTTTTAGTTGTGATCTTTCCTGTAACTGCATCAGAAAAGAATTGTTTTCCGATTAGTTGCTTACCGCAAAATAACATAATAAGAGACCAAGAGTGTCCACAGAGAGAACAAGGGAACGCATGGAGAAAGTAACGCAGGCACAACACCCCTAATAACCGGAACACAACACTAAAACTATACACAGATGACTAAAACACACAATTGCAAAAATATACAGGCATTGAAGCCCATATGCAATGATGAGGACTTCAGATGTGGCAAAACATGCTGGAATTGAGTCTGATTGAGATCCTGCAGTATTCATCTGTCTTAAAGGGATCATTCAGAAATCCAGCATTATCATTAATTCATTATAGCATAGCAAAGCCATCAAGAAGTACCATATATCTGGCTAAAGGAACACGCTGCACACCAACAAAATGATTATGGGACAATGAAGAGCAAAAGTTACACTAGTAGAAATTAAACTATTCAAAGAAAAATTGGGATCCATTAAGTTCGATGTTCTCCCTTGTGTGCAACTCTTGAAAGATGACATCTTACCAAAACATGAATTTTAATTTCTACTAAGCGAGTTTCGCTTACTTGATCATAGCAGCGGGGAGCAAATTTAAACAATAAAAATCTATGAAACAAAAACACAAAATTTAACCGTAGAGAGAGAAAGAGATCTAAAGATAACAGTGAAACAGGAATGTTCCAATAGTAAACATACGTCAGAAATAACACAATTTCAGCTAGCGTGAAATCCTTTCAAATATCCATTAGTAAACGAACTTAGACCAACATACCATGGCCGGAGGTGTGTGCATAGTTAACCTACTCTATACAATACAGTCATGCAGCTCATACTCATTCAAACACTGCTGCAAGAAGACTAATTACTGATATTCAAGGTAAAGTTTGGTGACACAAGAATAACAGAATACTCTGTCAGTCCCAGAAAACTGTCCACAATCCCGTTCTAGGCTTCTAGCTAATGCCAAGTTGATATGTCATGTCCTATTATACAAAGTAAACTTTTTTCCTGTATCACCCTTAATTAAAAGAAACAAGCCCGAGGAGGTGAAGTCAAAATACAAATTCAGAGTAAAGTTTAAGGAACTTATGCAACGTGCTGTTTACTGAGAAATGAGCAAGAAAATGTGTTTAATCTTCTTGGGCGTAAAAGCGATGTGTTTAGGCAGATAAACAAGCCACTAAAGGTCACCTGTAAACTACATGTAACTAATGTGAGCCAAAAGGGAGAGAGAGAGAGAAAAGATAAACTCAGCATATTTCAAGCTAAACAAATTAAAAGAGTAATTTCAGCTTACCAGCGTATTCAGGTGCCAAGTATCCAAAAGTTCCAGCGAGCCTAGTGACAACAGATTGCTGCCCCTGATCAGGGGCAAGTTTCACTAGCCCAAAATCTGAAACTTTTGCTCTGAAATCATCACCAAGTAAAACATTGGAAGGCTTGAGGTCTCTGTGTATAAAACTCTGGTGTGCCAAGCTATGAAGATATTCCATCCCTCTTGCAACATCCAATGCAATATTTAACCTTCTTTTCCAGGATAGCGGCTCCAAATTAAAAGTCTTCCAATGGAAAAGATGTCTACTAAGAGCCCCTTGAGGCATGTACTCATAAACAAGAATTCTCTCATTTCCTTCAGTTGAATATCCCAAAAGCGATACCAAATGCCGATGACGAACCTTTGACAGAACAGCAATTTCAGCTCCGAATTCATCCGAAGCTTTGTTGCTAACTACACCTGCTTCCATCCTCTTCACGGCTATTTTAGTACCATCCTCCAGTTCACCCTTGTACACAACTCCAAAACCACCACGACCCAACTCATTCTCTGAGGCGAAGTTTTTGGTCACATTCCTTAGAACTTGAACTGATATGACCAAATTCCCAGCTTCAATGACGTGTGACTCACCAGTGCTATTTCTGCTACCAGAACCACTTCCGATCGATGAAGTACCAATATTGTTATTAGCAACAACTATTTTAACGTTATTATCAGCATCCGACGGATCTCTTGGGTGAACCACTATGGAGTTGGGGGCTTGATGAGTATGTTTTCTTTTCTTACAATAGTAAACGGAGAGCGGAACTACCAACAATGCAAGTGCTGCAATGCTTGCAATAGGAGCTATAATCGGAACAAGTTTAGACCTTTTGGAGCTCTCACTTCCTGGAATCTGAGAAGAGTTGGGGTCCTTGGAAGGTGAAGAATGACCATCAGAACCAGAAGTCGGTGATGATGCGGATGCACGTGGAGTATTGCCATCAATAGAAAACTTTACGCTATTTCCAAATTTCGGCCACGGAGGGGAAAGATTGTTATTTGTTAAATCCAACACTGACAAAGACTTCAAACTGGTCCAATTTGAAGGAACTTGACCAATAATATTGTTGTTATTGAGAATAAGTTTGCTAAGCGACCCCAATTTTGCAACAGAAGGACTGAGGGTGCCATTCAGCCCACGATTAGGCAAATTTATGACACTAATTTGCCTATTTTCATTACAACTCACACCTAACCAGCCCTCGCAAGGATTATTAGTTGACCACGACTCAGTAAGCATGACCGGAAAATCCAACGCACTTAAAAAATCAAGAAGCACCATGACTTCAGGCGCACAAGGTACTCCAGGAGTAGATTGGCAAAAGTCGTTGGAATTGTACGAAACATTTGCAGCCTTAAACTTTGGTATTGGCCCCATAAGATGGTTATTGCTCAAATCCAACGAATTTAAACTCATACTACTCAAGCTCACAGGAATCAATCCAACAAGTTGGTTACCATTGAGATTTAGATCCTTCAAGCTAGCTAAATCTCCAATATTAGGCGGAATTGTTCCACTGAACTGATTACCATGAAGCCAAACACTCGTCAATGAATCCATTGTCGCAATAAGATCAAGCGGACCACTCAACCCCCTACCACTCTGTCCATTCAACCAAAGCATCTCCAAATTAGACCCATTCAAGCTCCCCGGAATGCCACCGGTAAGCCGATTAAACGACAATTTCAACACACCAAGAGTAGTTAAATTCCCCAAGTAATCAGGCAATGGACCAACCAAATTACAAGACATCATAGATATATTGGCCAACTGAGGCGAACCTTGCAAACCAATAGGAAAAGACCACCCATTCGTAGCATTCAAATTGAGGTTATAATCCAATGCAATAACATTTAAACTACTCAACCCATCAAAGAAATCAACAGGAATTGCAGTGAAATTATTATAATCCAAAAAAGCCTTCTCCAAATCTACTAACCCTTTAAAAGAAGGTAACATACCCGTCAAATTATTGTTCTGAAGACCCAAATTTGACAGCTTCTCCAACTTGCTAAAATCTTGAGGTAAAGTACCCTTCAACCCTAAATTCTTAGCTTGAATTTGTGTAACTCTTCCATCTGAATTGCAGTACACAAAAGCCCATTTATTCCCACAAGGGTCATTATCGTCACTTGGCCACTTCAAAAGCTCCGGATTTTCCAACCCTTTACTGAATTCCTTAAGAATAGCAACATCACCAGGATCTGTAACACTCAGACCCACTGTAAAAATCAGTGAAAACAGTGAAAATATCAAACAAAGTTTCAATCTTTCCATGTTTGCCCTCGTTCATGCTCAAAAAGAACCAAAACCCATGTCAATTTTTTTGCAAAAGAGAGTAAAGTTAAGTGGAGAAGTGTGGTTGAATCATGATGTATGATATTGGGGGAGAGAAAGCTGGATCTAAGTGAAAGGAAAGGAAAAATATTGTGTCCAAAATAAATGAAGGACTTTGGCTTATCTTTTATTCATTAAAAATTGAATCTTTTGGGACACACTTTACGGCCAAACTACCAAATTGGTAAAAAAAGTGGAGGGCAATTGACAAATTGGTAAAAAAAAAAACTCCGGCGACAGATTGGTAAAAAAAAATGAGCCTGGTCACCAAATTAGCTAAAAAACATGCCAAGTGCCGGAGCGTACCTTCCACACACATAATTACGTTGATTTCTTCATTTAATTAAATTTATTAACCTAATAATAATTTTTTCTATAATATCTTAATAAATTTTTTTAAAAATTTCTTAATAAATATTCATAATGCAAAACAATACAATCAATTTAAGCAAAACAACTATTTTTTTATCCCTCTTATTTGCAATTAAAAAAATTAGCCAAAAATATGACCTTGATAATTTGCATATGAATTATTAGCAACATATTGAGGATTATAATGTGTCATTTATAATTTTATTCATTTCAAAAAAAAATTTAAAAAAATTATGCTTCAAATGAGAAAATCAAACTTGGCACAACTGTAAAAAAGACAGTTTTTATCATGTGTCATCTCAATTCCATAAGAAATCCACATCAAATGTTGGTACAATGCAAAAAAAAAGCTCGTTAATCTAATTGAAAATGAAAGTGGCAATATGATATTAGCCAATCTAATGTTAGGTTAGAAATTTTAATTAAATGAAGAAAATCAATGTAATTATGCGTGTGGAAGGTACGCTCCGGCACTTGGCATGTTTTTTGGCTAATTTGGTGACCAGGCTCATTTTTTTTTACCAATCTGTCGCCGGAGTTTTTTTTTTTACCAATTTGTCAATTGCCCTCCACTTTTTTTACCAATTTGGTAGTTTGGCCCACACTTTACTTTACAATATTATTCTGTCTCATGTAAAAATGTAGTGTAAGAGTCGAGAACAATGGCGTATAATGGTCCAGCTTCCTCTTTACACTTTCCATATTCCATGCTCCAATATGGACTTTTTTTTGTGCTATAATACCGTTTAGGACAAGTTTTATTATTGGACAGTTAAAATTTCCGGATTTGTGTTATTTTCTGGATTCATTTACATGATTAGCAGATCTTTACTTTTTACAATCTTAATCATACAGATTGGCTATTGTTGAGGATTGAGACATTTTGGCCAATAACTAAGCGTAGGCGCTTGAAATGGGGACCAATGGCGTCATTTATTATTGGAGTTATTAGACCAAAATCTTAATTTCGTTTTAACCGTATTGTTATGATTCAATCAATTATAAAGTGGTGAACATGAATTCCATTGATATCTTTGCATACGAATTTAAGTGAAGAGTAAGATTTCAATGCCCTCTTTTATTTATCTACTTGTGCTCTTTTTTTGTTTTTATGATCACATAAAATTGTTCATGTTGTTAAATTTTGCAAGTGTTTCTTTTGACAAAACTGACAAAATGAGACATTTCACTTGAACTTTCGAAAATTACGCATTGAGTACGAGATTATGCTAACCATTATAGTTCACTGATTGGTGCAAATTAGTGGTCTCCCGAGATATCATCACCTAGATCCCAACTCATAAGGAATTGAGGTAATAATTATGACAATTGTTGATAGTAAGGGAGAGAAGGAATTGAGGTAATGATGACGGCAATTGTTGTGCAGCGGTAACGAATATTGGGGATTGACATAATGTTTAAGGTGTCGTTTGGATACCCTCAAAAACTGTAGGAATTATATTTTCCTGGGAATTGAATTATTTTGAGTTGTTTGGTTACCATAAAGTGTAGGAATTGGAAATTCCCGGGCATTTCCAATTCCTCCAAAGTGTAGGAATTTAATTACCTTGGAGGGGCTAGGTAAGTAGAAATTCTCATGGTAATTGAATTCCCTTGTTCATCCAAACAAATTTCTCCAATTCCCATACTTTCTTAATTCCTAGGATTTGCAAACTCATGGGAATTCCGACTTCCCGAGTGTATCCAAACGACACCTAAGTTGTGTGAGTATTTAATTATCCAAAACAACAAAAACAGCTACCGCATCCTAAATGATCAAGTAAAACGAATCTTGATCAATCAGAATTCAAAAAAGTAATAGCAAGTCGGACCTTGTTATCTCCTTCTCTACTCCTCTTATGTACCCTATTGTGAAATAAAAATGTCTTCTTGGTTAATTACTACAAAACGTCATCAACAATTAACACTATCTTAAATCTCGAACTAATGAACAACCTAAAACGCAATGTTATCTTAATTAATTTAACATCAGTGATAAGTTCTATAGGGATTCAGATCCTCTGTAGTTATTTTTCCCTAGAGTTGGTAGAGTTTACGTTCTATAGATATATCAATATATTGAGACATTGAGACATTCAACGTATCAAGCACGCCAAATAATTATATCCAACGGGCTAATTATGTTTTGTCCTATTTTGATTACGATGATTAGCACTTAAACAATTTATTCAATAAGAGAATTTTCATTTTCGTTCTAGTCAGATTAAACCGTGGCAAAACTAAAGGAGACTTAAGCAACGAGTAAGATTCTCATTTTCGTACGTAATTTTTATTACAGTATTTTAATAGTTGTCAACTCCGTGCCGGAAAATAGAGGAGGGGTGGGATGGTCATTTCCTTGAGATAAGGAGTGGTCAAAACTCAAAAGCAGAGATCTGGAATTAGTGGAGAAATTAAAGGACAAGAAAACATTATTAGGGGTAGTATTAAGATGGCGTATTCTGGAAGTTTGTGAGCTGGAGTGCTTGAATGTTTTTTGTTACCTCAAGAAGTGGAACCTGCTGTTTCTTTGTTCTATGTTTCCACCGAAACAAAATTTATTTTTTGTTTATTTATGCTGTCACATGGTGGACATGGACTCGTCCCCTAGACATGGCCCAACGGAAAACCTAAATTTTTCTTTTTGTTCATTATGCTTTTCCACCGAATCATCATTTTTGTTTCCTTTAGTAAGTGGTAGTTAGGCATGCCACTAGATATTCAACCTTTGAGGATCAAAAAGACTAGATAATCAACCTAAGCTTTTGTCTCAATCATCAACACTTATGCCCTGTGCGATTCAACTTATTCAACGATGTTTTCAAATCAGATCAGATTTATTCAAATCAAATCAAATCAGATCAGTTTTATTCAAATCAAATCAAATCAGATCAGAATTATCTAAATAATATTCAATGAATGTAGTCTATTTCTAGTTATTAATTCGTCTAATTGCAGTTAATTTATAAATTAATTCAGTTCAAATCAAATTAAATCAAGTTTATTCAAATCAAATCAAATCAGATCAGTTCAATTCAAATCAAATCAAATCAGATCAGAAAAATGCAGTCCAATCGCACAGGGCCTTACTAGTCATACTACCTACTCTATTTCATGAATTGCTAACATTTAGAAATAGAAGTGGATAATACTTAAGAAAATAATATGAAACGAGAAAAAGGAAATTTTATATTAAGCCTGAATTTTTTTACAAGCGAGGGGTTTTTTGAACGGGGGTATTTAGCTACTTACAAAGATTGACATGCAAAAGTGGTACGAGTACTTACTTAAGAGCAAAAAACAGGTGGACCATTTTGCAAGTGAGCGGACAATTCAGACGAAATAAAATTTCACTTAATTCAAGTAAAATAGTAAACTTTATCAACATAAATAAGTTAAATGAGAAATAGTTTTAGTTTAGAGGCGAAATTAAACCGGTGTGGTAAAATGAAATGCTCACTAATAACTACTATAGATGGTAATTGGTAAATTAGGTCAGTTTTTGCGACCTTACTCTCTAGTTTGGATTGGGGTATAAGAGGTGAGAATAGGGGAATGATAAGGAGGTGAAGATTCAGAAAATAATCACTCTCTTATTTGGATGAGGGTGGGAATTAAGGTGGAAAAATTTTATTTGACAATTTTGCCCTTTAAAACTCTCTATTTCTCATTTAAGTATGGCAATTATGTCATTTTACCTAATCTATTCTCTAATCCTAGTATTTGCCGCCACTAGATAATAGAAATATCGGAATAGAATTCTCAAATCCCATATCCCACCTTATTCCCAAGCACCATTACCAGTCCTTATACTATACACCACGGTGTACGGTGCACATGGTGTATCGTGACACGTGGCGTAATATTACTGGCTGGGCGACAGAAAAAAAAATAAAAAAAAATCAAGACCCATTTCTCTCTCCAGGAATCCCGTGATTTCAGATTCTCATCCTCAACCTTTCCCCTCCACTCTCGAAACGACGACCTTCCAACCCAGCACCACCGTGGATCACCGCAAAAGGCACCCAGCATTGCCACCGTAACCGCTACGAACTTCATGGATGTGATGCTTATTATCCATGGATCTCACATTCTCACCCCTTTAATCACTTTTTTTTTTCAAATTAAAAAAAAAATTGAGCATTAGAAATCATGAATTTAGCTAGGACAACCATGGATTTGAGAAGAAAATTCCATGGATATCACCCATGTAATTCATGGATAATAGGGGTGTGTTATATGGATAATTAAATCAAAAACCATGGATGGAATTGAAAAATTAAAATCATTTAAATCAATTTCCCCCAATTTCAACACCACCACCGCCAGTCGACCCTCATTTTCCGACGCCCCACCTCTACGCCATCAGCAGCACACCGACAATTCCATGGATATCACCCATGTAAATCATGGATATTAGAGGTGTGTTATATGGATAATTCCATTAAAGTTCATGGATGTATATAGATAATCAAGATCCATGACAGGGTAGAACATCAAAGAAAAATTAATGTAAGTTTCCAGAAAATCAACGGGGCACACTCAGTGCTCTTCATGTAAAGGAAAGAAAAAAAGAAAATACCTTAGGAAGATACAGATAGCAACCTCTAATAATATTGACTAGGATCATGCTTCTCTAATGATATAAAGATCTACTGGAAACTAGGGTTCCCCATAGTTGATTATCGAAATAGCCTGAGAGTGTCCAACTTGATGATCCATAGGTAGAGGTGGGGACGTTGGCGGCAGCGGTGGTGGACGGTGGTGGTGGTGGTGGGCCACGAAGAGGATGGAGCCATGGAGGAATAGGAGAGAGAAAAAAGTTTGAATCATATGGATCAAGATTTCTCAATCAAGATCCATATGATTCATAATCAACATCCATGATCACCAATAATTAAGGATAGGTGCGGCGGTGGAAAAGGCGGGGCTCGACGGTGGGTGGTGGCGGCGCGTCTGGTTGGGCGTGGCCATGGAGAGGAGAGAGAGTGCAAAGAGGGGAGTGAGAAAATGAGAAACAGAGAAAATTTAGAAAACACGGGGAGAGGAAGAAGAAGAAAAAGAAAAGAAAAATTAGTTTTTTTTTTTTTAATTAAGCGCACCAATGGAACGGCGACACGTGTCACGGTGCACCATGGGGCGCATGGTACACCGTGGTGTACCATATAATTTGCGCACCATTACTACTTACTAAATATGAGAATAGTTTTAAAGCAGGATAAATAATCTCACCCCACCTCTTATTCCCACAATCCAAACAACCCCTTAGGATTCTCACTTCCAATGAATTAGATAAGATGATCATGAGAAGTGCTCACAATTGTTTGGTTATATGTAGAAAGTAGATTCCCGTAGTATTTCAAATTACTAGGAGGCTAGGTAAAAATTTCCTTTGAATTCTCAATCCCATGATTTTGCTCAAACAAGCAACTCGAGCTTTTTTATTTCAGCGGAATTTTGAATTCCTATTTGACCTAACCTGAAGCCAAATTAACCTAATTGTCCATAACAAAAAATTGACCCAATCTGAACGATATTGTTCATTTTTTTTTCTCTCTACAAAGGAGTAGGAGGTGGAGACATTGTTTGAATTTGAGGTAACGATAACCCTAAAAACGTGTGAGTATCTAACTAGCAGACCGACCTAGATCTACATCCTATTAATCTCATTTGACCAAAACACGCAAAAACCTTATGTTCGGGTTCCTTATTACGAGCACCCTTTTTTCGGGTTACTTTCGAATGTGGATGGTTCGGTCCGTTAACCTTATTTTTTACGTGTATGTGTTTTTCGTCGGGTCGGGTCTCAGACAATTTTCCTAGCCAGGCCCATATGTAACAGGTCCAGACTCAGGCTCAGGTTCATTACAAAGGGTCCAAAAAAGTGTCGGTTCGAATAGTTAACCATCCGGTTTCGGTTAAAACTCGTTCCTTTTTTCTTTCTCTCTCCTCAAATCGTAAAGCACAAGCAGCAGCAGCCTCCTAAAACCCCCCTTTTTTCCTTTCTCTCTCCTAGGGTTTATCTCCAATCCGTCGCCATGGTACGTCTCTTCCTCTTCCACTGATATTCATGCTAAACTTTAGCTTATATCTTATTATATGATATGATATGATTGTGTCAATGCAACAATATTTGATTGTGGGTTGTTGTAATATGGGCAGGCGCAAGGAGATTATATGGATTTGCACAGGAAGAGACATGGGTACCGTCTCGATCACTTCGAGCGGAAGCGTAAGAGAGAAGCTCGTGAACCTAAACGTCACTCCCAAAAAGCCCAGAATGTTCGTTCTCTTTGTTTATTGTTTTTGTGTTGTGTTATTTGATTCAATTGGAACTGGGTTGTGTTTTTTTTTTGTTTATTTATTAATTTTGTAATTGTGTTGATTGGGTAAAAAAAAAAAACAGGTTTTGGGTATTAAGGGTAAGATGTTGGCCAAGAAAAATTACCAAGAGAAGGCTCAAATGAAACGAACGTAAGTGTTTTTTTTTTTTTTTGTTACTGTTTTTGTCATTAGTTGTTGTTTTTAGTTGGTGGGTTTTGATTTGTTTGAGTATTTGTGATTGGAATTTGGTATGTATGTTGTTTTTGTGAGCAATGTTTGTGTTTTTAGTTGCGAATTTTAAAAACCGGGCAGTTGGGGATTGAGGAGTGCGGATTGGGGGCTTGAGCGGGTTTTGGGACCGATGAATTGTGGTGGTCGGATGTTCACTGTGGATGCTAGTGATTGAGGGTTGCGAATATGTTAGTCCATCTGTTTGATGAGGTATGATAGGGTGACATTATTTGTTCATATGTTGATGTGGGGGTAGGGAGGAGGGTTATGAGCAGAAGCAATGTGTGATTTCAACCTTGCTGCCGTTTGTGTAGGTGTCGACTTTGACTTGGGACGTCTTCTTTTGGGCTTGAGTTCTATGAGGAAGAAATATTCTAAGGTTGTGTTGCGATTTGTTGGGGGTTGAAATTTTAAATATTGCACAACCTTGATTTACGACGTCTTGGGTTTTATGTGAGCTCTTAGTCTTAGGCTCCCTGCAACGGATCAATGCTTTGGTTTACAATAACTTGTTATAGTATTGTGAAAGACGGTACATTTAGTCATGCTTTGACTGTGATGTTTACAGTTGTACTAGTATAAGCTTATCTAGCTTTGTTCTGGTTGACTCAATAAGGACTTAACAAAATGATGTAGAAGTCTGCTAATTGGCAGCAAACTTTCGAGGGGTCAAAATTGCCTAACATTGCAGTGAATTTGAGAAATACTAGTGATTCGGATCATGTCCAGTCTCCCTACTCCCTTTGAGTGGCTTTGCCTGAGGTAAAGTTCATGATTTTCTGGCAAGTCTGCTCCTAACACCTTGATCTCTGTGATGTGAAAATTAGCATAGTGGTGAAGAAATCCACTTGAGTAGATTATAGGTGTATAGAGGTTGGAAAAAAAAAACGTTTCTGGTAAAATTGCAAGTGCAGAAGACAATTATTGTAGTTTTGAATCAGGAATTTTAGTCTCCTCTACCTAGGATGTTACATTTATTTGGAAATATCTTTTTTCTGAAGCGGAACGACATTATCTTTCTAGGAAGTGCTGCTTATGTCAGTTTACTGGAGTAGTATTTACTTGTGCACTGGGTTTTGCACAGCAAATCACTATATAGATTATAAAGAGTGTAGAGGTTGGAATTATTTTTGTGGAGAATTGACAAATGAGATCAGAAATTGTATCTTCAATGGAAATGTGAAAAAATTTCACAAGTCATTGCACATTTAACAAGGGTTGTATCTTCAACGGAAATGTGCCAAAATTGTCAAAAGTCATTGCACATTTAACAAGCATTGATTCATCAATACATGGTTAGATGCTCAGTGCATGGAGGGCTTAGGAGTAGGACAATCAAGCTACTTCTATATTCTGAGACTTTCAGAATCAGATCTAGGGAAAATACTTCCAATCCACTGAATAGATAATAAGACTGCAGAGGTTTGGAAACAAGAGGTTACAACGGATGTATCTTCAATCTTTAGTTCACGAAAGTGTGTTATGTACAGCAATGAAGCTAATAATCTTCTGTTCTCAGAGAATTAGGTCTGGAAAATGTGTATGACATAGGATCCTTGATTGCAACGGATAGGTTTATAAGGTCTCCGTTCTTGTGAATTAAAGGACTTTGTCTGAACTCTGGAGGCATCAATTTTCCTTTTTCCTTTTCATTGTCTTTGTGAAGATATGGTCAACTTTTTTCCCCGTTTGTATTCAGTCATCTGTTCCACTATTTTTTCTCTTCATTTTTTGTCAAATATTACTCTGTAGCTTTTTCAAACTCATCTTTTCCAATATCGTGTTGCCACTACTTTCAACTTTTGTATTGCTCACATATAACAATTCATGTGCGCCGAACCCAAACCATTTTAGAACTGGAGCCGTTTGTTGTTCTTTTTGGAGCGCTTACAATATACTTTGTAGTTTGTACTTGTGTGTGACCGATGTGCTTTATTGACAGATTAAAAATGCATGAAGAATCAGCTAGCCGACGTAAGGTGGATGATGAAGTTCATGATGGAGCAGTTCCTGCTTATTTACTTGACCGTGAGCAAACTTCAAGGGCCAAGGTCAGTGTGACATGTCCTATCAAATACCATTTTCTTTTCTTTGATGCGTCCTTTGCTGTTGGTTAGGTTGGAATTATACTATAATTCAAGATAAAGAACTTGTTAGCTCACAGCACTGTTGCTACAGTCCGTCATTGGGACTTGTAAAATTCATGTGTTTGATTTTGGTTGTTTGATTCCTCATTATCCACCCTAGATCTTTCTTTTATTTGAAAGTAAGTGCTTCATGAGCAGGAAATATATTGTTCAGAGGGATTGTTGCCTGCCTGGCATAATTGTTCATTTCCTTTAAGTTCATCATGAATACCCATTCCTGAACAGGAACTTCTTGCTTAGCTTTATATCAAGGTTTGCTCTGGCTTGTCCAAGTGAATAGGATAGATGCTTGTTACTTCTTTTTTTTTTTTTTTTTTTTTTTTTTTTTTTTTTGGTGGGGGAGGAGGGGGGGGGGGGGAATGATATTGAGTGTGGGGTTCAAAGATCTGAAGCCTGCCTCATGTTTTTAACTCTATCCGAGTTACCTGTAGCATGCTTGCTTCCTATATGGTGTCTGAATCCATTCCGCCTGCTTGTTCATGGACGTTGTCCTGGCTACTTGCTCTATTTGCAACGGTTTGCTGTTTCCTATGATGTTTTTGTTCCATCTTACGAGTATTTTGTTTTAGATTTGCGAAACGTTTGCTTGTGAGGCTTTATATCTTGACATCACCAGGATCATGTATTATTTGAAACTTGATAGATAAGGGAATACTTGATTGCTAAGTTTTTACTTTTTACTTCAGATTTCAATTATAATATTTTTTTTTTAAATGTTGGACATATGTAACCATCTACTAAAGTTTTTTTTTTTTTTTTTTTTTTTTTTTTTTTTTTTTTTTTTTTGAAATAAAACCATCTACTAAAGTTGGATAGCTCTACAATTCAAAATTGCATTCTCGCTATGTTGAGTCTATATATTTAACATATGTTGTGTTTGGATAGATCTTGAGCAACACAATCAAGCAAAAGAGGAAAGAGAAGGCTGGCATGTGGAATGTTCCTTTACCCAAGGTAAACTCAAAGCTTATGTTCCCTGTCATATACCACTCCGTCCCAAATTAAACTTCCCACGGATTTTGAAATCCCCTCACATAACACTATTTGATGGGAAGTTTAATTTGGGAAGGAGTGGTAGTGATTATGTTGCTTCGCTGGGGCATCCCTTGCTAATAAATTTATTATGCCAGTTCCACAGAGTTGTGGTTGCATTTTTATACATCTAACTGTAATAGTTTTTTCTGTTTTTCAGGTTAGACCTGTTGCTGAAGATGAGATGTTTAAAGTCATCAGAACTGGGAAAAGGAAAAGTAAGTTGTGATGAAATTGCTATCTTTTTCATGCAATTGTGTATGATTGGAGGATTTTATATATTGTTTTAGCAGTGCTGCTGGCAGTCTCGTAACTGTGAATGTTATCTCCATCTTTTTCTGCAGCCAAGCAATGGAAGAGAATGATCACCAAAGCCACATTTGTTGGTGCTGGTTTCACAAGAAAACCTCCAAAGTATGAGCGGTTCATTCGTCCATCCGGGTTGCGGTTTACCAAGGCCAATGTCACTCATCCTGAACTTAAATGTTCGTTTAATCTTGAGATTATCGGTGTGAAGAAAAACCCCAACGGTCAAATGTACAGTTCTCTTGGTGTCATGACCAAGGGTACTCTAATCGAGGTATAAACCTCTGAACTTTATTATTTTCTTTCCTGATCCAATGGCTTAAACAATTTTTTTAGGCTTGTCTAATAACATCCTTGCAAATCTATAGGTAAATGTGAGTGAACTAGGTCTGGTGACACCAGCTGGGAAAGTAGTATGGGGTAAGTAATTCTTAAAGACGTATCTTTTCTGCTTTCTCGTGATTGTAGTGCGTTTCTCTTACCTCACCATTGTTATGTCGTATTTTCAGGTAAGTATGCACAAGTGACTAATGACCCTGAGAATGATGGTTGCATCAACGCTGTGTTACTAGTTTAATCTGGCTGTAAAGACGATTACTGAGTTTCATTTCGACTTTTGTCATAGTTTTAGCATCACTTTTGTACTCGGTAGCAGGTATTTAGCTGGTAAATTTCACAGTTGGCTGTGAGCTTGTATCAGGGATAATGAAGAGTAAGTGGTACTAGTTAAATGATATTAAGCGCCCGTTTTTCTTATGGAACATTTTTCTCCGACCAGAACTTTGAGAAGTATTCATCTTTTCAGACCCAAACATATAAAACCACCTTTCTTTTGGATAATTAAGCTAATTTACCTCATGTTACATCGATTATGTCTTGTGCGGGTTAATTACCGGCTGATCACTCTTTTGTTATCTGATTATATCTGTTGGCCGAAAACAGATGGTTTATCCATAGAACGTCTTCGGTCCTAAAGTCCGGTCCGAACAAGGTCGTTTGGACAAATCCTCCATAAAGTTTGCGGAAGAAAAGGGATCTTTAATTTGACAGCTTTTTAATGAAAAGAGCAGAAACTGAATAAGTATTACCACCAATGCAACAATGGAAGCACGAATCCTCTCGACCTCTCCGATAACGTCTTATCTCATTCTTTGTGCGGATGGATCGGCCTATTTCGGCTATTTTCTAGTTACTATTCGTACCACGAGGTTACAGGAATGAAGCCACAGACTCTTCTTACCCTTGTGGCTTTGCCTAATGCGACTACCGTATGTTTGGTCGTAATCAGACTGCTAAGCACCTCCTCCGCCTTGAACTCCAAATACCAACTACACGGTACACACCACATCCCTGTTCCACCTCCTAAGCTTACTATTAATGAATTGTTAAGCTGTTTCGCAATACAAGAGAAAACTAGAACTCTATATATGGAGTTTTTTTTCATTTGTCATAATACATATTCATTTCAATCTATTTATTGTGGCGTAAGAGGTCGTGTTAACAATACAACGATTACTTGAGCTTGAGCTACCAACTTAAACTTTCATTTGAGATGGTTCACTCGCATATAGTCTTCCGAACCATGATCCAAGTGTCTTAAGTACATGGTAAACTGAAATACCCAAATGAAGACCATTTCCTATGCCTTGGAATTATAATGGAATCCAGTACATTTATAAAAAACTTTACAGATGACTTTCTAGCTAGTTACCACTTACCACCATAAGTAGAGATCAAGAGTACAAGTTTTAAGTTAGTCATGAATAAAAAGCAAAGATTAAGCAGGCCAAAAACTACCAAATTTTTATCAAATAAAAATTGCAATTTGCCATGTAATATGAGTACAACAAGTAGATCACTTTATTCTGAAATACCCTAGGAAGGTTAATATTTTTCTGCTCCTAAGTTTCTAGTATTCTTTTTTTCTGTCTTTTAGCTGATCTTGGTGGTTTTTCTATACAACAATTTGGGCTCAGATCCAAATGGATTTGTGTCAGATGACATGGCTCACCCACACACTTGAACCTCACTTCAATTTGTTTCTAGGATCAATTTTATTTTTTTATTAGTAACCCACAAAAGACATAACAACAAGTATATTCCTCCACTTTCCACTCCTGTATAAATTAACTCCCATAATAAGCATCTCCTCATATCCTTTTTCTTGAATTCACTCTCTTCGTTCAAACCTTTACAAATGGTCCTTATTATTGCGTAATTTTTTCGATTTTGATCAATTTATTTGGATAGTTTGGTACTAATTTGTTGGAAAATGGAGATGGAAATGGAAAGAGAGGGAAAATATCAGGTTTTAGTAAAGAGAGCTAAAACCCTAGTAGTGAAGTTTAAGCAAAAGTCTATAGACATAGCCAAAAACACAAACAAAATAGCTAAGGATGACCCTAGGAGGGTTATACACTCCCTTAAGATGGCCTTAGCACTTACACTGGTATCATTGTTTTACTATGTTCGGCCCCTCTATGATGGGTTCGGTGTTTCAGGGATGTGGGCTGTGTTAACTGTCGTTGTTGTCTTCGAGTTTAGTGTAGGTAAGCTATTTCTATATGAACATGAAGATGCATGTATTGTATGTTGTAACACAATAATGCTTAGCTTGCAATGATAATTTAGGCGTGACTTCATATTTTCTAAAGCGTATTACTTTGGCAACCTTGTAGGCGCGACCATAAGCAAGGGTGTAAACAGAAGCTGCGCAACCCTAACAGCTGGAGCGCTAGGGGTTGGGGCTCAACACTTAGCCATACACTTTGGGAGGAAAGGAGAACCTATAGTTCTAGGTTTCTTTGTATTCATACTAGGTGAAGCACACTAACCATGCATGCATGCTAATATATATCAATATATCTAATATGTGTGTGATTTACTTACAGTAGTGAACTAATGAAAATTACTCCTGACGAAAATTGTGTGTAATTTGCAGCCTCAATGTCGACATTCACTCGATTCTTCCCAAGGATCAAAAGAAGATATGATTATGGAGTACTCATTTTCATATTGACATTTAGTTTAGTAGCTGTCTCAGGATACAGAATTGATGTGATCCTAATATTGGCTTATCAGAGACTAGCCACGATCTTAGTTGGTGGATCGACTTGTATGATCATTTCGATTTTTCTTTGCCCCGTTTGGGCCGGAGAAGATCTTCACAAACTCGTTGCTCAAAATATGGAAAACCTAGCTAAGTTTTTGGAAGGTCAGCGTTTTACCATTTGTACATCAAACTTTCGAAATTGCAAGTTACTTAGCTTAACGAAAATTAACAATTTTAATTTGCAAAGCAGGGTTTGGAGAGGACTATTTCAAGTTTCTTGAAAATGAGATGAGCATTGTCAGCACAAAAATGGGTAGCAACAAGAAGTCATTCCTCCAAAGTCATAAAAGTGTACTTGCGACAAAAAATAGTGAAGAAAGCTTGGTATGTGAAGACTACTTAATTCTGATTACCTCTTATGTCATTTTTAGTTATTTTGGAGATTGTTTGAAACTTGCTTTTGATTGTTAACTATGCTTTTTCCATATTTTGGTGCTACGTTATTGGTGGCAAAGTAATCGCATGTAAATGTATGTTCCACTACTAACTTAAAGGAGAATGGTTTGTTGACAAATTAAATATGTAAATTTGATGTGTATCAGTGTATGTATGTACTTGAAAATATGAATAGAAGAATGATGAAAGCATGGAGTACCATATGCAGTACATGAGCATAATTTGCAATAAACAGATTGATATATAGACACAATTAGAATTGTAAAATTCATTTGTACAAAAAAAAAAAAAAAAAAACTTATTAAACGCTAGAATTATTGTTTTTTGCTTTTTTTTTTTTTTTTTTTTTTTTTGAAGCGAAGCAGGTAGAATTGTTAGTGATAAAGAATAGGCAACTTTCAATATGGAGGGACAAATTAAATTGCATGCGTTAGAAATTTCGAATTTAGGATGATTATTACATTTATAATAGTAACTAACTACTGGGGACATTTTGCAGGCGAACTTTGCACAATGGGAACCATGCCATGGTCGGTTTAGGCTACGCCATCCGTGGAAGCAATATCTTAAAATAGGAGCTCTTACGCGACAATGTGCTTACCAAATCGAATCTCTCAGTGCATTCGTTAACGATGACATCAAGGTAAACTTCTCACCACGCACATAACACTTTGGGTAAAACCGTTTCGTGTAAATTTACTAATGGGCCAAATTTACTATCGAATGTTCAGGTTGTTGTTGACATGGATAATTTGTTTCGTGTTTTGACCTAATATTGATAACTGATTTCGGCCTACTGAAGTTCAATTGCACATATAAATGTGTGTAATAATTGTGCTCAAAATATTTCACGTATCCTAGTGATTGGAACATTTGTGTTGTTTGCAAAAAGGATAAATGCTTTGGGTGATTAAGCATCTTCATGCCCACACTCACACTACTTTTTATTTTCTATATATGAACTTAATTAAGAAACTCACACCAACTTTTTTCTTGAGGTTTTATCCTATTTAAAGAGTAGGGTTACTAGTTAGTTGGTGAAAATAGGGATCATCATATTGTTTATATATAGAGAGTGTAGTATTGTTTTTAAGAGAGTAGTGTGTAGTACTAGAGTGCGCAATCTTCACACCTTAGAAGATGTATATAATCGAGAGTGGGTGTAGGGCGCAAAAGTCGGGATATTTAAACATATAGTATATCAATAATTGAGACGATACACATACACTTGATGTACAGGCACCTACAGAATTCAGACAAAAAATCGAAGCATCGTGTCTTAAGATGAGCATTGAATCAAGCAAAACGTTAAGGGCAATGGCTTCGTCACTACAAACTATGAGTCACTCAAGTAGTTCAGCAGAAATCCACCTAAAGAATTCCAAGGAAGCTGCAGAAGAACTTCAAAACACACTCAAAACTACATTGTTTGGACATGAAGACCTCTCAAACACCACCGTTGCATCTATACTAACAAACATCGTCGACATTGTCGAAGAGATATCAGAAGCTGTGTATGAGCTTGGAAAGCTAGCTCATTTCAAGGTGGCTGAGCCTACAGTCTCGCCAGAGATAAAATCGACGACGGCCCGACTTTACAAGGACATGGTTGATCCAATGTACGAAAATGGCAAAGACAGTAAGACGATCGATCATGTTAATATTGTAATTTGTGTTCAAGAAATCAAGAGCCTCCGAAACAAGGGAGTTGTACACAAGTAAGCGAGATAATAGGGCTGGCTAAGAGTGCAAATGTAAATAAAATTCTTAGCCCAAGCCCACCAACAATTACATGCATGATCTAAAAAAGTTGTTTTTTCTTAAGGTTTTATGCATTGTAATGTGAACTATAATTATTCCGTCAAGTTGATTAAGTGCACTCTGTTTTGGCTTACGTAATCCACGGTATCAATGTGTCTCGCATAATTCTTCATATGTTTCTTTTCTTTACGTATTATTATTCTTTTGAATTTATTTCATATCTTCGAATGAAAGGTAAATAAGTAAGGAAGTATAAGAAAGCGAGTATGCATATAACAATTTTGGCTTCGGTTGGCTTCGGCCCCAGCCCCAGCCCCCTTCTTGAAACCTACTTTGTATTGAGTAAACTTTAAGCATAGCAAGAAACAAAAATCAGTGTTAAAAAAACGCGCTCACAGATTCAAACAAATAATTAAAGAAATGGCAAACAAGCAAGAAAGATGAATAGGTATATAAGTAAGTGGCTATGCAGGTGGATGTTTAACGTTTATGCACCAATCAACCACCTACTTACATTACAAGTAGATACTAGATAGTACTCCGTAAATGCTAGTACTTATTATTCAATCAAAGCTTTGTTGGAGCTTAATCCGGATTTATAATGGCTGAACTTTCTATTCCATGCCACCATAATCCACAATTCCACATGATATGAACTAAAGAGTACTTCAACTTTCTGATGAAAAATGTGATGAGTGCTGAGTATCCCGGTACACTTCGGCTGAAATAATGTACATCCAAATGTATGATGAACTAATTCAATTTGCTAGACTATTTCGACTGGCATGATCTTATGATTTTGTATCCATTTCGACAGATTTCGTCTTTCAACCAAAAAAAGAAAAAAAGATGTTGTATTCAGGAGGTACGTAGGTAGGTAGAGAATGACTAACTAGGGACGTGAATTGTGCCCAAACTTCACTATGAACTTCATAATCTGAAACTTGTGTACAATTGTTCATGCATTTTTTAAATGTATGTATAAATGTTTTTGGAAAAAAAAGATTCATGAACAGTATAATAGAGTGACGGAATCTCATCATCGGGCCACTAAGGACTGGAGGTTCCGTGGTTCTTTCCCTACGTCTCTTTTATTTTCTTTATGTTGGGTGGGAGATTCCCTCATAAATCCAGGCGCAATGTATATAAACGAAAAAAAAAAAAGAGCATTTATGTATATGACACATATATACGTCATAGTAAGTATCCCAAATGCACTAAACCTCTCCTATAAATACTAATATTGATATTGATTATTATTAAATGTGAATCCTCCTCCCATCTCGACACTAAACTTTGCCCTGCATTTCTCGTATCTTTGGACGTTGAATCCAAATTAACTACGAAGGTACTTTTCTTCTTCCTTGTCATTTTTCTTAATTATTAGTCTTTGTTCTCTATAATTGTTAGCGTTTGATTTGAAATCATTTAACAATTCAAAAGAACGAAGAACTGATAGAGTATTCGTGTTACACATATATATGTTTAATTATCTATGTTTTGTCTTTTCTTCGTATGTAACGTTGATGTTTTAAAGGGGTTGTTACAGTTTTATGAACTCTAATCAAAATCTGTTTTCTTGATGCCAAATTCACTCGTTCAGTTTGCCTTTTGATTGAAATCATATATACTCTTATACTCTAACTCTTGTATATAGAGTTTTACAGAATTTTGGAGAAACGTGTCTAGGTACATTTTGATAGAAAGAAATTTAATAAATAAAGTTTTTAAAGTTTCGATTTTCATCATCGTAATTTGAAATACTCGAATTAAGGTGGTTTGATTACCACAAAGTCCCATCAGAGATCTGTTGTAAATTTTTCTCCTGTGAATCTTTCAAAATCGAAAGTTTACGGCTTTTTTTTAAGTTTATCCTGATAACAAGTTAGTGTAACTCCGTCTAGATACTTGTTCCGTTGTTCGTGAATTCGTGATCAACCACTTGTTTTTTGTGTGGCTGGTGAAATTGCGAAACATGGAAAAAATCCTTGTTAGTGGGAAATTAGTGATTTGTTGTCCCTCAGTTTATTTGTTTCCTTTTCCGTACACAACAATTAACAAGTTGATAAAGTCACCACTCTGGCACTCTTGGCTTAAAATGGTAAAACCGTGTGTAAATGTGAAGAACTTATGGAGTATGACATGTCTTGTTTAGTTCTTTTTAGTTAATAGAAACGTTTTTTTCGTAAGAATTAATTCAACCCATCAAATTAGTTTTACCAAAATTATGGCTAGTGTGTCGTTTTTAAATAAACGTTTGTGTTTGACCAACCCAAATCATTTTGAGTATGTTCGCTCTTAATTAACCCTTTACAATTGTGATTTCCCATTAGCGTTAGCGTTATTTGTAGCTTATACTGTCTCCATTATTATTTCGGGTGGTCAATTTTCGATGTAGCTAGGAGTAGTCGTGTGTAAGAGTGTAAGATCGACATTTTAATGTAGTTATGTACTTAAGTTTCCAGCTAAAGAAAGCAGTGAAATCATATGATTTTACCCTTAAAACATGGAGTAACAACTTAAAAAAGACAGTAAAATTCTGATGAATGTTGATGAGCAATATACAGAACAGAACCTTGACATTCTTAATCATATTGCAAGGATCCTATAAATAGCTTCTCTGTTTCCCCCTGGCCTAAATATTACTGCTGGTTCTACCTGTAGTATTTTTGGTTATATATATTCAGAATGTCCTTCAGTTTTGAACTTTTAGCTGTTTAATTGGGTAGGTCTGCCTGCTTAGAAAGACATTACTCGAAATTTTCAGTAATACAGTGTTTTTCTGAGTTTGAAGATTCAATGTCACATCATTGTACATTATATATGTTGATTATAATGCATTTCTTCGTGTACATTCATCTAAACCATCAAAACAAAGTTACTTGAATAAATTTCGCGGTAACAGTTGGTCTGAGGCATTACTGCATCACCAGCAGGGTGACCGAATCCAGTAGATAGCAAGGAGGGGATTGTTTAGTGACTAAAATGAACGGGGGCGAAGACGATTCCATTGTGAAGGATGGCACGGTGGATTTCCATGGAAACCCTGCTAACAAGGAGAACACTGGGAGGTGGAAAGCTTGCTACTTTATCTTTGGTAAGTTGGTACTATCTCATTTTTCTGATCAATTTTTAATTTTCCTGGTTTTATAATTAAAACATTTTTTTGTCTGATTATAATGCATGTTTAATTCTGCAGGGAATGAATGCTGTGAGAGGCTGGCATACTACGGAATGAGCGCGAATCTTGTCAACTATTTTGTTGATCAGCTTCACCAGGGAAATGCCACAGCTGCTAAGAATGTCAATAACTGGTCAGGGACATGCTATGTGATGCCTCTGCTTGGTGCCTTTGTAGCTGATGCTTACTGGGGAAGATACTGGGTTATCGCGATTTTCTCAATCATTTATGCTATCGTAAGTTTATTCTTATCCGAGTTATCCCGAGTTCCTCAATGTTTCTCCTGAAATAGATCATCTGATGTTCAGTCGGAATCTGACAATAGATGCCTTGTGTTATTGTAGGGAATGGGGCTCTTGACATTGTCTGCCTCCATAAAAGGACTGGAGCCTTCCTGCACAGGAAATGATGGATGTCACGCAAAAAGTTCGCAAGTGGGATTGACATTTGCAGCTCTGTACTTGATTGCCCTCGGAACTGGTGGGATCAAGCCGTGTGTCTCAACCTTTGGAGCAGATCAATTTGATGAAAATGATGAAAAAGAAAGCGAATGTAGAAACTCCTACTTCATTTGGTTCTACTTCTGCATCAATGTGGGTGCTCTTATTGCTTCATCAGTCTTGGTTTATATCCAGCTTCATGTCGGCTGGGGGTGGGGCTTTGGTGTTCCTGCTGTTGCAATGGTCCTTGCAGTTATCTCATTTTTCTCGGGTTCCAGACTGTATCGACTTCAGAAACCTGGAGGTAGTCCTCTAACTCGGATGGCTCAGGTAGTGGTAGCTACCTTCAGGAAATTGAGTGTTAAAGTTCCGAAGGACAAGGATCTTCTTTTTGAAACTACTGATAAAGATTCGTGTATTAAAGGAAGCCGCAAGCTTGAACACACTGACACTCTAATGTATGTATGTGTGCTTATTTACATAATGTCACTTTGTTTGATGCTTATACAGTTGCTAATTAACCTGAGGCCTCAACGACGTTTTTTCACTAATGCGCAACATGCTGTGTATTTTTGCTGCTTACAGGTTTCTTGACAAAGCTGCAGTACCATTTCCAACTGATGACATCAAAGGAGAGGTGAACCCATGGAGGCTTTGCACAGTGACACAAGTCGAAGAACTCAAGGCCGTCCTTAGGTTGCTCCCGATTTGGGCTACTGGAATAATCTTTTCTGCTGTCTACAGTCAAATGAGTACCATGTTTGTGCTACAAGGCAATGCCATGGACCAGCACATTGGACCAAAGTTCAAGATCCCATCAGCCACCCTGTCAATTTTCGACACACTGAGTGTCCTATTCTGGGCCTTAGTCTATGACAAGTGGATCGTCAAACATGCTAGGAAGTACACGGGCCACAAAGACGGCTTCACTCTCCTTCAAAGGATGAGTATCGGCCTGGTGATATCGGTGTTTTCAATGGTCGCAGCAGGAATCCTGGAGGTAGTCAGGCTCAATATGGTGAGGCAGAACAATTACTATGACCTGGAAACAGTCCCACTGTCAATCTTCTGGCAAATACCACAGTACTTCTTCATTGGTTGCGCGGAAGTCTTCACATTTATAGCCCAGTTAGACTTCTTCTACGATCAGGCACCTGACGCGATGAGGAGTGTGTGCTCGGCTCTTTCACTGACAACCGTGGCACTAGGGAACTACGTGAGCTCATTGTTGGTCACCATTGTCACAAGCGCGACCACGAGAAATGGGAGCTTGGGTTGGATCCCTGATAATCTCAACAGAGGTCACCTGGACTACTACTACTGGGTGTTATCCGCTCTTAGTGTCCTCAACTTCTTCCTTTATCTCTTCTTTGCAAGCAGATTCACTTACAAGAAGGCCAAAGGAGTCGTAGCGTGATCCTCGATCTCAACATTATTGGATTCATAGTTTCATACATATATTCTTGAGCACTGCTCTGCTTGTACATATCATCATAAGCATTGTTCTTAAAGACTGTCGGATTCTTTGATTTGTTTGTGATTTTTAAGGTTCTAATTAAGATTTATCGTCGGGTTTGATTTTTACACTCTTTGAATTTTGAGATCGTAGTTTGCCATACATACTCGGGTCAAGTTTGACCCAAATAGTCAAGAAAGTTCGGGTCACTATTGGATTTTTAAGTCGCACAAAGTTAAGTTCTAAGACGACTAGAGCAGATACAACCCGACCCGATGACCTAATACGAGATTAGCTCAAGGTATCACGACTTGTTTAAGTAAGTCGATCGGTACTACACAAAGCTACCATAAATTTGTGATATGGCTTCTTTCTTTCCTAGTTAGAATATCTTTAATTAACCTTGGGTTGGCTATATATACAAAAGTTGCCTGGTGATCACTGCCTTATATAGTAGAGAAACGGGCAGCCAATAATAATGGCAGCATTAGCCATAGATTTGATTACATTAATCTTGAAACATCTTCCTGCGAAGTCGGTCCTGCGCTTCAAATCCGTCTCGAAAGAATGGTGTTCCCTCATCTCAAGCACTTACTTCATCAACCTCTACAACATCCACCAGTCCGACAACAATTCTCGATTCATTATCACTAATGTTCCTGACGACCCTTATCGTTTGGAACTTAGGTCCGTAGACAGCAGTTTAACACTCACTACCGAGTTTTTTCTGCCCGAACCATCTGATAATTATAGAAAACACGCATGTATTCAAGTTGTTGGTTCATGCCATGGCTTGGTGATCTTATTGCTCCGCTATGATGATCCACGGTTCGAGCATCAGCCCGACCGTATTATGTGGAATCCCTCGACCAACAACTACTATGTTCTCCCTCATGCTATCGACTTTCCTCTGTTTTGGGACTCTCATTACAGTTTTGGGTACGATAAATTGACAGACGATTATAAACTTGTCTTCTTTTTTAATGACTTTTTCGACTATTCTAGGTGTTATCATCAGCGTGTGTATAGTGCATGCGAAACGTAATTCTTGGGGGCCGTCTCTCGACTTGGATACTGGTTATCCGGAGGATTGGGGTCGCCCTGCTCTAATCGATGATCATATTTTTCACTGGTTACGTAATACACAAGATAAGAATGGGACTAAGGTTGTATTTGCGAGATTTGATATTTGCACCGAAGAATGGCTAAAGACAGCGCTACCTCTTCCTGATTTTGGAGCAGAAGGAGTGCAAGTAGCACGGGAATTAGGAGTTGTGGACAAGTGTTTGTTCCTAGTAAGTTATGATGATATAAACGGGCATCTATGGGTGATGAAAGAGTACGGTATTAAAGAGTCTTGGACTAAACTGGTGAGCCTACCCAAGTTGATGTTGGGATATTTCCCAAACAATGGTATTTATTAATTATTAATTAATAAATAATTAGATGGTTAATAGCAGTTACTTGGCCTAATGGCAGTTACTTGCTCTTATCTTTTCTAATTAGATCTCAACCGTTGTGAACGGTTAAGATTAACTTCCCCAAGAGGCAGAATTCGTCCTATATATAAGTGATACTTGCCTTGGAAAACAGAGCAACAACAGAGCAACGTTTTCCTCTACATTTTCCTTATACAATTCACAATATGATTCTAGTGCGTTTAGGCATCTGATATCGCTAGTACAAGGCGCTATCAGAGGTTCTCCTTGTATCTCAAAGACTCTTTCAAGCCCGTTGTACTAGGGGCGAAATAAGTCTTTAGGATAGCGACATTCGCGCCTGGAAACCTTGATTACGCCATTATTCCCCTACTTGATTTCTAACAATCTAAAGACTTAATTTCTGAAATAATGGCTTCTTCGTTGAAGGCTATGGCAACGAATTTCATTAAGTTAGATAGGTTTGATGGTGGCAACTTCCGTCGCTGGCAAAAGAAGGTTCACTTCCTTCTCACATCTCTGAACGTGGTCTATGTCCTGACTACGCCTGCACCGCAAGAGAGGGAGGATGAGACCTTGGTGGAGACTCGCACAAGAGAGAAATGGAAGAACGATGATTATGTCTGCCGTGGTCATATACTCAATCTAATGGAGGATCCCTTGTTCGACACATACCAAACTGTTGGTACTGCCCAAGAACTATGGGATACGTTGGAAGCAAGGTATATGAGGGAAGATGCTACTAGCAAAAAATTTCTGGTTAGTCAATTTAATTCTTATATTATGGTAGATAGTAGGCCTGTCATGGAACAATTCAATGAATTGGAACGTATATTAGGACATTATAAACAGCATAAGATGAATATGGATGAATGTATCATTGTGTCTAGTATTATAGATAAATTACCCCCTGGTTGGCAAGAATTTAAGCATAGTCTCAAGCATAAAAAGGAAGACCTTTCTCTTGAAGAATTGGCTAATAATCTTCGAGTAGAAGAAGAATTTCGCAAACAGGAAAAAGCAAGAGAACAGGCGAGTTCTACTGTCAACATTGCGGAAGTTGGTCAGTCCAGCAAGAAACGATTCAACAAGAGGAAAGGTTATCAGAATAAGAAGTATCAAGGCAACAACAAGAAGAAAAAACAGAAAGGGTCTTGCTGGGAATGCGGAAGTTCGGAGCATTACGCGCGGAACTGTCCAAATCCGAAACAGAAGCAAAAGAAAGAATACAATTCTGAAAAAGTGCAGAAATCTTCCGATGGGAATGATTCTTTTGCTGCTGTAATTTCTGAGATCAATATGATCGAAGACGATGGTGCTTGGTGGATCGACTCCGGTGCAACCAGGCACGTATGCAAAGACAAAGCACTCTTCAACTCCTATGAACCAGTGGGTGATGGGACTGTCCTCTACATGGGGAATTCTTCTTCAATTGCTGTACAAGGAAGAGGCACTGTCGTCCTCAAATTCACTTCTGGAAAATTTCTGACCTTGAATGATGTTTTTCATGTACCAGAAATTAGAAAGAATCTTGTATCTGGTAGTTTGTTGAACCGTCATGGTTTCAAACTTGTATTTGAGGCTGATAAATTTGTACTGTCTAAAGGGGGGGTATTCGTAGGTAAGGGTTACCTGTGTGATGGTATGTTTAAGATGAACATAATCAATAATAATATGGTGTGTGATTATTCTGCTTATTTTGTTGATGTTTCTTTTCTATGGCACAATAGATTAGGACATGTGCATTTTAAGCGTTTGCGAGATATGTCTCAGTTGAACCTGATTCCTTCTATTGATAAGTGTGACGACAAATGCAAAACATGTATGGTTACAAAAATAACCAGAAAATCATTTCCAAATTCCATTCAGCGAGATTCTAAAGTATTAGAATTAATTCACAGTGATATTTGTGAAATGAATGGTGTAGTGACCATGGGTGAAAAGAGATATTTTATCACTTTCATAGATGATCACTCTCGGTTTTGCTATGTCTATTTGCTGCGATCCAAAGATGAAGCACTTGATAAGTTCATGGTTTACAAAACCAAAGTTGAGTTGCATTGTGAAACCTTTATCAAGCGACTTCGATCGGATAGAGGAGGAGAGTATTACAATCCTTCTTATTTCGATAGAACAGGAATTGTTCATGATACAACTGCTCCCTATACACCACAGCAAAATGGAATTGCTGAGAGGAAAAATAGAGTCCTAACCGAAATGGTTAACGCCATGCTTTCCAATTCTGGGTTGGGACAAGGTTTTTGGGGTGAAGCATTGCTTACAGCATGCTATATTTTGAATCGTGTTCCGAATAAGAGGAGTACGAAGACTCCTTATGAATTTTGGAACAAGCGAAAACCAAACTTGAGTCATCTCAAGGTTTGGGGTTGCAGGGCAGTAGTAAAACTCCCACCTCCTAAACAAAGGAAATTAGGAGAAAGAGGCATAGAATGCATTTTTATTGGCTATGCAGTGCATAGTAAGGCATATAGGTTCATGGTCATTGAATCTAACAATTCAATTTCAGTAAATACTGTGATTGAATCAAGAGATGCCATATTTGATGAGAATCGATTCGTTTCGATTCCGAGGCCCAAAGATTCCGTGACTATACGATCAGAGGAAGATCATACTCAAAGTAATGATCAAGTTCGTATCAATGATGATGTCGTCGAACTTCGGAGAAGTAAGAGGGCACGTATAGCCAAGAATTTTGGACCTGACTTCTTCATGTTTTTAGTGGAGGGATCAGGAGAAATTATAAACAATTACATACCATATTGTTGTATTTCCGAAAGTGATCCTACCACATTCGAGGAGGCTGTTAAGTCTCCCGATTCCGCTTTTTGGAAAGAAGCGATAAATGATGAGATGGACTCGATTATGGGTAATGGAACATGGAAATTGGTCGATCTTCCACCCGGTTCTAAACCCATTGGGTGTAAGTGGATTTTCAAGAAGAAAATGAAAGTCGATGGTACTATCGACAAGTTCAAAGCACGGCTTGTAGCCAAGGGTTACACCCAAAAGGAGGGAGTTGACTATTTCGATACGTATGCTCCCGTTGCTAGAACTACAACGATAAGAATGTTGTTGGCTCTAGCCTCCATTCATGGTTTGATAATTCACCAAATGGATGTAAAGACGGCATTTTTGAATGGTGAATTAGATGAAGAGGTCTACATGAGACAACCAGAAGGGTTTGTTATCCGTGGACAAGAGCACAAAGTGTGCAAGTTGGAAAAGTCGTTGTATGGACTAAAACAGGCGCCAAAACAGTGGCACCAAAAGTTTGATCATGTTATGCTTAGCAATGACTTTCGCATAAATGATGCTGACAAATGTGTCTACTATAAATTCAGTGACAACCATGGGGTTGTTATTTGTCTTTACGTAGACGACATGCTAATTTTTGGTACAGACTTTGAACAAGTTCAGAATGCCAAAAATTTCTTGTCGGCCAATTTCTCCATGAAGGACATGGGAATTGCTGATGTCATTTTAGGCATCAAGATCTCAAGGAGTGCCAGTGGGATAGTTTTGTCACAAACCCACTATGTCGAAAAAGTGTTGAAAAGATTTGGCAATTTTAATTGCAAGCCAGTTTCGACTCCTTTCGATGCTAGTGTGAAATTGACTAAGAACAAAGGGAGTTCGATTTCACAGCTTGAGTATTCCCAAATAATTGGATGTTAAATGTATGTTATGACGTGTACGAGACCAGATATTGCGTTTGCAGTTGGCAAATTAAGTCGGTACACACATAACCCTGATAGTACCCATTGGCATGCGGTTAGAAGGGTTTTGAAATATTTAAAGTCTACGATTGACTTTGGCATACATTACTGTGGGTATCCTTCGGTATTGGAAGGATATTGTGATGCTAGTTGGATCACCAATAGTGAAGATCATTCCTCTACGAGTGGCTGGATCTTCTCTCTTGGTGGGGGTGCAGTTTCTTGGGCTTCCAAGAAACAAACACTTATTGCGGATTCAACTATGGCAGCAGAATTTGTTGCATTGGCCTCTTCCGGGAAAGAGGCGGAATGGCTTAGAAACCTGCTGTTTGACATGCCCCTATGGCCAAAACCGATGTCACCTATCTCAATTCATTGTGATAGTGAAGCTACGTTGGCAAGGGCATACAGTCAAGTGTATAATGGTAAATCGAGACACATTGGTTTACGTCACAGTTATGTGAAAAATCTTATACAAGATGGAGTTATAACTGTGGACTTTGTGCGTTCAAGCCAAAATTTGGCGGATCCCTTGACGAAAGGCCTTACAAGGGATCTAGTGAAGAAAACATCGGAAGGGATGAGATTAAAGCCCGTTGGAACTACTAGTGTTGGAACCTCAACTTAACGCTTGGAAAAACCTCCGAGTCTTAAGTTCAATGAGAAAAGTACAACATGTTCGTAGTTGGAAGCACTACATTAATCTTTCTCATCCTGATGTTGCATTAGTGCTTGTTATCCGTAAATTATGTAGTAGGTTGCGTATTATACTCTTAATGAACTTTGTATGGATTTATTAGTGTGTAAGATAAGTGTGGTTAGATATATATGTATATTGTTCCCCGGGAATGCCGGGGAGTACATGTACTTGATTATCCAATCAATAAAGTCTTATTCTTATTTACATTATGATTCATTTTGATACAATTACGGGTATAGTTGAAGTTCACCTTTATGAGTGCAAAGTGTGGCCGCTTTTAAGGAGTCTTGTGGGCTTGACTCTTAGGCGCTCATTAAAAGATACATGGACACACGGCCAGTAAAGTGTCACTTGATCCTAAATGTGTATGGAATCGGAAATGAAGTGTGTGATTTAAATTTAGTTAGTCAAAGAGGATCGCTGGTTCAAAGCTCAGTCTACCATGCTATTCTGACTAATGATAGTTTATATACACTAAGTAAAGGTTCAATCGCAAGACACCTTTATGATGCACAACGTTTCAATTTATTATGAGATTGTTTTGGAAATGGTGGGGGATTGTTGGGATATTTCCCAAACAATGGTATTTATTAATTATTAATTAATAAATAATTAGATGGTTAATAGCAGTTACTTGGCCTAATGACAGTTACTTGCTCTTATCTTTTCTAATTAGATCTCAACCGTTGTGAACGGTTAAGATTAACTTCCCCAAGAGGCAGAATTCGTCCTATATATAAGTGATACTTGCCTTGGAAAACAGAGCAACAACAGAGCAACGTTTTCCTCTACATTTTCCTTATACAATTCACAATATGATTCTAGTGCGTTTAGGCATCTGATATCGCTAGTACAAGGCGCTATCAGAGGTTCTCCTTGTATCTCAAAGACTCTTTCAAGCCCGTTGTACTAGGGGCGAAATAAGTATTTAGGATAGCGACATTCGCGCCTGGAAACCTTGATTACGCCATTATTCCCCTACTTGATTTCTAACAGTTGAATGAGTCTCTTGTGAATCCGATTGCCTATTGTGATGGACAATTGCTATTACACATGGGTTCATATTTTTGGTATGACTTGAAGGACAAATCTATGAAAGATACTGGTGTTTCTTAGTTGATAAAACAAGCCTTGTCCTTTGCACCGAAAGCTTAGTTCCCTCTAGTTATGTGAAAGACAGAATAACTCGCAGCTTCAAGCAAAGATTCATGAAGACCGGGATTTGATAGATTTGATACGGAAAATTCAAGTGATATCTCTAAATTATGCTTGTTTGCGTGTGGTACCCATATATTTGTTTGAAACTAATTCACTTTGGTGCCCATATATATATTTGTATGTATTTCTCAATTGAGTCATTCAATTTACTAAAGTAACATAAGTTGAACCTCAAGTGGAGGTGATTTTAGATGTATGAAATCATAAAAACATCAATAATTATCATAATATTGGACGGATACACAAATTTTAGGGTAATGATGGTAATGTTATGGCAAGAATCAATTGATCCACACTCTTTTTTAACTGGCAAATCAAACTCGCGCGAATTTATGATTTGGTAGTACAAAAGAGCGTGGATTAGTTGATTACTCACGTGGCGTTATGCCTACCCAAATTTTAAAGTACAAAACCATAAGATACCCTAGCGGCGTATGCATTATTAGATATAAGAGCTTGTTTTGTTGGAGGGATCATAATTGTAATGTAACCAAGCATTTTTAGTTGAGAAAATAAAAAGAGTGTGAGGAGAGTCAGATGTAATCATCATTACAATTTAATGAGATTTTCATCTGGTAATCACCATTATTCAACTAAAACCAATGTAATTGTCATTACATAATTATTAGATGTAATCAGTTACTCTGTCCCTCTTGTGAGTCCTCTCTCTATCTCTCAATTTTCACATTTTTGTAATATATTTCATTCGTTTACATTGTAATCTTTAACCGTCCAACCTGACGTAACCTAAATAAACTACACCTCAAACATATGGACTTGTTACAAACTATAGCAACCCATGACAAAAAAAACTATTCTTCACCGAGAAGCTTTACTATTTCTCTTTCTGAATCAGGATGGTGGAAGCGTGAATAAGATCTGACTCATTTTAGGAGAGAAAGGCGTGGTTGCATCATGCATGTAACTTTTCAAAAAGAAAAAAGATAAAGCACATGTCGGGTCGGATCTGCTTTTAAGTTTTGACAATGGTCTCTTTTCATAAAAAAAAACCAACGAAACTTGTAGGAGAAGGTGAAAGTAAGTAAAATGGCTCAAAAACACTTGCCACACGAGCTCATAGATCTAATTCTACGCCGTATGCGCGTAAAACATCTCCTCAAACTTCGAACAATTTGCAAAGCTTGGAAAACACTCATCGATTCACATTCCTTCAAACTCGCCCACTTTCAGTTCCAATCCGCCGTAAACTCCACCCATTTGATTTGGCGCTCCGATGAAGAAACTCACTTTCTCCATTTTCTATCTCCTCATGAAGATTCTTACGAAACTTCAGTCACACTACCCACTGAAATCGATGATCCAATTTTCCCGCCATTATTTTCTTCTTATGTTGCTCTTCCCGACTATTTTAAGATATTTGGTGTTGCTAATGGTCTTGTTTGCTTAGGTTGTGAAACTTGGGCGGTAATATGGAACCCGTCTACGAGAGAATTCCGCAATATAGACCTGCCCTATCATCACTGGGATTCTGTGCTGCTCGAACCGTCTAGGATCACGGGAGAATTATACATGTGTGGTCCAGATTACGCTTTCGGGTTTGATCCCAAAACGAATGATTACAAGTTTGTTGCTACTGATTATACGACCAAGGGTAAGGTTGTGGTGTTGCGTTACTCTATGAGGAGTGATGATTGGACGACTTTTGCCGTCGATTTCCCGTATTTCGTGCATGTGGAACCTGGTGATGGGTTTTTGGATGGGAGTTTTTCTTGGTTTGCGAAGTATTGGTGCAATGTTGATGATGAGACTCAAGAAGGGTGTGGGATTGTTAAGTTTGATTTCAGCCTTGAGAAATTCGATCTTATCAAATTCTCAGGGGGATTGGCGGATAGGAAGAGGAACAAGAAATGTGCTGTAGTGACTAGTCGCGGATGTTTGGAACTCATAACTACTATTGTGGACGGTAATGAGGGCCGATGTTGCGAAATTTGGGGTGTAGGAGATGATGGGATGTGGTTCAGGAAATTCAGAGTTGGGTTGAGTCCTCATATTGGTACTCCTAGAGGTATAAGAAAGGATGGGCAGATCTTATGTGGCGAAGGCGTGCCTGCCTTGTTTAATCCTGTTACTGGTTCGTGCAAGATTCTTGGAGATGATTCGTATGATTTATGGGTCCTCACGTTTGTCGAAAGCCTATTCTCCGTTTATCCTTGAATCACAGATTCACTCATTCACAGATCGGAGTGAATACTGTAATTCTGTGAGTTACTGCTTTTGGATTTACAGTATTAGGATGGAGTTTCTTAGAATGTATGGTTTACAGTGGGTGTACTGTAATTCTGGGATTACTCAAGGTTTATGGTTTACAGTGTAAAGAAAAATCTGTCTGTTGCCGGAATGAAATAGGGTCGAGCCCGATTCCTTGCCGCCTTTGGTTGCTGTCATTGTAGCCTAGGCTAGAAGCATAGTAGTAGTAGTAGTAACTTAGGTTGATGATGACAAGATGTTGTTCTAAGCCTGTACTATTTTGTTGTTTGCATTATCTACTTGAAGTACTTATCTTGACGTTTCTGTGTTCCTGCTACCTTTTAATAGCTCATATATGCAGAAAGTTATGTTAAGACTATTAACCCCAAGTCATTTGGAGACTTACAGTTTGGTTGTTGATCAATTATTTAATGAATGGCATGGTGATGGAAATGGCCGGGAAGAAATCTCCAGCGGGACACATTTCTTGAATCAAAATTTTTCATTACACGTAGCTAAGTACATCTACAGGCCAGTATTAGATTTTCCTATATATGCATCATATACCGGGCTAAGAATAGTGGATGGCGACCCACGTATATAACACACCACCCAAAGATATCAGAAACTAATATAAGACGACATCCTAATATGCACAATGAGTTAAGAGGACTATCTGGCTTACTCTTCACCAATTGTATATTGGATCTTCTACATGTGGCGGTAACAAATTCAGGTCCTTGCTGTGCTGCTCGTTATAATTCCGAGATCCAGGTATTGCACCAGTTGCTAGCCTTAAGATCTCACTCCCGGTGAAACAATAGTGGAACAATGCCCACCCTCCGTCAACCATATCTGTAAGATTGGGCAGTGATACTGATTTCCCCATGGTGTTCTTGGATCTGAGACCCCCTTGATCCGATTGTAGAATTTTGTCGAGATCAGAGTACTCCATGAACCTTTCGGTGGCTGCTTCCCATGAGAGTTTATATCTATCCTCTGGGGTCAGTGGCTCAGGGTCCTTAGACAGTGCTTCCTTCACCTTTACGACAAAATCTTCAGATGTTGTGTACGTCAAACAATTTGGAAATGACCTGAAGAACTCGTTTGAAGGGTGGTCTGCACAAACTACAAACTTCCCCATTGCAAGCGCTTCAGCAGTAGCTGTACAGAGCACATCACTCACACTAGGATTTATGAAGACTTTATACCTGCAAGTTACAATTGCAACGTCATTATTGTAAAGCCCAGCTGGTTACAAGCTTACAATTCACAGGGTGCCAAAGGTTCATAGTTTCATACAAATTATAGAGATGCCGCATCACAACACACACACACACAAAAAAAAAAAAACCCTTACCTATGGAGTGAATCATCTGCATGGTCTCTTCCCTTCTGGAAGCTGAGTTTCAAATTCAATCTTTTTGCTGTACTCTGGACTTCATGCGCATCCTCTCCAGTTCCAAAGACATCCAATTTAAGGCTGTCAAGTTCATTCTTGTGCTTCGACAACAAATCTAGAAGCTCCTTATATCCCTTCGCCCAGACCATCTTACCCAGGAAATATGCTCCCTCGGAGAAACCTTGCTGACCAGATGCCCTTTCAAAAGCCAACTTTTCTCCAATTTCTAGAAACTTAGGGTTAACACCATGGACATTACAGATAAGAGACTTGGGAAGGTCCTGTGTTGCAGCTGAAAGGCGAAGAACCTGAGGAACAGGCACCAGCTTTTATCACTCATTTGAATGAATGTCATAAACATAACTCCACAATTTTTTATACATTAGGCTAAACCGTACCTTATCGCAATGCACTCTTGTCACAATATTATTTACATGCTTCACAAGGAATGCCTGTAAAGCTCCATTTTTCTCTCTCTTTATGTACTCCAAATAGTTGGTGTGAACAACACCAACAACATGGTTGAATTTATCTGTCCAGCGTTTACCATGATGATACCAGTTCAAATGCTCCGGTTCTTCAAGGATACAAATGTCAGCATCCTTGGAAGGAATGAATGAAGAAGTATCTCCAGTTGGAATAATGCTACGCCTTTCTTTTGAAAACTGCATCACATATGAAGTTGTCAAAACAAAGAGCCAGGTTTAATAGAACAATCAACAATACAGCTATTGGAACCCATCTTACCTTCCCAGGGTAAAAAGAGATTTTAAAATCAGCCTTAAAACTAGTTCTTTCCTCAAGCCAGTTTCGTATGTAATCCTCCTGTTCCTCTGGTGAGTTAAATGTGAGCTTGTTGGGGTACACTAGTTCTTGATCAGACTTGCAAAGCCACGGAACCAATAAAGTCACCTTCTGCTTTGCAGATTTAGCTAAATATGCTGCCCGAAACAATGGATTAACCGCTGTTCCTGTCATCCAAGGAAGGCTAGCAGTCGTAACAATGGCAACATGTCTTTTCTTGTCAGATGGGTTCTGCTTCATCAAATCTGACCAAAAGCCACCTTCATAATGGTGACCAGTACTTTGAAGAACACTAGCTATCCTTAAATCAAGTTCATCATTGATATCATCACTTTCAATTATAGACGATTCCCGTCCAGATAAAGAGTTCAGGAGAAGCTGATTCTTGCGTTTGCTACACAGATTCTCGACGATCTTGTCACATACATCTGCAAGTTAAATCGAACAACTGATTACAGTTCAGTTCTTTTGGTTGTAAGAAGAAACAATGAGAAGGATTGGCATTTCATGTTTTCCAAATTTTCCCCATCATAATAAAAACCCAACAACAGAAATAAAGGGAAACCATTTTCCAGAAAAGAAATTCCCCACACTGAGCAGGGCTTCAAGCAGCAGTTCTCACCTTTTTTAATACCAAGTTGATCCAGAAATGGTCCAGACTGCCTGACAAAATATGCCAATAATTCTGGCACATCCAAGGGCGGCACATCCTGCAATAAGCAAACAGCGCAGAAGGATAAGGTCCCTCAACCATCACTCTTATACCAACTGGAGCAAGTAAAAAATACATCATTTGGCTCAAAGAAAGACGAAAAAGACTGAAAACTACGCAATTTGTACATGTTCTAGCACTAACTACTACTATTAAACAATTAGACTTTTTATTTCGTCCAGGGTGCAACTAAAAAGTAGCTTAGGCATTAGGCAGAAACGAGTAGATTTTGATGTAAATCCTCTAATAACCAAAGCTCCTCTAGCAAAAGAGCTAGCACTTGATGTTCTAATCACATGATGAATCAATGACTTGCCTCGGAAAGTCAGAACTAGAAATCAGTATGTCAAGTTGATGAACGTAGCACACAGAAACATAAGCAGGCAGACACTTACAGAAGAGGGAACTGGGAATGAGAGAAGATAACAAAGATAATGTAACAAATAGCAACTTCTCGTTCACTAACCTTCGTATCCTGTGAGTCCCACCGAAATGCTTTCTGCAAACATGAACATAGCAAAATAAGTTATGATATAATTAGTAAACTGTAACTCATCACAAAATTGAGACACATAATTCTTCATGTCCAAGAAGAAAATTCATTTATTCTGCCTTCACTAATGGTCAAACTTTTTGACAATCAAGTAAAAACACACAGCTCAGACAGAGGGGGTGGCAGAAGTGGAGACTACAGGCCAAAGTTAGACAAGCAGCAGTTAACATAGTGTGATGGCCCATACAAAATGTCCTTGGACAAAAATAACCAGAACTACAGCAGATCCCCAATGCTGAATGCATATCCCAAGTACATGCCAAGAAACAGATAACTAGAAGTGTACAAATCCCCCAAGCATCAAAATCACACGCGCGAAATGGAAACAGACCCAAAGAATGGGAAACAAGGATAACATCTAAATAAACTCTCTCCTCTAACACAAACAAAAGATCCAGGATCCAACATAGAGCAAACTTCACCCTTGAATAAGGGTATCTTGATTGGGGTAAAACTTGCTTACAGTAAGAGTAAATACTAAAAAAGTGAACATCTAAAATTGTAACGAGATTCTTGCAAAAGACTGAACTTCATTTCTAAACGTAATACAACTACTCGTTTCCAACTAACCAAGACAACCTCATAAGTAGCTTAGGTGCACCAAAACTAGAACTTTTCAGGCATTGCATCCATCACAACTCTAGCTTCATTAACACAGCTATAAACCATCGTTCACCAATACCTCAATCAGCGCATAATGCTGATGGCAATTCCAATAACACCACACAAAATCATACTACACGAATTTTAGAAATGTGCAAAGTTCCTCTCTTCATCCACCATTCTTTCACCCTTTGCTATTCAATCTCGATTTCAGAAAAAACTTATCCATGGTACAACACAACCCTAAGACTACATCCATCCCCCACCTACAAATAAGCAGGCCTACCCAATCATTTACTGTCTCAAGCATTTGTACATTCGCACTTGCATTACTCGAAATTTCGCATAAGTTAGTAAACATATACTCCTAATGCAAAAGAATATCACTGCTACAAACAGAGCATAAGCATAAACACAACACAATACACACAACAACGAAAAAACGACTAGAAAAATCGAGATACGAAATCATACCAAACCAGACTTAAATTTCTCAACAAGCTCATTATTCTTCCACACACCAAAGATATCATCTTTAGATTTATTAACCTCAAACTCCTTCAACCGCGATTTCAACGCTTTAATCGGCTCCCAATCCTTAAACCCTTCACCTTCATCATCATCATCAAATTCATAATCATCTTCATCTCCATTTTCCTCTTTCAAATCCCAATTAGACGCCGCCCTAACCCTAACTCCACCCCCTTTCCTCCCTCCTCCCCCACCCACTCTCACTCCACCTCCTTCCACCACCATCGCATTCCTTATCGACGACAAATCAATCCTAATCCTCGGCCGCGCCGCCGGCCCCCAATACTTCTCCAACACCTTCTTACTAAACTCCGGCGACGAATACACGCGTCGAAACTCCGACAACTTCGGCTGCAATTTCTTCACGAAATCCACCTCCGCCGGCGGCATAGACGACCTAATCGCCGGCACCGCGAACGGCGACGACGCTGACGCTGAGTTGATGAAATTCTCCAGCTCCCGATCGAACGAAGACGCCAGATTCTTAAACGAATTGGCACGGTCTTTCATCAGGCGGAGATCCGCGTCCGCTGAATCTTTCACTTCACGCCACCCTTTCGAAATAAAGGAGAACGCACTCGCCGGTGACGTCGCCGCCGCGGAGGTCCCGGACGCCGTCGATGATGACGTCGTTTGCGGGATGAAATTGTTCATTATTTGCGGAATTTAACCTAGAATTTAATTTAATTTAATTTTGTAAATTGTAATTTTCAATTTGTGTTTTTTTTTTTTGGGGTTTTGGGGGGAGTGGGGGAATTGGGATGTGGATGGAAATGGTAGGTTGGAAAAGAGTGAAGAAGAAGGAAGTGATGGGGGTGGGGAGGAATATTAACGGTGAGTGGAGGAAGGAGACGAGTAAGGGTGGGGGCTTGACCACATGTTGTTGGTTGATTCTGGAATGTCGACCATCATTTCTTCTTTTTTGTTTGGGTCTTTTTATACTTTTTGATTCCCAGCATCAGCATCCGCATCTAGAAAAGTGACCATTTTGATTCGTACACGTTTCAATTGTGATGTGTTGGACAAGATAGTACTACTCCTACGAGGACATTGTGATAGATGGAAAGTACGAGATCGTTTCACACTTTTCGGATTTACTCGAGTCGACATGATGAAGCGTTAATGTATGGATAAAGTATTATTAAACTAATTTGTTTGATATTGATGATTAGGTTATGATGATAGTATGATTGATTTGAGCGATGGTGAAACTTACATTGTGGTAGAAATTTGTATTGTGGGATGGAAATTGGAATGGTATTAGAAAATTGTTGAAGTGTCTAATCATTAGACCTTTAACATTTGACGATTGGAAATGAATTGTGATTTGTTCGACTAATAAGATCCTAAAGTGGTATACACATGTTAGAATTTGCAATTTGTTTGCTTTTGTCTACTTAATTATGCTAAGTTACTGTCAATTGGTGTAGAATTTGTTGCAGTAAAGGTTTACTTTTATATGATGTTGTATCACTAAAAAGATTGTTCTTGATAATTGATGTGAAGTTATAACTCTACCCGCTTTGTAATTAAAATCGTTGAGGAGCTTTTGCGAATAAAAAGTACTCGTAAATGGTTACTAATTAACTTACTATTAAACCACATGCTAAATGGAAAATATAAGGGCTTTATACGTATGGCGCGATTTTAGTGCTTGCATCAATGATTCAATGGTTACAATATGCGGTATAGTTATGAGATTTGATCCCCAAATCCTTGGTTATGAAGTCATCTTTATTTTAGTATCACGAGAAATCGAAAATTAAACCCCTATCGAAATAACACATAATCTCTTATAACATGTCGACTATATATTTTTACGTAAATTAAAGTGTCTTCATCCTTTTGAGGCCAACACATGAATTTGTAACAATGTTCACGGTTGGAGACTTGGAGCTTGTATCCTTGTACTCTTGTAGGCCGACTTAATAAAAAATAGAAAGGGGAAAGATGGGGGAGTTTACCGCAAGTCCTTAACAAAGGAGCATTTGACAAGGAGTGACGTCGACTCGTGTTGCATACGGGCTACACGGAATCTGGAAGCTGAGGTCCAAGAATATTCTAGCAATAGAATGTATGTTTGGATGGACGTAAAATGTTGTCCCAATAACATAGGGACTACTAGTGGTGGCAAATGGGTCGTCGGGTCGGTTTCGAGTCGGGTTATGTCGGGTCGAGTCATAACGGGTCAGGTGATCCTTCGGGTCGGGTTCAGGTTGGGTTGGGTCGGGTCGGGTTCGGGTCGGTTTTATCGAGAAAATTTTGTGTCGGATCGGGTCGGGTTACAATCGGTTTTAGTTACTTATGGTCATTTATGGGCGTCAGTTCAATTTTTGGCATTACGAGTCGGGTCATTGTCGGATAACAGGAGGTCGGGTCGGTTTCGGGTCGGGTCATATCGGGTTGTGTCGGTTCGGGTCATCATCGGGTCGGGTCTGGTCGGGTTTTGTTGACCACAATTTCGTGTCTTATCGGGTCAGATTTTCGGGTCAACGAATCGGGTCGGGTCGGGTTTGCTAGCCCTAGGGACTACCATGTGGAATAGCGAGTTGAGTGTTGTTTGATGGAGTAAAATTAAAGATGCTATAAATTTAATTTCGGCGTTCTTTGAAATTTGTTATTCACTATGCAATGCATAAGTTAGTATTAATCGGTCTGCATAAGAAAAAAACGAAAAAAAAAATGAATGGTAGTGATATTTACACTCTTTTATATTAATAGAGTATTGAAAATTATAACTCACATGGAGAAGTATAAAATTAATTGTAAAGTGTAGAAAACCATCACTGCCAGGGCTGTTCAAAATTTGACCCGGACCGAAACCAACCCGGAAAGACCGAGGACCGGACCGGACCCAGACCGACCCGAACCATTCGGTCCGGTCTTCGGTCTTCAAAATTTCACTTTTCCGGGTCCGGTCCGGTCCGGTCTAAAACCCGGGGTCTTCGGTCTAGGACCGTGGACCGGAATTATCAGTTTATTATTAAAAAAAAAAAAAACTGAAATCTTCATTTTCCTGTAACTATTTCCTCGTATAATCTTTTCTTTTCCCAATGCCGATCTGGGAAAGTCTTTCCCAATGCCGATCTGGGTAACGTACATCTCGCCGTTGCCGCCGGTAAAGCACACGCTCAAATACTCATCGTCCACCAACCAGGCAACACCAACCACCACCACCGTCTCAGTCGTTCCTCCAGCGTATCGCCGCCCCAATATTCCAAATCCGATCCTCAAACTCCTCGAGATTAGCGGCGCTGGTCGTCTCTGGTTCCCTCTCACACTCTCTCTCCTATCACCGCTCGCCGCCGCTCCACTCGCTGTTAATCTTTCTCCTCCTCGGCCTTATCACAGACATCATCATCGGACATCTAATTGGAATGTGTTAGATTTAGGGATTAGTTTTAATGTTTAATTAAATTGAGGAGAGAGAATGTCAATTTTTTTAGATGTATTGGAGGCTGCGTTGGGAATGAGTTGTATGGTAATGGAGGCAGCGTTGGGAATGAGCTGTATGGAGCAAAGTAAGTTTTAATTCTTTTTTTTTATTGATTTTCTGGTCACATAAAATCAGCAAGCGTAAGTGCGGTCCGGTCCGGGTTTGGACCAGTTAATCCGGTCCGGGTCCGGACCTGGCCTAGCCGGTCCGGTCTGCGGGTCTCAACTTTTGTGAGATCCGGTCTTCGGTCTTCACCGGGTCGGTCCGGTCCGGTCCGGGTTTGGACCGGTGAACACCCCTCTGAAACTATCTATGTGTACAATGCATCAAGTACTTAAGTAGAGTTTCTCGAAAAAAATTTATTATGTTTATTTTAGGTCAAACCATCTCGTAAGTGTTATGACAAACTTCTTTTGCACTTCTTATATTTTTTTATGGTGTAATTTTGTATAAATTAATGTATTTTGTTACAATTGCTTGAAATTCAGGTTTTTGTTAAAACACTACCTAATAAAACGTATATTTTGTGCAATACTCGCTTATTCAACTGTTTTTTTTTTTTTTTTTTTTTTTATAACTTTCCCTTATAAAATGTCCTTCTTTGTGAAACAGCACCAAAACTGATTTTAATTTCTGATAAAAGAAATCAAGTTTCGGCATTGTTTGCTTGAAACACAAGCCTTCTTATAGATTTTCGACCATTTTATGCAATATTTCTTCTTTTACAATTCCATTTATGGGGTCATGTATTCCGATAATAAGAAATGAATCCGAAAATGGGCTGAGACCGATTTGAAGTCATGTGTTTCTGGCCACCAATATCTAAAAGGTGAAAACTAGACACTGTTTTTAGTATGTGTTTGGCCTAGTTTTTCAAAGTGTTTTTACTCCCAAAAATTATAAACTTGGCCAAACATAGTGGTTTTTAGAAGTTCTAAACTATTTAATAAAAACACTTTTCTAAATATTGACCCCCAAAAGCAGAAGCACCAAATTGGTGTTTCTGTTTCTATTTCTCTAAAAATACTCCTTTTGTGAGATATTTTTAATTTGACAAAAATAAAAAAAAAGATTACAGTAACAAATGAAAGTGTTTTTGTAGAATGTTGAACCAAACACTCATCATTTTTTCAAAAAACAGTTTTTAAAGAAACTGATTATGAAAAATAGAAACAGATTTCGTAAAATTTGGCCAAACAGTACCTTAATTTCTAGATCCTCAGTTTGGGAGTGCCCCCAAAGAATACATTGTATAAGGGAGTGTTGGATTAAAAAAAATGAAAAAGGGATTATTTTACAAAATATACAAATATATTATATCTAGCAAGTATATTTCATTTTTAAAAGACTTATTATTAACTTGATTGCGTTGTATTACTATAAAATATCGTTAGACGGTCTCGTGTGAGACTTTGTCATACAAATCAAGCAAAATCAAATGAAAGTCAAACTCCAAGAACACTCAAAAATCAAATGAATTTCAACCCGAGACTTTGTCATACATATCAAAGCCATCACTTTTGATTGGGTGAGGATCCCCTAAAATTATTTTTTGGTAGAGTTGGTAGAGTTTGCTAAATCTAGTAATAAGACAAAATAAAGTGAATTTTGGAATGCACAAAGAAAATGCAAAATAATTAATTATTACCTTATTAAGTAAACTCTACCATGTAGAGTTTATTTTCAACTCCAGGGGATCCAAATCCCTTTTGATTGTATGTTCATTATATTTGTACAAGTTTTTTTTTTTTTTTTATATCATCTCTTGTTTTATTATGGATCTAATATAAGTATAATAATGACACTTCATACTTACTGCAATATCCCGAAAATTGAATATATTTTATAATAATATTCTACTTAGTTTTAATTTATTATAAAGAAAAATGAATTTAATCGTTGTGTTGGGCTCGGGAATGGATTTTACTATTTTAGAATCGGATTTGCTATTTGGGTTTTATTTTTTCTAAACTAGGTCAATCCTAGCTACAAACCAACATCAACCCAATACATGTTGGTTCAAACCAACACCATATACCAACCCAATACTCCCTCCATTTCAATAGGAAGTTGGCATCCCATTTGGGCACAACAACCAAGAAATGGGGGGAGTGGGTGATTAATCCAAATTAATCCAAATTTGGTACCCTCGAAATTTGACTGATTGCACATGATACCTAACTTGTCAAGTTTGTGCACATGGTACCCCCGAAATTACCACTTTGTGCACATGGTACCCGAATACGAGTAGTAACTTTCGTTCGATTTTCCGTTAAGTGATGATGTGTTAGGTAGTTAGTTGTTTGAGAATGAGTTAATTAAATTATAGAATTAATATTTTTAATAAAAAAATTCAATAAATTCTTAGAAAAATAAATATTTAAAAAAAAAACGTTATTAAAAAACTAATTTTTCTACGATACCATGTGCAAAATTTTGTGATCTCAAGGGTACCGTGTGCACAAAGTGGTAACTTGAAGGGTACCATGTGCAAAAATTATGATTTTTATAAGAGAAATAATATTTTATATGAAAAATAAACGGCAAATTCCCGTGGTGCCCCCGAACTATGTCAAAATGCTCGTGGTGCCCCTATGTTTGAAACTTGTACACTGTGGTGCCCCTGAACTTTACCCCAGCCAGCACATGGTGCCCTTCCTACCCTTGACCGTTAACTCCGTTAGTCCTTTGACCGTTAAGTGATGACATGGCAGTGATTAGCGGTTGGCGGGAAAGTTAATTAAGGATTAACTATTATTTAATTAAAAAAAAATTAAAAAAAAATTTAAAATTTTTTTTTTTCTCAGAATCTCGAAAAATTTTCACAAAAAAAATCAAATTTACAAAAATTAGTGCCCATGGTGCCCCTGAACTTTACCCCTAAGTGCACATGGTGCCCCCTAACTTTACCTCCCAGTGCACGTGGTGCCCCTCTTATAACATGAATTAGAATTCATGGAATTAATTTAATTTCAATATGTGTTTGGGGAAGGTTATGAGTGTTTTTGAGAAGGTAGTGATTGTTTTATAAGCTCATTGGGGGTATAATGTTGTTTAAATACACACAATAGTGAAGTTCACAACAGTTATTTCTCAAACTAGCCGTTACACAAGAGTCAGGAGGGCACCATGTGCACTGGGAGGTAAAGTTAGGGGGCACCATGTGCACTTGGCGGTAAAGTTCAGGGGCACCATGGGCACTAATTTTTGTAAATTTGAATTTCTTAATGAAAAATTTTCGAGTTTCTGAGAAAAAAAAAAAATTTTTTAAATTTTTTTAAATTTTTTTTTTAATTAAATAATAGTTAATCCTTAATTAACTTTCCCGCCAACCGCTAATCACTGCCATGTCATCACTTAACGGTCAAAGGACTAACGGAGTTAACGGTCAAGGGTAGGAAGGGCACCATGTGCTGGCTGGGGTAAAGTTCGGGGGCACCACAGTGTACAAGTTTCAAACATAGGGGCACCACGAGCATTCTGACATAGTTCGGGGGCACCACGGGAATTTGCCGAAAAATAAACTTGTTTTTTGGATTTTTTTTGTTTATGAAAATATTTTTATGGATTTGTTTTACAAAGTCAAAAAAATTATTTTTATTTTGTTTTATTTATTTTCTTAAAATGGGAAATTATCATTAATATTAACTGATTTACCTAACAACTAACTAACTAATACATCATCACTTAACGGAAAATCTAACGGAAGTTACTATTTGGGTATCATGTGCACAAATTGGTAACCTTGGGGGTACCACGTGCACAAACTTGCCATGCTGGGTACCATGTGAAATCAGTCAAAGTTCGAGGGTATCACGTGAATTTTCCGTATATTTATTGGTAAAATTATTTGTTTACAAATAAATAAAAATGATGAATTTAATTTTGGGCGTAGCTCGGGTAGTAATCTAGTTAAATAAGAACTAGTTATTTGACCCGTGCAAAATTGCACGGGCCGTTTCTCCTCTGTTGTCTTAATGTTGGTTATTATTGTATACTACTTATACTGGATTATAAAATGGAATTAGTTAGATTTTCGAATAAATTAGACTTTGAAAATACTAATAAACACTCGATGAGTAATGAATAATTGTACGACGTTGACCAGCGATAAAATGGATTATAAAATGGTATTAGTTAGATTTTCGAATAAAGTAGGCTTTTATAATACTAATAAACACTCGATTAATAATGAATAATTGTATGACGTTGACCAGCGATAAATTCACAAAAGACGTATATCTCCATTTCGGTTTGAAAATTACTCAATGGAAATTTATCATTATAGATGTAATAAACAACAAATAAAAATTATAGTGTCCTTTTTATCAACTACATGTCAAACTACTATTTTTACCATTTAGGAAAGACTTTAATCTTTCATTGACACAAAAAAAATAAGGAAAGTTCTTCACTTTCCTCTTTCCTGCGTTATCTAACTGTTCGATACCCATCCCCACAATCCAGAAATTTCATCGCCATCCACCCCCAAATTCGCATCCACCGACAAATTCGTGCAATTCATCGCTATCCACCGCCAAATTAATCAATTTCTTCGCCATACACCAGATACATAACCCTCAAACTCATCTACTATTCGACATCCACCTCACTTGAATCTCATTTTTATCAATCAAAATCATTATTGTTAGTTCATCAATTAAGGTTTCATATTTATTTTGAACTTCAATTTCGAAATTGATTTGGGCATTTTTCATCAGTGGCTTGATTATTGGTTTTCATCTATAATGATTGAAAAACTGTTTATAGGTTGGGCGACTGAGTTTGAGATAGAGAGAAAGCTGTGTCATTTTTTGTGTTAATTTCGAGTATAATTGGTAAGTTTTGATAGTATTTTCATAGTCAATTTTACTTCATTTGCTCTGTATATATTAATTAAAATTACATCGTTTGCACATTATGTTGAGAGTTATATTCTTGATCGGATGTGACTTTGCGCATATTAAATAACTTTGCGCATATCACTTTGCTAATTTGACTCGGCTCCTTGACCGGATTAAAGCCCGTGCAAATTAAACCGTATTTGACCTTTATCGGACCCGTATGACCCATTGGACATGTCTAGCTGATTGTGAACCCGTGCAATTTCGACTGTATTTAACTTGATACCAAATTGATATTTGTACCTTTAATATTATCTGACTATCACCTTGTTCAATACACTAATCAGTAATTACCCGCACGTGTATATTGTTGTATGATGGTTGTATGTGTGTAGAGTACTTCCTACATACTTTTATTTTGCTTAATATATTCTTAAAACTTTTCTATTTCAATTTATTTATCTTATGCTTGCCTCCTTTCTACTCTGGCCCATGTTTTTGGTCTCAATTGCCATTAAAAAAAAAACTATATTTTGATTTCGTTTTGGAGAAACTCCTTACTAATTTAAAGTTAGGTCAGTTAACTCGTAGGCGATAGGACATTAGTAAATAAGAATAGAACCACTGGTAGTTATTGCACCCGTGATAACTATAAGATTTTTTTTATTGTCATATACTGTCGAAAAAATATTATGTTAATTGAAGATATTTATTCCCACAACCTTAAGGGTGAAATTGCACAAAGTACTACTTTATTTGAATGTCAAATGAACCGAATTGTTAAATGCTCTTTTTTGAGTTCTACTCCAAAGTACTAAGTGTCTAAGTGTAATCATATGGCGAAAGTACCAATTTGGCACTGAGACTTTAACCAATTGCGCGATTAACCAGTACATTGTAACTTTCAATTGTAGCAATTTAACCCATTTTCTTTTCACTTATGTGCAAATCCACCTTTTTTTTTCTAATTCTCATTCAATTTTCGATTAAATTAAATTTGTGTTAACTAAAAAAAGATAATTATATATTTTTATCTAATAAAATCAATGTAATATCTCAAAAACCATATAAAAATCTTAAAAAGAAGATCCATATTTTTTTTAATTGTTAATATCCCCAATAAACCGTAAAATTTAAAAAAAAAATTCTAATTTTATTTTTTCATTAATGCATAATTTTCTATTTACTAATCCAATTTTCTTTTCTATAATTATTTATCACCCGTATTGAACCATATCTAATCCCAAAATAGATCTGACCTGTTCAAAAATGAATTTGCAATGGTTTATAGTTTATATGACCCGTGACCCGTAACGACATGGTTTTGTCATAATGCGCATATCACTTTGCTAATTTGACTCGGCTCCTTGATCGGATTAAAGCCTAATTCTCCTAATTGTTCTAACCTAAACCAAATATGGACTCGATCCGTGTTTAACCTAATTCGACCCATTTGATAGTCTACATGAATTTTTTTTTTTGTATTTAAGGATATAAAATTGACAATTATCCATAATCAAAGTAAGCAAACTATACTCATTTCTAAAATACACACTGAGGTGGACAATGATTTATTCCCGACTGCAGAGTTGATGTTTTTAGTTGATCATTGTGAGTCTTAGCTATGAACGTGACTATGCGAGAGTTTCAGCTATCCATTGTGTTTAGAAACTGGGTAGATTTAGGCTGAATGTGCTACCTAATTATTTCAAAAACATAGAATTGCTCGTAAAAAATATTCTGAATTGTCTTATTCAATAATGTTTTCAAATCAGATCAGATTTATTCAAATCAAATCAAATCAGATCAGCTTTATTAAAAAAAAATCAAATCAAATCAGAATTATCTAAATAACAATCAATGAATGTAGTCTATTTTTAGTTATTAATTCGTCTAGTTGCAGTTAATTTATCATTTAATTCAGTTCAGATCAAATCAACTCAAGTTTATTCAAATCAAATCAAATCAGATCAGTTCAAATCAAATCAAATCAGAAAAATGTAGTCCAATTGCATAGGGCCTAACTAATTGATTCCTAGAAAAGAGGCATACATACGTTTTTATTTGTGCATCTTGTTTAATTTTCTATTTCATAGTAAATCTTTCATTTTTGTAATCAAAGCTATAGATCTGATTTTTTTTTTTTTGGTAATTGAAAGATTTGATGAATTGGTGTTATATTTTAGGTATTAAATAAAAATTAAAAGATTTTTTGTTATCATTTTGTAATATTTCATCCATAGATTATTCGCTAAATTTGGCCCGTTGATTCCTTAAGTGTAGCTGATGACTAATTTATTCCAAAGTCCTAATTTATAACATATAATAATTAATAATTAATTTAAAAGTTTTGTGAATGTGAAAGAATGAAAATATATACGGTATGATAGAAAAAAAAGGTAAAATATATATGATATGACGTGTTTTAATGAACTGTTTGTTGATTATTGTTGCCTAAAATGGATTAATAGAATATTTTCAAAAGAATTTTATAAGATTCTTGCCAATTTCATAAATTATCGTTGCCTAAATTGGATTAATATAACATTTTCATAAGAATTTTATACGATTCTTGCAAATTTTTCATTAATAACCTTGCCATTATATCTTGCCATTATACCTAAGCTAAACACTACTCATGGAAATATTTTCTCTTCTCTATATTAAAAGGAACGATATTCAAGATGATTGTATTGCCCTAAAGAAACGATACCAAGGTAAGGGGTATGAAGAAGATCTATCTTAATTTGATTAATTGACGTTAGTTTTAGAGCACTGACTTTGGCCACCACCGTCGTGCCTATAATGGATCATGCCCATATATACCAACTGAAGTTAAAGCCTTCAAAATACTGTGCGATATCGATCCACTTATAATACATTATGCTTTGTTTGCATCTATTATATTTTTGAATCAATGTCCCTCTTCAAAAAAAAAAAAATATACGGAATATATTTTAAACAATGTTTGACAAATTCTTAGCTATAATCTCGGGTATATGACTAATTAGGTTAGTAAATGGAGTAAATTTTGGAAGATTTTGTTAAAAGATTGATACTTTCTGATTTTAAAATAATTAATTCCTTCCTTATATATATTTCGGTTGTAGTAAATCGTATTTAGGAAAGTATTTTCACTTTTTCAGCTAATGATATTTTAGGTATATTATGATTTTTAAAGATATAGTATAGAATATTATCCAATATTTCTATCCGAGATTTCGGATAATATAATATTAATTATGGGAATATTTAGATTGCTTTAATCTATAATAAATATTTTCTCTTCTAAGAATTCTCGTTTCGAAAAATTTCGTTTTTTTAAGAAAAAACTTTCATAATTATTAGTTAAGAATTTTCGGATTTTGTCTGATGGCCGATTAATTAGTTATACTCTTGCCATCTTTGTGGGTGTAATGTTCAATAATTAGTGTAAATAAAGTAAAAAAAATATTAGTAACATAATTAATAAGTCTATTGATGTCCATTTTGTTAGTACTACAATACATAGTTTTTGTCCATTTTGTTATAGCCTGTGGATGGACTGTTATAAGATATTCTATCACCAAGTCACCATGAGTAGAGCAATTGTAGTTCCTTGAACAATATGGGTAGGACATTACCTGTATACTACCGATAGGACATTGTGACATTTAATTAGCTTAGGGCGTAGTGGACAATATTAGTTCGGCACGTATGGATGGTACTCTAAATCCATGTGACTTGTATACTAAAACAAACTAATACACTTGAGCACTATTCTATATCACACAAAACCACACCAAACACGATTTGATCCCAAATTGTTCTATTTTAAGTATTGGATAAATTAAGAAAATTTATTTGAAGTAAAAAAGTTAATGTGAGACTTATAAAAAAACTTCCAATATAAAATCAAATCAAGAGTCAAACTTTGCAAACATTTTGTGTAGGTCCCAAAGTGTCAAATTTTATATGATCAATATGCAAACTTTTATAATCTATAAAATCAATCTATACACACTTCCAACGATTCTGTCATAGTATCATTTCAAGGCGTATTCATCACCATTTCATATGTGGGCGAGCAAATTCTACATCAAATATGCGCTTCAGAATATCTTTGAACTGGTATACACCCCGCTCTGTTAGAACAACAAAATTTCGGTAGTCGAGAATGTCATTAAATGGCAGATTGTAGTAATCAAATATAAGTACCGAAGAAAGGACAACCAAACTCATAATCATTTTCAATCTGCATACAAAAATTGTCTCACAAAACTCAAACGATTAACCACCTTAAAAAGTACAATATATTGGAAGTAGGTGGTATCTTACCATGAACACATCCATAATTGATAGAATCTGTGATGCGAGGACTATTGACTTATTATTCAATTTTGCATGTACAGGAATAATAATAATACTTATTATTACTATAGGTTTTTCTATAGACAATAGCGCAAATTAAATTTCATATTATGCTATAATTCTGTCATAGCCTAATATTCTACTGCAATGTTGCTGTAAATCTTCTCGCTACATTAATTTACATAGAAGTTACAGACAATCTCCTCGCATGGTACGAAATGCTGATAAAGAGTGGAAATTGTGAGGGGATCAACATCGTTTACGTTGATAAGGATTTCAATGGCTCAACTATAGCGAGTTGTTATGATGGATGATATGAGACTATGTGCATGTGTGTGCATGCGTATATATAGTAGTAGAGTTTATTGTGGAGTTGAACCCAAGAAAACATGATAAATCTCATGATATACTGCACATTTTTCATTTTCGATAGCATATATCATAAGATGCCATCGATGTTGCACGAAAAATAGCCTATGATTTGCACAAAAGCGGAAAAGCGTGCATGGAAGATCTCTTATATTTAGCATATATTATTTGATTATTTGATTTTCAAATAAATGTTTCCTTTTCCATATGGAAATGTTAATCATACAAATGTGTATTATATCAATTTAAAATCTTAATTATTATTTATGAGATTCTATAACATATATATATTTTATTCTTGCCCATTTTAGTGGTTTAGTTGTATAATTATTTTTAAATATAGCAACAAAATATATTAGTTTCCTAAATCTAGTGTGTACTATTAGGCGTGTGTCTTTTGTATGCTAGCGTGTGTCATTCATGACCATGTGAGTGCTATTAACGGCAGTTTTCATTTGACATCAGCGTCTTACATGGCGTGCCTCATTAAGCTTCAAATGCACGCCTATTTATAAATTACTAGTTTATTGACCCGTGCAAAATTGCACGGGCTGTTATATGATATAGGTAAAAAAAAAAAACTCTTTTTTATACTCCAATCTTATACTCCCACTGACCCAATAAGGTTAGTCATTATGCCTTAATAAAAATAAGATAGGATATATGACATTAGACCAATCAAAAGTTCCGATCACAAACATGATAACTCATGCACCTTGATCCAACCCGTCTTTTACTATCCACGATTTGTATTGACGTAGACCCATTCTGTCCAACACATTTTGGGTCAACCTCAACCTGACCCATTAACACATAAAGTTCACACAATAACTCTAGATCTGATGTTTAGTTCTATATGTGTATACTTTTAATTATTTAAAGTCATACGTATATATGCTCATTCGATTAATTGTGTTATTCCCATTTGAGTTTGCATGGTTTATTTGTAACAAATAACATGCCTATGCGTGCGTGGGTCTCGCACTGACCTAACTCGACATGATCCCTTGTTAATTTGACCAGTATTTGACTCGTAGTTATTTATCCAAGCGCTATTGCACTGGCTAGTGTAATTTATTAGTGATGACTCGTTCTTATATTTTAACTTTGTTTGATTATTCTAATATAGGCAATATGTATTAAAATTAATAAAAATAAAAACTTGTTACTTAAGTATACGTTTAATGCAAACGTTAGAATTAAAAGTTCTTACTTCGTATAAGATAATCTCTTTCAATTGATGGTAATTTAGATATTGATGCATTGTCAAAATAATTAAAATAAAGTCATAATGTACTCGTAGTGTTTTATAAAAAATGATAATAACACTATTTTTATTCTTAGGCTAAGATATATTGATAGTATTTTTAACATTTGTCAAACTAATAGATGCATATCAAAAGAAACAAATAGGACTCATAGAGTTAAACTCACAAAAGTTGATCGTATTTGAGTTCGCACGCTTTTCTAAGTATTGAAAACGGTTTTATTTTTATTTTTATATGTGACCAAGACTGACCCACATATTTTTCCTCAAACTCGATCCGACTCGTTGGTCAAATTTGACCCTAATAAACCACAAATCACCCTAAATTGAAACCAATTCAAACCCTTATTGAGGCAACTTCTAGTATATACCTGACTCCATACTTGATGTGACCTATTTAACAGGTTTACATAACTTACTCTCCGTATGTCATTTCAAATTTTAGTATGGTAGACCCTGCAATTATATATTATAGAAATAATGATTACCCGCAACGAAGGCAAATCAATTACGTCAAATTCAATTTTAGAGTTAAAACACTATTTCGAGGTATAGACCACACTTAATTAAGATGTCTTTTTGTTTATTTACTTTCTCTTTGTTGTGCACCTAATAATACTAGGACCATGATATAATATACGACATAGACCTATCTTCAACTCTAGTCCCCAACTTGGTAACTCAACTTGATCCAACCCATCTTTTAGTATCCATGACCCGTATTAACAAAGTCACGTTATACCCAACACATTTTTGGGTCAACCAACTTGACCCATTAGCACATAAGTAACACAAAAAAAACAGTCGTATTAAGCTCATAAATAAATTAGAAGTACGTAAAGTTCACATAATATTCAAAATTTTATTTTAACTTTTTTTTATTGTTTATATAATTATTTAAAACCTTACGTATGTATACTCCTTCGATTAGAAACATTAGGGTATATAATAGTAATCCGGAGCAAGGAATATTAGAGTATGTGCTGATTAATGTACCCCATAATTGCAAAATAATATATGATTAGTTGCAAAATATCTTTTCAATTGTAATCTTTCCTAAATTTGCGATTTTATAATATCTATTTTGGAAATTGTTTGATTTATCCAGTGTATGAGAGGTTGGAATATTCCGATATGCCGCTTATAATAGTCGTATGTTAGAGATACATATATAAGAAAAAATGAATCTCTGAGACTTCCGTATTTCATATGAAGCTAACGTGAGAAATGCCAGGTTTGGAGTCGAAATTTATGGAGAATATTAGTCTGTTATGCGTGTGAATACAGACAATTAAACATTATTTCATTTGCATTTCTTGCTAGATTGACGAAATATTAGGGTATACTCTGTTTACTGTAGCCCATAAATTCAGGAAAAAATATATGATTGATTGCAAAATCAATCGTCAATTTTATCTTTTCTTTTTATAAGTTTGCGGTTTTATAGAACTTATTATGTGAATTTTTTTATTAAACCAATGTAAGACAGGTAGGAATATTCTGATTTAAGGCGTGTAATATATCCAATTTAGGCAGTAATATATTCGATATATTATTGAGGATTAAGGTGTGACCACTGTTATAGGGCGATGATTTTGCCAAGGCAGTAATTACTACCGCCAAGGCAGATTCATTGAACCTGGTCCATATAATGAACATATTTGCCTTGGAAGATGCTAATTTGCCTTGGCAAAATCATCGCCCCTGTTATATACTCCCTTGTAACAAAAAAAAAATTGTTATATACTTCCTCCGTCCGAGTTTAAACACCCCATTTACCTTTCCGCGGTATTCGAAGAGCTATTTTGACCATTGTTTTCTACATTTCAATTATTTTATAACCAGTGACTCATATTGACTTGACCAGTTTTGACTCAATTATTTTTGGGAAATATGAGATACCGGTTGACAATTAATAAAACACAATATCGAGAAAAAATTAACACCAAGAAGCGTTAGAAGAACAAAAAAAATTAGTATACAGATTCAATATCTAATTTATTCCTCGTGTTTTGTTCTATTTAACGCTACTTGTATCCAACCAAAACCCGTTATTGACCAAATTCATGTTTTAATTTTTGAATGATCAAACTAAATTTAGTTTTGTATCCTAGGGTACAAAGCACATTGGACCTCTTTTCTACCCCTAATTTAGTTTGAGTAATTTTCAAAAAAAAAAAAAAAATTAGTTTGACTAAATTTTAAATGTAATTGTATGGTGAAACCAACCATCGTATAAGATCAGACCATCTACTTTGTAAATTACCTATGAAACAGTAGTAAAGTACGTTTAAACTATGTTTAATTTTAATAGCTACAGGTGTTCCATTGACCAAGCTTCCTTTGTATACGATTTCGTATCCACCTTCAGCAATGATTTTCGTTTAAGAACCCGTTTGTTGCAACTTCAACATCCCTTACGTACACCAGTGAGTCAGTGACCCCAACCCAAATGCGAAAATTCAGGCAGAGCACAAAGTGGAGAAGGTGCAAAACCGCCCACTTACGGTTTTAATACTCAAACTGGTACAAACCTGACAGAGTACTTCAGTAGTTATAGCATTTGTATACAACCAATTGCATAACACCAAATAAATAACGGAGAATCAAAATTTTGAAAACGTACACAGATTGATTATCTAATGTGTAGGGAGGTTGCGCGAGAGCGACATGTGACATGTCGTTCTACATTTTTGCAGAAGAAAGAACATGGTTGCGGACCTTTTAGCTAAGCGAGCTAGATGGAAATCCTAGCGTATGACTGCGATCGTAGGCGAGTTTCAATTTCAACGCGAGATTAGTCATTTGTAAAATAAAATTTATGCCCTGTATAAGATTGTACCCTGTAAATCATTCGGGAAAACATGTACTGGTCAATATATTTACCATGCATGAAGCAAAATTTATCTACAATGCTTAAAGTGTGTTTCAAGAATAAAACGAAATCATACACTGAAAAGATTCAAAACGAAATCACAAACTGAAAAGATTAAAAACCCATAATTTTCTTCCACATACAAAATTAAAAGTACAACAAAATTTAGGTCAACAAAACCTATTAAATAGCTTCTTTTCTAAAGAAATTCTGATTTCTTTTTTAAAGAAATTCCGAATATCTTTCAATTTATGTTTCCCTTTCTAGAGATTTGATACATTTTATTTATTATAGTGTCCGTTAATATTGATCTAATGTAGGAAATTATGTTTAAAATAAATATTTTTAAAAGATTTCATTAGTGGAATATGCCTTTTTTTGACAATCGTTATCTCAAATTTGGAAATGAAATATTGTATAATTGAATATTTTTCGTTTTTAAATTTCGCACAAACATAAGCGAAACTCTTTGCTATTTATGACTTAATTTTGTCGGTTTATTGCACTAAAAAAATCGATTTATATATATACTTCGTATATATTTATTATTTAATTGTAGAAAATCCCGTTTTTTGTACAGATTTTCTTGCCAAAACTACGGGAAATTATAAATGTGGGTATTAAATAAAATTAAAACGATTTGATTCTCTTTTTTTATAAACGGAATATATCACTTTGATGCATATTTATTTACCAAATTTACGGGTGTTGACATCAGCTATGACGTGTCGCTGATGTCAACATTGATGTGGACGGCCTGAGAAGGCTGGAAATGCACCACTAATTATATTATACTAGTTTAATGACCCGTGCAAAATTGCACGGGCTGTTGTATGATATAGGTAAAAAAAAAAAACTTTTTTATACTCCAATATTAGATCATAAACGTATTTTATAGGTCAAATTTATAGATGTGTAGAAACGCTTTTTAAAAATAGAAAGTCACGATGTTAGACCTGTCAAAAACTTAAATCATATGGTAACTGTCGGGATCCAACCCATTTCGGGGTAATAAACCTATTTTTTTAATTAACCCGTATTCTATATTGACTTGAACCTGTTTCAACACGCATATTTATGGGTTAAACTGACCCGATTTGTAGACCCGACTTGACCATTCAGCAAGACAAATTTAAGATAGTTTAACCCTAAAATGTATCAAGATATATCATATAATAAATCAAAAGCTAATTATAATCTTATGATTGTTTATAGTTAAACTTCGAAAATTATAAGTATGATTGAAATTTTGTTACGGCGAGTAATATGGCACAAGATGTATTTTTTTACCCGTATTTTGACCCAACTCGATACGATCGATCTCGCATATTTTACATATTTCTGCAACCCGTATTGCCAAATCCATCCATTTGACAATTTGACATGACATATGTATAGTTGTTCACCCGTATAATACCAACTATATTTCTCCACCCAATTTGACCTCGATTTTTCTAAATCATCATGAAACCACTATTTAGGACCCGTACGTGACCTCTGAAGCGCATACTCAATTATACCCCCATATATTTGTCTAACTTGATCGATCTATTTACTGATTTGACCCATAAATAAGATGAATTTAGTTGAACCCCTGCAAAAATTGATCGAGTTGTTATAATCATATATTATTAGTATATAGACAATGTACCTAAAAATTAAGATCTTTAATGTGTAAAAGATCTTTTGGTTTCTTGGCCATGAACCTACTTTTATGGTCCGTAACCATGCATTACGGTTTATGACCCTGTTATTTTTAGGTCAAGAACCTGTTATTTATGACCAATAGACTGTATTAACTCGAATTGTTTTGATACACATACTTTTGGGTTTAAATTGACCCAATCAATTAAGCTGTATTTCAGTTATAAAATTAAGCCTTCCTTAGTTTCATGGCTCGAACCTGACCTTGTTTAGATACACATATTTATTGGTCATGGCCCGCTTTTATGGCCTGTGACCCAATTTCTTGGTTATGAACCCGCTTTATATGACCTGTGATCCGTATTAACACGAACTCATTTATATACACATACTTTTGGGTCTAATCTACCATACCCGTTGATCTCTACGTTAAACAACATATATAGGTTAACTAATTAGTATACGTGAGGTGGAATTGTTTTGTACGATATTTCTGAATATCTAGCCCCTATAATTTCCGTAAATTAAAAGATTTGATTTGATTTTATAAGGAAATGATTCAATTAGTTGCTTTTTTTTCTCTTTGATTGACTAATTAATATCTTTAACAGATTATATCACTAATTTATTACTATCCTGTTTAGCACTGTTTTCATGGGAGGAGGTGAAATTTTGCTTGTGTTTTTTTATTTATTTAAGGAATATTCTGTTTCGTGAATAATATCGAAATCTTAGAAAATTGCAATATATTTTTATGATTTTATTGCGTTAAAATCCGGAAAATTGCAATATATTGTTCTTATTCTATAACCTTAAAAAAGATTTTATTGCCGTAGGAAATTGTATCTTTTCCCAAATTTTCGATTTGATTTCATTTATTCTGGGAACTTTTTGATTTATCCAATATATGACAGATTGGAATATTGCACACGCATATAATGATATCTTTTAGAATAGTAACTTCTGTTACACATTTTTATGGAAATTATATTTTAAAAATTTGCTACTCGATATGGAGATTTTCTTGCCTAAAACTTTGAATCATGGTTGGCAGAATGATTTGGCCCGTTTTAAATCACCATCGATGGATGTCAATGGAGCTGTAATAAGTATACCGGAATCCCACCTATTTGAGATGTCATATCCACTATGTGGTCAGAGCGACCATCGATCGAATTGACCAATTGTAGGTCCATCTATAAATTCCCGAAAATATGATTTTGGAAGACATTGACACAGACCAAACGAAGATGTCGTTTGGTAAGAAGATCAAGCTAGTAAAATCCAAACTACAAAGTCAAAGACACTACTGAAGGAAACTTCTCATGAAACTGTCTTAAAATTTTCGGAGGAGTTTTCTTTTTCAATCGATCGGCTCATAATTTCCTAATTTGTTATCTTCTTTTGTCTCCTGGTCTTTATTACTAATGTGAGTATCAGCCTTGTCCTAGAATTTTTTAAACAGAAATTGCCGCTACTGCGCGCATAAGAATCTGATGGTCTGGACTATGGGTGATCAAAGCTATGAATGATAACTTCCGCACGCCGTAGAATTGTCTCAAGTTTGAATTGCAACATAGAAGATAAGTAAAAATACGGAAATACGTTTTGATAGTACAATAAAGGACTAAGCAAATACACCACTTGCTTTGTTTTTTTTTTTTTGAGAGGAACACTTGCTTTGTTAACCATGCCTTAATCCATTTACCGGCAATTCTGTAGTAACTATTGTACCTTTAATAAAAAAAGATCCACCTAAATAACTAAATTAAGCTCAAATATGTTACGCTGGCCTGATGTCGTTCTCTATTGCTGCTTTGTTCTCTATTGCTGCTTATAAAATTAATAGATAAGAGAAAGGTTACATTAAAAAACTGTTGACCATAGAATCACTTTGAAATGGTCTTCAATCTGAGGCTGTGTATATCTTTGCCGATTTCCATCCGAGCCGCCCTCTCAAATGATTCTATCAAAATTCGAATTAAAATCACAATTTAATCAATTAAATATTTTACATACTACTAAGTACTAACCACGGAGTACTAATGCACATATATGAATGGTTACTATCATATTTACAAAGTAAAACACATATGAGCGAAGAATAAATCAATTAATCAAACCTTTAATGCGACAATGGCTAATCAATTAAACAAATCGAATGTGATCATAAATCTACAATCTACCTCACTCAAATCAAATGGTAAGAAACGTCCACAGAACCAAAATAAAAACAAAATAAAATGCAATTGGGAAAAGTAAATGTAGAACAAATTGAGTTAAGAAAGAGAGATAAGAAAGCTCTGGAGTGACAGCCGCTTATCGAAGCAAGTTGATATTACAAAGTTAGTACTAAACAAAATTATGATCACCGTATTTCATCAGCCGAAATAATGTCGGAAATCAATGGTAGAAGTGTATTTGATTCACAAAGGTGAGCAAACTCGATATATCTTTGATTATAAAGGTGTACATATATACTCAAAATCTAAAAAATTGATTTAAGCTTACCTCATCAATGACCCTTTATTTAGCGATCATCTTTTTTCAGATTCAGTAATTAAACTAAAAGTAGAGAACACATAGAATTAATGCCAGTAAGCATGGTCACATGGTGAAATAAGAACAATACCCCCCCCCCCCCACCTTAGCTTTGTGATACCCCGTATCTCATAGTAATAGGACTATAGGAGGGCCGTGTTTCGTGGTTGATTCATTGTGCTCATCATCTCACGTTGAACTAAAACATACAATACATTAGAATGATAAAAAAACAATCACAAATTAAAGACTGATAAGACCATGACGAAGACATAATAATGGTAGATTGGGCGAAATAAGACTACTCACGTTTTTTTCATACTGTGCGGACGAAAAAATTCAAAATGAATTAATCCATGCGAAGCGAATTGATAATCCGTGAATCGGTCATTGATATATCAAATCATCAATGTGTAGATACTCCATGCTAAAAGTATCCTGCAAGTCGAAAAATGATGTATTAGAGGAAAAAGAAAAAATAATCTATTCAACACAATAGGATGATGACATAAGCATAAAATGTAAAGGAACATATATAATTCTGCAAAATAAACAATGAAACAACTTATCACGTAGGATAATTTGGGTGAGACCACTTTTCCATTTTAGCAACTCAATCAAACAATGACAATAAATTAGCCTATTTGTAAGGGATTTCCTAACAAAAAAAAAATTAAATCTCCTAATCCTACTATTTCACACGCCAAATTAAATCAAGCTACGTAAAAATCAAGCTAAATTACGTAATAATCAAGCTAAATTATATCCTTTTCTAAAAAATAGCATTTTTATTTATGGAATTATTTTTTTATTTGAATTATGTTCTAATTATGGATGATGAAATATAAATACAAACTTGTTCTTATTTGTATATTTTTTTAGTGCCATTTCGGCTTTTTTTTGTCACAATTTTGGTAAAATGATACTCCATGAAGCAATATTTTAGGGTAAAATTATATTTTCCTGCTGACTATAATCATATTTGATTTCCGAATTTATTTTTGAATCTGTTTAACTTAATTACTTATGGAAAAGATTTGATTCCGTTTTTTTCATAAACGGAATATACAATGTTAATGCAGATTTATTTACCAAATTTATAAGCGGAATATACAATTTTTCTTGCCTAAATCGATTTTCTTGCTAGATTTAATACAATTATTATAAATACGGTACAAATGTTTATTTACGGAAACTCTTTTTTTATTCTGTAGATTTTTATGGCCAGATTTTTTTATCTAAATTTTTTATTTTTATTTTTAATTGTTATTTTTATTTGTATGGAATGTAATATTCGTACTCGAGATTTTGTTACCAAAAAGAGCGACTGCTGATGTCATTGATGAGGTGTTGCTGATGTCATTGCTGAGGTGGACGCTCTAATATGCTGCGAAAAGGACCGGTAATTATATTATACTAGTATATTGACCCGTGCAAAATTGCACGGGCTGCTTATATATACAATGCATAGAAATTGTAATAAGCCCAGATCATTTTATTACTAATCTTATTATTAGTGTAGTGATTTGTAAAGAAAGGATGTCGTCCTAACCTAAAATACAAAAATGCAATATAAAAATTAAATCCACAATTACCTGTGGCTTCGGTAAAGATTCTTTGCCCCATTTTGTGTCTCACTCTTTGTAATCCTCTAATCAAATTTTAGAAATCCATTCATATTACTAAAGTTTAATTGTGAAATTGCAAACATCTGAATGAACATGTATATTAAATGAGATAGAAAATGAGACGGAATCCTCGTTACATTAGTCATCCTTTATAAAAAAATAAAAAAAAATATAAGTGTTCGTGCAATAGTTGTTTTTTATCAACTAAACCGAACGTTTCAAATCATCACTTTTTCCCCTAAAAAATATCCGTCTTCTTTTTTTTTTTTTTTTTGAAGGGAAAATATCCGTCTTCTTGCCCCAATATTATTCCCACAAGTATTACACTCGTGCAAAATTGCACAATATGTCATTTTAAACAGTTTTAGGAGAAGATGATACATGCATAACGACATGAACGCTAATCATACTTTTACATATCAAACTGATTTTAACGATTTATGTGATTTTAAGTTAATAAAAGTTCTTATGAGTTGGTCCGCCATTTTGAGTTAGGGGCCCTTTTTTTCATTTTTATTTTTAGTGAAATTATCATTTGGGTACCTTAATTTTGGACAAATTTCACTTTGGGGTTGTGAACACGTTTTTACTTTTATTCTTACTTGTGACACGTATCAACCCACGTAGTTTACCTCAAACTCGATCCGACGTGATATTAATTTTGACCCCTAATTAACGCAAATCACCATAAGTTCAGACCAAATCCTTCTTATGACGACTCCTACTCGAGCTGACTTCGTGTGCACTTTATTTTCAAATTTATGGGATCCGAAATACCCATATCCTGAAATAACCCGAATCAGAACCATATTTTGGATTTGTTATTTGAATTTTGAACTAACCCGTATGTCAGCGCGCCTGTTATCATGTGCCGTTTATTTTAAACTTTATGGATCCAAACTCTTTTTCTACTCATATTCTATATTGAATCAGACGCAAAATTTTGATCTGTTATCACGTGGAGTTAATTTTCAGCTCCATCTCCATGGGATCCAGATTCATTTTCTTACTGATATCCTATCCTAATTCAGTCTCATAACTTATTATTTGAACTAAACAGTAGGTGTTAACCCGTTATTGAATCCTTCGGCATCCTACTTGATCCGCATCTTAAAATAACTCGAATTGACCCCGCCTACGTTTTATGCCCGTCAACCCATTTTGAATGACCCGTGTCATGTGTTTAACTTAACCAACAATTAATCAAATTCTACCTCACTGTATGTCCATCCAATCTCCCGTTCATTATAACTGGCATTCACACCTAAACTCGTCTTTATTAATAACCCGCATTCACTTTTGAAGTATGTACCAGACGCGTTCTCATATGTCACATTTTCAATTGTTACGCTCTGCCTATTTCATTACACTTTTGGACATGCTTGCCATATATAACTATATTAGATAATTCCATCACTTTGACTTTTATTTGTACTTTTTATTTTTATTTTATAAGAAGTCATTGTGTTGTGTTCCATATCCTCATGCAATTGATCATCTTCGTCTATTCTTCTCATTACATTAGCTTAATGGTACTCCATCCTCTAAATATATGTTAATGTATAATAAAAAACTCGTGAGATTTACAATAAACATTTACAATAAACATCAAATGTACCCCCTGATATAAAAGTCAAGCATTTACTAATAAAAATTAAATTAAAAAAAATAGTAGAAGTAACACAGGAGTAGCAAACGCACACATGTATCTTCCAAATCTATTCGAAAAATTTGATCACACTAATGAAGGGTCTAACTTTAGAAAGAATACATATATAAGGATTTGATTAATAAAAAAAAATAGATAACACTAATATTGCTGCGTTCACTGTGGTTGTAGCATTAAACCACGCAACTGTATTATATATTAGTGTTACATTAAAAAAACCAGATCACGCTAATATTGTTGCTTGTTTACTACCATTCTCTGCTGCGGCTTGCTGCCGTGCTTTGCTGCTGTTGGTGGTCAACTCACTTCTGAATTCTGGTGCTGTTTTCAGATATGTTTTCTATTCTATTTTTTGCTGTCAATTGATGATGCAGTAATTCTGCTGTAATGCTACTATGAGGTGCTGTAATGGTGCTGTATTGCTATAAACCTTCTGTTGTAATGCTTGAGGTGCTGTAATATTGCTGGTGATTTAGCATAATGCTATTGGAATGCTGCTGTACTGTCACTGCGTCGCTGCTGTCACCGCGTCCGTGCTGCGGTAACACTACTACGTGGTACTGTAGTACCATTGGCTACAAATCTTCATGAAAAGCAAATCAAGACACTGAAAATTTTGAGATTAATATCACAACAACTGTAGGCTTTAGATTACATTGAGAATTCGATATGTAAGAGTTGCACGACAAAAATCATATTTTCAAAATTCTCGTACTCGAAAGATTTTCCCCATATTTTCAAAGTACAGGGAAGTTGTCTAATGGTAGACATGACAAATGATAATTGGGGATTGATCTGAGCGACGGCCACTCATCTGTCACAAATGAATCTGCAAATCAATTAAAACATCTTGAGATGGTGTGATCTACGATCAAAGCTAAGTGATGATAACCATTACATAAAAATGAATTCGGCGTCTAACCTGGTCCTCGAAAATTCAATTCGAATTGAATTGCTTATGTGGCGGCTTAGCAATTTGGAAAGAAATGGATTGATGGTGGGTTGAATTGGGAATCCGAAATTTATTTGACATATCAATAATCAAAAAAATTGAGTGGCGAGAGTAAGAGAGGAAAATGGAGAAGATGAGATAATATACAGACGTAAAAAGAAGAAAGAAAAAAAAAAACAATAAAGCAATACAAAGATCTAAAGAAACATACCGTACCCTTGTGTGTACTGTGTAGTACCCTTCTAAAATGGAGAAGAGTGATAGGTAATGGTCAAAGCTCTCAAGAGACCTTACGAATAATAAGGAGCATTTTAAAGGCATTATTATTTAAGGGCAAAAGTCAATTTCAAGTTAATTATTTCCTATATTGAAGTTTTTTTTTTGAAAGGGGTCAAATTAACAAAATTCGAATATTTTGTTATCCTATTTGATCTATCGTAATTGATATTATACCGAGAGTATGCAATTTAATTATAGAAAATGCAGTATTTGCGGCGAATTTTCTTGCCTAAATTGATTTAATTAAATACTGTATCTATTTTCTTATTCGCTTAAGATTATTTTTTAATATCATTCTTATATTCTTATTGTTATGGAATATGCCGTTTTAATTGTAGATTTTCTTACCTAAAAGACCGGGTGTTGACGTCAAAATTGCATAATATTCCTAGTTCATATGGTCTGTTTAGTTAGACATATACGGAGTATGATATAATTTTTAATGATTAATTTCCTTAATAACAAATATATATTCAAGATATGATCGTTTAAAAATCTTTTTTATTGCTAATTTCCGTATCCATACATATATGGTGTGATTATTCTGATTTTTCGAATCTTTAAGAATATTTTGAACTTCACAATTGTTGTTTGTTATTCTGCTGAATTTACTAATAATTTTCAATATTATAGGAAACTTTTCGAATTTTTAATAAATTTTACAGATTATTAAAGATATTGGAAGCAAAATTTTACGATATGTATGTATTAGATCCTTTTTATATTGCCAATATATCGTTATTTTAATTATGGACAATGACATATTTATGGTAGATTTTGCCAATATATCGTTATTTTAATTATGGACAATGACATATTTCTGGTAGATTTTGTAAATATTTTTTAAATTCCATTTATTACATTTATGGAATATGTCAATTTAAAGCATATTTTTATTGCCAAAATTACAGTTTATGATGCCGCAAAATTTATTTGTATTGCCGAAAATAGCCGCTGATGACATCAGCTATGACGTGTCGCTGATGTCACCGCTGATGTGGACGGCCTTAGAAGGCTGGAAATGGACCGGTAATTATATTATACTAGTTTAATGACCCGTGCAAAATTGCACGGGCTGTTATATGAAATACATAAAAAAATTCTTTTTTATGCTCCAAAAACATAATAGTATTTTAATTAGCCAGATTAATAAACATGCATGTTGAAAAGTTTCAACAAAAATAGGAAGTCACCATGTTAGACCTGTCAAAAGCTTAACTCATATATGATAACCGGTCAGGATCCAACCCATTTCGGGTTAATAAACATGTTTTTTATGACCCTTATCCATTATTAAATTGAACTTGTTTCGACCAGTATATTATTTCGTTAAACCTAACCCAAGTTGTAGACTCGATTAGTCCCTTCACTGACACAAAATTAAGGTGGTTAAACCCAAAAATGCATCGAAATATATACTATAATAAATTAAAAAAAATATTTAATCTTAAGATTGTTTATATATTTAAGTTTTGAAACTTATAAGTACAATTGAAACTTTGTTATGGCAAATAAAATGGCGCAAGAAATATTTTTGTATCCATATATTGACGACCTAACTCGATACGATCACGTTTTTTTTTTTTTTTTTTTTTTTTGTGCCTATCTTTGAACCAGCATGTAGTTTATCAGACGCACCCATTTGACAGGTCTACACGACATAAGTCTAGTAGTTCACCTGTCTAATAATAACTATACCCGTTCACCCGTATAATATCAACTATAGTTGTCCACCCGTGCAAAATAACACTGATTATATGATATTAACAACAGCTTTGTTTTATATCGCTATTCCCTATTGTCCCATTTCAAACACCGTGTACTAAATTAAACGACAAACTTTACGATCTAATGACCCAATTTGATGCGTAATTAAGATAAAATGGAGGTCTAAAAATTGATTTAGAGGAATACACAATTCATGTTCAATTTCGATTATAGATTTTTATATCTATCATGTGCCTTATTAAGTGATGACTTTCTGAATTAATCAATGAGATCACATTTTTTTTCATGTGAGATTCTAATTCTATTAAGGAAGGAAATACACTCTTATCATGTGCCAATTACACATGTTTCTTAAAAAAAAAAGGTCATAAATTCACTTTTGCTTACCAGTGACCCGCTATTTTTGAGTCATAATTCCTTTTTTATGTGCAATGAGAGAGTGACCCATATGAAACCAAATGTATTTTGTCACATATTTATAGGGTCAACTCTGACCCGACTTGTTGACCCATAATAATTGAGTTAAGAGCGATAAAACAACCATATGATTCGAGTTAGCAAATAATCTGTCATTTAGATCAAAGTGGAAAAACAGGATAGCTAGAGTTAATTCACTTATAATATTATATATTTCCCCATGAAAAGCAATTCTACAAAAAGACTATATGCTACAATAAATAGTTTTGTCCATTTTGTTATCGCTCGTGTACTGCTGTTATAAGATCTTTTTAACTGTTACTTCCTCCGTCCTTCTTATTTGGACGTCCCACCTCAAACACACCGTCTTTTTTTAGACATCATTTTCTCCTACTTTTTATTAATCTTCACACCCTCTCTCGCATTCTCTCTCAAACTTATTGTTAATCCCCACAATGTCTCTCCTATTTTTTTTTCTTAGTAATTTTCTTATACTATCACCACTTTAATTTTCAAAGGGCCCGCGGGGTGAGACTTGGGACAGAGAAAGTATATGATTATTATTCGAATATTAATGTACTCTTAAAATAAGTTGTATAGACAATGTTTATTAAAATTTAAAATTGTAAATTACTAATGTACTCTTAAAATTATTGGAGAAATGACCAACGAAAATTAAGGACAAACTATTTCAAACTCATATTTTTGTTATCGATTAGTCTAATTAAGGACAATTTGGTAGAAACTGTACATACCGGAGCTTAAATAAAAAGATCCACCGGAATTAAATAGAAAACTCGAATTATGTGATAGCTAGAGTATGATATCGGCCATGTATGTATTAGGTATTACATTAACCATGTTAATGACCTATATGCGTACGTACATGATCATGATAATAACATCAAACGAAGGTTGTGTACGATAAAAATGTAGTGGCATGGTAAATTAATGACACAAATATACTTCGTTATTAGTTGAGTATGAAAAAACATGTATCATTTCATTTTACACTTGTACAGTTGTACATGACCAATACAATTTTAGCTTGTTTAATGATATTTTCAATATTATACTGGAATTCTAACATGTCGTAGACAACTTTGGTTGCTCATACCCGTCTAGGTCAAACATCTACTTATTTTCATATTTGCACAAATAAGCACCACTGTTGTTCATACCCGTCTAGGTCACAGAAGATAATAATGGAATTTAATTAAGAAAATCAGCTAAATGAAAGTGGCAATTTGGTTGCCACTGAAAATCATAAGAACTCAGAATTCCCATGAATTAATTTTTTGGAGTTGTTTGATTGCCTAAATCATGGGAATTGAGAAATCATGCCAATTTCCAATAACCACAAAATGGAGGAATTGGCTTACCTAGCGCCCCCTTGGTAATTGGCAATTCATGTGGGAATTTAATTCTTACGTGCAATCAAACAATATTGAAAATTCATGTAAATTTCTACAACCTGGGAAGTGAAACTTCATGGGCGTTCCGAATTCCCGTATGGAACCAAACGACCACTTGTATGGTTAAGCAAAGAGTTGCTAATCTTGAATGATTAGTAATTAAAACTCTATTCTTTGTGCAATACACTTGTGCCGACTAATCTAGTAACGTAGAAAGTCCTTTTAGGCCTACTTGTAAGCCACTGAAAAGCACATGCCCAAAATCCCAAATTTAATCGATGAAATTTCATTTCCGATCCTAAAAATACTCACAAACTTATACACCTATATATTAAGGATGTAAATATGTACGAATTCAGTTTTCTTTTCTTGAACACAAATTATGTGACAATTGCGATACGATAAACAAATTGTAGGATGTAACTAATTCCCCTCACAAGTAAAACTGTAAAAGTGTTATGAATTTGGGTCAATAAACCAATCTGCGATTATGGTGCGGGTAAGATGAAGTATGGTTTAATAGTTGGCTGATAATTGCTGCCAAAATGCACCCAGTAGAGTCACGCCCTGCTGATGAGCCCATCAAAGAAAGGTATTGTACGTAACGGCCAGAAAAGGAATAAGAAACAAACGTACAAACCTTTGGTCATTAAGTGCACAAACATAGAATTTCATTCTTGCTAAACCATAAGACTTCAATTTTGTACAGAAAGAATTTCAATCTTGTTCCAGAAAATTAAATGATGAAGAATATACCACTTCTTGGATCTTAGATTGAAACCAATGAAATCAATGGCGAAAAGAGAAGAAGCAGCGAAGAAGTTACTGGGCAAGACTACTGGTGTATAACTTCAACGAATTAATAATTAAAAAAAAATCATTATATCGAATTGCAAAACGATTACATGAACACAATAAGGAACATTTAGAATCAATGATGATGTACGATCTAGAAATGAAGATCAGCAATCTATCGTTTTAAAACTTTAGAATGCTTAGAGTACAAAGGACACGAAATGTTACCATCTCCGAATTGATTAACGCCACGATCTGTAAAGTCAAAAGATAGGATTTGACGACTCAAATACAAAGGTAGGAGTGATATTAACAATTCAATCAGCCCGTAAATTAGTTAAAAGCAAAATTACACGCAAAAAATAAAAATAAAGATTTGTACGTTGTTAATGTTGTGCCGCATAAAAACGCATAAAACATTAAAACAGTTGAATTAAACAAAAAGAAATGAGCTGTCCTTTACTTCCTTACACTATGGGAATTAATGACTCCATATTTCATGTCTACCTGCAATGTCATAGAACAGATAAATTAGAGCAAAGAAAGAAGACAGTAAAAAATAAATGGCCTAAACAATTGGTAATTTGAATAATGATCAAGAATAATTGAATAATGATTAAATCAATAGAATAGGCAATCTATGGTAAATATAGCAATTGCTTAGGGGACGGGCGGCTGATTTTTGAGCAAAAATATAGTGCAAAATACGAATTAGCTGCGTTAAATGAAAGGAGCGTACATATAAATTGCTTCTTGTATATGGTAAAAATGCATATGATATACCAAATTAAATTATTTCCTAAATTTTAGGATATTACTAAATATCAAGCAATATTTATGGGAGAGTCAAGCACATATACATTTTGTTATTTCTTTCAGGTCAATAATATTGCTTTCCTAAATTACTGCTAATCTTATTTTCTTTTCCTGTTTTAACGACTTGAAAATTACATCTTGTCCAAAGAATTCTATTCACACGTTTGATTTTGCGTCGATATGGCAAAGAATTCTTTTTAATTATGGTTCTATCATCTAATTTATAGTTTTAAAAGACTATTATATCTTTAACATATACATTTTGATTTTCGAATATGTCTTTTTTATTTTTAAACTAATTTCGTAGATCATGCTCTTCGTTAATTCGGGAAATAGTACCGATTTATATATCACATATTTAAATAATTAGATTACCCTTTAATAAAGGCAATTAGTATCAATTACGTTTATTTGATTGCCGTAAATAGCCGTCGATGACATCAGCTATGACATGGCGCTGATGTCAACGCTGATGTGGACGGCCTGAGAGGACTGCAAATGCACCACTAATTATATTATATAGATATGATATATGATATATGATATGATATGATATGATATGATATGATATATGATAAATATTATGTTTGTAAATGACCCTTTAAATAAGAATGAGATCACGTATTTACCAAGAGTGTTATTAAAAAAGCAGTGTATGATAACAATGTGTTTATCTCGCAAGTGAGTGAACAAAGTTATTTTAGTTCCAACAAACTCTCCCGGTAAAACACTAACAAAAATCACAAAAACACCTCACAAAAGGATATACTCCGTACTCCGTAATAATGATATCGAAACAAGTAACGGTCCAATCCACGAAATAAGTTCGTTGTTTCAAGCGAAACCAAAACCAAATGGAAAAGCCGAAGAAATTGCAACCTAAACCGGCAGCCTGAGCTAACTCATTCAAAAAGACAACGCACGAACGAACAAACTTTTCGGACGAGATTTTAGAAATTGAAAAAATTAGTTAATTTGGGGAAAAAAAAGAACTAATAACTGAGATAGTAGAGGAGGAGCAGTTGAGATCTTCAAATCAATCGTACATTTTACGCTCAAATCAATCCTTCATTTTCCGCTCAAATCAATCTACCAACTCTACAGGTAAATTTTTTAATCAATTTTCCCGCATTATTAGATCGTTTTTTCTTCTTCTATTTGATCGAATTTCAGATTTCTGCTCATTTAAAATGCTGAATTTTAGTTTAAATCTTCTCGGTGAAGTCTTGTTTGAGTGGGGGAAATTGGAAGAAAAGTTGCTGAATTTAACATTTCAATCTGATTGTTCGATTTGCACCGAGTTGGAACTGTTTATGTAGTTATTGAATTGAGAAACAATTGCACAATGCGAGAGAAAATTCGCATGTTGATTGATTCAAAGTTCGGATTTTTATGTCGAAAATTTTCGGTTTCTCAGGGGTCTGTTGTTAGAGTTTTGCGCAAGGCCCTTCAAATCTACGAGACGACCCTGATTGTGGTGATAGTGGCCGGGTTTTGAATTAGTCAATCATCTAACAATAGTAAACAATGCCGGAGAAAAATGCGCGTTCCGGAAATGGGCCGCCTTTGATATTGGACATAGAAGATTTCAAGGTTAGAGTACTCGGTTCAGCTTTGTTGATTGTGCCCCTTGGTTTTTGATTGTTGCATTATACCCATTAGGTAGTTGTGGATTGGGTAAGAAATCGAGGCAGTGACTAAACTAATATTAACGTTGTGTAGGGGGATTTTTCGTTTGATGCATTGTTTGGTAATTTGGTGAATGAATTGTTACCATCGTATCAAGAAGATGATGGGGACGGGGTAGAAGGCCATGGTGGTAATGATGTTTTGCCGAATGGTACTTTGAGAGTTTCCTCAGATGCGACTAAAGTGGGTCAAGGGGCATCTCTGCCTTTGTTTCCGGAAGTGGATGCTTTGTTAGGGCTCTTTAAGGATTCTTGTAAGGAGTTAATTGATCTTCGGCAGCAGGTAAATGATCAGGCTTTCTAGTTTGGGGTTCATCGGATTGACTAGAATTTTACATAGGAGATTTTATCTTATATTTACTTGGTACTGTGAATTATGAAGGTTGATGGAAGGCTTAGCAATCTTAGGAAGGAGGTGTCAGCGCAGGATGCTAAACATCGGAAGACACTTGCTGAGGTCAGTTTTCAAATTCCAATTTGTTGTTGTACTACTACTCATTTTCCCTAGCCGATACATTATCAAAATATCCTATGTAATTGAACCCAAGTGTTGTGCCCAGAGGTTTGTCGTGCTCAATGAGTCTTAATTAGTTCCAATCAACATAGTATTCACAGTCATTGGAGATATTTTGTTCGATCATAGGCTGTATCAAAATGTTTAGAATTTAAGCTTTACAGAAATTACAATTAATTGACCTACAGGCACAAAGTTTTTATCACCAGTATCAGTAGATGAATAACAAACAATTTTGTCCTCATGTCTCCTTTCTTTGCCGCCTCTCAGCTAGAAAAAGGTGTAGACGGGCTATTTGATAGCTTTGCGAGGTTGGATTCTCGTATCTCAAGTGTTGGACAAACTGCTGCTAAAATTGGAGATCATCTGCAGGTAAATGCACACCTATCAGACTTACTTAACAATCAACTTCTGCTGTTATTATGGATGGATTGTGCAGCTGTATTATTTTAAACAGAGTCATTCTATTGTCTTGTATTTTTTTATTTGTTATTCAGTGACCTTGTTTCTTTGGTTCCTAATTATTCTCTGTTTAGTGCCTATAAATATGGAATAATAATACCTACAGCTGTCTGGTCTTGTATTTCTTATACCACTGTTTTTTTCCCTTTGTATGTTGCTAATTTTGTATTTTCTTCATTCAAATCCAAGCTTCTTGGAGTCTCTTTTGTGATGTAGATTTTGAATATGTAGGAAGCTTGAATTTTAGTGGAGTAGTAATTTCCTTAAGTTGTGGTCTTCATGACTGTTTATTTATCTGTATTTGCTTCTGTTGCCAGAGTGCTGATGCTCAGAGAGAAACTGCTAGTCAAACTATTGATCTCATAAAGGTAAAGTAATTTTCTGTCAGTTAAAGGCTAGCATGTTGGCACTGGTTTAATTATCTAATATTGTTTGAAACAATGTTCAGTATCTGATGGAGTTCAACAGCACTCCTGGTGACCTAATGGAACTTTCACCTCTGTTTTCTGATGATAGTCGTGTTGCTGAAGCAGCCTCAATTGCACAGAAATTACGTAAGATGTCTTGCCTATACCATAAATCTGAGCTTGCGTAATGCTACTTGAACTTGTTTATTTATCACAGCTATTCGTAATGTAATGCTTGTGTATACTTTTGCTACTTTTGTCTTTGAGAAGGAAGTTCGTAATGATTTGTTGTTGTGTGAACAGGGCAATTTGCTGAAGAAGATATAGGAAGACAAGGGATTGGAGTGCAATCAAATACAGGAAATGCCACTGCTAGCAGAGGATTGGAGGTGGCTGTTGGTAATCTCCAGGAGTATTGCAATGGTAGGTCAGTTGTTCTGCTAAGTGCGTTTTGTTGCTTGCACCCAGTGTTTATGAAAATTGGCATATTTATGATAAACAAGTCTAGTGATTGATCATTGGAAGAGATCATGTTCTGCCGTATTGATTTCTGTGTTATTTAGGCTGCTAGTATTTTCTTAAATAGTGTGTATGAGTGGCTATTTAAACCAAGAATACGACGTATTTTGTTTTCTCATAAACTCAACCGAGCTTTTGAAAATTAGGTTAATTTTTGTTTTTTTTTTAAATTTGGAGCAATTAGTATTGTTTTATAACATTCATCTCAGAGCTATAGTTTCTTATCTCAGAACTGGAGAACCGATTATTACAAAGGTTTGATGCTGCGTCACAGAGAAGAGAACTGTCAACCATGGCAGAATGTGCAAAAATATTGTCCCAGGTAACTTCTCCATATAATTGCACGACTAAAAAACTACGGGACTACTCTTTCAAACCTTCATTATTCGAACATCATTTTTGCCATAATTTCAACAATTTCAACTCTCAGATCACGGCGATTTCCCCTCATGTTATTTAACCCCTAATCGATGTGAGATTAAGGCTTGATTGTTGCTGTCGTTGTATACCCATCTAGGTTCTGCTGACAGTAATATGACATGTGACATATCATACAAGATCATCACTGCTTCTCATGGCAGCATAGTCCGGCATCTTTCCCTGTCTCTTTATTTGTCTTCCTTTTCTGTTCTATGACCATAGTTACTTTTTCATTGCCAACGTGCTTAGGTAAAGTGTTTTTTCACGTGCTTACCAGTTGATCTCCGAGAGGTCTATGCAAGTATTGCCACTTCCATAGTTACATATTTGGAGGATGCTTCTTTACCGAGGAGGACTTATAGGTTTCCACATTTAGATTATTTAGTTTAATGGCTTTAGAAGGCATTTAAAGGCCATTGAATGTTTTTATTTGAATTGATACGCTCTTCCTTGTTGTTTTCTGCCATGATATTGAGAGTGATGGGGTCTCAAACTGCCCAGGCACATATCCTTTGGTGGATGTTTGCCTCCACCACCGTACTTGTTTAGCTGAGAGCTTTATCACTTTTTTTGTGAGTATATTTGGTCAAACCGTAGAAGGGGAGCCTTGGCGCACCTGTTAAGGCGTTGCTTTGTGATCGATAGGTCACGGATTTGAGTCCTGGGAGCAGTCTCTTGTTCAAAAGGACAAGGGAAGGATTGCCCGCTATACACCCTTATGGTAAGACTCTTCCCCTGACCCTCGCCTTGCGGGGGACGCCAATGTGCACCAGCTGCCCTTTTTTGTGCTTTTTAGCCAACTCTGTATAGCCTAAACTCTCAAGCCGTGAGAAAATGTTTTTTTTTTTTTTTTTTTTTTTTTTTGTATATGGGAGTCGCCCCTTTGGTTTCCTTTTGAATATAATAATAACCTAATTCATCAAAAGAAAAAAAAATGTCAGGCTTTCTTCCAGGGTCTACGTGGAGGTTGTAGCAGGATATTCATCATATTTATGATTGTCTGCTGAGGATGTATTTGTACTATTAATGGATTTGAGGATTTGAGGATGATTCTTTTGAGGTAATAAGGATTTAAAGAGCCGTAGTGCTGCATCTTCACATTTAGTTGGCTTGAAGCTTGTGTGGAAGGCTTTGGCTCTCTTATAGTAAACACAGGACTATGAGTGGCTTGCTTTGGGTCAACATTTTTGTCTCTAAATCTTTCAACAAGAAAGTGAGCAGAAAAAGAATGTACCATTAGGTGCCACAATTACAGGCTCAAGGAGGGTCAAATGTGTCTAATCAGAGTTTGATGACACAGCCACACAGGGATGTAAATTCGGTGCTACCTGACGCTCTGCTTGGTGTTGTGAGTTTAGCTCTTAGTAATAGTGGCTGTCTTACTGCATTGGAGAGAAAAAAGAATATGTTGCAAGAGCAAATTTAGATACTTGAAAGCATGATGACATATCTCTGTGTTATTGCTAATGGGTCTAAAGGTGCAGTTGAGCCAAAATTAGGTTATGGATTTGGGTTGACCAGCCTCTAATGGGTTTAATAACAACCTAAAGAAGCCTCAAAGTGTGCGTATATTAATTCCACTTTAGATAGCTTAATTAGATTTTCTTAGAGCGTTTTCCCCTTTTGAGGACTTTTTAGGTAAGTAACTTAATCATAGAGTCGACGTGTGATTATTATATTGGACGCCGCTTCTTTCTTGGAGTAGAGCAACTTATTTACTTGTTTAAGGACTCTATTGCACAGAGTTGGGGGTGATAAATGGAATGTGTTTTATTACGATCTATGTACAAATTTTATCTTCAGTGGTTTTAGAAGTCAAAGGTTCAGTTTTGATGCACAAGTTATAAAGTGTCTAGTGAGATGTGCATAATTCAAGAAAGCTCTTCGGCATGAGACCATGAGTTTGACTGTATAGATCTTGTTTATTTGTGTGAGATTCAAGTTTCATATGTTATCACGCTTGATACGCTCAAACTTCTATGTAAACAACACCTAACTTTTGCTCTTAGTATGAGTACCCAACAACATAGCACGTTGGCATTCCCTAACTTTTAAGTGAAACAAAATGATGCGATCTAAATCAAGCTGTAAGTTTGTGAGATACTTTAAAAGAGATTCTATAATCTTCGGTTCATTGCTCATAGCCAAATACTGAGTCCTATTTACTATAACTAAGAGGGAGAAGGGCCACCCCGCCATCTTGGTGAGAGCTGCAGGTCTTCATTTTCTGGAGAGGGCTTTTCTTTTGCCCCCCGCCCCTCCTGATGTTTTTGTTTTGTATGAAAGGCTCACTCAACTGTCTCGACATCTTATGTCGTGAAGTCCAGTTGGTCGGTTCAATTCTAAGCAATTTTCATTTTGGGTATTATAGATACAGTCTCTCTGCATCTTTAATATAGGATTAAGGCTGTGTTCATCCGTCCCTCCCATACTGCACCATATGCAAGAGCCTTTAGGGGCACTGGGATTATTGTTGTTGTAGATCATTAGATGTTCAGTATTTACCCGCAATTATGGATTATATGACCAGCAACATTTTATTCATTTGAAGAGCACTGACTGAATCTTTTGCTGAACAGTTTAACAGGGGAAGCAGCGCTATGCAGCACTATGTAGCAACACGGCCTATGTTTATTGATGTGGAAATTATGAATGCAGACAATAGGCTTGTCCTTGGTGAGCAGGGTTCACAGGCGAGCCCCAATAATGTTGCTCGTGGACTTGCCTCATTATACAAGGAGATAGCAGGTTCAAGATACTTCTAATATGCAGTTTGATTGATCTAAAATTAAAGCAAAGGATTCAAGATGCTTTCTTAAAGCAATCTAGTTCCGATTCTAATCTTGAAGCTTTTTACAGATACTGTACGGAAAGAATCTGCTACTATAATGGCAGTATTCCCTTCCCCTAATGAAGTGATGGCTATCCTTGTTCAGGTATCTGTATCAGATTCTAGCTATCCTCTTGTCTCTTTATGCCAGAAATAATTTTGGAAACCAGGTTCCTTCGGAAATAGGAAGCGTACACTTATTGACTGTTGAGTATTCCTGTAATTTGTTGCAGAGAGTTTTGGAACAAAGAGTCACAGCCCTTTTGGACAAGCTGTTACAGAAACCGTCTCTTGTCAACCCTCCTTCTGTGGGAGATGGCGGTCTTCTTGTGGTAAGTTTGACTCCATCTCTTGAGCTGCCCCCTGACTCGTGAGTCCTGTTTCTTCTGTTGCATTGACAAGTCGTTTTTATAATTAATTTTTCGTTGCAGTACCTCAGAATGCTGGCTGTGGCGTATGAGAAGACACAGGATCTTGCGAGGGACCTTCGGGCAGTTGGCTGTGGGGACTTGGATGTTGAAGGTAATGTTCTTTGTTTTATTGGCTTGTTTGGTTACAAAATTATGCTCTTTGAATTTCTTTCAGGGGACATGTAGGATAAAATAATGGCCTTACTACCTGGTTTTGTCTAACATAAGTCAGCCAGCTTTTGTTGATGCTACTCATATTCTACTGGTTATGCAATACAGCACTCTGTTTGTTGTTGGTTCACAGAAATTGTGTATGGACAGCTATGATTTTCGAGTAATAATATGGTGAATCTCAATTGTTCGCTGATGTTATGAGTAACTTTTTAAATTCTTGCACATTCCATTAATCATCAAGCTTAGTTGTCTTTGTTTGTCTCTTTCTGTAAGATGTCTCATGCAAGATTATTATGGAAAATACAATTCCTGAATATTCGTCTATGCCTGACCCTTTTCTGGTCTTGGATATATCTATTTATTAGCTATGGATTTTTTCCTTTCTCTTTTCAATTTTACTTATTCTGCAGCAAAGGAGCCACTGCCCTTCTGAGTGGTTCTTCTAGCTTGGCAAGTTGGTTTATGTAGGGGCCCTGATTCTCTTGAGTGAAATAACATTTTTTTAAAATTGGAAGTTCTTTAATATGATGAGATTCACAATGCCTAGTTAATGACATTTACTCGTGTATCGTTTTTATGATTTTGATATGTTTGATTGGAAGGGCACGTCTCTTATTTAGAATGTTAGACTCAAGTTTTCTTTTGGTACAAATGTACCATAACCAAACAAGGTTGTAGAAGTTTTCCAAATTCCCAACAGACAACATCTGATAGATTGTTCTCTTTCTCTGCCAGGCCTAACGGAGTCTTTGTTTTCTGCTCACAAAGATGACTACCCCGAACATGAACAGGCCTCTCTCAAACAATTATATCAAGCTAAGGTTGAATCATGTGATGCGTATTTTTCTTGATATCTCTCACTATCAATTGCTTATTTGTTATGTTTTAAATCATGACTTGAATCTACTGTAAAGATGGACGAGCTGCGTGCTGAAAGTATGGCTGATGTAACTGGAACTGGGTCAATTGGAAGATCCAAGGGTGCTTCTATAGCTTCTTCCCATTATCAGATATCTGTCGCTGTGGTGACAGAATTTGTGCGTTGGAATGAGGAGGCAATATCTAGGTGCAATTTATTTTCATCACAGGTATTTTATCTCTTCATCTCTTATTCAATCTATCTTGGCACATTTCAGATATAGTTGGAGTGTTTACTAAAGGGGGGGGGGGGGTTAGATTTTGTGTTTGTACGTTCTGCGTATCCTTTATTTGCTGATCACAAGCCAACCACACACTGCCGATCGTTCTCAATTGCTAATGCCTTTTATAGTTCATATAGTGATGTGGCTCTAATAACGAGTCAAAGTGATCTCTTGGCAGTTTCACTGTTCTCAATTACACCACCACCACCACCACCACCAACAACAACAACCAAGCCTTATTCCCAAAATGATTGGGGTCGGCTAACATGACTAGTCATCTAGTAACCGTCTTTTGTTCTCAATTACACCATCAAATTATTTTTTGAAAGGGTTGAACCTGTAATCATAGATTCATAGGACATGAACATAATAAGGACTTGCTTTACAATGGCCACCACAAACCTATGGCTAGGCTTAAGTCTGCCAGTGACTGCCAAAAATACACTCACAGCCTCAGAGGCGTTTTTATAGGATATGTCCACCATCTATTCCTCCCACTCAGTTGCTGCCCTGAGATATACGCTAGTTGCTTTTGCTCTAGAACACAGATATGGAATATCAATTGTTATCTTCAAGGCTAAAACTCTTCTCGTTCTTTCGGTAGAACTCTTTTGGTTTCCACTTTCTGTGGTAGGTTATCTTGAATTTTTAAAATAATTTGGGGCTTCCCTGCTACGTTTTTTCATGCTTCTTTCCAAAAGGCTTCATAAGTTTGAGATTTTCAGTTAAGTGAGCAATAGTAGCTTAATGAACAACATAAGGTTCAAAAACTTTTCAAAAGGTTCAGAAGAACCGGTTGAATAGGTTCAGCAAATGACTGAAGAGAACAAGTCTTAATGGCATGATAACCATGCTTGTCACTTTGGTTGGGGAGTGCTGCAGTCTCGCCAGAAGGAAGGGGATCATCCTCCTGGGGGGCAAAGTGATGAAAGCACCGTCTACATCACCCAAACCATATATGTACTCACCACGTGGTGTGATAGTCAACTTGTCATACGGTTTCAACCACTTGAAATTACAAAATGCGGTCTCAGACACTGTGCAGTCCATCGTCTAGGGGTGCGCATACCCTTCACCCTTAACAACCACCACAATCCGAGTGATCAAACCACCGAAACTGAAGTGGCCTACGAAGGCTTTTTGAAGGGCCAAACAATGACCGAGAAAAATGTCTACCCAATCGGGTATCGGGTATCTTCCCTGGGCTAGGAAGAAGACTCATGAGGTACCGAACCTCAAGACGAGAGAGCTTTGAGGGCTCCTCCTTGCAGAAGAAAGTGACCGCCAACAATCGTGCGGCCATACGCCATGCAGGTTGACGGAAATGATTGATGCGCGGATCGTTATACGGCCGATAAGTAAAATGGTTCCAAAAAGTAGATGCGGCTCCCTCACCCGGATCCTCCCTATCATCATCGGGTTCAGCCACACCCAAAGTCTCTCGTAGCTCGGTAATAGTAAGGCGATGCTCCTCATCATTGATACGAAAGGTAATTGCCGGCTCTCTCACCCCTATTGTACCCTTGTGCAAGGCAAGCGTAGTCATGAACTCCAAAGTATAACGGCGATACATGCCCCTCGGATAATCCCAAAGGCACTCCAAACCCGCGTTACGAAGCAAGCCCCTCACTAACTCGTCTAAACCCAAGGTTCGTAACGTTTTGGAGTGGAAATAGCATGTTTGTTGCACCAATCTCGAGGGTTTACTCATGCGAGCCCATGTACGATTCCCCACTACACGTTCTAACCCAAGTGTGTCAACCGGGGGATCCTCGTCCATACGGTCTCCACGACTCCTAGGAGCTCGACCACCACGGCTAACTCCACCTCTAGCTCCATACTTATTTTTCTAGTTGGATTTTTCAACCCTCGTAATCTTTTGTCAAAAATTATTCATAATTGGCTCATTGCATTCAACTTGACGCTTTTATGATATTGTATATTATTACTATTTCTGAAGACTAAGAAGTTTTTCTAATCTTTTGACAGCCATCTATTCTTGCATCCAATGTTAAAGCTGTCTTCACTTGTCTCTTGGATCAAGTAAGTGGGTTACGCTTGTTTAGCTTTCATGAATCCCCCTTGGAAACTATAATTGGATACTTAATTCTTGTGTTTACTCATGCTCACTCAGGTTAGTCAATACTTATCGGAAGGGCTTGAAAGGGCTAGGGAAGGGTTGACTGAAGCAGCAGCATTACGGGAGAGATTTGTTCTGGGAACAAATCTTAGCAGAAGAGTTGCAGCAGCTGCTGCTTCTGCTGTAAGTGCTTCGCCACTTGACCACTGTACATATCATAGACATGCTTTATCTGAAAGAAAGAAGAGACAGTATAATTTAAACAGCATTGTGGATGTTGTAACAGTTTACAAGGACGTAAATTTTTTGAACAAATCTTTCATAATATGTGTATATTATAAGCTCCTCCATATCGAGCATAAGTAGTAGGTATATTTCTTACTGTGGTTAACGTCATTCCATGACTCAAGGAATATTTATTGATCTTGTGTAGGCAGAAGCAGCTGCTGCCGCTGGTGAAAGCAGTTTTAGGTCTTTCATGGTTGCTGTACAACGTTGTGCCAGCAGCGTGGCTTTAGTGCAGCAAGTATGTCAATGCCTGTTTTTACAGTATTTTCCATTTAATTCAATTGTTATTTATTTTTTTATTTTTTTGTACTTTTTGTGAGCATTACTCAAGACAAACATCTCTCTGCAGTATTTTGCCAATTCCATCTCTAGGCTATTGCTGCCTGTTGATGGAGCACATGCTGCATCATGCGAAGAAATGGCTGCTGCGATGTCGAAGGCTGAATCTGCTGCTTATAAAGGACTTCAGCAATGTATTGATACTGTGATGGCTGAGGTTGGTCTTGATTAACTCTAAATTAAATAATACGATGAAGGATAACTTTTCATAAACTTGCTAGACCTGGATCTCTATTTCTGGTCTGATTTTACAATGGTTGATGACTTCATTTGGATATTGAGTATTTTTGTTCTCTATGTAGGTTGAAAGACTTTTATCAGCTGAACAGAAGGCAACTGATTACCGCTCGCCGGAGGATGGAATTGTTCCTGATCATAGACCTACAAGTGCATGCACTAGGTACTGCTTGTTTTCTCATGTTTTGGTTGCTTCACTAGTTGAAGTGAGTTATTGCATATCAAGTTGCAAAGTGACATGTGATGTCCACTCTGCTTGTAACTCTATCTATTGACTGTATGATTTATTTTAGTGTCTCAGGAAGTGACCTCTTTATTATATTTTGAATTTGTTTCTAGGTTTTTTTCCTACTTTGTTTTTAGCTACTGTCATTTTCTGTTCTCTTATTGCTATTTACCCCCCCCCCCTTTCACTTCTTTCTTTCCTTACTTTATTTATTTCTACCGTCAGCTGACCCATTAATTATTGGTTGCATTTGCTTTTCATGATTTCAAAGGCCATTTTATCTAAACTGTATATTCTGTTTCTGTAGTCTCTTATTATGTATTTACTCTACTACTACTTGCGATTACTACAGTTCGTTTCTACTAAGCTAATACGTTCGAAGGGTCCCTTATCATGATTTGATTTTGCAGAGTTGTTACATACCTTTCGCGTGTCCTTGAGTCCGCTTTCACTGCATTAGAGGGTCTCAACAAGCAGGCATTTCTCACAGAATTGGTATGGGCATATGTGTATTCAGTGATATGCTTTTCTTACCCCTTTTGTTTTATTGTGCACCTATAAGTTTGGCTTGTTTATAGTTTCATATGTGATTCTAGTGCCTTCTGTGCTATTTGTATACCGTGTTCATGCAGTGACTAATTAAGAGGTTATCCTCAGTTCCTAAGATATTTTTTGCTCATTGTTTCTCCTTATGTTTGTTTCCTTGTGAGATGCAGTTTTGTACAAAGTTATATCTTTGCATTTGTCATCCAATGCATCTCACTTTATTCATCTTTTACTTCAGTAACTAACCTATTGTTAGCCGTCTTGTACCTGTGAAATGTTACGTTAGGCCCTAATCATAAGACAAATCAGTGATTCTGTTGGCTTCTAAGGTGATGGTAAACTGACTGGAAGTGTTACCTTTGTGTGCAATTGTATGAATTATGATGATTACATGCAGTATGTAAAAAAAAAAAAAAAGAGGATTATCCCACATTTTTTGGAAGGAAAAAAAATCAAAGTGAAGCAGGGGGTGGGGTTGTGTGGCCGGCCCTTCATCAAGATCCCAAAGTTCAGAAGCCAAATCTGTTCCATTTCACTTTCTGACATAGTATGTGTGTTCTCCTGGGTTCTGGTTCATGGCAGAATTCATTGACTCATTGTTGAAAGTTTTTGGCCACCAATGATGTAAATTAGAAGAATGGGATGTCCTAATAAAAAAAAAAAAAATTAAGGTGACATAATTTATGCCGTTTCTTTTTTCGGGCGAGATTGGGATCATGAAAGGAGATCACTATTAGCCCAATTCCAGAGTTTTGAAGGCTTCCTAAGGAGCATAGCCTTCGTTTTAGATCAGAATCTCGGTTCTTATTTTCTCCACCACAGTGGCGTCAGCTCATCTCTGGGAAATTTTACCTAGTCTTTGTTTGCGCTAATTCCTGATCACCATTGTCAACCTCGTTATTTCCAAACCTGCAGAGCATTAGAGTTGACAACATATTCTCTCCGTTGGAGACATTTCTGTTAAAGTCGTTTCTTTTATAAAGTATATAGTTGATTTCTTGACTTATTGTGGTGTGTTTTCTAGGGAACTCGCTTGCATAAGTTGCTTCTTAGTCACTGGCAGAAGTTTACTTTTAATCCAAGGTATCCTCTTTTTCTGCTGCCTTATTTGGAAAAACTTGTGTTTGTATGGCTGGCAGTTTGTATGTGGCTTGATTTCTTTGTGCTGGCTTGATGTGTCTTCATCGTCCTGCTGATGTGTCTGCTCATTTTCAGTGGAGGCCTTAGGCTGAAGCGTGACATAACCGAGTATGGAGAATTTGTACGCAGCTTCAATGCTCCCTCAGTGGATGAGAAATTTGAAGTGTTAGGAATGTAAGTTCCCTAAAGTTCAAGATGGATATAGGTAATTTACGTTACATTTTGTTATAACTAACATTATCTTCTTTACAGCTTGGCCAATGTTTTTATCGTGGCTCCTGAAAGTCTTTCTACTCTATTCGAGGGGACCCCAAGTATCCGCAAAGATGCACAAAGGTACACTAATTGCAACTTCAATCTAGAATTCTAGATGCACTGGATTTTAGCAACTTAATCTGTTTCGACTTCCCTGTTCTCTCTATTAGCTTTTACACATAGAAAGTTTGGGAAATCAGCTTATAGTGATTTCTTACAACAATTTCTTTGTTCTTTGGTGCACCCAACATCTTTGGGGCTAAATTCGAGGTTGCTGTAATAAAACATCACCTCTAAAAAAGGCGTGTTATTGGCTAAAACATCTACAAATATGAACCGAAGCTAAAACATCTCTGCAGTATTATCGTCAATTGCAAAACTCATTCAACTTTGGCTCCATTTGTGCTCATGGCTATAAAGAAGAAATATACGAAGTCTGAACTACTTTTAGTATTATAGACTGCTTCATGTTTATGTCTAGCTTTTCTAGCAGAAGAAGCTAGACATGTACTATCATAGCTTCAGATTGATTTCTTCTACAATTTTTGTTTATGCTGTGTGTCAAACCCATCTCTTCGATATATTTCAGATTTATCCAGCTCAGGGAGGACTACAAGTCTGCAAAACTTGCGGCAAAACTCAGCTCATTGTGGCCAAGTCTTGGTTGATATTAAATTCTGATTTCTATGGAGATAAAGCATACTACGCTCAAACCTTCCCTATGACGTAGCTCAAATCATGAAGACGCGCTCTGCTGTGGGTTGCCCACCTAATTTTGAGCCATGTTGACAAAGAATGGAGTTCAGCTAAGTCTGGGGGTCAAGCAACTTGGCAATGTACAAAAGCAATAGTCATATATGTTCGTCATCGGCTGTACCAATCGCAATTTCTTTGTTTTCTTATTTGTAAATGCTTTTGACATCGGAAGGTCTCATTACAGACATTCATTTGTCAAGCTATGGTGGTGGTTGTAGGCTTTGACATTGTGTCGTTGTATCGGCCGGAATTTCTCCCGTCTGTTGGGTTTTGCTTCATAGGTGGTTGTGGTAGAGAGCTTTCTTGTAGATATCTCATGGAGTTTAGGTATGTAAAAGAGCAGTGCTTTCAGATTCGATATTTGAGGCTTCTTTTAGATTTGTTTGATGTTTTTACTTTCTTTTCTTCTGACTGCCCTCTGAATTCGATTATTTCTTCGTCTCGCCAAAATTGATGCATTATAAATCAAACGTTAATCATCGAAAATTGGTGTTTTTTTTTTTTGCTTAAACATTCCATGTGTCTTTAAGAGTTGCTAGCGAAATCGAGCCTGTGACCTAGTGGACACGAAGAGCCGGGTTTGTGATACTTCGTGCTCCATTTTCAACTCTTATGAATATATTCTCAATATTCCTAATTCGGTAATCCCGTGATGAAGAAGGGCTTTTAAAAGGAAGACATTCTTGAAAGATCTGCCAGGCAAAAAACTGGCAAAGCTTAGGTTGAAGATCTAGCTTCCAATTCCAGTTACCTGCTAAAACAGTTATTTGTGTAAATCACGTGCTAACCTTGTCTCATGACAAACTATTTTCCTATAGGCTAATAGGACAAATGCTTTTAATTGCATCCACAATATGGTGGGGAATAAGACAAGACTAAGAGAGGGTCCAAGTTCTATACTTTTGTTTAACTCGGAGATTAAAATTGCGATTCTGTAAGTGGAATTGAATTGGAACAATGAGTAAGATAAAATGTTATCGCGATTCCATAGCTCAAGTAAATATTTTTTTTTTTTACGGATTCAAACAAACATGTAATATAAGAATTTGCATTTTTTTTCATGATGTATCTCCAAATTTGAGAATATTTGCTTTGAGGTTTATATGACTAAGTACGTAGGTCTCGTGCTCTTTTTATGAATGATCTTTACCGGTTTATAACTTTAGTTTTTAATTGGTAAGAGCTAACTAGCCAATTAAGGGTGAAGATATTGTCAAGACAGATATTACCAACGCCAATACATTTGTACATAAAATATGAACTCCATTATAAGTGTATTGCATTATCATCACCCCAAATTAATAGTGAAACTTTTAGTAAATGCATCTAATAGAATTATAACGTGCACAATATTGGGATTCTCATAAACTCACTATAACTCGTAATAATAACTTGCTTACAATGACCTTGGGGTAGACCTCTATTTATACTATTACAAAGACTTGACCCTTACGAAACCTATCTCGTAACATATTCCTAAACACATATTCTAGTATATTACGTATTCCTAAACACATAACATTCCTTAACCGGAATTATCCGGAATTCTCCATAATCCTCTATTACCCCCCCTCAAACTCACAGTAATTAGACTAAAATTACAATGAGTTTGCCAAAACGATAAGGAAACAAAATAACTCCGTCGAGATCTTCAAATCTTCAAATCCAGCACGTTGGTCGTCGTTGCAAAACACCATTCTTCTCGAACCCACTTGAACGTCATCCAAAGAACACTCAAAAATACCGTAATTACCACGATCAACATCACGAAACACCCATAATCAACTTCAAACGCCAGATACAAGGGAACCATGAATCACCATGGTCTCACAAATTATGAAGCGACCATTATCAGCTTCATCTACAAAAAACCTAAAATAAATACCATGAATAAACATGGTCTCAAAACGTGAAGTTCTCATATCAACTTCACCTGAAAATACCAGACATGACTGGTAGGGGCACTCCCCCATTCCTTGATCGGCCTAAAATTATCACATAAATCCACCAAAATCGCAAAAGAGTGTTCTCAACCAAAACCAAACAATAACGAACGACGAGCAACACAATATCACCGGCTCACAGTGAGCAATAAAATCACAAAACCCACGACAACGAATGTCCATAATTAATCGAGCCAAACACGCACAGACTCCAGTCCCTTTAATTTGCTAACGACTTACCCAAATAGCTACGTGCAATATTGCTAATGACCAAAAGATACCAGCGACGTGTCGAATCGCACGACGCCAACCCACGGCAAACACAACAAATCTAGCAACACGCACCAATAAATCATCCAATTTCTCATTACCGAAGGTACGGAATTTCTTTTGATCGAGCACACGAAACCGCCGATCGATCATCGACAACAACACTATCTCGACTTCATCAACAATCCAAATAACAAGTGGAGGGGGCTTTATTCAAACACAAATTAAAATTAAACATTATAAGACGCCTAAAATCGAACAAGAAAACCCTAAACATTAAATCACGAATACCAAAAAAACCTGTCGAACTGCGAAATCCCGCCGGCAGGCATTATCGATCACATGCCCACAGGCAGGCAGCGGAAGCCACGTTTACAGTCCTCTAGGAAAGAGGCTCTGATACCATAATAGAATTATAACGTGCACAATATTGGGATTCTCATAAACTCACTATAACTCGTAATAATAACTTGCTTACAATGACCTTGGGGTAGACCTCTATTTATACTATTACAAAGACTTGACCCTTACGAAACCTATCTCGTAACATATTCCTAAACACATATTCTAGTATATTACGTATTCCTAAACACATAACATTCCTTAACCGGAATTATCCGGAATTCTCCATAATCCTCTATTAGCATCCAAGTTCATTTGAACTATTTAAAAAAATGTAATTAATGACATTTAACCTAATAAATCATAATTTCAAATCATAACATAACATAATGTAGTATTCGTATTATCGTATATAATTTTTAGTTAACAATTAACGCCATGGAAAAGAACGATAAATGCTAGACAACTAGTATAATTGGAGTACTTAGTTAAAATGGTTTAACTTTGTTATGATTTTTTCTAATGCTATGTAATTTGACATCAATCACAATCAATTATACTTCATATCAAATTATTTTTGTCATAAACATTTCAATGCATATTTCTTTTTTGTTTCATCACCGTTGAGGTGACATTTTCAACATTAACAGTTAATAAGACAAACTACTTGTATTAATCAACGATGACGATAATAATCTAACGCGTTTTTTTTTTTCCTTTTTTTTTCTTTTTCTGAAGAACTAATGTGAAAACCTAGAATGAAAGGTAGACATTTTTACTCCCTCCATCCTATAAAGAATGTTAAAGAATGTTAAAAACTGAAGGGTAAATAAAAGATTTTCAGTTTTTAGCCAAAAGTTTATGATATATTTTTTTTTTTGAGGGAAAAAAATACTATATAGTGAAATTATTATTTGAGAATATTTGAAAAAAAAAAAATTATATAGTGAAATTATTATTTGGGGAAAAAATTTACCATTCTTTAGAGGACAGAGTGAGTAATACGCAAGAAAACTCGTCACACATTGTGAAAAATCAAGTAACCACTATCATTAAACATAACGAAAAGTACATTAATAATCTCAACTAACCACACAAAAAGAACACAAACATTGCTTGCTTCACATCACCTTCTTCTCCTTCTTCTTGTTGAAGCTTCATCTTCAACCTCCACATAAACCAACAACAGCAGATCTGAACACCACACTCACCGACAACAACAAAAAAAAGAAAAACAATGGATCTACAACCAGAAGAACTCCAATTCCTATCCTTAACAAATATTCTCAAAGAAGCTACCTCAATCCCAAAGCTCTCATCTCGTACATTCTCCCTCATCACACTTACCCTCATCTTCCCACTCTCCTTCGCCATTCTAGCTCACTCTCTCTTCACCCACCCGATTCTGACCCGTCTCCAAGACCCGGATACCCCTATCCAAGCCCAGGCCCACCAATGGGCCAAACTCCTCATCTTCCAGTTCATCTACCTTCTCTTCCTCTTCACTTTCTCTCTCCTCTCCACCGCCGCCGTCGTCTTCACCGTCGCCTCTCTCTACACTTCCAAGCCCGTCTCCTTCTCCAACACCATCTCCGCTATCCCTTCCGTCTTCCGTCGCTTGTTCAACACGTTTCTTTGGGTTTCGTTGCTTATGTTGGGGTATAATCTCGCGTTTATATTGTTGCTGGTGCTGATTATTGTGGCTGTTGATACGAACAGTGCGTTTTTGTTGTTTTTCTCGCTGCTACTTGCGTTCGGGTTGTTTTTGTTTGTGCATGTGTATATTACGGCTTTGTGGCATTTAGCGAGTGTGGTGTCCGTGCTCGAGCCGGTTTACGGGTTGGCGGCGATGAGGAAGAGTTATGAGTTGTTAAAGGGGAAGGTGATGATGGCTGGGTTGTTTGTGTTTGGGTATTTGTCAGTGTGTGGGATGATCAGTGGCGTTTTCGCGGGCGTGGTGGTGCACGGGGAGAATACGTCGGTATTTGTGAGGATTTTTGTGGGTGGGTTTCTTGTGGGGGTGTTGGTGATTGTGAATTTGGTGGGGTTGTTGGTGCAAAGTGTGTTTTATTATGTTTGTAAGAGTTTTCATCATCAGGGTATTGATAAGACTGCTTTGCATGATCATCTTGGTGGGTATCTTGGGGAATATGTGCCTCTTAAGAGCAGCATTCAGCTTGAAAGTCTCGATGCCTGACGACCGCTGTGCGCGATTTGAGGATGTAGCAATGAGCCTAGCAGGAGAGGTTTTGTATGTCAAATGTTATGAGATTGTGTGTATATTGTTCATCTACTGCTGTGAAATCAGGATGTGCTGAAAGATGTGATCTTTTTTTAATTTTACTTGTTATGTAGTTGTTCTAGTAGCTTAGCATGTTGGTTTATCAATTATGTAGGGGGGCTGATACTCTTTTAATGAAGTTACATTTAATGAAAATTCGGAAATGCTTCTATATAATGAGATTCGGAATAAAGTAATTTCAAGGCAATGGCGTTTTCTGGTGTATTGTTCTTATAATTTTGATATGTTGTTCCTGATTAAAAGGGTACTGCTCTTTTTTAGAATGTTGGACAAGAGAATTGTTTTGATTTCGTTTCTTAGAATATGATCTCTCAGAAGTATCAATTGCTTAATTGTATCTATGTTCAAATCACGATCTTGCTCGACTGGAATGCACTGTGATGAAGTGATAATGGAAGAACTCCATGCTGAAAGTTTGGCTGATGTAACTGGAACTGGGTCTATTGGAGCAAGGGTGCTTCTATAGCTTCTTTGCCTAATCATCTATCTTTTCCTGTGGTAACGAGGAGGCAGTATCTTGGTGCAACTTATTATCATCACAGCATTACAGGTATTTTAGGTATTGTTGGACTATTTATTGAGCCGACTGTTTGGATTTCGTGGTTATTTATTCTTAATGCATGTATATCCGTTATTTGCTTATTTGATTGCGAGTCTTCCACACACTGCTGACTGTATAATGGACCTTGAAAGGTGATAATGATTGCTAATGGCTTAACTTCATAACTCATATCCTGACGTGCCTCTAAGTTAACGAGTCCAAGTGATCTCTTACGGTCTTTCACTGGTCTCAAGTTACTTAGTCATTGAATATATTGGTGACAGTCAGCTTGATCTTCGTAAAATATGCTTACCATCTGATGCTCCACTCATATCCTGCTCTGAGATATACACCAGTTGCCTTTGCACTGTCCTCAGATTGCCTTGGCTTATCGGTTGCTTTATGTGCGTCTTTGAGGCTAACAATCTGCTTGCTTTTTTGGTAGAACTCGTCCATGCTAGATATGTTTTACTCTTGTTGCTTTCCAATATCTAAAGTAGCCTCGATCTCTGATATTTACAACAATGTAGCTCCTCCTTTCTACTTGTTTTTGGTTATTTTCAGAAGAAGCCATTGAATTCTGAAGTTTTAGGGTCAGATTATTTCTTTGTCCAGATTATTTAGGAAATACTACAGGACGTACAGGTTAAGAAAATTTCATCTTTTTTATTTTATATTTACTTGTTCTGTTCTGTAATTTTTCTTGTAGCTTGACATGTTGGTTTATCTGGGGGTCCTGATACTCTTAAAGAAGTTACATTTAATGAAAATCGAAAATGCTTCTATATAATGAGGATCCCAATAAAGTATTCTACGGCAATGGCGTTTTTTAGTGTATCGTTCTTATGATTATGATATTACTCTTTTCTAGAATGTTTGACAAAAGCTTCCTTTCGATAGTGTTCTTAGATTATGATACCTCTCAGAATCATTGTTTGCTTGTCTGTAGTTATGTTTTATATCAAGACTTTGCTCTACGGAAATGTACTGTGAACATGGAAGAACTCTGTGTTTAAAGTAAGGTTGATATAACTGGAATTGGGTCTATTGGTGTGCTGACAGAATTTCAGGTATTGTTGGAGTATTTACTGAGCCGGCTGCTTGAATTTTGTGGCTGTCTAGTCTTAATGCTTTTATACCCTTTTTTTGCTTATAAATATACCTTTAAAGGTTATAATGATTGCTAATGCCATCACTTCATAGTTCATATGCTGATGTGGCTCTAAGTTAAGGAGTCCAAATGATATCTTGCCTACTTTAACTGGCCTCCGATCTCTTAGCCGTTGTATTATATTTGTAAGGGTCAACTCGGTATTCTTGAGCCATGTCCATCATCTAATCCACCGCTCATATGCTGCTCTGAGATACACACCAGTTCCTGTTGCACTATCACTAGCTGGAGTTTGCATTATGTTCCACTTTGAGAGTAAAAATCTGCTCATTCATGTGGTACAATCCTTCTTGGTAAATATCACTTGCTCTTTTGGGTTTCATCTATTTGTGGGAGCCTTTATATCATGGTTGCTCAGGTTAGTCAATACCTAACAGAAGGGCTAGGAAAGGGTTGAGCAAAGCAGCAGCATTATGGAAAAGACTTGTTCTGGGAACAAATATTAGCTGAAGATTTGCAGAGGCTGCCGTTCCTGCGGTAAGTGCTTTACCTCTTGACATATCATGGACATGCTCTAAGTGAGGGAAACAAGACATAATAGCTAAAATATTGACGATAATGTTGTAGACATCGTAATAGTTTATAATGACATAAATTCCCCCATACTGCTCGTGGCAGTTGTCACTTATAGTGGAGAACGTCATTCCATGACAGATGGAATGTTTATTATCAATGTGTAGGCCGAAGCAGCTGCTGCCTCTGGTGAAAGCAGCTTTAGGTCTTTCATGGTTGCTGTACAATGTTGTGTCGGCAGCTTGACTTGTGCAGCATGTCATTGACTCATTGCCTGTTTTCTCAGTAACATTTGTCTTTTAACTTTTTGTGTGCATTACACTAGAGTGACAAGACAAAAATCTCTCTGCAGTGTTTTGCCAGTTCCATCTCTAGGCTTTTGTGCCTGTTGATAGAGCACATGCTGCATCATGCGCTGAAATGGGTACCAAGATGTGGAGATTATAAAGGACTATAGCAATGTGTTGATACTGTGATGGCTGATGTCTGTCCTGATTAATTTAAGAAATAGAGTCTTTTGTCAGAAACTATCTTTCCTGTAGATAATTTATCAAAATCTACTTTTTATATCGTTTTTCGCAAAAAAAAAAAAAAAAAAAAAAAAAAAAAAAAAAAAAAAAACTTAAGTTACATCAATTTTGTTAGTTGGTAGTGTTAAGGAATAAACCTTTTAAAAGTTGAAGTTTTTCCCTAGACATCGATATAAAAGGTAGTTTGATAATGTATAGATATATTACAGAGGAAGAGAGAATTAGGTGAGTGAGGAGATGGAGGTATATCATACGAAAAGAATGACAGATGTGAAAGGTTCTAGCAAATAGAGGTCATGGTAGTAGCACCCAATTTTGTTAGCTGGTACTGATTTACAGGGGAATAACTACATAATAAGTGGGTTCTCTCACAAAACGATATAAATAGGTTCTAACTTTTTGCAAAATCACCTATATAAAACGTAGTTTCAGTGCATTATGGAGATTTCTTATTCCATGATTTTATCTTGTAGAGCTGTTACATATCTTTCCCGTGTCTTTGAGTCTGCTTTCACTGCACTAGAGGGTCTTAATATGCAGGCCTGTTCTACAGAATTGGTATGTGCATATGCTATATATGCTGCTTAGACTCAGGTACGAGTGTCCATATCTGACTGTCAGACTTACTATGAGCCTGTGACTCAATTTTGGTGGCACGAGGACCCTGTCCTGAAATTAGGATATGGGTGATAGAGGATGAATATAGTACGGGGACACTTCTTCATTACTGAAACTTCATCTCATGTTCAAATATCTAAAGTTATTGTAACGAGAAGTAGAGATCAATGTCGGCCCAGTTCCAGAGTTTAAGATAGTGCAGCACTCCTTAATAAAAGCCATTTTAAGTGCTTGATGCTGATAATACAATCGCTGTGCTGAATATTTATATGATGATGACATTTTCTAGAGTATAGTTCTTGCGATTTTGATATAGAATTCCAGATTGGAAGTGCAGTGCTCTTTTCTAATTTCTATAATGTTAGACGTAAACATTCTTCTGATATTGTTCTTAGATTGTGATATCTTTCAGAATTGTCGATTGCTTAGTTCTAGTTATGCTCTGAATCACAGTTTTGCTCCACTGGAATGTACTGTGAGGATGATAGAACTCCGTGCTTGAGGTATGGCTGAAGTAACTGGAACTGGGTCAATTAGAGGATCCAAGGGTGGTGCTATAGCTTCTTTGCAACTATCAGGTATCTGTTGCTGTGGTGTCAGAATTTCAGGTATTTCAGATATTGTTGTAGTGTTTACAGAGCCGGCTAATTGAATGTTGTGGTTATCTATTCTTGATGCCTGTATATCCGTTATTTGCTTATCTGATCACGAGCCTTCCACACACTGATGACCGTATAATGGACCTTATGAGGTGATAATGATTGTTAATGCCTTTACTTCATAGTTCGTAGTTCATATGCTGGTTGGACTCTAATTTAATAAGTCCAAGTGATCTCTTGTGACTGGCTTCAAATTACTTTTGTGACTGGTTTCAAAGTACTTGGTCATCGAATTATATTTGTGACTGTTACTTCGATATTCATAAGACATGTCCACTAATTGATCCTCAATACACTGCTGTGAGATATACACCAGTTGCCTTTGCATTGTCCACCGCCGTGTGCATTATGGCACTTCAACTGCATTGTGTGCTACTTTGAGGCTAACAATCTGCTCGTTCTTGTGGTAGAACTCGCCTATGCTAGATGTCAACCCTCTTTTTGGTTTCAACTATCTAAGATACAGAAGTTTTGGAATTTTACATACAAGTTTTTCTTTTCTGTTTTGAAAGGAAAGTTTAGATAAGTTAGCAATTTTAGTCTATGGAAATAACATAGCAGAAGAGTTGCAGCAGCTGCATGCTGCTTCTGCTGTAACTCTGTAAGTGCTTCACCACTTGATCACTAGTTAAATCATGGATATGCTTTATGTTAGGGAAACGAGACGAATATCTCTCTGCTGTATTTTGTCAATTACATCTCTTGACTTTTGTTGCCTGTTGAAGGAAGCAGATGCTGTATCATGCAAGAAATGACTAGTTTGCTGTAGTAGGCTGAATCTGCAGTTTGGCAATGTACAAAAGCAAACGAGTCATATATGTTCCATCATCGGCTATCTCAGTCGCAATTTGTTTGTTTTCTTACTATGTAAATGCTTTCGACATCGGAAGTCGTCATTCCAGACTTTCATTTGTCAAGTTATGGTGATTGTCATCGCAATTTAGAAAAGAATGGTTCTGATCACTTCAAACTACGTGTCTACGTGTGACATAGTGGACACGAGAAGCCGTGTGTGAATGTGTGGTACTTCATGCTCCACTTTCTACTCTAATGAATGTCTTGTCAATATTGCTACTTTGTAATTCCATCATGAAGAAGCCTCTTGTTGGAAGATTTTCTTGAAAAAGTTACGAGGCAAAAATGGCAAAGCTTAGGTTGAGGATCTAAGCTCCCATTTCTAGCTAAACTGCCAAATGTGGATATCTTCTTTATGTGCTAACCTTGTAGCATGACGACCAAGTTTCCACTGTATGTGGCTCATCCACGATAATTAATTGAGAGATCAACATTTCCGCTTAATTGCTAGAATTGCTAGAATAAGCCATGCTTCTAATTGCATCGACTATATGGCCTGGTTAATTGAGAGATCGATAATTCCGTGTAATTGAACTGAAGATATTCAATCAAATTTTTGGTTGGAACCACCAATAATTAACAATGAAGTGCTAACAGCATTTCTGTCTTTCAAGTTTCATGCAAGCAAATACTTTTTTTTTTATCAGATTTCAAGCAAATAATTAACTCAAGGAGCTGAGGTCAGATCTCACTAAAAGCAAAGCATTATTGAAAGCAATCGAGCAATCAAGTAGATGATGATTTAACTAAAAACGGTGTAACGTTCTATGTATATAATAACGTGATACAATTTTACAACAATCACGATACAACAACAACAACAATCACGATATTAATTAATGTTACATATCATCTAAATTTAATTGGATCATTATCAACATTGTAAACATGTGTTATTAACAATTTATGCCGTCACCAACTCACCATTGATGTCACATTAATCACCGGCATTAGTGACAATGCAAACTGACTATTTACATCAATTAATACATCATACATTAACATGAGAATTTGTTGTCAATTATTAGTAAAGCCATCCACATATAATAGATGAGTAATACAGCAAACTTTTACGCGTGTAGACGTAATTATACTCCATCAACAATGACAATAAAAGTTTTACGTGTTTTTTTTTTCCACTAATGTGAAATTAAAACTTAGAATAAAAGGTACACTAATGCATGATCTCAAATGACCACTACATGTCTACATACTTAAGCACAACACCACAAAAATACACGACCATTACAATTTACATTGCTTCTTAATTACTTCATCTACTTCAACCTCAGAAGAGCAACAAAAAAAGAAGAAGATCAACATGGATATTCAACAAGAAGAAGAGCTATCCTTACCAAAGATTCTCAAAGAAGCTACCTCAATTCCAAAGCTCTCACCTCGTACATTCTCCTTCATAACACTAACACTCATACTCCCACTGTCTTTCGCAAGTTTAGCTCGATCACTCTCTATTTATCCACCCCGTTATGACCCAACTCCACGACAAAACTCACGACGCGCGTTATAATCCTAACCCTCCATTTCCATCACACCCTAGTCGTACTCCTCCTCTTCCAGTTCGTCTACCTTCTCTTCCTCTTCACTGTCTCTCTCCTCTCCACCGCCGCCGTCGTATTCACCGTCGCTTCTCTTTACACTTCCAAGCCTGTCTCCTTCTCCAACACCATCTCCGCCATTCCCTCAGTCTTCCGTCGCTTGTTCAACACGTTTTTGTGGGTTTCCCTACTCATGTTTGGTTATAATCTCGCGTTTATACTTCTCATTGTGCTCATCCTTAATACCGAGAGTCTTGTTGTACTCTTCTTCCTGTTGTTGTTGGCGTTATGGATGTTTCTGTTTCTGCATGTGTATATTACTGCGCTGTGGCATTTGGCGAGTGTGGTGTCCGTGCTCGAGCCGGTTTACGGGTTGGCCGCAATGAGGAAGAGTTATGAGTTGCTAAAGGGAAAGGTGTGGATAGCTTGGTCGTTTGTAAATGTGTACTTGTCCGTTTGTTGGATCATCAGCTGGGTTTTCGCGGACGTGGTGGTTGACGGGAAGAATACGTCGGTTTTTGTTCGGGTTTTGGTGGGTGGGCTTCTTGTGGGTGTGTTGGTGATCATGAATTTAGTGGGATTGTTGGTGCAAAGTGTGTTTTACTATGATTGTAAGAATTTTCATCATGAGGAGATTGATAAGACTGCTTTGCATGATCAGCTTGGTGGGTATATTGGCGAGTATGTGCCTCTCAAGAGCAGCATTGAGCTCCAAAGTCTCGATGCCTGACGAACTCTGAGTGCGATTTGAGGACTTGAAAGATGTAGCTTCAGAGGTTTTGTTTGTCGATGTCATAAGATTTATGCGTAGATATTGTTCATGAAATTATAACAGGATATATGCTTAAAATGTGATCTTACTTTTGAGTGAAGTTCACGTTTAGTTAGCTAGCGAGTGTAAGTGATCTTTCTTTCACTGGTCTCAGATTACTTAGTCGTCGTCATTGATAATGTTTGTGACAGTCGGTTTGATATATATAAACATGACGGCCATTCAATCCTCCACTCATATACTGCTCTGAGATATACTACACCAGTTGCCTTTACACTGTCCTACACTTGCAAGCCTTGGCATTATCAGTTGTGTCTTTGAAGCTAACAATCAGTTCGCTCTTGTGGTAGAACTCATCCATGCTACATTCGACTTACTCTTTTTGGTTTACAATATCTAAAGTAGCCTCTATCTCAGATACCTAAAAACAATTTAGGTCCTCCCTTCTCATTGTTTTTGCTTCTTTTCAGGGGAAAAAAACATTAAATTATGAAGCTTTAAGATCAAATTATTTCTTTTGAAAGGAAATCAGATAGATTAGGAAATAGTAAAGTTCAAGATAAATCATAATAAAGCTCAAAAACTTGACCAAAGCTTGGAAAACAGTTACTGAAGTACCATCTCACAGCTGCTTTTTAACTGTGCTCTAGTGATTCATGAGTTTTTTACTGCTGATGGTAAATAGTTTGTATTAGTGTGTGTTTTGTTATTGTAATATCTGGCAAGGAAAGCTGATCATTTCCAGCAGCATAAAGCTAATCTCTATTGTAATAATGTTGTCGCTAGTACTTAACAAGTTGCAAGGCCTGCTCAGGATTCATTTTGAAGCAGGAATCAAGAAATACAACAACAACAAGCTAGCACAGCCTGAAGTTTTCGGAATTACAGTCTCTAGAACTTGTGAGAGTGTTAGAGAGCCAGTAGCAGGATTGCTAAACCCGTAAGGCTAACCACCTAGCTAAACTCTGATGAGCAGTTCTTGGTTGATTAGTGTGTTATACAGTGAGTAGCTAAGTTCATATCTCTGTCTCTACTATCCTGAACCTGTCAATCCTCCTATGCAGTTATCTCGAGTTTTTGTTAAACTTTTCAGCTAGTTATCTTAGACAAATTCCTTCCTAAAACATCCCTAAATACTATCATATAAGTTTCAGATATTAAAACACAACAAATAAGCTAAAGCAGACGATCAATCGTATATAACCAGCATCCTGTCCTGTTTTATACTTTTCCACTGTTTTGATTGGCATCACAAAGTTTAGAAAAGGTAACGTGAGGTTCAGAAAATTAGAGTCGAAGAGACCAATGCCTAAATCCACACCCCAATAGCTCGGCGTTAGACTGGAGTAGTCGGCTATGTTAGCGGACTGTGATGATCCCTTGATGGCATAAATGCATAATGACCTAGCCACTTTGATTTGGAAGTAGCATTATTCTAGTTGGACTTCCTTTGCCCTTTATTAGCGTTTTATCATATATAATTCATAATTGCATTCTACTGAAGCAGCAGTATTATTGCGGGAAAGATTAGTTTTGGGAACAAATATTTCAGATTGGCTTTGTTGTTGTTGTTGTTGTTGTTGTTGTTGTTGTTGAATGCTTCAATGTCTTTGCTTGATTCTGATGGAGGCTCCTCATTTCAATATTTCATCGAAAGTATGTCATCGGCATTTGTAGTCTCTGAAGAAGTATGTACTCCCCTACTTGCAGATAAAACAGTCCCTTGTTTCTACTTGGCTGATACATTTTGGGAGTCCCTTATTTCATGATTATATCTTGTAGAGTACGTTGTTACATTATTTTTCGCGTCTCTTTGAGTCTGCTTTCACTTCATTAAACAGTCTCAATAAGCAGGCCTTATTACTACAGAATTGGTATGGGTGCATGCTTTATCCGTTACTCAGACTTGAGTACGAGTATCTGAGTGTCAGACTCGCTATGACTCAATTTTAGAGAAACAGGGATCCTGGCCTAAAACGAATAAACGAGTACAGGGACATGTTTAAGATTTCCTTTTAGCCCTCTCATTGCTACTGTATAATCTGTTCATGCAGACATGCAGAGTGAAGCATCATCACTTTGGTTTTACATAATCTGGATGTTACTTCATTCATAAGTTACTTCCAGTACCTAATTAACCTGTGTTTATCTATCTTGTTCAGTGATATGTTGTGTTCCGGCCTATCAGAAGACAATTCAGGTTTTAATGTTTGTTTCTTAAGTGATGTCAAACTAGCTGGTGGTTAATAATTATATATTTCTACTTTTGTGAATGATAGTATGATGCTTCATTGTATTATGTTACATTGAGAGGAATGTCTCAATTTCATCAGATTTCGAATCTTCAGAAGCCAAAACGGTTGCCCTATCTGAAGTTGAGCCGTCGGATAAGACACTGATACCTTCTTGACAGAGAATGGACGGAGTTCAACTAATTCTGGATGCCAAGCTACTTGGCAATGAACAAAAGAAAACATGACTTTTGCTGTTCTAGTTTCAATTTCTTTACTCAAAGTGGCAACTTTAACATCGAAATGTCTCATTTCCGACTTCCATTTGTCAAGTTTTGCTAAATTTCCCAGCCTTCGACATATTGCCCCTGCATCAGCTGGGATCAATGTCATTTTTTCAATTTCGCATCATAGGTCGTATAGTAGAGTTTTATCGAGTCTAGATACGGTTGACCCTTAAGGCTTGTTAACTGTTTTTGTCCGATTGTCGATTCTTGTCTAATGAGTACTTGGTTGAGTTTGCATCATTGCATGCGATTTGACTAGCTCAAATAACAGTCAATGCAGCAAATGTTAACTTATTGAGTTTCATCACAATCCAATGCATGAGTTTTGTCCTCCAATCTATTAATTTTCCGGCTACTTAGAAACATCACAACTCATTGTGCTGACATCAAGAATTCAAAATCGGGGGCGTTCGAAATTTATTACTCCAATCATTGTCAACATTTACGTCATAGCTGATGCCTGACGGCCTGACGCACTGCTTGATCGCCCATCATTTCCCATGTCAAAAGAACGAAGGACGTAGATATACACTAATAAATTCTATAAAGTTCAAAATTTATACTTATAATTCGTGGCAAATTATTTTTACTCAATGTTGTCTTGTTAAAATGTTTCATCACTCATCATTCCGCCAGTATGTGCGAAATATATTCAACACCATCCTACTTGATTTATTCTTACTAATCGACAAAAGAATAACAATTTAATGCGGTAAAACTAAAAGGTTGAGTATCCAAACTTTATGTCTCATTTGTAGTTTTAAGTTTTACACTCTTTTAACATCGGTGAAATGTTTTGAGGCATAAACTAAAACGATCACAAGTTACTATTAATGTTCTCCAATGCACTATCTTTTTATCAATCAAAAGGAAAACCCACACATTGTGATCTTGTTAATCATTTTAGCTCAAAATCAAAATAATCAAAACAATTCTGGTTTGAATTTTCACCAAAACAAGGCCAAATTAATTTCAAAATTAGCCCCCAAAAAGTATAAAGGGGCCCCCCACACTTGGTTGTAAAATGTAGTCCCAAATGAAATAAATTTGTCCTTATTAAAAGGGAATCAATCATAATCACACAAAAACGAAAGATCCAGCAGGCGAACTCCAGATAAGGCCGGTGCGGGGCCCATCTATTTGGAAGACGCAGAGATCACTTGGGCCCACTCATTTTTGTCCTCGTGGGCTCACTTTCAATTCAATAAAGTCTTGCTCCAGTGGGCCCGACAGTGGGCCCGAAAATGAGGAAAAACAAAGCAGCCAATGAGAAGGTGAGCTAGTCCACCCCGTAACTCGTTGCTCTTATCTTCTTCTTGTACACGTTTCGGGCTCAGGCATGCCTCGAGTGGCCCGATCTCGGGCGTGATTTCTTACGAGACATGGGCCACACGGCCCTTTTACCTGCTTCTTTTGATTTTTGACCCCCATGTATTCCTACTTCTTTTCATTTGTTGACAATACAATTGCATCGGGGATTAAGGTTGACCCTAGAAATTAGGCAGTCAACTTGCTCAGAGGTTATCTCGGCTTCAAATCCTCATATCCCCAAACCCCGCAGCATGAGTTGCTAGTATGTACCAAAAAAACACCACATTTGCATTCATCCCCTATATTCATCTGGCTATCAAATGTTACCAAATAAGAAAAACCGCGACGTGACACTAGCGTCATGGTCGAGTTTAGAATCTGAATCTAGAATCTAACCATAATCATCGTCAATCAAAATGTCAAAATCATGATTTATTTCAACTTAACGACAATTTCCATGGTAACTTAAAGAGGAATTTTCTATTGGAAATCAACTAGTGTCAAGAAATGATGCCATTTTTATTACAATACTACAGTGTCGCGTAAACATGAGCAATTTTTTTCTAGAGTGAAGCATAGAGCTTGATATGTGACACATACACAAGGAATAGCCTAATAATAAAGTACTCCGTATCTTACAATAATAAGAAGTTTTTGTGTCTATATTATCCCCTAAACTCCTCCAAGTTGTTGGTCTTACTAAAGTAGTCTACAAACAGTGATAAAGACATACGAGGAGAAAGTACATTAATTTCGTGTATACGATGTTGTCAAATGTCAAGGATGAGTGCCCTAGAAAGTGTAGACAGTGATCTTATATTCTAATCAGCTACTATATCTATACTCCCTACTATCTATTCGATCAAATGCAGACAATGACACAATCATCGGATGAACATGAACTACTCTTACTATATTGTTATTGTTATCCTATCACATTTAATCATTTGCTTCCAATGATAAGCGCTCAAGTAAAAGTGCTAAAGATGCGCGAATATAATCCGCAATAAATAAGATAATTATAAACAAAACTCTATAAACAAAACCCGGTATACGTAGATCCTGCGTTAAAGTACTACTTTTCTCCAATTAAAACCGTATATGTCAAGTTCAATTTGGATCTAATTGAGATAAAAACGCGTCATGATTAAAATAAAGCGACTTTCACACCACACAACAAAGTTGCATTCATAAGAAAGGCAAGACATCAGGTCAGGTCAATAAATGACAGTAGCAGCAAATGAACAAAATCTAGTACTGAAAAACTTGAATGTGCATGTTTTACACAGGCTCAGTAAATAGGCATGAATGAAATTGACAGTAACCAGTTAGGGTAAAGACAGTGACAGTTTAGGTCTAAATCTGTCTATCATTACATTCCTTTTCCTTTCGCTTTCACTGCATCAACAAATCATTAAACATTTCCTTTTTATCTCGGCATGAAAGCGCAGACATCACTAGAAAAAGAAACAGCTACCTACAGAATAAAGGAAAGCTTGAAAATTGAAGGGTAATCAATCATCATCTTTCATGTTTTCTGTGATGGATGCATGCACCTTAGTAAAAAGTTCATATTCACGTGGAGATTTGAAAGATCTTTGTGGGTTTGAATGACATTATTGGTAATTATTGTTTCAAACTTGTACAAGTTTCGGGTAACATTGTCCTACATACGGTGAGATTGCGGGATTTTTTTAGGTCGGATCCAAAGTCGCGCCTTTTTTGTTATCTAAAAATTTTATGCTAATGTAGTATGGAGTATTAGAATGTTAAGAAACCGAATATGATAACACACAACACACCAAATTGCAAGTATAGCAAAGATTATAACATTACAGGGAGTTCAAACAAATTAATAACATGACAGACACCTAGAATTTCATGTTTGCAAACTGCACAGTAAAGTTGTGGCTTAACACACTGAACCAGATTATTATGAGAATACGAGATTAAACCGCCAACACCACAACACACTGGTCTACACTCATGCAAGCCACAGTACATTAGCTGACAACAGGAGGAGGCAGAGGGGCAGAAAGCTGTGGGTTAAGTACCTGTAGTCCAAGAGCCAGGCGCCTCGTTAAATCTTCTGGCTCTAACTTCACTACGTCCTTCCTCATGCCAATATCAGCCGCGACTCTGCTAGTGCAATAGACACTCACTGCCATAACAGCCATCCCACAAGCATTGCTCGTTAAAAGACGCAATGGAGAAGCGAGGACAGCTGCAAGTGGTCCACCGATAAGTGACACTGCTTGTCCACTCTGACCCATCGTTACTTGGTCGATAACTACAAGCCCTGTTTTGCAGTATATGGTGAAGTCTTCACAATTGTTCTTGAACACATTGTAGCCGCCAAAACCATTGTTCAGTAGGAACTTAGCTCGGCGTACAACAGTATCAGCAGGATCTGACTGTGCAAGAGTGCATGTCCCACCACGCACTTTTGCAACAAACAACGCAGGATTTACATTGTATTCAAACCGATACAAGATGCCTCCTGAAAGAAAGCAGTCTAGGCATGAGGACATAACCCCGTGGCCTTCTTCTGGCGGAATGCAAGTAGGGCAAGCTACGTGAGATCGAGAAGGCCCTGAGCTCACTAGAAGAACATCCAGGACAGTTCCTGTTCCAACTTCTTGACCATGTCTCGTGAAGTGAATCACTTTGTTGTCCCCAACGTATATACCTACAAACGTAATAGTATGAATTAGTCGGTTTTCCTCCAAGGAAGTGTAGATAGAACGCTTGAAGGGAAAGGTTGCAAGTACATGAGCCAGTGACTATTACAAGTGACCTTCACGGAATCACAGTTGTGCAGACCCGCAAATAACAGATACAACGTTGGAAAAAAGACCCAAAAAGACCATCTTTTTTTTAGACACAAAATATCAAACATTTTATTCCTCAAAATAGGGATCACTAATACAGTCTAAGATATAACATTGATTGGATTGATGTTTCACGCTGTATATTATTCCTCAAGTGGACATGAAAACATATAATAATATCTTCATAATTCCAAAGGTAATTCCGCAAGATTTTAATGCAACAAAGGCCCCTCTAATGAACCTTGCGAAATGTGAAATATTGGAGGATATGAGATCATGAGATGCTATGAATATCATGAGATCGGATTATATTTGAAATTCACAGAAGCATAAGATTTAACATGCTTGATGCCAGTGGAAAAGCAAAAACCTAACAAGTTGAGCTGAGTTCCACTTGAATCAATCCTATCATAATTTGACCACCAATTGGATTCTCAAACAGCTAAATTAGCAGGGAGGAAGGAGTTACTTCCATTTTTCCTAAAATGGCAAAAGTCGCAAACTAGTCTCAAGAAAATCAATTACCCAAAGAAAAATAGTGGACTAACACAACCATCATACAATCATGAGACCTCCCGATACATTCAAAGAGACCCAGTCTGTTGATGGTATATTTAAACAACAGCACATACATGACAACCATTGAACAATGAAAATCAGACTAACAATGTCGCTAATCAATCATACTCACAAAAACTATGATCTGGAAAAGATTGTTTCCATATCCATAACAACCTCATGTCCAAGCCCATTGGAGTCCAAAGGAATAAATCAACCAAGGGCTCGTGTGCATGTGCTAACTATGACTTGGAAGTGCAAAAGAAATTCTTTTGGATTGTGTCACGATTTACTATCCACCGCCAATACAAGCCACCATTTTACCATCCACCAGACTCTACATAGACACTCGTTTCATGGGGACTGTCCATACTAAAAGGTTTAACATCTAACAACGCGCAAGTTCCTTACTTACACCCCCAATTATTCGATTTGTAGACTGTCGAAGGGTGAGGATATCTTCAATGAAGCAATCACAGCATTACAAAGGCTTAGAATCATCTTTAGCAGCATGCAAAAGTGAAATTTAAATTAAAAGACTTGCTGATAGAAGACATATTCCTCAGCATACACGACTATTCAATATTCGGCTAATCAACGATACCCCAATCCCTCCACCCCCGCTTCAACCAAGTTAATTAATCGACCTAATTGATCCCTTTTCAACTTTTCTTCACACCCCAAAATCACTTCTTAATCAAAAAAAGGAAAAACACGATGGGTTTCGATTTCCGGGCAGACAACAATACGATTCCACAATCAAACAACAAGATGATCATCAATCAAGTGTATGCAATACAATGAATAACAATTAATACCCAGCAATTGTCAAATTTCAACAAATTCACAGAAATGAAAACCCCCAAATTCTAATTGAAGAACATAAAAGAGAGAAAGATAATAGAGGAAAAGCAAACCATGGTGAGCGTAGACATAAGCAGCCCTCCAAGAGTAGATATGATCTCCTGCTTTAAGACTCTTTCTATCAACCCTGTTCCCAAAATTCAACATTACGCAACACCCATCAACCAATTATCCATAAAGTTTCAATCTTTAATCAATAAATTCAACATTTTGCAAAACCCATCAATCAATTATACATAAAGTTTCGATCTTTGATCACTTAATCATCAAATACAACATATTGGGAATGAAAAAATGTAAACTTTGGTTGAAATTATCATGCAAAAACAAAATGATATAAAAACCATAGGATAAAATTTGGTAAATACCTGTTCGAAAGTAGCCCCATCAACAATCTCCCGAATTATTCTGCTGTAATTTGGGTCGGAAGAGAGAGAAAATGGGGGTTGCCTAGAAAGAGAGGAAAGTGTGCTGTGTTTTGGGTGTGAATGAGGCGGTGACGGTGGATGGAGATGATGATGATGATGATATGCAACGGCACTAAGCAAGGTGGTTTTTCTTAAAAAAATGCTTTTTATTTTTCATTTTCAATAGTTTACACATTATTCAAGATTTTTTTTTTCTTTATATATTTAAGCTTTAATTATGAACTACTACGAGTAGTATTTATTTTGATTACTTTGCCTAGAAGAAATGATTTCAATTTTGGTGGTGTGAAATTGAAATGAAACTTGTACCATTTTGCGTTTTAATTCTTTGGATTTTAAGTAATCGTTTGGTTGTCAAACAAAATCATGAAAAATACAAAAATTTATAGATTTTGCAATACGAAATGGAGGAACTAAAGTCCCCATTGATAATTGAATATTATTGTATAAATTTACGTCTTACATGTAACAAATAATATTTTTGAACAAGCAATTTCGAGAACTTCACTCATATGCAAGCAAAGACCTCTTGATAGCTAGCTCATAGGCGTATCGGGTCTCATCAAGTCGAATATTATCGATTGCTTGGTCTGGTTAGGATTGATTTTGCCAGGTTTAATGAAATTTGTCAGCATAAAACTACATCCATGTCTCATTTTGGTGAGCAAAGGAAAAAACAGGCGATATGTAACACCCCGACTCATCGCCTGAGCCGGAATTAGTCACATATGGCAGCTCGCCAGGCTGTGGGCTGACCTCACAGACCAACACGGGTCCTTTCGGCGCATTTTGACCTCACTCATACGCACCCTGGGAAATTTCCCAGAAGGTCACCCATCTTGAAATTGCTCCCAGTCAAGCACGCTTAACTGTTGAGTTCTTATCAGATGAGATTCCTAAAAGGAAAGTCGACTTTGTTGGTATGAGTAGAACTATCAATCCTTTTAAATCATCTCATATGAGCCCTTAATCTCTTAGAAAGTTCCTCTGAAATGTGGGGTATTACACGATATGTTAAACATTACAAATTAGATTGACGGTAAACGAAAAATGAAAGAGGAGACAAAGTTAGATAGACGACCCTTTTCTTCAGGGTATGACCTAAGGAATATGGATAGCGTATCCTGATTAATTAGCAATCTGCTAGTCTCTAAGCTACACTATTAACGACGTATAAATATCGATAATCAACGAATACCAAAATGACGTAAGTGATAAATGTCTAACATAGAAGATTATTACTCATCATTAATTAAGTTGTATTATGTATTGGCCACCCAACTAATGCATTATGGGACCATGAAGGAAGGATGAAAAGAGTGATACGTAAAATAGTGAGAGTGATAGTCGAAGGGAGCAAATGAGCAAAAATGGTGGAGTAAATAGTATCTACTACTTCATGAAAGTGGAAACTTTTCGAATTAATCCCACATTCCCACTATCTCAAGTCGCAACTGCTCCTACCCCTTTTCTCAGTCACTCTCCACCCTTTTTTCCCAATTCTAGTGTAACTAAAGTGGTGTAGATTGGAGTCTGACAAGGAGCAATCCTTTTTCTATTATTACTTTAAGGTAAAAAAAATTGCCCCCTTTGTTGAAAGTGATTGGGTAAAATTGCATTTAATTCAGATGGGCAGGTAGGATTTACTCCTACTCTATTTTCTATTGGAAAATCTATAGTTAAGATATCTTTACTCTTCAAGAACAAACAAATATAGGAGCCCCCCATGAGAGTGGGCAATCCAAATGTCATGCTCATCTGCATGCTCATGGATGTTGGATGCATGAGCACTAGCATTGTAGATTTGTAGTCTAAGAATAGTTTTTCTATGTTTTCAATATAAACTAAGACGTTGATTTGACTCTATACGTACATGTCTCGCTATGGGGCGTAGTATACTAGTATGGTTTCTAATTAAACCTGACATGATCAGAGAAAGTTGATTTAAAAATTTGACTCGATAAAATGTGAAAATAAGATTAACAAGATTGACTCGATTCGGCTGAATCCGGTCACCGAATGACACCGACAATACACATTTCAGTACAATATGTAATTTGACCAAGAACAGACTAAATCCGACTTTACTTAAATACACGTGACATAGATTTAGTCCAACCCAATTCAACTCAACTTACGGCTAATAAGTTCATAAAAATTGCAAGTTACACATCTTAATTTGCAAAAAATTAGCACCATTCGTTTATAAAGAGATAGACGTGGCAAAATTGACTTGGAATCGAATTACTTGACCCGAACATCTAAACTTGATCTGAGTAGCATAATCCGAATTCAATCCGAAATGACCCGCCCCCGGACCATAATGCAGTTTGATTTGATACTGACTCAAACCAAATAAGACCCGATCTGAACTCACATTACCGATATATAAATGAACCGGTCGACCAAAAATGAGTTGGATATAGCATATCAATGTATATAGATAACATAAACTATTCTAATGCTATGTTGGGATACACATAAAAGCTAGAGGTATATAGTAAAGTTTTACCATCGACTACAGTAATATCCTCAATTATTTGCGTCTTTTGATACTTCTCTAGTGGCCAAGGTTCACATAATATTATTTCAAAAAAAAATAAAAGTTTCACATAAATGAGTACTCGTATCATCATCATATGTGACTCGGCAGTCCCCGTTGCAAACAGTATATTAGAATTTACAGGTCTTCCTAACTGTATGACAGCATGATGACTGAGTTATTATTGAGCCTACTTCCGATAATTTGTGACAAAATATTTAACGGGATTCGTGACTCACAGTCTCACAGTAAAAAAGTAAAGACCCTCGCAATCAGCAACAGCAAGCAGCAGATAATTGCGGAACACGTGCACCCTCAGATTTTCCTAATCTACTGGACACTGTAAGAAAGAAATAAACACAGAGAGGTTGACAAGTATGTGTGAGTAGCCCTTTGCTATTGTAACCCAATCATATCATCTGACACTCCCAATCAAAACTTCTCTCTCTCTCCTCTCTCACTTTCCATTTTCTCTCTCCTCTTTCTCCTCCTCACTTCCCAACTTCTTGCTCTTCTTCCATTCCATGGCCTATACCCTTACTACATAATTATTCATATTCTTCATCATCATCAACTTACATAAAATCTATATAAAAAAACCATATCTTAAAAATATTTCACTAAAAAAATGGCAGCATATTATCACAATCATCATGAAAACTCTACTCCACAAATTTCAGACCATGGTAATCTACACACCTTAATTCTCATGAACAACCCAAATTCATATGCTCATGATCATCATCAACAACAACAGTTATCATCCAATAATATTTTACTACTTAACTCGGCCTCGGCGGCTGCCTCCTACTCCCAGCCACCACCTCCATTTCCTCACCAGTTTGTCCGCGACAACAACAATATTACCTTGTACGGATACCCGCAAGAAGAGGCGCGTGACATCTCACGCGCCAGGCAAGGGCTTTCATTGACCTTGTCTTCACAAAACCAAGGCGTCGCGCAAGGGGGAGAGGGTGACGTGGTGGGTGGTGGTGGTGGACAGGTGTCGGTTTTGGGTTCGAAGTATTTGAGGGCAGCTCAAGAGTTGTTGGAAGAAGTTGTTAATGTTGGTGATACGTTGACTATTACTACTACTACTACTACTAATCTTGATGATCACTCTCCTAAGAAGGGTAAGGCTGTCGGTGGCGAAACACCCTCCGACGAGAGAGATAATCACGGCGGTGGCGGCGGCGGCGGCTCGGGTGTCCAGCTTAGTACTTCCGAGAGGCAGGAAATTCAAATGAAGAAAGCTAAGCTTGTCACCATGCTTGATGAGGTACTATATATACACACATATACAAAGTTTAATAAACTCGTTTTTACCTTAAAACGTTAACGATCCAAGGAAACAGGGACGGTAGTACGCATCTTTGTGCGTTTGATGTGTTATTTATAAGTTACGGTGGATTGTGTAAAGACGGATTTTACAATTTTATGTTTTATATTAAAATTAAATTACAGGGAAGATTGGAAAGGAAATTGATGTGAGGGTCTTTTTCAACTGAAATTGATTCATCTCACTTTTAACAGCAATTTTTTTTTGTAGTTGTGTCAGAACCTTTCTGTTAGGAGTTACTATCAATCTATCTCTTAACTCACACATACAGTTTCTTTGTCTTGATCAGTTGTCACAAATCTTCAAGAACACAACTTTTTGTTTTTGTCACAAAACATTTTTAAAATATAAGAGTATCGAACCTTTTCTTCCGACTCTTTTTCAAGTTCGATAAATAATGTTACCTCCTAAATTTTATAGTAACATTTCTTATGGACTAAAGTGTGATTATAATTTTTTATTTGAAGGCAGAGCAAAGGTACAGGCAGTACAACAACCAAATGCAAATTGTGATAGAATCATTTGAGAGGGCGGCCGGAATGGGATCAGCAAAGACGTACACAGCCTTAGCATTAAAGACGATTTCAAAGCAATTCAGGTGTCTCAAAGACGCGATTCAAGGCCAAATTCGAGCAGCTAGTAAAAGCTTAGGCGAAGATGAAGGAGGGTCAGGATCATCTGCTGGAAAAATCGAAGGGTCGAGGTTGAAATTCATCGATCATCAGATTAGGCAACAAAGAGCTTTACAACAATTGGGAATGATACAAAACCACAATGCTTGGAGACCTCAACGAGGACTTCCCGAGAGATCCGTTTCTGTTCTCCGTGCTTGGCTTTTCGAGCATTTCCTACACCCGTAAGCACATATACTCTCTCCATTCATGTCACGTCACATTAAATTTTGAGTCTATACTACTCGTACCATATATCTTAATTAAGTCGATAATCAATTCGTTACTAGTAAAATCTCAGTACGCATGTACTACAGTTTGAATTAACCGATTATGTGAAATTTGGCTCTTCAGGTACCCAAAGGATTCAGACAAAATCTTGCTTGCGAAGCAAACAGGACTTACTAGGAGTCAGGTACGATTTCTTTAACTTGTAACGACGATTTAATTCTCATGTCGAAAATGAAGATTATGTAGATTAATGTGTGCCTTAATGATGAAATGTACGTAGGTTTCGAATTGGTTCATCAACGCTCGTGTACGTCTATGGAAACCTATGATCGAGGAAATGTACAATGAAGAGCTTAAGGAGCAAGAACAGAACGGGTCAGACGACAAAACAAGCAGCAAAGAACACAGCAACGACGATACGGTAGCAGCTTCGAATTCCGTCACTGAACAAGAAAAGATGAGTATGATTACTGAGACTCAAGCTAAGGACGTGGCTCCAAACTCGTGTTCTTCATTCATGTCAATCCCTCCAACTTCCGCAACACCTTACAAAGGGAATGGCATTACCATTCCCCCTCATCACAATCAGGGATTCCTCGAAATGGAAGGGATTTCACAGGGAAGTCCAAAGAGGCAAAGAAGCAATGATATGCTTAATAACGGTGAGATTATGATCAAATTTGGGAATGAGAAGGAAGAGAGGGAGAATGGGTATCCGATTATTTCCGGGGGAATGAATTTTATAGGAGGAGGAGGAGGGGAATTGGGATCATATGGTAATATGGGTGATTTAGGAAGGTTTGAAACAGAGGATTTTCCAGCAACAAGGTTTTTACAAGGGAATGGGAATGGAGGCATTTCCCTTTCCCTTGGACTTCCTCCTTCTTGTGAGAATCATCACCAACAGTTTAATAATCTCTCTGCTGCTACAAATAATCATACATTTATTTCTCCGAATCAGAACATTCATCATCATCAGTTTCGACGTGGGAATGAATTTGGTTCGATTAGTAGCCCTTCTTCTCAGCACTCGTCTGCTGCTGCTGCTGCTGCATTCGAGTGTATGGATATTCAGAATCGGAAAGGGTTCGCTGCTCGGTTGTTACCGGACTTCGTGGCCTAGAAGGTAGGCCGGGTAAAGGGATTGAACAGCACATGTCAGCTAGCTCGACTGGCAAGGTCATAATAAGGATAAGGAGTCGTGTCTAAGACTAGTACTCGAAACCCGTCTGTATCATCATTGTTTGCTTTCTTATAAGAGTAAGAAATAGGGGGGGAATTAGTGCATATAGTGATTACTTATACATTGTTTAAATTTGCATAGAACAGATTAGAGATGTTTAAATAGCTTTAAGATTGGGATTATTATGGGTATTGGGATTGTATATTATTTTTGTAGTCAAATAGTATAAATGTAATGGGTAGTAAATACCAAATAGATTGTAATTTGGTATAATGATAATAATTAATAATACAATACATTTTGTTTTAAATACATGATTGATTTGGAGCATGCATGATGTTTTGATAGAATCAAAAATTGAAATGTTGCATTAGATCTTCGTACACTACAAAGTCATGTATTATCAGTAACTTTTTGAGCATTTTGTCCTCCGAAAACGACTCAATAAAAGCTCATTTCAAATAGGCCAACTTTTTGTGACAGGAATTTTGGCCACTTCGATCGTGCATGCTGACACTTTTCCATTGCAAAACAACCTCTAACTTATATACAAAATCTACAATATTCGAAATTAAATTCAAGTGTTCGATTAATAATACTTGTTCTCGTACAAGACTCTCCTTTCCTATACGTAGTCTTTTTTGGGTTCCAATAGAAAGATCAATTGATGCTCAAATGTTATATCGTGAGCATCAAAATGATAAGAAAATGTCATATGATAGGTGTAGCCATATACACAATCCGGTCTCTAATTAATACTACAATTCAGAGTAAGGTACTCAAATTCATGCAGCATTACCCTTATGTTGATTACAAAGAAACTGTATGCTAATGATACTTAATTAAGTTTAAAGTTGTTGTGGTGACATTTTTTTTTTTTTTGAGGGTGTGGTGACATTTTTTTTTTACCTAAAAGATATGAGAATATTCAAACGGGATGCAAAATTGGCGCTTTCTTGTTGATCTTGCACGACCTTTTGATCTGTAAACAACTCTTCCTAAGAGCAATGTGGACACATGTTCAAAATTGTTTAATTTGATTTGTTTTGATGATCAATGAAAATGACAACATTGATGTCATTCGCTTACAATGGATAACAATAAGAAAACATTTCGATTATATAAGGCCTATATAAACATAGGACGTAAACTTCCAGATGTCACCAACTTTGTTACTAAAGACAAGATTGATTTTGAATTATATGAAACCCAAATAATTGTTTATGCTAAGATTGCATGATTGAACTAATTGATTTGATTAAACTATGTACAAAAGGAAGAAAATGGATCAATTTGTCAATGGCCTAAGCATTTTATATTAGAATATGGTATGAGATTGCTTGTATGGGACGACACCCAACATTCATCTTTAATAATATATGTTTAGAGCAACTTTGTTGGTATGGTATAGGATCACATTCAAATCTTCTGTAGTGACTCAGTTACGACACCGTATAATTAAAAGGTAAACACGATATTTGTGATCAGTCGGTATGAACATAATGCTTAGATGGAGAATTGGAGATACTTTAGCATTAACACTTGGATTTCCATAATAAATGAGTAAATAATATGGTTAGGCAATTCAATGGAGTGGACCACAATAACCTTAGGATATTATCCTAAACATAGTTTGGTCATTGTCTATGGTTGATAATATGATGATGCTAGTAGCTATGTTGATGGGGACCCACCTTGAAATTGTCTAACTTTTCAAGGGAAATTAGGTTCACAGAACTTGTATCTTTTGACAACTTTCCTCTTTAGAGTTCTTGTCCTTGCCCACTAAACAGCAGTGCTCTATGGGGCCCTCCTAAAAAAAGCCAAGAAAGAAGAAAAAGAAAAGTTGGTTTGGAAAAAAAGGCCCCTCACTCATCTTCTTCCTCTTGGTTTCTGATTCCTAGTCTTCACTTTGTGAAATGTGATCAATACATTTTCTTTAGTTAGGCAAGGAACATATCAATGGGGAGGTATACTAATTGCTTTGAAGACCTTGAGTCTTCTTAATGCATGGGTGAGGGAATAAAAGAATGTTAGGACCCTTTTTAATAAAGGCTTAAATGAGACATTTCATTCGATTCTATATGTTGCCTCACTTCAATTTTGCGCAAGTTCGTGATAAAACACGGTGGAAAATGAGAGTGAATAGTAATGTAGTATGTAGATGTCTATTTTAATTCTTAGTTCTCTAACCTTCACTCACTAATAGCATAAGGGTAAATAAAAAAGTTGCACACTGTTCTTTAATCCCACACCAAATACCAATGTCTTTACCACACAACAAACGCTCATCATTCGTAAGTAACATAAGCTATCTCAATTGGTAAGATTGTGAAACAGTGCTACTTCCGAACAAGATTTAACGTCCGTTACGCACTAATATCGATTTTGTAGTTCCCTTTCCTACTATAACAAAACTGAGGATGAGTAAAGTACCGTGACGGCTCTGATGATACTATGGCAGTATGGCCCAATATGTCAAAATCAAGTAATACTGATACAATTACATTTACACTGATATCAATATGAAACAAAACTAAAACAAAATATGGTCTGGTTGCCTTCAAGGACGAACAAAATTAATGGGTGGAAAAGGAAAACTTTATTTCTCTTTCACGTAACTGCAAATTTGGGAAAATTATACAAAAGGAGCACCACATAATGCTAGTCTCTTTTTGGCAACCTTAGACCTATAACACCATACCTCGAATGCCTCGGTCAAGTCGGGATACTGGATATGTTGATTTCCCAGCCATTCTGACAAGATATCTGCCTGGTGTTCAGAAGGCAACGCAAGTATGATTGAAATGAATGCAGATTCTAATGTCTGCCACACTTCCGAGTCTGCTCTCAGTCTTGAACTGTCTTCATCGATGTCTGTAGAAGCAGCAACAATCGAGGGTTTTGTCGATTGAGCAAAGGGAAGCCACATCTTCACCATGTGAAGCCTTTTTGCACTTGGCAAGATAACATTTCCATACCCTATGGCTTCTATGACTTTGGTTGCTACCTCAATCACCTTGTATTTTATCTCTGCTGTTTCGACCTCTGAAGTTGCATCCTCGATTGTACTGACTAATGTTTCAGAAATGTCCAACCAAAATGTTACTAAATCCCTCATGATTTCTAGTTTAGAAGAAATCTGACAAACCCACAACAGATCGGATAGATACATAGGTAGCAGCTCAAACTTCCCGCCTTCTGAAACCACTGTTTTCTCCTCCTTTGACAAAGACTGTAAAAGAGCCTCAAAACTCAAAAATAATCGCTTTGTACATTCTCTGACCTCAAACTTCACCTCATCACATGCTGCGAGCAGGGGAGCATCATCATCATCAGTCAGCATGTACTCCAGTTGCTCTTGAGCTGAAGATCTTAGATCACTCACAGATGGAGGAGGCACTGACATGGCAAATCGGAGAGCTGACAAGAAGATCCTGAAAATGGTAGGCTCCTCAACTGGTTGGAGACGGGAGAGAATCGGATTTACTGCAGGTCCCATAGTCGGAATGGTTAGCAGAATTTCCTCCTCCTCAATTTCTTCCCAAGGCACTGATTCCAAGTATTCCACACAAGACGAAACAATGAGTGGGCATTCTAGCTCAATAGCCACTCGAAGGATGCCAAGGGCATTTCTTACTCCATGCCCACTTTCAGAAATCAAGCTGTCAGACACAACATACAGGAGGCGTAGAAGAGTAATACTGTAGTCAAAATCAGATTCTTGGCAGAGAACCTCGACACAACTGCGTGCATCGAGGATCTGACAAGTTGGCCAAGTGTCAGAAAGACGGTCAGCAAAGTACTTACTTTTCTGAATGAGGATGGAAGTGTGGCAGTATAACCACTCATCGCGACCTTCAGGAGTCCGCAGCCTAACAACAACATCACTCGTAGATCGGTCACCGAATTTGAATGGAGTTCCATTCCTAGTTGCCTGCTAAGAGTACGCCAGCAACAAAGTGAAAACCCAAATATACAAAGTAAAGTAAGCAACCCAAGGTTTTTTTTTTTTTTTTTTTTTTTTTTTTCCTTTCGGGTTTTAATGAAGCCGACCCCAAATAAGGCTTGGTTGTTGTTGTTTGGTCTTAATGAAGCGCAAAGGCTAGTGCAATGAGGGGGAAGGGGATCTGAATACATGGGGCGCAATGAATGGAGAGGGTATTAAATATAAAAGCTAATGTACTCAGCACCACCACCTTTCCCATTAGACCAAATGTCCAAGATTTCCATGGTCGGGATCGAAAGAGTATGAAGTTCACTGGGAAGATGTATAAGCAGAGAATACATAATTGCAAAAGTACGGAATAATGGCATACATAATTGCAAAGCTGCTTCACTTTTTCACCTCTTCAAAAATCGAATAAAAGGTCTAACGGATATTGATCAAAATTAGGGAAGTGTGATGGGAAATCCAAGCATAGCTAAGAATTCACTGCATCTAAATGAGTCTTTCGACTAAACTTTGGGCTTGAACAAAAAAGCTCACTCTCCACAGTTACACAAACTCAAGTAACAAAAAACTTGGGCAAAAATGAACAAAACAGCTAGAACGATCTCGAAAGATAAGATTCATGTTCGTAAGGTTCAAGGTAGAAGCCATATGGTATGAAAACTTACAGTTATTTCCATTCAACTGATCAGCAACTCTTGGCTTTAAGCAACCACTCATTGCAGCTACGATGTCAGACACACAGTGAAAAAGGTTGTTAGATATTTAGAGGATTGAAAAAAGTCTACTTAATTGATTATTGATGCAGACATGCAGTCATACTCCCCATGTTCTTGGCTAATATAGTATTACTTGAAATAAAGAAACGGGTTTGAAAATCATGCGGTGGCAACGAAATTCAAGACTCCCAAATTTTAAGGTTTTCCAGAACAATTTCCCATGAATACCCTTACAAATCTTTCTCAAACACAACTTTGAGGAAGGATTTCGTTCAAGGTTGGATTGAATACATTCGGTAAACAATGATGTCATTTACGTCAATTAATTTCAGTTCAGTGGGTTTCAAAACGGGATCTTGGTTACCAGCCCTTGACGAACGTAGACTGCCTTTATTCGAAATCTTGGGGGAGTCTTGGGGGAATGACTTAAAAGTTGGGTACTGATATAGACATATAGTCTTACATTCAAAACATCTCGTGCCTAGTCTTGAATACCAATACTCAGAAAAGTAGTCTAGGAGCCCAAATTCCCCTTTTATCTTGTTTCTGGTAGTGTGAATAATGGTATAAATGGATAAAGACAGTCTTACCAAATAAGCTAGCGTAAATTATCAACATTTATTGATCCAGCAGCAACCGTATGGTTTGAATCAAGTTAAAGCAGCAATAAACTACTGCCCAAATGAAGAAAGTTAAAAGATTAAGGACATGAAAGACTTGCCAAAGATAAATAAGCCCCATATAAGGGCTCACATGTTTATCAGACAGTAAGTAGACTTCTTTGTGGATGGCCAGTCAAGGTCTGCAGTCGTCAAAACTATAAGGTTATGGAGGCTAAGATATGCTCGAATAACAAGAGTGAATATGGAGACCTTTAAACTCTAAGCCACTAAGGTAAATCAAGGTGTCAAAATTCGAATGGTATAGATATAATCTCCCCGAGCATGCTTATTATTTGGCTAATCATGCTACAGCCACCATGAAGTACAAGTCTACAAGAGGCTCCTAAGGTCGGAATCATAAAGCATCTGTTTTACCAATGTGTGTACAGTAAATGCCTGGAGCCCTGGATATGGTTAGAGAATGGCTACGAGTGGAAATTCCTTCTTCTAACAGGTGACAATGGTGTTACAGCAGAAGAAATGGAACTAAGTTGGGGCATCAGTTTCTATGGGCAGGAAGCAGTTCAAGTAATCTATAGATTTTTTTTTTTTTTTGAGGTCATCTGTGGCAAATTAGTTGTATTTTGGTAGACTTCTTTATGATAGTGCTTATGTTTTTTCTCAAGAACAAGAAAAATACGACATTTTAGTCAGAGGCCCATAAATCCTCCCTAGGGACTGCGAACCCATAACGATTAGAGCTAGTCCTTCATTGACACACTGGCCTCTAAACCAGATGTTATGCATTTTGCATCCCCAACCCAAGCCATGGAGCCAATATAGTTTCAAATAATACAGTCTTCGTTTTCCTTCAAGAACCATGTCAGAGGAATCTTCACTTAAAAAATTAACACAGAATCCTCAAATTCATGAATATTTTAGCAAAAAGCACGAGAAAACTAAAGAAAAGTTAGCGTAGTTGAAACCTCCACACACCCCTGCCATACTTGTAGGCTGTAGCCAAGTCCAAATAGAGAGCTCATGGTAATGAGCATCAAAATGCAGCAACTTATGGTACCCTTCACATATTGGATAGACTTACACACGCCACTCACTAGGATGTTACAATCAAAACTTTGTAAAACGCTCCAGATCCCATCAGACAAATCTCCATAAGCGTTTTTCCCTTCGCCTTTCTCGTTACTTAGTACCTAATTATCTTTACTAGATCTACCTAAGAATTTTTTTTTTAATCTTTACTAACTACAATTACTAGTGCTTTGTATCAATCTCAATTGTTGCATTCTTATTTTTCCATGAAATTTTCAATTCTTATGTTTCTTCATTGTTATTAATTATCTTCAATGTGTTAAATTCTATAAATCGGCCATGGATACACTCATACACCCACAACCAGGGGCGGAGCCAGGAGCCGAGAACGCGGAGGGCTATAATTTTCATAGCATAGATGGTACTAGGGGAAAAAGATGTCAAATTGGAAACTTACATTAACCTTAACATCTAATTTTATTGAATTCAATCATTCAACAAGTTCTCATATTCCGAAAATGATTTACCTTACACTAACACAAGTAAATACATCCTCCGTCCCAAATTAAACCTTCCTACTTCACATATTCAAATGAAGTAGTAAGAAGTTTAATTTGGGACGGAGGAAGTAATTACGAAGATACGTTATTTTGCAATAGCCACGACTATTGGCACTCCAACTGAGTTTTCATGCACTTCAAGTTAAGAGCACAACACGTGGAACGAGTACTAATAGACTCATTTGGAGTGCCAATAGTCGTGTCATTTCGCAAATTATATACGAGTAGTACTCCGTAACACAAAATATCACTCTAAAATCACCCTAGCTTCCAATGTCGATCATACCATCAACAAATTGGGCAATAATATAAACCCCAAAATCCCACAACTAATATAAACGTATCATACAATTAATCAAACGATAAAGATAAACCCTAACATTCCCAATTCTACACGAATTTGCATAAAATTAACTTAATTAAAAATAGTTTGAGAGCTGGAAAATAATTCACCTTTTGAAGGGAATATAGTTATCGGAACAATCGCTGATTCATAGCATCGATTCCCAAATTCATAGCAGGCGACGACGACAGCTCACGGTCTCAATTTTCTCGGCAACGGCGGCGTCGTGCACGGTGGTGGTGGTGGTTAGGCGAGAGATTAGAAAATGAAGTAAACGGGTAATAAACTAATAACCTCTTGTTTTTTGGGTTCACTCGTGGGAGTAGAAGTGGGCGAGTGGCAATCGTTTTTGTTGGGATTGCGTTCGGATCAACTATGGCGGGTCGAGTTGTATCGGGTTTGGACGTTTGGTTGATCTCAACTTAGTACTGTATAATTATTGTTGACCTCAAAAAAAAAAAAAAAAAAAAAGAACTTAGCATAATTATTGGGAAAATTTGCGAGACTGCACCTTTTAACTTTATTTCTTTGAGAAACTGCACATTTTCTCATTTCCGACCACTTTTGACCACTCTCCGACGGACATTGACTTGACCTAAAAATTTAGGGGTTTTTTTGGGGGTGGGGGAAGGGGAAAAATTGGAGGGAAATTGAAGGAGAAGAGTAAGGTCGTGTCAATGTCGGATAGCAGTCAAAATTGGATGAAAATGAGAAAAGGTGCAGCTTCGCAAAGAAATAGACTTAAAAGGTGCAGTTTCACAAAATTAAATATAAAAGGTGCAGTCTCGCAAAAAACTGATTTTATAAGGTGCGGTCTCGCAATTTTCCTAATCATTGACATTGATCATACTTTGTGTTTTTATTGTGTTTTTTTCAAGTGTTATTATCATACCTTGTTGTTCCAAACAAATGTGAATAAATCAAACTATTCACATTTTATGCAATCTAGTCGGGTGAAATTCGGGTAGAGCCGAGTCGACTTTGAAATGAGTTGAAATGAGGTCGAAATCGGATACCGGCTACCAAAAGTCACTTTAGTCAAGCCGAGTCTTAAAAATAGTACCGAGTAGTCGAGTACTAACGTTTTAGGGCTCAAGTGACGAACAAAACTACCGAGTAGTGATATCTGGGTCTGGAAAAAGCAACGGAAGGAATCAATTTCTGTTGGAAAAACATCATCCCATAACAATGTCGTCAAAGGTAAAGTATTCTTCATTTTATCTGTCCGAGGAATTAGTTATTGATATTCTGAAAAGATTACCTGTGAAATCCCTGCTTCGGTTTATGTCAGTTTGCAAACATTGGAAATCCCTAATTAAGAGCCCTAATTTCAAATCATATCATTTTAATCACCAAATTGAGGTTCGTAATAGTGTTGACGGTCCAAGATATTGTCTGCATCTTGAGCTTGTTCCGCCATCTGGGTATTATTTCGTACACTCCGACTCTAATGATTTTAGTAGGCATCTTGACATATTTGCCCCGGAGTGTAGATTTATTTCTATGGGTTGTTGTGATGGCTTATTTTTTATTGGTAATTTTCGTGAAAGACCAGTAATTTTATGGAACCCGTCTAGTAGAACTCGGCTTCATCTTGTAGCGCCTGCTGGTTTGAAATCGTTTTCGTGTTGCTTTAAGGGGATTGGGTTTGATGCTGTGAGCAATGACTATAAGGTAATTGTGGGTGAATCTATCTTTTATGATTTTACGACCGAATTGGTAGATTTTCATGTTTACTCTGTAAATGAGGCTGCTTGGAGGCGTCTTGATGTTAAGTTTAAGCTTCAAGGTGCAGGATTTGTTGATTATGAAGAAGTTTATCTGGATGGGGTTATTTATTGGCTTGTTGTTAGAATGTTTGATGAGGGGCATTATAAGGATTCGGTTTTGATGTATGACATTGCGAATGAAACTTTTAGTGAAATCCATCTTCCTGTAGACTTTGGTCGTGAGAAAGTTGACAAATGTGATGTTGTGGTTTTGACGATAACTAAATGGAAGGGGAGCGAGGTTGTTGGTTTGTTGCATTTGGGTGAGAATGTTCTCGATTTCTTAGTGCTGGAGGACACTACTGGTGGGGTGAAATCGTGGAGAAACATTTGTTATAGGGATGGTATTCCTGGTTACCTGAAATTTGTTAATCAGAGATGGAATGGCGAATTCATTGTCAAGCTAAAGGATGGACGATTGGTTTCACTCTGTCTAGAAGATATGTCTATGGATCACATTTCTGATCTACATCTGGATTACCTTGGCCCTTATATTGAAAACTTACTCTGTCTCTGATTCTGGTGGACTCTTGTTTTGGTAGTTTGGTACGAGGATTTCGATGAAGGGGGCATGGATATATCGCATTGGATTTATTTAAATGTTTGATTCTCATGTTGGTTTATATGCTGGACATCGACACAGATGATTAACAGTCAGTCGTGAAGTGTACACGGTTGCATTATCATAATTGGATGGGTCAAAATGTATGACTCACATTGGATTGATTTTAGTTTGAAGCCTCACAAGCTAGATGAGAACTGTATGTTTACCTTATCGATCTATTTTTTATTTTTAAATGAGGAAATAATCTCATTTATGGAGTCAATATTCGACCATATGAATCTATCAAGAGTAATTTGTCATCATACTGTTCTTTTATGAGCTCTTATGATAGAAGTAAATTATTTGAGAAGAGATTTCTGTTTAGTTTACATACATTTTCTTGTCATCTAGAGTTCATAAAATTAGTTTAAGGTCATGCTCTTAAAGATTGTCGTTAAGAAGTTTGGAAAAGTGATTGAAATGGAATTTTCAGTAAGAAGATGAAATTTGATTTACTGACAGTTCGGCGAGTTACTGTCCCTTCATCCATCTTTTTCTTCTTGCCGCTTATAGTCTTAAGCTATGCTACTTAAACTCTCTGAAGAAAATTGGAGAAAAAACAAGTAGGGGTATGGTGATCTTACAATTGTGATAGGTCACATAACCTTCTTCAAATTGTGACTTTGGTGAGGTTGTGTTTTTGAGGGTGTCCTTTGCCGAGCACTGGGGTAATGTTGTTGTGGAGTGTCCTTTGACAATTCACAAGATATCACTGGGGTAGAGTAGTGTTTGAGTATTATGGGACTTACGGTTTGATTAGCCATTTCTGCGCAGACTGTCCGATTTCCATGTTTCCAAGTATGTATGGTGACATGTCCGAGCTTACATTTGTATTCTCACTTCCACTTTTGTAGAAATGCATTCTGTGATACATTATTTCAAGCATTTGTTTGCTGCAGGTTGGCGAAACAGTTCTAGCTGCTGGTCTTTTGAGGCTAGATGCTGAAAAGTTGTCAGGGGATTCCGTCTAAATTACTGTCTGGGCTTCTCCCTTTCTCACGGTACATATGAGGGTCACCGAAAAATGCTGATAAAATTATGGCAGATCATTTAGGGAGATTCTTACAGGTACTTCTGTTATACTTGATGCATAGTAAATTTTAAATACTTTTGTCTGCTTGGAGGATGTTACTTCTAAGTGTTCTTAAGAAAACCATCACATCCTTTCAATTTGTAAGAAATTTGTTTACAATTAACAGAATTTGCCCTGAAAAAGAAGTGTGATATATGAACCAGATTTCAAAATTACCTACTGGTGGTGGCTGAGTCATACAAATCACTGATTAATGCATGTTGTTGGATGTTCAGTGACCCATGGCATTTTACGAATGTTTAATTAGCTTAGCTTAAGACTCTGCATCCCCAGTGACCGGACATACTATGGCTTGGCTCTGCAATGTCGAACTCTTATGCAATACGAAGGTCCATAAAATTGATTACCGCAGATATATACGGGTTTCGTCTCTCTTGAACAACTGCTTTCCGAAGCTACTAATGTGATTTGTCCTTCTTGCTTGAGAACTTTCCCATGTTAAGAAAGATTCTGATCATTTCATTGATTAGAATCATTAACATGTGCATTATCTGTTAAGAGATTTTCAGCTTCTAGGTTGTTGTTATATTCTTATGCTGAAAATTTGTTTGCTGATGATAAACCTGCTTTTTTTGGTCTTTGTAATATTGATGACTGATAAGTCTGATGACCTTTCAATGTTAGGTGCCTGGTCTCGCTCCCAGTTCTTTCAAGAGCCTGAGGAGTCTAACCAAGTAACCAAAATTAAGCAGGTACACCCTGGTCATGTGTCTGCCCCCCAGTGTCCCTGAATATTTTGGAGTGCGCGTGTGTTCATGCTCCTGCACAACATCTGTGTTTGTGTGCATTTACACCCTGATTGTTTTACTGCTTTGATAATAGTGACATGCTGAAGCTTTGTTTTTCTGTCAAGTTTAAGGAAGATACTGTTATTCTGTGGTTACCTAGGCCGTACTTTGTTTCTTTTCCGTTAAGCTATGTCAAAACTGGATAGTGGTCATGTATGGTGCCAGTTACTGTGGTGTATTTGTTGAATACCGCCCTGCTTCAGTTGCAAGTAGGTAAGAGCATCCTTGTTGAGAGATTTTTTTTGTTTTGTTTTGTGGGGGGGGGGGGGGTTAGAAAAGAGCGGAATTGGCCGTTACCCACCCTGTATCGGTGAATGGCAGACGCGCAGTTCCCTAACGCATCTGCTGGTTCGCCGATAAGTTTATGGCATTGGCAAATCTGCCCTGCAATAGACAGGATTGGATATGTGTATCTTAGCTTGTAATTCCACCACAAGTTATATAACGTCAAGTGTGAGCTATTCCATTTCTCTCATACATTATATGTCTTCTTCCTGTGTGATAAGAACATTTGATCATTCGCGACAATGAAATGAACGTCTCTTGCTTAGCTAGCGGCTTATTCATGGCTGCGTCCATGCCTGGGCTCTGTGTCCTGATGGCAGTCTTAGTCGTGGACTAGCAATAGTAGTATACCTCCTGTGTCTACATTGAATGCACTACTCGAGAGACATGCTTTAATTAACAACAAAGAATTTTCACATTTTATGTGATCTAGTCAGCCATTAATTACGCTAAATCGAGTTGGATAGTGTTTGGGTTGTGTTGGATTCGGGTCAAAATCGGTCAAATTCCAATTGCGAGATGACGCGTTATTGTCATGATGAGGGAGATGGATTAGTGAGACGAGGGATGACTCATTTTCGAGGAAGATAGGGGAGTGAGGTAGAGTAGGTCTCTTGATCCGAGAGCCCGTTATTTCTTTACTTTATGAGATGAGACGGTTTGTTATTGTCACAAGTTGTATGGGATGCTTGCGGATGTTTTGATGATTTTCCCTCACCCTAACTCGTCGTTGCCCAATCTTCCGGTTAGTGTTGGGGGAGACGCTTGGCATGATAGTGTAATTTGGTTTGGCATTTATTACTTTGTTTGTAATATAGGTGTGATTTTATTTTCCGTTCAAAGAGAAAAAAAAAATTGAGATAATTCATGGCAGGCGACATAAGATGAGGAGTTTGGGGCCATAAAGGGTTACGATCACTACGAGAGTTATAAGGAGGCTCGTTGATAGGAATTGGTGGTTTTAGGTTAGAAATCCTCTTACATTTTGATGATAGGGGCGTCAGTGGATTGATAGGAGGTGAGTCGTGCTCGATAACTTCATTGTGAGCACGACTTTGAGGGAGTCGTTGAGTCAAGCATGGGGGAACTTTGTGTGTGTTAGTTCCCTGTAACTTAGAGTGTGTGAGAAGGGAGGATAAGATGGTTAGAGTTGGGGTGTCGAGCATTTCATCCACTCCAACTCTAGCTAGCACCGTGGAGTGTTTTGTTGGCTTGCAATTTTTTTTTTTTTTGGAGGAGTCTTGATTGTCGAAACTCACCCCGTGCTTTGAGAGAGACGTAGGTGTTTAGTGTGGAAGATTAGATAACTCGAGAACGAGTAATGGTTTAAGCATGAGGGAGTTTGATATGGGTAAGAGTAGTGTGCTAACCCGCGTGATTTAGACGCCTTAGGGTCTATTTTAGCATGTTGTTCGTGATTTGTAAACCACACCATTGGGAGTTGTTTTGAGCTTATTTGGTGGTTTTACGGGATTCTCGTTCGCTCAAGATCCTTTGGAGTGCTTTAGGAGGGAACGTGGATCGAGTTGGAGTCGGGGTGTTCGAGAGAAGATAGCTTGGGTGCACTATGGGAATCACAAGAGCTCGAGCCACGGTGGAAAGAAGCGGAGAAGGTAGAGAAATTCAAGTTTCTCGACTCGAGAAGGAGTACTCTCGAGTCGAGAAACGGCACGCTCGACTCGAGAATTCGTCCCCTCGAGTCAAGAATGCCTCTTTCCGGGAAGTTTTCTTGAGGCTTTGTGGCGGTTTCTTTTGGCAAAATATCTATTTTGTTTTCTAGTGTTTTTGGAATTATTTTGAATAAAGGGGCATGAACCCCTCCCTAGTTGGTATCACTCTTCATATTATCATTTTCTACGGAGTTTTCATATTTTTTAGAGAGATAATTAAGGAGAGATTAGTAGAAATTAGTTATTTTATTATGAATTTCATCTCAAACATTATTGTAATAATTAGTATGGAAGGGTAATGGCCTTCTAGATCCTTGGTGTAATCAAATACTCTTATCCTATGTATTAGTAAGATTTCTTTGACTCTAATTTGCCTTTAATTTCATCGTAATTAATTCCTTGTTTTTCAATTGCTTGATTTACCCTTATTTTCTCTAATTGGTTGATTGGATTGAATTGGTTATGTCTTATGTTTGGTTTTTAATTGATGGTCATTGATTATTAACCCTAAAGGAAGCAACTTTACATGTTTAGTGTATGGTTATGACTAATTTGTGATTGGAAAATTAATTAGGCAACTTAGGGCCCGTTCGGTATCACTGCCGTTTTCAGTTTTTGGTTTTTTTTTTTTGGAAAAAATTTAGTTAAATAAGTTGCAAAAATGAATTTTATTGTATGTTTCCATAATAGTCCTACTGAAAATGAAAACTGACAACTAAAAATTGAAAACCACTTTTTCTGGTTTTCAAAAGTGAATAGCTATTCGTCGCCCACGTTTTACTACTATCGCCCAATAATTTTAATCGGTTTCCAATTACACCCTTCTTTGTTCTTTCCGTAAATTCCTAAACAATAATCTAGCACTCCTAATTTTCATTCCCCAAACAATTTATGTATCTCTCGTTCCCACTTCCCACCATAACACTCAACATCCACCACCGGCTCACCGCTATATCCACAATACTCCATACCCAATGATAAAGTAAACAACTTACCATTTACTTACAGAGTGATGAACAAAGGTTATCATACTTATCAATTGCTCAATTGTCAACAATCAGAATATAATTGCAATGTTAATGATGGGGGAAGGGGATGTGGAAATCTTGTCATGGAATTGCAACATTCCTTTATTAACAATCAGAAAAAACACATTCAACCATCATAAATTAACCAGCCAAAACAATGATATTCAACTTAATTTGCAAAGAAAACCCATTATGAGTGTGTCGATTATTGACGATAATAAAATTGTGATATGTAATTGATCTCCAAAAGTGTCATGGTCGCCTTCGGCATACGGCGTCTGTGATTTTGCATTGTCATACGGTCAATACGATGACGGTAGTGTTGGGTTGGGCATGTCGGAGATGGTGAGAGATTCATCAATAGTATGAACTAAGTGTGAGGCTCTGAGATTTGAGAGATGAGTGGGTTGGGGATTAGATCGGAGGTATAGAAACCGAGATACGGTGTATTTAATTTCGATAGGGGTATTTTGGGAATATAGCGGGCGATATAAGTAAAAGTGTGGGCGACGAATAACACCTCCCTTTCAAAAATGGGACTTTGGTTTTCAAAAAAACTTAAAATTGAAAACAGAAAACGATACCAAACAGACCCTAATAGATTAGACTTGATTAGTGTCGCGGTTGCAGCTAATTGAATGCTAATTTGGGTTGTTGTTAATCTTTTATTAATTCTTGCTCTTCATGCCTTTGGTTTTGATTTGTTTGAGTGGTCACTAAACAAATTAGGACTAATAAGAGGGGAATTTGGTAGCGGTTGCTCAAATTCCCCAATAACGTGGATTAATTGGATAAAAACCGAGATTATCTATGAATGATATAATTAGGGAAGGTAAAATTTTGATATATTCATATATCTTCGATATATATTCAATATACATATAGATTTATAATTAGTTAATCGAGGAATAGAATCAAAATTTTGCAACTTTGCATCTACATATTTACCAAACTGTATAAAAATAAGTTAATCGAGAAACCATTTCCAGTAGGTAACAAAAAATGCGCTAACTGTACAAAAATGGGTTCCCGTATATGGGGCCCCTTTCCTAAGTTTCGCACTAGGGCCCCTAAAATGTCAGGACCGGCCCTGAACAACACAAAACGGAACTTTTAACCTATCATATATTCAACATAATAAAAAAAATATAATTGAGGTGCATTTCTAAGTAGATATAAATAAGTACTCACGTACACAATTTCAATTGTCGTAAAAGTCTTAACTTGAGATGATTATGATCAAGTTTCAAGTCATGATTATATCTAACTAAAGCTATTATATTATAAGATTATCTTTATAACTCTCCTATAAAATTCCATTAGCTAAGCAAGTAAGAGGACAGGGGGAAAGTGAAGTTTTGGTCTTGAGACAAAATGAGATGAGCGTCAAAGAAACCCCAAAATTTATGTTTTTTTTTTATTTTCATTTTTTTCTGAAAGTGATGTTTACATGTTTTTTACTACAACTCTACTCAGCCTTCGCCCTTCGGCCAAATTTTTTTACAGCGCCATGCGATTTCGTGCTTTTCTCTTTCACTCTTAGATAGATCACCAAAATTCTTCGTGTCATCTCATGATTCACGCCTTAGAATTTGTAAAAGATTGATCTTGATACCTTAAAGTAATCTAAGGTCGACATTGAAATTCATTTGCGGTACTGGCATTTTCCAAGAGCGTACAAACATTCTATAAATTCCAAAATCACCACAAAAATTCATTTCACAATATAATTTTCTCATAATTTTCAAAAAGATAATGTTTATGATAAATGTTGAGGTTCATTAGATTATTAAAAAGTTGAAAGATAGGATTATATTTACGTAGTTTATCCTTACGAAGATTCTTCTGAAAAGAGAAGATAATAGTCGTTCAATAGATTAGATTTTGTGATTTAATAAGTGTCTAGCTATTAACCATTAGATGATCGCATTTAATTAGATTTAAAAGAACAAAAAAAATATGTCAAACACTTAACTTAATACTCCGTACTCCGTATATAACACACATAACTTGATACGTACATCATACATGCATAACTTGATACCTAATTATTGGAGCCTAGGAAACCCAACTTAAATGAAATCCTTTTTATGATAATCAGCTTCTTTAGTGATGACCACCAAACAAACGAACACTAAAAAAAAAAAAAAAAGGAAACCAATTATTTTACCATACAAATAGTAATTCACATTATGAAGATTGGTTCGATAGGTTGTATTGTGCCCCCAAAGGTACTACAAATAAAGGAAACAAAACATGGATCATAGCCGAATCTACGTAAACAATAATGCAAAGTAATTGAGAAAGATAAGGAAATGTGCTTAAGATTGAACCTAGAAACAATTACGTCGATAATTAGACACATGTGTAGCTTACCTTAACTACTATTCAATCGAACAACAACTCCATCGTTACTTTTCAATTATATAAACTATAAGTTATCCCGAAAAAAAGGGATACGAAAATGTAATAAGAAGTATAGGATAAGACTTTTCATTGAGACTTTTACGATTCTCAGAGCATTGTAATCGGCCAATGCATCATTGATCCAACAATGGAAACCTGCCAATAATATTAAGAAACAAACATAAGCACAACAATGTAGTCGAATATTTGTACATTCTAAGAACTATAAAATCAAATTGTAAAAATAAAAGACATAGAAAGGGGCCAAGCTAAGGGTACAAAACAAAATACGTGAAAACTAACACAAACAAACTGAGGGGAGAGGGTGACGGACACCCATATATGTATATGACATATGTGTAGCAAAGATGTTCTATACTTCTAGTATTTTATTACGTTTAGACCTCCTTTTGAAAATCATAAAAAGAAGATAATTTTAGCCCTTAAGATCAACTTTCATCCAAATGTAAAAGATAGGATTTGTTGTCATTATCTATTGCATAATAATTTTAACATTATCCTTCTCCAAATTATGAGAAAATTCTATTGCCAAATGAAATTTTGTGGTGATTTTGGATTTTATAAAAATTTTGTATGCTCTTGAAAAATGCCTCTTTTATATATATAGACTAGTTGATGTGCCCGGGCGTTGCCCGGACTATGTGTTTAAGCAATGACATAGTAATAAAAATGTTAATATTTCTAATGAACTGAAGAGTTAATTGTAAGTTTAGGAGAACTATTTGGAATGTTTTGTCATATATTGAAGGTTCAGGTTTATTTTGTTGTTTAGTATGAATAGAACTTGTATCTTAGAAATAGTATATGATATTTTTATCTTCTATTATCCCTCTTTTTTCAAATAATCTATTTGGTGTGGATCAAGGTAGTTCTAGGTGTTATGGATCAATTGTTGGTAATGAAGTGCTTTTTTAGTATGTAGAACCAAACACTCATTATTTTTTCAAAAAATAGTTTTTAAAGAAACTGATTGTGAAAAATAGAAACAGATTTTGAAAAATTTGGCCAAACATGCTCTAAGTAAGGTATTGTTTCCTAGTAGGATTACACATAGATAAGCTAACTTGCATTACACTATATTTTATTTTATGTGTTTATTTATTGTCATATTTGTTCCCTATTCTTATTTATCTTTTATTCACATAAGACTTAAATAACAAAAAAAAAACAAACAAATATAAAGCTCTTATTTACATGATTAATGTGTTCATTGTCATATAAGGATCTTCGTTTTTCATCAAGTGACCATACGACAATTTATAACGGAATGAGATATGCGCTTTTTAAGTCTCATACTCCAATTTCTATGACCATGTAAATAACGCAATTTGGACCTAATGATAATTTATACCTTTCTGAATAAGCTTTAACTCTATTAGGATTGAGAATATAAACTAATATCGTGTACCTTTTGGTTTAGCCTATTTTCAATTATATTAATTTAGATAATGGACTCTAAGTATATTCTCTATATAAACAACTCTGAATGATGTGTGCCTCTTTTAGATCGGGAGGTAAGTTTGCTACATATATGATTAGAAATGCTCATACGTTGCACGAAATGTACATTTAAGCTCAAATGAAATCAAATAATTTTATAAAGATTATTATGAATTGTTTCTACACAATTAAATCGAATTTAATAGTAGTACAATAAAAATTTAGGTGAATAGACATTATGTAAATAAACTTTAAAGAATTAAAGTATATTGATTTCAAAAGTATTCAATTTACTTTTGTAAATGGCAAATTGCTAGAGGTCTACATTATAGACACAATCAATTTGTGTACAATGTAACATTGAGTTAGTAGCAGTAACATTGAGATCGGAGTAGTAAAATTAATTTGTAATGAAAAATTGGAGGAGTAAGCTCTTCTTCTTACTCGTACTCGTACTCGTACTCCTACTCCTACTCCTACAGTCATCCTACTATTACTCCTACTTGTGCCCCTACTCCTAAAAATTCAACTCCTCAACTACATGACTAATTATTTTTCAAGATTTGATGAGTGGCCGATGGCATATTTTTATAATTAGATCAAACATGAATCATCTTATCGGTTATATGTGTTCAGTTTTCAGTGCAAAATTAGATTATACCTACAAACTATAGTATGTAAAAAGCGAAACTTGATATCAAACATTTCTAGATGAAATCCCTTAAAAGAATACGTACTATATAGAAAGTTAGTCCAGCAAGCTCGCAACATGCACAGGGTATTGCATGCTTATAAATGAGTAAATGGCATTGAACAACCAAAAGTAAAGATCATCGGTAATCCGGCACAATAGTTAAACAAAATTCAGAGTATATCTTATTAAAAACTCACCATTCGATTAGATATGGAAATTTATGATATACGTAATTACGTACTATTCGTATATTCATGTTGGTACCCGAAATGTTTGCGCAAAAACGGAATACATCAGTACTAAATAGACATCACATTGCACAAAGAAAATAAGAAAATTACGCAAAGAAGAACGTAAAATATTTGACCAAATTAGGTATATATAAGCCTCTAGTGTTAGTATTTAGTTACAAAAGTACTATGATGGCAGCGTAAGATTAGTAGAACTACTATAAAAATCCCAATTAGGTAGGAAAAAGAAACAAAACAATAAGTTGCACACATGATCTCTCTTTTAAAATTTTGAGTGATTATATATTACGGAACACAATACCTTTATATAATTTGTAATTTACTTACTAAAATAGTTAACGAAATAGGAATAGTAATTTGGTAGTGAACATATACTAAGGTTCTAATAAGCTACGGAATAGTAATTTGGCAATGTACATATCCTAAACCTCTATAGTTTTCCAATTTGAACATATCCTAATCTTCTACTTCCAATTTGAACATCTAATGAGCTTGTACAATTTCCCAAAAGTGAGACTCTCCCACAACGCAAGAAAATTAAATAGAATTTTCTGGTGGCTCCGCGAAAATTAACTTTTAACGTAGGCTCTCGAAAAAAGCCTCCTTTATTAATATGTATTGATTGATGATTGATATATATTGAGGAAATCTATCAAATGAGAAGTGCTAATTTCGTGAGAAGTGAGAAGTAATCTCAACCCTCCATCTTATCTAGATCAAAGGTGTAGATTAAAACTTAAATAAATGGAAAAATAAAAATAAAAACAAACCCAAACCCAAACCCCAAAAATCACTCACATTTTCTCTCTCCTCCCATTCCCCTTCCCTTTCTCCGCGGCCTACCCCAGCGCCGCCCACCACCGCCGCCGTCCTACACTATCACCACCCATCTCTGGCGAAAATACCACCAGCCGATTCGACGGACCACCGCGAGGCATCCTTGAACATTATCCTCCACCGTCAAGCATCTTTTGGCCGCGAAAAACACCTTCTCCCTCTCTATTTTCCGCGCAAAATTTTCCAGATCCGGTCGTGGTGGTTGATCGCCGGCTTTGATGCGACCGGCCGGCTGCACTAATCATGGCGAGTCTTTGTCGGCCATCCTCGACCTCCGTCAGCCTTCACCACGCGACGTGCTACACCTTCTCTCTCCTCTTTTCGCTCTCTTTTTTCCAAATCTGGCCGCCGACATTGAAAACCACCGTCGATCAACACATCCACCAGCGTCACCTCTCTTTTGCGCACAGATTGACTTCGCAACTTCTCGTTTTCGCCTCCGTGGATGGAAATGAGAGGGCGGAGGTGGTGGAATAAGTTGTTAGAATAAGAGGGCGGAGGTGGTGGAATAAGTTGTTGGAGGGAGGGGCTGACTTGGCGGTGGTAGCTGGACTATTTTGGGGGCGGTTGCAGGGTTGGTGGAGGTGGTGGACGGCGGGGGGAAGGCAGGGCAGTGGCGGGGGGTGGTTGGTGGTGTGGGAGGAGAGAGAAAGTGGCGGGGGGAGATTGGGGATTTTTGTTAATTTCGTTTTTATTTTTCATTTTCTTTTAGTGAAGGGTGAAGTTATTGGAGTTACGTGTCATACTTATTGGAGTTACGTGTTTTGATTAGTAGAGTTAAGTTAGAGTTACGTGTTTTGGTTAGTGGAGTTAAGTTGGAGTTACGTGTTTTGATTAGTGGAGTTAACTTAGAGTTACGTGTTTTGGTTAATGAGTTAAATTGGAGTTATATGTTTTAGTTAATGGAGTTAAGTTGGAGTTATGCGATTTAGTTATTGGAGTTAAATTGGAGTTATGCGATTTAGTTAGTGGAGTTAAGTCGGAGTTACGTGATTTAGGTAGTAGAGTTATTAGAGTTACGTGCTTTATTTAATGATATTAATTTGGAGTGTTTTAGGTCTTGGAGTTAAGTTGGAGACTTGGAGTTATATGATTTAGGTTGTGGAGTTAAAATGGAGTTATTAGAGTTACGTGTCTTATTAAAGGAAATAGAGTTGGAGACTTGGAGTTACGTATTTTAGTTAGTGAAGTTATGTTAGAATTAAAAAAATTTCGTTCAAATTGGTGGAGTTACCAATCATACCGGAGTTAGACAATTTAGTTTATGGAGTTAACTTACTGGAGTTAGGCAATTTAATTAGTACAGTTAATTGACTGGAGTTATGAAGTTTAGTTACTGCAGTTATGCGAAATCAATGGCTGAGATCACTTCTCATTTCTCACCAAATTATCACTTCTCACTGGATGTGAGCCCATATATTGATTTCTTTTCTTTCTTATTTTCCACTCTAGAATTGCGTATTAGGATTTCCCTCTTCCTTGTGGATACGATACCCACCTACCCTAGCTAATTTAGTAGAAATAATGGTAATTTGACTAATAATAACAACTTATTAGTTTGTCCGCGTCATATAAAGCTCATCAGGTCTAGTTGGTTATTACGATTTGTTTTATTTTCTCGAGTCATGTCGTGTTTACGGAGGTGGCGTGCTCTTGTATGCCTTAAAGAGTACCGCCTACGGAGTAACGTCCTTTTTTTTCCCGAAGGGTGTAACGTTTTGGGCTCATACTCCGTACTAGTAGCCATGTGCCAATCATATTGATATCTATCACACTATCAGGTAATCTCCCAAGACAAGCCAAAAGAAGGCGAGACCAATGTCTGCTCGGAAAAACAATCCCATAACAATGTCGTCAAAGGTAAAGTATTCTTCAATTTACCTATCTGAGGAATTAGTTATTGATATTCTGAAAAGATTACCTGTGAAATCCCTGCTTCGGTTTATGTCAGTTTGCAAACATTGGAAATCCCTAATTAAGAGCCCTAATTTCAAATCATATCATTTTAATCACCAAATTGAGGTTCGTAATAGTGTTGACGGTCCAAGATATTGTCTGCATCTTGAGCTTGTTCCGCCATCTGGGTATTATTTCGTACACTCCGACTCTAGTGATTTTAGTAGGCATCTTGACATATTTGCCCCGGAGTGTAGATTTATTTCTATGGGTTGTTGTGATGGCTTATTTTTTATTGGTAATTTTCGTGAAAGACCAGTAATTTTATGGAACCCGTCTAGTAGAACTCGGCTTCATCTTGTAGCGCCTGCTGGTTTGAAATCGTTTTCGTGTTGCTTTAAGGGGATTGGGTTTGATGCTGTGAGCAATGACTATAAGGTAATTGTGGGTGAATCTATCTTTTATGATTTTACGACCGAATTGGTAGATTTCTGGCCAATGCCGGAGTTAAGAAAATTTCTGGCCGGAATCCAATTTGGTGGTGTTTGTCAAAAGAAAGAGTCTTAAAAGGTGGTGTTTGGGATTTTTGAATTTAAAAGGTGGTGTTTGTCAAAATCGGAAACTTAAAAGGTGGTGTTTGGCAAAAAACCCTTAATTTATATTAAACTCGTATTATTCTTCATTAGTTAGCCAATATTGACAAAAAAGATATGTTCCATATTAAACTTATATTAAATTTAAATGGATAATATTTAAATAGAGAGTACACTTTTGAAGGATTGTATTGTATATTTTCAAAAGTTCCATGTGACCTTAACTCAGCTCGTGTCTAAATAGTTGATGAATTATATTTTTCGTAATAATTATAGGATTATTATTTAATTAATCACATTATTAACTTCTTAAAAGTCATGGACATCTTGTACATTTTCTTGATGTCCTACTTTTGTAGTTTTAGTAGGATTAAAATGGAAAATGGACTCACTCTGTTTGAGTAAGATCGGATTAAAATATATACAAACTGAAGTTTAATTTGATTTCTTTTGTAGTAGGATTAAAATAGATAATGAACTATCTTTTGAATAAGATTTGAATAGATAATGAACTATTTTTCTGGATAGAATTGGACTTTAGAATAGATAACGAATTATTTTTTAACAAAATAGACATTCGATAGATGAATAAGTTTACATTTTGCTTTCGATATTTGTGCATTTGAAGTGACATTGTCGAGCCTATTTGGATATATGATATTATTTAGCTTAAGGATTATCCTACTTTCAATTGGATAAGTATACATAAGGGACTCTTATTCTCATTGCATTGAGATCCAATTGTTTAAGGTCATAATATTCTCCATAATTAGAGGTGAGACTGTCTCACAATAACTTATTAAGAGACCATTCTATTTGTTCATAGAGTGATCCTTTTTTACATTGATAGTGTCATTTCACTTCTTTTAGGTATTCATGTTAATTTATGGTGATAACCTCAAACTTAGGATTAGTAAATTTGATTACTGTACAATCATGGCTAATTTTAACATGTTGATCCTTAAAGTCACAAGTAATGTGGTTTAAATATGAACTAAAACGATTACTAAAAGTAATAGAGTGATCATGAATGATGTTAATTAAAACGGGCACTTTTTAAATAGAGTAGTGGTCTCAAAATAATTTATTGTGATACCATCTCATATGAGACTTTGTCATCCTCCATTATTTAGTCACAATTGATGATATTGTGCATTGCAATAGTAAAACCTATTAAAGTTGAATAAATAGTATTTAAATTAGTTTCCAACAATTTTAATTGATCTATTCTTTACAAACTAAAAAAATAAGTTCCCTGTGATTTTCTCGACTCTAAATAATAGCGGCTCGTGTCAAAATAATTGAATTATTTAAATTTACATAATATATAGTTAAAGAATTTTACTGAACAGATCATATGAAATTGGTTTCAAAGTCTTAGAAATTTTAATTACTTATGTGTTTACGTAAGATTGTATATATCATGCAGCTTTTGGATTAACCTATTTTCAATAAGTTTAGTATATATAACGGAATCTTATTCGGCTCATTTACGGTCTATTTGTTTAATTTTTTACTATTCTCCGCTTTTTTAGCTCCAATTGACAAAAAAATAAAATATATAAAGTTTGAAAAACTTTTATATCATGTTTGTCAACGTTGATCAAATCCTTGTCAAAATATGCCTCCTAAAAGCTTTTGTATCCTCGTAGTCGTAGCTAAGAGGTTATTTGAGTACACCATGTAGACTTTTGTTTTCGAGACTTTAATTTATTCAATGTAGGAGATTAATATTTGTTTTTGTTTTACTATCAAATCTTATTCCTACTTTTACTACCACTAATACAATCCAATTCTCTAACGTTGTAGGAATGTTTTTTTTTCTCTTTTTTTTTTTCCCGCATACTACTACTACTATTACTCCTATTAATTATACTACTACTCCTACAGTACTCCTACTCCTACTCTGCTGCTACTACTACTACTACTACTACTACTAATAATAATAATAATAATAATAATAATAATAATAATAATAATAATCCTATTGTAATTCTGCTCCTACATACTCTTGCTCTAGCTATTAATACAGTACAACTCCTACTCCTACGTTATTAATTACTTTTCCTACTCACTACTACTCCTGCTAAAAATTAGAAAATTACTCTTAATCCTACTTCTGTTCGTATGACTACTACTGTGCTGCTTCTGCTACGTACTACTACTACTACTAATCAAGTTATATGCAAGATGTGGGATATATTAGGGGTCAATTAATTAATTTTCGATACCTAGCTTTAGCCTTTTATTAGAATAATTCTTCTACAACCCTATACAACTTGTACTTTTACAATTTTTACATATAGTTCTACAATAAATCATCTTCTAATTAATACACTTCTACAATGGTTAAGTAAAAGGACTATACTTTTACAAATGATGGTGAAGCTAATGAGCTAAGAAGTATACATTAAGATGTTATATATCAACGTAGCAAAGCTTACGTATGTAATGTGTATACTTTTATCATAGCAAACTCTTAATTTTTTTTTTTTACTTTTATTACTTAATTGGACAATTCAATGTGGTAAATATATATGTTTGTTTTGTTCTCTTATTTGAAACTCCTACATTCTCCTACTTTATTATTATGTGATTTATTACTTTATTGTGAGGTTACTACAAAAATTATTTATATGGAATATGCATCCAAAATTGTAATAAAATAATGAACAATTTTAAACTTGCCAATCAATAATTTGCCAGCTTATTGTAGCCAACTGATTATATATGACCAGGCATTATGATTGTGCATGTTGATTTGAGACTTCAACTATTTATAGCTAACTGATTGTTTAACTTCTATTAGAATTCGATTTGTTTAACTTCTATTAGAATTAGAATTGTATAACTTCTATTAGAATTAGAATTAGATTTAGATTATGATTATGAAAATATATACCATAAACCTTCCTAATATCCTACAAAACATGGACTCTTTCAGAACGCAAGAAAATAAAATCGAATTTTCTGGTGGCTCGAAAAACTCAACTTTCGACGTAGGCCGGCCCCTGAAAAAAACCCTCCTTTATTAATACTAGTTTGCGTGCTCGTGCCGCGCACGGGCTCCCTATCTGTATCAATGATACTCGTTTCACCAAAAAAAAAAAAACAAAAAAAAAAACATTGTTATATAATTGCAGTATACACATAAATGTCACATATTGAACATTATTTAACGTATGAAAAAATTATAATTTAGTTGTGAATTCATAATTAAATGTCAGCTATCACTTAATTACAGAGTATTAGGTATCCTTTATAAAAATGTTGATTACAAATATAAGAATATATACTCATCAAACAATTATGAAATGCACGTCGTTGGATTCATATCGAAAAATACTTTCACGTATGTATGTTATCATAAAGTAAGATATCAATGGAGAAAAGAGGTGTCTCAAAATGATGCGATAAAAAAATCTAGTAACCAGTCCCGATGAGGATCTCAATACAGATCAACCTAACCTTTAAAAAATTTACCTCATAATACCCAACTTAATTAATAGACTTCTGAATCAAAATCGACTCGACGTGTAGTTTCAATCAGACCCGACATGACACGATCTCAATATAACACAACCTTCTCTAACCATACATGAAATAGATCTAACCCTCCTAATTTCCAACTCTATTTGCACGCAAATTATATCGTGCACCAAGGTGCACAATGAGTATGGTGCACCTCCTCACAGTAGAGGAGTAGGGACCACACTTAAAACAATTTAAATTATTATAAGTGTCGTCCCTACTCCTCTACTGTGAGGAGGTGCACCATACTCATTGTGCACCTTTGTGCATGGTATAAGCATTGCTATTTGCATTATTCATTTATTGTTATATTTGTTGAGATTACAAATAAAACCCATAATTCTACATTACGTAATCATCTTACCAAGAGAAAACATATTTCGCTTAGTAATTTACATCAATATCGTTATATGATTTATTGATCGTATTACAAATAATAAAATCATTGACTATATGCATAATTGTGTTAATAAGTGTCTTAATCCTGATTCCGTGACTTTTAATCTAGTAAATTTTTTTGAAATATAACTCTTTCAACAATAAATCAACTTACCAAGAGAAACGTATTCCGCTTAATAATTTACATCATTATCTGTATATACTTGAATAAGTGTCATGTTCCCGACTCTAACTTTTAATCCAAGTTTTTTAAATATAACTCTTTCAACAAAAAAATTACCACACATAAAAGTAGTAAAGGGAGAACTTTATAAAAAACATTAAAAATAATAACTAACTTAAAGACTTAGATTTCATCCAATTTTGATGATGATGTTGCATTGTAAATGTTACGCATTGACCCTTATTTAATGTATGAAAAAAATACATTTTAGTTGAGACATAATAAATGTACATAAATATGTATCGAAGCCAAATATATAGTTATCATTTCAAAGTTTTATATATTTAGTCTAATTGTTTGCGTCAAAGTTGCGATTATGCGAAAAATCCAAAAACTCGACATGATAGAACATGAGTCAACTCAAATCTATTCGTGAACCCCTATCAATGGACCAATGCTACATGACAGAATAATATTTAACCTAAACTTGATTTCGATTCTTATAAGAGAATGAAACTTTTGATTAATATGAAATAATAGTAGTCAATAAGCCATAGAGAGAGAGAGAGAGAGAGAGAGAGAGAGAGAGAGAGAGAGAGAGAGAGAGAGAGAGAGAGAGAGAGAGAGAGAGAGAGAGAGAGAGAGAGAGAGAGAGAGAGAGAGAGATTTCAAGTATGTCTGGAAACCAAAAAATATTGAACAAAATTTGAGATGATTAGATCAAATAAATAGGCCCAATGAGGATCTAAAAAAATTTAACACAAAAGTTATAATACCCAACTCGATAGCAACTCGAACCGTAACCGACTCGATTCGACATGTCATAAACATAATATGACCTAACCCGTTCTGACCATACCTATTAATGTAAGGGGAAAACTACAATCATATAAGCAAACGAAACATTTGCAAAATTAGAAACAGTATTAGTCAAGATAATCCAAAAAAAGGAGAAAATAAATTATGGTCAAACTTTTATATCATATTCATGTATTAATTCCTTTTTCTCTACAAAATTATTACTCTTTTCATAGACATACTTTCTTCACTGTACTTAAACATAGAGGAAAAAATTATACCGTTTTAATTTCATTAACTTCGTTATTATGTGTTTGATTTTTTTACATATAAGCAATAACATTGATTATAGTAGTTGAACTTTTTGAAATATAACTCTTTCAGCTCTAAATTACCATACGGACAATGCTTATACCAATGCACCAAGGTGCACAATGAGTATGGTGCACCTCCTCGCAATAGAGGAGTAGGGACCACACTTAAAATAATTTAAATTTATTTAAGTGTGGTCTCTACTCCTCTATTGTGAGGAGGTGCACCATACTCATTGTACACCTTGGTGCACGATATAATTTGCGCCATACGGAAGAGTCGAATTGTAAAATTACAATAACATATAAGTTGTAAACGGAGAACTCTATGTAGTCACTTCTTATAATAATAAGTCACATTTGTTTGCATCAAATGTGCCACGCTCCGAGAAATACAATAAATCGACGTGGTAGAATCTGACTCAACCAAACCCTATTTATGAACCATGCTACATAACAAAATACACCATGCTTAACCCTATTCACGAACGAATTACTAACTCTTTGTATAGACATTTATCCTTAAATACTATTGAGTAATATATTCTAAACACATTGCTTAATTCTGAAAATTATTTTTGAAATAAACTCTTTCGACACTTGTACGAAAAAAAGTCAAATTGGCTAAATTAGTAAACGGAAATAATCACTTGTTTTTTTTTCTAGTAATTTATAATCACTTGTTAAACTAATAACTATTCACCTTAAAGCTTATACTTTTCTCCAATTCTCTATGATTATTTACACATTCTTTTTGGAACTTTTTTTTTTTTTTGTAAGAGATGTGTTGCAAAATGAAACTGTGTCACAAATATTATGATCATGATTAACAAATTGGAAGAGAATCATATACTTTGTATAGATTGGAAATCATTTTTCTAAACTGTTAATACTTTCTACACTTAATAGTTTAAGAACTTTCCTTTTTCTATTTAAATTAAAATTATATAAATATTCAACTAATTATAAGTTATAATTGTTTATTAATTTTTCTTATTACTATTTTAATATTTTATATTTATTTCCATATCCTAATAATCAATAATATTTTTTTTAATTTCATCCAATAGATTTGTGCCAAGTGTCCATCAATGAAGGCTGTACTCGGCTTTTATAATATATATTAGATATTAGATGTATTGATTGATGTTCGCAATAGTGTCGACGCCTCGACGGTCCAAGATATTGTCTATATCTTGAGCTTGTTCCATCAGCTGGATACTTGGTACAATCCGACAGTAGTGATTTCAGCAGGTACCTTGACTTAATTTTCCGGCCACCGCGTTTCTGGTGTATGGGTTGTTGTGATGGGTTATTTTTGATGGGTGAAAGTCATCAATTATCAGTAACTTTGTAGAACCCGTCTTGAACTTGTTGCCCCTAAATCACCTGCTGATTTGACTGCGGACCTGTGGCCCTTAAAGGGAATTGGGTTTGATACTGTGACAGATGAGTATAAGGTAGTTATGGGACTAGTCTGTAACAATGAGTGTTCGGTTTCGGAGGATTCGTGGTCCGAATTGGTAGATTTTCAAGTTTACTCTGTAAACGAGGCTGCTTGGAGGCGTCTTGATGTTACTTTTAAGCTTCAAGGTGAATGCTTTGTTGATTGTGACCCAGTTTATCTGGATGGGGTTATTTATTGGTTTGTTGAGAGAGTATTCTCGTGTGGCGATGATTATCTTTTGATGTTCAACATTGCGGATGAAACTTTTAGTGAAATCCCTCTTCCTCAAGGCCAAGGCCTTGGTCGTGAGAAAATTAGCATCCGTGATCATTTGGGTTTGATGGTAAGTAAATGGAAGGGCCGCGAGGTTGTTGGTGTGTTGCAGTTGGGTGAGAATTGTCTCGATTTCTTTGTGCTGGAAGACACTACTGGTGGGGTGAAATCATGGAGAAAGATTTGTTCTAGGGAATGTATTCCTGGTTACCTGAAATTCGTTAATCAGAGATGGAATGGCGAATTCATTGTCAAGCTAAAGGATGGACGATTGGTTTCACTCTGTCTAGAAGATATGTCTATGGAACACATTTCTGATCTAAATCTGATGTACCTCGGCCCTTATATTGAAAACATACTCTGTCTCTGATTCTGGCGGACTCTTGTTTTGGTAGTTTGGTACGAGGATTTCGATGAAGGGTACGTGGAAAAAAGTGTTAGTTGAACAAAAACTGAATCATGCCTAAGGTTTTAGCATTGATCAGTCGAGTGTAATACTAATGTGATTGATATTCACAGCGTGCTTTTGGGATTAAACTTTTGGGTGGTGGATTTGGTATCGGCGTAAGTGGTATAGTCTTGATGAGGTTGGCTGCTGCTAACTACTCTTGGAGCAACTGTGGCGGAAGAGCTGGTAATGGGTTCAATTCTCAGCTTTGCTCCTGTCTTCAGAGCGGTGGATTGAGATTGAGCTCAAATATTATATATACCTCTACTATCGGGTCTGTAACTCTGTATTACTCCGAAATCTGCTTTATATATATACCCCGTAGATGCTATGTTACTTTGAGTCTTCGCTTCTAAGGTCATCCCCGTGCCTGGCAGTTATTCGATCTTTTTAGAACAAGGTTTCTTTCAAATTTAGGATCACTTATATGGCCCGTCGATCTCAATTGTACTTGCGCTCTTCCTGAACAATTTCGGAAGAGGGTACCAGTTAATGTTATTAGTGAAGCCAACGATCATTTGACTACCGCTAGAGATGTGTACAAGATCAACCATTTAACTGTATAAATTCAGGTCCATGTGTAGAGCACCCGTTAATTTAACTAACATGGGCAAAATGTGACTGAAATTCTTCGAAATTTAAAAGTGAATCGAGCTTAAATATAATCCCAAAACCCAAAAAGAAACAACAAAAGAATGATGAAATTGTATGCACATTTGAATCTGAAGTTGTGTTTGACCTTGCGTAGGAGTATCATTAGCTCCTGATTTCGGACAAGCTTGGTTTCGTCGGACTGTTATAACCTAGTGGCAATGCTTCGGGGCCAACGGTTGTACGTACTTGTCGATATTATACGTGCAAATGGCATACAAATCACGTTTATAGACTTGGGTAGACAGTTACGCCATTCGCTTTTTTTAAAAGTCGATCGCAATGAGGTTGGGGAAGCACGCACATCAGTAATTATCTTCTTTTGCAAGGAGCACATCAGACTTGTTGTTTTCAAAAAATATATTTGGATGTGGTTAAGAAAAAAAGAAAAATGGCAAGGGCAAGATGCATGCAGGCTGAGGCAGGTGCGGCCGACATGATGATTGAATCTTCGTGGCTGCTACATTTGTTTGTTTGATTTGAAGGCCTACCTTTGACTAAGCGGGGCCCTTGTGCGAGTTGGGACAACTCAATCCTTGGTGTCCTTGAACAAGTTTTTGTTTGGCTTCAAGTGGCAAATCAATTTGCTTTGTCAATTGTCATAGCCTCCGATTAATTTTGCCCCCAAATTTGTTTCGCTCAATTCTTCTTATGTTTCGTATGTATCACTCACATGTACTAGCATTCCGTATGATATGTCCCAACTACATGTAAGTAACTTAACGCAGCAAAAGGGGTACTTGTGTATGTAACCCGTGGTTCCGAGGCCAAGTAGTATGGTAGTCCACTCTCACAATAGTGGGGGCCTGGGGAGCAAGATATAAGCATTAAAGTTAGTGCATGAGTAAATAGCGTATGTTGCAACCGGCAAGTAGTCTTCATCCACAAACAAAACCTTTTTGGTTTAATTTGCACCATTCCGTTTAATCAGGGTTCAAGTTGGGTATGACTGTATGAGTATGACCACATATATAGGCCACAAAACTTGTACTCATGAGTGTTAATAATGTTGCATTTATACCCAAAAATATAACAAAAGACGTAAAAAAAAGGCCCTATTTGTTAGGACTTCATAAATTGAGTATTAAAATCAAATTAGATCAGGTCAGATACATTCAAGTCAGATCAGGTCAAACCAGAAATGTTCATATAATGATCAATGAATTGGGTTCATTTCTTTATATTAATTCGTCAAATTGAGTTAAATTTTCGATACATTCATATCAGATCAGTTTAGAGTCATTCAAATCAAATCTGATCAAATCATTTGCATTTAAATTAGTTTATATTAGATTAAAAATATACAACCCCCCTCATCGTGTTAAGCTTGCGAGCCTGTTTATAATAGAATAGGAGACCCAAGCGTTTCTTGTGCTTAATCTCGAGTCTATTTCAGTGAGAAGCTTCGCAATACCCTAACATCAAACATGGTTTAAGTTAATTTGAGTTTATGGAGCCATGCAGTTCAACTTAACTCAATAATAATAGATTTTCCTTACCTAAAATATATTTTGAAACAGATTCACCGGAAACATTTATAAAGACAAGATGTTTTTTTTTTTTTTTTTTTTTTTTTGTGATTCTTCTCTTGTAAATTCTTAAACATTATTGTGATTCAATCTAATCATGAAATAATATAATTGAACTTTTAAATTACACAAAATCTCACGAATTATATGACAACTTATCTTAGCAATACTTTTTACAAATTAAGTCCGTACAATGGGCAAGCAATAACATCATAATAAACATGCATAGCTGATAACTCTACCTTAGATCGACATAGACGGAGGGAGTACATTTCTATGCTACCTTAAAAACCTTACTAGGGAAATTAACCAATTATGTGCATAAGATTAGGAGAGATTGATACTATGTGATTGAAAAATGATCATAATTGATTCATTTCCCTGATATACGCCAAAGCTCGATCTCTCGTTCTCTTCCTCTTGTTCTCCCCCCTCTGTGGAAAACCTACCCCTAAATCTAGTTACTATCTAAGGGTTGCCACCAAGCTAAGCTAAATCCTAAAGCTCGAACTTGCTCAACTCTAACTCGTTCATAAGACAAAATAGCCCCGGGTAGTGCCGAACGTAAGGATATAGAAGAATGAGGAATCCATATTGCTAAGAAATGATTATGGTCTTACAAAATACAATCAATTGTATGCCTCCAAAAGTCAAACTTAAAGTATCATATGCCTTAAAAGAAAGTCAAAAGAACGCCGCAACTTACTTTGCTGCCGAGTCTTAGTCCTACGTACGAGTTACGACCCACAAGTTTCAACCCGGCCACTCTGTATCCGCATACATTTCTAGTATATAATTATCCATATCAAAATAACATGTGGAGATTTTATGTGCCAAGTCACCTCTTCATCAGTCTTACCAGTTACCATGTGATTGTTTCTTCATACTGCGATCCATTTGCTACGTACTTGCTACGGAGTAGTTGGCTACATCATTGTCTTATTTGGAAAAAAGGCATTTTTTGATTTAATATCAATTGAAAGAGATAAGACCAAAATAAATACGGAGTAAAATACTTCCAATTCTAGCTAAAAGATTTTCATATTGAGTTTTGTCGTTTTAACTGTTCATTTCAATTCCAAATAATTCTTAAATTAAGTAATACACCCGTTTGATTTAAAATCAAGTGGAGTTGAATGTTGCAAAATAATATATGTACTAATTTGTACAACAAGGGGACGATTTACTTCGTCTAGACATAACTCCATACATGGCTAACTAAAGTCTCTTTGGGATCGCACTACCTTCCCTTAAAAAATGAAAATCTTATGGAGCTAAAGTACCTTCTCACGTTAGTCTTCGATATAAAAGAAAGTTCTTTAGCTAATTGCCTTCGGAGTGAAATTTATTCTAATCTTTCAGCTTATGGGTGACATGTACTTTTGCAAATAGCAAATTTTCTTTTCAGTACTATAATTGCATCTGAAGGTTTCATAAACAATCAAAACACCGTACCGTAACAGGAGTGGTATGAAAAAATTATACGAGCATTGTTTTGGTTAGGTTTTAGTTGAACAGTAAAACTCACTACAAAATAATATTCCTAAGATTGGTGCACCTAAACTATGAAATGTTCATAGTCTAAAACAATGTGAAATTACTAGTCTTCAATTAGCAATGTCAAATTAATCAAAAATAAACAAATAAAAATGGATGTTTCTGAGGAGGTGAGTACTAAATGCCGGCACTTAAAATAATTCTAGAGTAAGATACTACACGAGAGTCAGTCATGTTTCAACTGCCTTGAGCCTTTCAATCCCTTTGAAAAGTCTTCCAAAATTATTTTTTTGCTTGTTTTTTCCGTGTTTTGACTTTCTCACCCAAACATGCCTTTGAATTATTTCCCCCTCTCCTCTCTCATATATATATCCCTCATTCCAATACCATCAACAACCAAACACTGATCTCAAAAAAAAAAAAACAACCAAACACATCAAACAACAACAAACAAACACTTACAAAAACTCGATTTACAAATTATTATTGCCGTCTACAGGTAATTTTGAAATAACGTTTAGAAATCACAACGAATCACTGATTCTGTCATCTACACCAACAGATTCGATAAAATGGATCACCAAGACGAGATCGATGTGCCACCATTTTTCCTATGCCCAATCTCCTTACAAATAATGCGAGATCCGGTCACGGTGTGTACCGGTATAACCTACGACCGCGAAACAATTGAAAAATGGGTGTTTTCCAACAACAACACTACATGTCCCGTTACCAAACAACCCCTTAACGAAACCACGGACAATTTCCTAACACCAAACCACACCTTAAGGCGTCTTATTCAATCATGGTGCATGCTCAATGCATCCTACGGTGTTGAACGCTTTCCTACACCGAAACCTCCCACGACAAAATCCGAAATCCTTAAGCTTATCAGAGAAGCTTCAACCTCGCCTCAACGACTCGTAAACTGCCTCGACAAGTTCAAGTCCATTGCTGGTGAAAGTAGCGCAAACAAGCGTTGCTTAGAGACTACTTCTCAAGCAATAGAGTTTTTAGCTCGTCTAATCATCCTACACAAAAACGACGACGATAGTCAAGAATTATCGATCAACATATGTAACAAAGCATTAGGAGTGTTAGCACACTTGCACATTACCGACGAGAGGCTACTAAAGAGTCTCGCAGCCGAGAAAGAAGGAGCGATTTTCGACTCGTTGATGAGGGTGTTGCGAACGAGTGATTACGAGTCGAGAGCGTACGCAATCGTGTTCATGAAGCTTCTCGTACAAGTTGCCGAACCAACACAAGTGGTAGCTCTTAGGGTTGAACATTTTGTCGAAGTAGTCCAATTGGTTAAAGATGACGTGTCACCTAAGGCAAGTAGAGCCGCATTAAAGTTCCTGGCCCTAGCTTGTCCTTGGGGAAGAAACCGCGTAAGGGCAACTGAGGCAGGCGCGGTGCACGTCCTAATAAACATCCTACTCGAGTCGAGTTGCGAAAGGCGGTCCACCGAGATGGTGTTCGCAGTGCTAGATCAATTGTGTGGGTGTGCGGAGGGGAGGGCCGAGCTCCTAAGCCACGCAGCCGGGTTAGCTGTCGTATCGAAGAAGATACTGAGAGTGTCACACTATGCTACTGAGAGAGGAGTGAGGATACTGTACTCGATTGCAAAGTTTTCTGGGAGTGCGAGTGTGGTGCAGGAGATGCTGCAGATTGGCGTAGTGATCAAGCTTTGTTTGGTATTGCAAGTTGATTGTGAGGCTAAGACTAAGGAGAAAGCTAGGGATATCTTGAAGTTGCATGGCAAAGCTTGGAAGAACTCTCCTTGTGCTCCTACTCATATTCTTGGATCTTTACCTTGCTAATCAAAAACAAATTTTGTAATTAATTAATTATACATTATCTGAATTCTAATTTTGAGTTAAATTAGATAGATCAAGTTAAGGAAAGGTGGATTAGTATCTAATTAGTTCATCATTTATATTCTTTTGGAGTACATAATAACTAAATTTATTGAGATTATGAGATACATAGCAAGCTAGATGTAGATTTAGATGCATATTATTATAGTACATGAGCACAATTGTAGCACATCAATTTCTTTGTAATACATTGATCAAGCAAGAATCAAGAAGAATTTTGCTATTTCTCTTTGTCATAATTACACAAACTTTTGTCGATTGGTTTTGACTTTTAGTCAAGTGTAAGTTTATTTCCGGTGGAACAACCACTCAAACATTCTGAAATTAAATAGTGAGTAACGAGTCATAACGTATCATAGCATAAAATGATTCGATTCGTTATAAATTAAAAATCGGTGACAACTTTTAACTTACTGCTGTTTAACTAGTGTAATAATCCTAGCACAATTGGTATGCATCAATGTTTCTAAAATATGGAATAAATAGACTAATTAGGCCTAGATTGATAGAATGTTCGGGTGGCTAATTAATTAAGCTGTTTTATGAATTGATAATAGCCAAATAAACATGTTTTTTAATGTGACAGATAGTCGACGGTGGATTGTAAGAGTAATTATAAAAATGATTTATATTAATAAGATCAAGACTTGGGCAACTTCAGGCTGCTAATTGATGACTGAGAGGAAGACTAAGCTAGATCATTTGGTAGATGGCGGGAGCAATTAGTTACTCATGGCCAGCTTTTTTGTGAAGGTGACGGGCAATTGCATGCTAACGACTTTATTCAAAGAAAGCTGCTTTCATTTTTTAGTACAAAGTCTAATTTAGGTAACATTTTAGTTTCTTCTTCATATAATAATTGAACTAACACTAATTGAACTAAACATATAATCTGTTTTGACATCAACCAAACACATATACGAATTCAAATCCCATTTATGTAATCTTCGACTTTCATCATGTCTAATAATGTCGAAATATTATTGTTGGGCTATGATTTTGCCAAGACAGTATTTACTGGTGCCAGACAGATCAATTGAGTAATCTAATTCATATTTGCCTTGTAAGATACTGATCTGCCTTGCCAAAATCATTACACTTATTGTTTGATGTTTCATTTGCCTGACACTCATAGATCTTTCTGAAGCATCACGCCACCACCAACTTACATAAACATGCATTCTGATTCAAGCTTAATTTGCTTACTTGGGGAGATAAGCTGGAAATATGGCCTAATTAAATAAGTGAAATGAGGATCACACATGCATATACGTACACATTCTAAGTTTATATATATTTTTTTATTAATTTTTTGTGAACCTAAAAATGGGTATTAAGTAAATACAGTAGGTGCAAATGAAAGCTGTATGTATGTAGCCTGTAGGAATTGAAGATTGATAGCAATGCTGGTTTCAACGACACTTCAGACGACTGATGTGAGAGAATAATAATAATATTTCACAAAAAGAAAACAAAGAATAATGTGTCTTCTTCATGAAATTAAAGAGTACAACCTGGATTTAATTAATTTGCAGAAATATATAGTCAACAATTAAACCACGTGTATCGTGTGCCATTGTTGACTCATTTCCAAGAGCATTCCTCCATCCTTCGAAAAGGGTACCTTTTTTTTGTCACTTAATGGTTTGGGATGGTAAGATACTAAGATTATTATTATAAAATTTTGACGAAGTGTGAATGGTAAGGTTAGATTTTTAGTTGAGATAATTTTTTTGAGGGTTATGTAATTTTCAAGAAACTAATTAATTAGGGGCTTAATAAACTAATATACTCCCATCTACTTTCACCTCCACCTCCCACCTCACAACCCGATTTAAGTCTCACGCTGCACTTCCATCCACGACTCCACCAACACCGCCACCCACAAGCGCACATTTCCACGTTGCCTCATCCATGGAGGCTAACCGCCGGCTTCGCCGGCGATAAAAAAAAAAGACACCCTAGGTATGGGTGTGGTGAACCCTAAAACATTTAATTTAAAAATGAATTGTTGTTGTTAAGGTGTCCGAAAAATGGGTTTAGGGTTCCGTTTCCCGGCGCCGCTAACGCGGCGTCGGAAATCGGAACCCTAAACCCTTTTTCCAGTTGTGTGGGGCGGCTACGATTGTTGTGCAGCGATTATGGGTGCTCATGTGTAATTTTTGGGGGTCTACTGGTGGTCGTAGTTGTCTCCGGTGGTATGGGTATGGTTGTAGCTAGGTGCCGGAATCAATGGTGTCTACACAACCAAGGTGGATGAGAGGGGAATGAAATAAAAGAGAGAGATATGTCTGACATATGTAGTAAGTAATTAATTATCTTTGTTTTTTTTAATTGTTTTTTATGTTTAATTGTTTATTAATTATGGGAATTTGCATTAATCAAAGCAGTATTTAAGGCTTATAGTTAGCCCTAAGGGCTAACTATAGCAAAATCCTTTTTTTGATACGGTACTAATTACTAGTTACTCACTTACTCCGTATTAGATAATTTTGTGATTAAATAGTTATAATCAAATACTAGGAAAACCGTATTCTCCGACACTATGTATGAATAAATAAGAATGAATTGAAGTAGCATTTTCAAGTATTCAACACCCATTTAATCCGCTCATCACTTTTATAAATCAAGAAATCTCGATGGGTAGATTGGGTACGTACTACTTCGTACATGTCGCATGCATAATACAACATTATTATTAGTAGCAACTAATTAGTGATTAGTGTCCTTGATGGATGGTGTCGAGTATTGTTAGGTTCAACACTATATATGGGGCACAACATTAGAAGAAAAATGGAAGAGGACGATTAGTTTTCACTCAACGTGGCTTATCATTTCTCCAGTCCTTTTGTCAGATGTTGTACCCTGACACATTGTTTGTGCTGGCAATTGTAAAAGGACAATGCTAAAAGTCTACAGTGTAGACAATATCAAAGTGACTACAATCAGCAATAATTTTACTACACTATCAAAATTTTACTACTCACACAATTAATTTTACCACCTGAATTTTTCATTACAATTAATTTTACTACTTCGTTCTCAATTTTACTAAAAATAACTCAATTTTACATTATTGTAAACAAAATAACTGTATCTACATAAGTGTCGACTCTACGTGTTGACTGTTGTAGTATGCATGCTAGAGACCTAGAGTAGTAGGATTTTGAAGATAAGCAAGAGAGACTACATACTCAGACTAGCCATACATTACATTATATTAGACCCGGCCAATCACTACAACCATACGGCCATATATACCCCTTACAATAGCAAAGCCCATAGCCCCATATGTAGCTTCGGGGCCTATGGCCTGCGAGTACACGAGTACTTTAGACAAATACGGATCGAGTACATTGTTTGAATAGCATCTTGAAGTACACCTTCAGTTTTGTTTTTTTTTTTTTAACATGTACACCTTGAGACTTCTTGTCCATATGATTAATCAGAATTTCGTAACCAAATTTGCCAAGCTAGTTCCAGACCCCTTGCTAGAGCAACGTTGCATCTTATGAATTTAGGGTTAACCTTTCTGCTGATTCCATAAGATAAACATGTTCCTTTAATTTGAACAATAGAATTCGTAATAATATACCTTCTTTAAGTTTAGCTCCCATTCACATGTTCGTATATATGTTACATCTTATGAATTTATGACTTTCCACTGATAATAGTTCACAATTTTTGTTCTTTTGTTTATTTCTTTACGTTTTGTTTAGATCCCTACATATTTGACCAAACTAAACATAAATATATATACTTTGAGGCAACGGTGGGAGTATGAATTAATCTTTGTTAGCACAGACTGAAAATGTCTATGTAGCCCTTCCAAGAGGATTGTATATAGTAGCTTGAAAATAAGAACCACCATATATAACCAAACACAAACTATATATTTATCAAAAAAAGAGCAAATTGTATAAACTATGTACTTCAATTGCATCTCAACTCATAAGATCATTATTCCATGATACAACGATTCAAGTTTCTATACATTTATAATCATATGATATTAAAAAAAAAAAAAAAAAAAAAAAAAAAAAAAAAAAAAAATGTATGTATACGGTGGTGTATATTGTCTACATCTCAAGAATATGCATGAAAGTTATAACCAAAATTCCTAGCCTCATTCACACACTCCACTCACAACTTTACTTAACAAGCAAGCAAGTAATTAAGCTTTTTACTCACTCATTGGACTAAAACACAGAGCTAAAAATGTGATCAAAGCTAAGAAATCTCAACCCTCTGATCAAATTAAATGATTCATGATGATGATCAAGGTTTTGATGGAGAAGATGAAGTTTCAAAACCTGGCAAGTCAAGTGGACTCCAACTCCCAACAAAAAGGTTGGAAAATTGATGTGCATCTTGTTCCAAATCTGATGAATCCCTTGTTGCTCCCATATTATTATTACCATGTTGATGATGTACTTGATCACCACCATTTATATTATTATTATTATTATTACTAGTAGAAGATAACCTCCATTGCATCTCTTGTTGATGATCATGTTGTTGATGATCATGTGATGATGATGATTCTCCTGGCAAAGGTGGCAACTCTACTAGCTCATGTTGCATTGTTGATGTATCTTCAGGGTGGTGGTGAATTGACGTACGAAAATCGGCCACGGCGAAAAACGGGTTATGATCATTGCTCAATGGAGGAGGCACTGACAAGGTTTGAGAGAAGGTTGGATTGTTGTTGTGATTCTCCATGACGATGTTTACCGTATGTTGTTGTTGTTGTAGGACTATTATTTGTTGTGTACTAGGAACAATACTTGTAGCATCCGGTATACTTGAGAAGTCAACATGTGGTGGATTGTTGAATTCGTGACTACTAGGTAACACTTGATCAGGAAGCGGCTTAGTACTACTCTTTTGGGTTAAAAAATTCGCGTAAACAGCTGCAAGATCAATCGTAGGAGCCTCCGAGTTGATTGATGGTGTGCTTGATTCAACCACATTGCTCAAATCTCCATCAATAATACCGTAAGAATTATTATCATGCCTTAAAACATGATCATTATTATTGTGTGTACCAAAAATGGGACTACTATGACTCCTATGTGTAACACCATGGTGGTTTGTAAGATTGGATGATACCGTGGCTAGCTGTCGTAGAGAAGACGACCGGGACCTTCGGCTTTTCCGACAACCACCGCCCACCGGGACGTTCCGAAGGGACCCACCTTTGGTCCAATATCTTCTACAAGCTTTGCAAAAGTACCTAGGTTGAGTTAAGCTATAATTGTTGTAATAGCAAAATTTTGTGTTTGATGAGCCACACCTAGGACAATTTGGTGTTATGTCCCTCCACCCTCTTTCCATAACACCAATTGCCTAGAAATAATCTATACATTTATTTCCTAAGTACACCCCTTGAGAAAATGTGAATCAAAAGCTAGAAAAAAAGTGTATATATACGTACTAACGTACCAAAAATTATATTTATGGGGAAATTAAATTAAATACAATGGTAATTAAGCTGAAATGATGAGAGTTATATGTGGGGGAGTTGGTTTTGGAAAAGAGCAAAATGGACTAATGGTGCACATGATGATTCAAGTATTGGGCGGGTCAAATGGGTTATCATGGAATGATATAAGGACGGCCCGTAACAGGTACCCGTAGGCAAATACGGCGTGTCGGGTTACGGAACACGTGGCGAAACGCGATTGGGGAAGGAGAGGTAACGTGGGATGCAAATGCCTTGAGAAGGGAGAGGGTTTAATTTAGTGAGGAAATACATAGAAGAGGAGACAATTAAGGGGCATGAAATTTTGAAGGGATAGTTTAATAATGTGGAATTGGGTATGCTTGTTGTTGAAGGGCTCTGATCCCAGAGAATGTAGGATGGGGTGCCTTGGATACGGAAGACTTAAACTCTGCCCACGTGAAGTCTGGGATTTTGGAGGGTTTTTTATGATCTAGTAGTGTAAATATTACTACATCAACTTGAAGTTACGAGCTTAAGCTTATATCATGCATGCAAGCAGATTGCTCAGAACCTCAAATTTAGTCAATTTCGGTTTATAAATATTTCCTGTCAAATCTAGGATCGGGTTATTAATTGGTTAGAATTTATCAGTTTTGGATTGGGTTGTAGATTTGGATTGGTCAGATTGGGATCGATTCGATTCGGGGTTGAGGATCAACATTGTACCTTTGTGGCAGTTTTCTAGTCACTCAGCTATATACACATACATTTATTTTCGGATCAACTCGTATTCAATCTGAATCAATATTGAGTCAATTGAAACTAAGGTCATTTTCGAATTAGATGGGGTTATTTTGGATTTCGATTCGGGTGTTCGAGTCAGGTCATTCGAATTAGATGTGTAGAGCCAGTCTCGCCAATTCTACTTAAAACTATTCTCAACCACAACAACATGAAAATTTTGGTTAAAAAGTTTATTGAGGCTTAGTTCCTGTATCAAAGGAGGCTTGGAGTTTGAATACTTTTGTAACACCTCCAAAAGGGGTATGATGAGGTTTGGCTAGTTCCATATTAGACATTGAGGAGCTTGATGTGAGTATTTATAAGATTTCGATTACGAACAGATTAACAACATTATTGTCTTTACCTTTATTATGGAGAAACGAAGATCTATATATGAGCTCAAAGAATGACTTTTCATCTAATCGTTTCGCGTTGTGTCTACGGTAAATTATGACATGAAACTATATATGGTAAATTAGAATGTTATAATAAAACACGATCGCAAGATCGCTTTAGCATCATTTATAAATTTAGGTAGATCACGCATTCACGCTTAAATATTTAGAAAAGTGGTAAAACAAAGTCTTTTAGGAGATATATTGAGTAGAGAAGAGGAGAAGATGAAGGGAAGATTGACCGGTACCTCACGTGTGCATAGGAAGAACTTAATTAGGTAGCGTAGGGCAAGTGTATTGGCTCCCTAACAAGGAATGTTTCCGTTAACAACTAACTTTATAGACTTAAATTAACATTGCGTAAACTTGTACTTCTCGGATCATGAGCTTCTCGGATCATGGGATCCCTCCTTTTCACTCCAATCATATCGATTACTAATGTATTTTGAGACTTGAATGGTTGTATTCAGCTGTTTTCCTCTGTTTTTTCACTCAAATCTCAGGGTTTTGGAGCACTACCCTCAAACATGCCAGTGTCACTCATCATCACAATTTCACAAAATGTTAATAAACTTCGAGTTAGTTTATTTTACCATTTTCTTTACATAGGTAGAAATATGGCTGAGCATCGGTCAAGGTTCAGACCGGACGGATACTCAAAAAAAATTGGACCGAGGTCCTCCTCGGTCCGTTCCCTTAGACCAAGTGGACGAACTGAATTTCTCCAAAAAGAACTGGACCGAATATTGCTCTCCCTTAGGTAGAAAGCGCGCTATTTTAGGTGCGCGTTGGGGTGAACTCGAATACGAGTACATATGTTAGATTATCCACTTTTAGCATTAGTGTGTCACGCTGTCATTAATGGTGATGTTAGTAATAAGCACAATTATGGACTTGAAATTTCACAGCCTTAGTCGAAAAATAAACCTTTGGGTTAAGACAATTTTGATTTTTTTTTTCAAGGATGGTCTTAAGGGATACTATTTTTAATGGCCGGTGATTTTGTCAAGGCAATTTAATGTCTTCAAAAGCAAATACGTTCATTATATGCACCATATTCAATGAATCTCATCACTCATGCGAACATTCAACAACACTTGAGGCCTTGAGGGTGAAAAAAAAAGGCCCTAAGGGCCAGGATTCAAAGTTTAGCTACATATATCGTTAAACAGAGAGCCAGAGAAAATACAACAGGACATTAGTCAATGTTATCAGTTTGAATGATCTGATATATGCTCGATTCGAGCCAACTAAAACCACAAGGTTGATCAAGCTACCTACCCGTAATAGTAACATTTCAATTATCAAGTTCAAGTATCCGTACAGAGTGATGTCTTAACCTCACTAGTTGATAAATAAAGGGATCAGGTAACTTTTATTCTATGGTAATGGCTGGTAAATAACTTTGAAGAATAGCAACAATAATCTGATTTAATATCTTACATTCTGACTGTTAAGCAACTCAACTACAGCAGCAACCACCCCTTTTCCTTCCGCGTTAATGTCTAGGCTTGGTTCTTGGATCTTCCTATTCAAAAGCTTATCCAACTCCCCTCGCAATTTCTGAACAATCAACACGGACAACGTCAATGTGAGGTGTTTGTTGAGTTAGTCGCAAAAAATGTTAGCTCACTCTTGTTGAAACGGACACAAGATCTAAGAACTTTTTTTTTGACATCAAGATCTAAGAACTTCATATCATAGTTTATAGGACTTTTCTTAAATCAACAAAGATAAGTGATACCTTGATGAGTTCCAATACGCTCTTGGATGCAGAAAAATGTAGGTACCCTCCAAGCATCTCAATGCCCGCTCCAGATTGACTTGGAAGAAGATTGCCGCCAAACAGCAGAAGAGCATAATCTGATATATTAGTTGAATCACGAACGTATATGCTGGTTGTTTTCACCTTCTCACTATACACCATATATGGCAACGGGAAACTGTGAACCCCAGCATTTACAGAAGCGGGATGAATGTCAACTTGCCCAACTTCTTTCGTGTAGAATGCTGTCCGCTTTCCCCTTCTTTTACATTGGACAACATTGGGGTAAAGCCCAGCACAAAGGATGGCACAAACCATTTCCATATCATCGCTATACGTGTTATACACCTACACATTTTCGGAAATATAGTTAACAAATGATTTATAATACTGCTGCTCTCATCAAAACATGCAATAAAGGCATGCACACAGATGACACAAGTTTAAGCCCACCAACGTGAAGCAATTTAAAATCCACTACTAGAGAGGAAATCCTATTAATTCCCAATCAGCAGATCAGTTGCTCAATGAGTTTTTTAACTTAAAAATACCTTGGACATGGAAGATCCAAGATAAGATTTCTAGGTGGGTCAATAGCTAGAGAACATCGCCGTGCCCATCTATTTGCATCATTGCATGTTTCACACGAACTCGACAGTCAAGAATAAACAAAAAGTATTGATTGGCTCACCTGACGTTCTTTTGCCTTATTTATGAAGCCTATGTCGGAAAGTAAATCTACGAACTGCTTTCTCATATCATCCATCATCTGCAAACTTTGTGGTGACAAGAAGTTCTCCCAACAAAATGACTTATCTGTCCTGTTGCGTCTTGCTTCTTTCCATCCTTCATACGCTTTCAGAAGGGCAATATGGTCACTGTCAAAGCAAACATTAGATCATTAAAAAGTGGTCAGCATATTCAGCAAAGGTTCTCAATCAACTTGGAAGCCAAAATGTAGTAAAACTATTATCTCACCTGCAAGAATCACCAGCAAAGGATCTCTTTGCAGCATCAGCTTCTTCCTTCCTATCGATTGGAAGGACAAAGGGATTACGATGTGCAAGAGCAGCTGCAATCGCCAGAGCTGGATCCAGGCATTGGAAGATCGAACCCATGAGGAGCATCTTCCCAATATTTGGCTCCAAAGGTAGAGTGCAAAGATGTCGACCTGTTTACAGAATTATCCAGAATGTAAGAGAAACAATCCAAGTAGCTTAGTTGCTTTCTCTGAAGAACACACTGGTATGTTAGTGCATGTTCAAAACACCTTGTCATATCAACATATAATGTGACATCTTGAAAATTACTCGTACAAAGAGCCTATATTATTTAGATTTCCCAATTCGAGAAAAAGAGTGCACAGAACACACCCCCTACACATTCATAAGCAAAATGTCAAGTATGAACTAATACTACCCAGCACCTCACCCCCCCCCCCAATCCAACAGGGAATGAAAGGGTATTTCCCTCTCAAGACCACCAGCTGTTGCTTATCTTATTTTTCAACCTAAGCAAGAGACACATACTATTGAGTTATTTAAGTACAAATTAGGTACTCTCGTGAACTCACCACATGACTAGATGAAGTGGTTATGCCATATCCTCATTAGCTATTCACATTAAACATTACTGATCGCGAAGGTAAACATCAAGATCCAGTACGTAATCTTCGAATCCTTTGACTCTCCAACTAAATTTAATACAGATCTAAACAACAGAGAGGGGTGTGAAAATAAAGTAAGGATGTCGATTGGCAAGTTCCCATCTTTAAGTCTCTAACCATAAGTTTGAAGAATCGCCAAATCCTCCCAAGCAACATTATAAAGAAGGTGAATCGTTTGGAAAACCGTTTCCAAGCTTATGGATGAGATTTCAGTGAAACTGTTCGCTAGGCCCCTGTCATTCCCTAAACCTTACAGAAGTATTGCCTTGAGGTCAAACAGCCATTAAGGGGAAGGGGGTGGGAGTCGAACAGTGAATGAGAAAAGGAGATCTAGGATCAGAAATGTCTGTACCGAGAGGGGTCAGCTCTTCTCTATCATCTAAAGCCCCAATTGTCTTCAAAAGTTCAACAGCATTTTGAACTGAGAGAGGATCAGGTGCTTGAAGTGCTTTTGCCAAGAACGATCCAACAGATCCAAGTTGCAAACTCTTTATGTTTAGACATAGCTCCTGTAAGGGTGTCCGAAGAATTTCTGGTAGTTGATATTGAGGCATTGCATCATAAATTAGTCTTGGATATAGTCTATAACAAACTCCAGGCTGCACCCGACCAGCTCGGCCTCGTCTCTATTGTTAACACAATCACAGTGAGCATTGGGTAAAAAGGTTAAACAGTAGTAAATATCTGAATGTTATCATATACGGAGTATACCTGATGTGATGATGCCTTCGAAATCCACGATGGCAATAAACAAGCTAGTTTGTTCAAAGCATCATAGCTAGTTTCCTTTGCCTTTCCACAGTCAACAACATAAACTACATCATCGATAGTAATACTGCTTTCAGCTATATTTGTCGCTAACACGATTTTTCTGTCAAAAAAATCAAAATCCATTAAAACTCTGGCATCCGTAATTCAGAAAGATAAAAGGGCAACAAATTGAGCAGACATGAACTATTGAACAGCCAAAATACTCAGAGACAATGGAGGCGGCTAACGAACCAGTCACTTAAGGGCCATTTGTTTAGGGACCAGGGAATCCTAAGCAAACAAGAAAAGGAAAAGAAAGGATAGCCGTCACTTGTCAATCTTCAAACCTTTCACATTGCACGATGTTTGATTAGGAAGGAAGACAAGAACAAACCAACTGCACCTCTTTCTCATCTTGACATTGAGAAACCTAAACTCGTTGCATCACTGTCAAGTTCTTCATAGGACCAACCTCCTAAGTCCTAAGTTTAATCAATTTGTCTTCTATAATTGAGAGGTCTGGTGGAGATCGTGGTCCTTCTAAGAGAACCCCCGATCTGGCTCGCACGCCCATTGATCCACCCGCCAATAATGCGGCTCTTTACCTACCATCATCCTTAGCCGGCCCTACTATTCACGATGTTGTGGATCCCGCTCCTGATGGCGAGGGTCCTCTTACAGAGATCTCCGCTCTTCGGGCGCACTGTGATGCCCGTTTCGATGAGATTAAGGCCAATTGCATTGGCCGTTTTGATGAGCTTACGGCTCGTTTAGATTTGTTCAAGCCTACTTTTCGCCATATGGAGTGGCTATGTGTCTCTTACGACCGTTGGATGCAATTCTACACTGCTCGGCATCCTCCACACGATCATGACGATCTTGACCCATCTCATTGGTGAGTCTTTTCTCTCCTCCTTTTTGTTTGTCTCCCTTTGTGTGGCCATGCCGTGTGTGCACATCGAGGACAATTGTTGTTCAATCTTGGGGGAGGGTTTTACGTGACTCACTTGTATATCTTTGTATGCTTGCTTTTTGGGTGTTAGTTTGTTTGTGTGCATTATATAAAAAATATATAAAATAAAAAAACAAAGCCCTAAAAAATCAAGAAGACCAAAAATGTCAGATTCAAGTAAGTGTGTGTTTTTGTGACAGGCTATGTGTTTTAATATCATAGTTTATGTATGTTAGTGGGCATATCTATGCCCTAGGCTTTTAATCCATTGATTTACACAAGTTCATTCTTGTTTGTTTTATTTTATACAATCACCAATCTCAACGACTACCTACACATTAGTTGTATCTCCCTGAGATCGACCAGTTGAACTACTCATACGCTTGCGGTTTCTTTAACTCATAGCAACAAGGTACATACACAAACTCCAACCAAAAGAACTTTAACACAAAGTAAGACTCTGCCCCATGATAACCACAAGTAAAAGTGGAAAGGGACAGAGCAGAATAAGAGTATGTATCAGACAACCCTAGTATGCAACAAAAAAACAAAACAAAAAACAGTAATAATAATAATAATAATAAGAGATGAGCGGTAACCTTGTACTAGGGGGCGGTCGATCAAAAATTTCACGCTGATTGACAGTTGGCATTGAACCATGAAGGGGAAGAACAAGATACTTTTTGGTATCTCCAAGATGTTTGTTTAACTTAATTTTATCCAGTAGTTTGGACATTTCATCCCAACCTGTGAGAAAAACAAGAATAGCACCTTCACCCTCATGCCTACAAATGTATTCGATTGTTGCTTCCACCTACAAGCACATTGACCAAAAGAGCAAAAGACTGTTTAAACAGAAATTCAAAGCTTTTATCATGAAACACTATTCATCATTTCCCTGAACCCAAGATATTAAAAGACGATCAGAAAGTGAAGACATTGAATTAACAAAGCCCCTACATAGATTGATGCATAACAACAGCAACACTACCCATCTGCCTTGACGGCTCCAGCCTATGGCGAGGTAAGGGAGGGGGTCGGATATACAAAACATTCTCCCTATTGTTGATAACAGCGAAGCTGTCCTCAAATGACCCAGAATTGCGTCAAGAATTGCATTGACTAACAGATACTTCATGATTTAAGAAGCGCATACAGTTTTGTGAGGTATTTTTCTCTATTCCATCATAATCCAAAGCCAACAAGTTTTAATATTACCATGTCATTATGAACGTAAGATTCCCTTCGAAATTTTAAAAATTCTTATACAATACGGTGTATTACTCAACATGGACAAATGAATATCATCATCATAATTATGATAAATAATAAACAGAAAGACAATTAATGCAGAGACAGTGCGCATGCTGTGTAGATCAACAGAGAGGAATTCCAAAATGAAAAAAAAAAAAAAAAAGCAAAATGGTAGCCTTAGCTAATGCATTCTATCTTTGGAAAGATTTTTGGACAGCAAGGGAGCTCAGTAAAACCTCACGCACAAAAATTATCGTATAAACCACTCACAAGACCAAAGTCAAGCTTTGAACAAGACCAAGCTTCCAGAGATTTCCTGGTATTGATACTATAATCCTTGTAGTGGGCAGAAATGTTAACATCCTACCAAAAGATAGCAAGAGAGAGTTAGTACATGTCACCAGCTTTTTCTGAGAGAATAATCAAGCAGTATATCAATACAAACAAACATACAAAACCAAAGACTCTCATTGATAATCTTTATGTATGGTAGCAGAAATAAAATAAAGTTACCATATGCGAGTAAAGTTTAAAAAAACACAGGTGGTAGCATAAATAAAATTGATGTTAACAGTTAGTTGATACTCGTCATAGCAATTGAAAGGCACATAAATACCTATGCACACTTTATCTACCATGGCCAGATTTCTTCTTTGTCTCATTATCTGATCTATAGCCAACACTTAAGGGGTCACTTACATTAGCTTTAAAAAAGGAGAAGTCTATTTCACTTTTGGAGGTACTCTAGGTTTCCAATTTCTAAAGCATTAAAAAATAATACAAATTTATTAATTGAAGCTAAGGATTTCAGAAAACGCCCAAACCAGCCTACAGAATCAAGTATACCTTTCTAGAATCTTATCAGAATGAGTGATAGTTTGGAGTTATTTACAAAGATCAACAAAAGTCACAAGATCACAAGATCACAAGATCAACAAAAGTCAATTTACAATTGGTTTTTCAAACAAGCAGCATAGCAATTGATGTATGCTAAAAACACAAAGTTACCAATACTAGTCCGAAGAAGGTAACCAAACTATTTATGTTGCACACAACTAAAAGATAAATTTTCAGTGACATTTGGAGTTCAAATTATCAAAGTGCAATGGATGTCTATCCAAATGTGTCTTTCATGAGAAACAAAAAGTCATAGACTGTGATTGCTGGTTTTCGATGACAAGCTAAGCAAATGAAGAAGACAAAACCCTTCTACAGACAAAGTTCAATTCAGAAGACGAAACTGGTATCTCACTTTTGTAAAGAAACCCTGACATGCCATAAACGAACTTGGAAAGTAAAATTCGGAGGCCCTCAAATTGTCAGTGTTATCATTTATCATCACTGCTGGAAAGCTAGTAAAGAAAAAATTAGGGGGCTTTCACATGATTTTCATAACAATAATTATTTATTAGAGTTTAAGTGCCACCTTTCTGAATTTGTTCCCAAAAGTAGTGGGGACGGAGTGTAACAAGAACTTTAAACCCATTAGCTTGTTGGGGCAGTCCATACAAAATCCAAGCCTAGGTGCTTATGTCTAGGATGGTACATGTAGATTGTACATTGGAGGAGCTTTATGGTTGTGTCCATAGTTGTCAAAACGTGGATATTGTACTTATTGCTAATCAGTGAGTGACTTCCTTTAGATGACTATCCAGCATGTCTCACTTAAGCTTGACTTAAGAAGCCTATTGGAAACAGGTTTTGAATTTTATGTAATTTTCAACTCTTGATCAATGGGATCCCTGCCTCCCTGGGTAGATGGATCATTAGCATTACAATCGCTCAATTCACAGAGGTTGCCAATGGAGACTGGAGACTGTTGGTTTTTGGATATGACAAAGGGTTGTGACAAGATGATGTATCTCCCTCCAGTTCATCTTAACAATAAACGTCAGTAAGTGTTCTAAGAAAAAAGGTTATTAAAATCGGTCTTTGTTAAGGTGCGAGCACTAGAAACAATTTCCTTCACGAGATCATCATCTCTCATCCTTTTTCTGGAGGCTAAGACTATGATGCCTATCAAACCTGATCAGAAAAGCTTGGATTTTTTTTGGGTGGGCTTTCCATCTGTTAGTAATGTAGCCTTTCAAATCAACATCAGCGAGAGCATGCTCATCCTAGTGGGTGAACAGGTCAAGCGATGAAACTTAACCTTTGAGACAGCTTCTTCCACTGTGAAGTGGAGTTCTTCCATCTATGTTCTGCGTCTTCTTCCTTGTTGGGTTTTCAGAAGAGGTCTGTGTTGAGAAGCCCTTAACCAGAGGGAGCAAGTCGATTCTACTTTGAAGGCTTTGTAGGGTTTGCAGTGGAACTTTTTCTACATCTACATAGTTTCAGCTCAATGGCTTCAATATTTAAACAAGAGCGCATCACTTTTGTGAGGTAACATGGAGACAGTTAAGGGTTTTTTAGGGTTAGCTGGAAAGGAGTCTAATAAGAACATGGGGGTATAGGTATCTGACATCTCCGTTTAGACTGGGGTTTTGGGGATTCGCCAATGGTGAGTATGATGAGGATGTGCTGTGGAGAAAAAAGATCATCAGAGCTAAATTCACCATTGAGTGGTATCAGCCCATATATTAAAATACCGCACAATGCACCAGGTGTTAGTTAGTGAAAATCCATTCTCTTTGTTTAGGCCTCTTCAAATTGGCTTTATTGTCAATAATTACTATGGGAATCTTGTTTGGGCATGACATTTGGTATGCATATAAAGCCTTTGATATCCAGTTGCCAAACTTTTTCTCAGTCACTTTTCCTTCAAGCTACTCACTCAGGATTACTTACGCTGAAATGAGAGGAAAGATTATTGGATGTCTCAGTTTTCTAGCATAATGAATGATCTGGCGACACCCTCAGTGTTGTGGCCTCCGGAGCTGCTATCATTCGTGGATTTGCTCCTAAGAAATGAGATTGCATGATAGGATATGTACATTCTCCACTTAACTTTTGCTGCCTTCTTGAGAACTAAGGTGTAAGGCTTCGCAACTCCTTACTGGCACAATCTAAAAGTGCAAGGCCCCTGCTAAAGATTGCTTTTCTTCCTGGGAAGCTGCCAAAGAAAAGATCCCTTCTAATCTTTTAAAGAAGAAAGGTATTCTTGTAAGTTCAATTTTAGCTGCTAAAGAGAAGATTCCTATTTGTCAGCTTTAGGGGTTTTAGCGGTGTACTCTTTATGAGAAAATAGGAGTCTCGTGGGATAGTCTGCATTAACCGATATTGTCATATTACGGTTAGTTATAAGGGGAGAAGGCTGAATCGCCATCCTCGACCTCACCAACAGTGAGATCATCACTACAGATTTTTTATTGTTATGTTCATAAAAGTAAAAGGTTTGACATGTTAGAGGTCTGACATGTAAGCAAATCATTTGGGGCATTGCCAAGTAACATCATACAAACAAACAAGAAGAGACTAATAAGATGCAGAATGTAGGCTAACCTCAAACTTTTCAGTGATAGGATCCTTTTTAGAGTCCATTTGTCTGCCCCGCCGCCTTGAACTACCCTGATAATCATCGGAATCCAATTTGACATCATATCTTGTTTTCTCCAGAACATCTTCCAGAAAGAGCTCCGCAACTGGAAAAGTCAGTCCCTGCACAACATTGGATTAACATATTTGATCAATTCTTCATCAGCAGATACCCAAAATCTTATCATTAAATTAGGTTTATATGCAATACCGGGATATGAATCGTGGGAGCACTCCCAAAATATTGGGAAAATAACTCTGCGTTTATAGTAGCGCTCATAAGGATGAGTCTCAGGTCTGGACGATGAGGAAGAAGATCCTTCAAAATGATAAGGAGGAAGTCCTCATATATTCCTCTTTCGTGAATTTCGTCAACTAAAAGATGGCTCACACCAGTCAAGTTTGGATCCTGAACCTGTAAATTTGTACAATGTGTGAACAGTACATTAGGCTGTAATAATCTAAGCTAACTAGAGACCAAATACCATCAGACAAAAGCAGAGTCCTGGCATGCAGAACAGACAAGAAAGGACCAGACAAAGATGCTAACTTCAAAATCCTTGCAGCTAAAAAGAAACACTAAATGATGCATTTTATCATCCGCTATCCCATGATTGACAAGACATGTTTGCTAAATAATACAGTTTATATGCATTTTGACATAATGATCTAAGGACATTACCATTGATAAATCAAAAATCAACATGAGAACCAGAAGTAATAAAACACTAAATAGTTGGGGATGCAAATCTCTTCATCTACATAAATCAAGAATGATGGTTCCACACTATCTCTCTCTTTCTCCATAAATCCACAAGTCTGTGCAGCTAATGCTGTGAAATTGATAGATTCTCCGAGAAGGCCTTGAGTTTCGAGTTAAAAAAGCTCAGCCTTATCCCTTATCCCTTAAGCCCCTAACTTTAAACAACCCTATCGAACTAGCAAAAGCAGCTACTGCTACACAGCTCAAGGCTCGCACAGAAAATCAAGCAACAAAAGAAACCACTGATACAGATGGCAGTGGCACGTCCCATCCGCACACAAAAGCATCTATGCCCAGAGTCACCGGTTCACTGCTATCAATAAGCAATTGGCCACACTAGAGGCGACATCATCATGATACAAGGGTTATGTTTAAGAAGTTCCGTGGCAATTTTTGCGAAGCATTTGCTCTGAAACTTGAACAAAAATATGAACAGAGATCACTCGGGCTTCTCAGGTTAGCAAACATACCACCAGTAGATCACAACAAATGACCAAATATGTCAGTTTGTTTGTGTGTAACACATTTATATCATTTAAGCATATCAAAATCACTGATCATTGGAGTAATAACTTATACGTTAAGTCGTTAATATCATTTGAGTTTATAAGAATTACTTATCATTTCTCAAAACAGAAGGACCAAGGATATGGGATATATTCAAGGGCTTGAATATCATACCCGCCTCCTTCCGGTAGGCTCAAGTCGATAAGTCATAAGATCCACCCCCAAAAATCTAGGAGAAGCAATCAGGAGAGTCCAAAAAGTTGTACATCGCAGATTTTTCAGTCATAAAAAACAATATCCCATATACTATTCTTGCTTTCATTATTTATTATTGCAGGTTCAAACTTTTAATCCTTTCCACTCTGTGTAAATCCTTATCCAACAGAGCTGATAAGGCTAATATTAAGCCCAAGACTCTAGTCTTACAGCATGAGAATATAGTATGAAATGACATTATAAGCACAGACATGGAAAAGAAGATCCTAAGAGAAATACTTTATAGATGTGAGACAAACTTAATGGCAAGAAAAAGTTACCAACTGTCTAAGTAAAATTCCAGTTGTGCAGAAGAGTAATCGAGTTTGCGCAGTGCGTTTTGTCTCCAGGCGTATTTGATACCCAACGGTTTCACCAAGATTCTCTCCTCTTTCAGAAGATATCCGAGCAGCAACAGATATAGCTGCTATACGGCGAGGTTGGGTGCATATTATACTGCACGAAGCGCCCCGCAACATTGAAATTTCCTCTTCCAAAATAAATTGAGGTAACTGAGTTGTTTTACCACAACCTGTCTCCCCAGAGACAACAAGAACCTACAATGACAAAAGCACACAGACAGTGCAGAAAGATCTCAGATAAAGCATGATCAATTTATACAGTGGCCAACTAGCCATTTGGGCTCTGCCTCATATGTTGAGAAAGAAAGTAGAATGGTGGTTTGACGCAGAGAGCCAGAGACTACAATTCACCTGATTCTGAGCGACAGCTTTGAGAAATTCTGATCTCACATTAAAAGCAGGAAGCTTCTCTCTAAATGACCTCATTGCCCGTACACTTCCGCTGGTCTGAAAGAGAGAGAACATGGAATGTAACTGACCGGAAAAAAAAAAAGAGGTGTAGGATCACATGCAGACAGAGTTCAGACTATGCCAAGAAAGAAGAGAGAACAGATATCACAGAGACAAACCAGTTTATACACACACCTGGAGTTTGTCCTCTTTCTCCTTGAGTTCCGCACTAATTCTCTCCTTATTAACATTGTTTGTTGAGACAGAGACCACCTCAGCCATGTTTGCTGATGATGAAGCTTTAGAGCTCTGAGAAGATGCACTCGTGGAACCTTCAGTACTTGCCCCATTAGAAGTATCCAACAAGGAACCAACTCTTCTCTCGATGTCTGTAGACATTCTTATCTGCACACAGTTTACCAATATGACTGAGATACTATACAGCTAAAGAAATGCAAATGAAAAATTATCCTGTGAAAATGTACCTCATTCTGTGAGGATCCATGACGGTCATCCAGATCTGCACGATAATCTGGCAGGGGAACTTTGCTTGCCACAAGCGCCTTTCCTTTGTTATATGCATGGCTTACTTCCAGCAAAGCACCATGAAGTAAGCAAATTGTAAATAAAGATACAGCAAATACAAAAAAAAAAAAAAAAAAAAAAAAAAAAAAAAAAAAAAGAAGACAAAAAGCAACCTCATCAACAGACAATCTTCAAATGAATTAAAACTTTGCCTATTCTACAACTGCGCGGTGTTAAGATCAACTACCATTCGGTTACTTACAATAGGATTGACCACTAACAAAATTCATAAGTCATAACCCCAAATCTGATTTTAAGTGCATACTCCAAAACCACTAGCTTACAACCTAATACAAACCCAAAATACAGCAATGTCGATCTTAACAGTTTGTTAGGTAGAGAGGAATTGGATAAATATGAAATGACTTGTTACATTTCGAACCTTTGGTTTATAAAAAAAAGCATGGGAAATGGAAAGAAGGAACGGAAATGGTTCTTCGGTTAAATAAACACGCAGTTTCCTTCCAATTCCTTCAAATATCTAACATATAAACCAAACACTGGAAAAAAGAAGTCTCCTTTATTTCTCTTCTTCTCACTTGCTTTCCTCTATTCCATTTCCTTCCTTTCCATCCAGTTTCTCTCTACCAAACAAGGTTTAACAAACAGGCAAAATAACCAAGTACAAATAGAATTGTGGGGCTTGCAACAAATGTCATACAGTTCCTTATACTTCAGAGACTCGATACCAGCATCAAAACTACGAGCATAAAACGATAATCCGAACCTTACACAAACAATAACAACACTTTGGCATAGAGATTGGTAAAAGAGCTAAAAAGAAAAAGAAGCTTACAAGTAAAGCCCTAGCTGTTGAGCCATATCGTTGAGAACTTCCTGATCTTCGCGCCGAAATTGACGCTTAATTATCAACTCTTGCTCTCCACTCTTCTCAAATACCCCCAACTTATTCCACCATTCATTCTCATCCATCACTTCATACTATCACCACCAAATTAACCCCCAAATTAATAAACAAACCCTAACATATCATCAATTTGAAATAAATTGAAACTTAATTAACAAGCCAGAAAAAAAATGCATGCAAATATCAAATACAGTACGCAATAGCAGTGGTACTGTGGTAATTAAAGTTAATTCAGTTGATCACCTCAGCAGCCATCTGAGCGAGGCGTTGAGCGCGCCAGGCAGGGTCCCACCATCGCTGTTCTCCACCGCCGCCTCGTCCCCCGCCGCCGCGACCACCACCGCCGCCGCCGCGTCGTCCTCCGCCGCGGTTTCGTCCGCCGCGAGGAGCGCCACCACCGCGGCGGCCGCCCTGGTGGTTGGGGCGGTATGACATTTTAGTGGAGGGAGATGAGAGAGAGAGGAGAGGGGCGGAGAAGGGAGAAGTGAAGCGTTTGAGGAGAGAGAGTGGGAATGGAGTGCGAGTCGTAGTTGAGAAGCAACAGCGCAGAGACATTCAAGGTTTTTGTTTTCAATGGGGGGAGAGAGAAAGTGACGTCAGCCGGTGTAGTGTGGTGTGGGTCCGAGGTTTTGGTCGGGGTTTATGTTTGTTCGACACATGCCGACAGACTGCAATGGAGGTTCAGTGGAGGACCACGAACTCTGTGAGTCTGTTCCAAAGGCGAACCAGATTGGGGGTTGCAAAAATTATGCTCGAGCTGAATGTTCAGATTGGAAAAACGCTGTTTCCTCCGTCCCAGCTCAAACGCGCCCATATATTTGGTATGTCAAATAAGCTAGCTTATTTGGCCAAAGTAGCTTGTTTGACTAGAGTTTTAAGCTCTTTTACCAAATAAGTGTGTTTGGTGACACCACTAGCTTAAATAATAAGCTAGCTTATTTAAGATGTTACCTTGGGTTACATATTAAAAAATAAGCTAGTTTATCATAATTTTATTCCTAATTTACCCTCATTTATTTACTAAAATAAAATGAGATTAAAAATATTTAATTCATTTTTATGTAATTTTATATATATCAGCTCCTATATCAGTTAATTTTGCCAAACACTCCTATTACTATCCGTTAAAAACTTTCGGCTAATATTGCAGATTTGCAGCTATTAATTCAGCATTCAGCTACTATTTCAGCATTCAGCTACTAGTTCAACTAGTTTTACCAAATATAGTAATGGTAATAGAAGAAAGTGGTCGTTTGGTTGCACAAGAGAGTTTGAATTCCCATGCAATTTCACTTCCTATAAATTTCTAATTCATGAGAATTTCGCAAAACACAAAGTCTCATAAAAGACGGGAGACGGTCTCTCAATAATTTATTGAGAGACGATTATCCAGTATTACAAAGTGACCCTTTTTACATTGCTTGTAACCATGATAATACTTTTAGTGATAGTATTAATTTACTATTATAAATCACATTGTGAGAGCAACAGCCACCTCTTTTTTGAATGTCCTTTCTCTCAGAAAGTTCTGCAGCAAATGAAGAATTGGTTGAATGATAAAAGCAGGGCCATCAATCTAAGAGGGAACTTGAAGAGGATTGGGAAGAGCTCAAGAAGAAGAAGATGGATTAGTAAGTGGCTAAAGTGCAATTTAACCACTACTATATATATGCTTTGGTATGAGAGAAATAGCAGGCTATTCAAGGATGTAGAACACAACTTAGATTGGATTATATTTAGAATCAAATTTATAGTTTGTGTTACAGTCATGAACTATATGAATGGCATTGTAAATGAGGATGTCTTAGACCTCCTCAATGTATAATCTCCTAGTGGTTTCTTTTTTGTAAGCTTCTTTGCTTTTTTCCCTAAATGGAAGAATAAATCTCTAAATTTTGCTTGCAAAAATATTATAAATCACATTATCTATGATTTTGGAAAATCTCATCCTAGGAACTTAGCTAAATTTTATAAAGTAACCCATTTACAAATATTAGATTAAGTGTCAAGATCCTTAACTAAAACGATTACTAAAAGTAGTACAAGGGTCACTAATTATATAAACAGGGTCACTGCGTAAATAACATGGTTGGTCTCTCAATAAATTATTGAGAGACGGTCTCCCACAAGACCTACTGTTCTCAAAATTGTTTGGTTTGGTTAGATGTAGGAATAAATTCATGTAGGAATTGGCAATTACCAAGGGGTGGCTAGCTATGTCAATTCCTCTGAATTCTCAATCCTTATGAATTTGGCTGACCAAACAACTCTAGTTTTATCAATTCATGAGAATGTATTTAACATGCCCACCACATGACCTCTTAGGAGAAAATAGGAGAGAAAATGTGGGAATTAACAAAATGTAGGAGAGAGAATGTAAGAGTGGGTTTGAAGAAAAGAAAAATTAGGAGAGATAATGATGTCTCAAAATAGATGGGGACGTTCCGAAAAGAAATATAACGCGTTTGAGGTGGGACGGAAAGAGTATGTCCCATGACCGATGTGGGATACTTGAGTCAATTTATTGAAGTTAGCATGACTTCTAACATTTTATAAAAAGCAAAAATGCTCCATAGAATGTGGAGCCCGTGATGGATGTGGGGTGCCTAAGCATTCTTTTGATGTGAGCAAGGTTACTCTAGTCTATAGTCTATTACTCCATATGACAGCAAATAATGCTCCGCTTTGTACTCCTTGGAGGCCGATGGCCAATGTGGGATCATAACCTTTAACTACCATCACCATCAGATCATCGTTTTCACGGCCATAATCGCCAGATCTAAGGCGCTCTGGCGAGGAGAGATGGCTCATGGAGTAATGGGTAGAGGGTCGAAGAGAGGTAATCCGGCAACATTTTGTTGTAATTAAGTTGATGAGAAATTGAAAAAAGAGGAAAAGGAGAGAGAAACAAAACCCAGAAAAACTGAATTGGGGAAATTTTGGGGGTAAATGATGCAACGGAGTATAGAGTTGTCTTCGTAAATACGATAGGATTCAATCGCTGGGCGTCGTTCTCCTATACGTACAAGTCAGTCATTTTGTATTGATGAAATTAGTCAATTCGAAGAAATTGAAACTCAATTGTGAAAGGAGTAGGAATTCAATCAATCAGATTGCATTCGCTTGGTTGGTTGGAGCTATGGGACATACATATGCTTTCTTACTCCTCTCCTGTGTACGGTGTCACTGATTTGGTGTTTACCCCGTTGGGGTGGGGTTGGAGGTCTTGGGTAGCTGGTGGAGCTGAAGTGGTGATTTGCTGGAGGTTTTGGTGGTGGAGATATGTTCAACGGTGATTAGGGAGGGTGAAATAAGAGGTTAAGCATTTTGGTTTGATTAATTAATTATTTGATTATCTATTTATTATGGTTTGTTTATTGAGTTTGTTGGTTGTTGTGTCCAACCAAGGGGAAAATATGGAGGGAGTATAAGAAAGCATTTTACCCAACTTATGCATGTAAAGAGAGTAATATACACCTTGTGTCCACTATATAATTAGATTGAAAACTAAACTAAAAATAGCAATGATAAACTTTCTGATTGTTTTTCAATTTGAGAAGGGTTGCATATGCAACACTTACCAATTAGCTAGGTTCGCCCATGATCACATGTCTGTAGGTGTAAAGTTTGGGAAACCGAATTGTACTAGTTCCAAAAATAGGGCTCTAAGTGCGTTTTGACATCACTAGGGGGCAGCACATGAATTTGTTAATATTTTTTTCGATGTTTAGTTTTTTTGCATAAAATTTTTGGTGGAATAATTCACAAAATTAAATTTAAAATATTTGTTTATATGGTCACATTGAAAATGAAAACAACCTTTTTTGGGTCTCAAAAACGGACTTTGGTTTTAAAAAAAAAAAGAACAATCGAAAACGGTAGCATATAAGCCCTCGTTTCCAATTTATAATAGTCAATTTGATGGTCATTTTATTACTTATTTAACTAATATTTATGATTGATACCAAAGAAGCCCAAAAAGGTGTATGGATCCTCTAGAGTTGATTTAATTTTTTTTGGAACAAAGGAGCAGCTAATCCTGCGGGGGTGGGGTATGAAGATTGAACCCGGGACGACCCCCAGGCAGGTTGAGTTCCTAACCAATAGGCCAACCTTGATCCTCATAATTTAAAATTTTTATTTGTGCCTTTCAAAAAATTTTCATTTTGTTTTAGTACTAGTTTTGGTAAACTTTACAAACTCCACCAAAAACAAACTTTATAGGATCCTTACCCAAAAAAGGCAGTGCTTATATCATGCTCCTTGGGAGCATGTTATAATTTACCAAAAAAAAAAGGATTTGAGAAACTTTCTAGTTGAACCGCAAACCAGTCAATCTTCCGGCACAATCATCTCAAAAACCAGGTTGGGTCGTCAAAGCTAGCGGTTATATTGTAGGAACAAAAACCGTGGTCCAACTAGTCAGAGCCCCTATCTTTTTTTCTTTTTTTTTTTGAAATGAACTGGATAGTATTATAAAATCACGTGTCCGCGACAATAAAGTCTGCAGTCACCAAATCAAGTACATACGTCGGACCACTCTCAACCCATACCCTCGTCGAGTATTAATATTATTAGCAATTATATTAATATTTATTAGCAATTATATTAATATTTTTTTTATAACTCTGACGTCATTAGGTTTTGAACACCGAAACACAAAGGTTGCCTGTTCAATTTCCGCTTCGATTTATAAAACATTGCCAAAATCTACGGGTGGAACCACATGGCAAATAAGCTCTCATTTCTCCTTCCTTCCACTCCTCACCACCACTCAGCACCATCCGCAAGTACCGACCACGCACTACCATTCACGGGACTATGTAGACATTATTTTGGCATATACATATTATAGGACATTTATGTTGTGATCAAGTCCATGACTGTAACACATAAGTGTTAATTATTGACTTATGTATCATTATTTGACTAATTCAAATGATCATGCTTTAATTTCAAATTGCCTATGTTAAAGATTTTATTATTCTTGTTGTTAAGGTATCAAGGATACCTACTGAAAATGACGAAAGTAGTAAATGACCCTTATACGTTTGCTCTTATGTGAAATCAACCCTCACGTTCCACAAACTGTGTTGCATCTTATAAAACATACGATTAGCCTGACTCCAAATTCTTGAGGTTGCAATTTGGAAAATCTAAGAAGATTTTAGAGTCATAATTTTTTTTTCTGGTAATTTAAAGAGTAATTCATATAGACACTGCAAAACTTTTATCTTGTGCCAATAAAATTGAGAGGTGATATTCGTGGCTCGCTTTCTTACTAATATCGCCCACTATATTCCCAAAATACCTTTTTTATTTTTTATCCACTTTTGTGAGTCCTTGGCCCAATTAATTTACCGCATCCTCATTCCCCAACTCACTTACCTAGTTTTGGGTTTAAGATTGTGTCGCACTGCAGGTCAATGGATAAAAGGGTTTTGATCAAATCATACTCAAATAGCATCATGAACCAATCAAGTAGAATAATGAAGTGTGAGTAATAAGAAAGATCCAATCTTTTCGAACAAATTTGCTAACTGCGTTTATAAGAAACTGGGTAAATAGTGCCTAACTCGGTTATTTCATATTTTGACATGAGACTTGGTCAAACTTGTTTGGGCATTTCCAACAACCACATATTGTGAAACCTCCGCCACCTACGCAAGCAGCATATCCACGGTGATGCAAAACTTGAATTATCGTTCGGTTTGCATGTAATTGAGTGTTTGAGACCTTTGAGTGAAGCTGACACTCTTATAAACTTAAGGATTTAAGTTTTATAAATTTATGCATTATGTTTATGAAGTGCTCAAAGTGAAATGGTACCTATGATTTACGTTTCACTATTGCTCGTATAACCATGATCAGTTGATTTCGAGCTTCTTAATGCCCAATTGCGTATGACTATGTGAACTAGAATGTTACTTTTAAAGTGGCTGCATTTTAAATTGAAGTTGGAGGAGCACTAACATATTGTTATGTTTTTTGAGAAAATAAGGTTATAATTGGAAAAAATGAAAAAAAATTGGGCGACAATAGTAATACAAGGGCGACGACTAGCTATTCACTTACCTAAGCAATATTAATTTAACCATTAGCCACCCCATTAGCCTTCAATTAACAAAGGCAACCGATTTATTTGATACTTTTATTAACAAAGTTATATATAAAGGATTTGAGATTTCAGGAGATAATTTCGGAAACAACTTTGGACGAGATAATTTGAATCAAATCAAATCATTTTGTTTTTGGAGATAATTTATGAAGTAATATATATATAGGCGCAATATATTATGAAATAACACATCTTGCGTGTGTTCCATTTTAACTCAAAATACGGGTCAACGAGTGGGGTCAAAGTTAGAAAAGAGTGTGTTAAAAAGTAGTTGAGATTAATATGAATTACAATTCACAAAAACGGGACCCGAAAATAACGGGTCACGGGTCAAAAATTGTAATCCGTACATAAACATAAAGTACTGATATAAATTCGCTATATTTCCTAAATTATTTTCATTAATTGAAAATAACTTTTCTAAGATGATGCCAAATTAAACAATTTTTTTTTTCTTAATTATAGAAAAATTTGGGACAACGGGTCATATTAAGTTTAACCCAAAAGAATACGGGCCAAAACGGGTTCGAGTTATTTATGACCAGAACTTTTTTTTTTGGAAAGATTAGCGTATTTTTATTCTTCCATATAGGGAAAGAAGAAGAAAATACAAAAACGCTCCCCAAAACGATAGCAGATTACTACCCTAATAACCTCTACAAGATTAATTCCTAGGAATCATCTCACTAAAACTATTTATAGCTCTAACACAAACTTTAAATTTAATACATAGAGCAATTTTTTCAATGGATCGATTTCTTGAGCTAAATATTCTGTCATTTCTTTCCCGCCAAATTTCATAGATAGTGCAGGTGAGGCTGCTTCTCAGGATGTGCCGTTTTCCTTGTTTGCCTCTCACATTGTGCTTAAACCAGTTGAGTTCATGCTTCAGGCTCCAATCTCTGTTATGATATCACATCCATCTAAGAACATTACACCAAATTTCTCTTGTAGTCTCACATTTGAAGAACAAGTGATATGTAGTTTCCTCCTGCTTACAGCATAGGTAGCATCTGTTAGGCATTGAGATGCCTCTCCTTTGCAGGTTATCCACAGTTGGCAGGGAACTATGAATGGCAAGCATGGTGATGATACTAGCTCTAGGAAGACAGCAGCTGTCCCATACAGTTTTAGCCCATTTTTCTGCAGTTTTTTTAGTTCTGAATTGATTGTACATGTCTCTGCTATTATGTTTGCTAATGCTCCATCTCTGAATCAGACCTGCAGCTGAATCATTATCTCATGACATATTCATAATATCATCCCTGATCTGAATTAGGCTCCTCCAGGTTATAGAGCTGTCTTGCTGCTGGTTTATCTGCCAAAAGTTCTGTTTCTTTAGATAGTAAGCTGCAGTCCACTTGCTCCATATGTTATCAAGCTTAGTACACAGCTTTACAATCCATTTGGCCATGAGTGCTTTGTTCCAGCTGAGTACTTCCTTAATGCCTACGCCACCCTCTTTTTTTGGAGAGCAGAGATGCTTCCAGCTGATAAAAGTGATTTTCCCTTTGGATTCACTTATTTCCCAAATGAATTCCCTACACAGTCTGCTGATTTTCTTCAGGATAGCTTTAGGGAGGAGCATTACAGATCCCTAGTAGGTTTGAAGTCCCAAAATGACTGAGTTGATAAGTTGAAGTTTCCCAGCATAGGAGATGAACTTATTAGCCAAGTGAAGGAGTTTGACTTTGATCTTTTCTAAGAGTGGCAAGTACATTATGACCAGAACTTGATTAAGGAAAAAATGGGTTATTAAACTTGAACCACGAGTCACATCTGGTCGGTTAAATTTTGTACAGTCCTAATATTTTACGTTAAGTATGAGTAATAAAATAGAGTTATAACCAAGTTCATATAACAACCCGTGCATTTTTGCACGGGCTAATAAACTAGTTGTTATCTATTCTATATATAACTATTATAGGCTAACATCATGTCCTATATGTCACACCTTCACGATTGTCCACGTGTAAAAGTCACCTAGATTCTTATGTGTCATCTCATTATCACATCACAACAACCTATAAATGCAAGTTATCAAACTCTTAAGTTGCCCCTAGCTAAAATGTTATAAAACACTCCAAATTCATATAAATAAAGCTCTATTATTACCTCCATCTAAATATCATAGTATTGATATATTAATTATAGATAATAAATTACCTCCATTATTTATTATAATAATGATATTAAGCATTGTGTCTCTTGATTATCAGTTTGCTATCTTTATCAGTTACACATTAGTTTAAGGTAGTATATATTCATCTGTCCATTACTTGATTTTACACAGAAAATATCTATGCACACATACACAACGGAAAATGTTTCGAGAAGAATAATCCAATTGAGAGAAGATATGTATACATATCAATAGAGATCTGAAAATGATGCGGAGGGGTTTCTCATACAACAAATGTATCTTTTAGAGTTTTAGTATTTTATTTTTTAATCATAGATATAGTTTACGTAGTGTGAGGTTGTACTCCGAAATTACAATCTTTAGTTTAAAGTTGATATTTAATTTCAAATAGTTATATCTATTACTTTTAATAATTGCGTGCATAAAAAAGCTGACGTGGAAAGCAGTTAAAATGAAGTTGACACGTATACGAGTTGTAGCATTTGATTGGTCCAGTATATTCATATGATATCTCATCAAATTATGTGAAATAAAATATTATGATACGATATCTTTTGTAACCAGAAATAAAATAATATGATATTTTTTTATCAAATTTAAATGATATGCTATCTTTTATTTTATTTTTAATATTTTGTAACCAAATATAAAATGAAATGATATCTTTTCCTTTTCTTCATATGTGATGTGATCTTGCACACATTAATTCCCTTTTAAGCATGACATGATATACATGCAATAAATATTATTTTTCAATGGAATTTCAAAGTTTAGAATTACTCTATGGTGCTATGTTATTGATGATACCCAACATTTAAAATACCATGTCAACAAAGTTTGATCTTGAAAATGCTATCATCCTTTTTAAGAACAAAGAAAATTGTACTCGAAAAATACATAATAGATATGTCTTTGAAAACATACATGATTTAGGTGTGAAGATTATTACAACCTAATTGTATGAGGTATATTACGTGTAACCTATCAATTACTTTTAATGTGTTTTCTAACGTGTGCCCAAATGGCACATGATAAGAACTCAAAATAAACATTCCTTAATTGAGCGAGATTCTCACTTGGAAAAAAACAAAATATGAGATCTCAATTACAATTTGAGGAGTATTATCTCATTCAAATAAGGGAGGTATTGAGTTCTTCACATGTGCCATTTGGACACATGTTAGAAAAACCGTACTTTTAATAATGACGTTCATAAAAAGTTGAGTTCGCAGGGCATTAATATAGCATGTCATCTATCTTTCTATTACTTTTAATAATTGCGTGCATAAAAAGCTGATGTGGACAGTAATTAAAAGAAAACTAGCACATGTACAAAAAGTAATATTTGATTGGTCCACATCTATGATCTATCTGTATATTCCAATAATATCTTAGCAGATTGCAGTGAAATTAAATGGTTAAATATGATATCTTTTGTAACTAAAAATAAATAATATGATATTTTCTATGAACAAAAGTAAAATGGTGCTATTTTTTGGTAAAAATTTTGACAACAAAAATAAAAGAAAAAGCAATATTCTTTCTTTTGTTAATAGGTGGAGTGATCTTGCACACATTAAATTGTCTTTTAACATGTCATGATGTACATACAATAAATATTGTTTTTTCGGTGGAATTTTAAATGATGATATGTTATTACATAAACTAAATTTGTAACGGGTGTGGGAGTGCCGATTAATGAAGATACCATTTTCTTTTAAACTTAAAAGTTGAAAAATCCAGTTTGAACCCCAATTAGAATATCGTTTAGAAAAAATGACGGGTGTGGGAGTGCCGATTAAGGAAGTTAAGTAAGAAGTTCGTGATATTGAGGGTTGGCTAAAACATTTGATCAGGGGTACGGTGAGTGGTTGTATGTCTAAAAACATGTTGTAGGGGACTAAGGATGATAGCAAAAAAATTGGGTCAAGTCGGACTGCCAATTAGGAAATAAAATTCATGGTGTGGGTGAGATTTGTTACGTAGAGGCCCGCGTATACGAGTTAACAACAGATTGTGGAAATGTCTTAAAAAATTGACCAAGAAAGAGATCAACTAAGAAAGCTGTCAGCATTATAAGGGTTCTCGGGTACAAAGGTCAACGGGTGATGAAGGAGTCAAGCCAGAGTTTAAATAAGTTGGCAAGAGATTAGGGAGGTGAGTCAAATGGTGAAAGGGTTTCTAGATTTTAGATTTTTATTTACTTTTTAAAACAAATTAGATCATACGGAAGTTGACCTGTAAACGGGTACGATGAGTTTAAAAATTGGCCATGTCGTTAAAAGTCGGATCAAATGCAAGTTCAAGTCGCGTTTGAGTTTGAATACGGATCTTAGATACGTTTTCACAACTTTTTTTATAATTAAATTAATATTACAGTTATTATCCCGCATTTTTTAATGTAAAATAATAATAATATTGTAATCAGATTTATGATTTTCAATTTTTATTTATTAAAACTTCTCTTCAAAACTTATTTTGTACACTAAAATTAATTCCCTTACATTTGCCTAATTTGTTTTAAATACGGGGAACGAGTCGATTTGGTTTAACCAATAATTACGGGTAACAAGCAGGTCCGAGCCAGAAAAAGTGGGCCATGGCCCAGAAAAAAGCAGGTCAGAATAATTTTTTACGGGTGTAAAGAGAATACTTAAACCCAATATTGTTGGTCATACATCTTTATTTGTAATTTTCTGTGTTGTTTTGAATTCTCATTGGTGTTACTATTCCAATCAATTTTAAATTTTATATTTGTCAATATTTAGTTTAAATTTGCAATGTTTGAATTTTTTTAATATTTCAAAAATTCAAACATAAAATAGTAGTATTTTCAAATGAGCATTTAGAACTCCCGTGCATTTGCACGGGTAACAAAACTAGTTGTATTCAAATTGTATGTCTTTATAATGGAACTTAATGTTTAGGTTATTGATAACTTTTTTTAATACAATTGAACATGTGATTTTGTTTTTTTACCTAGCCCGACACTATAAACACTCCTTCCTCCAATTAAACAACCATGGTGTTTTGCACAAGGAATAAGGACATTGATGGTGGGTGGTTTTGTTTATTATTTATGGAGATAATTGGTATTTGTTTAGTAATTTTTGAGATTATGGAGTGTTAAAAGTAGGAAAGATGGTATTAAAAGTATGGTGGATTGGTGGGTGGCCAGGTGGGGTTAAAACCCCATTTAAAATTGGGAAGTCATATAACGAAAGTGAGGTGTTTAATAGGGAAAGAAGGGAGTGAGAGTGTTTAATGGAGGATTTTGGCAAATGAACTCTATCTTTTCAATTTAGATAATATACTTTTGACACAAGAACCCGTGCATTAATTTTCAAGTGAATATGGCTGCAAACTATATACCATACTCGATTGTTAACCCTGGTCCCTACTTACCGCTCAAACATTTTCGAGAAAGGTACATGAAAAAAACAACAATTGATAGAGAATAAATTTACAAAGGGTGCTTTCTTAGTTAAAAAATCAATTTTTTTGTGAAGGTGACGATATAATAGATCACACAAGGTATGTCATAGAGATATCGTCTACAATTTTCGCTTAAAAGTAAGCAAAATGTAAATCTGTGAATTCACGGGCGCAAAAACTAGTTTATAACTATAGACATTCAACTACTAGTGTACAACAACAACCAAACTTTATTCCCAAAATAATTTGGGATCGGTTAACATGAATAGTTATCTAATAACTTTCTTGTGTAGTTATCTAGTAACTTTCTTGTGTATGTCATAAAATTTCGAAATCTTTGTGAACCATTTTGAAAAAAATTGAGATACTTTTAAAAGGAGTTTGGAAACAAAAAGCAAAAGTTAGAAAAATCAAAGTAAATAAATATTATAGCGTACTTAGAAGAATTATAGTACACAAAATAAGCATCTATAACATGGGCGAACAACACAAATGGAGATCTGTTTTCTCCATTGGCGGATATGTGGTGTTAAGAAATAATAGATTTACGAAGCTAAAAAAATGATAAGCTTGGTTTATGGTAATAGAGTATAGAGTTGTTGTCTTAATTCTTAATGACGAGAACGTCTCATACAATAATAGTTCTATACCCAAAGTTATAATTGAGTTTAATCATTAAATGCTACGTTATTTACCCATTTGTCGAGCTACACCAAGCATGATTTCGTAGAGTACATATGCTGATCATGATTTCGTTGTGTTTCAACATCTTATAAACAGCTTGTCCCTCCCAATTAAACCTCAAACACGTCTTTTATCCTCTTTAAAACTGCGAATCATTACCACCGTTTTATCCTGTACAATTTGTAAGTTTCGTGTTTGTTACATGTAATCCCTTGGTAGTGTTATCTACCTTATTGTGCATTCACCACATTGTTGACAAAAAAAAAAAAAAAAAAGAGAGCTAATGAACATTATAACAACAAAAGTACCTTCGTTTCCACTATTTGACCATTCTTGTCGATATTGGTACACACACAACTAGCAATTATAGGTACGTCATAGCTGTTTCACACAAATATTGTTCAAAAAACTGATTTGTTTTGAATTATTTATTTGATTTGAATATGTAGTGAAGGTATAAGACTTACGTCAATTCTCTTAGCCTGCAGACTTGCAGGGTATCCGCGGGTTTTCCAATTCTTACACTCTCAAATCTATCAATATTACAGGATAAAGATATAATCTTTCCGGTATTAAAAAAAATAAAATAATAATAATCTTATTTCATTCAAGGAAGTCTTAGTAATCTAATATATATATATAAAAGCTTACAATTTGGAGCGCATTGAGGGTATTCAGAGGCCAAGAAATGCAGGGAGAGAGTCCAATAAATATTAAACTCTCACTTAGAGTATAAAAGATAATCCACATAAAACATTAAAAAATGCACACTCAGACTCCAATATTTGTAAAACTCTTATGTAGTAAAGTTATCAAGATAAAATATGATATAAACTGTTATAACTCCGGCTACGTATATAAGAATATTACGATACATGTATCATTAGGTTCGTGTCGAAATGTATGTCAATATAAGACCCATATACACTACTTTCGAAAAGTTAAGAGGGCGTCGAGAGGTCGAGAAATGCACAGAGAGAGTCCAAAAAATGTTAAACTCTCACTTAAAGTATAAAAGATAATCCACATGCAACATTAAAAAATGCACACACAGAGTCCAATATTTGTAAAACTCTTATGTAGTAAAGTTATCAAGATGAAATATGATATAAACTGTTATAACTCGGGCTACGTATATCACGTATATCAGAATATTACGATACATGTATCACTAAGTTCGTGTCGAAACGTACTTCAATATAAGATCCATTTACACGTTTGAAAAGTTAAGTATGATTTTGGTTGAGATATTCCGACAAGTTTAAGACATTAAAAAATGCACAGACAGTCCAATATTTGTAACTCTTTTGTAAAACAATTATCAATATGAAACATAATATAAACTGTTATTATAACATGGGCTACGTATATCTGAATATTACGATACATGTATCATTAATTTCGTGTCGAAATGTATTTCAAAATAAGATCCATTTACACATACTTTTGATTTGGTTGTGATATAGTAATTAACAAGTTTAAAACTTTTGTGAAAAATTCTTAAAAAATGAGTATAATCTAAAGATAGAGTATACGGAGTAATACTTCGTACGATGACATAAGTGATTTAAAGAGATTAAGAGACATCTTTACTAACAAATATTTAAATATTTGTCATGTTTATTTATTTATTTTAATTAATAAATAAGAATCGGCGATTATGATAAAGTGACCCGTGCAACGCACGGGCTTTTCACCTAGTTAGTAAATAATTACCTCAAGAACACATTAGCACAAATCGTCTGAATCTTAGTGTTCTCGACGATTTTCTGGTTCCGGATTCAAGAAAATTGTCAAATGAATTGATTTGTACATTTACCAAACCCAGAGACTGCAAAATAAAATCAATAAAATCGTCAAATGACTTGATTTGTCTGATTAAAAAGATATTAAGAGATGGAGAGAGAAACCTGGAGAGTTTCTACATGCTTGTTAAGTAAGCTATTGAATATCACCATTGTTGGATCCAGAGTTCCTTCCTTCTATTCCTACTTCTTCTTCTTCTTTTTTTTTTTCCTGTTTCTATCCTTCTGGTCAGAAGTTCTTTATATATGACCAAAGCAGGTGAAAATTGTTTTTTGCCACTGCTACGGTACCAGAGGCTGAGCTTCGGGAGCACATTCCATTTTGAGTCATCGATTAGTGCAAAGGTCCAAATTGCACCTACTCCGTCTACGAGTGGTTTTGTACTACCCCAGTCTCTGTCGGAACGTGAGCATTTAATTTACTTTATTCACTATACTAACACATGCTAATATTATTGTATACTCCTTCCAATGAGGATCAAGATTGTCCTAGTAGCTCGGAAAGAAAAAGGTTATATATATGGATATACATTCGCAAATGTATATGTATCCATTTTTTTTTTTATCATATGTCCCACCACATTTTCATTTCTCACTCCTCAATCTCAACATATAAAGTACAAAAAATGTCCAAATTACTCTCCATATATGTTTGGTAATGTATATGACATATAAATAGCCTAACTCGTTCAGAAATCAACTTAATTAGTTCGGAATTCATACTCGTCACAAATAAAAAAAATTATCATTGTTGGATAATTAGATTGTACACATCAATGTCACGTATTAAACATTATTAAACGTAGGAAAAAAAACAGATAGAGTACTTTAATCATATTGATATAAATGAGAATAATTTTTTATAATAGCTTAACATTTGGTCATTTCGGAGCATCATATACTCTTACTGTTTGCATCAAACTGGCCTAATTAGAGAAATTTGACTTGTGAACCCGTAAACTCTACCTAGTAGATACCAACCTGACCCACCTTGATCATGAAGCAATGCCAGATATAACACACTAATGTTAAAATTGAACTTGTTATCAACACGACGTGGTAGAAGATGACCCAACCCAACGCAACCCTATTCATGAACCAATGCTACCTAACACAATAATGTCCAACCCGAACTTGATTCTGATTCTTATAAAAAAAAGAAACTTATGAAAATATTGAACGATAGTAGTCAAGAAACCGGGGTTCAAGAAAGAGAGCAGATTGTATAGACAATATACATGAACCAATGCTCAATACCAAAATAATGTCCAACTCTTTTCATGAACCAATTACCTACTAACTCTTTGTAGAATATTTTCTTCATTAATGAGTATGCTAAACACATTGCTTAATCTAGTTGAATATTTGTGAAATAATACTCGACACTTTAGTCAAAAGTAGTAAACGGATAACTTTATAATCATTTTTTAAACTAATAATACTTCACCTTAAGGGTTATACTTTCTCCAATACTCCATCATTTGCACATTCATTTGGATATATCTTTTTCTTTTGTAAGATATTAAGATGTGTTGCAAAATGAAAATGTGTCGCAGAAATAACGATCTTAGTTAACAAATTGCCAAATTGGAAGAGAATAATATACTTTGTATTGATTGCAAATCATTTTTATTAGACTTTTTACAGCACTTAATATTTTTTTAATCTTTTTTAAAATTTTCCTATTTCTTATAAGTAAATTATCGAAAAATTCAACTAATTATAATTTTAATATTGTTGTGAAATAAGGAATAACAGTAGAGAGATTAGCAAGGTAAGAGAGGAGTAATCTTCTTATTAATGATAGGAGGGGGTATATATACAAGTAATGTCAATTGGACGGGCACAATTGGTTAAGGGCGATGACAATTTCCTCTTTCTCAATGGGTCTAGTGAGTTCAGTATTATATGCGTCTGTGATGACAGGAATAAGTCCCTGAACATCACAAACACGCTAGAGGGGCTAATTGAATTGGATACAAAACAGTTTTTAAATTCATTTGTAAGAATTTCCTTAATGCAATCAGGATCAGTTGTCCAGGTATTGATAGGCGTTTTAATTCTAGTGATCGATCATATTATACCTCCACCGTTGCTTATTTTTCTCATGGAAGAACCTTGTGTTCCGGTCACCCTGGGTAAGCCATTTCTTAGGCCATACTATTATCACCCTAAATTTTACCAAAATACCTTTCATGATTTTAATTTGTTGTTCCGATCCCTTTAAATCTAACCCCACGTAGTTTGTGGCGTATATGTTGATGATCAAAGTTTTGTTTGTGACGGTGTTCTGGAAAAAGGGAAGGTAAAAATTATAAAAAAGCGATGAATGGTAAACTTGGAACTGAAAAGAAATATTTGGGCGATATTTGTAAATTAATTAAGGGGGACGGGATTGTTAACATCCGTAAATATAGTGAAAACTACAATGACAAGATCATCCAGCTACATACAATTGATAATAAATTGTTTGTATACATGCTTAATTGCCCACAACACCGACTTTCTCATTTCTACGTGTAGTTCCACCAATAATCAAAGCCTACTCCTGAAGCGAGAATCTTACACCCATGAAACTGGATCTCACAGTTCCAAGAAAGTCTCCAAAGTCCAAACAATTTGTAACAAAAGCGTTCCTCTTTGTCTAATTGTTTGTCATCATCGCTCCAAGAACCCCAAGGAGGAACAGAAATAACAAATTGCTCTAGGACCTGTGAGCTCATCAGAATTTCCTCCACGATACGAATAGCCTCGTCTTTCTTGTCGATATCCAAAGTAACATCTATCCTCTTGAGCTTAGCTTAGTTAACGCCCAAGGTAGGTAGTAGCTCCTCTTAAAGCTCCGCCTCCTTGAAACAACCGTCCATGCTAAGATGAATTAGATTTTGGAATCTTGCAATGTCATTGCCCATCTGCCCTAGATAAATCCTTCGTTTTTTTGGACCAACCTCATAATATACTTTGTCAAATCGAGGTAAACAAGTACCATTAATAGCATGAAGATGAAGTTCTCTGATGCTTGAAATACAAGAAACAAGGCGTGCCACCTTGACAGGGTACTCAACTATGTAGGTTTTACCATCCTCGACTATATCATCACAATCAAAGTATCTTGATATGTAGGTTGTTTGCAACTCAGTTGGGTTGTTGACAAACTCATACCATACAAAATCACCCTCGATTTTCAAGAATTCCAGCCTTGGTGCATCAATTACAATTTTGCTTTGACGCGTATCGTGGTGTGTAGAATGAATCCCGATAATCAGAGACTTTAAAACGGGAGCTGATACTTCCAGGTGTTGATCCAGACGCCGCTTGAAAGACAAATCTAAGTGTTGGAGTGCAGGATAAACTTGAGCAGTTTCTGCATGGATGTAATGATGTCGCAGTCCTGTATTTCCATACAAAGCTTGTTTATATAAGGAAAACCGATAGCCCCCTCTTCGGGCAACTTATATCTTAGAGGTCCCCCAAGTTCGAGGCACGAAACAGACTTGCTTTGAAGTAGACGAGCCAGTAGTGTAACTGGACACAAACATTGTCCTTGAACCAATTGAACCTTAATTTTAACAACGTTTAGATCGCAAACTCTGTTAAACCAGGAATTCAATATAGAATCACAAACGTGCAAATGATGGTCTTCTGTAGGGTAAGGGATGGTGATAGAGAAGGTGTGGATATTCGGTGAGGTGAGATGATCAAGTACGTGATCATCACACTTTATGTAATTTAGAAACAAATCATCTGTCTCCAGATTCATGTGTAAGGTGTCGAAATTCAGGCGCGTGATGCGTGTCCAGAGGTGGCGCCAAGGACGGGATAAGACGGAGGTCGCAACAGCATCTTCAATCGGAAGGTAGGATAGAATTTCGATGAGAATGCAATCTGGGAGTGAACTTATTCTGTCCCGTTTCATCTCATTCTCCAACTCACAACCCTTACGCCTTTTCGAACTTGTTTGAAGGAAGGTTATTCGATCCTGTTTTTCTTCAACTTCAACAACATTATTATTATCAACAAAGTCGACTTGGTTAAGCAACTCTAGTCTGCGCTTCTTCGATGTTGCCATCATTCCGCCAACCTTTAGCAGCGCTCCATCCATTGGAACTGTGGTCGCCGGGAGATCAGATTGGTTTATATATACAAGCGGCTAGCAAGGTTGTTTAGGGGTTAATCCTACGTTATACTAGCTGTAGTAATTGGTTGGCGTTTAACGAGGATCTTCTCCTCTAAATAAGCTCCAAGTTGAGCGTAAACAACTAGTAGTATTAAGATTGGGAAAAGTTTATATTTCCAAAAAGAATTATAGAAAATAATAATAATAATAGGAAATATATGAAAAAACATCAATCGGAATGCTTGCCTTATTGATGGCCAAGTTTAGGTCATTGTGTTTTATGGAGAGAGGCCAAGAATAAAAGTTAACATAATCAATCGGCTGACAATATCATGACATACATAGTTATTAGGAGTTAACTGTATGAGTTGAAGCTGATGAGCTCGCCCTCCTCCACGTCCCTAAGGTAGTAAGGTCACAGGCGGCTGATCGATCTCGGCGTCAGTGGACAAAAATGCCTTGATTCTTGTTCCCCGTTGATGAACTCATGTTTATGGGTTTTTTTCTGTTGATTTGATCAAACTAATTTGTTTGATAGAGAGGAGAGAGAGATGATATGGGGGTGGAGGTAGGCCTTTGGGTGGTGGTGCCGGACTAGTGGAGGAAGATATGGAGGAGTTGGTGAGATATTGAGAATCAGACATTGATAAAAGAGGAGAGAAAAAAAGGTTGGAGGGGAGTTGATTTCACGAGTTAACTATCAAATTGGGGACTAACGTTTTCACTTTTGTTGAGTTAAGGACCTCAAACGTTCTATTGATCTGTCAAGGACCTCAAATTAACGGTCGTTTGTTCAGGTGACCTGGCACAGTTGAAGAACTCTCCACATATTTCTCGCCTGTATCTTCCACCACTTCCGCCACCAGGCACCACCTCTAACCGACAAAAACACGCGAAGTTTACAGTAAAAATTCAAGATTATGATCAAATTTCCATTCCAAAACACATGCAACCGAATTTGCTCAATATTATATCTCCCTTCTTTTTCCTAACATGCAAGCATCACACCTTTTTTAAAAGTGAGAATTTTACTGTAAAAACAAGAACATTAGACATAAACCCCTAGTAATTTTTTTCCTTTTTCTTCAAAAATATGGATTCATACGAAAATAAATCCATACGAGATAGTACGAAATCAAAAATCTAAATGCAAATTGAAAACAATACAATCAATTCGACCAAAACTTGATAACAAAAAAAAATCAATTTTGATTTGATAACAAAAATTCTCAGTTAATACATTGATTTGATAGCTAAAATTAAAAATCCCAATTTATTGATTTTGATGAAAGAAAAAGGTAAACCAGTCTTGTAAGGACCCAAAGTTTTCACCTACTTGTCTTCTTATTAACATTTTAAAATTCAGTTTATATATATGTATAATATTTATTAATTTATCGAGTTAATCTCGAGTTTCTAGAGTATGACGGACTAGTAGCCGAATTAGGGAAGTTTTCGACCAAAATCGTAAATTAGTGGTTGTAATTTGGAGATGACTATTTGGTACGTGGGATAATAGCCACATAATGTCGAGAACGAGTTTGGTTCTATTATTTTTTTAGTTGATTACTAGTCGTTAACTAAAATTGTTAACTAGTGACGTAAATAGACCTCTTATACAAGAGAGTGGAAGATAAAAATTATTGATGATCAATGACCATTCAATTGTTTTACACTAACCGAAAACCCTCCCCTAGTTGTTAATTACTAACTTATTAAATGGCCTAACTATTTCTAACTAATAATAAGCCTAGGGTGTCGTTACTATGGGAAGCCTAGTAGCATTAAGAAGAAGGAAAAATCTGAAAAGTTCCATTTAATAATCTCACACTTCACCACTTTATCAATTCTATGCTTATCAATTTTCCTCCTTGTCGGTTAAGCCGACTCAACCCTCCAATATATTAGAATTTTTTGTTATAATAGAATTATAGCATAACATAGTTTACTTTTTTTTTTTTTTTTTGTAAGAATGGTAGTCTTTTATTCATCCATGTAGGGTAAAAGACGGTCTTACAAAAAAAACAGCCACTAAGAGGGATACAAACTACTAGACATCATTTAGACATTCAACAATTTCGTTATGCATACAGTCCTTAGTAACAGCTAGCATCCTCATACTAATAGTTCTCTTCGCTTGCTCCACAATCCAACTCTCTGTATTTTCCTTCTCCATGAATACTCTTCTGTTTCTCTCCATCCACACCATGTATACCACCGCAACCAAACTGGCACGGTACCAATTGAATTTCCAGTGCCGCTTTCCTTTCCTTCTTGAACTCCACCTCAGTTCATGCTTGAGGCTCCATCCCTCTCTGTTTATACCCATCCATTCCAAAATGCACCTCCAAACCTTTCTCGTATAGGCACAATTAAAAAACAGGTGATCTCTGCTCTCCATTCCATTCTTGCACAGATAACATCTATTGACAATGACCATTCCTCTCCTACACAAATTATCAACAGTGGAGAGACAATTTTGTGCTGCCAGGTTTAAGGTAAACCTGTGCTTAGGGAGGGTAGTATTGTTCCAGATGATCTTGCTCCACTTCTGCTTTCTATAATGAGTTCTGAAAAATTCATATGCTGCCTTTACATTGAATTTTTTGCCTTTTGACCATTCCTGGATAACATTTTGAGCAGCTCCCAGCCCTGCAACAGTCATCATGATTTCATCTCTAATCCTGAGAGTGCTCTTCCAGCTTTCCGAATCACTTTCTTTAACCTGGACAGTCCAAATATTGTTATTTTTAAGTGGATAAGCCAGAGTCCAATCCAGCCACAGACCCTCTTGCTTTGTCTCCACTTTCCAAATCCATTTTGCAATCATTGCCTTATTCCAGGCTAGGACCCCTTTGATGCCTAGGCCTCCTTCCTATTTTGGGGAACACAGGCTCATCCAACTCTTGAAAGTGAATTTCCTTCTACCTGCTTCTATGTTCCACAGATAGTTTCTGCTGCTCCTGTTTATCAGCTGAATTATGTGCTTTGGCAACATAAACCCTGAACTCCAATAGTTTTCTATGCCAAATATGACAGCATTTAGTAGTTCAACCTTACCAGCATATGACAAGAGCTTTGCTGACCATTAGTTAATACTACTGTTGATCTTGCTTATCAATGGAGTGTACATTTCAGCTATCAATCTACCAGGGTTAAGGGGAAAACCCGGATACCTGAAAGGAAATTGACCCTCAGAGAAGCCTGTGCAGCTCAGAATTTGGTCCTTTATACTATTACTTACACCTCCAAAATATAGATCAGTTTTTGCTGAGTTTGCTGTTAGACCCGAGATTTTTGCAAAGCCTTCTAAACAGTCCTTAGCAGCCTTTATTGAAGGAACATCCCCCCTGGTGTAGATCATCAAGTCATCAGCAAACACCATATGTGTTAACTGTATTCTTGAGCACTTAGGGTGAAAAGAGCATTGTGGCTCTTTTGGCATTTCCCTAAGATACTTAGATAGAACCTCCATGCTCAATACAAAAATATATGGTGACAATGAGTCGCCTTGTCTGACTCCACTCCTACCTTTGAAAAAACCCTGAGCTGATCCATTAATCTTCAAACTAAACCATGTTGAAGTGATACACCCCATAATCCATTTGATGAATAATTCTGGGAAGTTCATGGCCTTCATCATTGTTTCTACAAATTTCTAGTTTAGTGAATCAAAGTCCTTCTTAATATCCATCTTTGCCAGACATCTTGGAGAGATGTTCTTCCTGCCATAACCCTTTATAAGGCTCTGAGAGACCAATACATTATCAAAAATGCATCTATCCTTAACAAATGTTGTCCGCTCTTTTCCTATCAGCTCTGGGAGCACTTTATGCAATCTGTTAGCCAAAATCTTGCTGATCACCTTATAGAAGGTTGTGCAGCATGAAATTGGTCTAAAATCAGTGACTGTTGAGGCATTCTCCTTCTTAGGTATTAAGGAGATTATTGTCACATTGGTTTGCTTTGGTAGTTTGCATTTGCTGAAGTATTGATCCACAGCTCTGCAGAAATCAGATTTCACTGTGTTCCATGAAGATTGGAAAAAGCCAGCGGAGAAACCGTCTTGACCCGGGCTCTTATCAGGGTGAATTTCAAAGACTGCTGTCCTTATCTCCTCTTCAGTGACTCTTTTTGTGAGAATATCATGCCATTCATCTGAAACTTTGATGCTCTTTGAAATAAATTCACTGTCAGTCTCCAAAACCTGTTTTTCCTCCCCTAGCAGTCCTGTGTAGTAGTCAATAAATGCTTGAGCTATACTCTTTTGGTCAGTATGAGTTACCCCCTTGGTATCTACAATTTTCCCCACAATACTATGATGCTTTCTGACGGCAATCCTAGCATAGAAATACTTGGAATTGCAATCATTTTGGCTGATATCTTTAATTTTTGCCCTTTGCTGAAGCATACTTAATTCGGCTTTTTTGAGTTGACAGAACTCAAGTTGAGCTTGTGATTCTATCTCCTGGAGATCAGAATCCGTTGGGTTACTCCTAAGCTGAATTTGTATCTCTTCAAGCTTATCCTTACTCTTCTGCACTCTCTCTGGAAGATTTGAGTAGTATTTTCTATTAAGCTTCCCCAGAGCATGCTTGACTCTTTTCAATTTCTCAAATAGTCTATGGATGGCTGAGCCTGTTACTGTAGTGTTCCATGCCTCATTTACCACTGTGTTATATTGTGGATGCTCAATCCAGCAATTCAGGAATTTGAAGACCTTTTTTATTTTCTCCTCCTCAGAAATGGTGACCAAAACAGGGGAGTGGTCCGAGATTCCAGGAGGGAGATAATCAGCTTGTGAAGCAGGATAGGTAGTGAGCCATATATCGTTACCCATTGCCCTATCCAACTTTTCCCACATTCTGTCATCACCATCTTGTTTATTTGTCCACGTGAAGAAACTTCCCTGCCCTTGTAAATCTTCCAATTTACACTTCCCTAGACATTCATTAAAATCTGACATGTCTTGAATATTTGGAGGTGTTTTTCCAATTCTCTCATTACCCTCCTTAACAATGTTAAAATCTCCCATCACTATCCATGGCATACTAGTGTTATGCAGCCCCATCTGATACCATAGCTCTCTTCTTCCCATACTGTCATTTCTAGCATACACAATAGAGAAACAGAACGATAAATTTGATAGAAGATTGGTAACTATCCCTTGTACCATCTGCTTCTCTTGCTTTGACCTCAAACTTAATGATTTGTGGGTTCCAAAAAACCCATATACGACCATTAGGATGCTTATTGTAGTTGTTAACATGTGAGTAACTACCAATTCTACTCTTAATTATCTTATTGGCATTGTCCTCCTTAACCTTTGTTTCAATAATGCCTGCCACCTCTATCCTATATTTCAACAGAAGCTCTTTCACCTCCTGTTGTTTGAGGGCTTGATTAAGCCCTCTGATATTCCATGTCAAGATTCTCATAGAGAGGGAGGAATATGAGGTGGTTCCCCTTCCCCTAGATCTTCCATATCAACTCCCAAACTGAACCCTTCTCCATATCTTGACTTTGTGATACCTTCAGTTATGAGCTTTGCAAATCTGTTTGTGATCAGACCCGCCGGGTTGTCTATGCTCCTTTGCTTTTTGCTTTTCCTCATTACAGTTTTGAACCCCATTTCATCCACAATTTCAGCTGGGGGAGATGGTGAATCAGTTTCCTTCTCAAACTCTGCCTCTATTATTTGTTGTTGCTGTCTAGTAGGCTCATCTGTGTTTGGTTTTCCTTTGTCACTCTCCTGCTCAAGTTCCTGGACATTGCCCTGCTTTGGTTCCTTGTTTACAGGTCTATAGACTTGCTTCACCACCACTGGCTTTACCTTGGCCTTACTATGCTTACAGGTGTCCATGACATGGCCCATTTTCTTGCAACCTTTGCAATAATATGGAACTCACTCATATTCCACCCTCTGCTCAACTCTTTCCCCAAATGGTGTGTTTACAGTAATGGAGGTTGGGAGATCATGTGAGATGTCTACTTCAATCATCACCCTAGCAAATGACAGCCTCCTCTTATAAGTAGTTGTCTGATCTGCAAACAGTGGCTTCCCAACCTTACTAGCTATCTTACTTAGAGCTGCTACAGACCATAGATAAGGATCCAAATCAGGGAAAAGGACCCAAACTGGAATAATGGTGAGTCTGTCTAATTCTTGTGCCACTGTGGGTGTCCATTGTTTCAGCACTAATGTTTTGCCTGCAATCAGCCAAGGGCCTCCTTTCAGCATTTCATCCATTCCCTCCTGAGACCCAAACCTGAATACAAACCAGCCTTTCCTATAGTATTGGACTTGACATTTCCCTTCCCACTGTTTATCCACAATTTGTTGCATTCGCTTAATGTCAGCCTTAGCTCCAATTACATGTCCTACTAATTAAGGTAAACTTCCACTTTTCCAATTCATCAATAACATCCTCTTCCTCTATGGTGACATCCTCTAATTGATTGCTTTCCTCATGATAGTACAAACTCATACCAGCCTGAGGTTTTCCTACAATTTTGTTCCATGGCTGCGCAGGCTGAGCTGTACTGGTTTTGGTTTTACCCCCAATTTGCAGATTTCCAGAGTTAGCAACATTACCTCCCTTTAATCCCATATCCACTCCCCCAATTTTCTGGCTAGAACCCAAAATTGGAAATTCCTTATCTAAATCCAGGCTACTATGCTTATCAATTTCACTAATTGATGAACTGGAATTGTGAATAGGATCTAAGGAGCTTACCGCGATTTCGGCGACGACAACAGCTGGGTATTTGTTTTCTCCGGCGATTCTCCAAGATTATTTTCACGAGTATCATCTTCTTCTTCGTCATGTTGTTCCGAGCTTCTCAATAGTATTTGTTTAGGTGGGCGACCTCTCTTTCCTTTTCCTGCCATGGCGCAAGCTTGTTTGTACGGACGAGCTTGAGAGGAACGCTTCCTCTCAGGTCATGGCTTTTTCCTCCTCCATAACATAGTTTACTATTTATTCGTTTGCTTAATTTTTTTTACTATTCATTTAAGGGTTAATTCACGTGGTACCCTCGTGTTTTGCCAATTTGCACGTGGTACCCAATGTTATGCAAATTTGAACATAATACCCTCGAGATTTGACTCTTTGCACACGGTACCCAAAACTTAACCCTCTCATTAACACCGTTAACTTTTTTTTTAAATAGGGTTAATTCACGTGGTACCCTCATGCGTGGTACCCTCGTGTTTTACCGATTTGCACGTGGTACCCAAAGTTGTACAAATTTGTTCCAAATATCGTCAAGATTTGACTGTTTTACATGTTACTCTTACTTTTAATCTTCCCAACCACCGTCATCAACATCTTCATCCTTTTCCACTACCACCATCATTTCCACCAATACTAAACACCATAACTACCATTTTTCCCTTCTCCATTGAAACCAACTTTTAAACGGCGCTAACGGAATTTTTAAAGTAAGGGTACCATGTAAAAGCAGTCAAATTTTCAAGAGATTTGGTACAAATTTGTAACACTGGGTACCACGCGCAAATCGGCAAAATACGAGGGTATCACGTGAATTAACCATTTTTTTAAAAAAACAAAAGTTGACGGTGTTAATTAGAGGGTTAACTTTTGGCTACCGTGTGCAAACAGTCAAATCTCAAGGGTATTTAGTACAAATTTGCAAAACATTGGGTACCACGTGCAAATTGGCAAAACACGAGGGTACCACGTGAATTAACCCTTCATTTAATACAAAAACTAAAATCTCCAACTCAAATTCAAAGAGTTCCTCTACATCTTTCGATAGTCTCGGATTATTCTATCCGTATCAACTTTCCTCTAAAACCGCCGCTTTCAAGACTCAAATTTACTTAGTGTTAGTTTGGCCAAATTTTAAAAAATTTGTTCTATATTTCATAATCACTTTCTTTAAAAGCTGTTTTTTAAAAAAAAAAGTGGGTGTTTGGTTCAACATACTACAAAAGTCTTTCATTTGTCATTGCTATCTATTTTTTTTTCCTCCCAAATTAAAAATATGCTACAAATAAATTATTTTTAGAGAATTAGAAACAGAAACACCAATTATTTGGTGGCGCTGGTAGAGGGCCAAATCGAGAGAACGAAATGAAAGAAGAGGAGTGATACGAGTGCGGAAGCGTGCTGATGGTACATAACTCGGATCTGTACTGTCTGACTGACAAAACTGATAGCTATAGATACTTTCTAAAAACGAAAAATACAATTTTTATGCGTTTTTTTGTGGTTTACATGAAACGAAAATTAGAGAACAATAAACTAAAGATATGATTCAACACCCGCGAGTAATTGAACCTAGTCGAATTCAAAGAGCCGCAACCCTTAATTCGATCCTCCGCAAAGGATTTAAGAACTCCCGCAAGAGTTTGTCGCCCGCAAGCAAACACAAAAGAATATGAAGGAAACTCCCCTCGACTCTTTCATTAATTTTCTCAACTCAAATCTGTCTTATGTGTTTTACGATTACAAAAACTCTTTAAATACTAATAATGGGTTCACATCCAGTGAGAAGTGATAATTTGGTGAGAAATGAGAAGTAATAACTGCAGTAACTAAACTGCATAACTCCAGTCGTAACTCCACTAACTAAAACTCTTAACTCTAGTCACTTAACTGTACTACTTAAATTGCTTAACTCTAGTGAGTTAACTCCATAAAGTAAATTGTCTAACTCCAATATTATTAGTAACTCCACCAAAATTTAAAGAAAATTAATTAACTCTAACGTAACTCCACTATAACTAAAACACGTAACTGCAACTTAATTCCACCAACTAAACCACGTAACTCCAAAATTAACTCCACTAATTAACTAAATAAAGACGTAACTCTAATAACTAAAAGACGTAACTCCAACATAACTCCAACATAACTCCAACTTAACTCCAATAACTATGACAGATAACATTAATAACTTCAATAATTAAAAGACGTAACTCTTATAACTATACTAACTAAAACACGTTATTTCAAGATAACTCCGTAAATTAAATTACGTAAAAATATAAAAAATAATAAAAAAAATAAAAAGAAAAATGACAAAAAACTGAAATCGAAAATGACAAAAAAAAAACAACCCAATCTTCTACATACCACCATTTTCTCTCTCCTCCCACGCCACCCAAGCTCCACCCTCCCTCGCCACAGCTCCGCCTGGCCCAGCCCCCCTCCACCCGCACCTCCGTGCGCCAGCAACCTGATCAGCCACCGTTGTCGATCCATGTCGCGTCCTAGTGTCCTACCACCCTCGACGCCACCATCCCCCTCATTTCCCCCCTCTCCTCTCATCTCATTCGATAATTGTACAAACAACACGGCGACGGCGAGCCCTAGCGGCGGGAACGTGAGAGGATATCGGTAAAGGCTAAGGTCGGCGACGGCGAGTTCTGGCGGCGTCCAAATGTGGAGAAAAGAACGGAAAAAATTGAGCGAAAACACATCATCCATGGCGAGGTGATGGAAGATGGAGATCGGAAATGTCCGACGAAGCCTCGCCGTCGTCGGTGGAGTCGGCTGGTGTTCTCCGATCCGGCCATTGTTGTTGTCGGCGTACAACCGCGGTGGCTGGCGGTGGCCAACTGGTGGCACGAGTGGGAGGAGAGAGAGAGGGAGGGGAGAGAGAAAATGTGAGGTTTGGGGATTGGGTTTAATTTTAATATTGTTTTGTTTTATTTCACTACAACAAATTAGCACTTGTGCCACGAATTATGCCACGGGAAAACAAAATTCGTGGCATAATTTTACCTTGCCACGGGAAAAATAGGTTACTCCACATTCTTATTTTTTTTTATTGCCACGGGAGGAAAATATGTGGCAAATAATCACTTGTGCCACGAATTAAATCACCCGTGGCAAACAATTACTGTCGCCACGAATTAATGCCCGTGGCAAACAAATTCCCTCAGAAAAAAAAATTCACTTTAAATCTGAAATTTTTCCATCGTAAAAATAAAGGCGCTCTAGTAAAAAATAGAAGCGGGGAAAGTAAAACAAAAAAGCCAAATTACACAGAAAAATAAATTCACTATGCGGTCTGTGTCCCTATACATTCTCTGATACGCTTGCCTTCCGCCTCTCCTCCAAGGCACTGGTCTTTCCCTTCTTTTCAATCATGTCGCCTGGATTACTCGATCAAAGGTATGTGCGTGCAATTCAATCAAATGAACTTGTGAGCTTTGATTGGTTCTGATCTAATTGATTTTTGACTCAATAAGTTAGTTTTTTCTTTTGTGATTCAATATATATGTGTTTGTTTTTCTGTTTGTGTTTCAATTGATTTGGGTAAAATCATGCCCTAAACTTTAGTTTTCATTTGCTCTGATCTCTTTGGATATTGATCAAATATCATTGGTTATGTATGTATATTCGGACTTGATCGCTCACTACGTCAAAATTGGGCTTCGAGAACTAGCATAAGAGAACGGAATTTTGTAAAACCGATCTCTAATATATACGAGAACGGGTCCGCTAAAAACCGTTCTAAAAAATAATTTGCGAAAAAAAGAAAATAAATTTTAAATACCAAAGAGGACGGTTCTGCCAAAAACCGTTCTAAAAGACACGATTAAATCTCGAACCACACCTATTAGAACGGTGTTTTAAAAAACCGTTCTAAAATATAACCCTCTTAGAACGGTTATTATGGAAACCGTTCTCAAAGATCACCCGAAAGATTAGTTTTTTTAGAAGGCATAATACTTCCTAGAGTATATTGCTAAACTACCATAGTAATTTCCGCCACTTCTCTTTCTTTTTTCTCCTCTCTTCTCTCTCTCCTCTCACTGGTACTCCTTTTTTTTTCTATTTCTCCCTTCTTTAGATCCCGTCTCCCCCCCTCTCTCTCTCTCTCTTTCTCACTCTCGCCATTAAAGGGGTGTCTCTTCTATCGCCTTTGTCTTCTCTCTCTCCAATTTTTTCGCGTTTTGAGAAGGCTTATTCCGTGTTCAGTAACGAGGTTTCCGTCCTCCGATTCCCGCCGTGGTCCACCTCCGGGAGCTAGAAGTGCGGCGAATTCTTAAGTCCGACAATATCTAGTCGTGCATCGAGATCCGCTTCGTAAACCCTTTGGAAGCCTTCTTCAGCCGGCAAATACACGTTTGTCGGACTTAGATCTCATTTTGGGATTTTTTTATTTTGGAATAATCTATGTTTGTTTGTTTTCATAATTTATTTTTCTGTTTTAATTTGAGTTTTCTAATGCTTTGATGTGTGTGTATGTGTTTTCTTATTTTTTGTGGTTAGAACGATAACAGGGAGGAAGTTGATAAACAAAACTCCAATTCGAACATACGGAAGAAGCTGAAGATGGTGACGGCAAGATTAGGAGAAAAATAGTGTTAGGGACTTAGGGTTATCTATTTGGTTAGTTTTTTGTTTTCTTGTTTGGCTTTGGTGTTTATGTAATTTTTGCGGTATACTCAAATTTAATTAAAGAATTTGGAGTACCAGTTTTCATCAACTTAATGATAATGTCTGAGATTTTGAGAGTTGTTGTTGTTGTTGTTGTTGTTGTTGTTGTTGCCGCTGCTATTGTGGGTTGGGGGGATCAAGGTTTGGGGTTGAGAATGGAGATAAATTCCAGAAAAATATATATTTTTTTTAATAAAAAATGGTACATACAAGAACGGTTCTTTTGATAACCGTTTTGAAAGTCCTGTATCATTGCAGAACGGTTTTCAGCGCAACTGTTCTTAAAGATCTTTCAGAATGGTTTTCCGCGGAACCGTTCTGAAAGGGTTTAAGAACGGTTTCAACCGTTCTCTTACCCTTTAAGTACAGCGTCCTAGAGAACGGTTCTTTAACCGTTCTCATTAGCTTAAAAAGACCCGTTCTTATAGGCCAATTTTGACGTAGTGGCGCTCTGTGAAAAGGATAAAAGTTGCTGCTTGTGGTTAATATTATACTTGTTGTGTGTCGTTATTGTTGTGTGTGTCTGATCTTATTGATTGCTGATAATCAACTTTTCACGTTTCTGAAAATTTTGCTTGATATGATATGGCTATGTAACGCCCTCCTTATTATTCTAGTTTCTGAAATTTTATGCTTGATATGGCCATGGAACTGGCTTTTAGACATAGGAAGTACTATTGGATCATGCTCTAATTAGTACTATTGGAGAGCTATCTTCAAGTCCTTAATTATGAACATAAATTTCACCCAATTCCGTTACATATAAAAGGAGATGTGAATCCTCAAAGTTTAGCTTTGTAATCTGAAATTCATACTGATTTCTCGTGGGCAGCATGTCTTTATAAACTAAAACTGCAAGTTTTTGAGAGCTCCTTTAGTCTCTTATCTTTCCGAAATGGTATAGAACATAGAAAATGGACTTCATTTGATTATTCTACGGGAAAAAACCTATACCTCTGAAATTTTTGCTGTCTATTGAGCTCTTGTCATTTTTCGAAGTGTGTATATTAGTGCAAACCTGATGCAACATCTTATAATTATCGTTCCTAGATTAAATATCATTCTAGGATTCATTTCTTCTCCATTAGGTAGCATTTGGTCCAAAACACGAGCATATGAAATGACAACTTTGTGCTTGATCAAAACCTGAACTTCACTGCAATTCTCGCGCACAGCTTCTTGATTGCAGACATCATAACTTTATGCTCATGTTGAATTAGGAGAATCATGATATATCAAATCAAAGCTACATATCTGAGCTTTAGTTTATGAAAAAAACTAAGTCGAAAATTTAACATGACGGGGGAGAAATCGACCATTGAATACTATCAGGTCAGCTTTTTGTATGTCCTGCAGGTCGTGGCAGTGCGGAAATGGCTTTTAGATGTAGAAAATGTTATTGTATGATGTTGTAATTGGTACCATTGGAAAGATATCTCTCTGAATTTGAATTTAAACATATAATTTGCCAAATTCCGTTATCAGAAGATTGAGATACGAGTCCTTGAACTACAGACCTGAAAATTGAAGTTCCTGATGACTTCCTCTCTGGACAGCCTGCTTCAGACTTAAACTGCAAATTACTGAGATATCTTTTTAACTTAATTCCAAAGCCAAGACTTAGATTGATCTTTTAGCTTTCTAAAAATGTATGGCACATATAAAATGAACTTCATTTGGACCTTCTAAGAGGCTCTCAAAATCGAGTGCGCAAACCTGAAATTTCTTGAACCTGCATAATTGCTTTATTTCATACTCGGTTTTTGTCTAGACCTTGATTATGCATCAGAATGGTATAGATGATGAGGACGAGAATAGTGTCCTTGTTATGATATAGATGTAATAAAAATTGCAGGCTGTGTGATGGCTAGTATTATCTGATTTTATTGAGTTTTGTAAGTAGAAGAAGAAACTTGGAAAAGAGTGTGTTATGTTGCAGTTTGTATGGTTGCTAATATCATCTAATTTTATTGTGTTGTGTGCGGAGAAGAAGAAAACTGGAAAATAGTGTTCAAGAGTTCATGTGCTACTATATACTCGTAAAACGAAACCATCAAAGCAGCCGGTATAACTGGCCAATGTAGCTAACAACATTCACGAATGTAATAGTAAGTTTATGACTTCCATTATGCTCCACTGTTTGATGCTCCTCTTAGCTCAGCTCATGAATTATGTTCATTCAAAATTATGCGTAGAATGTAGTGAACAAATTGAAGAAAGAAAGAGAGGAAGGCCTTGACGAGAAACCCGATGAAGAAATTGTAGTTGAAGTTCTTGGGAAATATCACACTCATGGATATTTGCAGCTTATAACAAATGTGGTGAATCGGATATGGTTAAGTCATGGATTCAATTCTTCTGAGTAAGGTTAGTACAAGTTGGATTTGCTCATGCTTAGATTAATACACTTCAAAAGAAAATTCACTACAAAATAGTATTTATGAAACATAACATAGTGATGAGATAGGCCGTATGAACAATAGTATGAAGATGAGAATAAGAGCAAAACTAGATAGCACTCAGCATTGCATGAACATCATGTGTGTGATCAAGTGTGGTATGGTCCCATACTCCCATACATAAGATTCGCCTTGTTTTCCTAATTTGGACATTGTATGAGAGAATTATTGCTACAGTTTTGATTCTACATTGAGTACGATGTTTGAACCTTAGTGTTTGGCTACAGGCTGGGAAGGTTGGTTGAATATGCTTGGTAGCAGTCAGGTTATGCCAAAATTTGGGATATGTCCACCTTTTGCCAAAATGCTGCCGAATTTTTGCTAAATCAGAAGATTTAGTTTAGGAACAACTCTATACATACATTACTTTCTTTGTGACGTACTATGGCTCTTTTAGACATACTATGTCACTCTTGTAAACCTTCTTTCTTTGTTCCATAAATCTCTAAATTTCCCTTTATTTGGCAGGCTATGATACTTGATGATCATTGTGATCGTATATTTTTGAAGCAAACCGCATGAAGGGACGGTGTTTATCCTAAGATTACAAGATGGGGATTTTGCATACGAGATTAAATTTTAGAACTATTATAGTTGTATATAAAAGACTTGTAATAGCTAAGAAAATCTTCTTGTACTCTGTTGTCATATACGTTTGTTATGGAGTACCTATTCATTTATGATATAAAATTTCAAATTTTATTTATTTAAGTTTTACAATTAAGATTACCCCATCCTTGATTTAGTGAGTGATTATGATTGGAGACCAATGGTGTGTTTCGTGTAGGGCACAAATGAGGTTTAGCTCATACATAAAGTAGCCACGGTAATTTAGATCTTGCTACAACGATATGCATGTTGGTAGAAGAGATAGCCACGAGCATTGCCACAATATTTACTTGTGGCCAGTAAGATGGTTGCCACGGGAATGTACTTCTTGCCACGTAGGCTTCCATGGCTAATATTCGTGGCAAGACCAAGCAATTATGCCACGGTATAGCTTTTCCCGTGGCAATTTTCTAGCCACGACCACTTGTGCCACGGGTGTAATTTAGTGGAATTCCCGTGGCAAGATAGCTTAGCCACGGGAATTACCCACTTGTGCCACGATTCTAAACGTGGCACAAGTGATGATTTGTTGTAGTGTTTCCGTTTTTAATGTGGACCACTAGATCTATGTGAGATGAAGGGGTGAGATTACTTCTCATTTCTCATGAAACTAATACTTCTCATTTGATAGATTTCCTACTAATAATAGCTCTAGAAACTTCCTAAGACTCCAATAATATTAAGGAAAGTAGTACTTTAACCTTAAACTACTTATTCTAAACAATAGGAAAGTAGTAATTAATCTATTATGGCTAATATCCTACTGATGATGATCCTAACTTGATGGTCAAGTCGTCCTAAAACTACCATAAACGTCCAAAACATCATCTTTCAGCAGCATGGTACAGATCGCCATTCTGTCTCCTCTGTAGACTGTTTCTACTAATTGACAGAACAGATTTCACTATTGTACTATCAAATCACGATTTTGTATCAAGGAGAGCGATTGGCGGGAGGAGAAGATAGTTAGATAGGGGGCTTACTGTGGGAGAGATGACGGCTCCGATCGACGGAGAAATGAGATGGGGGGGGGAGGGAAGGGAAATTGCGGCCAAAGATCAGGGAGATGGGAGATCTAGTTAACTTTTTCGTGATGGGTTGGTTGACGAGGGAAGGGATGTGGACGGGAAAATGGGGCCTACGGGTGTCGCCGGTCGGGTGGTCAAGCCGGTGGGGTTAGCGGTGGTGGGTCGCTGGTGGTTTTCGTGGTGAGATGAGTTGAACGGAGGTTAGGAGAGATGTGGGATTAAAGGCTAAGTATATTTATTTGTCTAAATAATTCTTTGCTTACCAATTTATTAAGGTTTGTTTATTGTTTTGTTTGTTAATGTATCCAAGTCAAAGCGGAAAACAATCTTTGGGTTATGGGGAGTACTTAAAACTACTCTGTATAATCAACTCGAGAAGAAAAAAGTAAATAAGAAGCAAAAGTAAAAAAAAAAAAAAAGAAAGTAAAATCAGATCCCAAATTCTGAAGGCTAACCTAAGTCTCAACCGTCGTCGGGCAAAAGAACAACGACAACGACAACCTTGAGTTGTGAGTTGTGACCTGTGTTGCACGAGTACGGACACCGACACCGACACCGACACCGGGAGAACGCGGACACCGGGACACCTCAATCTCAAAATCTAGGACACCGACACCGCTATTATTTTTTAATATAAATATATTAAAATAAATTAAATAGTATTATTTTAATAAAATAATGAGAAATTTTAACTTTCAAACTTAAAACCATTTCAAAATGAAAATATTACACACATGATTATTGAATATGTCAAGGGAAACGCTAAGGAATTCAAGATTAACAATGTCTATTTTGCCAAATTCTTGCTTAATGTTTGTTTTTTGTGTCTTAGAGGTGTCCGAGAGGTGTCCAACCGGTTTCCTATGTGTAAAAAACCGGGTTTTGTGTCCGAGTTCAAAAAGAATAAAGCGGAGACCGGTCCGACGTGTCCGACTCGTGTCCTCCCGGTGTCCTCCTGGTGTCCGTGTCCGACACCGTATTGGACACGGACACGTCACTTGGGAGAGGTGTCCGTGCTTCATAGGTTGTGACCCAAAAAATTCCCGAGTAGTCGACTCGAGCCCAAAGATAATAAACAGGGTCAACCTCCCCCTCCCAAAAACACACACACACAAATTACATCACCTGGTAAATCTCAATCTCTGAAATAAAAATTCAATTGAATCAAAATCTCAGAAAAACACACAAAAATGGCGTCAATGGATCCGGCGAACACGACGTTGGGGAAGATGTTAATGGAGGAGATTACGCCGGTGGTGATGATCCTATCAACCTCTCTCGCCGAAGAATCTTGTCGCAAAAATGGCCTCTCTTTTCTCGACTTACTTTCTCCCTTTTCCGACTTCCACAATATCGACGGTATTACTCTCCCTCTCTCTCTTATTGTTTTTATCGGCGATTTTACGCTTCCGGTTTTTAGCGGTGTATTGGCTGATTTGCGCAATTGGAGTTGGAATATGACAATTTGAGCTGTCAATATCGGATGTCGTAAATTTGTGCATTTTCGAGATTATTAATTTGATTTGTGCAATGTGGAGTAGTCGGTGTGATTAGTGTTTAGTGTTTATGAGTAAGTTGATTGTAGTAGAAATGCTGATTGAGCTGATCGCCGACAATTGTTTTAGGTTTTAATTAAGAGCGCGGATTTGGTAAAATGTTGTTATATAGTTGTTGTTGTGTAATTGTGTTGGTGGATCAAGAGTGAGAATTTCGCCGACAATTTAGTCTAGTTTTCGAGTCATCTAGAGCAAGAATTACTAAGCATTGGGGTTATCGTAATGCATGGGGATTTTGACTGTAGTGAGCTCATAATGTGACCCTGTAATGCTGTAGTTGCCTTACTAGGTGAGGAAAACGGCGATTTCTAATTGTATTGCACAAGGATCCGGCATGGGAGCAGAGAAATGTCAATAACCTTTCGTCTTGATACCTCGCTAACAGTATGAGTGGAGGAAAGCTGAAATAGTGATACAGTATCTGAATTCTACTCAATGATAAACGAATAGTTTGGTCATCAAGTTTTTGTAAATGTCAGGCTTTTGTCGGTCTTCATCTATGATTGCTTTCATATCAAACTCCCGTACAACTGAGCCTTCCCTGAGGCAAATAGCTTAATGAATAACCACAGAGTATTTGGTCTGCCTTACAAACTTTCGACCACTACTCTAACCATAACTCGCTACGAAATAGAGGTTTGACCATATTTGTGACTTATAAGTTATAAGCTCGCAGTCTAATAACAAGCTGATTTAAGATATACCACTCCGTCCCAATTTAGACTTCCCATGAAATTTAAAATCCTCTCACGTAATACTATTCGATGGGAAGTTTAATTTGGGATGGAGTGGTAGAAGATTAGAAGTTTATTAGAAGTTTTGAAAATTTTCAGCTGCTTGTGCCTGAGGAAGAACTCTTGTCTTTCTCAAGGATAAAGGCACAAGTATGATTATCTATGGGAAAGGATTGTTATTTCTAGCTTATTTGGGCTAAAGCTGGGGGTGCTTTAAGGGAATTCCAATTACGTTGATTCATCGGAGGTGAACTCCTTTATCCTTTTGGAACTGGAAAACTCCTTGTGGTCTTACTTCTTTTTGCGCTCAATAATAACTTTTTCTAACTATAAAAATAATTTGTAAATCGATAAACTAACTTTGACTTCTGCAGTCTACACAATTCCGTAGTTCATTTTTTCTCAATGTAAAATATTTATCTAGGATGAGACATTTTCATGTCCATGTCATTCTTTTCTGGCATCTAAACCTCTTTGAAATGAGGTTGTGGCTTTATGAGTTTATTGCTGCAGCTAATTTATGATTTACAATTTTACATGATTTGTTTCAGTGCCTGTGCGGACAGCAAGTGATCAACCTTACAGAATTAAGAAGTTCAAGTTACGATTGTTCTATGCATCTGATATTCGGAAGCTAGATTTCGAGGTACATTTCGATTTTGTACCATCATGGTTTTAACAAGTTTTTTTTTTTTTTTTTTTTTTTTTTTTTTTTTTTTTCTGCGCCGGGGCGGCCTGCTGGGGTGAGGGTGGGGGGGGGGGGAAGGGTTTACAATGTAATGAAGATCATGAATCCGTCTTAGATACTTAAAGCTTACTCAATGGACATGTAATTCTTATGGTAAGTACATGTAGGATTAGTCCTATTTACGTAACAAGGTTTGCTTAAGTTGACTTGAGTAATTTGCAGCTACATTAAGTCATGGATTCAACCTTTAGTAATTGCAACTTTGCAAGTACTTCATGACATGAATTTTGATTTTAATCCTCTGCTATTTCTCCCCTCTCTCTAATTTTACACCAATATCTCAATTTTATAGGATGTATTCCATCCCAGTTATGATTACATCTTACCAAACATGAACTTGAGTTGTAGAAGTGAGTTTTTATTTTATTTTATTTCTAGAGTTTTGGGGCTTTTATTGTTTGCAACACCAAATTGAAATGGGAACTAGGAATGCAGATTCAAAAACAATTGGTGTTTGATTTGCGTTTTGTTTTCCCACCCGTGGTGGAGTCGTGGAGATGTAGCCATTTACGACAGGTGCGCATTGGGCAGAATTAAATTCTTGATGCCAATCAATGTGGTCCAGAAATCTTGTATTCGAAGCATTTCAATGCTAGAATGGAGTTAATTTTTTCTTCTAGTTCTAATTGGTTTCTAGTCGTGATGCAAAGGCGTCAGGAAAGTTTTTGGTTTCAGTACTTTGAGCTTGAATTGTGTTGATTGAAGTGAATGAAGGGTGATTGGTTAATAACCCCTATCGGATTGTTAGGATCCCATCGGTAAGTTCTGATTAAATCCTGGCTATGATAATTTTCCCATTCTCTCAAAAGCTTAAATGTGATTAGATTTGAGCTATTGTCTTGGGCATATTGGCTGCACAGTAGATCAATTAAGTTGCTTAATGGGATGAATTTTGGTCAATCTGAGTATGCCCTTCTTTTGTCGAATGGTTGTTGTCAGATGTATTTACTTTTCCTTTTACCAAGTTATCCCATGACTCTTACTAGTTATAATTCTGATTAAAGAAGTTCTTCTGAAGATTAGTGTTAAAAATTAAGAGTATCACTTTCTGAATGTGATGTTGTTCAACTAGGCAGCGAAATCGCAGTTGACCAAAGTTGTTACTCAAGCTGGAAACAAGGAGAAGTATGATGATTACGCGGACCTACATGACAATAAAAATGTCCCGACACGTGAGTAATGCTGTTTCTTAGTAAGCTTCTTCTGGTATAAAGTGGTGCTGTCTCGTAATTTTCTGCAGCGGATTCTAATTTTGTATGTATGTAGTATGTACTATGTAAGGGGAAGGGGATATGTTTTATCTGTAGGATCTTAATTCGGAAATCTTAGGGAGAGCTTAGATTTCAGTTTGTTGCATATATCGGTATTACTGAATATGTTGATATAAATTGATTGGCTGTAGTCTTGTTGCTGTTGTAGAAAGCTTACTATTAGTTTGATTACAGTGTGGACAGCTGCTGTTTACAACTAATATCTGTCTAATGATTTTTGCAGTCATCAAGTCAGAGTCATTGCCGCCATGGTTCAAGAGGTTTAATGAAGAGCTTATATGCACCTCTTCATTTTCCGAACACGAAGCTTTTGACCATCCTGTAGCATGTGCGTATCTCCTTTACTTCTCGTCTTAGGCAGATGGGCAGTGGCTGCCTAAGTTTTCTGCAAAGGCCTAATAATTCAGAAAATAAAATTTGCAGGTACCTTTATTGTGAATTGACTATCCTTCAACTTCTTTCAAAACTCTGTGCAGGCCTTTTGTTAGTTTCGTCAAAAGATGAAACACCTGTGAATAAATTTGTTGACCTTTTCAACACGAGCAAGCTGCCTTCTCTTCTGAATGAAGGCGTGATGGATCCGAAAATTCTCAAGCACTATGTCGTTCTGCATGACAATCAAGATGGTCCTCCAGAAAAGTAGGTGTTTTATGCCTTTTTTGGGTGGTTAATTATGTTACTGCTGCATGAATGCCAATTTTTAAATGCTTCGCGTAAAAGGTGACTGTGGGAAATTGATCCTCCTAATGGTGGAAATAAAGTCTGATGAAATGATGGTAAAACCGTAGTATGCATATCTTATCATCAATGAACAAGGATCTCAGTTGACCTAGTTATATACAAATACACCGTGGACGGATGAGCCCTTGTGAGCTTTCACATCCAGTAGGTTTGTACCCCGATGTTTTTGAACCTGTGATGCAATTAAATGGAACAAGCAATCAATCACTTTCTCAAGTCTCTCGTCTTGTTTGAATAGATTTCGTATGATGAACTTCGTAGCTGGAATCATTCTTCTGCCCCTTCCAACTGTCACCTGAGTGTTCTAACTTCTAAGTTATCGTGACTATTAGAAAATATTAGGGGTGTGGTCTGTCCTGAATTTTTTTTTTTGATAAGTAAGATGGTGTGGTCTGTCCTGAATCAGTCTTGCATTTTGCAAGAAGGTTCATAGTTCGAATGTTTGACATGCTCCACCTTTTGTATAGTGCAGCTTAAGTTCATGCTGCATTGGGAATGCTTTTTAGCTGTCTTCTGGACAAGAACGTTGACTTTAATATTGTATATTGAGCAATCCTCTTCTGAATAGTATTGCTCTTTGGCTGTCCTATTTAAGAGACTTCACTACAGTTTAACAATCAAAAAAATGTTTTGCCATTGTTGTCTTTACTAATTAAGCAACACATGCAGCTAAATTTTGGGGGAACGTCATCTTTGCGAGTCTATTCTTGATATCTGTTAGCTCTGTCTTCCATTTCACTCCATTCTCCGTTCTGCTGATCGTGCTCTCCTCCCACTAAAGAACTTTTCTAAAATATGTGCTGTTACATATTGGGGTCATCTCATCTTTGCAATGGATTGACTTCCATTGCAAAAATACTCTTAAACTTATAAGTGTTTTTGTCCGTGGGCGTGTGCGCATGTGCGTATGTGTGAGTCACATGTATTTTTGTACGGATTGGATTATCTTCGTGCACTTGTGCTGTCAAAAGTTTCCAAATGTGATTTCTACTGACTTTGAGATCCTATTCTCTTAATGATGTTATCCACTTATCCTCAGTGAGAGTATCCTAAGTCAGAGTTGCTCATGACATTTACTTCCCTTGATGTGATTCTGTCCTGTCCTTGGTTTTTTAAAGTCAGAGGTTTGGTTAATGATTTATTGCATTTTCTGCTGCACTTCAGAGCATCAAAGATTTTGATGGAGATGAAGAACACATTTGGCTCAAATGACTGTCAGTTGCTGTGTATTAATTCTTCAGCAGATCAGTCAGTTGAAGGTCAAGTTAGTCCGTGGTCTTCTCTTGTAAGTGTACTAAGTGGTTCCCTTTTTAGTTTTTACATTATCTTGGACATTGTTAGTAATGCTTTCATGTGACGGGCTATAAATGAATAATGTTTATGAGCATGTGCTAAAGTTTCACATTCACACATTTACCACGTGGCATTTCAGTGATATTTGGGGACTTCTTGCTGGCAAGCCATTTTGGTTGAATATCTATCAAATTGCTACCCTTCGATTCATACCCAACCCCCCTTTCCACCTTTTTCTTGATAGGGAATTTCGAGAGGTTGAACATGAAGGGGGTAATAAACTATACTATAACACATACTAGGTCAATTTATGGGCAATGTGAGTTTTTACAGAACTAATGAAGTAGTGAACCATAGTTTTTATAGCCAATTATTACAAAGTAGCAGTAGTTGGAATAAGCATTAACTGTTGTGAACTGAAGATCAGTTTTGCACCCTCAGTTTGATTTCTTCTCATAGTTCGACTGTTTTACAGCGTCTCAAAAATCTCTGCATTTGTTCAAAAATTATTCTGAATTCCAATGAAGTAATTGCTTGGGAATTTCAATCTTCAAAATGGCAAACTTGGAAAACTAGTTAGTTGGTTCATGGGGCATTTCTATCCCTCCCCAGCTCCATAGAAATACAATTAACGATGTGGGTAATGCTATAGTGTCCAACAGCAATTTTTCATTGGTTTATCAAATAATTACTGGATCTATTGTAATTTGTAAGTGTGTAGCGTGCTATACAATTAAGTGGGTTTGCAGCTTTGGATAATTAGTGAGAACAATCCCAAACCTTAGTTAAGTTGAATACAGGCGAAGTGAACTTCAGCTAAGCACAACTAGGCAGGCAGCATGAGATGGTTTATTAGTAATGCATCCTGCTTTGCCATTAATTTTGGTGATTTGTAATGGTCGAAAAAAGAAAAAAACATTATGGTGAGCCAGGGTAGAGTTTGCAACCAAAATCCATTTGCGATCCTGGTTGCGTAGTGCATAAGAACACATTTTTGGTGGTGATATGGTTGTCAATGCTTGTCATGTTGTTGGAAGATAAAGCCTCGCGCGGTCTTTCATAAAGAGCAAGTGTGGCCTTAAGCAAATGAATGGTACACCCTAGTGGGTTTCTCTTCTGACCCATATTTGCATCTGTACATGAGGAAATGTCCCTTTTTCTCATGTCTGAGTCGTGTCTTCTCTGAAAAGTCATGGCTGAACAGCATGTTGTGTAAACAAACCGAAGTGTTCACTCAACTTGTTGTTCTCATTAAGTCATTATTCTTCCCTAATGTTCTTTTATTTTCTTAGTTGCAGAGAGAAGATAAGTCATTCAAGGAGCATTTGGGTTACTTCCTGAACACTGATGATATTAATGAGGTGTTGTTGCTGTCTCTTGGGAGTCACCCCCTCGGTGTTCTTCAATAGTTATCCTATAATTATCAAAAAAAAAGTTGCAGTCCCTCGTGTCTATCATGTTATACCTTTAATCAAAGATCTAACAGCCTCTTTACACCTTTTCTTAAAATTTGAACAGATAAGGGTTCTAATGCAAGATCTCACGACAAAACACGTAATTCCACACATGGAGCAAAAAATTCGGGCACTAAATCAGCAGGTGTTCAAAACTCTACTGTTCCTTCACAGTTTTCTTTGATCTACCATTCATTGTCTTTATTCCGTGTCTAGATTCGTATCTCAGGTGTTGTACTAATTTCGATTGTATTGGGGCTTTCCATTACTTTGCTTAGGTTTCCGCCACAAGGAAAGGTTTTAGGAATCAAATAAAGAATTTGTGGTGGAGAAAAGGGAAGGACGATACACCAGATACTTCTGATGGTACAGGGTATGTGGGAGTGCTTTGTGGCTCTTATGTTTATTGGTCTTTCTTTCCTTTAAAGTAAAACAGTTGCTTCCTTTTTCAAGGTATACTTTCAGTTCCAACGAGTCACAAATTAGAGTTTTGGGTGACTATGCCTTCATGCTGCGAGACTATGAGCTTGCATTGTCAAACTATCGACTTATCTCCACGGATTACAAGCTTGACAAAGCCTGGAAACACTATGCCGGTGTACAGGTAAGTGCATATCCTTTTCTACACAATTGTTTCCTCGGTGTCTGTAATTGTCAGTATGATAGTCATAGTGCTAGAGCTCTTTTACATTCTCCCTTTTTACTGCCTTACACGATCAAAGGGGCCCTGTTTATCGATCAGATGTACTACATGTTAAAGAAAATCAATTTGTAATTGCATATTACCTAGTTTTTTGTATACTTCGACTCGGTGGATTTCGTTAATTCTTTCTCCTGTCTCATTGTAAACTTATGATTGATTATTTCTGGATTTCTTAAGAATGATCAAATCATGTTATCCAAAACCTGATGCTATTGGTATAATGCGTTTAGCAAAATGGCGGAGTTTTGTCCAATTTGTTGTCGAATTGATATACTCTTTTGATGTTATGTGACATGAAATTATCTGATGCAGGAAATGATGGCATTAGCGTACTTCATGTTGGACCAAGCCAGAAAGGAAGCAGAATACTGCATGGAAACTGCATTCATTACGTACTTGGTATGCCATTAAATGTTTTGTCTGAGCTGTCGAGGTAGTTCTGTTGGTGCTCGATTGTGGTATGACCAACTGCTTGATGAATCCTTACATGTATGTGATAATGCCAAAAACTGCAGAAACTTGGGCCCAGCGGTCAGCAGAATGCCATTCGTTGTGGGCTTTGGTGGGCTGAAATGTTGAAGGCCAGAGATCAGCATAAGGAAGCAGCGAATGTTTACTTTCGTGTTTCTGGTGAGGTAATGTCTCTTTCTTTAATCAGCTTTACTTGTGACGTGGTTTCAGAGTGTCTTACATTTGCCATTTCCTCAGGAACCACTGCAGTCAGCAGTAATGCTTGAGCAAGCATCCTATTGTTACTTAATGTCAGTGCCACCAATGTTACGGAAGTATGGATTTCATCTTGTTCTCTCAGGTGATTCGTACAAAAAGTGTGATCAGGTACCTCGTAATGGTAGAAATAGTAATGTTTCTTATTGGTGCTCTCTGATGAAGCGTCAAATCCTCTTTTAACGTAAGAGTGTAATGCATCAGATGAAGCATGCAATCCGGACATACAAAGCTGCCTTATCTGTATTCAAGGGGACTTCCTGGGGTTTAATTAGAGATCACATACATTTCCAACTTGGAAAGTAAGTTACATGCAATACATGTTGATGTAGACGCTCACCGTTGTTGATTACTTTATGTCATCATCTTATCTTGTTTGGATTGCATACAGGTGGTTTGCATTGCTTGGATTGTTTGATGTGGCGATTGAGCATATGGTAGAAGTTCTTGCTTGTACCCATCAGTCGAAGAAAGCACAGGAAATATTCCTTGGGGACTTTCTTCAACTTGTTCAGGTCGTTCATGTTCTTCCTTCTTCGCATTTGAATGTTTCATCTCATGAGCTGATTCATGGTTTTAAAAATAACCTCAAACATTAGCATATACAGAGTAATCGAGTATTCTAGCAATAGACTTGATAGGGGTCATGTTAGGAATCGGTGAAATTCCTCAAATCTGGTGCACAGATGTATAGAACTCTTCCTGTTTGCCTGTCAACAGACTGCTCCCTCTGAGGGTTTGAGGTCATCAGCCTGCAGGGCAATTATATTTATCTTTCATGACAGTCTGTTCTTATTGTTTCAGAAAACTGGGAAAACATTCGAAGTTTGCAGGCTCCATTTGCCTGTTGTTAAGCTTCCTTCGCTTAGAGTTGTTTTTGAAGATCATCGTACATATGCCTCTCCTGCAGCTGTGAGTTTGTATTTACGTTTATGTGCATTGATTATTTTGTTTAAAGCAGCCATACTTTATACCAGCTTTCTTCTGTTCTACTGCCCAAAGGTATTGACATGTATCTCTGGCTGAATCATAGGTAGGCGTAAAAGAGAGGCTTTGGGTTTCTTTGGAGGAAGACATGATTCCATCATTGTCGACTGCAAAAACTAACTGGTTGGAATTGCATACAAAGCTTGTTTCAAAGAAATTTAAAGAGTCAAGTATCTGTGTTGCTGGAGGTATAAGGCTATGAGCATGTGGCTTTTACTATCTGCAGATTTTTATTTTTTTCTGTTCTGTTTCTGCTAACGATAGAGATATTCGATAAATCTTACATACAGACTAATGATGTAGAAACCTTCTGAGATTAAGAACCTGTTTTTCCTTTTTCTTTTCTTTTATATTTTTTTGAATTTTTTTAGTGTAATGGCTTTTTGTGGAGTTCCGATGTTTTTGGATGCAAAAGGGTTTCTTTGGGTCTGTGAAGATGTCTTCAGTCCTAAGACTTAGGGTGGTTTGGGCATCGTTTTACTAAGTGTCATAAGCAAAGCTCTAGAAGGCAAATGGCTTTGGAGGTTTCCCAGCAGATTTGATGCTTTGTAGATCAATGTCATTACTGTTAAGTATGGTCTTGATGGCCTAGGATGGTGAAGCAAAAGAGTTCTTCGACCTATGGTGTGGGTCTTCGGAAGTCTATCTCTCCTAGTTTGGTTTTCCCAGCAGATTTGATGCTTTGTAGATCAATGTCATTACTGTTAAGTATGGTCTTGATGGCCTAGGATGGTGAAGCAAAAGAGTTCTTCGACCTATGGTGTGGGTCTTCGGAAGTCTATCTCTCCTAGTTTGGTTGGTTCCTGTCTCTGGTAGGTTTGAAAGTTAGTACTGGTGCTAAGGTAATTCTTTGGCGCGACTTTTGGTGTGGTTTAAAGAATCAATTCTCTCATATGTTCAGGTTTGCTTGTCTGAGGAACTGTGTTCACGATCATTTGGTGTATTTGGAAGGAGATGAATCAAGTATTTGCGAGGGCAAATGGTCTACTCTCTGGGATGTTAAAACTTCTTTGTTGGAGATTGTTTAGAGTCGAGCAATGTTTCCTAACCAACATTTGTCATTTTTCTCTTTTGTGGATAAAATGTGCGATAGTCGAAGGGCATGATCTGTTTGTCTCCCCTATGCTTTTTGTCTTCTTTATATAGGCTGGCCTTTTGCAAATGGGTGCCACCTCCGTTGTTCCCCTTATATACAGTCTCTCGGTTACTAACAAACAATTGATGTATTTATGCATCATCGGGTCCAGTCTGGTGAGAGGATTTGTGTGGGCATAGTAAAACTTGTAACGGCCTAGCCCTTAATGGACTGGAAGTAGTCACCTATGGAGTCAGTACCCACAAGCCAGTGAGTTGCCATAGGTGACTATTACTTGCACATGGGTGCATAGAAAGACAACTCATGGGCACTTTGGCCGTACTTGTGTATATGCCGAGGATGTCACCAATCTGAAATTACTCCCACCTGGGTCCGAAAAGGAAATTTCACTTTGATGGTATGAGTAATTTGATCTCTAGGTTTAAGCAATCCTCCAAGCTCCAAATCACAATCCATAATCATTACGGAGTATATAGCAGTCAATATCATCTATCATTCAAGGTGGTTTGGTCATGCAAGATGAACCTAGTGGTTAGGTTAGGAGATTGGAGAAATGGAGGAGTGATAAGATTCTAGAGACAAGGGAAGACCTAAGAAGGGTATCTGAAAGCGATAGGGGTCGGGGACAGAGTAAAGTGAAAGAAATCGCATAGATGATGGGGGTTCTCACACTTTCTCTTCACTTTGGGGTTCTCAAACTTTTCTTTTGTTTTCTTCACGTTTAGTGTGTGTGTTTTTTTTTTTTTTTTTTTTTTTTTTTTTTTTTTTTATATATTGGCTTTCTTCGTTATGTCTTCATAATTTCTCCCAAGTCTATTTTATGTTCACTTTTATAAGTCTCCACTCCACGCTTCCCTCATTTGTTTTTTTTTTTCATGGTTTTTCTCCTCTTACCCTGTCGCTCACCTACGTTACTTTCTTTGCTTGGTCTTTTTAACTCCCAATACTTTTGTTCAAGTTCTTGATGTGAGTTTCATATGACGAGTCATGTTAGCCTATTTCAAAATCTTTTGAGAATGAGAGTTAATTGGTGTTGTTGTTGTTCATGTACTTGTGCTCCCCCTCTCATTCCCTGCGTATCATTATTGACGAAATTTTCTATGAAATGTAGTTTCCTGATGTAATGTTTCATATATTCTTGCAGAAGCTATTAAGGTTGATATAGAATTTAAAAACCCTCTTCAGATCCCGATTTCAATTTCCAATGTTTCACTGATATGCAAGTACTTCATTACGAGTGAAGAAATGGAAAAAGGTAACAATGTACTATCCTCCTCATGTTCTATATTGGTTGCCTTTTTGTTTCTTGATGACTTTATTAATTCTTCGTTTCACTACAGATGAAGTCGGGTCATCATCTATGTTGCAAAATGATGAAGTCATGTCCTCGTCTAAGTTGCAAAATGATGAGCATCTTAGGGAATTAATTGTTGGATGGTAAGCTTGTGCAACGCTACTAAACAGTGTCATAACTCTTAAGTTTCTTCCTTTTTTTGCAAATGATTAGCATTAAGTCACTTTTTGATTGACCTCTGCTGCTGTTGGTTCATGGTTGCAGGGAAGGAAATGCAGACGATTTACCATTTGCATTGTCTGAAGCAGAGTTTTCCCTCAATGGTGGTGAAACACTTGTTGTGAGTTCTATTCTATGTGTTTGCTGAACAACTCTAGGGAGTAGGATTTACTAGAGCTTTGAAACTGGCCAAATAACATTCCTAACACGTTGTGTTGGTAGCTAATTTGATTTGTTATGGATTTCGTTTGGAATCATGTGTGCTGCTCTCTTGTGTGGTGCATGCTGGTTATTTCTTAGCTAGAGTTCGATTAAGCAGGTCATTTTACTTTGAAAACAGGTGGACCTGGAAGCAGTTTCATTGGTCTCTAATTTCGCAAGTGTTAGATTCTTGAGTTTTCAAATTTTCACTTTTCTGTTCCGTTTATGTTCTCAGGTACAACTGACTGTTACTCCCCGAGTAGAAGGAATGCTGAAATTGGTTGGTGTCAGGTGGAAATTATCAGGTTCCGTGGTTGGTTTTCGGATTTTTCAGTCCGACCAAGTAAAGAAGAAGATTGTGAACAAGAGGAAACTCAAGGAATCTTGTGCAAATGAGCTCAAGTTCTTGGTCATCAAGGTTAATGACCTTCTGTCTCTCCAGTCTTCCCCATATATATGTATATATCAGGCCGAACATAGTTCTAAACTTCTTTTTGGTTCGTAGTCTGTACCAAGGCTGAAAGGTTCCATTCACCACCTGCCTAAAAAATCTTATCACGGGGAGTTGTGTCGTTTCGCTATGGAGTTGAGAAACGAATCTGAATTTCCAGTGAAGGTATGTACATGTTCTACAGAGGATTTGTTTATTTGCAATCTTATTATTAATGGTAGTAGTCTATAGTCCATAATGCCTATTTACTTAGGAAGCAAGTAGGCCTAATGGAAACAACTAAGGCGTTGTTTGGTTTTGGTGGTCTGGGTTAATGTGGTATCGGATCAGGACCTCATTCCTGATGTTTTGTTTGCTCCACTTGAAAACCACAACTTTGTTTGCTAGGAAAACTGTAGTTTCTTTACAATGTATTCAAAATTGCAGTCATATATGTATAAATAGATACTATAAAAGCAGAAATTTTCTTATCATCATCATAAAATCACGTTTCTCCACTATTGTCAAGATACGCAACCCTCACTATGTCACAACCACGGCAATTTCATCCTCCATTCTTGTCATGGTACCTTACTAATAATCAGCACTTCCAGATCTGATGCCAACCTCAAAATTATTGTGGGCGAACTATGATTGGTGGCTTTGGATGGTTAATTGCTTCAGTTGCTTGCTTTTTTTGGGTACATAGGAGCAGCTAATGCTGCAGGGGTTGGGATACAAGGATTCGAGCCCGGGACAATCCTAAGCACTAGGCTAACCTTGATCCTCTCGATAGCTTCATTTATTGGTTGAGGGGCATCACCGATGGTAATGTTACTTAGTACTTACCGATGGGATACTGGTTTTTGGCTTCTAGCCTCTCTATTCATTTCTCTGTAGTCAGTGATGCACAAGCAAAATAAAAAAGGTTTAGATAATAACTTAGGGAACTGCTTGTAACGACTCTGGAGGGGTGCATGGGGATTCCAAACACGATACCTGCTGGTTTTAGAGGACGTTGTTTCACCAGGTCTATGACTCACCTTTTTCTTAGCAAACGCAGGGTGTCGGTTTGGACAAAACCATACGGATTCCTGATTCCAATTGAGACAAACCAAATACCCCCTAACATATTTCATAAGGTGTATGATTGGAATCCTACTATGCTTTAAGATGGTAGGTTATCCCCTTCTTCCTTACCCCTGCAAAGCACAAGATGCTCTTCCTTTTGGCCTTTAAAATTTTTCATTTCTACAATGGTCAATGGATCTAACTCCTAATAACCGGGTTACTTTTAGAAAACAGTATTGGACTTGTAATTCTGTTTGTGGAAGAAAGTGTATTTAAATCTCTCCAAATGCCCGTTTTGGAGTTTCAAACTCTCTCGAGTAACCTGTGTCATTCTGATATCGTGAAGTAACTGGAAGTAGTCGATAGATCGAAGTGCGATTATTGTCATCAGATATGTTCTACAATCCTTCAGTTACAAGTGGTTGTCCTCCTTTCCATTTGGTTATATGGATTTGTTTGTAGTTGATTGGCTACTTATCCAATATCACTGCTTGTTTCTAGAACTTTGCTTCACTAGTCTCAAATATCTAAGGTTTAATTTCCACAAACTTGTATATGGATGAAAATCATCTGTGAAACTCAAAATTTCAATGGATGAAAAATATGATTCCAGAGAGCTGTAGTCAATTTCAATGGATGAAAAATATGATAAATATTTCTCTCTTTGACTGGGCACTTTTCTATACCTATAGCTAGATAATCATCTGCCCATTGCCTGGCCATTACAGTAAACCTATAAAACAAAGATGCTCAGAGTTCGAAAATGTAATAGTTATTATTTTCTTTCACACACATGCAATTGAAGTGCATGCATTTGTTTCTGCGTCTGTATCAACGTGTGCGAGTCTTCTTTTGCAGAATTTGAAGGTGCGGATCAACCATCCCAGATTTCTTACCATAGGGAGCTCGGAGACCTTGAACTTGGAGTTTCCAGCTTGTCTCCGGAAGGAAAAACATTCTGGGGGTCCTTTGGGTGATTTAACGTCTTCACTTTTCCAATTGCCCGAGGTCTGTGGGAGGAGTATAACCTTGGTTGTGTTACTTATTAAAGTAATCAGTCTGCCATTTAACTACATGTACTTGTTATCCAGGATCTGATAATTTCGGGGAAAGACCCGGTTTTGTGGCCCATTTGGTTTCGCGCTGCCTTTCCAGGAAGTATCTCATTGTACATATCAGTCTATTATGAGATGGGAGATGCATCTGGTATCATGAGATATCGAACCCTTCGTATGTGTCATAATTTTGAGGTAGAGGACTCTGTCTCTTTTATGCTGTAATGGTTTACTTACTGTGCCAGTCTTGTATTGCTTTTGGTCTATCCCATGAGTTTGAAGATTGAAATAGCTTATAATGTGTTATATATGAGATTTGCTTATTAGAAGTTGTCCAGCACCCTTTTGAATTGTGAATGTCTTTGTCAGGGTGAAGGAGGATTAGGTTCTAAACAGTCCTACTCTTTAGTTATTGGATCATTTACTGCTGTCATATCATTGCGTTGTCAGCTGCCGTTATTTGACCTGCGGTTTAAGTTTTGTCATTAGATATGAGATACTTGGATGCAAAAGTTCCACTTTGTGGTAATTATGTAGTCTCTTGTACATCGGAAGGAAATTGATCGGGCAAATGTTTTATGTACTAGGTCTTGCCGTCGTTGGATGTGTCTTTTAAAATCAGCCACTGCCCGTCAAGATTGCGTGAATTCCTTGTGCACATGGACGTTGTAAATAAATCAAGTTCACAAAGTTTCGAGATCCATCAGTTGTCATGCATAGGGGAACAGTGGGATATTACAATGCTCCAACCTGCAAACATCCCATCACCTATAATGGCAGGACAATCATTATCTTGTTTTTTCAAGCTACAGGTCAGTAGCAGTTTATGACTCTCTAACTGTCATCTTTGTACCTGCAGCTGCTGTAGTTTGTGATAATTACGTTCACAATTTCACATTGTCAAGTGTCCAACTCCCCCCCCCCCCCCTGCTTCATCTGTTCCTGTGATGAGACAACGGATATAACTCAAGGGGATAGCTACTTGGACTTTCCTGCATATCTTTATTCTCCTAGATCTTTACCTATAATCCACGTGACTATTTTGCTTTACTTGAGGGATAACTGCTTTCTTTATTTTCTTGTACTGATTGTTGTTATGGGATTCAGGTTTTGGCTCTTCCCTGAAATCTCTGTGAAATTATAGAATACTGGTTAATGATAAGCTTGTGCTTCTTCTGTTAATGATTTAAGGGTTCAATACTTCATCGTTGTGATATCAATGAAGTCTTATGTTCTTCGCCTCCTGTATGACTGTATATCAATTTTATTCTGGATGTTTGCTATATACAAAAGAAAGCTATGCTGCATAATGATTAGAGTAACTAAGAACCGCATACAATTTAATGTATTACTTTGATTTCCACTGTACTTCAAAACCAAGAGATTAGTATCCTTTTTGGCCCCATTTGACATTAAATAGAACTATCAGTACGTCCAGTTACTTAGAATTTTTGATGATAATATGTTGACACACCAAGACTTCAAATTTAGATTTTTGAGAACGTTGTATAGTTGGAGTCAAGTGTTACATTCCCACCGACACTTGACTTTCATTCTTTTTGTGTATAAAATTTCTCATGATAGTCCTAGACTCCTAGAGCTTGATTAGCTCTCTTTTGTATATGGGCGTCACCCCTTTAGGTGTGTTTTTGTATGTGGGAGTCACCCCCTTCGTGTCCTTTTGAATATATTGATATCCTATCTTACTTATCAAAAAATAAAAAGAATTGTGCGTGTAGATGTTTGGGTGGAAAAAGTGGGTTGGGGTTTACGGAAGGAAGATGGGGGGGGGGGGGGGGGGCTTTTTGGTTGAGATTTTTCCAATTCACTTTTTTTTTTTTTTTAATTCTTTTGTCAACGATGAACATGGTTACTGTTAGCAGGATCATCAATTCTTATACCAATAGTAACCTCCCTAAGCTTCAAAAAGTAATTGAGTATAACGACTCTTCAGCCAAAGTAGTACACCCCACCCTTGAAGTTTATGGCGTTACTTTTCAATTTCTTATACAATACAACATTACCCCAGTGCCTCAAGGCTCCCCGCCTAGGACAAGGTAAGAAAGAGGGGGGCATGTATGGAAGTCTTACTCCTATGTTGAAAATATATAAAGGCTGCTTATGGATGAAATATGGTAAAAATAGCGTTGGGAATCACATTGATAAAAAAACTACGACACAATATAAAAGCGTATGCAGTTTTCTAAGCTGTTTTGCTTTATTCCATTATATTCCGGAACCCAAGAAGAGCAAGTCTTTGGCTTCGTTGGAACTTGAAATATAAACTTATAGTGTCGTCTTGTACGCGAGAGACTCTCATGGTAGACTAACTATTTTAGGATTCATTGTGTCAGTAGTTGATATCTGTGAGACTCTTACTTAATCGGGGATGATATGTTACGAATGTTCTCCTGAAACTAAAGATGTACTGTGGAGAACTAAAGATGTTTATTACGTTTCCCTTTCTTTTTGTACTCTTCAAGAAAAGCTAGTTATTTATCGAATTTGTTTTCAATTTGTGGTTTCCCTACTTTTCAGAATGATCAGAAAGCAAAAAGATCTGAAGATGAGGTTGCGCGCAGTGGTGGTACCCAAGGGAATAACGTATTGTTAGGTGCTCAAATTGACAATGAAGATCTGTTCGATGTATCTATTTCACCGGTGCTCGATTTCCATCACCATGAGAGATTGCATGAAGGGACATCTGAACAGGTCAGACTGATCTTTTTTTTCTTTAGATAAAGTATTATCTATTCAGAATTTAACTAGATTATGAGGTGCTTTGTAGCATCTGGTGGCAGTAGTGTCACAGAACCAAATACATGTTTAGCTATCTAGTTGCCAGAGATGATGACCTGGGCCATACGGGCACACAACATGTTTGTTTGAGACCAGGTTTCATTTCCAAATTTTTTTGATAAAGTTTATTTCCTACTCTCTTTGGAGTGTGTGTGAAGTCTGTGAACTATAGTAGAAAATACGAGCTTTACTATCTGGGGTTACCTATATCTGCATTACTTATAAAAATTAAGGTCTATTATCTTCATCTGGAGCTTACCACTTTCAACAGAAATTTCGGGTGCTCATAAACTAGATCACATCTCGTCAATCCTACAGTACATGCACTTCACAGTAGGTACTCCTTTTCCGTGAGGATCTTTGTATTAATTATAAGACGTACAACCCCTTTTTGTCAGAGGTAAGGTTATATATATTTTTGACTCCTCGTCCCCCGGGTTCTTTTAAGTGACCTCTTGGTAGGGATGATTCTCATTACAATGTACGGTCCTTCCCTTTCACCCATTTGGCCCCGTTTGCCGTCTTTGGTGAGGAGGATGTTGAGCCATGGTCAAGGCTGTGCCAAAAAAAAAAAAAAACCTCGAACAGCAATAGCCGGTGATCTGTGTTTATTTAATTTTGGTTTAGCGTATCCAAATTATTGGCGATTGTAGGATCGGATTTTCTTTATTAGCTGGTTAGCCCCTAAGAAAACTGTTTGCGTCTTTACCTATTCTCATTATGGTTTCAAATTCAGCTATCTACTTCGTAAACAAGATGTGTAGAAACTCATATGATGATTAGACTTAAGCTTTATATAAGCTGTGCTAAGCATGCATTTGTTTGTATAAATATCTTAATGAGTTTAAATTTTTTTGTATGAAATTACCCAACTTGAACTGTCAACTTATTATTTCGGTTCATTTTAGGTTTTGAGTTGGCCTGACTGTTATGGTTAACCAATTGTCACACCCCTCGTAATAAGATGAGTCCTACACATCAAGCCCTAAGTGCCTGGCTGAGTGCCATGAATCATGATAGGGGGTAATGACATGCTGTCTAGTATTTACTCCAAAATTGAAACTGGGTTAATGAAAGCTGTAAATTTTGAGAACTTGAAAAGAAGTATTATATATGGGTGAGGAGAGGAGACTTGGATAGGTGCCTAGTTTGCAGCTTTACAGTTGTTAAGTCGCTTGTGGCCTCGTCATTCTTTCCCCATCTGTTGTATAATTTGTGTAAAAACTGCGTACGAGGTTAGAGTGGATTAATAAGCAATGATGTTACTACTTGCTTTCGACATTGTAATGCATTTGACATGTTCTCTCTTTTGTCGTATGAGCAGAGATGTTCTGAAACAGTTGACTTCATACTGATCTCTTATCCTCATAAAAATGATGTGAGCACCGAATCTGCAGATCATTCTCGCCTTTTTACTCATCATGCATGTCATTGCAGGTAAAAACCTGACCGAGATTAATTACCCTGTTTTTAGATTTTTGGTTGATCCATCATTTCTTTATTGACTTTCGCCTCTTCTCTGTAGTGTTGCGAGTGATGGCCCTCTTTATTGGCTGATGGATGGACCTCACAGAATTCACCACAATTTTGCGGAGTCTTTCTGCGAAATAAGTTTGAGGCTTCGCATCCACAACTCCTTAGCTACTGCAGTATCTGTTAGGATGGACACGAATGATTCTGGTCCTAGCACCAGCCAGTCAAGTAATTCAAGTGGAGTTGCTTCTGAAAACCAAGCGGGTTGGCATGATGTATCCTTGGCTACTGATGCCAAAATCACTTCAGATGCCATTGGAACCACTCCAGTTGGGCGGAAAGGGGGACCGGAGAGTGTCTCTCCATTCATCTGGTCTGGGTCAAGTTCGACAAAACTGAAGCTGGAACCATTGTCCACAACAGAAATTCCTGTCCAGATTTGTGTGTTCACTCCTGGGACATACGATTTATCAAATTACAAATTGGTTTGGGAATTAGTGCAATCGGATACTGCTCTTCCTAACGGAGATTCAAGACATACTTCTGGGACATATCCAGGTCAATCCTTTTTCCTTACTGTCCTGCAGTCCGCAAAATGATATGGATCATTATGTGCTGCACACTTACACGGTTTGGCATGTGGATCATCAAGCCGAGATGTCCCTTTGGTTTGTAAATGATGTATTCTGATTGATTAAATTGCCGATTTGGCGATTGTAAACGAATGCGGTCCTGCAAGAGAAAATTTTGATTTTTTTAATGTAATACCGTGGTAGATGATCCTTCTTTTTCGGCGAAGTCACTGTTGAATGTATAGTAGACTTGAGCTGAAGGTATTTTGTTTGTAAACCAGCGTCTCTTTCTGTATATGATATAACTATTACCAGTGAAAATCGTTGCTCATCTTGTGGTATACTGAACTGGAAGTTGATCATGCGAGAATTACTATGGGGTTCCTTTGAAATTTCAGTTGGTTGTTTATCTTTGACGACAATTATATCAAGGAGACTGCTCCACGCAACCCTATCTCAGGCGTGTGCACCACACACATGCGCCTAAAAACGATGAATATTATCTGTTTCGAATGCATCACCTCACCTTACTATCCCACCTATATAGCATACTCCATAATTTAGGCCCATTCTATTTCGTGGAAAACAACCTTCACAATATGCACTATCCTAGCTTTATCATTTCCGGAAAAATGAAGAAATCTGAGGTCACCAGTGGATAGTACCCACTATCTAGGTAACATCAAAATTAGATTGTAGGATATGATTTCTTTGCTTGTGGATGTGTTCTTCTATCGATAAGTTACCCATTCGGAGGACTAGTCTGGTAACGTATATCGAGTCACGGTTTATTAGGAGATCCTACTTCACGAGTAGACTATATATTGCTTTCATGTTTGGGCATGTCTAATTGTCATTACTCGTACTTATTACGTATTTTATTCCAAAAACGTAAATAAACTCGTATTAAAATGGGCTACTCCAATCCGTAAAGCAAGGTGTCGATGAGTGGTGAGTGTGATGACTCAAGTCTTAGGTGGAGAGGTTGCTTGGTCAGACTCCACACTTACACAGCACAACACTATATAACGGCTCCCCAAATCAAGCTAACTTTGTTCTTCCGGAAATTAGATCCTGATATACACTAATAAATAAATAAAAACACAAAAAGATTCATCTCCCTTGATCATCATCATCATGGCCTTGAGAAGGCTTCTTAGAGAAGATACAGTCCAAAAATGCAGAAATTACCAATCTTTTTTACCAAGATTTTCAACAAGTTCATCAGTTACTGCTACTTCTGATGTTATTTCAGAACCTCCAAAAATCCCAGCTTTTGATTATCAACCAAAGCCGTATAATGGGCCATTAGCTGATGATGTCCTTCAAAAGCGCAAGACTTTTCTGGGTCCTTCTCTCTTCCATTTTTATCAGAAGCCTGTATGTTCATCTGCCCCCATCACTTGCTATTTGTGATCTTATGAGTTTTGTTATTAGCATGTATGACGGTTACAGATGACGATTTATGTTAGCCGACCCCGAATCATTTTAAGGCGTTTTGTTGTTGATAAATGATGATGATGAGTTTTACCATTTTTTGACTGTTTATTCTTTTACTGTAGTTAATTGTTGGATTGATGTTTTATGTTTACTTGATTCGAGGATGATAAAAAAGAAACAATATTTTATTGAATTTCTGCTTTTTCAATGATTGTGGAGTTTAGAATAATGGGTTGTTAATATTTATTGATTTTATAATTAAATCAGCATTATTGAGTCACTCTCATTGTCACTGTTTCATTATTGAGGATTTTAATACAACTTAAGTGGTAGTTGAGGATTTGATTGATAGTGGAAGTGACAAATATTCAGATGTCACCAAATTGTACTAGTACAAAGTGGGTGTGTAGGTGGAGTATTATGTTTTTGATCTTATGAGAAGGTTGTATGCGTGATCTATGTTACTCGAACTTGGCTATAAGTGTTTAGGTGTTGGACCTAGCAAGTTCCCAAGAATGATTAATGTTGTTGATCAGAAATGAAGTGTCAAGTGTCACACCAATGTCCGAGTGTCCGATTTCTGACACTAACACTGCACGGAAAATAAAAAAAGTTCGAACTTTACTGGTGTAGTCACATCAGTGCATTTGGTACAATCTGTTGCTTCTCTAGATTGCTTTGATGGTGCCTGAAAGGCGAATGACAATTTCTTGTGTATTTTCATGCGTGTCTATTATGAATTTATGAATAGTGAAACCGATTTCACTTACATATATGACATGGTCAAATATAAGTAGGATGGATATGTTGGGTCATTAAATTTTAGAGTCCTGCTCTTTCTTGGGGTCTTTTAACTCTAGGTTGCATTTTTGTTTAGATCAATATCGTGGAGGGGAAGATGCAATATCTATTTGATGAGACAGGAAGACGCTATCTTGATGCATTTGCAGGGATTGTCACTGTGTCGTGTGGACACTGCCACCCTGAAATTTTGAATGCTATAATAGAGCAAAGTAAACTCCTTCAGCATGCTACAACTATCTACTTACACCATGCAATTGGGGACTTTGCAGAAGCTTTGGCTTCCAAGATGCCTGGAAACCTTAAGGTTCGTTTTGTTACCTTGTATATCTTTTTGAAGTTATTTTGTTACCTTATATTACCATGCACTTTTAGAAGGAAATTTACTTTTTTGGTTTGCTCTTCACTTCTGTTCTGTTTTGCAATGCACCATTTCTAAAAGTCTCTATTTTAGATAAAATGTTGCTCATAATTTTCTCAAACTATTTTTCTTTTGGGGCCATTTCCTTCAGAATTTATTAGAGAGAAAAATAATGATGGTCATGTATATGCATGCCTTTTATGAAGATATGTTGATCACTGTTCTTGGATACACTTTACTACATGGTTTGAAGTTCATTGTGTGCTGAACTGAGATTAGCGCTTGTCATGCCTATTCACTTGTAATGTTTATGTACTGCCAAAGAGAATGTCTTTCAGTTGTAGTTAAGCAGAAAATCTGAGTGGGGAGATGATGGTTTGTTTTGCCTCATAATTCACCTTTCTTTAATTTTGCTGATACCATTCTAAGTTAGCACTCAAATTGACTGGGCAGGTTGTGTATTTCGTCAATTCTGGGACTGAAGCAAATGAGCTAGCTATGCTGATGGCCAGGCTTTATACTGGTAATCATGGCATGATTTCATTGAGAAATGCGTACCATGGTGGGAGTGCCGGTGCACTTGGATTGACGGCCTTAAATACATGGAAATACTCAATACCTCAGGTTCGCATTCTCTGTCTCTCTCCACTAAACCCCACTCATGTTCTGAATTTTTTTTTTTTTTTTTTTTTTTTTTTTTTTTTTTTGTGAAGGGGAAAGTCTTTTGCTGTGAATGGGCGTCACCCCCTTTGTGTCTCTTCTATATACTCTCTTGATTAGTTATATTAAATTAAAGGACTTTATGGCTTCTACTGCCACATAAGCTGCATTAGTTTCTATCTGCAGTCTGTGTGAAATTATTTATGTGTACTTTATGCAGGGGGACATCCATCATGTTGTAAACCCAGATCCTTATCGTGGTGTATTTGGTTCTGATGCTGATGCTTACGCCAGGGATGTTCAAGATTCTATTGACTTTGGTACATCGGGGAGAATAGCTGGATTCATTGCTGAGACAATTCAGGTTAGAATTATTGCTTCATCTTGCAGAAGCTCTTCTCTTCAACTGGTATTGCAACAGATATAGGTGGGGTTGCTTGTTTTTCACTTACTTATCTTTTGGTATGCCTTTAGGGCGTGGGAGGAGCAGTTGAACTAGCTCCTGGGTATCTGAGGCAGGTGTATGACATTGTACGCAAGGCTGGAGGAGTCTGCATTGCAGATGAAGTTCAAACAGGATTTGGTCGGACAGGAAGCCATTACTGGGGGTTTGAGACACAAGGGGTTATTCCTGACATAGTGACTATGGCAAAGGTTTGTCACTTGATCAGCTGCTGATAGAATTCTCCTATTACATACGCAAATAATATGCTCATTTGTAACTGATACCTGTTTCTCTTCCTTTATTATTTTGAAACTATGCATTAAATGATGCTGCAGGGAATTGGGAATGGTCTACCATTAGGAGCTGTGGTGACGACACCTGAAATTGCTAGTGTACTGGCACAAAAAATACAATTCAACACTTTTGGTGGGAATCCTGTGTGTTCTGCTGGAGGGCTTGCTGTTCTAAGGGTGATTGATAACGAGAAACGCCAAGAACATTGTGCTGAAGTTGGTTCCCACATGATTGAACGTTTGAAGCACCTGCAGGAGAAGCATGATAGTATGTGCTCCTTAACTTATTATCTTCTATAAAAGCATAAAACATCGGTGGTAGTTCTGTTATTTCATCTTTGTTATATTCAGAATGTCCTATCTGTACTTCACTTTGGATATCTTAATTACTGATGGTCGGTTATTTCAGTTTCAAATGTTATGGTAGGTGTGTATGTAGGACGCTATGGATTGGTCCTTCTTGACATAATTGTTAGTTGCCAGCAGCTCCTGAATTGAATTACTTGTATAAAAACTTGGTTTTACCCCCTTAAATTTCGTACTTATAATTGAGCAAGCTATGTAGATGTGATAGACATATCAGATGCTGAAAGCTTGTTTTGGATGTAGTTGTCTAGGAACAGGTGTGTGAATTTCATTCACCTTCCGGTTCCAAAACGTAAGTAGTGGAGCTTGCAATGACCCATACTTCCCCGTATTCTGTATGACTGAACTCGATGATGTCTTCTTTTGTATTGACATATAATGCCTGGGTTTCAAGCAAGAAATTTACAACGTTATGCTTCTTGTTGGCTGTAATATGTGCCTCTTGCATAATGTTTCTTACTAATCCTAGGCCTTAAGTGCCCTTGTTTTTTATGCTTAAAAGGCTTTCTAGCTGAATGGGTGTTACTTGACACTTATCACTTGCCTGAACCTATCGTTTGTTTGGGATTTTGTGTCTATCAGTCATTGGAGATGTGCGAGGAAGAGGTTTGATGGTTGGAGTAGATATGGTTACGGACAGGGTAGCAAAAACACCTGCCAAGGCAGAAACTGCAGTGCTGTTTGAAAAGCTTAGAGGTATGTGCACTTCAGTTTGCAGGTACTTTAATAGCTTCCTACTACTATTATTTTCCAGACATATAAAGTTATCGCTTTTGTCTGTTCAGAGCTGGGAATTCTCGTTGGGAAAGGGGGTCTTCACGGAAATGTGTTCAGAATAAAGCCTCCCATGTGTTTCACCAAAGATGATGCAGGTATAGCTTCTCTATATTTGAAAGTAGAGTGAAAGTATGCATCAACCTTCAGTTTTCTCAGTGCCGACATTACAGTAATACTTTCTTGTGTTATGTGATACAGACTTTCTGGTGGATGCATTGGACTACTCCATTTCAAAGTTGTAGATGATGATTGGCAGCTTCCTAAGCAACAAACAATCTGACCAAAGGTGACCAAAACTTAACTTTTGAGTGCCACAGATTATTGATGGGGTTAGGACTGTACATCCGTTAAGCAACCGTGTATTTCCCTTCTGTAACGTTTACACGACAAGGGAGGAAGTGGGATGAAGCTCGTACTAGGGACCCTCTAGGATGACGGGGATCACCATAAGCCTCATTTGTTGTATTTCCTTCACCTCAGGAGGTAAGGGGCCAATAAGTACTATTATGGTGAATGCATCCTGTGTAATTAGTAGGACTCTGCCTCACTGAGGATGTGTAATCTTACCATGTGCCTTTGCTTCCAGAGATGTGTTAATTTTATGTCATTGCTTTCTTACAATCCCGACTCTCGTTCTGTCATCGTTGGTTTTTTTTATCTAAATAGTCGAAAGACACACATGTATGTTGTTGCGGTATACACCGTACGCCACCACAGACTCCAGAGATCCGTGGCGACGAAAAGCCCTGGCAAATAGGAAAAAGAGAGCATACACTTTCGGACTTAAGGTGGTGAAACCACACATGAAGAAACTCCCGCTGAAGATATTTGGTCTGACCATACACTTGCACTTCTTTATGGAGACCAATCTTTATACAAATTCCCTTTGTGTATAAATTATTCAGAGGAAGTAGTGAGGAACCATACTTTGAACTATCCACGCCGCTTAATTTAAAGCAAACTTTTAGCGAGATTGACCTCGTTCTATACAATTCAACTTAAAAGGAGATTCATTTCGAATTTGGTTTTAACACTTCTAACATTGAAATTACAATTACAATTTAATTCAGACCAAAGATTTTCACCATTCTCACACAATTGTGTACTCGCATTAGTATATACATCATATTCGTGTTCGTTTCCGTGCTTTCGATCCGGGCATCAGCAATTGAGCACCATCACAATCCCTCACCAACCCACACACTTGAACATTATACACTCTACAGTACTCTCTACCCCCACCACCCCCACGGAGTTGTTGGAATATCTCCCAAAAAATCCTTTTCTATCAACAAAACAAAACTAATCAAAATATACACTTTCCCAAATCCAACCTCTTGTCCTCTCCCTCCTCTCTCTCCCCCATCTCATTCAATTCCTCCCTCCACCGGCACCATGGCAGCCACAACAAGCCGCCTCCTCCTCAAAACTCCCTTAAATTCCAACCACCACCAACAACCATCCACTTTCAATCGGAATCTTCCCAATCACGCTAGTTTCCCAATCCGAAAGAATCTCATCACCTGCTCCGCCACCACCACCACCACCACCACAACAACAAAACAACCATCCACCACCAATGACCGCGTCTTCAATTTCGCGGCGGGCCCCGCCGTACTACCAGAAACAGTCCTCAAAACCGCCCAATCGGAGCTCCTCAACTGGCGGGGCTCCGGCATGAGCGTCATGGAGATGAGCCACCGTGGCAAGGAGTTCACCTCCATCATCGACAAAGCCGAGTCAGATCTCCGATCTCTCCTCAACATCCCCGACGATTACGCCGTCTTGTTCCTCCAAGGCGGCGCCACCTCTCAGTTCTCCGCCGTCCCCCTCAACCTCTGCTCCTCCCCCGACACCGCCGTCGATTACCTCGTCACCGGCTCCTGGGGAGACAAGGCGGCCAAAGAGGCCGCGAAATACTCCGCCGTCTCCACCGTCTGGTCCGGCAAGTCCGACAACTACGTCCGTATCCCCGATTTCGCCGCCGTGAAACAGAATCCCGCCGCTAGGTACCTCCACATCTGCGCCAACGAGACGATCTACGGCGTCGAGTTTAAGGATTATCCGACGCCGTCTAACGGCGGTCTTCTGGTGGCGGATATGTCGTCAAACTTCTGTTCGAAGCCGGTGGATGTGACCAAGTTCGGGCTCATCTACGCCGGCGCGCAGAAGAATGTAGGGCCCGCAGGGGTGACGATTGTGATCGTACGGCGAGATTTAATCGGAAAAGCACAGAAGAATACGCCGGTGATGCTGGACTACAAGATCCACTCCGAGAATAAATCCTTGTACAATACGCCTCCTTGTTACGGAATCTACATGTGCGGTCTCGTGTTCGAGGATTTGCTCAACCAAGGTGGCCTTGCTGAGGTGGAGAAGAAGAATATTGCCAAGGCGCAGCTTCTTTATGACGCTATTGATGGTACTGCTGGGTTTTACAGGTGTCCCGTCGATAAGGCGGTCAGGTCGTTGATGAATGTGCCGTTTACGCTTGCTAAGTCGGAGCTCGAGGCCGAGTTTATTAAGTTGGCTGCGCAGCAGAAGATGGTGGCTCTTAAAGGGCACAGGTCTGTTGGTGGAATGAGGGCATCTATTTATAATGCTATGCCGTATGCCGGTGTTCGCAAATTGGTTGAATTCATGAAGGAGTTCCAGGCTGCTCATGCTTAATTTAGAGTCCGTTTAGTATTCGGGCCGTTTTAATTAGTAGGCGGCCGCATTCACAAGAAAGGTCGATCCTTTGCTTGTTATTTTTCGAGTTTTTTTCTAGTTTGTTGTTTGTTATTTGCTGGATGGGAGTGTTGTTGTTGTTGTTGTTGTTGACATTGTACTAGGTAGAAGATAGCCGGAGTGGCTGAATAATCTGTTATTTTTTTCGGTTTAACAATCATCAGTAAAATTAATCCCTTTGCCAGGTTTTGTTATATCGGGTTTTGCTTAAACTTCGTTACTGCTTTTCCTGGTGCTGTGTGCTTGTGTACATGTTACTCTGTTTTCCCTGTTATGGCTAGGTTTTGACAATACTGTCTGCCTTCCCCGTCATGGTTACCGATGTTTCCAGGGAAAGTTCGACTTCTGACTGCACGCCTTAGCTCCCAACACTGTCCTAATTTGCTAATAGCCACTTTCGTCAATTCATTGTAGGTAGAGAATGGAGATTATCAGTGGAATCTCCTGAGCTAGAATCAACCTTGTAGCAAGTATAACGCTATGACTGTATTAGCGAACCGGCTATACTATCTACTAAGGTTTTCAGATTTGACACAATTAGCTGCAATCAAATAGCCGTGTGCGGATTTTATATGTTAGAGAGATCAGAGACTGGCAGACTGCATACACAAACACAATTAGAGAGGGTAGGGAATGTGTTTCTCAAATTGAACATGCTTTTGAACATTGACAGTGCATGATTGCAGAAAACTGCCTTATGGATGTAATGTAGTTTCTACTCGATTGACGATTGTGTGCAAATTGTGTCGTAAATATGTGTGAAACCCTTTGAGCTACAAGCTTTAGCTGGACTGAAAATCATTTTAACTGGTGAAACTGTGAAAGAGGTTCCCTTTCCTCCCCCTTCTTCCTTTAGTTGCATCATTCTGTTTTTTTTTTTTTTTTAAATTGCTCCGACCCCCTTTTATAAAAGTCCCGTTTCGTGATTTAGCTATTCAATTTCAGGCTAACCAATGCATTATTTCAGAACAAAGACTTTGTTGTTGTAGATGTTGGATGACAAGTGAGACAGACACAAGCGTCTGAATTCTGATAAATCGAGGCAAGCTTGTGTTGTCGAGGCTCACTTTCAAGTTCCATACATCAAAAGGTAAATCTATCTTTCAACTCAGTTACATTCGTACTAGCTCTTTTTTCTGTACAGTTAGAACAGTTAGCCGAAGTTGCTGCAAGTTTGAAGTTCATCATGAAGCAAATTAGGTCTCCCAGTCTAAATTTTATTGACCTCACAATAACTACTTAATGTGACTCCGTCTCATAGGAGAGAAGCTATTTTTTCTTCTCTTTTTTTGAAACGAGGAAGTGTTTTTTTTTGCAAGGAAGTGTATGGGAACTTTTACTGAGCAATTTAATGAGGCCCTTGGTAGCTTCTTTATGGTATTTGCACCCCATTTTTCGAATGGAACTCAGTTACCTTTAATTCCTGCAAAACTAATGCCTTCCTCTGGTTATTGATCTAGCCATTAGGCTCACCTTACTCGTAGTCTTCCCATCCGCCGATTATTTGGAAATTCGTGTATGGGAACTTTTATCAAGCATTTCAGTGAGGCCCTTGGTAGCTTCTTCAAGGCATTTTCACTCCATCCTTCATTATCGTAAGCAGCTACCTCTAATTCCTGCAAAACTGATGCATTCCTCAGAAAGTACGCCACCATTTCAAGTTTCCCTCCGAAATCCCAGCCTTTTCCGATCACGATTTTCTTGAGGTTGAATCTTAAACAAGAAGGGGTTTCTTTAGCTGTACCCCAAGAAGATTCGTCATATCCGCTTGCAAATGAATCCTGCATAATAACGTAGATTGTCAGAATAATATATAGTGGTGTCTTTCCACTCTTAAGTACAGTAGGACTTTGTGAAAAAGGAGACCATGTTTAAATTTACCCAAGCCGCTAGAGTAAGTGTTTCCAAGAGAGGTGAACAGCTAAGTATCTCCAATAACTCTTTACGCCAGTTTCTACGATCACGTAATGTGAACTCCAGATGTTCCAAATTCCAAAACACAGGTAGCTTACCCTGTACTCCAACATCTTTCGGTAACTGCAGCCAAATAGTAAGAGCTAGAAGTCAATTTATATCAAGGAAAAGAGGATTGCTAGCTCCACCAGCATTGTGCTGGGGCACAGCATTATGGAAAACCCGATGCACATATTAAATGCAAAGGAATGGTGTTACAGACGAACCTTAAGCCATGACCCCTTCAATGTCAAATATCGGACATCTGATATCGGTCTGATAAGATTAAGCATGCTTTCGAAGCCACCGTATTGCTCTCTGCTGATATCAATTGAAGCTTTAACGAGAGCATTTAGATTTCCAATGGAATAGTCCAGTGCTAAATGGTCAACATACTCCAAATGCTCTAAGTTTGGAGTTTTCAGCACTACTTTGCTTCTTTTATAGTGATCATACCTTATGCCGATCCCTTTAACTATATTTACTGGCGAGATACCTACAATAAGAATACGAAGTGACGGACTTGAAATGTAGATGGTTTCTAAATCGCGCCAACCACTACAATGTCTCATAGTGAGATCTTCAATGGACGGACAACCCGAAATCAGCTTACGCAAGAAGCCACCTTTTGGAAAATTAATGGACTTGAACTTACATACTTTCAATTTTGGCAAACAGAACTTCCTGGGAAGTTGGACATCAAGATCTTTACAATCAAGGTTCAACACCTCTAGTGTCTCACAGCTCAAAACTTTCTTTGGCAGCTCCAGATTTTCTCTAACATTAATGCGGAGGTCGAGTTCCCTAACTCTATGAAGCAACGAGTAACGAATCCATTTCCTGAGAAGCGTAGGTTTTAAGTCAGGGGTCGAATGATATGACGAACTTTGTTCAGGAAGGCCGATTGTAAGGTGAAACTTGGTTAAATCATTGCACTGGTTTGTTCGCAGGACTTTCTTGACATGAGTGACAAAACAAGCTAGTATCTCGGGATGGTTTAAAGATTCATTAATAGGTAAAGTATCGAATTCGAGATTGGGTATCCAATTGTAAACATGCCTCCATCTCCTCGACAAGATACTTGTAACAATAGCTTCATTAGTTGGTAGAAAGCTGAGTATGTGGATTAATAATTCATCAGCTAAGCTGCTGATTCGATCGATACCAGACGGCCGACGTTTGGATTTGGCAATGGAGTTGGTTGAGCATGGTTTCATGGTCGCATCATCACGCCTGATTCAAGGGAAACGATCATCAATCACCAATCAAATAGATCAAGCTTTCAAAAAGAAACATGAACTAACCAAGTTTGGGTTTAGTTCATTCAAATCACTTCAATTAAGTTTCAAATTAGTTTAGTTTAGTCCGAGTCAAGTCGAGTTGACTCTTTAAGATATGAACTAACAGAAAACCAACCAGGATTAAACCCAACGTAAAAGAGAATACAGTTTCCGAACCGCTATGCTACATTGCTACGGTTAACAATTAACAATTAACATCATACACAAATCTATCTTTTATTACAAATTAGGAATTTAACTTTTTTTTTTTTTTTTTTGAAAGGAATTAGGAATTTAACTTACATTATAGCGGCATGCTTCTTTGTTGTCTTTTTTCGAGGTCTAGTGATATGCATCTTCACTTGCTCGTAGTAATCGCTATCCATGTTTGTCGAGACACCTATTTTTGAGGTCTATGGTTTCCGAACTTTTTTAGTGTGTACTCGTAATGATTAGTGTGTCAAAGTTTAATGTGACCTAATAAATTAGAGAAATATTTGATTAGGGCACAAGATGAAAACCCCGTATATACTAAAATTTTGAGGACCTGTTTGGTGTTATATATATCATAAAAGTAATAATCGTACTAAAAATTAATAATAATTAAACAAGAAGTTATAATAATTTTATTATATTATTTTTGGGTTTGGGTTTGGAAACCAAAAATTTTTGTTATCAATTTTCAGTTGTCAAATTCATTTCGCATATGTCTATTACAGAAATAACAAATTTAAGCTCATTTTGCAATTTATTTAGTTAAGCTCAAAAAAATCAAAGCGAAAAAGGTATTGATACCGAAGAGCCCAATTTTATTATTAGTTTTTAGAATCAACAAAACTGTGTGTTACGCCAGGTAGAAGGGCGAATTTACAATAAAGTCAGTGTTGAGATTTCATATTGACCTTAATTTTTTACTGCACCGACCAAATTTTACTATAAATACAATTAATATTTCTCTCTCATGCATGGCTACTTGAAAGAGAGCACAAGGAGGCTTTCTTGGAGAAGATGGCAGGGACAGATGTCTGGTCTACTAGTGTGGAAAGAGATGTAGACTCGTTATGGGTTGCTATGGCGCATAAGGTAAAGGAGGTGGCAGAAGAGGTCCTCGGTGAATCTAAGGGGAAAGCGCTACCGAGTAAGGATACATCTTGGTGGAATGAGGAAGTGCAAGAAGCAATAAGGAACAAGCGGAAATGTTATAAAAGTTTGGGGAAAGATAGAAGTGAGGAGAACTTCGAGAGGTATAAGGATGCAAAAAGAGCAGCAAAGAAAGCTGTAAGAGATGCAAGAGGAAAGGTGAACCAAGACCTATATACAAGATTGGATACCAGAGAAGGGGAGAAAGAGATCTACAAAATTGCACGCATTAGGGAAAGGAGGACTCGGGACATTGGTAGGGTGAAATGCGTCAAAGATGTTGATCAAAAAGTTCTTGTTGATGATAAGGAGATTACGGAGAGATGGAGATCGTACTTTGATAACTTGTTCAATGGTGATCGGGTGAATGATATTGGAAATGTGAACATTCATCCAAGTATTGTTAATCGGGAGTTCAGGCGGAGAATTCAGAAGGAAGAGGTGAGGATGGCCTTGAAGAAGATGGGACGGAAGAAAGCAGTGGGGCCAGACGGCATACCTATTGAGGTTTGGAGGTGTCTTGGAGATAGGGGTGTGGAATGGTTGACGACACTTTTCAACATGATTTGGAGAGGTAATAAGATGCCGGTGGAGTGGAGGAAGAGCACTTTGGTCCCTTTGTATAAGAACAAAGGGGATGTTCAAGAGTGTGCCAACTATCGCGGGATCAAGTTGATGAGTCATACAATGAAACTTTGGGAACGGGTGATTGAGCATAGATTAAGAAGAAGTGTGAAGATTTCAGAGAATCAATTTGGATTTATGCCGGGGAGGTCAACTATGGAGGCAATTCATCTCATAAGACAGACAATGGAAACTTATCGGGATAGGAAGAAGGACCTACATATGGTATTTATTGATTTGGAGAAGGCGTATGACAAGGTACCAAGGGAAGTGCTTTGGTGGGCTCTAACTAAGAAAGGAGTTCCGCAAAAATATATTGACATCATTAAGGACATGTATGAGGGAGCTAGCACGAGTGTGCGGACTAGTGTAGGGAAGTCAGAAGAGTTCCCTATTACCATTGGAGTGCACCAAGGGTCCGCACTTAGCCCGTTTCTCTTTGCTATAGTCATGGATGAATTGACGAGGTCAATCCAGGATGATATACCATGGTGCATGATGTTTGCAGATGATATAGTGTTGATCTCAGAAACGAAAGAGGATTTGGAGAGAAGGTTGGAGCTATGGAGGGACACGTTGGAGTCTCGAGGGTTTCGGTTGAGTCGGAGCAAGACCGAGTATTTGGAGTGTAAGTTCAGCGGCATTAGGCAAACGGAGACGGGGACGATCACGTTGGATGGAAAGATTGTTCAGGGATCAGATTTTTTCCGATATTTAGGATCGATTCTTCAAAAGGATGGAGAATTGGATGGAGATGTGGCTCATAGGATCAAATCAGGTTGGTTGAAGTGGAAGAATGCCACAGGACTTCTGTGTGATCGAGGATTGCCCAATAAGTTGAAGGGTAAGTTTTATCGAACGGCAATTAGGCCGGCACTGTTATATGGCACGGAATGTTGGGCCGTGAAGCAGTGTCACGTTCATAAGATGAGTGTGGCGGAGATGCGCATGTTACGGTGGATGTGTGGACATACAAGACGTGATCGGTTGAGAAATGAAGTTATTAGGGAGAAAGTAGGGGTTGCACCCATAGGGGATAAGATGATGGAGAACCGACTGAGGTGGTATGGCCACGTGAGGAGGAGGCCTAGTGAGGCGCCGGTTAGAAGAGTAGAAGGGTGGAGAAGTGATAATATTAGTAGGGGTCGGGGAAGACCCAAGATGACTTGGACGAGGGTGATTAGAAGTGATATGAGCTTCCTAGGGCTTGAAGAGAGTATGGTGTTGGATAGGGCAGGGTGGCGAGACTCTATCCATGTGGAGGACTTTTTCTGACCCCTTTTGATTTATTTGTTTGGTTTTTCCAACTATTTTTCTAAAACTTTTTAACTTGTGTTCAAAGTTCATCTGTTTTTTGCAATATTTTTTTAAACCTTTTTATTTATTTTGACGACTTTCTAAATTTCCTTTGAAATTGTTTAAATATTTCCAAAATGTTTACAACGTTTTCGAAATTTCTTGGCGTACACAAGACGGTTACTGGATGACGATTCATGTTAGCCGACCCCAAATCATTTTGGGAATAAGGCTTGGTTGTTGTTGTTGTTGTTGTTGTTGTATGCATGGCTAGTTTTCTTTCTTTGAACAATATTTTATGTCTTCCTTGTCATGCCGTCATGGATAGTTTTCTTTCTTTGATATAGAAAATACAGTTAGAGCCTTAGAGGAAGGTTTCCGAAGTTAACCTAGGTGAGTGCACAATTCACTAGTTAGAGAGGTCTGCATACACAAAATTTTGGGACAAACGTCGAAAATGTGTTTCTCAAATTGAACATGCATTTGGAAATAATTGACAGAGACCAATGCCTATACCATGCTCCGGGAGCAAAAGGAGCATGATGGTCTTTCTCACATTAGAGAGTAAGAACCATACTTTAAATGATTTTTCATTTTTATTTCATGGACCCCCCTTTATTGTGAGTAGATGCACCATGTTCCTCGTACTCCCAGGAGCATGATATAGTATGTGGATAGTGTGCAGTTCTCGGTAATCTTGTATTGACTGCGTGCAACTATACCAAGGCTTTGGACGATTGCATATATAGTATCAACTCTGTTGTGTAGAAATTGTTTACCGTTAAAACAGCTACCCAATGTTGCTACAAATTATATCGAAGTATATCATGATTGGCTGATTGATTATCCTTCTAAGCAAATGAGCTCTAGCAGTCAAGATATAATCCTCCATGTTTTCATTATTATTATTTTTATTTTTGGTATAAAGGAGCAGCTAATGCTGCAATTGTGGAGATCGATATATGAGAAAGTCGAACTCCGGACAACCCCTAGTTATTGATCTAACCACTAGGCCCATTTAATTTTAATCCTCCTCCATGCTGTTTTTTGGACGTTCGTGTACAGGAACTTTTATCAAGCATTTCAGTGAGGCCCTTGGTAGCTTCTTCAAGGCATTTTCACTCCATCCTTCATAGTCGTAAACAGCTACCTCTAGTTCCTGCAAAACTGATGCATTCCTCAGAAAGTACGCCACCATTTCGAGTTTCTCTCCGAAATCCCAGCATATTGTTATTACGATCTTCTTGAGGTTGAATCTTAAACAAGAAGGGGTTTCTTTAGCTGTACCCCAAGGAGATTCGTCATGTCCCCTTCCAAATGCATCCTGCATAATAACATAGATTGTTAGAATAATATATACAGTACGTAGTGGTTTCTTTCCGCACTGAAGTAAGATTTACCCAAGCTTCTAGAGTTAGTGTTTCCAAGAGAGGTGAACAGCTGAGTAGCTCCAATAACTCTTTACGCCAGTTCTTACGATCACATAATGTTAACTCCAGATGTTCCAAATTCCGAAACAAAGGTAGCTTACCCTGTACTTCAACTTCTTTCCGTAACTGCAGCCAAATAGTAACTAGTAAGAGCTAGAAGTCAATTTGTATCAAGGAAAATGAAGATTGCTAGCTCCAGCAGCATTGTGCTGGGGCACAACATCATAGAAAACCGACGCACAATTGCACCGCAAAGGAATGGTGTTACAGACGAACCTTAAGCCATGACCCATTCAATGTCAAATATCGGACATCTGATAGCGGTATGATAAGATTGAGCATGCTTTCGAAGCCACCGTGTTGCCCTCTGCTGATGTCAATTGAAGCTTTATCGAGAGCATTTAGATTTCCAATGGAATAGTCCAGTGCTAAGTGGTCAACATACTCCAAATTCTCTAGCTTTGGAGTTTCCAGCACGACTTTGGTTCTTGTATAGTGATCATACCCTATGCCGATCCCTTTAACTATATTTACTGGCGAGATATCTACAACAAGAATCCGAAGTGACGGACTTGAAATGTGAATGGTTTCTAAATCGTGCCAACCACTGCAACCTCTCGTAGTCAAATCTTCAATGGACGGACTACCCAAAATCAGCTTACGAAGGAAGCTACCTTTTGGAAAATTAATGGACTTGAAGTGGCATACTTTCAAGTTTGGCAAACAGAACTTCTTGGGAAGTTTCACATCAAGATGATTACAGTCTAGTTTCAACACCTCTAGTGTCTCACAGCTTAAAACATTCCTTGGCAGCTCCAGTTTTTCTCTCACATTAATGCGTAGGTCGAGTTCCTTAACTCTATGAAGCAACGAGTAACGAATCCATTGCCCGAGAAGCGTAGGTTTTAAGTCAGGGGTTGAATGATATGACCAATAATTTTGTTTAGGAAGGCCGATTTTGAGGTGAAACTTGGTTAAATCATTGCACTGGTTTGTTCGCAAGACTTTTTTGACATGGGTGACAAAACAAGCTAGTATCTCGGGATGGTTTAAGGATTCATTAATAGGTAAAGTATCGAATTCGAGATTGGGTATCCAATTGTAAACATGCCTCCATCTTCTCAACAAGATACTTGTAACAATAGCTTCATTAGTTGGTAGAAAGCTGAGTATGTGGATTAATAATTCATCAGCTAAGCTGCTGATTCGATCGATACCAGACGGACGTTTGGATTTTGCAATGGAGTTGGTTGAGCATGATTTCACGGCCGCATTATCACGCCTGATTCAAGGTAAACGATCATCAACTCACTGCCAGTTTAGAATTAGTTTAGTTTAGTCTCCGATTCAATTAACTACCACAAAACCAACGTAATAGAGATTAGAGTTTCAATTAATTATGATCAATTGCTTTCGATCTTGTTTTAGAGAGGATAGTTATTATGAATTCTACAGCTAATTAACATACATCATATGCTATTAGTTTGACTATAATCATATAAACAAGGTAGTTAAAAACTTACCTTGTTGCGGCATGCTTCTTTTTTCTCCTTTTTTGAGGTCTATGATCGGCACGCAGCTTCACCTGCTCGTAATCGCCATCCATATGGTTGTCAAGGTCCTGGTTTCCAGAATTTTTAGCGTACGTGTAATGAAGTCTAAGCTTAATTTCACTTAAGTACACAAAGGGAAATAATAGAGTTTTTCAATTAAAAAAAAAAAATTGAGTACGAGTACATCTTAAAACTTTTCACTTTCCAAATTCAATTAAGCATTTAAGCCACGTATTGATTCTATAAATCCAATCCCAAAATTGGGCTAAATTCGGTGTTTGGGGAATTGCTAGTAATTGGAATTAGCCCATACACCGAAAAACTGTAATTCGGAAAGAATTTAATAGAATTTTGCTAAATTGTAATTCGGAAAAATTGTAGATTGTTGGGAAATTAACGCCAATTTCCCCGCGCAACGGAAGCACCAATCGACAAGTAACCCTAAAAGTAAATAACCGCAAGCAATAATACGATGAGACAAGATATTTAGGGACTTAACCCAGGGAAAACCCTCCAAATCCGGAGGTAAACCCACCAGCCAAACAGCTGAAATTCCACTATAAAATAGTGTCAGTACAAAGACTGCCGTCCTAAGTTACACACCAACTTAGAACCCCTGGTCTCACAAGATAAATACTAGCCAATATTAGAGTCAACTATTATACCCTCTAAGATTGTTCCAATTTTGGAGTCAAATGTTTAATCCTCCAAAATTGTCCCACAAAATGTGTTTTAGACTCCTAATATTTTTCCCACTTGTAATGCCACACCCACAATTATGCTTGTGTATGTGTGTGAGTGTGTGTGTGTGTGTGTGTGTGTGTGTGTGTTTTGCCAAAGGAAAACCCATTCCTTTATATAGCAAACTCATTTGCACATGCATTGAACAATGCTCAATTAAGTGCATTGAACCCAGGGGCGGAGCTATTGAGGGACCGAACTGGGCCATGGCCCCCCTAGCATTTGGGCTTATCTATTCAAGTTTCTAAAGAGTCCAGAGAAAATAGTATTGGGTTTATATTAAAGTAGTGGGCTGGCCCCCCCAACTTATCACTACATTTTTTCGTATTAAGATCCTCTAGAGTTCCTTATGAACTCTACCCCATAGAGTTGGTGAAATCTCAGCCATTAGATAAATATCAACGGCCCAAAATTGCTCCACCCCACTTACTCCCAAAAATATTAATTAAAAAATTTGAAAAACAAAAAACTGGGTGAAGAATTAGGAAAGAGGACGACAATAGGAATTCCCAAACCCCAAAATCATCAACAATCACTCCAACCCATTATTCTGAATCTGCATTCATCGTTGACAAAATTAGACCGAAAGTTTCAAGAAATCATCATTATTGTCTGAGAAACATGAGGTGTTGCTTTGATTTTTTACACTTAAGTAATCTGGTATGTTAAGCAAACCCAGAATAATGAGGTATTGCTTCACCTCTTACTCGACCGCCACGACGACCACCTTGCCCACACACCCGGAATAGGGTTTAGGGACCCACTTCCCGACCTTCACGAAACCACGCCCCAAAGGGGTTGACCACACCCCTTCAAACACCCCTCCCTACTTAGGGTGTCTTTTGATCTCGCCGGCGAAGCCGGCGATGCGCCGCCGTCACTATGGTGGTTCGCCGATGAATATGGTTGGGTGGGGGTTGGCTTGTGGCGGTGATAGGGGTGACGGATCGGAGGAAAGGGGGACTGGTTTGGTGGATTTGGGGAATGGGGTTATGTTTTGGTGTGGGTGAATGTATTTTACAAGTTAATGAAATGGAGTAATCTGGGCCATTAATTTCAGAATGGAGGGTTAGGATGACAACTCTACCCCATAGAGTTCACAGAGAACTCTAGAGGATCTTGACCCCATTTTTTCTATCTATCAGTCTTAGACATAATTTATGGGGAATAGTTGCCGTTTTTTTGTTTTGTTTTTGACAGTTGTAAGGGTAGTATTTATTATCATTGTTGACATTACTGATGCTTCCCCTTCTTTCTGTTTTTTTAGTACTCGTCTCTCTTTTAGAGAAATACACTCTACTCTCTAATTCCATATTATCGTTCACAATTTAATGTTACATATTTTTGACACAAAATTGATTTGTGAATCTTATCGAAAATAAACGTAGGGTCTATTTTCTATTGTGGTTAGTTGGCAGTCGCGGCCCCCCCTGTCATTTCGGCCTGGCTTCGCCCCTGGTTGAACCCAAGGATGTTATAATGTAACACCTTGCAAATACATGCATTGCAAACTCACCATTCTTAATCTCCAACATTAAGAATGCAATTAACCTCTCAAATTCACATTAAGTTACAATGTGAAGGAAGTTAATACTTGGGATGGACTTTAATCCCAACATAGATTGATTATATAATTTTAAGAAATTGTAATTGGAAAAGAATGAATTTACTATACAATACAATCGAACATATACTCCGTCAAGCATCCTGTAGTCTGATCTAATGTTTGCGACAAAGAGGACATGATTTATATGTTTTGGTTTCATAACTAAGGTCACTGATGTGTCCACGTTAAACTTCTGACTTTGTTGGTGTTGTAGATGTTTCATAACATGGGAGGCAGCCTACAATGTCTGAATGCTGAAAAACCAAGGGAAAATTCTGTCGTCGAGCTCACTTCCAAACATCAAGCTCTTAGTTCTCTGCTGTTAAAACAGTTGACATAAAAGTTAGTTGCAGGAAATCAAAGAGTTTTTCGATGAGAATTTCATCTTCATGCCGTTCAAGCCAGATTCTAGTGTTAATTTGTAGCTTTTTAGGTTAAGCTTTATGTTTTTCTCCTTTTTCTGTTTTAGACTAATGTTTTGTAATCACTCAAACTTTGTTTCTTTGCTATCCCACGTCCGATTTCCAAAAAAAAAAAAAGTTAGTTGCTGCAAATTTGAAGCTCATCATGATTAATCCTACTAATTAATTAAGCTAATTAGCTCTAACGGTAATGCAAACGTCCCCTCTGGTTTTTCGGAGCTTTTATCAAGCAATTCTGCGAGGCCCTTGGTAGCTTCTTTTAAGGCATGTTTACTCCATGTTTCATAATCGCAAGCAGCTACCTTTAATTCCTGCAGAACTGATGCATTCCTCAAGAAGTACTCTAACAATTTGAGTTTCCCTCCGCGGTTTCTTCCGATCACGATTTTCTTGAGATGGAATCTTAAACACGACGGGAATTTTTTTTTTTTGAGGCCAAAACGCAAACAAATCTATTACGATACGTCATAGCTGCTACGAAATCCGCAGCGGGATATCTAGTACATCCGCTGGGCCATTATCCACCCAGACTCGTGTCGAATAATCCACTGTATCAAAATGTGCAGCTGTATGTGCGGCATTATTCCCTTACCTACGAATATGGGTAAAAGTACAAGATCGAAACCTACGAGAAAACGAAGAAACATCTGAAGCAACAAACCCAAAATAGGAAGATGCAAAAGACTTAGATTTAAGAGCATTTATCAGAATGAGAGAATCGGACTCCAGAATGACGTCCTGTACCCCTTCTGCCACGCCATTTGCAAACCCAGCTCCGCTGCCTTAGCTTCCACTACATCCAGTTCCCACCAATCTCTGACATGCCTTACCGCCACCCTTGTCACCTCCCCTTCCGCACCCGTAATTACCACACCCATACCTAACCCCGACTCCCCGAGAATAGCCCCATCGGTATTTACCTTGAACACCCCCAAAGGTGGAGGTATCCAAGTTTTTAGGCTCTCAGTATTAGCACCAACAACTAACACCTTCATCTCTATGACTATCGCAGCCCTGTACGCTTCCAAATAGCTGCTAGCGCGGTGGAAAATATTCACTTCCCTTCCTTCCTCGGCTCCGTGAAAGACCATGCCATCACCAGTACCAGTTCCCTATCAATCACCTCCTCCGCCTCACACCACGCCTCCACCAGGTCACTCCCTTGACGACACTTACTCCACTTCCTTACATCAATTCCCAGGCCCTCCAATGCTCCTGACACCTGTGGACATAAAAACCAAAGCGTGCAGGTCATCCTCGAACCCCATCTTGTGACGGGGGCACCTCCCTCCCTCACTGTTTCTCTAGTTGCCTTATTATGTTTTTTATTGCATTGACCTGGTTTCATAATCTTAACAATTAATGATCACGACATATATTTTGGGACAAAGACTTTTAAAGTTGGGTAAATTATACCATGCTCCCAGGAGCACAATGAGCATGGTTGTCCTTCTTACAATAGAGGAGTATGTACCATACTTAAATAGATTTTAACTTATTTTAAGTTTGATCCCTATTTTTCTATTGTAAGAAGATCCACCATACTCCTTGTGCTCCTAGGAGCATGGTATGTACGTATATGTAAAATTACGGAATTCGGAAATTGGTTTATGAAGTTGTTTTGTCCCACATTGGGAAATTAAGGCTCATATGATCAGTTTATAATGGATTTCTACCATCATACTACCAACAAGGCCTTCACCGTTTAGAGCCCGGAGATGATATATTGGCCTAAGAGGTGACTTCTCATCTTATTGGGTTGTGTTGCGACGTGTGATGGATCAGACTATTAATGTAAAAGCATTGTTAAAGTTAGTTGTTGTAGTTGCATGTAGATGTTGGATAACATGTGAGGCCGCCTACAAAGCCTATGACTTTCGATAAAATAAACTAAGTCGAACTTCTATCGTCGAGCTCACTTTCAAACATCAAAAGGTAAATCTACCGGTTTACAACAAGTGTTACAAACTCTTTTTTCTTTACCGTTAAAACAGTTACCCAAAGTTGCTACAAATTAAATCGAAGTACATCATATGATTGTCTACAGTCGTTATACTATGGTCCCCGGACCACTGTGAGCGTGGTGATCCGGGACAGATGTCGCTCTCGATCTCATCGCCCCAAGGGAATAAATAAAAATTTCCCCTCTTTCTCCACTCCTCCCCGACCCCCCTTCTCCACAAGACCACAACCCAGCCACAGTCGTCGGCGGTCGGTCGACTACCAGTACCACCACACGCCGCTCCGGCCACTACCAAACCATTCCCCGCCACCATTCCCGACGGCCGACGCCTCCCTCACCCCCATTTTCTCTCCTCATTAACAATCTCTTCACATTTTTTTTTAAAATTAAAAAAATTGAACAATATAAATTTATGAATCGAGTAGGATTAGCCCATGGATATTACCCATATAATTTATAAAAAATTGAACAATATAAATTTGAGAAGTAAAGCCCATGGATATTACCCATATACTTCATGGATATTATGGGGGTGTTGTATGGATAATTGGATTAAAGTTCATGGATGTAATTGAAAAACAAAATCAAATCCCCAAATTTCAACGCCACCACCACCGGTCAATTGAACCTCATTCTCCGGTCACCGCCGATGCCCCCACCCCTACCCATCGGCACAACCAGCAACATACACCAACAATTCAAAATTTATTTGTTTCAAAGAGAAAAATCACTAATTTTAAAAAATTATTCAAAGTGAATTCTCATGGATTTAACATGGATCTTATAACTATAATGCATGGATCTTATCGATAATGTTCATGGATGTATATAAAAAATCAAAATCCATGACACAAATGAATTAGATCCATGACATACCTTAATAAGATCCACGTGTAGAGTTCTGAGACGTTGGCGGCAACAACGTGGTAGGGCTGCGGTGGTGGTGGGCGACGCATAGGAAGGGAGACTAGGATAGACAAAAAAAATGAAGGAATGCGCAGAGTCGAGAGGAAGTGAGAATAGGAGAGAGAAAGAGGAAGAAAAAGGGGAAGAATTGCTTTTTTTTTGTTTTTCAATTTTTTTGTGACAAGCTAATCACGCACTGACACGAGGCTCGGACCACAATGCAAACTGCCGTCCGCGGACCACAGTATAATTTGCGGATTGTCTGCTGATTGATCCTTCTAAGCAAATTATCTAAGCAAATTGTAACAACCCTAAATTTTGACTCAAATATAATTGCATTAAATTTAGAATTGTCACGCCGCAATTGACTACCAAGTCAATTGAGAGGCTATTTATTCGATTACATTATTAATTATAACGAAAACAGCGGAAGTCTTAAACAAATGTCGAACTACTATTCTCAAGCTAGTCTTAAATTACATAATCAAACTGGAATATAAAATAAATAGTGTTTATTAAAAATCCCCATCATGCAGACGACTCTTCTACCAAGCATCCACATCATCAACAGAACCTGTCAACTACGCCATCGAGAATGACGTAGGCCCCAGAAATAAGGTAGGGAACGAACCAGAATAAGAACGTCAGCATACAGGCTGAGTAAGAACACAAAAGAATAGAAAGACAGAAGATACGCGCCTAGAGGCGCGTAGCTAACAAATAACAAGCTACCGTTACATCATTAACTTTAATCATCACAACGATAAGAGTTCACCAATCACAATATATATTAGCATTCATTAAGGCCGGGTTCCTATCCCACAGCCACCCCAATCTCGAACCAACGCGAGCTAGAGTACCATAAACAACCCCTAATGACTCAGAGTGTGCACACCCCTCTCTAGGGATCCAGTAGGATGCGTACCCCTAGGAGGAAGCCAAATAGGAAGCCGGTAGCGAACCGACCAAAGACTCCCCTCATAAAGAAGGTACACAGGTGACCGATCTACGTCGAGACACCTTACTCTAGGTGGTAAAAGTCGACATCATCAATAATTATAATCATTAGCATTAGTCATAATTATTATCTTACGATATCATCTTCCTAACATATTTATAATTCATAACACAAGCATTAGAATCATGAGATAATATTATCGAAGCAAAAGAAGAAGACAACAAGCACACTCGGCCGTGAAACCGCCGAGTGGCCGAGAAGGGCCGAGCCGGCCGAGAGGCCGAGCCGGTCACACGGAAGCCGAAGGGCTGGTTAGGGAAACAAAGGGTTTTAGCTGCATGGTTAGATCATACAAAGATCGATATAGGATTAAAAGAGATAACGGTATGAATAATTAGTGAATAGAAGATCATCAAAAACAAGCTTAGTTCAAGGGAGAATAGTTTAGACAATTGGTCATCGTGGTTGGGATTGTAACCAACGTTCTTACCTTTCAACGATAATCCTTAAATCAAACTCTTCAAATCAAGTCAATGAAAAACACCTCCTCGAATCCACAATCTAGACGTCCAACCAATCACAAACTCAATCGATGGTCCCCTAATTCACAAGGTATAACCATAAGGCATAATCCCACAAATTAACTAATATATCATGAATTTAAAAGAAGTCAGTGGCATTCAAACATGGATAACTACTACCTCTGACATCGTATGATCACCAAAATTGAGTATGACATAAAGTATAATGTAAGGAACATTGTCTCCAAATTTCGTCCACAGACTCCAAGTGGATCTACGGGAATCGATCTCGCACAATTTTTGATATGTTGTCAATGATAGAGTAATGAACAACTCCACAAAATCTCGTCCACAAATACCCTAGGAGTCGACGGGAATCCTCAAACTACCGAGGGGCGGAACAGACTCTCGGGTAGATAGACACAGCTCCACTAAAACATCTCCACAAGTATCATCCAATGGAATCTTGGCACGATCTACATGTTCCTGGATTCGTATCGAAAGCACGGTTCTAACGCCACCAACCATGCTCTAATCAGAGGTTGTATGAGAGAATTATGTGTGTTTGAAGTTGACACAGTGATGCTTGGAATCTTCTGCGGGTGGAGGCTACGAGAAGATTGTGAAAGGGAGAGAGAGGGCCGACTATATATAGTATAAGCTAGGGTATATCTCCTTTGATTTGTGTGAATGGGTTTGAGGGTAGAATCGGGTTCGGGCTTAATTAGTCGGGTGAGATGAGTGATCCATAAATCCGATCCATGTCCAATAACCCAATTATACAACTTCCCGAAATAGAATTACCCAATTAGTAACATAATCTATAATTCACCAAATTCCCCAAAATAACTTTTATTAATTTTCCTCAAAATGATAAATAAACGTAACACCCTAATTAAATAAAGTCCCAAAAATACGGGGTGTTACAGTCTTCCCTCCTTAAAACAAAGATTCGTCCCGAATCTTTAGACCCATCCTTAAAAAGTCAAGCTCCTCTCTAACGTCGATCACAAGGTAACAAAGGTATTCGAAATGATAGAACAAGAACATAAGAATATGCTCAAGTTGAAATAACAATAAGAGTATGAATGAGGATATAATTGTGTCAAAACACTGCAACTGTGGTTTGAAGCAGTCAACCACAGAAAGAGGAAATGGGAATCACATAAATCACATGTATCAAAATATAAATCACGTCATGCAAGCAATTAAAACAGAGCGCACGAGGCTCTCATCCCCCTTAAAACAAAGGTTCGTCCCGAACCGAAGTACCTTAAGCAATCAAATGAGGGTACTTCTCACGCACAACCGATTCCACTTACCAAGTAGCTTCCTCAACACTATTGTTACACCACAAAACTTTCACCATATTCGTCTCAGACCTTCTAGTTTTCCGTACTTTAGTGTCCAAAATTTTCAGTGGTGCCCCTTCATATGTCATAGTTTCATCCAACTCAATGGTTTCTGGGTTCAGAATATGTGACGGATCACTGACATAACGTCTGAGTTGAGAAACATGAAAAACATTGTGAACCTTATCCAGATTCGCAGGCAAATCCAACTCATATGCAACCTCTACTACTTGTTTAATCACCTTGTATGGTCCAATAAACTTAGGACTCATTTCCCTTTCTTTCCAAACCTTATAACACCTTTGGTAGGTGACACTCTCAACAACACCATGTCACCTTCAGCAAACTCTATACGACTGCGAGTTTTGTCAACATAACTCTTTTGTCGATCCTGTGCAGCCTTGAGTCTTTCCTGAATCAATTTCACTTGTTAGTCATCTCCTCAATGTAATCTAGACCCAAGACCACTGTCTCACTTATATCATTCCAACAAATTGGACTCTTGCATTTCCTTCCATACAAGGCCTCATAAGGTGCCATCTTTATTGAGTCTTGGTAACTGTTGTTGTAGGAAAATTCGACCAAATCTAGCTTGTCCTCCCAACCACCTTGGTACTGCAAGGCACAAGCTCTCAACATGTCCTCCAAGACTTGGTTCGTACGCTCCGTCTAACCATCTGTCGTTGGGTGAAACGCAGTACACATAAGAAGTTTTGTACCTAAAGCTTCTTGCAACTTCTTCCAGAATCGAGAAACAAAACGCGCATCACGATCTGACACAATCTCCTTTGCAGTACCATGGAGTCTCAACACATTGTGTATGTAGGCATCAGCCAACTGTTTCTTCTTCCATGTGTCCTTCATGGGTATAAAATGTGCGCATTTCGTCAACCTATCCACTATTACCCAAATCATATTGTTGCCTTTAGGCGTCCTAGGTAATCCAGCAATGAAATCCATGGATATGGAACTCCATTTCCACTCCGGCACTGGTCAGGGTTGTAATTTTCCTTGAGATCTCTTGTGTTCACTCTTAACCTTTTGGCAAACTAAACACCTAGAAACAAAGTCAGCCACATCCTTTTTCATTCCTGACCACCAAAACGCCTTTCGCAAATCTTGGTACATCTTATCTCCACCTGGGTGTACTGAATATTTGCTAGCATGAGCTTCTGTCAAAATTTTGTCTCTCAACGTTCCATTATCAGGTACACAAATCCTATCCTGGAACCGAATTATCCCATCTTCACCTCTTTTGAACAATTCAGGCTCATTCGCCATCTTGTCCATTATCATCTTGTCAGTCTCTTGTAGTCCTTTAATCTCTCCAAATAAGTCATTCTCAATCGTGGTTGTTCCTGGTGTTAATCCTGGTTCTGTCAACTGAACTCCAAAGTTGACGAATTCATGTCTTAGCTTCTCTCTTTGAACAACCAACTGTACAGCATGTAGAGACTTCCTGCTCAGTGCGTCAGCTACAACATTGGCTTTTCCTTCATGATACCGTATCTCCATGTCGTAGTCTTTGATCAACTCCAACCATCTCCTCTGTCGCATATTCAACTCCTTCTGAGTAAATATGTACTTCAAACTCTTATGGTCAGAAAAGATCTTAAAGGTCACTCCAAACAAGTAGTGTCTCCACAACTTCAATGCAAAAATCACAGCTGCTAGCTCCAAATCATGGGTCGGATAGTTTTCCTCATAACTCTTGAGTTGCCTAGACGCATAGGCGATTACTCTCCTGTTCTGCATTAGGACACATCCCAATCCATTCTTTGAAGCGTCAGTGTACACCTCATAAGGTATATTCTCGTCAGGCAATGCCAACACTGGAGCCGTAGTCAACCGTTCCTTTAGGATCTGAAAGGCTTTCTCACAATCCTCATCCCATTTATACTTTGTGGCTTTCTTCATCAAGGTCGTCATTGGTTTAGCAATCTTTGAGAAATCCTTCACAAATCTCCTGTAATAACCTGCAAGTCCCAAAAAGCTCCTAATCTCAAACACATTCTTAGGGGCTGGTCAGTCCTTGACCGCCTTGATCTTAGCTGGATCTACTGCAATTCCATCCTTAGATATCACATGTCCCAAAAATGCTACCTTGTCCAACCAAAATTCACACTTTGAAAATTTACCGTAGAGTTGTTTTTCCCTTAGAATCTCCAAAACTGTTCTCAAATGTTCCTTATGCTCCTCCTTGTCTTTGGAGTAAATCAAAATGTCATCAATGAACACAACCACAAACTTATCCAAGTAAGGTCGAAAGGTACGATTCATAAGGTCCATGAATACTGCTGGTGCATTGGTTAACCCAAAGGGCATCACTGTGAACTCATAGTGCCCATATCTAGTCGAGAATGCAGTCTTTGGTACATCCTCATCAGCCACTTTCAATTGATAGTATCCTGGCCTCAAGTCAATCTTTGAGAACACACTTGCACCCTTTAACTGATCAAACAAATCGTCAATCCTGGGTAAGGGGTATCTATTCTTAATGGTTACACGATTTAATTCTTTGTAGTCGATACATAGTCTCATCGATCCATCCTTCTTCCTAACAAACAAGACAGGTGCTCCCCATGGTGAAACACTTGGTCGCACGTAGCCTTTTTCCACCAGTTTGTGAAGTTGTTTCTTCAGCTCCTGCATTTCTACTGGTGCCATTCGGTAAGGCGATTTAGCAATAGGGCCTGTTCCTGGTACCAACTCAATCTTAAACTCCACCTCTCTCTTCGGAGGCATCCCTGGAATGTCCTAAGGGAAGACATCAGGATACTCGCTTACTACCTCGACATCTTCTAGTTCTGGATATTCCACACTGGTATCCCGTACATGACATAAGAATAGGTGCTCACCCTTTGATATTTGTTTCTTCAAGTTCATGGCAGATACCAATTTTACCCTTGGTCTTTTGGAAGTACGCGGTAGATGACAAGAGCATTTTTTTTTTTTTTTGTCCTCGAAGAGAATTCTTCCCTAACCGTCAGTCTATCCTTGCCTTATATCGTTCCATCCAATCCATTCCGATCAAAATATCACATCAAAGTTGGTTAGGAAAAAAAAAAAAACTATCACATCTGATTTGAACTCATGATCACAAATCGTTATAGGCACATCTTTAAACTGACTCTTGCATATAACATTAGATCCGTTAGGCATTGAAAACTCAAAATCCACCGCTGAACTATCACTAAGTCCACATTTATCCACAACCTTATCTGCAATAACAAATGGAACGCACCACTATCTAACAAAACTGTCTAATCCCTATAATGCTCAACCATAATTCCATCAGCTAGTTTCTCCTGTACTAGTTTGAAGAATGCATCATAAATTTTCATCCACCAGCGTCCAGCTACTTCCTTAAGGTAGAACGCAGCAACCTTAAACTTACAGTTGTCGGGACAGCCGACTGTTACGAAGATCCTCTCCATATCTTCCAACCAATCTAAAAATACACTAGGTTCTCCTTTTCTAGTGAAGTTGTTAGGCCTTTTCTTCTGTACGGCATCTGACATTTTTGCCAACAGCATTTCATCATCGTTTCCCCCATTATTATTATTCACATGACCATTCCCTATTATTGGCCATCTGAGTCATAGCTTGACCCAATACTTCCTGATGTTTGTGCCAACTGAGCTAGGATAGCTGTCAAATCAGAGCGTTGTTTCGCACCATTGTCAAAAACGCATCAACAGTCGAATCAATTGTAACCACATTAATCAATTCCCGCATCATTTCATATATTCAAAATCATAATCAAGATATAGCAATCAACAATCAATCGCCAAATCGCAAAATCTGTAAATCATGTAAAGAATTCATTCCACAATTATATATATATACATGATAATCAGCATCCACTTACTCGTCTCGCGCGAGTTTAAATTCTCAGAACTTTTCGATTTTTTTTTTTTTTGGGAACACGACCCGTGTTCAGTGTAGCACGAGTCGTGCCTACATCAGAATCAAAACGGCCAAAACCAAAATCAACCACAACATCAAATCGCATGTAATAGACTTTCAAATAGCAATTAGATCACATCGACCCTTATTAATTAAATATATATCATAGTAATATTGGGGTATGGTCCCCTTTTATGACATCACGCAACATCTAACTTGTCTTTAACTTTCACATTACACATTATTTGACGGAAAATAAATGCAATAATAATAAAAATCTTAGCACATAGTCTCCCAATACTTTTGGGTTATGACATCAAGCATTCCTCTCGTGGCTACCTACTTCATTCGATCCTTCACCTTCCTCCTGAATGACTCTCTCATTAGAGGATTGAGGTTCAAACTGGCTATCACTCTCATCCTCTACCTTTCTTCTATTAGGTGCACAATTATTCCTAGGCAAGATAAATGGTCGCACACTCTTTCGAGCGGTACGCTTGAATAAACCTCCTCCTCTAATAGACACGAGTGAGTCGGGTGGGGAAGGTATGTAGTAGAGACACCCAGGCTTAATGTTCTTGCTGGCAAGGTGGGTAGCCAAAGCATTTCTCCTTCTTTCCTCAACTTTATCCTTATAAACCTTATAGGGGTTTGGGTGAGGGTAGTTGGGGTGAATGGTGGCTTCCACCAAGTACTCATGTAGCTTCTCTAGATCATCCACCATATTCCTGTAAAGCAAATCCTCATATTTCAATATAGCCTTCATCTCTTCTACAGTCAAAGTTTCTCCTGAATCAGTCCTCAGATACTTCAAGTCTCCATGGTGGCAAGCGAAATATGTCATTCTCTCAAGGCATTTGTGCACTTGATCCCATCGTGCCTCATTCTTCAGATTAACCATTACCACAAACATTATCACTTCTTCATTTAAAGCCCATTCATACGTCTCTCTGGCTATTTGGAGCTTAGCTATCACCCTGTCAACAAAGTGTGTAACTGTCTCTCCCCATCCTATAGGTATGAAAAACAGTCCTGGATTCATGGCTATTGTGTCTGTCTTTGCTTCAATTGCTGGGTCCCTAATCAGTCCATCAACTCCAAAATTCTAGCTAAACCCAAGTGGGTCAGTATACATCTGTCAAATCACCAAGGTTAGAAATCCCAAAACAATCACTATATCGAATGGTTAGGCACTAATGACACATAACATTTAGCAATCAGCATGCGTATGAATGCACCCATCCCATTTCCAGTTTTGAAAATTTCTTTAAAACAAGTTTTGAAAATTTTGTAGACTCGACTAATCAGAACCTAACGCTCTGATACCAACTGTAACAACCCTAAATTTTGACTCAAATATAATTTCATTAAATTTAGAATTGTCACGCCGCAATTGACTACCAAGTCAATTGCAAGGCTATTTATTCGATTACATTATTAATTATAACGGAAACAGCGGAAGTCTTAAACAAATGTCGAACTACTATTCTCAAGCTAGTCTTAAATTACATAATCAAACTGGAATATAAAATAAATAGTGTTTATTAAAAATCCCCATCATGCAGACGACTCTTCTACCAAACATCCACATCATCAACAGAACCTGTCAACTACGCCATCGAGAATGACGTAGGCCCCAGAAATAAGGTAGGGAACGAACCAGAATAAGAACGTCAGCATACAGGCTGAGTAAGAACACAAAAGAATAGAAAGACAGAAGATACGCGCCTGGAGGCGCGTAGCTAACAAATAACAAGTTACCGTTACATCATTAACTTTAATCATCACAACGATAAGAGTTCAGCAATCACAATATATATTAGCATTCATTAAGGCCGGGTTCCTACCCCACAGCCACCACAATCTCGAACCAACGCGAGCTAGAGTACCATAAACAACCCCTAATGACTCAGAGTGTGCACACCTCTCTCTAGGGATCCAGTAGGATGCGTACCCCTAGGAGGAAGCCAAATAGGAAGCCGGTAGCGAACCGACCAAAGACTCCCCTCATAAAGAAGGTACACAGGTGACCGATCTACGTCGAGACACCTTACTCTAGGTGGTAAAAGTCGACATCATCAATAATTATAATCATTAGCATTAGTCATAATCATTATCTTACGATATCATCTTCCTAACATATTTATAATTCATAACACAAGCATTAGAATCATGAGATAATATTATCGAAACAAAAGAAGAAGACAACAAGCACACTCGGCCGAGAAACCGCCGAGTGGCCGAGAAGGGCCGAGCCGGTCACACGGAAGCCGAAGGGCTGGCTAGGGAAACAAAGGGTTTTAGCTGCATGGTTGGATCATACAAAGATCGATATAGGATTAAAAGAGATAACGGTATGAATAATTAGTGAATAGAAGATCATCAAAAACAAGCTTAGTTCAAGGGAGAATAGTTTAGACAATTGGTCATCGTGGTTGGGATTGTAACCAACGTTCTTACCTTTCAACGATAATCCTTAAATCAAACTCTTCAAATCAAGTCAATGAAAAACACCTCCTCGAATCCACAATCTAGACGTCCAACCAATCACAAACTCAATCGATGGTCCCCTAATTCACAAGGTATAACCATAAGGCATAATCCCACAAATTAACTAATATATCATGAATCTAAAAGAAGTCAGTGGCATTCAAACATGGATAACTACTACCTCTGACATCGTATGATCACCAAAATTGAGTATGACATAAAGTATAATGTTAGGAACATTGTCTCCAAATTTCGTCCACAGACTCTAAGTGGATCTACGGGAATCGATCTCGCACAATTTTTGATATGTTGTCAATGATAGAGTAATGAACAACTCCACAAAATCTCGTCCACAAATACCCTAGTAGTCGACGGGAATCCTCAAACTACCGAGGGGCGGAACAGACTCTCGGGTAGATAGACACAGCTCCACTAAAACATCTCCACAAGTATCATCCAATGGAATCTTGGCACGATCTACATGTTCCTGGATTCGTATCGAAAGCACGGTTCTAACGCCACCAACCATGCTCTAATCAGAGGTCGTATGAGAGAATTATGTGTGTTTGAAGTTGACACAGTGATGCTGGGAATCTTCTGCGGGTGGAGGCTACGAGAAGATTGTGAAAGGGAGAGAGAGGGCCGACTATATATAGTATAAGCTAGGGTATATCTCCTTTGATTTGTGTGAATGGGTTTGAGGGTAGACTCGGGTTCGGGCTTAATTAGTCGGGTGAGATGAGTGATCCATAAATCCGATCCAAGTCCAATAACCCAATTATACAACTTCCCAAAATAGAATTACCCAATTAGTAACATAATCTATAATTCACCAAATTCCCCAAAATAACTTTTATTAATTTTCCTCAAAATGATAAATAAACGTAACACCCTAATTAAATAAAGTCCCAAAAATACGGGGTGTTACACAAATGACCTATACCAGTCAAGATATAATCCTTTTATCTAATCAAAGGCCGGGGCACAAGGCTCATGGTACTATCCAGGTGCGAACCCCTCCTTCCCACCCCCCCCCCCTACCCGAGGTGACTGCAATGAGCAGAAATCTCACTCACCCGCCTAAACGTCGAGCAAACATAGAACGTGAGAGCAAGGGATCACCGAACGAGTGGACGAGCTCCAAGGAGGGAGGCAAGAACCTTGCTTTAAGAAAACTGGCTATTCTTATCTTATTTGCGAGAATAACTGACTAAACCGTGCGTGCCATAAGAAGTCATTATTATTTTTATTATTTGCACAAAGGAGCAGCTAACGCTGCGATTATGGGGATATATGAGAATTCGAATCTCGGACAACCCCTGGTTCTTGATCTAACCACTAGGCCCACCTTAATGCTCCTTCATGCTTGTTTTTTGGATGTTCGTGTACGGGGACTTTTATCAAGCATTTCAGTGAGGCCCTTGGTAGCTTCTTCAAGGCATTTTCACTCCATGCTTCATTATCGTAAGCAGCTACCTCTAATTCCTGCAAAACTAATGCATTCTTCAGAAAGTACGCCACCATTTCGAGTTTCCCTACAAACTTCCAGCCTTTTTTTATTACGATCTTCTTGAGGTGGAATCTTAAACAAGAAGGGGTTTCCTTAGAAGTACCCCATGAAGATTTGTCATGTCCACTTCCAAATGAATCCTGCATAATAACTTAGATTGTTAGAATAACATATAGAGGTTTCTTTCCGGTCTTAAAGTAAACATTTTGTGTGACCATGTTTGAATTTACCCAAGCTGCTAGAGTAAGTGTTTCCAAGAGAGGTGAACAGCTGAGTAGCTCCAATAACTCTTTACGCCAGTTCTTACGATCACATAATGTTAGCTCCAGATGTTCCAAATTCCGAAACAAAGGTAGCTTACCCTGTACTTCAACATCTTTGGGTAACTGCAGCCAAATAGTAAGAGCTAGAAGTATTAATTTGTATAAAGGAAAAGGGGGATTGCTAGCTCCACCAGCATTAGAGAAAAACTGGTGCACATATTAAACGCCAAGGAATGGTGATAAACGAACCTTGAGCCATGACCCTATCAATGTTAAATGTCGGACATCTGATAGCGGTCTGACAAGCTTAAGCATGCTTTCGAAGCCACCCTTTTGCTCTGTGCTGATGTCAATTGAAGCTTTAACGAGAGCATCTAGATTTACGATGGAATAGTCCAGTGCTAAGTGGTCAACATACTCCAATGCTCTAAGTTTGGAGTTTCAAGCACTACTTTGCTTCTTGTATAGTCAGCATGCCAGTTGCGGTACCCTTTAACTATATATACTGGCGTGATATCTAGAACAAGAATCCGAAGTGAAAGACTTGAAATCTGGATGGTTTCTAAATCGTGCGAACCACTACAATCTCTCATAGTCAGATCTTCAATGGACGGACAACCCGAAATCAGCTTACGCAACAAGCCACCTTTTGTAAAATTAATGGACTTGAAACGCAACTTCTTGGAAACTTTCACATCAAGATCATTACAGTCAAGCTTCAACACCTCTAGTGTCTCACATCTGAAAACTATGTTTGGCAGCTCCAGTTTTTCTCTGACATTAATACGTAGATCGAGTTCCTTAACTCTACGAAGCAACGAGTAACGAATCCATTTCCTGAGAAGCGTAGGTTTTAAGTCAGGGGTCGAATGATATGACGACCTTTGTTCAGGAAGGCCGATTTTAAGGTGAAACTTGGTTAGATCTTTGCACTGGTTTGTCCGCAACACAGTCTTGACATGAGTGACAAAACAAGCTACTATCTCGGGATGCTTTAAGGATTCGTTAATAGGTAAAGTATCGAATTCGAGATTGGGTATCCAATTGTAAACATGCCTCCATCTCCTCGACAAGATACTTGTAACAATAGCTTCATTAGTTGGTAGAAAGCTGAGTATGTGGATTAATAATTCATCAGCTAAGCTGCTGATTCGATCGATACCAGACGGCCGTTTGGATTTGGCAATGGAGTTGGTTGAGCATGGTTTCGTTGCCGCTTTATTACGCCTGATTCAAAGGAAAACGTTCATCAATATTCAGTTAAATTACCAATCAAATTGATCAAGCTTTCAACTTAAGTTATATATCAGTTTAGTCCGAGTGAAGTTGGTTCGACTGTTACGAGATCGACTAACAAGAAAACCAACCAGGTCTAAGCCCAACGTAATAGAGATTACGTACAATAATGTCCGAACCGCTATACTATCGTTCATAATCAATAGATTACAATGATGAATTTTGCAGCTAAAATCGATCATATACAATACAAGTCGTTTTACAATACTCGTACAAACAAGGGATTTGAAACTTACCTTGTAGCGGCATGCTTCATTTTTCCTCTTTTTTGATGTCTAGCGGCATGCATCTTCACCTGCTCATACGTAATCCATTGTTGCATTGTCCAATTCGGGGTTTCCCAATTTTTTTCGCGTGTAATGCTTAATGAAGTCTAAGGTGTCACCTAAGGGAAATAATAGATTAGGGCACATGATACAAAAACCCATACACACTACCAGTCTTCAAAATCGTCACGTCCATTAATTTCTAAGTTACGCATGTTTGGACACTAGGATTTCAATTTCTGAATTGGGCCATTCTGATTTCTAAGTTTGAGAAGTGCAAGGAACGAATTGGAATTGAAATCGAAATTGGCCCATATAATTGGACTAAATTTAAAAAAGAAAACATGTTGAGAAAAACAAAACAAAAATTGTTGTCGTTAAATTTTAAGAAGCCGTTATTCGAAAAGAATATATCAAATCTAGTATTGACGACCTTGATTTTATTACACCGACCAAACTTTACTACCAACCCAATTACGAGTACTATTTCCCTTTCTCGGGCGTTCAAAAATTCAGAACTGCCCTACCTTCAAGGCTGCAACGAAACGTAGGTTTTTGCTCGCCTCTTAGATTTATCTGTGTTGAACCTTGTAGTGATCTGATACAATTTAAGTCGTACCCAAAATGGGAATTTGCAGAATCGAACAAATTATTGGGGACACATTGTTGCAGATTTCTTTAAACGTCCGGAATTCTTGACTTAACTTCTGACTGCACGCCTAAGCTATCTAGCTCCCAAAACTGGCCTAATATCCACTTTCGTTAATTCTATTTATGTAGACAGTGGACTCATGTAAAATCAAACGTACATGGGGCACGTACTTGCTACTCGATTACAATTTCAGACGCAGGTCGGAGACTGCATACAGGGTCGGAAATGGTCGAATTAAACATGCTTGATAAGGAACATTGACATTTGACAGTGCATTATTTCTCTGTAATTTTATTTTCTTCTTCTCACAGATTTCCTCCTATTGACAAGACGCGGCATGAAAACTAGTCGATTTTTCTATATTGTGTCGTAGGTATGAGTGACCTTTGAGCTACAATCTTTTTTCTATTTTAACGATTCAGCTAATTAACCAATGAATCGTTTTGGATAACATACATGTGAGGCCGGCTACAAGCGCCTGAATTCAGATAAACTAAGGCGAAATTCTGCTGTCGATCCGAGCTCATCACTTCCAAGTTCCAAAATCAAAAGGTAAACAAACTTTCTACGAATCCAATCTACTGTAGTTCATCATGATTGATCCTTTTAAGCAAATTAGCTCAACCAGTCATGTATAAGAATAATGAAAACTTCCCTGCTTGTTGTAGTGTATGGGAACTTTTATTGAGCAATTCAGTGAGGCCCTTGGTAGCTTCTTCAAGGCATTTTCATTCCATCCTTCAGTGTTGGAAGCAGATACTTCTAATTCCTGCAAAACTAATGCATTCTGCAGAAAATACTCCACCATTTCGAGTTTCCCTCCGTACTCCCAGTCGGTTCTAATCACGACTTTCTTGAGGTGGGATCTTAAACAAGAAGGGATTTCTTTATCTGTACCCCAAGAAGATTCGTCATCTCCGCCTCCAACATCATTCTGCATATAATAAGATAAATTGTTAGATTATACAGTGGTTTCTTAATTTCCCTTCTTAAGCAAGAATTTGTCAAAAATAATAAGGAAACGTGTTTTAATTTTTACCCAAGCTTGATTTCAAAAAAAAAAAAAAAAAAAAAAAATTTACCCAAGCTGCTAGAGTGAGTGTTTCTAACAAAGGTGAACAGCTGAGTATCTCCAATAACTCTTTACGCCAATTCCTACGATCACATAATGTCAACTCCAGATGTTCCAAATTCTGAAACAAAGGTAGCTTACACTGTACTACTCCAACAGCGTTCGATAACTGCAGCCAAATAGTTAGAGCAAAAAGTCAATTTGAATATAGGAAAGTAAAACGAGGATTGCTAGCACCACCACGTCCACCAGCATTGTGTTAGAGATGAACATATGCATAAACTAAATGCAAGGACAGGTGGTACAGACGAACCTTGAGCCATGACCCCTCCAATGTTAAACATCGGACATTGGATATCGGTTTGATAAGATTAAGCATGCTTTCGAAGCCACCCTCGCTTCTGCCGCCGAATTTAATAGAAGCTTTTACGAGCGCATTCATATTTCCAATGGAATAATCCTGTGCTAAATGGTCAGCATACTCCAAATGCTGTAGATTTGGAGTTTGGAGCACGACTTTGCTTCGAGTATAGTGACTAAAACCAAAGCTGCCCCCTCTCTTAGTTATATTTGCTGCGGAGACACCTATAACATGAATTCGAAGTGAAGGACTCGAAATGTGGATGGTTTCCAAGTCGTGATCGCCACTGCAACCTCTCATAGTCAGATCTTCAATGGTCGGACAACCCGAAACCAACCCACGCAGGAAATCGCCTTTTGGAAAATTCATGGAAATCAGGTGGCATACTTTCAAGTTTGGCAGACAGAACTTCTTGGGATGTTTAACATCAAGATTGTCAGCGTCAAGTTTCAATACCTCTAGTGTCTCACAGCTAAAAACTTCCGTTGGAAGCTCCACTCTTTCTTTGGCATTGATACTAAGGTCGAGTTCCTTGACTCTACGAAGCAACGAGGAACGAATCCATTCCCTGACAACCGTAGGTTCTAAGTCAGGAAACAAATTATATGATGAAGATCTTCGTGGGCCGATTGTAAGGTGAAACTTGGTTAGATCTTTGCACTGGTTTGTCCGCAACACATTCTTAACATGATTGACAAAACAAGCTAGAAATTGGGGATACTTTAAGCTACCATTGATAGGTAAAGTATCGAATTCAAGATTGGGTATCCAAGTATAAACATGCCTCCATCTTCTTGACAAGAGACTTGTAACAATAGCTTCATCGGTTGATAGAAAGCTGAGTATACGGCTTAATAGTTCATCTGATAAATCGCTGATTCGATCGATACCAGACAGATGTTTGGATTTGGCTATTGAGTTGGTTGAGCATGGTTTCGTGGTCGCATCAACACACCTGATTCAAGGATAACGGTCATCAACATTATTCAAACACCAATGTTTCAAATTAAGTTATAGTTCAGTTTAGTCCGAGTCAAGTTGGTTCGATTTAACGAGATCGACTAACAGAAAACCATCTAAGGTGTAAGCCCCACGTAATAGATCGAGATAACAATTTCCGAATCCGCTATATACTATCGTTCCATGATCAATTTGCTTTCGATCATCTTTCAGGGAAGATAGTTATGAATTCTACAACTAACATCATATACAAATCGTTTTACAATAATACTCGTACAAACAAACAAGGAATTTGAAACTCACCTAACAGAGGTATGCATCTTCACCAGGTCGGAATCGCTATCCATGGTTAAGGTCAGGGTTTCCCCAATTTTTCACTAGTTTGCTGAGTCTAAGATAGTCACCTAATTCAGGGAAATAATAGATTAGGGCACACGATAGAAAAACCCATACATACGTATCAATAAGGACACTAGGAATCCAATCTCAGAATTGGGCCATTCTAGCATTTGAGAAGTGCAAGGAATGAGAATCGTAATCAGAATTAGCCCATCGGGAGTATAAACGTGAAATTTTAAGAAGCCGTTATTTGAAAAAAAAATATATCAAGGGTGCTGATTTTGCCAAATGTACAATTACAGTTGCTTAGCAAAACCCAATCGGGAGTAACATTTCCCTTTCCCAGGACTTCAAAAATTCAGAACTGCCCTTTGCCGGATTTTGTTTCTCCGCTTGCTTAAACTTCTTCACGGCTATTCCTGTTGTTGGATATATACTTGTGTTGTTGCTTCTGTTTGATTACGTTTCTAAATTTTTTTTCTTTTAACAATACTGTATGTCTTCAGTGTCAGAGGAAGCTTTCCGGCCGGATTTGACACATTAGTTGCAATCAAATAATTGGCGAGTGTAGTGTTCCGATAAGTTTGGTGTTTTAGTTGATCAAGTTTCCCATCACGTAATTTGATGAAAATAGATGGAATAATTCGATTCTGCCTTTATTGCCGTGACCTCCTTTCGTAACATTAACAATTAATTAACACAGGATTATTATGGGAGAAAGACTTTAAAGTTGTAGATGTTGGATAACATGCGAGGCCGACTACTAATAAGCCTATGAATTCTGATGAAATAACTAAGTCGAACTTCTATTTTTCAGCTACTTTCAAACATCAAAACGTAAATCTACCGGTTTACAACTCGGTGTTACATTCATCAATTCAAGCTCTTTTTTCTTTACCGTTAAAACACTTACACAAGATTGCTACAAATTAAATCGAAGTTCATCATGATTGTCTGATTGATCCTTCTAAGCAAATTATCAAAGCAAATAAGCTCTACCAGTCATCGATCAGTCAAGATATAATCCTCCTCCATGGTTGTTTTTTGGATGTTCGTGTACGGGAACTTTTATCAAGCAATTCAGTGAGGCCCTTGGTAGCTTCTTTAAGGCTTTTTCACTCCATCCTTCATTATCGTAAGCAGCTACCTCTAATTCCTGCAAAACTGATGCATTCTTCAGAAAGTATGCCACCATTTCAAGTTTCCCTACGAACTTCCAACCTTTTTTTATTACGATCTTCTTGAGGTTGAACCTTAAACAAGAAGGGGTTTCTTTAGATGTACCCCAAGAAGATTCGTCATGTCCACTTCCAAATGAATCCTGCATAATAACGTAGATTGTTAGAATAATGTAAAGAGGTTTCTTTCCGGCTCTGCTTAAAGTAAACATTTTGTGAGACCATGTTTGAATTTACCCAAGCTGCTAGAGTAAGTGTTTCCAAGAGAGGTGAACAGCTGAGTAGCTCCAATAACTCTTTACGCCAGTTCTTACAATCACATAATGTTAGCTCCAGATGTTCCAAATTCCGAAACAAAGGTAGCTTACCCTGTACTTCAACATCTTTCGGTAACTGCAGCCAAATAGTAAGAGCTAGAAGTCAATTTGTATCAAGGAAAACGAGGATTGCTAGCTCGCTCCACCAGCATTAGAGAAAAACCGGTGCAGATATTAAACGCCAAGGAATGGTGATAAACGAACCTTGAGCCATGACCCTATCAATGTTAAATGTCGGACATCTGATAGCGGTATGATAAGATTGAGCATGCTTTCGAAGCCACCGTGTTGCCCTCTGCTGATGTCAATTGAAGCTTTATCGAGAGCATTTAGATTTCCAATGGAATAGTCCAGTGCTAAGTGGTCAACATACTCCAAATTCTCTAGCTTTGGAGTTTCCAGCACGACTTTGGTTCTTGTATAGTGATCATACCCTATGCCGATCCCTTTAACTATATTTACTGGCGAGATATCTACAACAAGAATCCGAAGTGACGGACTTGAAATGTGAATGGTTTCTAAATCGTGCCAACCACTGCAACCTCTCATCGTCAAATCTTCAACGGACGGACTACCCAAAATCAGCTTACGCAAGAAGCCGCCTTTTGGAAAATTAATGGACTTGAAGTGGCATACTTTCAATTTCGGCAAACAGAACTTCTTGGGAAGTTGGATATCAAGATCATTACAGTCAAGGTTCATAACCTCTAGTATCTCACAACTGAAAACTTTGTTTGGCAGCTCCAGTTTTTCTGTCAAATTAATGCGTAGGTCGAGTTCCTTGACTCTACGAAGCAATGAGTAACGAATCCATTCCCTGACAACCGTAGGTTTTATGTCGAGTGTCAGATGATATGATGAGTCTTGTTCAGGAAGGCCGATTTTAAGGTGAAACTTGGTTAGATCTTTGCACTGGTTTGTCCGCAACACAGTCTTGACATGAGTGACAAAACAAGCTAGTATCTCGGGTTCGCTTGAGCATTCATTAATAGGTAAAGTATCGAATTCGAGATTGGGTATCCAAGTATAAACATGCCTCCATCTTCTTGACAAGATACCTGTAGCAATAGCTTCATCGGTTGGTAGAAATCTCAGTATATGGATTAATAATTCATCTGATAAACCACTGATGCGATCGACATCAGACGGATGTTTGATTTCGGCAATGAAGTTGGTTGAGCATGGTTTCGTGGTCGCATCAACACACCTGATTCAAGGATAATGGTCTTCAATATTCAATCACCAATCAGTTTGATCAAGCTTTCAAATTATCAATCCATGATCAATATATTGCTTCCGATCATCTTTCAGGGAAGATAGTTATGAATTCTACGCAGCTAACATCATATACAAATCGTTTTACAATAATACTCGTACAAACAAGGAATTTGAAACTTACCTAACAGAGTTATGCATCTTCAATTCACCTGCTCGGAATCGCTATCCTTGGTCTGGTTAAGGTCAGGGTTTCCCAATTATTTTTGTAGTGTGTTGAAGTCTAAGATGTCACCACCTTATGGGAAATAATAGATTAGGGCACACGATAGAAAAACCCGTACATACGTTAATGGGACACTATGAATCGAATTTCAGAATTGGGCCATTCTAGCGTTTGAGAAGTAGTGCAAGGAATGGGAATTGAAATCGGAATTAGCCCATACGGAGTATAGTTGAAGTTAAATTTTAAGAAGCCGTTATTCGAAAAGAATATTCAAGGATGCTGATTTTGCCAAGACAACGATTATTATAGCCGAGGCAAATTTAGCAAAGTCTAATGTTGACCTTGATTTTGATTACTACACCGACCAAAGTTTACTACCAACCCAATTACGACTACATTTCCCTTTCCGGGGACTTCAGAAATTCAGAACTGCCCTGTAAGGCCGCGAATGATGCAGGCTGCTGGAGTTGGGAGTCGGGACAGAGCAATGGCGACAACATTGTTTTTGCTCGCCCCTTAGATTTACTAGTATTGAACCTTGAACTACAGAGGGATACTATTCAAGTCGTACCCAAAATAAGAAAAGTGGCCATTAGTTGCGATCAATTACTAGGCGAGTGTAGAGTTCTGATAAGTTTCCCATCACGTAGTTTGATGTTTGTTCCATTTGTCGATCCTATTTCCTTTTCGTCAAAGGGAATTGAAAAAGAAAAGGCAGAGTACATATTTGATTTGTTAAAGAGACGAGAGACTGAGACAGTAGGATAGATGATCGAGAATAGGAGCAGTGCTCAACCAAAATGATACAATTTGGACAGGAAACTTGAAGATGTTATTAGAAAAGAATTAGAGAAATAGAGGAAAGAAGAGCAAAGCAAAGACCCAATTAAGCTAACAACCGAAACTACCTAACTACTAAAAGGCCCCTGTCTAAACCTTAATTTACTTTCAGCTCCCTGTAACAGGGACTACATGTACACCCAACTGGAGAGGAACAGGAATGATAAAATTGAACAAGCTTTTGGATATTGACAATTGACAGTGTGCATTATTTCTCTGTAATCTTTAATTTTTTTTTTTATTTCCTTTCCACATAAGACGAATGCAGGAGTACTACCTTATGGATGTAAATGTAGTTTTTACTCAATTTTTCGATTTTGTGTCGTAAATATAAGTGACCCTTTGAGCTACAATATCTTTAGCTGGATTGGAAAAAAATTTAAATGGCCGAAGAGATTCCCTCGCCCCTCCTCCTCTCATTCTCTAGTTGCAATATTCTGCTTTTTATTGCTGTGACCACCTTTCAAAATAGTTCCGATCCATTTTGTTTTTTTGGTACAAAGGAGCAGCTAATGCTGCAGGGGTGGGGGTATGAGGATTTGAACCCGGGACAACCCCCAGGCAGGTTGAGTTCCTATCCACTAGGCCAACCTTGATCCTCTAGTTCCGATCCATTTTGTGATTTCAACTATTCAGCTAATCAAAGCAATGCATCAATTTGGATAACATGGGAGGCCGGCTACAAGCGCCTGAATTCAGATCATGGACTATTTGCAGGATCTAACAAATTTTTTGCGACCTCAAACGTCCACCTGTATGTCCACCTATTGCTCTGACTGTAACAACCTAAATTTTTGACCAAAATTAATAATACAAATCTAAGATTGTTATGCCGCAATTGACCACTGAGTCGACTGCAGGGCTAAAAGACCATAAATTTAAACCAAATTAGCTATATAAAATCATGAACGAGTTGACAGCGGAAGACTGAATTCAAGTTTACAATACCTAATCCCAACTGAAATGACAAGTACAACTGATCATAATGACTCAACCGGAGTATTTATTCCAAACTACCTCCGTGATATGCACAAACGTCCATGAAACCATTCACTTCAAGTACACCTGCCAACTGCATTATCAGCGAATGATACAGGCCCCAAAATAGGGTAGGGACAAACTCAAACATAGAACGTCAGCAAATGGCTGAGTAAGAATTCACAAGCATACAAAACAATAAGGACAATAAGATACGCGCCTTCATGGCTCGTAACTAATCAAGCAACGCTTAGAATCAAAGGATTAACCAAGATGATTAGAGAGAGATGTGAACCGTGAATCATAATATGAATTTCAGTGAGGAAAGCCAAATATACAGGAATGGGCACTCCGCATCAGTAATCCATCTTTGGTAAGGGTCCTACCCCTAACCAGGAACAACTCTAGAGCTAACCCAAACCACCCTCAGAGAACCCGAACGTGCGCACCCCTCACTAGAGAGCCAGTAGGATGTAACCCTTGTAGAAGGAGGTTCTAATAGGTAACTGGTAGGTAATCCAGTTAAGAGTTACCTTGATCAGAGGTATAGTAAATCATTTGTAGACGAGCTCTCCCCAAGGAGTTAACCCGTTACTCTAGAGTGTTGATAGAAGAAAATCTCATTTACCATAACCCATGTTCAAACTATGATTAGATATTTTATTTGATGTATAACAAATTCACAACCAAACAAAAGACATTGTGATCAATCAGAAGAAGTATAGAAGCCATTATAAATGAAACAAGAATTGATCACATTAGAAGATAATAAAACATGATCAAGCTCAAGAGGGGTTATCGTTCTTACCGAAAATCGCTAAACTTCCTCCTAAAACTTTTTAGAAGTCGGTGAACCCAACGAGATCAAACTCACCAGCTATATAATGCCAAAGGAACGCCCAAAATGAAAAAAACGAACTTACTAACCATATATCTCAAAACAACCAAAAACGGTCTTGAATCATTAATAAGTAAATTCCTAAAGTGAATAGCTATTCGTCGCCCATGTTTTACTACTATCGCCTTTTTTTTTTATAACTATTTCCATTTACACCCTTCATTCTAGGAATTACTTGAACGGTCTCTTACACCTCCTAATTTCCAATTCCCAAGCAATCTACACATCAGTGGTTCCAACCACCACTGCGCCACCACCGCTACAACCAACCAACCACCACTAATATTGTTAATGCGTACCCGCATCGTGATGAACATATACCATTCATCAGATCAGCTGCAAAAGTCCATTAATTATAGTCCATCAATTACAATACATCATTCATTGATTGAGGTGCTGATTATATAGAGTATTTATATGGTTTTGATTGAGGAACCATTAAACTGCGGGAATTAGCCAACAAACACACATTTTGTTTTTAATAGAAACTTAATGTACAAGTTGACTCAGATATTTCATTGTAGAAACAAACAAGGAGGTAGGGGATGGGGAATTTGTTCGTAGAATCAACATTCATTACCAAAATATTCTCGCAAAAGCAATTACTCATAAAAATGGTGTTGACATACAATGCTGTTAAGTTGTCCGATTGAATGATTAAAGAAGATGAGGGAATAGGCCGTCAGGGATGTGATGTGTTTGATTTTATTTTTTTTGCCAACAATGAGAATCGAATTGATTATGGAAACAAGGTATTTCAATATCAAAGGGGCGTTTTGGAATATGTTGGGCGATATAAGTAAAAGAGCGGGCGACGAATAACACCTCTCTTCCTAAATGCTAAACATTATAAGCCCCAAATAACATAAAATGAAACCCAATTAAACTGATGTTAAAACCTCATATACACAATCATACACCACCAAATTGATTGCCCAATCGAATCATGTGTAATCTCAACCATGCACCACGACAACAGCCCCAACATTCATCACCCAATTCAATGCCACTGGAATGCCACCAGAATGCCATGCGAATGCCACAATACACAACAGCAACAACTCCGACAATCACCAATAGCCCACGGCTAGCCATATCAGCCGCCGACGACCAACACAAACAATGACAACGATGGTCATCACCACAACATCTACAATCCAACAACAATATAATAACTCACGACAATAGTACGATAAGAAACTAGGACGACAATATAACAACCCACGACAATAGTACCATAAGGTAAGCTACTTATTTATGAAGTAAGGGGTAAACCATAATTTCTCATTAGATATTTAGTTTATAAATTGAATTATTTTATTAATTAATTTTTTTTATTGAAAACAATTATGTTTCCTTTTAAAATTCCAAAAATGATTGAAATAACTCCCAAAAATAAACTTAAATGTTCTAAATGTAATATAATTCGTAACACCCGATTTAAATAAGTTCCCAAAATTACGAGGTATTAAAGTTAAGCTATTAGAGTTATAGTATACGGAGTAGATATCCAACATCATTCTTATCACATACTTAATTACCACAAAGTCCTACATTCATGCTGAGATTACATACTTAATTACCACAATATCCGTGCTATCACATATTCCCTCCGATTCAAAGAGATTTTACTCTTTTTGTTCTTAAAGTTTTAAGTTGTCATGTTATGGACTACTTGTAGACTAAATGGAAGATCCATTTGTCGTCAAATCAAATGGAGTTGGTAGATCCAGTTATTGTAAAAACTAGTACATATTTTATTCTTTGATATAAAAGCAGCTCACAACATGGCACCTCAAACCTGCAAATAGAAAGAGAAAAATCTCTTTGAATCGGAGGAAGTTTTTAGTTACCACAGTCCATCCACATGCTTAATTACCAAATTATCAATGCTTACCACATATACTCAATTACCACATCATCCGTGTTAATCACATACTTAATTACAACAATAACCAGCATGAACGCTTCTCACAATAACCATAAGGAACAATAAGAGTTTAAGAGACTAAAAAGCAGTCACCCAATAACTTCATCTGATGATTTCAAAGTACTTCATTGTCCCACAAATCGCACTCTGCGAAACAGAGCACAACGAGATTAAGGTAAAAGTGATTAACCATACATGTGCTATAGTTCTAGTAACTAAGACAATAGTAGAGAGCACCAACCCCAACCACAGTACCACACTCATACAACCTCCTTACGACACCAACCCGCCCATAATACCACTACCACCTCAACAAAAAGACACCACGAAACAAACGGTAAAATCAAAGAGGGAGGAACAGTATGATGACGTACAAACTACGAAACAAAAGAATCAGGCGTATAAACATGGAATCAACAATAATTTCACATAAAAAAATATTCATATTCCAAAAATCAGGTACAAAATCAAACAGATCTCAAACTTCAGATACAAAATCAAACACATCTCAAATCAATCAGATTCCAAATTTTAGATACAAGATCAAACATATTGAAAATCTATCAGATAAATCATCCAAAATTAGATTAAAGTATAGCAATTTAAAAGGATCCAAATAATACAAAACTAAGACTTCAAATAGTGGGAAATCAATACCAGTTGAAGATCCCGTACGCCCGCATGAGAGCTTTGAAGAACTTGTTAGCCTGAAAATCTTGATAGTCGTGAAACTGTTGATGATCGCCGGGGTAAATGATCTCGCATTTTTCGCAGATGAGGGGAAGGCCGTACTTCTTCCTGTGGATTGCATTGTAGTGTGCAATGGCCCCCAGACAAGGAATGTCAGAATCAGGGTGGAAACACACAAGTCACCATGATGAGATCTGAGAACTGGGAAATCGAGGAAAAAATTAGGGTTTGGAAAAGGGGAAAACTAACAAAAACGACTATGTTTGAAAGAGTGTAGAAATGATAAAATGTGAACGTTTCTTGAATGAAGGCGGGTGGGTAACTGAGTGTAGAAGGCTTGATGATAGCAGGCATGTGGTTGGATTGGTTGTGATTAAAAGAGATTGGGCTTGAAGGACTACCTTTAGTATCAGACGCGCGTGTTAAGAAGACCAAAACGTTAGTAAAAAAAATGCAAAACCATAACATGTCTTACCTACGAGTAGCAGTAAAAATAAGTGCAACAAGGATTAATTTATCGTGTTTTGAGTAAACATAGATATGACGTTTTACATTACATCTATAGATTAGTCAAAACATGAAAAATGAATCCATTACTGCTTGAACAATAATCATTCTTGAGCCAAAAATTAAGACCAGAGTCATATGGAATTTGTCTATGTGTAAATTTGTGAAAACGGTTACATATGACGATTCTTGTGAGCCGAAGCCGAATCGTGTAGGGAATAAGGCTTTATTTGTGGTTGAAGATTTGTAAAAAAAAAATAGCATATAACAACCATTATGATTCTTAAACCAAGAATCAAAACCATAGTCATATGGAATTTGTAAAGATGGCATATGACAAAAGGTGAAAAAGATGAACAAGTGTGATATTTGAAAGATATGTACTCCCTCCATCCAAGCTCAAACACCCCAACCCTTTTTTGTAGTGGAATAAGAAAAATTGATATATTAAGTTGAGTAGGGTAATATTAGAAAAAAAAGGAGGAGAGAGAATGCGAGGATTAATAAAAGTATGAGGGCCAAATGACCAAATTGGTATATAAAAAAGCACTCAAATACCAGATTGGTATAAAAAAAACTTCAAGAGATATATTGATATATAAATAAACAATAAGAGTCAAATAAGCCTATTTTTTCCCCATAGTTGGAAAATCGACACAAAAAAATTAATTTTCATTTTAAAAAATAAGAAAAATGATTTTATACTAAATTTAAACATAATTTTCATGGTACAACTTATTTTTGTAAAAATAGTAGAAAACTGTTTTTCATATTTTTGAAAAAAAAAAATCAATTATTTTTGTCGATTTTTCAACCACGACAATAAGTTAGACTTATTTGACTCTCTTGACATTTTTTTATACCAATTTGTCTCTTGAATTTTTTTTATATCAATCTGGTATTTGGGTGTATTTTTATATACCAATTTGGTCATTTGGCCAAAGTATGAGAGATAATGTAAGAGAGTATGTAATAATTTAATAAAGTAGGAGAGAGAAATATGCCCCGAAATAGATGGGGTGTTTGAGGTGGGACGTCCCAAAATGCAATGTGGGGTTGAACTGGGATGGAGTGAGTAGTTGACATTTTAACAATGGGAGGGTTGTGACTTGTGAGGATGGGAAGGATGATAGGTATGAAGAAGCTAGTACTACATATAATAAGAGAAGTAGATGTAACATTGAATGAGTGAATCCAACCCTTGGTATTTGTGGCCCACAAATGCAGTATTCAATTCAATGCATTTAATTAAATATGTTTGTTTGAATAATTGTTTAAATATTGCTTTCTACCTCATTGTTGGCTCTGTGACATTCACAATAGGGTGAGCATTGTTCCGATTGGTTAAGGGTGACCCTGTTCGAGCTTAGTGTAGATTGTGAATTGGCCGACTTATCGGTGTGTCATGTACTATCGTCTGGGGTCCATTTAATTTGTTCTCTTTGGACCGGCCATCTTCTGCTTGTTCGTGGATTTTCGGCTTTTCGCTTGTGGTGTTTTTTGGAGACCTTGCAATATCGTGTGCAGGTGTCGTGGTTATCAAGTATCATCACAATGTTGTACGCGACACATTTGTATACAACTGCTTTCGTTCCGGGATTTCAGTTGGTAAGGAGGTCAATATTGGGCTTGTCGGGACTAATACAAGCCCCTCTTCGTCCTACGAATGTGCTATTATATTCGTAGGATGGTGAGCGTGACGTGTGTGTCGATTTGAATGGTTCATCGCCCTTAATTCAGGCTGGGTTGGTCGGTTTTGAGACAGGCGGTGTTATTCATGCTACGGCTCATCGTAAGCGTACTAAGTATGAGACTTAGAGCGCTTCTTTGCTTTGTAGGTTCCTCCCCTTCTCATGCCCTTCATTAGGAGAATTGGAGCCGAGTGTTATTGCTCTGATTCATCGGTATTCCATGATGCAGAACATTGGTGCACAGCTTAGCTTGCAGCACCTAATTGCACTCGTATCTATATAACATGAATCGTTTAAAAGAAAGTTATGTCAAAAGTGATGTGTCACCTCCGTACTGCACGCCAATCTATTATTATCCACGTCGTCGTTGTTATTTATCGCATAAAGAGAAACTACAAAAAAAAAAAAACTTACAGAGAGTAGCGTGTTAACTGTTAAAACTCCCCACGTGTCGACTCTTCTGCTACACCTTCCCCAAACTCCACTATCGATTTCTCTTCCCCTTTCCCTCATTTCTACTCCTGTTCATCCCGACGATTCATCGTCTCTATTCATCCGTTTTCTTATTCCTAAAGCTAAATGAAAAGTTCCTATTCCTCTTCATCTTCCTCTTCACCTCTCCTTCCCAGCCTATTTAAACATAGGGTGTTTTGGTTGCATGTGCAGCCTAACATTTTATCAAATTGAGTGGTAAGTTTATCAAATTCCCTTTCTTAATTATTATCACCGCTTGTTTGTTGAATTTGTGTTTTGGCTGAATGAACAACGATTTGCCCTCTCTCCCCGATGAAATTATTCAGTTTTTATTTATTCATCACAAATTATTAGGTACCCCGAGGGTACGTAGAGCTACGTACCCCCCGGTTCAATTAGTGGCCCAAGGCTTTAATCGAGCTAAAAACTGGCAAGAACGCGGCCCATCACAAATTAAAGATGACGGTCCTCTTTAAAACAAAGTTGTGCTATAACTCACTGCTAAAACAGGCCCATTACTTTTTACCGGCCCAACAATGAAAGAAAAGAAAAGAATATTCAACCCTTATATTCTCTCTCCTCACATTTCCCCTACCCGACCCAAGATAGCACCACCCTCCCCTGACGCGCGCCACTGTACACGACTCCCTCCCACCACCGGCCACCTCAACAACCACAACCCAGATCCAGCCAGCCACCGCCACCGTGATTGCCGCCCTTCCGCCGGAACACCTTTGGCGTTTACTCCCTCGGTCTACTACTCCACAACCCTAATCGACTCATTTTCTCTTTCCAAACTCCTCTCCATTAACCCCGATTTCCGTCCCCTGATGCTTCGCCGCCCTTCCCTGAATCTCGACGCCCCTCCCCGACGTTCGCCGCCACTCGTAATACGGAGTAGTATGGAATACTCAATCAATTCGATACGATACTTCAATACGGGTACATTACATAAAAAGAAAGAAATCATACGGGTATGTCCCATCTTTCCTTCTCTTTCCCTGCATCTTCTTCAAACGCGCCCAAAACACACTCATCAACACGCAATTTCTTTTACTCATCATACAGTCATAGTCAACATTATCACATTAATCATTGATTTGATCTTAAAACTCATCTCAAATTGCATTTCTTAATTCTACAGAATTTGTCAAAAAAGTCTCCGCCATCACATTGACTCACTCTTCTCTTCCTCTTTTTCTCTCTCCTAAAAATCACTACTACTACAACTACAAGTAGCAGATCAGAATCAGATGATTGATCAGTCTTCACTATTACGCCATTAAAACCCACCTCATTTCTCCAACTTCCACCCACCCCAAAAAAAAAAACCCCACTTTTTCTCTACTAAAAATAATGAACGATCTTTTCTCAAGCTCATTTGCGCGGTACCGCGACAACACCACGACAACAACAGACTTAGAGATGGGTGGCGTAAGCGTTACGGGAGTAAACCTTGACAAGTTTTTCGAAGACGTGGAAACAGTCAAAGAAGACTTAAAAGAACTCGACGACCTGCACCGTAAACTCCGGTCGGCCCACGACGAGACCAAGACGGCCCACACTGCCGGCTCCGTCAAGGAGCTCCGGTCCAGGATGGACCGTGACGTGGGCCAGGCCTTAAAGAAGGCCAAGCTTATTAAAGTCCGGCTCGAGGCGTTGGACCGGTCCAACGCAGGGAACAGAAACCAGGCTGGGTGTGGGCCAGGGAGCTCGGCGGACAGGACACGGACCTCGGTGGTGTCTGGCTTGAGGAAGAAGCTGAAGGAGAAGATGGAGGAGTTTCAGGAGTTGAGGGAGAAGATTAATGGGGAGTATAGGGAGACTGTTGGGAGAAGGTATTTTACTGTTACTGGTGAAAATCCTGATGAGAAAACTGTTGATCTTTTGATTAGTACTGGTGAGAGTGAAAGCTTCTTGCAGAAGGCTATTCAACAGCAGGTTTGTTTTTGTTTTTATGATCCCTACTCTGTTTTTTTGTGTTTGGTGAATTTTCGCAAATTTCGACATTTTCGTGATCCTGAATGTGAAATCCTAGATTCGCCCTGTATAATATTTGCCACTTTGTTATGTCATGTCTAACTTACTAACGTGTTCATGATCTACGGCTAATTGTAAAATGACACGTTAGGAAAACACGATTCTGTGATGGATTGAATGTTAACATTATGAATCATACCAAGGGGAAATTAGGCTTTTAGATAAGAAGGTTTTTTTGAGCTTAAAATGCCAACATTGGAGTACATCTTATTTATTTCCCCTTGGTATTTGTTGTTTAGTTGACTTGGTTGCTGTTTTGGTGTTGAATTAATCAAATTTCTAGATTTATTTTGGTGTTACCCAAAAGTTTTTGTTGCTTTGTGGGCAGTTTTCTTGGGTGTGTTTGGTTGGTGGAAATTTGAAGATTTTGTCCACTATTAGTTTTTGACATAAGTTGCACATAATTAAGTAGTTAGCCCACAAATCCACAAGGCCACAAGGATTATTGGAGATTGGTTATTAGTATTAGATGAAGTATATCCATAGTGTAGATGGCTTGCAAAACCTTATAGAGGTGTCCTTTGAGCCTGTTGAGTAAGATTAAGTAGGCGAATGCTGAGCTTTTGCGGAGTAGATTAGTGAGAGATATGGTAGCTAAGCAAGGGGCAAGTTGAGGCTGTTCTTGAGATTCCTTGTATTGGCCTTTTCTCCTCCTTAATATCACAGATAGGTTGCTGGTATAACTTGTAGCATCGAGTTTCTAGGGTTGAATGTGTGGTAGCTCGAAACTTCCTTTTCACTCTTATGGTCACACATATAGGTTTTGCTGGTATATCTTTGTAGCAACCAGTGTTTAGAGTGGGATAAGTGGAAGCTGCAAAACATCCTTTTCGCTCAAATGGTCACATTGTAATTGGTGTTATGATTCGAAGCTAAGCATTGCTTAGTTAAAGAAGTGCCAGTGGAACTCGGAATAATCACAACCTCTGGGTCAATCCTTTAACTCCCTGAGTGAATCTTCTTCTATTTAGAGGATTGTTAAAACTTACAAAGGAAATTTACAGGCTAAAGGGACACCCGTATCAGGCTTGGAATATAAGTATATGTGTGTTTTCAGGGAAAGTCGTTTAGTAAAATGTGCAACTCTATGAATCCAGGACTAGATGTTCCTGCTATTACTAAGTACTAAGATTGAGGACTATCACTAACATATAGGAAAACTCTTTTAATGTAATCGCAGGGCAGAGGACAAATACTAGATGCAATTGCTGAAATTCAAGAGAGGCATGATGCTGTGAGAGACATTGAAAGGAATTTGAAGGAACTACATCAGACATTTCTCGATATGGCAGTCTTGGTTCAGTTTCAGGGTGAGCAGCTGGACAGCATTGAGGAACATGTTGGTAGAGCCAGTTCCTTTGTTAGGGGCGGAACACAAGAGTTACATACTGCTAGAAAGCACCAGAAGAATACCCGGAAATGGACTTTTTTTGCTATAATTCTGCTGCTAGTCATCATAATGATCATTGTCCTATCTGTACATCCTTGGTCTAAATAGCTGCCACTCGCACTTTTCTCCACAGAGCTGTTGCACCCAAGGATTGAAGCGTGATCAATTTAAGAACATTCTGATCTATGGCACATCTATGAATTTTCCTTATTTTTTCCTTTTGATTTCATATTCTTTTCAGTGTACAGTAGAAATTGTTGGGCAAAGATTGGTTCTGATTCAGCACAAACGAGTATATTTGAGTCATGCCTTTTGGGCGCTAGAAAGGGAGCCATATTCTGTGATTTTCATCTCTATTATCTGGAGTTGTTGTTAGGAGATTGACAATTTGACATTGTATTCAATCATCATCTTTGTAAATAACACTATGGTTTGCTGCTCAATGTTTCTGTTGGAATACTGGATTTTGTACTTTGTTTTCTACTTCTGCTCTGATCTATCTTTTTGTCTAGCTAGATGTAAAGTCAGCCTGATCAGACTTGGTACTTGTTTTTCCGGAACTACTTACAGTTGAAATGACAAGCTTGTGGCGATTTAGAAAGGCGAGCTAGGTTTAGTATCCAGGAAGACACAGTACCCAGACGTAGAACGACGAGTATCCGAGCAACCAGCCCAATCAGCATCGGTATAAGCAGTGAGACCAGTGGCAGGACTAGCAGAGATAACGAGACCCTCGTCAAGAGTACCACGCAGAATACGCTTTAAAGCTTGAAAATGAGGCTCACGAGGGTCATGCATAAACAGACACACCTGCTGAACAGCGTAGGTAATGTCCGGACGAGTGAATGTAAGGTACTGAAGAGCACCAGCTAAGCTACGGTAGAGACGCGGATATATATAGGAATATGAGATTAGGGAAGAGTCCTTAACTGAGGCTCGATGACTTTCATCGTATATATATATCAAGTATACAAGGATACAACAGTAATTACGCAGTTACCTAATTACATTAAGATATATATATATACTATTAATTAGAACAAGAGACACATTGTCACGCTGTTACACTCATAATTCTCAACAAGCTGATTTCTTAGCAAGAATGCAAGATGTTATGTCTTGAGACTCTTGACTATTGAGGTTGAGGCTGTGTATGATCGTGAATGAGTTTACCGCGATTAAGCGGGACACTTGTCACCTTATATAACACCTCTCATTTTCATATCCAGGGTATCAGTTGCCCTACAGTAGGTCTTGTGTGAGACGGTCTCACACTAACTTATTGTGAGACCATCTTACTTTATATAAATAGTGACCTCTTTTACATTCTTAGTAACCATTATACTTCTTTTAGTGATTGTTTTAGTTTAATGTAAGATTAAAATGCCCTATATAAAATGAGTAAATGAGTTATTTCATAAATTATGCCTAATTTTATATTTTGTGACCCTTTTAAATCACAACTTATGTGATTAAATCGTAAACTAACAAGATCACTAAAAACAACATAATGGTCACGATAAATGTTAAACGGTTCACTTTTTAAACAATTAAATCCGTCTCACAATAAGTTACCGTGAGACGGTCTCATATGAGACTTGTTGGTTGCCCTATGTTTGATGATTCTCTATTTTGGTGTTGTTTAATAGCGATAAATTCAGATACGACATTTCAAGTGACTATTATTAACCAGTACCCCGTATTAGTATATGAAAAGGTTGCCTCAAGTTATTCCATTTTAAAAAACCTATTATTCTATTTTCATTTTACCTTTTATAATACCGTAACATTTACGATCAACCTCACAAGTATCTTTGATTTTTAATCAACCAATAAACCACTTTCACATGTTGAATAAGTGTTGATTGTTGGAATTGGAATCCCTTCAACACGTTTACGTAAAGTGACTATATTTTTTCCATTTCCTGACATTTTCATTCATGACCTAATCTTCCAGATTAACCTATTCCAAAACGAGTAGCAACTCTTGCAACAGAATAACACGGTCCTTCTCTTTCTCTCTTCTTTCCTGGCAAACTTATAGATTACGGCTTTTCCTAAAACCCTGCTTTTCTTCGTCGAAAGGTATGTATTACGCAAATTATATGGTACACCACGGTGTACCATGCCCATGGTGCACCTCCTCACAATAGAGGAGTAGGGGCCACACTTAGAATAAATTATTCTAAGTGTGGCCCCTACTCCTCTATTGTGAGGAGGTGCACCATGGGCATTGTGCACCGTGGTGCATGGTATAAGCACTCGTATAATTTCGTTTGTTTCCTCGAAATAGTTCGTTTGAAGCTAACAATCCAAAAGAACGGAAACACTCGTACTTTAATATATCCATAAGTATCTTAAAACATTATGGTAATTTTACCTCAAAAGAAAAAAAAAAACATTATGGGAATTATATGTGGGAAGAATCTCAAAACCTATAACATACACAAAAAGTCAAAGAATACCTCACCATCCTATAACTTTCCTCTCTGTTTCTGGAAGCAGTAGTCTGGTAGTTAAATTGTTCAATGCTGCGCACCCAAATTTTAACAAGTCGCGTAATATTTAAGTTCAAAGTTCAAATACATTAGAAGTCTCTCACATTCAAACCAATCCCAGAATTACGACAATTCCAATTCCGCAAGCGTAAAGACTCCTCCAAATTCAAGCCCATAATCATCCACAGAAGGAATACCATAATGAACAATCTGCAATCACGTTCGTTCTCCTCGCAACGGGAGAACACCGGCGACATAGAGATGGGCATGCAGGGTGACCTAGACAAATTCTACGCAGACGTGGAGATTATCGACGATGACTTGCAGGAAATCAATGAGCTTATGAAAAGGCTGAGGGTGGCGCATGAAGATAGTAAGACGACACACAAGGCCGGAGTTGTGAAGGAGTTGCGGTCTAGGATGCACGGAGATGTGACTAAGGCCCTGAAGAAGGCCAAAGTTATCAAGGACCGTCTTGCAGCGCTGCATCAGTCCAATGCCGAGAGCCTGAACATGCCTGGGTGCGGTCCTGGTAGCGCAACAGCGCAGGCCAGGATGAATGTGGTGGCAGGGTTGGGGAACAAGCTGAAGGTGAAGATGGATGAGTTTCAAAAGCTGAGGGACAAAATCAACGAGGAGTATAAAGAGATTGTTCAGAGGAGGTATTTTACTGTCACAGGGGAAAATGCTGATGAACAGACTGTTGAATCGTTGATCAGTACTGGCGAAAGCGAGACATTCCTGCAGAGGGCCATTCAACAGCAGGTTTGTAGACTACTGACAAAACAAACATTGTGTTTTCTGGTATTAATGTCAGGTCAGAATACTGATATCAGTAATTGTTCATGTATATGCAGGGCAGGGGACAAATAGTAGATACAATTGCTGAGATTCAAGAGCGGCATGACGCTGTCAAAGATATCGAAAGGAATCTGGAACAACTGTACCAAGTATTCCAGGACATGGCTACGTTGGTATTCCATCAGGGTGAGTTACTGAACGACATCCAGCACAACGTTGAAAGATCAAAATCTGTCATAATCGAAGGAACAAAACAACTGGTAGAAGCTCGCAAGAGCCAAAAGAATACCCGAAAATGGACATGCTTTGCCATAATTTTGCTGCTGATCATCATATTGGCTATTGTCCTCTCTCTTCACCCATGGAAGAAGTAGCCAAATCATCATCCGCATTCCTATAGCTCTGCAGCTGATCATTAGCCTACTTGTCATCCGCATTTCCTACAAATCTACAGCTGATCGCCTTATCCATCATCATCCTCCTTACTACCAGTCTGCGGGTATTGCTTCCTTGTTTACTTGTTCGAGATTGTACACATATCGCGACGACCAACGACAATCGGACCAACATGATGCTCCCTTAGTGCTAGGCTTCAACCTTCTGTAGATATAATACCAGTATTGTTTACCCTATTTTTGGTGTGTTGGTTTGACTTTTGTTTTAATTATTTTCTTCTACGTTAGCTCTCATGCTTTGGTATAGAGATTGATTCTTTGACTGCATTAAGATATTGTGAAGAACTTTTTCAACTTTGAATATTTTCTTCTTGTTTTTTCAGTTTTAAGTTTATTTCGGGTGCAAGCAAGGCCTACGCTCGTATAGAGATTCCGATGTTTAAAGTAGTCCCTCCAGATATTAAAAAACAGCTAAATCAACAAGCCGATATCACCCTACTGTCGCTAGCTAACTATAAAGAGGATCAAGGTTGGCCTAGTGGTTAGAAGCACAACGTGCCTGGGGGTTGTCCCGGGTTCGAATCCTCATATCCCCACCCCCGCAGTATTATATGCTTCTTTGTACCAAAAAACTAGCTAACTATGAATCTGCGAAACTGTAAAATGTCTGGACAATGACGATACCAAAGCAAGGGGGACGCGATATTAAAAGCTTAGGTAAGATCACTGATAAGAGATAGACAGATGAAAAGTGAGCAAAGTTAAATGGTAATTATCACAAAGAAAAATAGTGAAAAGGGAGTGAGTGACTAGGAAACCAGATAACAATGGAAACAAGAAACAAAACATATACAGTATTACAGTAATTGCCAATCTGCCATACTAACTCTGGCGGGGGCTAAGACATTCACCGCTATGGAGGACACATCCGACAGGGATCAAAGGCGAGAAGCGCAAAAGGGATTGAAAGAGATGGAGGTTATCAATAGTTGAAAGAAACTGGCGTGGGTTTTCGTCAAAAGAGAAAAAAACTAGGTGAGTGGAATGCAAACGAAGAGAAAATGGGCACAGGACACTGGGTGTTGTCAGTGCCCCAACTGTTTTGGTTCTTTCTAAAGAGCGACTACGCCCTTGATTAGTCTCTAGAAACATGTCGATACCAGGTGCTACCACCCTCCAGGAAACTGAAGTACTTCTAATAGGTATCAAAAGCTGTCACAATAACACAACTTTTCGGGACTATTTTATTAATTTAGGAAAATGAGATCCATGTACATTACATACATGAATAATGTAGAATTTACATTTTATAAGAATAGATACCTTGTGAAGTTGTGTGTACTCTTTTTAGTAAGCGGGACAAAGAAACCTTCTAGTGGTTGCTTCTGTGCATCAATGGTTCACATCTCTTCAAAGTGATATATCTCATGTATGTCCAAGTCAGCTACCGTGTCCCTGAGCTTGAGCAAAAGAGGACAATCACAGGGGAAACTCTTTCTGAAGAACATCAAGGTTACGTGAATCACATGCTTCTAGCATGTCACTCCTTGAAGCACAACTGCCAATTTGCACAACAAAGGTACCTCAATAGGAGCTCAACAAAGAGAACAATTTAAATAAATAAATAAATAAAAGAAAGAAAAAAAAACAGGTACCTCAAAGAAATCCTCAAATACTGCCATGCATTATCTGCTTTTGGATTCATTGCAAGTGCACGGACATAGAATCGGATAGACTCCTCATACATGCCCTGCCAAAAGACAAATCATATTCATAAATCCAATGTAAATCAAACAACATCCAAAGCAGATTCTCGAAGATAATTTGGTTCAACATGCACAGAGACTACAAAAGGGAGATTCAATTGAAAGGTTTCTGCGTTTCTCCCTAGAATTCTGAGTTTTCAAAACTCAGTGAAGAGTAGTTGATGAGCCAAATGATACAACATAGAGTAGAAACACCAAGATGTGAGAGGAAGAACCTGATTCGCATAGCTAATACCCATGTTTGCCCATGCACGAACATAATTAGGCTTTAGATCTAGCGCCTGCAACAAACACAAGCATCAAAATCAGGGAAAGAAACAGAAGAATAAACTCAATCTAACTAAGGACCAGTAAAAATGTTTAAATACAGAAAACATTTCAAAATTTCCATACATGAGTTTGGAATCTGGCTTTTCGGAATGCTAAACTAAATTTAAAAGAAGCATGAAAATGCCGTGTATATCAAACACAACAAGATTGTCAGAGTAGCAACTGCAATAGTGCAATGCAAAAGAGATCAGCTTGGCGTCATCAAATAGATGCTTCTCTCAGTAGTTGTTGTAGATGCCATATGACGGATTATTATGAATGACTTTTCCACGTTTCAAAAAAAAAAAAGATGTCTGGCTCTAAGTGAACAAGGCCTAAGAGGGGGTAAAAAAAAGAAACTAGAGAGTCGCCAGATAGAAAACGTACAAGACCAACTCTAAGCACAGGGATTATATCACATGTCAAAGTTAGCACCACCAGATGAGAGAAGCAAAGTTAAACTGAAGTTACGAAAAGATTCCAGTATTGAAAATGTGCAACTGAAAGGATATATGAGAGAATAAATAAAGTTAACATCGGCATAAAACCTAAACATATAACATCTGTTCCAAAGTAATAATGCTAATTCCTGGAAAATAACTCCTACAATTCCAAAAACATCGTCACTTTAATATCTATATGATTGACACTGGAGAGATAGCAACGAACAAACTACTCCCTATTAAAGTTTACTATATATTAAATCCAGCAGCCCACTGAATCCCAGAGACTGGGCTGATACACACTTGATTGCACTGCCTCATTTTCTACAACACCGCAGTTTAAAAAACCTGAATCATCATTTTGGGCCACACGCATTCTAATTGTCTAAAAGAGTAGGAACTACATTTAATAAAGAACTAACACTCCAAACAAAACAAATTTAAGACAAGAAACTACGCTGTGAAGGTATGTGTCAATCGTAAATAAGAAAAAGTTGCAAAGTTGCACGTCAAAGTCTAGATAAACAATCAAGACCAATTGGCAACGACAACTATTCAATGCACTATGCATTCATTGGTTTTTTTGATAGAATAGCCAGCAACTATCATATTTGCTACAATATAGTTTAAAGAAAGATAAGCCCGGGAAAAAAAACAAGAGAAAACAAAAAACTACCTGTTGATAAGCTTCTAACGCATCAGCACTCTGAACACTATTAGCCTGTGTGGCACCAAGTTTGTTCCAAAGAGAGTAATCTTGTGGTTTCAGTTTTAAAGCTGTCTTAAATGAATCTATAGCTTTGTCATATTCCCGAGATAAGTTGTAGAGGACCCCTAACACAACATGGACATCAGCATCCTCAGGCGACATCTGGGCAGCTTCATTGAATATCCTCGCCACCTGCACGCAATCTCTACTGAACTAAGAAGGTTCACATATAACATGTACAGTTGCTAGAGTGTTGTCAGGATTTGATGAATGTTCAACATGATGGTAGAAGTCCGCTGAAGAACTATGAACCTACTTCAAACCCATAGAAGACATTCAAATTCAGCTACAAGAAATGTTTATGAACTACTTCGCTTGCACCCGACTACAAGTATGAGGCACACAAGTACGTGTTTAGGTGGAATAAAGGAACTTCATGTTTCTGGCCTCATATGAAGTGTCAAGTCTCAAGTGTCTTTACCCATGTCCCTACGTCTAGTCATGGATACTTTGGGAGAAAAACAAAGAGTTCAAGCAAGATGAAAACTAAAGAGCTTTCCATGTGCAGCTGATGAGCACCCAGAAGCAGGTTTTACCCACAGTCTTCCTATCCTTCTTGATATATGCATTAACAAAAAAAGAATGAGCCACACTAACAACATGCAAAGCCACATGTAAATAGATGTTCCTATTTGATATTTTCAAAACAGTATAATTACAGATAGGAATAATAGAATTGCTTTAACGGCCAAGCAGAGACAAGTCTGAACAGCAATCGTTTCTGCAATCTTTTAATAATCATATTTGGCCAATCTAGTACTCATCCAATTGTTCCCTTGTTCCTTTCGTCAATTATATCCAATAGTTCGCATTTCCTCTTTATTCAGGATTCTTCTTTATAAAAAGACCCACCTTCCCCCACTTGTTTACCCTTTACATAAAATTAATCCAAAAGCAGAAATAATTGGATGAGTTGGAGGAAGTATACTGCTAGCAACTGCATCAAGTTGTAAGCTAAATCATAAGTCATTGATTTTCCCATTTCTTACAAGAGAAAAGGCCAGCGGTAGTATTAGATTACACACTCTGTAACTAAATCAGCATAAATATAAACAAAATAATAAGCAGCCCTGTTTTAACATTTAATTAAATAATAGACATAACGAATTCATATGAAGTCACGTACATCGGCATAGTATAGGGAATCGGAGGGCTCCACGGAGGCAAGTGTCCCATATCTTGGGTGATTACCCAGCCATTGGTACAGATATTTCAACGCAGCTGCCTGCTCCAACTCTGAAATTACAAGTACATTGCTTACACTGGATGTTAAACCATTATTTGCCGAGTTCAGGAGAGAAAAGGTATTTCCTAAGAAACAGAAAATTATCATATTTTGTCTTTCTTTAATTGCTACTAAGTACATTTTAAAATGCCTCTCAAAACAGAAAGGATACTACCATAGTCCCTCCCTCCGAGCAAGTTATTTATGTATTACATTTCAGGCAGTAGCAAACTCCCAACAGGTTTTCACATTTCCATTTTGGGCATGTGAATAAAAAACTCTACCCTTGCCCAACCAAACCCATGTCCCACCTTCTCGTCTCTTTCCGCCTTCTCTCTTCACCCCTGCTACCCTCAACACCACTCTATCCACCTTGACCAACTGGGGTGTAGAGATGAGGGAGAACAGCAAGAGGGAGGATAATTTTGATACAGCCCCCTCTTTTCTTTCCATGATCCTTGAGCAAAGCTCAGGTAAATATTCTCTTAGGAACTTTGAATGCAGAGAGAATCTAAAAAGTAGAAACGTTCATCGACTTTGACTTTGTAAGTATATGACCATATCAGTGAGATTACTAAGAGCGACGAAGAAACAATCAACTAGTATGCAGGTATTCAGAGCTAACCAAATTTACAGCAATCCTCAATCTGCCAAATCAATGAAGAAAAAGAAGATAAGGAAGATGTCTACCATTTGTATGACTCACTCCAAGAGCAAGAAGGACTTCCAGGTTTCTTGGATCAGCTTGTTGAGCCTTCATCATTGCTGCAATAGCCTGCAGAACATAAAACCACCAAAGGAATTAAAAGCAAACAATGTTCCCTGGCGAGGGCATAAAATTGATTTAGCTTATAAAAACACAAGACCATCAATCATCAGCTAACTTGTATGGCTTCAATTCTAAACGAAAAATCCAGATAAATCCAAGTTACTTATGTCTTTTAAAATAATCTAACAGTTAAAGCGATTTAGAGCTTGTCTGGATAGGGAAAAATGGAGGAAAAAGGAGAGGACGTGGAGTGACTGGAAGAACGCCCCTTGTTTGGATTCTGTAGGGGAGGGGGGCGGGGGGGGGGGGGGAGGAAGAGAATTCGAGAAGATCACACTATCACACACTATGAACCTACAAGACCTAAATTCAATTGCAATGTATCTTTCACTAACCCAAAAATAACAGCCCATTCAAAAGTGACGGTGGAGGACGGCTGAGTTTGTTGGTGCGCGAAAAGTTCTGGATTAATTTTGGGGTTTTCCTTTCTGTTCAAACAAGGTCGGTTTTTTGTCCTCCCCCCCCCCCCCCCCCCCAATATGAACCTACAAGATCTCAATTCAAATTCAATTGCAATGTATTTTGCACTAACCCAAAAAGCACAGCCCATTCAAAAGTGACGGTGGACGACGGCTGAGTTTGATGGTGAGTGAAAAGTTCTAGATTAATTTTGGGGTTTTCCTGTCCTTTCTGTCCATATCCCTGTTTTTTTGTCCCCCCCCCCCCCCTCTTCCCTCTGAGAATGTATCCAAACACTCTGCAAGCGTATAAGTTGGGGGAGTGGGGGATAACATTGAGTCTTCTACTCTAACAAACAGAGAACCATCCCTCTGCTAAACTTGGGCTCAAATATTTGAGTATTCTCCGCTAAAATTAATCGCTTTAACATTAAATTCTAGAAGAAAAGCTTAGAGGTAAATAGAAGGTCCACACCAATCCAATTCACTGATGTCTAGTTAATACAAGCAATTATCACAAGTAACTGAACATGCTGACGAAGTACTCACCTGTTGATCATCGTCATTTTCGGCATGGGCTATTCCTAACAGCCTCCAACCTTCAGCATTATCCGGATTCTTCAGGACCTCAGCCTCCAAAGCGAGCACCGCTTCGCTCAGTAGACCCTTCCGAAACAGCTCCTGACCTTCTTTCAGAGGATTCGGGTGACCTACGTAAGGGTTCATGTCAGAGAAGACATAGACACCCTTTGAGTCTGATTTAGCAATAGACTGCTCATTGAGAAACCTGTATGTTGTATCAAACGTAAGTCATCTCTTACACACAAAAATCTCTTCCCTGGAATCAAGAGTAGATCAAACTCTATCAACCTCCAGAGCAGTCCAAAAGAAGGTATATTTCCTTCATTTAAACGCACAAATGTTGGCCATATATTGATCTGTCATCACCTAATTCTTTCAGTTTTGCTTCAATCTTCGAAAATATTCTAGTTATCTAAGTAATTCAACTTACTCATCATATGCAGCAGCCCAGCTATTCGTAGATTCATCCCATGCTGCACCATCAGCCTGCTCCGCATATTCGTCTCCCCAATCTTGCACATTCAATTTTGAGAATTCGTCTACCCATTTGTCATCAGGTAGTGCCTCGTGTTTACTTCCAGTAGAAAATTCATCCACCCACTTGTTTCCAGAAGTAAATTCATTAGCCCACTGATCGCCACCACGGGAAAACTGCATAACATAATCGAGACGAGAAAGAAACTCTAATCAGAAACAAAAACCACTATATGCAGAATGCTGAAAAACTTTCCAGATTTGAGAAGATTGGGGTCAGGCTGCGTACTCTGCGCCCCCCCTCCCCCCCCCCCCCAAAAAAAAACCTTGCCATAGGCGAAAGCCTTTGAGGCACTAATCCCATATGCCCCATTGAATTTCATCGTCTTACCATGCGTAAGCAATCAGATATTTGAGTATGGGAAAAAAAAGGAAGGACTATAATTGGGCAATCAGCTATGTTAGTTAGCCAATAACTCTGGCCAGAGATGATTGATCATATTACATAAATTTAGGAACTGACTTCGTCGGACTCAGTCTATCTAGCCCTCACATGGTTCAAATTCATACTTTCATGGTGTTGCTTTTGGTTTATTAATGCATAACATTCTTTTTCACTTTTCTATGAAGGACTCCACCCCCTCTAGTGATTAATTGCTAATCGCATAAATTTTTGTTATATTCGCTCCTTTTTGCCAAGTTTCGGCATAATTGAAATTCCTACATGTCAAGAGACACGTGATAACAGATTGCTTTATGTTAAACCAAGACCTATACGAATTCAACATAGAAACAAGTTCTCTATACTTAAATATTTTCACAAAAGCGTTATGTAATATTAAGCATAGATATAGCATGATATTTAAGACAAAACCAGAAGGACGAACTTTTAACATAGGATGTTCTTAATACTTAAAAGTCACTCTCAAATCAAAGTAATGTTACACATGTGCATCGTTCAAAATAAAGGTAGAATAATAGAAGCTGAGGACTTGCCTGCTGACGAGCAAATTGGTCGGACCAGGAGCCACCACCATCATACTTTGTTTGGTACTCAGCCGCCCAGTCTCCAGGTGCAGAAACAGAACTCTCCTTGAGTTGATTGTCTTCTACAAATAGTTCCCCGCGACTCATCTTTGACACAAACTGGAGGAACTTCGAGTTCTTTTAGTCCCAAGACAAACATGTGTAGGAGAGAGAAACAAACATCAACACTAGTAACCAGAGGCAGAACTTGAGAAAAAATTAGGAGGGCCAAGGCTTGAACCCTGGTTTCTAGGCTGAAATGTTATACTAAATACCTCCCTGATATGTTGATTTTAATGCAAGATACTAAGACAAAACACTATAAGTCCAGAATGGCAGGGGGTAGCCCCCTGCGCAGCTACACTAAGTTCTGCCTCTTACAGTATTGAACTAATCAGAGATATGCACTCATTCATCAGATTCACAATTATACAAGCATAGTGATCATGCAAAGACCCTGAACATTAAGCTTTGCATGTCTCAACCTTACACATTCTTAAATAAATAGTTGTTTGAAATATGATGAAATTACATTGCTACAAACAAACTCAAAAGAGTAACCTGAAGCAGACAAACTGTTAACCAAAAAATAGCTAGGTTATTTAACCGAATCAAACGCTAGTGTTCAATTGTTGGAGACACCGCAGAATTAACTAAGATATTAAACTCCGTCAAACTGTCTCCACCTCACCGACCAGATTCACTTCCTGAACAGGGCATCACAAAATCAGGACAGTCCTTGATGTTCTTCACCCAAATGCTGTAACCAGCCTTATGCATACATATAACAGAATTCTACCATAAGGTTGTTCTAAAGTAGCTAGGTTTCTCAGACATTCATATTTTTTTATGTGTCAATTACTCTCAAGTCTTTTAACACAGATTCAAACTGCCATGTATGAGGTAAAGATAATGTTCTATATTTTCCCTAAGTATGTCAAATTTAATCAAATAAGTCTACAAATACAAAGACAGCAAAATTTTAGTGGTTCTTGTCATCTTATTATACGAGTAAACCAAGTATATATCTAGTCATAGAAAATTCAGAGTACGGAAGAGCATTATAGTACGTTATGTTTTGATTTTTAACATATTAAAGATACCAAGCAATGCACAGTGCTTATGTTCCCCTTTTTAAATATCATGGGTAAACCAACCAAAGAGATGAAAACCTGAAATTTAGGATCGTTATTTTGGCCAAGTGTGTGTGCAAGCATACGAGTTTGCTCCATTGCAGCTAAATTTGACATATGCTGGCCTGATGTATGATTCATGGATGTAATTTGTCTTTGTCCCTACAGAAAAAGAAAAGGTATCAGCTCAATCTGAGGAGAAATTGAATAAATCAGCCACGGTAAAAGCTCCTTTTCTCTGAGAACTATTTAGATACAACTTCATGTATGCAAACTGTTTTAAACGAGAGATAGTGGAATGAGTTTGCCATATAACATATGATAAGCTACCAAGTACCTCGATGGAGACAAATTTTCAAAGATATTGACATCTAGAGACCGCGATGAGCTTTACAAGCAAATAGCAATCAATGAAACACCAACACTACCAGTCAATAGCAGATAGTTATTATGTCACTTTTCTATTGTTCCATAATTAAATTTGCTAAATGACCTATTAAAAACAGGCCACCAACACAGTTTCGGGCATCATTTCTTACATGCTCAAACTCAGAGGCCCAGCCACTAGGTCCATGTTCTTGCTCAAACGCATTGACCCAACCATTAGGACTGAAATGTTCTGGTGTGTGCTGAGAAAATTCGGAAGCCCATCCATCAGCAGCAGAAGCAACTGGAGGAAGCATACGTTGGGATTCATTCCAGTATTGCTCGAGCTCCCTGACCCTTCCAGGCAGAGGCCCTTTCATTTGAATATCTTTGTCGATATCCAGAGAGCACAGTAATGCATCCACCTGCACAAAAAGCAATACAAGATGAATGCCGAACACAGATCTCGAAGTCATCCTTGAAGCACCAGACATGTATTAGTCACTATTACACAGTTTATTTACAAGAAGCACCCGTGGCGTGAAAGCATTTCTTCCCTACTTTCTTTTTACTCTTGGGTGGTTCCAATACTGATGATATGATCATGTTGGCTGGTTCCTTATGGCAGTTCATGTTCAGGAACGGGACAGATGGTAAGGTGAAAGATGCAGCTATACAACACAAGATATGAAAGCATGGGTTGCATCAATTTGGAAACCTGATAAGAGTAACAACAATTAAGCGATTGAAGGAAGGAGCACTGAGGACATTCGTGGGTGGAGGGAGACCTGGTAAATGTGGAAACAGTTATGTTTGAGTTTGTATATTGTTTCACCAGATGTATTCTCTCCTTTCAGCTATTATTTCTATTTCCAATTTTTTTTACTTTTCTCGGTTTCTCACTTAATCATTCTTGCAATTCCTTATCAAGGTCCATGATAGCTTATGTTAATTCTTTAGGGACTAAGACTTCATTGTTGATTTCTTAATGACTGAGAAGTATATGTCTCTGAACATAAATCTTATCAAGGATACCCACTCAAACTGACTTACTGACATAGGGTATCAGTCAGGCAAAAGTCAATCCTCTTGCAGTATCCTTGTATTGAGAGGAATCATCATAGTATTGATGAAATTGGTTGCTCATATTAACAGCTCAGAGCCCACTTCTGAAATTGTCATAATTTCTTTCCATTTCCAATGGAGCCAAAGACTAATTATTCTTTGGCTTTGGGGTATAATGGCATAAAGCAAAATGGCTCATAAAATGTATGTGCTTCTTATATTGTGAAGTAGCAGTCAGTTGATGCGATTCTCGAAGCAATTTGAATGTTGGGTCATCCGTCCACGGCCTCTCTATTCAATAGAGGTAAGGCTTGCCTACATCCCCCCCCTACCCGGCCTTATGGCGGGAGCCTTTAAGGCACTTTGGTAAAGATGTTGTTGTTGTTGTTGTATAAGCCATCTAATTTCCATAATATTACGATACTTCAAAATATCTGATAGTTTTATTTGATGCAAATAAGGAGAAATTTTGGCGGTCAATAGAAGGAATATCAAACCATAAATTGAGTTCACCTAGAGTAAGCTAACCCCTCTTTCCAGAAAGATACTAATAGAATAAAAAAAATCTAACAATTACGTCATCAAGAAATTCACACTTAGGTTGATTACAAACCTGCGCATTGATGAAGTCTTCACTCTTATCTGCGAAAATATGCCGAGCCATGATGCTGCTACGGTTACGTATGCACTGTTTATCACCATTTGTCAACCCTAACATCGGAAGTGCAGTGGGCCGAAAAGGTGCTCCAACACGGCTGCTATCAACAAATGAGTGCAAGAAACTTGACAATATTTGTTGGGGTGGTCCTGCATAGGGCAGACTGAAGCTGAGTTGTCTGGCTTTGGATTTATTATCAGCGACTTTAGAACCGACGGAAAAATAATATATAAGTAATAAATAACTAAGTGTTCTTAATCACCACCTATACAAAGTCTAAAGCAAGAAGTATCTCGATTTATTCAAAGTATAGTGTACATTGTCTAAGAAAATATGTCATTTATCCCAATAATTTAAGTTTCTCATAGACAATTGCAGAAAGAGAGCATGTCCATATAATGCATGTGTACTGGGACAGCCATTTGGGACAAAGTGAGCATATGTCTTTTCAGATAGAATGCGCATTTATACAAAAGCCCTGAAGCCAGAAGTGGCTAAATAAGATATGCCATTGAAGACGGGGTTTTGGGGCCTATGCCTCAACATCCCCATACACGACAAGTAGCTGTTACTAAGAGTTCTAGTGAAAACAAGATTGCAATGTGGTCTGTAATGCTGCAACGAAGAACTATCCTAATAATCTAGCATTGTGTAGTAGCCAATCCACTTGGACAATGCATAAAAGGTCCCTAATGTTGCAACAAAATAGTATCCTCAGAATTTATCATTGTGTAGCAGCCACTAAACCTGGTTTAACAGCCTTCACAAAAATGATGAAAAAGCATCACAGCGTAGCTTATGTATATGACTTTCTCACATTCATGTTCCATTATTTATTTCTCTTTAACCAAAGTGGGAGAGACTTAAATAAAACCACCAAGCAGGCACTGAGTAAGTGAGTACGAAAGACGATACTCAAAAGGTCGCCTAACCAGAAGCAGGAAACCAAGGCCAGGTCTTTTAATTATGAATCACAATTTTACAGATATCTTTACGCAACATTTTATAATTTAGAAGTGGAAGACAGCATAACAATGAATCAGGTAACTGAACGGAAAAATATAGAATAGAAAAAACAAGTTAGGAGGTCAACTGAGCTCTGTCTGTTATCTCAAGGTTAATAATCAGAGTCATAAAGATTATCAAATGATTGAACAAGCGGGACTAATTTACTTACGATACTTAGAATTCCCAATGAAGAAATCAAAAATCTACTTGAGAAGCAAACCAAGAATTTTAAGATTCGTCATGTACCATCCATAGATTGCTGAGGTTGAGACAGGAATCCTTGTCCAGGAATACTTGATTCCCTCAGAGGATGAGGATGATGTATGTCATCCCAAGCTTCTGCGAATCCCCCATGACTAGTGGCTCGGAAGTTTTGTAGAAACTCCTGACAAAAGATTCTGAATCCTTGAGTGATCTTATATAAAAGGAACATGACTCCGATTTTCACAAGTTATATAGCATAAAACTAAGAACCTGGCCATTTGGTTGCAGACTGTGCTGAAATTCTGATTCTAAACCAGGAAGAGCAGTCGAATGCACATCCGAACTTGAATAGAGCTGATTGCTGGTACCCGAGGACGTTGATGTGGGGATCTCCTTCAACCTTTCCTATTAGATATGATACAGTTTACAGTCAATACGATGAATTCAATTTATTTTATTGATTTTGAGATGACACCTTTTACCATTGCTTCCTCATAAGGAACGGCTGTGAAAGTCAAACTTCCAAACAACGCCATGAACATACCAAAGAGAAGGTCCAAATAATCCGTAGGCATAGATAATTTAAAAGGTTATTCTCCACATACAGAACACATTACATGCATTGTCCGCTCAAAAGGGAAAACAATCAATCACCATAAGATGCACAGACTTCTTGAACAGTAATAAAACTAAGTATAAAATCTCCCACCTCCACTTACTGAAACATTGGTTATAAGACCCCATGAGTGGAAACCAACTGCATGACTCTCAAAGACCAAACAAGGGGACTGATAGTGATACAACCCTAAATCCAATGCCTTCCCCAAGACCCAGAACATTCTAATTTATGTCTCTACATATGGGTATATAAACACAAAGCCATACTTTTCAATGACACTATTAGTGTACTCAGGGGCAGCTCAAAAGAAATCAAGGCCTAAAGTTAATGACTCGGTTGTTGATTGACTTCATAAATACAGCTTATAGTTTTCGTGACTTCAGCAGTGTGGTGAGCCGGTGACTCTAAACATCTCAATAACCATGGGAACTTTGTTATTCGGAGTATTACAGATTTACAGTTAAAAATGTTAGTTAGGGGCCTAACGCTTTAGTTTTAGCTCTCTCACCATCAGGCCTTCCTTGGGTGTAATAAACCACATAACCAGGTACAAGAAGTGAAATTCAGCAGTGACATATGGAAAGGATTAATGTAATGATCACCACCGAGAATCTTCAAAAAGATACTATGCCCCCAAATCTTTAAGAATAGCAAAGACGGCTAATAAGTAGTAACCATAATGTAGAAAGTCAATGCTGGTGACACTAAGGATGGGACATGCTATTAATCACACTATGACAGCTCCATTGTTATACTACTAATTGAGACCTTAATACAAACTTACAAAACCTAAAAACCAATAAGGACGGGATAGAAGTGAGAAAGGAGAGGGAGGTGGGGGAGAGCGGGCTACCATCTTCCTCGCCAATTTATCTCTATTAATTACGGCATAACTACAGAGAAAGGACAAATGAACTTAAATCTAACGAAGAAACAGGGATACCTCACTCTCCTTGTCTCCCTTTCCTCCCAACCTCGCTGATCCAAACAAGCTACAATTAAATCCTCCATCCACGAGATGATGGACTTACAACCCCAAAAAGTTGTCCCTCACTCAGTCAAGGTATTCTCACTCCGTCCCCTCTATCCATTATCGACAATAAGTTTGAAGTAGCTCCCCTCCATGAATATCGCCTTTACCAGACTGAATTATTGGCAGTGCGATACTGTCTCAATTAGTTACTTGTAGTCCTCAGCACTCTAAAGCATCACAACATACAAACTCACAAAGTCCTCAAAAGGCTCAAACAGCAAAAACTTCAAATCAAACCACAGCAAAACCGTCCAAGTCCTATTTCGAGACGATTAGGCACGACTAGAAGATGAGCATCTCAATGTCACCAAACTGTATGATCAGGCCAAGTAACACTAATCTACCTACCATAAGTGTGTGGTGTGTAAGTAAGCATAATTTTAGTACCAAATCGTATCGAAAACACGAGAATTAATCCGTAAATCATATATCCCCAAATTCCAACTAGGCAGCAAAAGCAAACGTCGGCACATTTCTTTCCACCATCTCAAATTCTCAATCACTAAAACTAACTAATAACACAACAATCAATTATTCATACCGGACTAATTTAAGTGAAATTTACGAAGTAGAGAGGAGAAAGGAGACCTGAGTTTTGGAGGAAGAGCCGAGGAGAGTGTTGGCGAGGGCGCCGAGAGGATTGGAAGAAGAAGAGCCGGGAACTGAGCACGACGCTCCATTGTTAACCAAGTCTCGCATCGCCATGGCTGACCTCGGCTTAGCTTCACGATGAAGTTAACGATGATTATGATGATGATGATGCCGGAGAAATCGTATGCCGCTCGTTTATTGCTTCTTTCCTGTCTTCTTCCCCCTCCACGCGGTCTAACCACCCATTTCTTTATTTTCTTTGTAAAATTACCTTGTTTTTACGTCTCCGAACCGGGTGAGGGGCTAATATGCGTCAACGCTTTTGGAGTGTTAAATTCGAGACCTCTAGTTTGACTAATTTGATTTCTATATGGTCGGACTGATGAGGTAAATAAGTGTTAAATTAAGTTTTGCGATTTTTAATTATACGGTTATATTTGGCTCGTTTTGGGTATAATATCGACAAAAAACAATAGTGGTTATCCTATCTCGAGATACAAAAATGACTCTGCTATCTTGTGAGTTGTGAATTTGCTATCATTGGTATGCCACATGCGCAAAGCGCGAGGAGCGACTTCCTAATTTTTATCTTTTTTCCTTGTAATGATGCTTGTGCAAAGAGTCGAATCCTCCCTTGGTTTCTCTCAATCTCTCGTGGTCGATCGAGTGTGCGTTGATCTCACTATACTCAAGTACTCATTGTTAGGGGTATCAGGGTGGCAATTGAGCAATTGAGTGGAGAAGAAACTATCGAAATAATCGATCTAGTGATTTGTGAAGTTCCACAAATAAGAGGTAAAAAGTCCATTCCACTTTAATTAAGAACTACTTTCAAATCAAAAGTATTGTTCTACCATATAGGAAGTTGAGCTTTTGACTTTCTTTGGGTTCAAAGACGGGATAGATGAACTGCTTCAAATTTCTAGATTACCTTCCGTGTTATAACTAATGGGTACATCCAATGATTTTACTAGCAATAACGAAGACGAAGATAAAAAGCCGATTAGATCAACCCGTACAACAAATGATCAACAATGGTAACAACTAACAACCGTCAATTAACCCGACAAAAAAGAAAAGAAAAAAAAAAACAGTGGTAACAAACTAACAGCAACCAATCACAAAATTATACAGTACTTTTCTCTACCCATCCACAACTTGGTTGACTCAAATAATGGAGCATTGAAGTGGGCGGTCCAACAGTCCAACTTCTAGTTTGATATAATCTGATTATTCTTCAACTAAACTAATCCAGAACCGGCTTTTCTTCTCTTTAACTGTTGTATGACTGTATCTGTATCGAGCAGGCATCACGGCATCACCTAATGTCCGGTTTGCTGTCACCTGCAAATTACACACCCTGAAATTTCAACTCTAAAAAACCCAATTTCACCACATCCAAAAACCCACAAAATTATACTCTCAAATGTTGTCAAAAACATCCTTAAAAATCTGGGCTATTGTTGTTATACTATGGAGTTGTTCCTGTTTCATGGTGGAAGTGGAAGCACAAAAGTGCAAAAAAGGGTGCCCTTTAGCTTTAGCATCTTACTATGTTTGGCAATATTCAAACTTGACATTTATAGCACAAGTTATGGGTACTACTGAAGATGTTGTCATGTCTTACAACCCATCTATTGCTGACAAAGATAGGCTCCAATCATACTACAGGATCAATGTTCCCTTTTCCTGTGATTGCATAAATGGCAGCTTTTTGGGTCATATTTTTCAGTATAGAACTGTTAAGGGTGATACTTATAATATGATTGCTCAAACTTACTATGCTAATCTTACTACTTTGAGTTTATTACAGCAGTTTAATACTTATGACCCTAATAGGATCCCTCAGAATATTGTTGTTAATGTGCCTGTTAATTGCTCTTGTGGGAATAGCAAGATTAGTAAGGAATATGGGTTGTTCTTGACTTATCCGCTTCGCCCCGAAGAGAATATGACCTATATTACTCAGCTCACAAATTCAACTCAGAGTTTGTTGCAGATGTATAACCCTGTTGACTTGTCTGGTAGAGTCAGTACTGGAAAAGGAATTTTGGTTATTCCTGCTAAAGGTATGCCATTTATGTTTAGGGGGTATATATTGGTTTGTTCTGTAATGTTTTATTGAGGGTTTTTGCTATTTTGTGCCATTTGCTGACCAAATTAGGGAATATGTATGAATTGTGTGATTTTGTTGCCGACAACCATATTGAATGAATCATATGTTGTTTAATAGGTTGTTGTTTGGTTTGGCTAATGACCTAAGGCTAAGTGGCTAACTGAGTTTGCTCTACCATAGTTTTGTCGCCTCTATACGCAATATATGTTTTCTTTCTGAATGCTTGTTCAGTTGAAACATGGCCGTGTTTTTTTTCTTGTCCCGTTGATTATGTTAATTTCTCCATTGATAGAAAGTTTGAAATATGCAATTTCCTGTCAATGGCTTTCGATGTGGTTGGTGTATTTCCTATGATGGTAGGTTTGGTTGGCAAGATAATGAACTTTCAAAGCTGTTTCTAATAAAGACTGTGATCTTCTGATTGCAGACAAAAATGGAGAATATCCTCATCTCTCAGTAAGGTACAAGTGTATTCTGGTGCACATTGTTTTTTTCAGATGTTTGTAGCTTTTGTACTTGGAATACTTTCCTGCATCTGTCCCAGGTTAATTAACCTTCATATACTTTTAGTTCATCATCCCCCTTTATAGCTGGCCCGTTTAGTAATTGGCATTGTAGCAACAAATTACTTTAGATGTGTTTCTTAATAGTTGAATTTGTCAACAGAAGACGAGAATGGAGAGATCATGATATCTATTAGACGAAAACAAATCCAAGATCGGTATTGTTTATATGTTCAAGCACATATAAGCCTATGTTGCCATTAGACTTTCCATAACTATCGAACACTCCTGAGCTTTGGTAGCACTAGATAAGCTGTGCTACCAGCTCTCTCTCACTCTTTCAGATTCACCCTCTTGCCATCTTCATAACTCTTTCCTCCCACTGGCTGTTCTTTTCTCTATCTCCTGCCCATTTGGTCATGTTGAGGAATACGTAGGTAGCCGAAGAGGGGAGAAGAAGAACAAGGGTAGGGGTCATAAGAGGTGTATGAGTCTTGGGAAGTCTTGATGCACGTGATTGTAGGCTATGTCAACTGCAAACATCTGAAGTTTATATACAGACTCAAAATAGTTGATACATCATCCATACAATTTTGGGGGATGAATCAAAGTCCTTGAAAGAGGTAGAATAATGTCAGAATCTGGAGTTAGCTTACTTAGCTGAGCTCTGAGGGACAAACCTTTACATAAAATTTACTTTTTATGCCAAACTTTGTACCCAAAAACTAAAACCAAGCAATGGCCAGATTTTCACTGGGATAAACAGTGTACGTTTTATGATCCGAAATCCCCTTGACCCTGTTAATTTCTGTCTTTGCAGCACAGGTGGTCTGTCTCTCTTTACTGACTCCATATCGATTGGGCTCCTTGTCAACGAAATGAAGAATTCCAGCTTTGATGTCCGCTGAAGTAACACTTTCACTTTATATAAGCAGGACTTTCTGGTGGAGCCATTGCTGGTATATTGGTGGCAGTGGTAGTTGGATTGATTGCGTTGGCTGTTGTAGTTTTTATTCGGCGCAGAAGAAAGCATGTGAAGAATTCTTCACTACTTCTAGGCAGTCAAGGAGAACAGTCAAAACGGACTGGTAATGGCTTCCTTTTGGTTTTGCTGCATATTGTCCATTGCCTATAAAAGAATTAAGAGAAAGATTTGAAATAAGTATAGAAAGAAAAGACCAATTTCTATGTCTATGCTTCACTTTTCTTAAGGTTTCAAGTTAGGGAATGTCAATTGGGGGAGGTAATATACTAATATGTGCCATTTTGCTCTTGATCTGTAAATCGACCAATCCGTGAAAGCAGTTCTCCATTAAAGTTCACTTACTCTATTAGCCTATTTACAAGTGTGGCATAGTTTTGTGAGACATCAAGCATGAAACTTTGTCATGATTGAAGTTTTTCATTCAAGTTTCAAATAATTAGTATGACTAACTTCGTGAATTGCAGCTCATGGGAGTTCCCGTACAAGTGCAAGTACTGCTACTGTGACCATGGGGGTGACTGTTGATAAATCAGTGGAGTTCTCTTATGAAGAGCTGGCTCAAACAACCAACAACTTCAGCATGGCAAACAAGATTGGTTCAGGCGGTTTTGGTGATGTTTTCTATGCAGAGTTGAGAGGAGAGGTTTGTATGACATCTCAAGTTGCATAATATTTATGCTGCATTACTTTTTATGTGAAATGTTACTGTTCAATTTAAAAGAAGTTAAAATATGGAAATCTAATTGGTTGTTTTGATGATAGTCATATTGAAAATGAAAACTGACAACTAAAAACTGAAAACCACTTCTTTTGGTTTCCAAAAACGGGATTTTGGTTTTCAAAAAAAATAGAAACAGAAAACTAAAAATGATACCAAACAAGCCCTTAGTAATGTAGCTAGTGTGTTATGACCAACTATGATCTGGTTCAGTGACTTTCACGTGTCAATGCTAGACCCAGGCGTTCTCTTCTTTTCTCTTGTGATGTAATTGAGGTTAACAACTTTCCCAATGAACTCAATGTGGATTGGTCATGCATGAATCATTTTGAGGAAGATTATTCTCCTTTGTGTACATGAGGTTTACTGGAATGTATATCTGAAGTGATGGACCCTTCAAAACTTATTTAACAGGCAGGTCTTAGCTTCAGTCTCTAGTTCCTTTGCTATTGTTGTGGAGAAGAAGTCTCTCAACTTCCAACGATAGTTCCCTGTTCAAGAGCTTTTTCAAATATTCGGGCTCCATAAAGTGTCCTGTCTAAGGTGACAAAATCAAGAGAACATAAACTTGCAGCTCTTTGAAGACTAACCCAGAAGTAAATAAAGAAAAAATGTTTCTATTGATGTAGTTAGTGTAGAATCTTGTGTTCCATATGCTTTGGACATACTCTTTTTCTCTAGATGGTCCAGATATTACCGCACTCAGCCCTAATTTTGTTACAAGGCTGAAGAAGTCGTACACTAAATGTACCTGTTGGAATTTTGGGGGCTACATTTTGTTGAGATTGATATGAAACTTGATTGCAATTATTTTCTTTTCCTACATTTACATATGAGCATGGTTAAAGCCTATTCATAGACTCCCAATCTCCCATGTTACCTAATTGAATATTCTGAATATTCTAAAAACTAGTTACTCAATTGTTCCATAACATTTCTAGATATTCCAAAACATTCAATCATACTCTAGAGTTTTGTTTAATTTCTAACAGTACCTTTGATTCAGGCCATGAGGCCAAAGCAAACATCTACAATTTGCTTTCCAGTTACTTTTTACTGCTCCTTCCTTAAGTGTATGGTTTAAAATCCTTCCAAATCCTATCTGGACTAAAGTTTTGTTGCTGGTGGTGATGAATAACTTAGCATGTTTTCTTACAGAAAGCAGCTGTCAAGAAGATGGACATGCAAGCATCAAAAGAATTTCTTGCTGAGTTGAAGGTCTTGACCCATGTTCATCACTTGAACCTGGTGAGATTTCGGGTCTGATGCTTATGTTATGTTACTACGATTGCTAAATTTGTTGGTTTTGCAACTGTAGCTAAGATCTGAGCATCAATGTTTTATGATAAGTTTGTGCCATGTGTTGTGGTGAAGACTAGTATGATCTGACATTGCTCATCTCGGGCTTGATTCAGCTTGGGTTAAATTATAAGTGATAAATCAAAAACTCTCAAAAAATGTAAGAAAGAAACTACTAGCAGATTCTTAGGATCAAACTTAGTTCCTCTTTTTTCAAATGACTAGGAAAGGTAGCATTTTCAAAACAACAGATGTTCGCTCTCTTGTTTTTGAGAGGAGCTGCAAGGGCAACCACCCGCTTTCTCTCACCACAAAAGGAAAGAATTCTAATCTTGCTAGTTACATGTGGTTATCTTGTGTGCTCTCAGACATGCTTAGTAATTACCTATTCTTATACTATGTCTCCTTCCTAGACCATGCCGCTTTCTTACACCGTAATTTAGTTTTTATACTGCAAAACTGTGTACGCGCTGTTGGTACAGATGTTATCAATCATGAGCATTAGAATGTTATCATGCACGATTGGAAGTGTCACCCTCAGTTTGACAAAACAATATTTTGAGCTTTAGTTATAAGTTCACCCACTATGGTTTCATTCCCTCTGTCTCAATTTCAGGTCCGCTTGATCGGTTATTGTGTAGAGGAGTGTTTGTTCCTTGTGTATGAATTTGTAGAAAATGGCAATCTAAGCCAGCATTTGCGTGGTTCTGGTGAGCATTCAATCCTTGTCATCTTAGGGTGACGTAGCCTTGTATAACCCACACATGTGATATGTATGACAATTCTGTTTTCGTAAACACTAATTTTTTTTTCTAAACACCACGATTTACTCTCTGAATCAGCAAAAGAACCCCTGCCCTGGCCTTCTAGAGTGCAGATCGCCCTTGATTCAGCAAGGGGTCTCGAGTACATTCACGAGCACACAGTCCCTGTCTATATTCATCGTGACATTAAATCTGCCAACATACTGATAGACAAAAATTTACATGCGAAGGTATGACTTGGAAAATTTTCTCATAATCTGGTGTCAACCTTCAGAATTTTACTGCTTACTTTCTTATCTTTGCAGGTAGCGGATTTTGGGTTGACCAAGCTGACTGAAGTTGGCAATTTTTCTGCTCCTACACGTCTTGTGGGTACTTTTGGATATATGCCGCCAGAGTAAGAAACTTATCTGATCTGGTCTGATGAATAGTTTCCTTGTTGGTTGTTATGCATAACACCAGACTTGAGAGTTTGGACTTTTTTTTTGACAAAGGTTTTGGACATGACCTGTCAAATTCTGTTATGCAAGGTTTACTAGATTCCAATGTCTATTGTGATTCTTATTAGTATTTTGACAATTTCCCTACACAGCAGAAATATTAGCCCTTTTTAAGAAGTAGGTCTAGATCCTAGAAAAATAGGATCCAAGGGAACTTGACCGGAGCATGCTGTTATTGGTTGGTCTGGTATGCTCCATAGGAAGAATTCAACTGTGTCAGATAATATCATGTCCTGCCAAGTCTTCAACTCCTGCATCGACAATAAATAAATAAAATAAAGAAACACAAAACTGTTTGGTTGCTGATATTAACTCTGTACAACACCTAAAATGCCATGACAACATCAGGGCAAAACACTCTTTGTATTGCCTATTGTGTTCTAGTTGAATTCATTCCAATCGAAAGATCTCTTGTTTGCACTTGTGCATCAGTGTGTGTGTTTATGCTGTATAATGGAGTATTGCACAAAACTCTGAAGAGTCTGAACTTTGACCACTCAACATTGCTTTTGTCTTCTGCGGAAACACTATAGCAATTTGTCTTCCCTCAAAGTTTTACCCTGTAGATGTTGTTGAATAACCTGGTCAAAATACTTTGCAGTTCTATAAGAACAACTATGCGGTCTTTGAATCTCATAATCATAGTTTCTAGAGACTTTTCTCAAGTTTTGGAAATGAGTGTGCTCACGAAGTTCAGCAAGCTGTCATAACAGTCTCTAATTTTCGTTACAGGTATGCCCAGTATGGTGAAGTAACTCCAAAAGTTGATGTTTATGCATTTGGAGTTGTCCTCTATGAGCTCATATCAGCTAAGGCAGCTGTAGTGAAGGAAAATGCCTCAGTTGCGGATTCAAAAGGCCTTGTTGGTTTGGTAAATCCTTGTCTTCCTCGATACACTTTGTTATATTTCTTATTTTAAAAGACAATAACGTTATTTGCATCCATGATTGGAAAGATACGTTTGACGGAGGCTAATGATTTTGCCTTGCCTGTTTACACAGTTTGAGGCTGTTCTTGATCTGCACAACCCCGATGAGCTTAAGAAGCTAGTTGATCCGAGGCTTGGAGATGACTACCCCCTTAACTCAGTTTACAAGGTAGAATATAATTCACCATTTTCTGAGAAAGTAAATTTTGCATTTGGGTGGTTATTGTTTTGAACCTGTATTCTATGGCGTATTTGTCGCAGATGGCGCAACTTGCATATGCATGTACCCAAGAGAATCCGCATCTGAGACCGAGCATGAGATCTGTGGTAGTTGCTCTAATGACTATGTCATCTGCGACAGCAGAATGGGACGTTGGCGCCTTTAATGAGGATCAAGGTCTTCTACAACTTATGTCAGCTAGGTAGAAAGAGCATTCTCTTTTGTTCTTCTTACGTTACTTTCGTAGTTGTGCGTGTGCATATCAAGTCTTTGGACCATAGAAATTAGAAAACAGGGGTTCCGAATTGATGAGACGAAGAAGAGTAGAGTGTCAATGAAGTTGTGTAAGAATTTGTACATCACCGTTCATGAAATAATCTTTGTTATTATGTAGAACTTTCAGCTCATGTGTGTGAAGCTGCATTAAAATTTGTAATTCTTTTGTGACGAATGCATGGCGATTTACGGATCTTTTGTAAAATCTATCTACATTCTTTTTCCACAATCACATTATTAACATTTCAAAGATTTTTGAACGATTTTTTTCAATGCTACAGTACACTACAAGAAATATGTCAGGCCAATTAGCGACCGATAATTGCAACCAATATGAAATCGGTTGCGAAATTGCAACTGATGGTGGATTGGTTGCTAATTAGCAATTATGTATTTGGTTGATAATTGCAACCAATATGAAATCGGTTGCGAAATTGCAACTGATGGTGGATTGGTTGCTAATTAGCAATTATGTATTTGGTTTCTAATTTTCGTTGTAAACTAGCGACCAATAATTAGTTGGTGTCAATATTAGTATTGGGAATGGCGGATATCAAGTTTCGGGTTATTATTCTAGATCATACTCATTATTAGAGTCGAAAAGTTGAGTTATATTGACAAACATCGGGTTAAATTTATTAAATTTGCCAATACAACATGATCTCACATTTTATAACCCAGCTAGATAAGAGCCCCTTACATGCTTGAAGTTACAAATTACAGAGTATATATTAGTAAACCCTTTTTAATTTGACCGTGCGGACTTCATATGGAATCATCAATATGCTAAACAGCTAAAGTTAGATAAATGTTTGCAATTACCTAGTGATCCTAACCATAAAAAAAATCTCTAATTTTTCTTGATAAGACGATTATTTCGAAATTAGTGATAATTATTTGATTATTAGTTTAAATGACAAACATTAATTTCAGATCAAATTTTTATCCAACATATAAATACTACATTATTCTTTGCATCTGATCAATCAATGACTCCATCCGTCTTGTTTTAAACACCCCCACTTTCTTTTTTGGGATATCTTTGCTTAAACACCCACTTCTATACTTGCTAAATGGGGTAAAGCTTACACTGCACATTAACACTCAATTATTTGCAAAACAGTAAATTCACGTGGTGCGTGTCAGATTGCGCGTTGTACCTCTACTAATCAAACTAGTAAAGTTTGGTGCCCTTGAACTTTGCACTTTTGACATTTGGTGCCCCTAATGTCCCATTTTCTTAACACCTTCAACTTTTGGCCGTCAAGTAATGATGTGACACTATTGTTAATGGGATTAACATCCGTTAATCACAATTAATATAAAATTGTAAAATAAAATAAAAAAAGGAAATTTGTTTTTTGAAAAAATCCATTTTTTTTACGAAACTCAAAAAAAAATTCTTAGAAAATTCAGTTTGGCCAATAAAATGTGCACAAGGTGCCTTTGAATTTTATTCCCTACGCTCTAGATTAAACTTCCCGCTTCCTTTTGTGCACTTTAAAAGGAAAACTAATAAACAATTCTTAATGATTCATTTAGCAAAAGTGCAAGCTAACTATCAACATCATCTTTATCTTGCCTCCCTAATTAATTCAGACAAAAGACGTAATGGGAAGAGAAAACAAAGTCGAAACCCTACAAAAAAAGGATGAGAATTTTAATAATCTATACCGGAGGGTGTACATGTCAGTGCAATTGGTGCCCCTGAACTTTACATACCAGTTCACCTTGTGCCCCTAAACTTTACACTACAATGCACATGGTGCACCTATAATTCGTTTCTGGAAATTTAAAAAACAACATTTTAGCTAATTGGAATTATTAGGAATCTAATTTTTTTGAGTTTTGTAAAATTTTTTTTTAAATAATTATCATTTTTTATTTATTAATTGTGATTAAGGGATGTTGATCTCTTTGACCACAGGTCCGGCCCTAAGGGTAGGCCAGGGGTGCAAAGGCCTAGGGCCCATGTCTGGGAGGGGCCCCGGCTTCTGGATATGTAGTATATACAGAAGATATAGTTTAAAGCCCACATTTATGTCATATGTTCTTCAACAGCCCAGTGGTAAGATAAATTATGGTAACCCTTCTCTGTACACCCACAACCGCGGTTCGAAACATGCAGTACACATGTTTGTTATTATTTTTCAGCATTTCGCATGTCTTTATAAGAGCAAATTTTTAACAATGTCTTTGTCACATTTTACTTAAGTTGTAACCTTCTTTTCTACTCCCTTCTCAAAATATATGACGTTTTCGGTTTTCGAGGTGAGACTTTAAATGGAGGGAGTATAGTTTAATTGTCTGTGTAGTAATCGTTTGACAGACTTTGACACGCTTCAATGAGAATATCAGTATACCAAAATATACAATATTAATCATTCTTTATGTAATTTTATTGCACCATCTTATGTCAAGAAAAAAAAAAAACAAAGAAAACGACAGTCACTTACACGTATATATATGCATAATTTTTTTTAATAATACTCCGTAATAGATTAGTTGGAGGGCCCCTTTTTTTATTTCGCACTAGGGCCCCTAAAACCTTAGGAACGGCCCTGTTTGACCATAGTGCCACATCATCACTTAACAGTCAAAAGTTAACGGTGTTAAGGAAATGGAAATTTAAATGCACCAAATGTCGAAAGTGCAAAATTTAGGGGCACCAAACTGTAATAGTTTGAAAAGCAGGGGCACCATGCGCAATATGACATAGTTCAGGGGTATTACGTGAATTTGCCGTTTGCTAAATAGTAACATACTAGTTTGATGGCCCGTGCAACGCCCGCGCTACTTATTTTTAAATGTTAAAATTATTTAAACGAATTGTTTTTATCTAAAACCTAAAATCTCATTTTAAACACCCGTGGTATATTCATAATGTAATTAGATGGAAAGTCACATTTAAAACCTAAATTTATGTTTCGAACACTCGTGAGATATTTGTGATGTAATTAGATGGAAACTCAACTTTAAAAACCTAAAATCCCATTTCGAAGACCCGTTTGATATTTGTAATGTAATTAGAGGAAAAGTCACCTTTCAAAAGACAAATCTCAATTTGAAACATCCGTGGGATAATTGATCAAATTGGCATATATCCCATTTTGAAACACCCGTGGATAATTGATCAAATTGCCATAAATCAAGTAATTAAAATATTACATAACTATTTTCCATAAATCAAGTAATAATGTTACTTTAATAGAATAATATAACCATATACTTACCATATCGTATTTTGGATAAACATTATTTACAATATAATAATATTATTATATGCCACGTGTCAGCATGGGAATTGAGCGGGTTCAGGATTACATATATATATTAGACTAGTTTGCGTGCTCGTGCCGCGCACGGGCTCCCTATTTGTATCAATGATACTCGTTTCACAAAAAAAAAAAAAAAAATTACATTGTTATATAATTGCACTGTACACATAAATGTCACATATTGAACATTATTTAACGTATAAAAAATTATAATTTAGTTGTGAATTCATAATTAAGTGTCAGCTATCACTTAATTAAAGAGTATTAGGTATCCTTTATAAAATTGTTGATTACTACTGCCTCTATAAAAGTATAGATTACATATTGATCGAGTTAAGAGTTTGACTTACAAATATAAGAATTTATACTCATCAAAAAATTATGAAATGCACTCATTGGATTCATATCGAAAAATACTTCCACGTATGTATGTTATCATAAAGTAAGATATCAATGGAGAAAGGAGGTGTCTCAAAATGATGCGATAAAAAAATTTAGTAACCAGTCCCGATGAGGATCTCAATAGAGATCAACCTAACCTTTAAAAAATTTACCTCATAATACCCAACTTGATTGATAGATTTCTGAATCAAAATCGACTCGACGTGCAGTTTCAATCAGACCCGACATGACACGATCTCAATATAACACAACCAGCTCTAACCATACATGAAATAGATCTAACCCTCCTAATTTCCAACTCTATTTGCATTATTCATTTATTGTTATATTTGTTGAGATTACAAATAAAACCCATAATTATTCTACATTACGTAATCATCTTACCAAGAGAGAAAACATATTTCGCTTAGTAATTTACATCAATATCGTTATATGATTTATTGATCGTATTACAAATAATAAACTCATTGACTATATGCATAATTGTGTTAATAAGTGTCTTAATCTCGATTCCGTGACTTTTAATCTAGTTGAGATTTTTGAAATGTAACTCTTTCAACAATAAATCATTTTACCAAGAGAAACGTATTCCGCTTAATAATTTACATCATTATCTGATACAACCCACTTTAGAGTGGGTTTTGTGGCGTTAATATTGGGTTTTTCATACTATTTTCGGATCATTTGTGGCATTATTCTATTTGTTATGTTTTTGAGTTAATTTGAAGAATACATGCAAGTTTGATCAATTGTGCAAGTTCGGGATACATTGATGGTGTTTGCTACGGATCCCGAGAAGCGTAGAAGATCCGAAGAGATGAAGAACGGAAGCTAAAGCTGAAGATTGGTGTCCAGACGACTCGTCCAGAGCTAGACGAGTCGTCCAGACGAGTCGTCCAAGTCCGGACGGAACATTGGAGTTTGGACGGAAAAAGAGCCAGACGACTCGTCTGGAAGCCGACGAGTCGTCCGACGAGTCGTCCCGGATTGGACGACTCGTCCGCTGCTGTGTCGGCGTATTGACGGGTTTCCTTAACCCGTTTTGTAATCTTTTTCTATTTAAACCTAAATTTCGTTTTTATTTTCATCATTCAGTTTTCAAGACCTAAGTTGTATTATTTTCAAGATTATGCAAGGCTAAAGACCTTATTCTCGGATTTATTAGTTGAAGCTACAGATTCATCCAGACAATTGTGAGTCTTAACTATTTCAATTATTGTTGAGTATTATCATTCTCTTTGTTTCAATTGCTTATTGATTGATTTATCGTTAATTAGGTTGCAAACTAATTAGCCCTAGGTTAAATCATATTGCTAGAGTCATTAATCAAAGGACTAATTGTTTGTTTAATTGATTCACTAGTAGAAACTAAACCTTAATTCCGTGCTGATCATAGATCTAGGGTTTAGAAGAGAATTGATATATTGATTGAAGATCGAAACCGCGTGTGTCTAGATCTTATCTATCCTAGTTGTTATCGTTCTATTGCTTTATGCTTTCGCTGGATTGAATTTAGGCGCGCGTCTTTGTTATCCACCGATTAGGGCTAGTTGGTAGGGCTGATCTCTCTTGCTAGCTATTGATAAGGAACGATCGAAAACTCCGTTTTCACAATTAGGTACTCGACATAGTTGATCTCAGTGAGGACAATGATCAATTGGATGAACTGTAGTGGATATTAATCGTCCGAAACTTTTCCCTTAATTGATTTGCAAATTACTCTTTTGTGTTTGATTACTTGATCACTTATACTCATTAACCCCCCATTTGTTACTTGACATACATTGATAATTACCAATCTCTGTGGATACGAACCTTACTTACCTATTACTACGTTTTAGGTTAGTATTGAGATTTTATATTTGTGGGCATACGACTTTAGCCTGTCAAATTTTGGCGTCGTTGCCGGGAAACGGTTTTAATTTGTCTTTGTGTGTTTGTGATGGATCATTTACGGTCCACACCCGTGCTACTAATAAATTTCTAGTTCTTGTTGAGATAGCAAAGTTGCTTATTGATTGATTTATCGTTAATTAGGTTGCAAACTAATTAGCCCTAGGTTAAATCATATTGCTAGAGTCATTAATCAAAGGACTAATTGTTTGTTTAATTGATTCACTAGTAGAAACTAAACCTTAATTCCGTGCTGATCATAGATCTAGGGTTTAGAAGAGAATTGATATATTGATTGAAGATCGAAACCGCGTGTGTCTAGATCTTATCTATCCTAGTTGTTATCGTTCTATTGCTTTATGCTTTCGCTGGATTGAATTTAGGCGCGCGTCTTTGTTATCCACCGATTAGGGCTAGTTGGTAGGGCTGATCTCTCTTGCTAGCTATTAATAAGGAACGATCGAAAACTCCGTTTTCACAATTAGGTACTCGACATAGTTGATCTCAGTGAGGACAATGATCAATTGGATGAACTGTAGTGGATATTAATCGTCCGAAACTTTTCCCTTAATTGATTTGCAAATTACTCTTTTGTGTTTGATTACTTGATCACTTATACTCATTAACCCCCCATTTGTTACTTGACATACATTGATAATTACCGTTCTCTGTGGATACGAACCTTACTTACCTATTACTACGTTTTAGGTTAGTATTGAGATTTTATATTTGTGGGCATACGACTTTAGCCTGTCAAATTTTGGCGTCGTTGCCGGGAAACGGTTTTAATTTGTCTTTGTGTGTTTGTGATGGATCATTTACGGTCCACACCCGTGCTACTAATAAATTTCTAGTTCTTGTTGAGATAGCAAAGTTGCAGATATGAGTATCAGATCACTCACAGCCCCGAATCTCTCGAAGCAGCCGTCATGCATCAAGTACCCAGAAGAAGAAGTGGGTAAAGCGGTAGAGATCAAGGGGGCACTATTACACCAACTCCCTCATTTTCTTGGGGGTCAGTTTGAGGATCCGAATCGGCATGTTTCGGATGTTTTCTTTTATTGTAACGGCATGAAGCCAGCTGCGGTCAAAATTGAAGACTATTTGTTGAAAGCATTCCCTTTTACACTGAAGGAAAAGGCGAGAGATTGGCTCTACACTCTTCCTGAGAACAGTATCACTTCTTGGGATGATATGAAGAAAGCTTTCATTCAGAAGTACTTCCCGGCCACCAAATCTTCCTTTTTGAAGAAGAGTATTAGTAATGTTATGCAAGAGGATGATGAGAGATTTTCCACATATTGGGAGCGATTCAGACAGTTATGCTTGAGTTGCCCATATCATGGATTCACTGATCAAGATCTCATACTCTACTTCTACAATGGTCTCAGGCATGAAGATCAACGCTATGTGGTAGCTGCAAGTCAAGGTGGTATTGATAAATTGACTCCAACTGAGGCATTGGTATTGCTCAATGAGTTGTCGGATCAAGACCAATCTCGTGCTAGTGATCGACGCTGTACAAGGAAGGTGAATGCCATTGGTACCGAAACTTCATTGGAAAAGAAGGTAGATAAGTTGGCATCTATGGTGGAAGCATTCATTAGAGGAGGCAACTCACCAACGGTGAAGACTGGCGGACTATGCTATGCCGAGGGGCACCCAACTGATACTTGCCCCTCCATTCAAGAGGATAAGGGTGTAGAAGTGGTGAATACTGTGGGGTTTCAAGGTGGTCGATTCTCTCAATCTAGGTCACAAGGACCCATGCAAGATCAATCCAACAAGCCTATGTCTACGGAGGATATGATTCGTTCTTTGGCCGCCAATATGATCACTATGCAAGGTAGTATGCAGCAATTGCAAAGTGGTATGCAGCAGTTTCAACACCAAACCCAATCAAGCATCCAAAACTTGGAGAATCAAGTTGGGCAATTATCAACTACAATTGCACGATTAGAGGCACGAGATTCTAAGAAGATCTTATCTCAGACGGAAGTTCCCTATGCTAATGTAAGTGCCATCATGGTTAAAAGTGAGGAGCCACTTGGAAACAACACCGTGGAGGAAGTGGATGAAGAAAATGCGTATGTTCCTCCACCATTCGTTCCGTATAAACCCGTGCCACCTTTTCCGGACGCATTGACTGACACACGTCCTTACTCCAACTTTAAGGAGATCTATGAGACATTTCGTGGTTGGGAAGATGATGCACAATTCAAAACTCTTGAGAAAGGTGATTCTAGTATTGCCCATTTCTTTAGAGGTTTGTACTCCTCTAGAAGAGAGGAAAAGAAGAAGATGAAAAAGGTGGTAGCACGTGAGCACGTGTCATCTATATTTCAGAATAAGTTGCCCAAGAAATGTACAGATCCAGGCATGTTTTCTGTTCCGTGCACTATTGCTGAGACTAGTTTCCCCCAAGCTTTGATCGATTTGGGTGCCTCAATCAATGTGATTCCGCATTCTTTGTTGGAGAATTTGAATCTTGGTACATTGCAAAAGACTCATGTGATGATCAACTTGCTGATCGGTCAATTGTGAAACCTAGGGGAGTGATCCGAGATGTGCATGTGAGGGTAGGGGATTTGATATTTCCGGCGGACTTTTATGTGCTAGATATGGGGGATGATAGGTATGCACCTCCTATTTTGTTGGGGAGACCATTTTTGAAGACTGCTAATACCAAAATTGATGTGAAGATGGGCTCTTTGACTATGGAGTTTGAGGGTAAGGTGGTGCATTTCAACAATCCTCAATAACCGGAGGAGTCATCCAACAATGATAAACTTGTCACAAAGCAAAAGAAGGACGGTATAGGAACCGTTGGAAGTGATCAAGTTCTTGATCCAGGTTTTGCTTTGCATGACCGAACACGAGTAGTGGGTTCGACTCCGGTTCAATCATCCATCCACATTAGAAAGGTGTTCTCCATGGCTAAGGTGGAATTTTCCACTTTTCTAAAGGATAGAGGCGGTAAGAAATTACATTGGAGGATAAGGAAGCCGAAGTCTCCGCTTGGTTACCATGATTGTGTGTTTGGTCTCGGTTGATTGCGGTGTCACCTCTTGCGTCGAGCCAACGACGTTAAACAAGTGCGCTTCTTGGGAGGCAACCCAAGTATGTGAGTGGAGGAGCTTCTCAGGGTTCGGGCGATCCCTCTTCCTCCACAACTCATGAGTGAGTTTTCTTCCATTTCCTTTCCTATGCTTGTATTTCATTAGATATATGCAACAACGCGGACGTTGTTTGGTTTAAGCATGGGGGAGGGATTGTGTATATGTATATATGGGTTTAGCTTTGTACAATTTCCTTCTATTTTCGTTTTGATAACTCAAAAAAAAAAAAAAAAAGAAAAAAAAGAGAAAACAGAAAAAAAAAAAAAAAGAAAGAGGAAAAAAGAAGAGAGAAAAAAGTAAGCCGGTGAGTTGGAAAAGTTAACGAGAGGCTAGGTGAAAACCCGAAAGGGCGCCTAGACAAAATGAGTGGAGTGTGCCACTGTTCTGTACCGGTGTTGCTTAGGAAGGGTGTTTTGAAGGTCGTGTCAGGGTAGGTCTCTCTTGGATGATATAAGGAGGTTCGGTTGAATTGTATAGTATAGGTGATAGGATAGAAAATCCTCGATTCCCTTGGTTGTTTGGGGTAGTTGGTGGCTTTATCGAGGTGGTCTTTGATCCGAGTGCATTAATCCGGACCTAGGCTCACGAGGGTGTTGTGTGTGAGCGGCTTAGGGACACTTAGGGCATTTTTAGGTCCCTTTGCCATTTGGTTACACTTTTTAGTTGTGTGTATGTTGTGAAGCATAAGATAGTTAGGAACCGTTATGTTGAGAATACATCTGTGACGGTCCCTAACTAGGAAGACGAAGACCATAACTGGAGTAGAGGAGATAGGTAGATATCATTTCTTCCCGTGCTGCTTGTCAAAAGACCTTGGAGACATATTGATGATGATTGTGATACTCGAGGACGAGTAAAGGTCTAAGCATGGGGGAATTTGATACAACCCACTTTAGAGTGGGTTTTGTGGCGTTAATATTGGGTTTTTCATACTATTTTCGGATCATTTGTGGCATTATTCTATTTGTTATGTTTTTGAGTTAATTTGAAGAATACATGCAAGTTTGATCAATTGTGCAAGTTCGGGATACATTGATGGTGTTTGCTACGGATCCCGAGAAGCGTAGAAGATCCGAAGAGATGAAGAACGGAAGCTAAAGCTGAAGATTGGTGTCCAGACGACTCGTCCAGAGCTAGACGAGTCGTCCAGACGAGTCGTCCAAGTCCGGACGGAACATTGGAGTTTGGACGGAAAAAGAGCCAGACGACTCGTCTGGAAGCCGACGAGTCGTCCGACGAGTCGTCCCGGATTGGACGACTCGTCCGCTGCTGTGTCGGCGTATTGACGGGTTTCCTTAACCCGTTTTGTAATCTTTTTCTATTTAAACCTAAATTTCGTTTTTATTTTCATCATTCAGTTTTCAAGACCTAAGTTGTATTATTTTCAAGATTATGCAAGGCTAAACACCTTATTCTCGGATTTATTAGTTGAAGTTACAGATTCATCCATACAATTGTGAGTCTTAACTATTTCAATTATTGTTGAGTATTATCATTCTCTTTGTTTCAATTGCTTATTGATTGATTTATCGTTAATTAGGTTGCAAACTAATTAGCCCTAGGTTAAATCATATTGCTAGAGTCATTAATCAAAGGACTAATTGTTTGTTTAATTGATTCACTAGTAGAAACTAAACCTTAATTCCGTGCTGATCATAGATCTAGGGTTTAGAAGAGAATTGATATATTGATTGAAGATCGAAACCGCGTGTGTCTAGATCTTATCTATCCTAGTTGTTATCGTTCTATTGCTTTATGCTTTCGCTGGATTGAATTTAGGCGCGCGTCTTTGTTATCCACCGATTAGGGCTAGTTGGTAGGGCTGATCTCTCTTGCTAGCTATTAATAAGGAACGATCGAAAACTCCGTTTTCACAATTAGGTACTCGACATAGTTGATCTCAGTGAGGACAATGATCAATTGGATGAACTGTAGTGGATATTAATCGTCCGAAACTTTTCCCTTAATTGATTTGCAAATTACTCTTTTGTGTTTGATTACTTGATCACTTATACTCATTAACCCCCCATTTGTTACTTGACATACATTGATAATTACCGTTCTCTGTGGATACGAACCTTACTTACCTATTACTACGTTTTAGGTTAGTATTGAGATTTTATATTTGTGGGCATACGACTTTAGCCTGTCAAATTTTGGCGTCGTTGCCGGGAAACGGTTTTAATTTGTCTTTGTGTGTTTGTGATGGATCATTTACGGTCCACACCCGTGCTACTAATAAATTTCTAGTTCTTGTTGAGATAGCAAAGTTGCAGATATGAGTATCAGATCACTCACAGCCCCGAATCTCTCGAAGCAGCCGTCATGCATCAAGTACCCAGAAGAAGAAGTGGGTAAAGCGGTAGAGATCAAGGGGGCACTATTACACCAACTCCCTCATTTTCTTGGGGGTCAGTTTGAGGATCCGAATCGGCATGTTTCGGATGTTTTCTTTTATTGTAACGGCATGAAGCCAGCTGCGGTCAAAATTGAAGACTATTTGTTGAAAGCATTCCCTTTTACACTGAAGGAAAAGGCGAGAGATTGGCTCTACACTCTTCCTGAGAACAGTATCACTTCTTGGGATGATATGAAGAAAGCTTTCATTCAGAAGTACTTCCCGGCCACCAAATCTTCCTTTTTGAAGAAGAGTATTAGTAATGTTATGCAAGAGGATGATGAGAGATTTTCCACATATTGGGAGCGATTCAGACAGTTATGCTTGAGTTGCCCATATCATGGATTCACTGATCAAGATCTCATACTCTACTTCTACAATGGTCTCAGGCATGAAGATCAACGCTATGTGGTAGCTGCAAGTCAAGGTGGTATTGATAAATTGACTCCAACTGAGGCATTGGTATTGCTCAATGAGTTGTCGGATCAAGACCAATCTCGTGCTAGTGATCGACGCTGTACAAGGAAGGTGAATGCCATTGGTACCGAAACTTCATTGGAAAAGAAGGTAGATAAGTTGGCATCTATGGTGGAAGCATTCATTAGAGGAGGCAACTCACCAACGGTGAAGACTGGCGGACTATGCTATGCCGAGGGGCACCCAACTGATACTTGCCCCTCCATTCAAGAGGATAAGGGTGTAGAAGTGGTGAATACTGTGGGGTTTCAAGGTGGTCGATTCTCTCAATCTAGGTCACAAGGACCCATGCAAGATCAATCCAACAAGCCTATGTCTACGGAGGATATGATTCGTTCTTTGGCCGCCAATATGATCACTATGCAAGGTAGTATGCAGCAATTGCAAAGTGGTATGCAGCAGTTTCAACACCAAACCCAATCAAGCATCCAAAACTTGGAGAATCAAGTTGGGCAATTATCAACTACAATTGCACGATTAGAGGCACGAGATTCTAAGAAGATCTTATCTCAGACGGAAGTTCCCTATGCTAATGTAAGTGCCATCATGGTTAAAAGTGAGGAGCCACTTGGAAACAACACCGTGGAGGAAGTGGATGAAGAAAATGCGTATGTTCCTCCACCATTCGTTCCGTATAAACCCGTGCCACCTTTTCCGGACGCATTGACTGACACACGTCCTTACTCCAACTTTAAGGAGATCTATGAGACATTTCGTGGTTGGGAAGATGATGCACAATTCAAAACTCTTGAGAAAGGTGATTCTAGTATTGCCCATTTCTTTAGAGGTTTGTACTCCTCTAGAAGAGAGGAAAAGAAGAAGATGAAAAAGGTGGTAGCACGTGAGCACGTGTCATCTATATTTCAGAATAAGTTGCCCAAGAAATGTACAGATCCAGGCATGTTTTCTGTTCCGTGCACTATTGCTGAGACTAGTTTCCCCCAAGCTTTGATCGATTTGGGTGCCTCAATCAATGTGATTCCGCATTCTTTGTTGGAGAATTTGAATCTTGGTACATTGCAAAAGACTCATGTGATGATCAACTTGCTGATCGGTCAATTGTGAAACCTAGGGGAGTGATCCGAGATGTGCATGTGAGGGTAGGGGATTTGATATTTCCGGCGGACTTTTATGTGCTAGATATGGGGGATGATAGGTATGCACCTCCTATTTTGTTGGGGAGACCATTTTTGAAGACTGCTAATACCAAAATTGATGTGAAGATGGGCTCTTTGACTATGGAGTTTGAGGGTAAGGTGGTGCATTTCAACAATCCTCAATAACCGGAGGAGTCATCCAACAATGATAAACTTGTCACAAAGCAAAAGAAGGACGGTATAGGAACCGTTGGAAGTGATCAAGTTCTTGATCCAGGTTTTGCTTTGCATGACCGAACACGAGTAGTGGGTTCGACTCCGGTTCAATCATCCATCCACATTAGAAAGGTGTTCTCCATGGCTAAGGTGGAATTTTCCACTTTTCTAAAGGATAGAGGCGGTAAGAAATTACATTGGAGGATAAGGAAGCCGAAGTCTCCGCTTGGTTACCATGATTGTGTGTTTGGTCTCGGTTGATTGCGGTGTCACCTCTTGCGTCGAGCCAACGACGTTAAACAAGTGCGCTTCTTGGGAGGCAACCCAAGTATGTGAGTGGAGGAGCTTCTCAGGGTTCGGGCGATCCCTCTTCCTCCACAACTCATGAGTGAGTTTTCTTCCATTTCCTTTCCTATGCTTGTATTTCATTAGATATATGCAACAACGCGGACGTTGTTTGGTTTAAGCATGGGGGAGGGATTGTGTATATGTATATATGGGTTTAGCTTTGTACAATTTCCTTCTATTTTCGTTTTGATAACTCAAAAAAAAAAAAAAAAAGAAAAAAAAGAGAAAACAGAAAAAAAAAAAAAAAGAAAGAGGAAAAAAGAAGAGAGAAAAAAGTAAGCCGGTGAGTTGGAAAAGTTAACGAGAGGCTAGGTGAAAACCCGAAAGGGCGCCTAGACAAAATGAGTGGAGTGTGCCACTGTTCTGTACCGGTGTTGCTTAGGAAGGGTGTTTTGAAGGTCGTGTCAGGGTAGGTCTCTCTTGGATGATATAAGGAGGTTCGGTTGAATTGTATAGTATAGGTGATAGGATAGAAAATCCTCGATTCCCTTGGTTGTTTGGGGTAGTTGGTGGCTTTATCGAGGTGGTCTTTGATCCGAGTGCATTAATCCGGACCTAGGCTCACGAGGGTGTTGTGTGTGAGCGGCTTAGGGACACTTAGGGCATTTTTAGGTCCCTTTGCCATTTGGTTACACTTTTTAGTTGTGTGTATGTTGTGAAGCATAAGATAGTTAGGAACCGTTATGTTGAGAATACATCTGTGACGGTCCCTAACTAGGAAGACGAAGACCATAACTGGAGTAGAGGAGATAGGTAGATATCATTTCTTCCCGTGCTGCTTGTCAAAAGACCTTGGAGACATATTGATGATGATTGTGATACTCGAGGACGAGTAAAGGTCTAAGCATGGGGGAATTTGATACAACCCACTTTAGAGTGGGTTTTGTGGCGTTAATATTGGGTTTTTCATACTATTTTCGGATCATTTGTGGCATTATTCTATTTGTTATGTTTTTGAGTTAATTTGAAGAATACATGCAAGTTTGATCAATTGTGCAAGTTCGGGATACATTGATGGTGTTTGCTACGGATCCCGAGAAGCGTAGAAGATCCGAAGAGATGAAGAACGGAAGCTAAAGCTGAAGATTGGTGTCCAGACGACTCGTCCAGAGCTAGACGAGTCGTCCAGACGAGTCGTCCAAGTCCGGACGGAACATTGGAGTTTGGACGGAAAAAGAGCCAGACGACTCGTCTGGAAGCCGACGAGTCGTCCGACGAGTCGTCCCGGATTGGACGACTCGTCCGCTGCTGTGTCGGCGTATTGACGGGTTTCCTTAACCCGTTTTGTAATCTTTTTCTATTTAAACCTAAATTTCGTTTTTATTTTCATCATTCAGTTTTCAAGACCTAAGTTGTATTATTTTCAAGATTATGCAAGGCTAAACACCTTATTCTCGGATTTATTAGTTGAAGTTACAGATTCATCCATACAATTGTGAGTCTTAACTATTTCAATTATTGTTGAGTATTATCATTCTCTTTGTTTCAATTGCTTATTGATTGATTTATCGTTAATTAGGTTGCAAACTAATTAGCCCTAGGTTAAATCATATTGCTAGAGTCATTAATCAAAGGACTAATTGTTTGTTTAATTGATTCACTAGTAGAAACTAAACCTTAATTCCGTGCTGATCATAGATCTAGGGTTTAGAAGAGAATTGATATATTGATTGAAGATCGAAACCGCGTGTGTCTAGATCTTATCTATCCTAGTTGTTATCGTTCTATTGCTTTATGCTTTCGCTGGATTGAATTTAGGCGCGCGTCTTTGTTATCCACCGATTAGGGCTAGTTGGTAGGGCTGATCTCTCTTGCTAGCTATTAATAAGGAACGATCGAAAACTCCGTTTTCACAATTAGGTACTCGACATAGTTGATCTCAGTGAGGACAATGATCAATTGGATGAACTGTAGTGGATATTAATCGTCCGAAACTTTTCCCTTAATTGATTTGCAAATTACTCTTTTGTGTTTGATTACTTGATCACTTATACTCATTAACCCCCCATTTGTTACTTGACATACATTGATAATTACCGTTCTCTGTGGATACGAACCTTACTTACCTATTTTCCAAAATGTAGAATATTTCACAAAACGTGAGAGAGTTTGTGATGATTAGATAAAAATATGAGCGTGAAAGATATCACAAAAATAGATTGGATGTTTGAAATTAGATGTCCAAATTAGAAACTCGAAACGCTAGAAGTGGGACGAGCGAATTATTGATTAATAATGGCATCAGAGAAACTCAAAGTATTACACATAAAATTGTAACACCTCTATGATTCAACTCGATTATAACAAATACTTCTAAATTAATATCAAATTTGCTCGAGTTTTTTCTATTATAAAATAAACTCTATTGATTATTCGGAGAGGGAGTCGGGTGAGGGGGAAATACGATTTATTGTAGTTAACATATCATTGTTCTAACGATATTTTTTACTCATTTTTAGGTAGGTTATATCGATGTTTACGAGACCTATCAGTAGTTGTGGTAAGTGTAGACTCTTAGTAATGCATATTACGTAGGATTCTAGAATGTACCTTCTTATCCTATGCATCATATATATCCTATTGCATTTGGGATTTGTTTGTCTTTAGAATTTTACGTATCCATAGTTTATGTTTGCTTCTTATACTACCTAGTTTTTACACAGTGCTACGCACAGTGTTCGTTAATTAGCGCGTTGTGCATAGATTTGTAAAATAGAGATATTATATTAGTAATCGATGTTTTCAATCTACTCCGAACCGTATAATACTAATTCTCCCTCTCCACTTTTTAATTATTTCAATATTATATATAAAGATGATTTAAAACTAACCCAACATAAGAAAATAAGTTACGTCAAAAAAAAAATCTTATAAAACTGGGAGGAGCATGTTTTCACCAAAATGGATAAAAACTAGTTTACTACCCGGGCTACGCCCGAAATAACATTTATCAATTTATTTCTTTGTAAAAATAATTTTTAATTATGTTTATTTATAAGACTTTCATTATAATAAGGGAAATACATAATAAGGTAGATATGGAATCAATTCTTTTTTTCATAATGTTTTTATTTTTTTTTAGAATTTTGTCAATTTTTTTGCTATGAAAAACATTACTCATATAACATTATGGATGGAAAGTAAATCTGCACTCTCTACCATAAAAGACCGCTTAAATGATTATTTTAAATGAAATTCAATGGGACATGCCACGTGGCATGAGAGATGGCCTAATTGAAGCCGGTGAACGTGGTTGTTGCCTCTAACACAGCTTTTAATATATAGTATAAGATGGGTAATGCTCTAGATTCGAGGTGCCGAGTCGTAAATGGGACACAACACTAGCAATTAGATTTTTTTTTTCTACCATCAATTGTGTTTTTTTTTTCACCCTTATACATCAAAAAGCGAGTATTCACTATTATTCAATATACATTAACCCTACTAATCGTGCATCATTTTTATCTCCTCTCCTCCATAACATCGAAAAAACTACAATGGTAAGATAGAAGGATATGTGAGGAATTATTATTTTTTTTTCTTTCAGCCTCTCGCTCGCTCCCTGAATATTAAACGGTTTCGTTTTCATTTTTTTCTTAAACATTTTATGTCAGGTTGATTGTGTAGTAGAGAACTTGAACAAGTTTTATTATTGTAGACAAAAAGAAAGTGTGGTGGACAAAACATGTTTTAGATTGGCACTACTGCACTACGCAGTAGTAAACTTTGTATCACACCTTAGCTAGTTGGAACATTTCCAATGTTAACAAAAATATTATATTCCGTAGTTCGCTTGTGGGGCTGCTCATATTAGAAACTCAAACCATTTGAGCAAATTAGTACGGTGGGCTATGTAGTTTCCCCAAGCCACAAAGCTTGACATTAAATTGAAAGGAAAAAAAAATACACCCTTCGTCCTCATATAAACACCCGATTTTTACTTCTCGAGGTGTTCATTAATAAACACCCCACTTCTGAAATCCCGAATAAGATATTGGAAACGCATGCAATATCTAAGTCAAGACAGAAAGTTAACTTGTCTATCGGATATTGGGAGTATTTTAGTGTCTAAAAAAAAAAAACAAAAACAAAGGATATTATTTAACAAACAAAATTTGTACTAGGGAGTATGGACAAAAGATGAGCGAGCGACCATTGGCAATTTGGCACTACATCACAATTTTTTGGTACTTGCACTACATCACGACCAGTGGTATGCTGGGCTCTCCTCGTGTCGAGGCCGTGAAATCAAACTTTGGTTGTGCCTTGGCACGCTCCGGCACGAAACACGCTGGGTGTGGTCTGCGGGCTGGTTTGCAGCGGCACGCTAAAGCACGAGTTTTTTTTTTTTTTTTTTTAAGATAAGAAAATAAGGGAAAACTTAAAAATTAGCGGTTATCACGCAGTTTGGCGACACGTTGTGGCTCGACACGACACGCCGTGTTAGCGTGCCACACGGCACAACATGAGCACGCCGGCACAAGGACCGTGCCCAAGTCGTGCCAAAGTTTGCCTTCTGACACGCCGTGCCGGCACGAAGCACGGTACGACACCACACGTGTCCAACTCTAGTGCCAAATAATACGTTGCATACCATTAGTGCAATTTTTTTCCCCCATAAGCACTGAGTCGATGCGAATGGCTGCGCCTCGGATGATAGGCAAGTCCCAATCTCTCTATTTGCATGCATGATAATTCTTAAAAGCATGCCTAATTACAGTTTCTAATCTTCTTTTTCGATTTCTTTCTTAACAGACATTGCAGTGAACTTCACAGGTCAGGCATTTTATCGAACACCTGATGCTCATGTTCATTGTCTTTCTCATTTACTTCAATCTTAGAACTTTTTGCTGTAATTTTGCTTGTGAATTTGACAGATGGCATGTTCAAGGGTATCTACCATGGCAAACACTGCCATCTTCCTGATATTCAAGCTGTTTTAAGCAGGGCTTGGACTGCTGGTGTTGACAGAATCATTGTAATTCACCAAACTTTTTACTGTAATTTTGCTTGTGAATTTTTGTTTTTGATAAAGTTTATTAATTTATGTGCCTTTTATGTTAAACCTAACATTTTCTTTGTGGGGTTGTTGAATTGTGCATTTTTCGCCTGATTTTGATGTTTTTTTTTTATTGATGAACAATGCATGTTTTAAGCAGGAAATGAACTGCTGAAATTGATTTAATCATTGTAAATTATCCCTTTTTTTGGCCTTAGCAATTTTGTTTTATGAAGTTGAGTAAAGTTTTGTGCCTGTTGTTTGTGGGGTTGTTGTGCTATGTTCAAATCTGCATTTTTTGCCCAACTTTTGATGAATAATGCAAGTTGTTATTGGGGTTTAGGTGACTGGGGGATCTCTTGAGGAGTCTAGGGAAGCTCTTGCAATTGCGGAAACTGATGGTTTGTGTTCATTCTTTTCATCATAATATTAGCTTGATCACTGGCTAAAGTTGTGTTCTTGTTGGTGTGTTTTTGTGATTCATGGTATTGTGTTCGCAGGACGGTTGTTCTGCACTGTTGGCGTGCATCCAACTCGATGTAATGTGAGTAATTGTGGATTTCAGTTAATGTTTGCTCTTGCCTTCGCCATGATTACCATTCCTTATCGTGCTACGTAGTCAATGGTTTGGTGATTAGTTAAGTAGGCTAATCATGGAGAGAAATGTGTCTTTTTTTGTTGTTGTCTGCATAAAGGAATTTGAAGAAAGTGGCGACCCAGAAGGGCATTTCCAGGCACTTCTGTCATTAGCAAAGCAAGGAGTTGACAAAGGAAAGGTGAGGATTTCTGTTTACAGATTTGCAATTCTACTTCTGCTTGGGGTATTATTTGGCAATTGGTTCAGAAACTTGTTTTACGACATGGCTAGCTATATCTGATTGTGTAGTGTTTGTCTGTCACTTCTTGTTAAACACTGAACTTAGTGGCAGCATCTGTGAAGATTATTTGACCCTTTGCTAAACAAGTATCATAGTATCGTACCAAGTATATCTCCTTTTTTGTATTTGATTGTTATACTTATAGGATCATTACTAAGGATTTTATTCCTTTTAAAATGTTGTCTCAACAAATCTGTGCCATTGTGCATACTATTGCTTTGACCAATTAGAGGTTCACATATTGTATATGAAGCTTTCGTGCTTTCTTATAGATGACAATTGAGCCAAACTTTTTTGTTGTTCCCGTCTGGGAGACGTGCCTTTTGGTACGATATTGGTGACTCATGCAGTTATTGCCCATTTCACCATGTTTCTTCTGCCGCTTCATAATGAACATATACTTAAAATCCCTTTTAATTTGTAAAGAGCCACATGGTATCATTTGGGCCGAGCTTGTTTCACCATTAGGCTTGATGAACGTGTGCTTTCCCTGAGATGAAATGTCCTTATCATAGCAAGTCCTCATTGGCTATATTACTACAGAACAAGGTGTACAGTAGTATTGAGTAAAGATTGTTCATTTGTTCTGAGAGCTGCTGAAATCTGAATGTGTTCTACATGTTCATACATGTTCATCTGCTGTGAAATAATTTTCTCACTGTGGAAATCTATGGGGCACGTGGGAAAGCTCAATTTGCACCTTAATGACAGCATTTTTCTGCCTAAGATACTTATTGAGAGTTTTTCATGATGCTTTATCAGATTGGCTTCTTCATTTAAACTGTGTACTGCTTAATTTTTTTGAATTACTATTCAAGGAAGGTCGTGGCAATAGGTGAATGTGGATTGGATTATGACCGGCTTCAGTTTTGCCCAGCTGATATCCAAAAGAAGTATGTGGCTTCATTGCAATCATGCTAGATAGGCCCTAATCTATTGGGCTCTGCTGATAACTCATGTTAATGGACATAGGTATTTTGAGAAGCAATTTGAATTAGCACATGTGATGAAGCTGCCGATGTTCCTTCACATGCGTGAAGCAGCCACAGATTTCTGTGAGATTCTAGGGCGCAACAAAAGCAGGTCCGACTTGTGATTGAAGTTTATTTTATCGATTTTGACTTATACAAAACAAATAATAATCATGCTTTTACCGCTATATCAATTATCAAAATAGAGTATGAGATACAGCAATTTATTAAATAATGCCAAAGTATTTACTATTATTCTTCGTCCTGTGTCTTCCTGATGCATGTAGTCCTGATGTTCTGAACTCTCCCTCTTTACCGAATTTGTAACGTAGATCTACACTTTAGCTTTCCTGTTTTTTGTCACATTCTTGTTTCCTTTCAATGCATGTAGCTGCTGGGTCAGACCGTCAGAGTGGTAGGACAAAAGCCTGATCTTCTGATTTTACGTAGTCAAAAGAAAACTGGTGTCTTTTGGCATTGTAGTATATTATCGTGTAACGACACTTTATTTCTCTTGAGTCACGTCACAATGGTGTTAAAAATCTATAATTTCACGAAAACTGTGAAGTTCATCTTGACAGGGTAGATTGTTTGCTTAGAGCATGTTCTGACCTCTGTGATTACTCATGTCCAATGGAAAAATTTGTGAGCAGCAACAGTTCAATTATAAATAAGGGTGCATTGGTCCTTGATTGAGAGTATATATGGAACCCTGCCAGTGGTTTGAACTTGGCATTAGGAACTTTTAGTTGAAATTGGAGAATTCTTGTTCAAGTGAATGTTATTACAAAATTACCAGCCAGGATCAAAGAATCTATTCTCCAAAGAGCTGGTTGTAAGTTCCTGTGCTTCTTTTGTAAGAGAAGCAGATGGTTCTGGAAAAGTAGAAGGGGAGCCTTGGTGCACGGTTTAAGGTGTTGCTGTGTGTTTGATAGGTCACTGGTTCAAGTCCTGAGAGCAGCCTCTTGTCCAAAAAATGACAAAGGAAGGCTTGCCCCCTATACACCCTGTCGTAGAACCTTTCCCTGGACCCTTGCTTTGCGGGAATGCCAATGTGCACTGGGCTGCCCTTTTGGTCTTATAAAATACGGCTGATAGATTATTCCTAGTTTTTGGTTTCTCTTGAGCTCCACAAAATTGATTTGAGATTGCTTTCTTGTTTTGCAGGTTCCTTGCAGGAGTTGCACATTCTTTTACTGGAAGTGCAGAGGATCGTGATCAACTACTTTCATTCAGTAATTTGTATATAGGTTTGTACACTGTCCAGTGACCATCTCATCAAACTTCTATGATATATAAGTTATATATGCTATTCATGGTCGTGAATTGACTAGACATCTTAACATGTCTAGTTAATGAGCCATTTAGTGAATTATTCAAATTCTATGACGGAAATGGATATATACTGACTGCTAATGCAAGGCATTGTGTGAATTGGCTGCTTTGGAAGTTGTTACTAGATAGCTCATTGCTCCAATTTTTTAACACCTTTCAGTTATTGTTACAAACAGGTGTCAATGGTTGCTCTCTGAAGACTGCTGAAAATCTTGAGGTGGTGAAGGGACTTCCTATTGACAAGATGATGATTGAAACTGATTCACCGTATTGTGACATTAAGAACACCCATGCAGGAATTAAAATGGTCAAGTCAACATGGCCATCAAAAAAGAAAGAGAAATATGATCCAGAAAGCCTTGTGAAAGGAAGAAATGAACCTTGCCAGGTTAGGTAAGTTTCATCTATTTCTGAACGTGTAACTCAATGTTACGGTCAAACTTTTGGACTTCCATCAGCTTTGGACTTCCTCAATTTGCAATCTTTACGAGCTTGACTTCCTATGATTTGGTGCTCATTCATCTGTGTCTAGTGTCCTCTTTTGAACATTTCATGTGGTTGCTTTACTTGGACTTGGTCCATAGCATAGCTAATAACTTAGCTTGTTTCATGTGGTTTTGGCTTCATAAAAGTAGTCGGTGGGCAGAACTGCTAGCAGTTTATTTTGTAGTGAAATCGGGATCATATGTATGCCAAATCCTAAGAATTGGTTTAGTGTCAACTTAGCAAGACTTGCTGGTAATTTGATTTCCAGTTTGTGGAACATATGGTATTCTTGAAGCCATGGATTGGAGCATATGTTGTTTGTGGAACTTATGGTATTCTTCTATCGCCTAGCATTGCCTGTTGTTTCACTGCTTGTCATCCAGACTAGGCAAGGTTTGATGGGCCTTGGTTCTTGGCATTTTCTGGGTAGATGGCCATATTAGGCAGGAACATGAATAGTTCCCTGCTCACAGTCTCAGACTCTTAGTTATCTTTTTCCCTCGTGATACTTTCTTTCGATTTTGTCAATGAAATGTTTTCTTAAAAACCACTTTTATGAGTTGCTTCTTCTGTCTGCACGTAGTAGACTTAACATTCCAAGAGGATGTTCTGTCTTAGTGGTTACCTAGTTGAAGTTCTTCCGATAGTCACGTTGCTTGCAAGAATGTTCAGTGGAGCTAGGATATTCTTCGATTCTTATTGTCGTTTTATAAGTCCAATTGATTGTCAGTCTATGAATCGCCACTTCTCTAATGTAGGCAAGTTCTTGAGGTCGTTGCTGGGTGCAAGGGTATTGCAGATATAAACCAGCTGAGTAGCAGCCTTTACCACAATACCTGCAGGTAATTTCTTGAATATCTTTTCCTGCATCCAAATTCTGCTGAATACGGCAAATCCTTCGTGCCGATAATATGCTTGTAGATGGAATGCTTTGAGAGAATGAATATACAGACTTAGAGAAGATTATGTCGTGGAGCTATGTTTTTGGCTTTAATACCAATTCATTGGAATATAACATGCACCCATGGACAATAAAATTGCTGTACTACCAACTACGGGTTATAATTATGCAAAATCTTGATTTCTGATTTATGTAATAATGTATGCTTCAGTTCTCTGTTACCCCTTGCTTCTGCCGTTCTGAATAATAATTCTATTAAGCCTTTTGTACAGGTTATCGACTTCTGAAATTGTGTCAAATGTAGCACTGTAATACATGTTTATAGACCTATGTCAAAATGTCTGGTTCTTGTTTAATCTTCGTAGACCAGTAGTTCTAAATCTAGTCCTCTGCTTTATGATGTAGGGTCTTCTTTCCCCATGATTTGGACTCTGCTGCTGATGCTCTCCTTGCTGGTAAAGAGACGGAGTAATAGAAGGCCCATAACAACTTTTTGTATGTAGAATTGGATGCTGATTCCAGAACTCTCCTTCTGGCTTAAGTGGAGATGCTGCAAGAATTCAGCTGTTCTGTAACTGTCTTCCATTCAATGAATTGCTTACTACCCTAGTTAAAAGCCAAGTGATCATAGCAAGGTGATTAATGATCGCGTTGCAATTGGAAGTGAACAAGATAGTTGCAAACGATATGACTGTACAATTTTGCATCTCGATTACAAGAAATATGAAGATTGGTTGTTACTTCAAGCAACTTTAATTTAACTGGGATACAGAATTCTTTGAAATTGTAGAATAGTACAATCAGAAGAACAAAGCTTTTACATTTAGTTCAGAACAATGGATATCAACTTCGGTATGCTGAGCTTTTTTAAAGTGCAATAAGAGTTAGTACATACAATAGGCTTCGAAATATATGCAACTCAGACATTGACATAAACTCTCTAACCTCAGCCTGTAAGTGACATGACAGTTTCTCTGTCATATAGGGATCAAAAAGGAAATGGCTGGTGATTTTACTCCGCAATCTTCCCATGGACGCCTTCAAACAAGTCCAGCCATAGAAACTCCGATTTTTTTTTTTTCAGGAGTTAACTGCAGAATGTGCTTCACTCCGCTAAGCAGCAACCTCTGTGTTGGAGCGACTTCTATCAGCTGCGACATTCAATCGTAAAGGTCGCCCTTCTAGCTCCTAATGGTGCACACAAACAGAACGTTAGCCTTTTACCCTCTTTAAATCATGGATGCAGGGCAGTTCTCAAACTATACTCTTTTTTTAAGGGAATTTTCAAAACTATACTTACCACTCCATCCATGGTACTGATAGCAGATTGTGCAGCGTCTGCAGATTCAAACGATACAAAGCCAAAACCTCGAGATCTTCCGCTGTCTCTCTCATAAACCACCTTGGCGCTTACAAAACCAGCTTGGTCAGCAAATGCATCCTTAAGCCCTTCAGTTGAGACACTCCATCCAAGATTACCAGCATAAATTTTGTGAGGTGTGTCTACAAAGCTCTGATTGCTGATCCGGATTTTTGGCCCCATCATTTTTCGCTCACCTCCTTTTGGAACTTCCGGGAAGTTCACTCTGACAGTTCGGCCTGCAATTTGCTGCACAAAAGCCTTCGACATTACTACCATAGAATTGAAGGCCCACACATACAAAATAGCAAGCACTATCCCGCATCCAAGATGATAGTAATGAATGGGCATATATTCACAGTTTGTTAAAAATGTCTACTTTCAAACAGCAATCGGCATCCAATTATAGATTAGGATTTCTTCAAGCCACAACCAACTTTTGGTCAGCCTGTACATTCTCTAGAGATATAGCTAACCAAACGACATTTCACTTGCCAATTCCCACTTAGGGCCTAATCATCCATACTAGATATCGCATAATAGAGAAGACTAACGAGCATTTCATATCAACTCACGTCTTCTAACAGACACTCAGGAGACAAAATAAACAAAGCTTGGAAATTTCAAGGGTTGTCTACAGCTCCGAAAATTCACAACCCACAAACTCATCATGAACCATTGAAATTCGATACAATCAATAACGACATAACTCAGGTTTGGCAAAAATAGATCAGCTACAGGCTAGAACTGAAGAGCTGTAGAGCAGTAATGATGCATTCTATCTATTCTAGGATAATATTCAAAGTGTCTAAAGCTTGGACAAACTCATCAACTCATAACAACTGAATGATCACATAGAAAACAGTGAGAGACATATCTGCAGGACAAAAGCATCATCCCAGTCTCATCTAAAGAGGTCGTGGTCTAGGCATAATCGGGGTAAGATGTACTCAGCCTTAATCCTATAGCAGCGAAGCCAGATTATGACATGCACATAAAAGATTAATTCTTTAGCCCTACACTTCTACTAGCTCTTCATATGAAGTTTCAAGCAACATACTATCCAAAAAAACAAAAACAAAAGTTTCAAAGACGCAAGTAATGTCTACTCCTTACAAATTACTTGAAAGATAAGGAAATGTATGAAGATGGAGTATATTAGAAGGACTTACAGAACCATCAAACATACGAATGGCCTCCCTCGCCTCCTCAATGCTTTCCATTGTGACAAATCCAAACCCTCTGCTCCTATCAGTCATCTTATCATATATGATCTGAAATTCATAGCAATACCCCATCAAACTCCATACTACACAATTAGTCAATTACACAATAATTTCAAAACAATTCAAGTAACATTATAATACTACTTCCTTCAATCCAAACTAAATGTAGCAAGTCTAATGTTTAATTGTGATTCTACATCCCTCATTTGCATATTTAAACAGTTATCTAACCCGTCTATAAAAAGTGACGTTACATTTCGTCTGAACTGAAGCCGAGTAAAAAAGAAAAAAAAAAGAGAATGTACCTCAACAGACTTGATTTGTCCAGCCTGAGAAAATATTTCAGACAATTGAGTAGAAGTCAGAGAAAAAGCCAAATTCCCCACATAAATCCTACCATCATTCTCTCCAACTCCAACATCATCATTGTCATCCGACTCTTCTTCTACTTCATCACTTTGCACATCATCATCACCATCTTCATCTACTTCAACTGGGTTTTCTTCCAATTCATCGGAGACGGTAACGCTTTCGGCCTCGCCGAGGGCGGAGGAAGAAGTGCAGTGGCAGATAAAATGCAGAGGTGAAAGAGCGAATTTGTGGGGTTTTAGAGACAGGGTTTTGAGGAGAGGTTTTGTGGGTTTTGGTGAGAAGTGGGTGAAAGAGCGAGATTGGTCTGAAGAGAGAGGAGAGAAGAAAGTAGAGGAGGAAGAAGAAGGTGTAACAATGGAGGAGAGAGATGGCGTTGCTGCTGCCATTGTTACAGAGGAGAGAAGAGTGAAGATGAAGTTGTCTTACCAAATTGGTATAGCGCCTTTGGCTATATTGTCTTTAGATAAGGTGGTTGTCGTCTGGTTGATAATTGTTCACATTACCATTTTACGTAGTGCGATCTTGGCCTAGTGGTTAAAATATCGACCTGCACAGATTTGAGTCAAATTCTCGTAATTCCTCCCCTGTATTGTTAGTTTTTCGTGACCTAAAAGAAAAAAAAGGTCTGAAGAAACATACTAGTATCTGCCCAAAAATAACACTATCTACAAAGAATATCAATTTTCGGTGTGAAAATAATCCGAACCTTGGATTCACAAACAACCAAAAATTCTTTTGTTAATGATGGGAATATTAGTGACATTCCTACAATTTTTTTTTTTTTGTGGGGGACATTCCTACAATTGAGTTAGAACTAAATACTTTCATTGAGAACTTAGGTGTAGTCATAGCCTCATAGGAGAAACTGTGTATAACAAGATTTTAATAAATACGAATGACTTCATAAATAACATTCCACAATACCATCTTTCGCTGAAAGGTACATTTCTCTCGTCAGATCTCCAAATGGCAAATTTTGGACATCTTCTACAGCACTGATTCTAGTTGTTTTACCCCACGACTATAAATCGGAACTATCTTTTCTGCTACCCTGTCATGATATATCGGCAGCTATAGTACATCTCAATCATCTCATCTCCTTGATCTATCCATTTCTGACTTTCTCTTCGCTGTGAGGTGAGAAAGGGGTGCAGACGAGACCCTTGCAGTTGCAGGTAGTTCAAACTGCTTGTATAAGTGGCTCACAGAAACTGCGCTGCTATAGGATACGAGCTCAAATAGAGTTAACTGAGTCACCATCACTGCTGTCACTGCTGCTGCTGCTGTGACTACTCCCACTTCCGCTACTGCTAGCGCTACTCTCACTACCACTGCTCGCACTTGAGCTGGAAGTTTGCTCTTCCTTCTCTTCTTTATGCACTTGGGCTCTAAGGGCTGCTGCAGCATTACCACCCATGACCCCGTTGTCATCATTAACGTCCACATCAGCAATCTCATCATCAGTGTCATTTTGATGTGGCAAGTTGATGTCAATTTTGGTGAATGCAGTTTCTTCTGCTGCATTTTTGCTGGGCCCAAATGCATCATCGTCGTCGTCATCATTCATTATGTCCAATTCTAGATTAAAGTCTGGGGATTCAGCAGCATTAGGCTGGGAAGGAGTCGAATTGGCAGGCTCATGACTTCTACGTTTTCCTTCTGCACCAGCAAAAACACGAAAATTTCTCAACACCACAGATGTGCTAAAACAAGTATATATCGAAGAAAAGTCCAAATGCAGAATCTTATAATGTATCTACTCTTTGATAGCTAAAACATCAGCAGGAGGGGTAGAGGGGGTTCAGAGAGCTTGAACAAAACAACAAGGCTTATATGTTTAAACAAGTCATACCAGATATTCCAGTGCCACCAATGTCAATTCGCTCAACTTCACCAATGTCAATTTGCTCAGTATCACCAATATCAATCTGCTCAGTTTCACCAATATCAATCCGCTCAACTTCACCAATATCAATCTGCTCAGTTTCGCCTATATCAATCTGCTCAGTTTCACCAATATCAATCCGCTCAACATCACCAATATCTATCTGCTCATCTTCACCAATATCAATTTGTTCATCTTCACCAATACCAATTTGGTCAGCATCCACCTGCAAGACAAGGAACATTGAGTAAGACCCAAAAAGAATTGAAGTTAGGCATACCAACATAAAACATGTTGGCTGCCATGAGTACACAAATGAGATGAATGCAATTCTTATCTACAAAAAACAAAAGCCTAACTCTCCATACTAAGACAAATAGAGCTAAATGCAGCTTAAGAAGCAAGGCCACATCCTACTCACTATTCAGCAACCGTTAAGGTATAGCTAAACTGAAACCTACACCGGTGACCACCAGCCTAGAATAAGGATACTAGATTAGGTCTATGAATGTTAGGAGGAACTGTAGTGACCACATTATGAAGCCAGTTTCCCCCGATATATATAATATCTTTTCATAAGACATCTGAAGACAACCTAGAACACTGCTAATTCCAAATCTCCTTCATCATCCATTCTAGCCCCCCTCATACTCAGGCCAAACCAGGGAGCAAAAGGGGCAGCTATGAAACTCTGGAATATGCGGGAAATGAGCTAAAGAAAATGTGACCCATATACCTCTTTAATACAGCCGGTAGTCTAGTTTCTACACACACTTGTCCTGATGTAGACAATTATCTCTTTCCCAAACCAAAGGGATTGAAAAGGTCAGCTAATCGCTCTCAAACCTCCGTCCAAATTTCTCCTCAATGTTTCGTACTCAATGACTTAATTTGCTACAATATTAGAAATACAGTATGCATGTACTTCATAGCCTGTACTCAATCCAATTAGTATCAAACTTTCAACTACTAATCTAGCAGTTCAGCCAAGAAAAAAAAATACTCCACAAGGACAATAAACTTTTGACTCGGTAACAACTAATAATCCCCAATTGATCTCACTTCCACAAATCTTCGGACTACGTAACCTTACTCAACCTCAACTCCGTCCCCAATCAAAATAACCTTCCCGGATTCCCGTCAAAAACAATTCTACAGAATCGCTACCTGCATGCCTCTTCTCTACGTGACCAAAATACGGCCTTTAGCCTTCTGCAAAAAAAATTATGGCCTTTAGCCTATACAAAGACAGCCAGCCACCAGATAGAAGTTCAAACTTCAGTAATTGCTCAATCTCTCACGCTGTAGATATACAATGTATCGTAAAACAATATTAACCCGGGAAACCTAATCATAATATCCATCATCAAACGCCCAACCTAACTACCATCAACTACAGTCGAATTGTCCTAACCTAATTCAAATCTACAGCAAAACATTTCAGCATTGCTTGTAACAATACCAATCACACTCGTTTTTCGGGGCCGTATCCCTGCAGAGGAACTATCAAAATCAAGTAATAAAATTTCTGAGCTAAACTAAACTAAACTTCCGAAACAAGCTCAATTTCTAATCAAACTACAAAATAACCACTAAAAAAATCAGCAAACACTAACCGACACTGGCGGAGGAGGAGGCGGTGGAGGGGGAAGTTGCTGATGCGGCCGAGGCGGAGTAAAAGCCGCCGCGGCCGCAGCTCGACTATTTGAAACAGTTTGCTGAGTCTGCTGACTTTTCCCGTGCACCCGGCCCAAGGGGGAGGCGGTGGGGTCCAACGCAGAAGCAGTGGCGGATTCCCCAGGAAGGCGACAATGTTTCAACCGTTTGACAGACCTATGAAGGCGTTCGAGCCGGAACGAACCACGATCATAGAACAAAACGGCGTCGTTATCCTTCAAATCATTATCACCAACACCTTCATATGCAAACTTAGGTTTACCGTGCTCCACGTGGCGTAACTCCACATTGATCTTGTTGTCCTTTCGCCGTCGTAGAGATCCTGGTTGGGATTTATCCACCGACGCCGGTAAAAAATCATCTGCCGGAAAAACACAAACAAATAAAATTGGAATTATTAATTGAAGAAACGACGGTAATTAATTATTTAATTGAATATAATTAAGGAGAGATTAGGGATTGAATTGAGAGTAATTACAGCGGAGAATGCTGATTTTGGGAGAAGGTTGAGGATTATGAGGATGGTGATCTTTGTAAGAGGAACCTAGGGTTAGGGTGTACCATTGATCGGGAATCGGAGCTCCGTTCGATTCCTCTTTCTTCGACATTCTTATTGATTATTACGATTATGATTTGAGTCTTCTCGTTCAAGTTTAACCGTTTTTTTGTTTGGTTTTCGGGTCAAAGGGACCAGAGCACCGGTTTAACTGAACTGGCTGTACCGCCGTCCGCCATAGTACATTACCTCTCTTCTTTTTTTACCTTGTTTACCAAAATTGATTTTCAAACAAAAAGAATTCAGAGATCATAATTGACATATGTATTCGTAAATTAACAAATTGTTATGATCGATATATTTGAGTTTTTCGTGGATAAGTGAAGTTTAAATTAAATTATTAATGGATGTAGGCAGTGAAAACCAATATGTGCTACTAGTTACAAACAATTCTAGTCTTGGACAAAATCGAAAGCTACCATGTTAATCCACTAGTTTTTAGTGCGTTGACAAATGTATGACATGATTTTACCAATTTGATGTGGATTTTCTTTAATTTAACCATTTTTATTGCAGATCCTTTCAAACACGTTGCGCAGCTAGCTTTATGAATCATAAAATGCATTAGTTTGTCGTTAGTATGAGGAGTTGTTTAATACGTGATGGGAAGCATTCGCAAAACAGTCTCAAAATTCTTGAGAAGTTGAGAGTTTATTTTGAAGGGGGTCGTGTTTTACAAAGTGCCTTGCTTATCTCTCCACGAATGTAAAGACTAGAGTGCTTTCCGAGTACTTGCAAAATGAGCTAAAAATTTTGTGCTACATTTTTTTGGGCATTATTAGGGGATACTTGGGATAGAGAAGTGGCTGAACAAGAAGCTCGTTTTAAGACTTGGCACATAAAGTGATAGAGCCAGTTACTAAGAGCCCATCTCCCTTAGAGAAACTCGGAGTATGTCACAGGTTCTGTGGACTCGCATCTGAGTTGAAAGAGTAGAAGTCTGTTTTCATCCGACAATAAATGAAACTCGTAGATTGTTTACATACCTGCTTTTAAACAATTTTGCTCGAACAAATTTACATGATGGAAATGGAATCACAAGGGGAAGAAAATTACAAGAATTGTTACATATTTTCACACAACACAATGCTCCAAGGATCGGCCATGAAGGGTGAAGCTTTTCTGAACTCTCAATGAAGCAAAACGAATAATCTCAGCAGAATCAGAAAAACTTGTTGAATTGATCAGTGAGGGACTGTCGCAAGTTGGAATATAAACCAAACAGCGAATATTGACGAAGCTTCTCAACTTCATACCATGAGTTCAAAACTGAGTAATGCTTATCTGTACCAGAAAACGCCAATTGTATCCCGAGGCCACAATCCACAGAGCCACCTTGACTCTTGCAATCACTCAATCTAATTCCACATTCCAGCTTGTTCAGGCATACAATCTTGGAGTTGGAGTTGGAGTTACCTTGGCATGATGCACAACCATCCCTTTTCCAATACAGATTTTGCAGGCGACCTTGCTTAAATTCTAGGATCTGTTTTCACATACAACAGCCACAACTAAGCCGTATTCCCAAAATATTTCCACATAGATGAAGGAAATGAATAACATCAATGGGGACAATGTGACTAGAATAACTAAAGTGATGTGATACCCATGGAAAGAAAAGATGAAGCGAAGTGGTAGCTCGTATACTTACAAGAGTGAAGCTAGTCACGATATGCGTGCCATCTGCAATTAATGCAGGAGGAGACCTTGCTGCATATTTTGAGCCGGCAAAAGCTACCATGTACCCACCATTTGTGATCTGGAATAAGAAGAAGAATATCAGATGAAATGAAAGGTAGAGATGTACATCTTATAAATGCAACTCCTAAATGAGAAGGAAGACACACACACACAGTTCATCACTAGGATCAGCTTTCATGTGTTTGCTTCAATCAGTCAATCACTACTATTCTTAGTATTCACACAAGGTACATCCATACTTAGCCCCACAACAATACCATTGACTCAGACCTATAAGATATCTAACATCAACGAAAGAAAACAATCTCAGCAGGATAAGGTGATTAACCCTACTTGATTAAAGGTTCACAGGGACACGCCTATCTGAAAGCTGCATTCAATTTGAACGGGTTTCATAACTAAAGCGCAATTGCTTACAAGGCCAATCGGGTGAATTTATTATGTCCTGACCTATGCCAAATCATTGCCAATTTCTTTGTCAGCACCAAGGATGATTGCAATTTTGTGCACTAAACAGGAAGCTGTGAAAACTAAAATGTCAACTTAGAAAAATTATAGGATTTTCTCTCATTTTTGTCAAGAACTCCTATTGCTGAAGCCCAGGTAAAATTAGTCTTCTATCTCTCTGGTTATCGTTCTGGTTTCAACTATTTTTGATTGAGATGAACAGACATTACAGAGGAAAGGAAATGATGATCTAAAACAAGGTTGATGTAAAAGAGTACCTAATCAAATATCATTAAAGAGCAGAATGAAGAACATCAAGAGCCTTGAACCAAAGCAAAAACAGAAATGACCACTTGTCAGCCACATCGCTGCAAATTACAATCAATCTCCTTGACTATTCTGAATCTGTAGGACAGAAATAGGTGCCGAAACTCATAGACAAGTCACCAAAGTTGTCACAATCAGTAGACATACAATTTTGAAAGGCACATACTTGCTCTAATGTCAATTAAAAAAGCTGGACGAAAGAAAGATTCTGAACAGCGAATTTAGTGCTATGATTGTTCAGAGCCAGTAGCTGAAGGTTTGGATGTACCTTGTCCAATGTTCTCCAAATTTGTCAAACCTTTTTGTGGCAAGCCAGCTTTTTATACCAGTTTCAATGGTAACATACTACTACAACAGCTACAGTTTAATTTTGACAACCTATAGTAGGTAGTTCCCAACTTCCCAGTGGTCACCAACTGGTCAACATATCATCGGACAAAAGAAGTCATGCAATCGGGAGACGATGAACTCCCTCCTTATATTCTTTTTTGAAGATCATTGCCTATGAATCACCAATTATAAGATTCTTCTGCAATCCTATGTGGTCACCAATTATAATTCCTCAAGTAGTCACAACTGAAAAGTTTCATGATATCCCCATTCTATTGTGAGGACTAGTTGGGTATAAAGAGGTGGTGAAATCTAACCTTTACATCGATGTTTGGCAGGGGGGGTCGCTTGAGTGTCAAAACCAAGCGGTGTTTCAAACCTTTCAACACCCCATATAAAAAAACATGGACAACACATTTCTGTTGGCTATGGTTCAGATGTAATACATCTTCACCCTATGTAAGCCTCTTAACTAAGGCTGTACTAACTAGAGATAACACAAGATAATAGAATCAGCAATCAAAGATTGTTAACTAAATACGAGTATATCTTTTTTCTGATCATTTTCCCAAGGCATTCATGTCAAAGAGTCCCAAGGACTAACTAACATTTTAGACCTAAAATTCCGAATAATGGGCTCCCATTATCATATTCATAGCCCCTATCAGGAGCTTTTAAAAGGAAAAGCAACTGGGTACATGTGAGATAGGTCATATATTATTTCTCTAGTGGACTGGGCCACCTGGGAAAAGTACAAGATTTGGAACAGACTAGAAAAAGGGTTTCAGACAATACACTTGTAATGGTTCATTTAGTACCCCCAGTTCAAAATACTCAAAGCTAATAAGAAATGAGGTTGAGACCAATGAGGTGTATTCTAACTTTTTTTTTTTTTTTGAACTCAAGGTGTATTCTAACTTCTATAACCTGTGGATGCTTGTATGGCAGGAATGTGAAAATTTTCGGATATCAAATGCAATATTACAAGTCAGTAACAAATACACATCAGATGTAACTTTACAACTATGTTAATCCAGCCCTCAACATCTCCACCATCCCTGAGGATTTTTCCTCCTAGATAGAACTAATTCAATTTTCATGATCGACTGAAGCTCATGAAATTACATATTTTCCCTAAATTGCAATTCTCAGGTCCCCTGCTTCTGTCAGATACACTTCGACTAGTACAAGCAACATGTCATTTCACTAACAATGTCCTTAAAATAAATCCCTCTCTTGATATGTATAAAAGCCGCCTTGAAAATCCGCTTCATGCAGTTAAGCCGCTAAGGTAATAGCTATCATTTTCTAAATAGCAAGGTGTTCCCTTTATTGGAATAATGACTGACCCTTTTCACTTTATATGCAGATTGAAGTAGACCCCACTAGGGTAAATGGTTCATAAACTTTTACCCCCTCCCCACCCTCCAAATACTCACACCATCAACCTGGGCAGTAGTGACAAAGGTGATATAGCAGGATGAGATAGATCTACATTTTCAACAATCAATTTAGGGCAAGATCTCGTCCACACACAAACCAAAAGAACAAAAAAAAGTTGGGGCAAAGACAGCCAAATTAATTGTTTTAGTACATTCAAGTATTCAACAGTAGATGACAGGTACAATTTCGACGTCATCATGTATCTTGACTTGAGATAGTTTTTTTGCTAAAATATGTCAATAGCCAGTTCTGCACTTAAATCCTTACGCTATGACCCAATAACACCCCCCCCCCCCCCCCCCCGCCCAGATAAAGAAAGTGAACCACCTGGAAGAAGAAAAACCAAGCTACTTTCATCACCATCTTAATAACACTAATAAGCCCATATCATCATAAAAGCTGTATAAAACAGGCAAGTCACATATGAGAAAGACATCAACAGCCATCCCGAGGACACATGTAAGAAATTGTACCTCCTGCTACCACACAATATTTACCTTTATAGCCATACCAGAAGTTACAAATGTTTTTACAGCAGGGGAAACAGCCTGTCATGGGAACTTCTCAACTTTGGGTTGCAAGGGCCTTAACAGAACCAGGAAGATGAACCCCAGTCAACGATCTTTGAAATAAAGAGTCCACAAAAATTTAAGACCCTTAATGATTTACCAATCTCCAAGAGCTCTGGCCAGCTCAATGGGTACAGTTCTAAACCCTGGGACGGGAGACTCAAACTTAATTTTAACTAGTGTCTTGTATCAATTAGTAGGCATGAGCAACACCAAGCTCTTCTAATGTCAGTCACAAAATCAGGGCAAGATCCCAAGGAGTGACACTCATCGTATATTTAATTCTTATGCATCTCATTTTTGAGGTACAACAACTATAAGAACAACCAAGCCTTAGTCCCAAAAGATTTGGGGTCGGCTAACATGAATGAGCATATGAAACCGTCATACGTAGGCAACAAAGAGTTAAAAATAGGAGCAAACAAGTACATAAAAGTAGTTAAACACATTTAACATACAAAATTTGCAAATCAAATGAAGTGAAAAAGAACCGAAAAAATAAGAAGCAAAAGAAATAATGAAATATCAAGCAAACATGGTGTGAACATCTTTAGAAAAAGTTGGAAGGAAAGCTTCACAAAAAATTTAAAAGAAAAATGAAACTGAATAGGGAAAACAATCCATTGCACTGCAACACTATCATTCCTCAAGAATCCAGGAGTGCAAAACCTCTCACAGCTAACAAAGCATTGCTGAAACCTCACAGCATAGACCTCATTCATGAGTTCATAACCAGATAAGAGTAATACATTATTGTTGAAAACATCACATTCTCTGCGCCTTAAGTTCTACATAAAGACTTTACACCTATATACATTGGTAAAAAGGTTCAGCAGAGTGTCGAGATTGCCATAGAAGCTTCAGCTTCAATGCAAGTGTCCAACAAAGAAACGAGTGAAGGAGGGGCATCAATAAGAAAATACAAAGGTATCCTGCTTTGTGCCATACAAGCTACAGCCAAGAACATGTGGATGCCAAATGGAGGAGGACATCCTATATAAAGCACGACAGTAAAATCCTCATCTTAAGAATATTGGGGATGCAAGTAGCCATAGATTGATCTTGAACTAACAGCTCCGACAAGGTAGCATGTTATATCCTTATAAAAGCATATTCGATCAAGACTAAGATACCTAACAACTATACTCTGGTTTGTAAATTCGAAATCACCAAATCTAGGCAAAAACGGCCCCTTCATGAATAATTTACCTCCTCCTACCACATGGTGTACGCTTTTTTTCGCCTCAACGACATTTCAGGCAAGAAACAATAACTTTCAGCAAGTACATTACCATGTTCCTTCATTCCCAAGTAGGACAAAAGAAGAGCCTCTAAGATACTCTCTGATTGAATTACAAACATACGAACTCAGGAGGAAGGTACCAATCATTCTACATCGTGTCCTAGTAAGAAGTTCAAATCCATATGCAGAATTCCCGAAAACCACGTTAAAACTCCTCAAATTGGCCATACACTAAGCCTACCAACTTCCAAACCTAATAGTTCATCCCAATAAAATACATAAACACAGGAACCCAGCAAATGGCTTGCATACCCTAATAGCTAAGACATCCATCTCGATATCCTGAAATTTATCTCGGACTCAAAACACGAAACACCAAACTCCTCGTCCACCCGCTATGTCATAAATATCATAATCATTCTCAGCTCAACCACATTCCAAGCTAGCAACAACAATTTCAAGAATTCAGATCTTTCGTTCCACACAAAATACCCAATGTCAAGTCCTTAACCAATCAGATAAAACATTACAATCGCACACTCGAATCGAACCAAAACGATACCCATCAAATTTCTATAAATAGTCAAATTCCACACTACCCACTATCGAAAACCCTAAAACATTTCCACATTCCACCAATATTGAACATATACATAGATGATATGGCACAAATCGATGCGAATTCAAATTAAATTAAACCAAAAAGCAGCAAATGTATCGCGCAAATAATAAATACGTGAATTACCGAGGAGAGGGAAGAGGAGTTGATGGTGAGGAGGGAGATCTCATCGACTTTGGGGCGGAAAAGGGCAAGTTGGGAACTACCGGAGAGAGAGAGGCGCTTGTCGCAAGGGGAGAGCTGTACGGACTGGTTGTTGGAAGGGAAGAAGGAGTTTTTGTTGGTGGCGAAAGCGATTCCCAAGGTGAATCCGTCGTCTTTCTGGACGGTTGTGTCCTTGCACGGCGAGTACACGTGGTTGTTGTCTCCGCCTTCCACCGCCGTGGATATTATCGCTGAGATTAATAATGCTAGCGGGAGTAGGTGGTGATTAGTCAACCTCATGGCGGCGGCAGCGGTGGTGAGTGGTGGAAGAGGTGGGTTTGGAAGTTGTGTGTAACAACGAAGTGAAGGAATGAAGATCTGGAATGTTTGAAATGTTTTAGACTTTTTTTCAACAAAAAGTATGTTTTAGCCACCAAGGTAATAGTGGTGAAATTTAAAGAAGGTATTTTCGAGGTTTCCGACTTTATTCGCGGTACCTTTAATGTCAACAAAATTAACATAAGCGAAGTTTGATAAAATTGTATCTTTCTGAATTGAACTGATATGTCCAAAAAAATTAGGAATGTTGTCCTTATAAATGGCCAAGTTCTGGTAATTGTGTTTTATGGAAACAAGTCAAAAATAAAATAAATCAATCAGTACTTAGGCAAAAGTACGAGTTGGTGCTTTCTGCTGACAATATCATGGCATACATATATAGTTATGAGCTGCCACGAGGAGTTGAGCAGTTCAGGGGCGAAAATCATCAGACTATTAGAACTTGCGTGCACTGTGCAATACGACAATCTGAGTCGATGGCCCATCGTACTCTTCAAAAAATTAGAACTTGATCTCATTTTAATCTCTGTATCAGTAGTATTGTGTGTTCGAATTATTAACGCTTTTGAGAAACATGAAGTAAGATGTATTGATGTAACCTCTAGGCAAGCAAATTACTGTTCAAAATGAACGAAATAGACTTACTTTAGAACTTTAGGTTACAAGCTAGTACCATCTTAATATTCGTTACACACATTACAGCCATCATAAACAAAAGTTCCTGCTAGCAAATGGCAATATATCATATCATATAATTCTTGCGTGCCGATCATTGATATTTTTAAGTAAGAAAGAGTTACATTGTTACAACAATCAAAAGAACGATTGTAAGAGCGTTGATTAATTAGGCAGCAATGGTGAAGTTGAAGTTCTCACAATGTGTACGAAGACCACTAAGAGGGTAACCAATGCCCAACCTTGACTGACTAAGATCAAATTGTAGAGGAACATCCTTCATTTGGTATGTTCCAATGTTCACTGAAGCCCTATAATTTGACCCACCATTCACAAAGGCCAAGCATAAAACTCCGGGTTTAGCCTCAAACAACGAGTTCACTCCGAAAATCGACCAAACTGCGCCTTGGTTCTCTAGCTCGAGATCGATGCTAGGCACCACTGGGCCTAATGGAGATGGTGGGAAGTTCTTGGACTCGTAGCACAACCCAAATGGTGCTATGGGCTTCGTGGTAGGCACATTTGGGAGTGCTTTAGCGAATGATGAGATTACGGCCTTGAAAATGGACTCTTCTAGTACGGTGTAAGGAAGTAGCGTGTTAAGTGTTGTCCCTCCACTGGTACCAATATCCGTAGGTGATAACAGTGACTTCTTTATAGGGACGGGTTTCTGGTTGACTTTAATGGACTTGACATTGATATAGTACTCACCAAATGGGCTTATGCTTAATGGTGTGTATATGAGGTTTGTCGATGCATCAATGCCGGAGAAAGTGTAAGGCCCATCGGACCCAAAGAAGATGACCCCATTACCCGAAGTGGTGGATGGAATGCACATTGTGAAAATAGGCTTGAGTCCGAGACGAGAAGCTAGCTGGTTTTGTAGCGGGATTGGCCCTTGGGCGAGCCCAGCTACACCTTGGACACCATTTGGCAAACCTGATTCAACGAGGGCCGAAGGTGAGCATGTGAATAGGAAGTTGGGTATCTTGACCTCTGGACCGGGACTAGACCCATCAGTGGACCGGAAAGCGATAACGTCTTGAGCCACCTCACCTATGGTGCTTTGGTGTGTCACCGGATTTTCCAAAAGGCGTCCACAGGTGTTAGTATGGCAAAATGGTCTAGCGGCCTTGAGACAATTGAAACAATAGCTTGTATTGGCCTCTTTACATTGGGCTGAGCCACATTTGGGCTCGCTAAATGCTGACGATTTATAGTTAGTCTCACAATTGGCCCACAAGTGTTGGGCCGTGAGATCAACGATAAAGCCCGACGAGACGAGCGGTGTTCGACCGTAGATGCTAGCTACTATGAGCTTAGAAGCTGCATCTTGGCGTATAGGCAATACAAGTGCCTTTGGTTTTGGGGTGACGGAAGCAGCTTGGTATAAATGTGTGTAGGAGGAGAGTGAAAATAATGTGACAAAGAGAATAGCAAGATAAGACATGTTGTTTATGTATTGTTATGAACAATTTTGGTCGATTATTTCAATGTGTGTGGTAAGAAATGAGGACTTGATTGGGATTATATATAGTGAAGATTTTGGTATGATTGAATCTGAATCACGTACCAAGCAAATTAAAATAATCAAAGTGGAATTATTATAGTAGAAAGATAGAGCATAAATTTCACATGTTTGATTAGTCATTATCATTATTGTAATAGTATATGTATGCGCGTTATGTGTGCTTTGCAATTATCACAATTTCGCGAAGACCTGACTCAATTATCCCTTGAAAACATCCATGAAGTTTCCAAGGAACAATTATTTGTTACAGATTTTCTAACGTGTACCCTTGTAACTGATACCTTTCCTATTTGAGTAAAGTTTCCACTTGGAAAAACAATATACTATGACATTTCATTTATTATTTGAGCAGAATCTCACTTAAATAAAGAAGGTTTTGAGTTCGTATTTTGTGCCCTTCGGACACACGTTGGAAAAACTGTATTTGTTATTGTAGCAATAAGATATACTCCGTATATACTCTCAAGTACTCCGTAGTCCGTACTATTGAACTCTAATCTTCTCTTTAGCTTTATCAAGTCTAGAGTTATTATCCTCTCAAAAAAAAGTCTAGAGTTAGACGTCTGGTTGTGTGTGAGACAAGACATAGAAATCAAGTGAATATAATTTGTGTTTTTTTTTTCTTCCAGTAGTTTTATTGGATCTTCTACGTCTATTTAAGTTTTTTGCTTATCAATCGGTTTAGGAATGTCTTTGCGCAATCTTTCTATTGCAATCATAATCGATCATAAGTTTTGGGATATCAAAATTATCAATGCTTATACCATGCTTCCTGAGAGCATAAGGAGATGGTGGTCATTCTCATAATAGAGGAGTATGGAGTACACTTAAAATGAATTAAAAGTGAAAAGTTATTTTAAGTGTCCCTACTCCTCTATTGTGAGAAAGACTAACATACTCTTTTGCTCAAAATCATGATCATCAGAGGCTTATAACACACTAGTTTGCCAAGAGTCAACGCCCGACCTAATATAAATGATGTGATTCTTATAGATACTATCTATTTAAAGTTTTAGTTTGATATTGATGAAAATTTTCTCACTAAGTTTGACATTATCAAACTAATTATTATTTTTTATCACTAACCCTATTTGAATTTGAATGGAGTTGTAATCCTAGAGTCGAGACATAAACTCAACAAGTATAACCTACATTAAAATATAAAGGTTTGAGTTTATTTTTCCACTTACACGAACCATTAAATTGTGCACTTTGATTTAGTAATACTATAGTTGAGTAGCTGGTATCACCACTCAAGTTAAACTTGATAAGGAGGTTGGACTATACTCAGGCCATTAACTTCACCATTGGGTTCCAATATCTCACCCAAGTTTTATGCCATCTTGTAGCTAGGGCTCCCTTGAGTGTCCCACTCTCATATGATCAGGAGGGCGCGACACCTCCGTTGGTTGTGGTTCACGTCGTTGTAGCGATGGAAAGCATTGTTTAAAATCACGTACTTCTTGAAGTTTTTCATATGAATACCATTCCAAAAGTCTTGCATCTTCAGATTGAGTAATTTCTTGAAACCCTTGTCCACTAAGAACTTTGTGCAAGAGAATAGAAGCTGCCATCTTTTTGTTTTCCCTCTCTTGTTTATAGACCTCTTCCTTTAGTTTTTCAATTCTGCTTTTCATATAACCTTCATGAGTCACCATTTTCTTTTTTTGCTGGAAATTTGAAATTGACCCAAACTTTGCCAAAAGGGTTTTAGCCTCTTCATTTGATGGCCATATAAAAGGTTCCTCAGAATCGAAGCTATACACAATAATGCAACTTTGAATATCACACAATGTGTTAAGTTCAGTGAACTTTTTGCTCAAAGCTTCAATTCGTTTTTTATAAGAAGCTTTTCTAGCACGCTTATTTTCTATCCATTTGAGAGTCACTCTTCTCTTAGCCATTTTTTTCCTTTCTTCTCGAGAGTTTTATCATTTGCAATGAATACCTTGCTTAAATTGTATACAACTTGTGTACAAGTAATTATTTATAGGGTTTTTTTTTTTAGGTGTGAAGTTATATGGTCAATATATCCAATAAATTTGTCATAACTTTTTTTCTTCTTTTGAGAGCTTGTCATAATTTATTTACATAATTGTGCATTGACATTTAGTTGTATAATTATATTCCTAATGTTTTACTTTTTAATCGATACATCGAATGTATAATTTTTAAGCGTAGGTCCATTAATCGATACATCGAATGTCAATTAATTAAGTGAAAACGATTTATATTGTTCTAATTTGGGACATTATATATTCAAAATAATAATAAATGTAAAAACCTTCTCATTTAAGCGACAATTTGACTTTCAATCTAAGCGAAAATTGCATTCCGCGAAATTTTAAAAAATATTTTTTTTTTCCTTTTCTTAGATGTAAGCGGGGGCCCTCTGATAGCCAACCGGGAGGATGCAGGTCGGCCTAAATCCTTTGGAGAGGATAGGAGCTCTGTTAGTTTTTTTCCCGTTTAAAACTCGTTTAATAAGCGTATTACGTGTTTAAAAAAAAACGCGTGAAAAACGAATTAAAAGGTGATCCCCGTTTAAAAAGGAAAAAAAACTCCACCCTCCCGTTTAAAACGCGAATTAAACGTTTATCACGAATTATTGGTCAAAAAAACTTTGACTTTCTAATAGTCAACTCCTTTTCTGGTAAGTTTCGCAATACCGTCTTTTTATTTCTTCTACATTCGCCATTGTTTCCTACTATCGGTTAGCATAATACATCTTAGAAAGAGTTCCCAATCTATTTTGAGTTCAATTGGCTTTCATTTACACTATTTAGGAAAGATTTTGTTCAATCCTTAACTCCAGGATTGAACCTTAAACTCCAGGTTGGAATGACAAAGCCTTCATCATTGGGATTATATATATTGGATTAGTAATCAAAGATCCTTTTCTGGTTGCATACTTTCAAATTTATACTCGTATGTTTGACGAGATATTGAAGATTGAACATTGTATCTCGATATATTTGACCAAGAGTTATATTCTGTTTATGGAAGAAATTAGAAAACTCTTTTTTTTTTTTTTTTTTTTTCATTTCTCCTCTTTAACATATATTTAAGTTTTCAACACAAACAAAGGTGTAAGCACATCTATGCATTTTCGCATTGACGAAACTATTCTAATAGCATAAGTTGTGACATAACAAATTGGGCATCTTCGTGGACAATCCCAATAACATGATAGTATTGCCCTTTGTCCCTATCGTAAGTCTAGAGATTATCGATCAGTAATCCTTCTATACTATTAAAGGAGGCTTTTTTCCTAGCTCTCACAATGACCGAGCTTTCTTAGAGAGTCTTGGTATTATTTTATTATTAAAGTTTAGTTGTCAACAATAACTGAAACACCTCTTTGGGTCATATTCCACATACATAATCAAAGTCCTAACATGCATGAAATTAAAGCAATCTCCTACGTTGAGTTACAAAATTAGATAGTCCACATACAATTAATGAACACATGCACGACTCTTATCCATTGCCTCCGTGAATGCTATAATTTAATTTTAGATTAATTAGCATTGTTTTTTTTTGTTTTTTTTGTTTTTGATTAATTTGCATTATTGAGAGTCCATCTCAACCACCATTCATCAACTACGGTATAAACACTCCGATTTATTCACCTAAATAGTTAGGCAAGAAATTACCGGAACGAAGAGTCCAGTCAAGGTAAAATACTAAGAGAGTCCATTATTAATAGTATTTGCCACAAGTCTATCCTGTTGAAAGTCCATTACTACTATAATAGCATTGACAAGTTTATCATTTGTAATTCAATTCAGCATTGATACGTTTGAATAAAGTAGACAATAAACTTTGTTTTATTTTGATAATCCGGAATTTTTTTGAACCGTGCAACGCACGGGTTTAAAACTAGTCAATCAATACTATACCTTTAGGATACTTTACACGCCTACGTGGCAGCCTTTGAAAGCATCCACAGCCAAAAAATTCCACCTCATCTCCTACGTGTCGTCCCGGTGTTCAATTGCACTCTCTCTCCTCCATGTCATACACCCTTTAATATCCCAAATTAATTTAGGTAAATAAAATCTTTTGAGTTGCCTTCATGAACGTTTGAAAACACTCCAACTTATTTGAAATTAATTTTATAAATTTCAACGTTCACATCATAATTCATATTGTCTGGCATCAACGTCCTACGTGACGTTCTCTGACGAGTTTTGGGGGCTTGGCCACGTGGAAAGGTCATGTGTCACTAGGAGATGTTTTTACAGCACTGTTAATATTATTCTTTTGGGATGCCCATTTAAACGTTACGAGTCACTTCAACTTCTTAACATAAATTTCTTTAAAGTTTAATAAATTAATCATCGCCATTATTCATCATAAAAACGACATTAAATATGGTGTCTCTTGGCTCTTCGTTTGCCGATTGTATCAGTTACGTTTTAATTCGCATCATTATATATATGTTATGATTTTATTTGAATTTGGTGAATAAAATATCATATCATGTACAATGAGTTCAACAAAGAGAGATTTTTAGACATAAGAAAATATATCTATATTTAGACTGTATTTTTATGTATTTTTGTAAGACTTTCTAATATTTATATTTTACTTATCAAAGTATGATGGTAAGTTGAGAATCGATATTGTAATTGCTAATAGTTTATTTTGTACATTTTTTTTGTCAAGATATGATCACCTTGGTCATGTTTATTTTTGATATTTTGATTGACAAGTTTGATTCTATTTTCGATATAGTTAATATGTTAGTACAATTTTACAAATAAATTAAATTGATCCCGTGTATTCACGGGGCCAAAAGCTAGTTAGTGATTTAATTGGATGACTCGACATTGTCTCGGCTATTACTTATGTAAACATGTATTAAATGCAATCCATATTGAACTATTTTACATTTAGGAGAATTTAAAACATTCACTCCCGTGTTGAACTCATATACTAAATGTAGTTCCGTCTTAAACTGTTTACATATCTAGAAGGAGATACAAAATTTATAAGCTAGAATTTCATATCTTAATGTCTTGATTTATCATCAAAAGTCTAAGACCGTAACATTAGAAAGAGAACAACCCACAACCATTTCGATCATAGGTGTGAGGTGTGAAAATATTCCTCCTTGATTGATTGAATATAAGATTATAAGAGTTGGGTTTACTTTCTAGATAAGTGGATTACTCCTCTTATTGCCAACTAATTTGGAATTATAAAATCCAGAAGAGTTGTACGTGCACATCTAAGTAAAGCTCCATTCGGGCCAAACTGCCAATGTTCAAGTTGTAGACATTAAACTACAAAGCAACACCATTAGCTAGCTAAGTCCGCAACATCGGATGCTACGATGTTGGCATCAACATAACTAATTAACTTGATTGAGTTGTATTGTAACTAGTTGAGCACACTTCAGTTATATCTCCTCCACTCTTTGTGATATACTAACAAGCTCAATCTATAATTAAGTTTCATTTATAGTATTCATCATTCTATTTCATTTTGTTCGCTACTTTAATGCTTAAGCTTTCATCTCTTCTCAAATAGAATATATCTATTAAGAGCAACTTTATTGGTGAGACTCATTTTAGGTCTCAAATACTAATATGATGTCACAATTCCATCATGCTGACATCAAATGGAGAATGAGACTCAATTTGAGACTCTACTCTTCAATGGTGAGACTTATATTTTTGGGTCTCAAACATTTATTTTTTAATTATTAATTGGGGCCAAAATAATATAAAATTAATTCTAATTACTAGTGGACCCTACATAATTAATTGTTGAGACTTTTGAGACGGTCTCTAAAAATAGAGACCGTCTCAACTTTTGAGACTCTCTTCGTTGATCTACATTGGGGGTCTCTCATTTTAAGACTCATTTTTTCCACTTTGAGACTCATTTGAGACCGCCAATATAATGAAGATGGTCTTAGTATCACCTCGTGACCTACTCCTTCCGTCCCAACTCAATCACCCCAAGTCATTTTTTTTTTTGCAATAAGTAAATATAATAGCTTTTATTCTTCCATATAGAGAATAAAGATAATTAAAGAAAATTCATTACAAAAAAAAAAAAAGAGAATCACTAAATGATGACACCAAGAATGCTTAATTCAGCATAGACTCAAACAAGAGCCCATGGCTAATGGTTTCTTAACTGGTTTTTTCAAGGCAACTTACACATAATAGAGTCTGACATTGTGATGCCTTTCATAATTTTCTAAAAATAGTGAAGATGCTCAAACATGCAAATACTCTGTATATTAAACGGCAAATGCACGTGGTGTCCCTGAATTTTGACGTTATGCACATGGTGTCCCTGAGTTTTCTAATTCAATGCAAATGGTGTCCCTGCTTCACCAATAACCAGAGAGTAGTAGTTTCAAAGGCAGGGACACCATGTGCAAAACGTCAAAACTCAGGGACACCACGTGCATTTGCCGTATATTAAACGCACAAAGACAAATGGGAAAAAACCCTATATTACATCCAATGACGGGCCTAGGCTAGCTTACACTCCTAACTGGCTAACTGGAGCACATTATATATCTAGGCATGCCTTATCTTCACTAGCTAGCATAATTCTCTATTTTATTACTAATCCTATATACTCGTATTACATTGCTCATAACCTCCTAGACGAGACTTTTTGGTGTGGCCAACTTAAAATGCTTTCAACCCAGCACCTATTTTCGCCTTCCAGAGATGATATATGAGGGTCGGTCACTGCTTGTTTTTGCAACTTTGATCTTGGTCTTCTTTTGTTGTACCATTCAATTGTCTGAACTCTAGGAATTCTAATACTTAGCCAGATCTCAAGCATATTCATACATGGTTAGCTATATTGACACTTAAAAAATAAGTGTTGTCCGTCTTTCGCGCCTGGTTGCATAGGTAACACAAATCATCTTCACGTATACCAAATTTCTTAAGTTTCTCCTTGGTCATCATTATCTTGGATCGTGCTAGCCATGACAAGAAATAGTTGTTAAACCACGATCGGGCCTGGGCCGTACCCGTAAGAGGAGGGAGAGTCCACGTCACAAACCCAAGGAGGTTCCATCCTAAAACCAATTGGCAATAGGTGGAGGAACTCCTTGGTTTATAAACATATCAAACTCTCTCCTCTTTTTCCAATGGGGGACATTCACATGTGGTATTCATTTCAACACTCCCTCTCACATGTAAGTTCCCTTTTTACTAGCAGACTGGGCTTAGGGGCTAGGCGGGGCTCTTCTAGCTCTCTTCGCCTCCCTCATTTATTTGCCCATCTGCGCAGACTGGACCTTCACAAGCTCACCGGGGCTCTTCTAGCTCTCTTCGGTAGCTCGCAAACCGGGGCTCTTCTAGCTCTCTTCGGCTGCGTCAACTTGGTCCATCTGCAACGGGCCTAGTTCATCTTCTTGAGCCCCAAGTCTTCAACCATGGGCTCTGATACCATGTTAAACCACGATCGGGCCTGAGCCGTACCCGTAAGAGGAGGGAGAGTCCACGTCACAAACCCAAGGAGGTTCCATCCTAAAACTAATTGGCAATAGGTGGAGTAACTCCTTGGTTTATAAACATATCAAACTCTCTCCTCTTTTTCCAATGTGGGACACTCACATGTGGTATTCACTTCAACAATATTACCTAGGGATTGTCATCCTATTCCACACAAACTTAAGCGAGCAAATTTTAGTTTCCTTTTCCCTTACCCATTCATAACAAAAAACATATTGCGTAGGCATTTGCTTGATTCCATATCTCATTCCCATGAGCTAACATTCATTTTTGTTTAAATTACTCTGCAAATACACTTCCAATATCAACTCACATCTATAACAAGAGACTAGTTATCCCAATTTTGATTTCTAAGGGATTCTATACATACTTTCCTGCAGCAACAACAAAAACAACTGCTGGAAAAATAGGGCTACGGCAGGCAAAAAGACAATGCACATAGGATAAATCGAAAAGATTTGACGTGATAGAAATCACAGGATGAGAAGCAATTTCGCCCCGACTACGGTACAATCGGAGAATGGCGTTGCCCCTCAAGGTAACACAACACTTTGTTCTCTAAGGTGTGTACTCACCCATGAGAATGAAGTAGAACTCAAAACTAACTTAGCATCGATAACAACTGAGCAATGGAAGAGCAGAGAAAGAAAGATGATGTTTTTTTTTGTATGAAACAAGGCTCCGAAAATGTCATTTTAAGGACGAAAACTAGAAACAGAAAGGGAGTAATTAGAATTGGTTTCGGGAGTAAAATCTGTGATTTAATGACAAAAGAATCTATAATTATGGAGAAAACAAATTTCTCAAATCAATCTGTTATACAATAAAAATGAACGCTCGCAAATTTCCATAAAAACGAAGAGGAAAAAAACCGAGCGTTAACCACACCGTGCACGTGCCACAAAAACGAGCCGAGCCGACAAACGGTGGAGGTAGCGCGCGGTGGGGAGACCATAGTCTACCCCCATACACCACTAAAGAAAACCCATATAAAAACAAAAAAAAACTTTCTAAAACTCCAATGTGGGACAAACTAAAAAATGTGTTTTACAAAGTGTTTCCCTAAGGCTAATAAAACCTTTGCATTGCCAACAACAATCAAACCTTATTCCCAAAACAATTTGGAATTGTTTAACTTGAATTGTTATCTATAAGTCTTGGGCAAGCCACAAAAAGATGAAGATCATTGCGAACAAGTTTAAAAAGTATTGAAACATGTTCGCAACAGTAAAAAAAAAGTCATCAAAAGAAAGGAAAGTCAATAAATTAAAAATATAGTTATATAAATTAGATGAAAAATGTATGAACATATTTACAAAGGATAAAGATAATAGATTTGACAGAATAAGAAATTTTTTTATTATAAAACAAGACAAAGAAATTAAACCATTGAAAGCCAAATTATGTCCTTCCCATGGATCCTATCACTCCACACCGATACAACAATATACTCTCTTGGAAGCCCTAGATACTCATATCACTTCTAATCCTCTCATCCAAGTAATCTTGGGTCTTGCCCCACCGCTGATGATATGTTATCATTTCCCCACGCTTCAATTTTTTCTAATCGGAGTGCCTTTAGACATCCTTCTCACATGAGCATACCACCTCAGTGGATGCTCCATCATCTTATCCCCAATGGATGCAACCCTACTTCATTTCTTAACCGATGCTTTCTTGTATGTCCACATACACATCCATCATAGCATGCGCATCTCCGTCACACTCATCTTATGAATGTGATACTATTTAACAACCTAACATTCGGTGCCATATAACAGCCTAAATATCGTGAAGTTAAATTTCGCCTTCCACTTATAGGGCATGACTATCAGTGCTAAATTAATGGATACACTATGAATTATACCAAGCCCTCCTTCCTCCCTTGGTCAATACAGCTAATCCCATATTTGTATATCTTTGCCGCCCCACATATAAATCCTACAAATGGCCATTACTCTATTTATAATTTTTTGATGAATGGCAAAATATATTTGCCCAATACGAGTGTAAGTTAGATAACACTTATTTTACGGCCACCAATCTTGCAGCAGAGACAACCTATTTGCACCCCAACTTCCAATTCTAGATAATATTTTTTTTTATGGTACAAAGGAGCAGCTAATGTTGCGGAGGTGGGGGTATGATAATTTGAACTCGAGACACCCCCCGGGCAAGTTAAATTCCTAACCACTAGGCCAACCTTGATCCTCCACTTCTAGATAATATTTTCTCCACAAAAATATGACAATCTAATATCAACAACTTTAATTTTTGAGGAGATAGTAATGCCACAATATGTATTTGAAAGGTACGTAATTGACCTTTTTATAAGACTGAGACAATAATCATCTCTTATTCCCCATCCGTAGGGACTCTAGAAAAATAGATATTAGATCTTTGAGGGTTCATGCTTAGTGTGAAAGTATTAGAAAATGTACTAAATGCTCAATGGGACTAGCACGACCCTTGCATAAATCATCGTCTTTGTTGAGGGTCGGTAGGGCTGGTTGTGCGATGGGGGGAGTGGGTTTCGCTTGCCGCCACGGAGGTGGCTGGCCGTCGTGGGTGATCGATTCCGGGGTAACCTGTCCCTCGCCGGTCTGAGTCTTGGCCGTGGGGGGGACTTGTGTTTGGGGGGTCCTTGGGTTGATGGGGATCCCTCTATTTGTTGGGTGTGTTTTAATTTTTTTTTTAGTTTGTCTTGTTTTGTTGTCTCCTTTTTATTTTGGTCGATTTCGGTTTGTATGTTTGGGACAGTGAGGTTTCGTTGCCCCTTTTTTGGCCTTAGCGGGTGTCAGAATAATGGTGGGCAGGGTCTTACTCAGAGTTCATTGGTGGGTCATTTGCATAATCATCATTTTAATGGTGATGCCCTTGACGTTACTAAACATGCGCTTTCGACTTCTTTGACTCTTTTTGATGAGAACGAGTCCACTTTCAGACGTATGAGTCGCTGGCTTTGTGGTGATTGTTTCAAGACCCACACAATTCGTTCTAAGTGTCGTCATTATAGTAGGTCTAATTTTGTGGGACCCGCACATACTGGCGATGGGGTTGTTCGTTTTGTTCTCTATAACTTGAGCAGACCGTCTGTCCCTGCCTCACAGCCTGTAGATGTTACTCCAGGGGTTTTGTCTTCGGGTTTTGATGTTGCCGTCCTCGATCGTTTACTTTCTAAATGGTTGCGCACGGTTAAGTCTATCCCTCCGAAGTGTCGATTGAGTTTCTCTCGGGTACTCAAGGGGGCGCTTAATAGAGTTTTTAGTAGGCCTGATGACATCTCTGGCTGGGTTCAGTTGTTTGTGTTGCCGCAGTGTACACTCAGGACTTTTACACCACAGAGTTGTCGTGAGCGTCGGTCTGCTATTAGGCGTTGTTTACAGCAGGAGTTTATTGTTCGGGCTGTTCGCACTTGGGCTGAGCCTGGGGGTGCGTGCCAGCTTATTCAGGATACTTTAACTGAGGATTCGCCTCCTTTGTTGGATGTTGATGATGAGGCCCTGGAGATGTGTGAGCGTAATGTCAGGCAGTGTAGGCGCAAGGTTGCTGATGGTCATTTTACTGCTGCGGTTCGTGTCCTTTTTTCATCGGGCCTTGCTTCTTACTCTGATGCTACTATGGAGGATTTGCAGGCTAAACACCCCGTTGCTCCTGGGCCATCATTGCCTGCCTTACCTGTTGATCATCCTTATTTAGATGCTCCAGTTGCTATTGTTCTGTATCGGATTAGGAGTTTTCCATGTGGTACTTCTTGTGGGCGGGACGGTTTACGTGCTCAGCATCTCATGGATTGTTTGAGTAGTGCCGCCGTGGCAGGTTCTGATGAGCTGCTTGCCTCGATCACTCGCGTGGTTAACCTCTTTCTAGATGGGCAGTGTCCTGATGTTTTGGGTCCGTTTGTAGCTAGCGCGCCACTCACTCCGTTAGTTAAGCCGGGCGGTGGTATTCGCCCTATTGCTGTGGGTACGGTGTGGCGGCGTTTGCTCTCCAAGGTGGGTGCCTCTTTATTGGGTCCTTCTTTGAGTGATTATTTAGCGGACCTTCAGTTTGGTGTGGGTGTGTTTGGAGGTGGTGAGGCGATCTTACATGCTGTTAACCGCTTAGTTGAGGGTCGTGGAGATGAGGTAGGTCTTTCAATGTTATTGGTTGACTTTCGGAATGCCTTTAATATGGTGGATCGCACCGTAATGCTTCAGGAGGTTCGTCTTCGTTGCCCCGCTCTCGCTTGTTCGGTGGAGTTCTGTTACTCTAACTGTAACACTACGGAATTTGGAAAGTGGTTTATGGAGTTGGTTTGTCCCACATTGGGAAAATAAGGCTCATATGATCAGTTTATACTAGATTTATACCATAATACTACCAACAAGGTATTCACCTTTTAGAGCCCGGAGAGGATATATGGGCCTAGAAGGTGACTACCCATCTTATTGGGTTGTGTTGCGACGTATGATGGATCGGGCTGTTACAGATGGTATCAGAGTAACCCTGCGACCGCGTGCTGAGTGCTGGGGTTAGGCCCAGGTCAACCGTCTAGCGGGGGAGATCTTGGACCTGTATTGATGTTGGTATGGAATGGCCGAGGCGCGACGGGGACGTCGCGTTCTCTAAGTGGGGGAGTTTGTAACACTACGGAATTTGGAAAGTGGTTTATGAAGTTGGTTTGTCCCAGAGTGGGAAAATAAGGCTCATATGATCAGTTTATAATAGATTTCTACCATAATACTACCAACAAAGCCTTCACCTTTTAGAGCCCGGAGAGGATATATGGGCCTAGAAGGTGACTACCCATCTTATTGGGTTGTGTTGCGACGTATGATGGATCGGGCTGTTACACTAACCCTGCTCAATTGTATTATGGCGACCACACTCTTTTGTCGTGTCAGGGGGTGCAGCAGGGTGACCCCCTAGGCCATCTGCTTTTTGCTCTAGTGTTACACTCTTTGGCGTGTAAGATTAGATACGCTTTTGACTTATGGTTGCAGGCTTGATATTTGGATGATGGCACTGTCGTCGGTGATACCTTGGTTGTAGGTCAGGTCTTGGAGCTGATTCAGAGAGACGGTCCTCGTTTGGGTCTTCACCTTAATGTTGATAAAATTGAGGTTTTTTAGCACAGGGAGAATCCGCGGAGCGGGCTTGTTGGCGTCTTCCCCCCTAATATTGCTAGGCCCCTCCTTGGGGTCAAGTTATTAGGTGGGCCATTCAGTGTCGATTTTGACTTTTTGTAGTTCTTTGGTTATGCAGAGGGTAGCTAAGACCATTGAACTCATGGACGCGGTTGCTAAGCTTAACGATCCTCAGAGCGAGTTGTTACTTCTTCGGGCTTGCACTGGGGTCTCTAAGCTACATTTCACCCTGCGTACTTGCGCGCCGCGTATTTTGGTCGGCCCGGGTAGCTTTTGATGCGGCTCTACGCTCTTCCTTAGAGCGCATCGTCGTTGCTTCTGGTCCTGGTTTTTGTGACTGGCAGTGGAGGCTCGCTACCTTGCCATTTTCGCTCGGAGGGCTTGGTGTTTATACGGCCGGGGATGCTGTCCATTACGCTTTTTTAGCGTCGCGACTTCAGTCTGCTGACCTGCAGTCTAAGCTTCTTCGTCAGGCTGGTGTCGTCTCTTTGGGGTATGCGTTTGCTGATGCTGCTGGTGTTTTTAATTGGACTTTAGAGGTTGATATTTTGGGTAATCCTGGTGTGATCACTGCCCCCAGACTTATGAAAGAATGGCAGATATGTATTTCGCTCGGGTCGCTAGGGATGCTGCTTCTAATTATTCCTTGACACCACGTCAGTTGGCTTTGTGGAGTTCTCAGCATGGTGCGCACAGTTCTGATTGGCTTAAAGTGGTCCCTATTTTAGGGTTGGGTCAGACTATGAATGGTCGCACTTATCGTTGTGTGCTTTGCTACCGTCTAGGGGTGCCTTTATTCACCATGGACCGCCCGTGCTCCGCCCGTGCTCTGCTTGCTCGCGGGTCTTTGTAGGTGATATATTCGGGGATCATGCTGTTTCGTGTACAGGATTGGTTGGCGTCAAGCATCGGCATAATGTTTTTCGTGACACGCTGGTTGATATCTGTTATCGGTCAGGGATCTCAGCTGGAAAGGAGGTTGACATCGGTATGGTTGGTGCTGATGGCCGACCTCTTCGCCCAGCAGACATGTTGCTTTATTCTTGGGACAGAGGGCGCGACGTTTGCGTCGATTTGACTAGGTCGTCGCCCTTGACTCAGACGGGATTGACCGATTTCGAACCAGGTAAGGTGGTGCGGGAAGCGGCCAATCGTAAGCGTGCTAAGTATGAGGCTAGGTGCGCTGCTTTGGGTTATGGCTTCCTTCCCTTCTCTTTCTCCTCTTTGGGGGAGTTGGAGCCCACAGTTGTTGCTCTGCTTAAGCGGATCCAGCAGTTCTCCAGGACGCAGGATATCGGTGCGCAGGCTGTAGCTCATATTTTTATTAGGATTGGTTTTTCCATAGCAAAGGGTGTGGGGGCTCAGATCGTATCTCGACTCCCCACCAATTTATTGTAAATTATTATTGATTTTTAGTGATTCGCATTATTTTTAATAAGAGAAGATCATCCACAAAGCACATATGATTTAACTTCAAAGGTTTGCTTAATGGATGCAACGTAAAAGTATTTCTTTTTTTTTGTCACTGGCCCTCATAGCTCACATTTCTAAGATAATCTATGCATATGGTAAATAGTTAAGGTAATAATTAAGGTCTCCTTGTTTCAGACCCCTTTTTCCTCTAAGTATCCAAAATGTTGGCCATTAAGATCAATAGAGAAAGTTGGACTTCTCACACATTCTATAACCAATTTCACCATATTAGGTGAGAAAATCAATTCCTTAAGCATGTTTTCCATAAAGGACCACTCAATCGAGGCATAAGCTTTTTTTCAGGTCAATTTCACGGGATATCTTGAGGCATAGGCATTTCCTCTTATATATTCTACTACTATCTTGACACACTATAATATTCTCACTAAGATACCTACCTTAAATGAAAACTTCTTGATTCACACTTATAAAATTTGGCTGGATAGCACTAATAGCAACACAAATTAACTTGGAATGCATTTGTATAGTACATTACGACATGCTATTGGTCTGTCTCTTGTTGCTTGCTAGAGCACTTTGACTTTTGGAACCATGGTTATGATGGTAGTATTGTGATGTTTGAGAAAATTCCCATTGCAGAAAAAATTAGGGCTCGTTTGCTATCATTTTTGGTATTATGTTTTCATTTTTTTTTTTTGAAAACCAAAAGTCCGTTTTTGAGAAATAGAAAGAGTCATTTTCAATTTTTAGTTGTCTATTTTCCATATCGTTGTTAATGAAACAACCAATTTGATATTTATTTTGTATATTCTTTAACTAAATCTTATGACATAAAAAAATCAATAACAGTAAACAACGGTGATACTATACGAGCTCTAGTTATTGCAGGAAAAACAAACTTAGGTTCGCAAATTCATAATAATAGTGAGTTGGGATTAATTTTTCAGTTATTTATTGAAAAAAGAACTCAGAGGTGTAGATTCCACGGATGGTCTCTATAGAGGCGGACGCGCGAGTCGTGCGATGATTGCACTAGGATAGGAGCCGCCAATAAACAATTGTTGGGTGTTTGGAAACCATGCAATGCGATCTTGTTCCTTGTTATCGAGGGACTACGTAGACGTTAGGTGAGTCTGTACCCATTGAGCATAAACGCTTAGGGAAGCGAGTCATGACAAGTACAAAACACTTTCGCGAGTCGTTTACCGAAAGGGACAAAACCGAGGGACGTAAGGAACAAGATGCGCACTGTGCCCTAAGCCAATGTGCAGCCCAAGGACCGCAAGACTGGGTTCGGGGGTGACGGTACATGTTGGGAAGCCATAAGACACCCAACCCCGCCCACGTATAGCGGCCTCTACTAGTTGAATTATCGTTTACAAGTCGTCAAGAAGTTAAGCCATGCAAGTTACAATCATTTACAAGTTATATACAACCTAGTAAATTAGCTAAGTCAGTTATTTAGCACATAAACTAGATCTTAGGTCGCAACGTTGTTAAGATTGATTAACGGTCCCTAGCTACCAATTGTCCAAGCGCTTCACGCTATGTGTGTTAGGCGTGATTCACGTAATTCGTTTTAGATCTAATTTTAGTTAGGCAAAATGTAAATCTATATCGTAAAAGCAATAAATTGCGCCTATAAAGAAGGGGTAGAAGATGAGAATAAAGTAAAAGAAGAGTTTAGAAAAGAGGGGGTGCCCTCAGGACTTACGTGTGTCCGCGATACCACTACTTGCTCTACTATGCTTCGAGATCGCTGCGTTGATCCTTAGTATGCGTCGTAGGGGCTAGATGTGTTCTTGGAGCGATGTGTTGCTCTTCGAATGTGGGTGTTTGAGAGGGGCTTTGTTTGTGTTGTGTGTATTGTGTTTAGGGGTGTCCTAGAGTGTAAGGATGCCCTATGGTTTTTGATGTTGCATTGCTAGGGTTTTTTTGGGTAAAGTTGCTAGGGTTTTGTAGTGGAGAAATGGAGAGAGAGGAGCAGAGATTCGGGGGTGGAAAATGGTATGTGAAGGTTGTCAAATGGGGGTGGAAATGAGGGGTATTTATAGCGGTGGTGAGCTAGGGTGGACGGCCAAGCTAGAGTTTGCTCGCGCATGGCGCAAGTGGGTCACGCATGGCGCAGCCTGCTTGCGCATCCTAGGTCGCGCATGGCGCAGCCTGGCTCGCGCATGGCGCACGCCAGGTGCGCGAGAGCCTCTGTGCGCGTGCAACGGTGCGCCTAGACCCTTTGACGCACCATACAAAATTGCATTTCTGGCCTTCTTATTATATGAGTATTGTACGTGTGAATTTGGGTGGGCAAATGACGTACAAAAATATGTTTCGTTGATGATTTTTGGCGGTTTAGGAATGCGGGTTATTCCTGAGTTAGGTCAGGTGTAAAAAGGGAGGAAAATGGTTGTTTTTGGTCTTGTTTTAGGTGAGGACGCATTTGCTAATAAATTCACGACAACGGTGGTTCACATAGTAGAGCAAGTAGACGCAGTTCACTGTAATATGTCCTTTCATCATCGGGCATTTGGGTAGGGACAAATGCAGGTGTCTACAAGAGGGTATCTGTTGCGAAAAATATGTTCTATTTTGAGTTGGAGGCAAGACCGACTACCTGGGTAGGTTCAGGGCATTAATGTTTTACAGCATTCAAACTCCTTTTTGAGTAGCCTGCATCAACCACTTTATGCACCGAGAGCTGGAATAAATCATCAGGCTCATGCCCTGCGAACAAGTTGGAATATTGTCCTCGGCTTAAAGTTGGAGGCTCAGACGGAGAGTAATATGTACTACTCGAAGACCGCCGCCTGAACAATTTTTTCTTGAGCTAGGCAAGGAAAGACATCAGCACATGTGTTTAGGACCGAGCCCAACCTCTTGGGTGTGACACCAAAACATGATTGTTTTTGTTTACATTAAGGTGTAATTCTTTTTTGAAAATCCAACAAACTTAGGATTATTTGGATAATAGTCATGTTAACAAAATTTCATGGACGACCTTGAAGTATCCGTGTTCGATATTACAGATCGTTAGAGAATTTATGTAAGCCATTTTTGCACACATCACCCACTAAGGCTAGCATGCGTTTTTTTGTCAGCTTTATTACCTCACATGTGTTTTTACTCTAATCATAGAAAATGAGGGTGGAAACAAGTTTTTTTGATGTAAAATACGGAATTCTAAGATAATGGACTAGTTCACCTAAAATCAGTTAACGTATTTAATTTACTTGAAACGTTTAAAGCCCTTGAATTTTTTTTTTTTTTTTTTTTTTTTTTTTTTTTTTTTTTTTTGTGTTCAATTCAAGTCAAAGGGCTAATAAACTACTAACTTTAATATAGTATTTTTTTTTTTGTAAAAATGGTAATCTTTTTATTCTTCCATGAAGGGGTAAAAAGACTGAATTTACAAAAAAAGAGTAGCCACTAGCTAATTGTCCAATCTACTCCCTATTCAGACAGTCTACAATCTCATTATGAAGACAATCCTTAGATATTGCTAATAATCTTATGCTAACTATCTCCTTAATTCTACTAACTATCTGATCCACTCCTTGCTCCTTATCTTTAAAGATTCTGGCATTTCTTTCACCCCATATCATATAAACTGTTGCTACTAAACTAACACAGTACCAAACAAAGTGCCAATGCTTCTTGCCTCTTCGACTTGAGCTCCATCTCAGTTCTCTTTTCAAGCTCCATGCATTCCTCCTGATACCAATCCAATCTTTTACTGCTTGCCATGTCCTTGTTGAGTAATTACAATTGAAAAACAGATGCTCTGCACTCTCCAGGCTATTCTTGCAGAGTATGCATCTGTTTACTATCATAATACCCCTCCTGTTCAGATTATCAACTGTTGGGAGACAGTTCTGCACTGCTCGGTTTGCTAAAAATCTGTGTCTTGGAAGATTAGCAGCATTCCATACCACTTTACTCCATCTGTTTGTACTTCTCTTGGTTCTAAAGAAGTCATAAGCTAGCTTCACCCTGAACTTACCTCCTTTGCTTCAAGATTTTAGCTCAGTTTCAGCTATATTTTCACTCCCTGACTTCATCAGCATTTCATCCTTCACTTTAAGAATTCCCCTCCAGCTTTCTGCATCTTTACCATTGTAATTAACATTCCAAATGCTTTTCCCTTTGATACAGTAAGCTTTAATCCAATCGATCCACAGGCCACTCTGCTTAGTTTCTATCTTCCAAAGCCATTTAGCCATGAGGGCCTTATTCCAAGCCAGCACTTCTTTAATGCCAATCCCACCTTCCGTTGTTGGGGCACAAAGACTGTTCCAGCTTTTAAAAGTTAGCTTCCTCTTACCCTCCTCTATGCTCCATAGATAACTCCTGCAGCTTTTATCAATCATCTGAACAATGTGTTTTGGGAGGATAAAACTTGAACTCCAGAAATTCTCAATTCCAAATATGACAGCATTGATTAGTTCCACCTTTCCTGAATAGGACAGCAGGTTAGCAGACCATCCACTAATGCTGGATTTGATCCTGCTGATCAATGAACTGTACATTTCAACCACCAATCTCCCTGGATTTAAAGGCAAGCCCAGGTATCTAAATGGGAATTTGCCTTCCGAGAATCCTGTTTCCTTGATAATATTAGATTTCATCTCATCCGATACACCCCAAAGTAGATGTCTGTTTTTATTGGATTTGCAGCCAATCCTGAAATTTCTGCAAAATCTTCTGGACACTTGGTTGCTGCAAGAACTGATGGGGTGTCTCCCCTTGTGAAGATCATCAGGTCGTCAGCAAACACCATGTGTGTAAGCTTAACCCTAGAACACTTGGGATGGTACGAGAAGTGACTCATGCTGGGCAACTCTCTTAGATATCTTGACAATACCTCCATACTAAGTACAAACAGATAAGGGGACAGTGGGTCTCCTTGCCTAACACCACTTTTCCCTTTAAAAAAACCTCTTGCTTCACCATTTATCTTGATACTAAACCATGTTGAGCTAATACAGCCCATTATCCAACCTATAAACTGAAGAGGGAACTCCAATCCTGTCAGCATTCTCTCAATGAATCTCCAGTTAAGAGAATCAAAAGCTTTTTTGATATCCACCTTAATTAGACTTCTTGGAGAGATATTTTTCCTCTTATAGCCTTTGATCAGCCCCTGTGAAACCATTATGTTCTCAAATAACTTTAATATAGTATTTAATGTTATGGGGATTAGGAAACCTTTAATGATTTCTTTCCTTCAATAAGGATTACTTTCCTTTAATAAGGATTACTTTCCATTTATATATGTACATTATGTCATCATGTCTTTTATATTTTTTATAGGTGATGTCAAAATGTATTTCATGTATTCTTAGGTAATACCATTTCACCAAACCAACTTTTATTCACCATAATCTTTTCGATTGGCGAACCTCTTCAAAAAAAATTTTGTTTTTTTTTGTTGAGAAGAAGGGCATCAACAGTTCATTCGCAAGATCAGAAAATCAAACATCTGAAAGGTATGAAATCACTAGCCCGTCATGCTGTTTTGACGTTATGTAATGTTTGGAGCAAATAATTGATTATCAAATATTGATCCTTAAAAAATTGCTGATTTAGATGTATGTCGAATTTAACTAAAATTATTACTAGTCTACGCTAGAACTTTTTTAATAAATAGTGCTAAACAAAAATTATATTTCCCCTAAAAAACACTTATATTGAGTATTGTTTTCCCGCAGAGCTTATTTATACCAAATGGTCCCATAGAGGATTGGAAAACCCCTAAACAAGTTTATTTATGGTGTATTTATTTTGTGAAATAGACCAAAACCGTGGGATGGGTTTAGCTGTTGCGGTGCAAAAAGTTTTCTTTCCCCCCCCTTCTATCCTCTCTCACTTTCCCCTTTAATTTCTCTTGTCCCTCATCACAAAATCACTCATCCCACCTCATTCGTCGACATGCGCTGGTTTTTGGCATGAAGGTTAAGGAAGGAGAACATGAAAGAGTGTAACTGAGAAAAGTGTGAAAGAAAGAAGAGAGATAGGAAAAGATGAAAGAAAATGAGAGTGGGACGCCGCTTAATGTAGGGAGATAATAAGGTCGTTATCGATCGACCACAATGGTATGGGTGCCGACATCAATGGTGGTGTTAGGCTGAATCTTTGGCGGCAAAGGTGGGGCTAGAGAGGAGGGAAAGATTGAGAGAGCAAATGTGTAAGGTTGATTGGATGAGAGGTTGATATTGTTTGATTTTGTAACCAAAAAAAAAAAGATATTGTTTGATTTTAGAATACAAAGTTATAATTCTCAATTCTATACATTTCCAATAAAAATTAGTTTCAATTTTTTACATATCAGAATCTCAAATGATAGATTTGAAATGTTTGCTAAATTCTAGATTTGTATTCCCAATTAATGCTACCTTTTGACAAAGAAAAGATTTTGATTTGAAGTTCTATGATTGTAATTGTAAAAATTTCTCAAAGAAAGATAACTGTGATTAAATAGTATAATCTTATATAAAATCACATTATTTCAAAATCATGTCTTTGTATCTTAACACTATCTTACTTTTTTTTCGTCGTTTTATTTTTTTGATAGCTAATATATTTTTATGTATGTTTCCAATGTATAATAGTTGGTTACAATGTTCTTGACTAGGGCATCTCATAACTGCAAATGAAAATCAAGAATTTCATCTTCTTATTGGAGCTGTGTTTATTTCTAATTTGTCAAGAAATAAGAAATATTCCATTTGCAGAAGGCTTTGGCCATGAGTACACTGATATTAAGAGGTCAACAATCATAAAGGTAAGTTTCATATATTTATGCTAAATTTCTTTTACCATACAAGAGGAAAATAATGTATGAAAACAAGCAATACTGATTTTTAGTATGTACTCTCTCGATATACACGTCCTCTCACTCTCCAAGTGGAAACATAATGTAGTGAAATGTTAAATTTGAGACAAGGTCGTCAAACATATAGGCGTTCTCCAAAGTAGTAATGTAAGAATATTAGGTTTACCATTAAAAAAAAAAGAACCTACAGCTATTTGTGAAATATTGAAATTTTACACTATAAGCAAAGGAGGTCGACTATCGCATGGTGTTTGAATTTCATAAATAGGTATAATCAGTTAATCACGGAGCATGGAGTTAGAGAGTGTCATGGAACATTTAGTTAAAAGTTAAAACCACGCACATGGGTAAGTATTACAAACCATTTAGGGTATGTTTATAACAACAAAGTTTGAGCTTAAAAAAATTGTATTATCCTCAAACGTATGATTAATTTATCAATGTGCAGGCCAAGTATGGGAGCATATATGATTGCGTCGATTTTTACAAACAACCTGCTTTTGATCATCCCGCTTTAAAGAATCATAGTTTCCACCCACAGGTTTGTATACTATGATAATTACTTAAGTTATGTTGGAAAGTTTGTGACGGTTTTCTAATTATTTCTTCTTTCTTATTGGAGTGGTGTTCAGATGAAACCCGAGTTTTCCTCAACAAGGAGGAGCGTCACCAAGTCTTTTGATCAAAATGCAACCTTGCTTAACGGAGGTAGATTAGATAATGTCCATTGCCCTATAGGTACCGTTCCTATAAGAAAGGTAATCGATGATAATCTCGGCCCAATGCAAAGGTTTACCGAAACTTATGGTTCAAGAACCAAGTCTAACAATATCCAACCTCAACCAGGTTCATATGTAAGATTTCTAAACAACATCAATTGCGAGGTGCACTGTTTTGTATTGTGTTTACAATCAAGTTTTAAAATATTTTAAATACAAATTAAATAATCACATACCATGGGGTGAATCATAATTCACAACTAAACACATATTATAGTTTTCGTGAATTATCATTTAGTTAAGACCTCATGGAGTTAAATTCATGAAGTACGATTACTCTAATACATCATTCAATTCATATATAAAATCATATACAAAGCATGGATATGAAATAACATATATATCGATATTAATCAATATATATATATATTGTTGAGTAATTAGTTCAAAATATTGATTAGATTGTAATTCAAGATGTTGAGCAAGTTGTTGAAAGTTGCATAAAAGACTGTCTTACAACAACTTTTTGTAGGTTTACATTACTTATCTAAAAAGTTACTTATTTAACATTAATTGTGATCACAGTTTTTGTAACACCCCAATATTGGTGTATGGAATAATTTGTCCCACATTGAAAAAATAATGAGTTTATATGATAGGTTTATAATAGATTCCTACTATCATATAATAAACAAGACATTCGCCTTTCAAAACCTACGAGAGGATATAAGTGCTAAATAGGTGACTTCTCATCCTATCAGGTTGGGTTGAGACATGGTGGGTCAGGTTGTTGCAATTTTGCTTTTAGTAATCGTGTTATTTTATGATTAGACCACATCAATTGTGATTCTAAAGGATCACAGAGTATAAATTTAGCCATAATTCACAAAGCAACCCAATTATACATCCTATCTATATAGGAAGTTTCATGATTAAATTAGAAGAATCAACCAAAGAAGTCTAACAGTCATTTACATGATTTTATGACATAATTAAGCTAGCGTGATGTGGAATTCGTAGTAATTTTGTATTGATTTATTCATGCATTTACTGTTCAATTATATTTTTAAAGATTTAATCTTCATTGCAAGAGAAAAGATTGGCCGTAAGATACATTTTCTTATGGGATACATTTGTAAAGGAAAGGGAAGTTATATTTCATATGTATGCAAAATAAAGATGAAACCTTATGCAAACTTAGTCTCATTTTTTGTCCCCAGTTTGCCATTATGCAAACGAAGTCTGACTCAACTACGACAGTTCACGGATTAAAGGGCACATTCAACACTTATAAGCTATCGGTCAAAGAAAATCAATTCTCAGGAGGAGAATTGATAATTCAAAATGGAGAAGATAGAATACAAGTGGGGTGGATGGTAAGTTAAGAGTATTTAAATTAAAGCTTTCAATAGAAATTATCCATGTTTGCTAAACATTGATTCACTCACTTGTTTACTATTAAATTAAAAAGATCTTTATTAGAGAGCTATTGTTCCATGTTTTTAATTTATTTAAATCATTGGTTCATTTTTTTTGTCTGCTAGAAAGAAAACAATATTTTTATTAATTAATTTTTTTCGTAGTGTTAATGTATTCTTAAAACATCCCAAATGGACAAAGACATACTAATACATGACAAGTTGCTTGAGGGTTTCAATCTAAAAGAGGAAACCTTTGTAACAAAATTTCTAAATTGTATGTGCCACATATGAACCTATAATAAAGTTTAAATAACTTGTTACAAAAAAAATGTAGACCTATAATAAACCACACACATAGTAGTCTAGTTTTGCGAATTTTTATGATAATTGTCAGTTCTTAACAATTGAAAGGAATTTTTTTCAAATTAGTGTTAAAAATAATTTTTTTAATAGAATAGATCGAGAAAAAAGAAAAGTTTAGCGAAATGTGGTGCACAAAGGCTCGTATTTAGGGTAGGTATAGAGTTGTCAAGTACCTTGGCGACTTTATAGGACACTCAAGAGTAACATAAAATTAGACCCATAGAAAATATCAAGATATTGGGACGCCACCCCACATGGCGACTTTTTCATGATAGAATCGGCAGTCGTGGTGACGACTTTAAGGGGCGCCATGCGGGGAGGCGGTTCTTCACTCTAACTTTTTTAAATATTTGGATTTTACCTACGGTTCAGTATTCGTACCATACAAATAAAGTTGTCAGGTGAACTGGCGGCTTTACTCCTAACAACGAGCCTACGTGCACATCGTTTTGTTGAACTTTATTTTCCGACTCATTTTGTTTAAACTTTTTATTTCTCTACACCATTTCAAAAAAAAAAACAAATCTAGACGAGGGTAAAAAAATTGGAGACTGTCATTTGCGAAACTATGGAAATACCAGGGGCAGTCAGGTCATTTAGGCCAAAAACTGACACTTTTTAGGGTTAATTTTGTCAATGAAAACCGCAAATTTCCCACAACAAGTCATCAAATTTTCTATCTCTTTTACCACCATAAAACAACTCAAACCATCGGAAATCCCCAACTTACCTAGATTTTTGACGACCAACTTACCCAGATTATCCGAAATCAAACGACACCCTAGGGCAGTAAGAACCCTAGACCCAGAAAAATCAAGAAAAAAGGGATTTATAAAAGGTGGCCTAAAAAGGGGTTAAGGGTTCAACTTCCCGGCATCGCTACCGCGGTGCCGAAAAGTTTCACAGTTAACCATTTTCCGGTGTAACCTTACCGTGGAGAACGACAAGGATGGTGCATGAATCAGGGAGATGCGGTCATGGATTGGTGGTCGATGATGATGGCGGTATAGGATACGGAGCGATGATGGTGATTATGATGTTGATTATGTTTGATGTTGGTGGTGGATTGATGATTTGGGTGGTGAGGTGATGGTTGTTGATGAAGATTGATAGGAAATGGGGCGACTTTATCGAGGGGTGTGTGGAGGTGGTGGAAGATGATGGCGGTGCATGATGGAGTTCATGATAGTGGTGTCTGAGGAAAATATGGTGGTGTATGATGAAAATATGGTGGTGATGGGGGATGAATAATAGAAGAGGCCGGGTCGGCATGTTGTTGAAGAAAGAAAGTAAGGAAGAAGGGAGAGAAGGTGTGCAACATGGAATATGACAAGGTACTTGTTGGTGGGAATCAATGGGTAAGCTTTTTTTGTCTGTCCCTGTCACTTACACTATTTCATAAATGACAGTTTTGAATTTTCAAGCCCTTGTAAGAAAACTATTCATATCAAACAATCAAACATAACTAAAAATAAGATTAGTTTGCTGGGTTTACCAGAGTCAAGAGTTAAGAGCAATAAAGTTGAGAGAATTAGTTGGAGATATTTCAATAATTTTAATGTCACCACAAACCATGTGGCACATTATAATGGAAGAATATGGATGATTTGGAATTCTACCATCAGAGTAGATGTCATTTCTATGACTAGCCAGGCTATTCATGCTAAAGTGACACACATTCTGTCAAGCAAGGAGATGCTGGTTACTTTGGTGTATGCCAACAATGATTCAAAAGAGAGAATGGAGCTTTGGAATGATCTAAAAGGATGGGCCACTTCTAGCATGCCTTGGATCATTTTAGGTGATTTCAATGTGGTCAGGGAGGACTCCGAAAGGGAAGGGGGGAATAAGACCTCTCAATCAGACATGGATGATTTCAATGATTGTTTGGCAAGCTGCAGAGTGATAGATATGAAAAGCAGGGGCTGTAATTTAACTTGGACTAACAACCAGGATGAGCCTGACAGAATTTGGGCTAAGCTTGATCGTGCTCTGATTAATCATGTTTGGACAAGTCAATTTGCCAGCTCTATTGCTGAATTTCTACCACAAAGTGTGTCAGATCACTCACCTATCTTAGTCACTGTGCTAGAGTCAAAACGGATCAAGAAATCCTTCAGATTTCTTAACTGTTGGAAGTATCATAAGGACTATGATACTATTGTGAATAAAGCTTGGAGGAGGAGTTGTGCTGGAAGACCTTTAGACGGATTCTATGAGAAGCTAAAAAGAACAAAACACTCTCTAATGCAATTAAACAAAAAAGAATTCTCAAGCCTCACAAAAAGGGTAGATGATTGCAAGATCAAGCTTGATAAGGCACAGCAAGAGCTGGCCAATGATCCTAGAAACTCTAATCTGCAAACTGAAGTGGATGAAATCAAAGAGAAGTACTGTAAATTGAAGAAAGCTGAGATGAGTATGATCAGCCAAAGAGCTAAAATAACCCATATTCAGCTGGCTGATAGTAGTACTAAGTACTTCTATGCCAAAATTGCAGAAAGGCAGCACCAAAACATGATTATAAAGATCAAAGATGAAAATGGCAAAGATTGGTCTGATCCAGGGGACATTGCTGCAGCTTTTATTAACTATTATAAAGGGCTTCTTGGTACAAGCTCTCCAGTGCATAATTTAGATACTCATTTCATAAAGGAAGGGAGCTGTATTCCTGATGATTTGCACAATGAGTTGGAAAAGGCTGTTAGTGATGAGGAGATAAAAGCTGTTGTATTCAGCATTCACCCTGAAAAAAGTCCTGGTCAAGATGAGTTTAGTGCAGACTTCTTTCAAGGAGCTTGGGATACAATTAAGGATGATCTAATGGCTGCTGTTAGAGAATTTTTCAACAGCTTTCACATGCCAAAGAAGCTGAATGCCACCATGATTACACTGATTCCAAAAAAGCTGAATGCTGAAGCAGTGACAGATTATAGGCCAATAGCTTGCTGCTCTACCCTTTATAAAGTCATCAGTAAGATCCTAGCCAATAGGCTGAAAATGACTTTACCTCTGCTGGTTGGTGAAGAGCAGGCTGCCTTTGTGGCAGGCAGGAACATTTTTGACAATGTGATTCTGTCACAGACTTTGGTTAAAGGATACACTCAAAAGAATATCTCCCCCAGGTGCCTTATCAAAGTAGATATTAGAAAAGCCTTTGACTCATTGAATTGGGAGTTCATCAAGAATATGCTGGTGGCTTTTAACTTTCCTGATAAATTCACCAAATGGTTGTGTAGCTGCATCACTACAACTTGGTACTCTATCAAGATCAATGGAGTATATGAGGGGTTTTTTCAGGGAAGGAGTGGCATCAGACAGGAGGACCCCATATCTCCATACATCTTTGTTTTGAGTATGGAGATTCTCTCCAGATACTTAAGGAGTATGCAGCACAAGCCTCAATTTTCCTTTCACCCTAAATTCTCCAGAATCAAACTTACCCATCTTGTCTTTGCTGATGATTTGATGGTATTTGCAAGGGGTGACATTCCCTCTGTCACTGCTGTCATGGATTGTCTCAACACCTTTGCAGACATTTCAGGACCTCATGCTAATCAGTCTAAGACTGATATTTACTTTGGTGGGATTAATGCAGAGGTCAAGGAGGGTATTCTGACTCAAACTGGTTTTACTGAAGGCTCTTTTCCCTTCAGATATTTGGGAATTCCTCTCAGCAATGCCAGGCTCAAGTCAGATATGTATTCACAGCTGATAATGAAGATTCAAAATGCAGTGAAACATTGGTCTGCCATTACACTCTCCTATGCAGGAAAGTGCCAACTCATCAATTCAGTAATTTTTGGGGTAGAAAATTTCTGGTGCAACAGTGTGTTGCTCCCTGTTGGCATCATTAAGAGAATCCACAAGCTTTGTAAGGACTATCTATGGAGCATCAGCCCTGGTCAGAGGAAAATTCAGTATAAAAGCTGGCTTAGTGTGTGTGCCCCAAGGTCTGAAGGTGGCATGAACATTAAAGAGGTCCTTTCATGGAATAAAGCTCTCATATGCAAATGGCTGTGGAGACTTCAAACCAGGAAAAAGGGGATTTGGGAAAATTGGATTAATGCCTACAAACTAAGAAACTGCAACCTGCAAGGCATTACAACAAAAGGTTCAGAATCTGAAAATTGGAGAAGTATTGTCAAAGTGAAAAATGAGCTTCTATCCAGCCTAAGGGAAGATTCTGTGGATCAGTTGCTTGAGAATTGGAGCTCAAATGGTAAATTCAATACTACAGCAGCTTATAATCATTTCAGAAAGAAGTATGAAGTTGTTAATTGGCACAGTGTAGTCTGGAACAGCATTAATGTCCCAAAGCACAGCTTTATAGCTGCCCTTGCTCTGCAGAAGAAGCTTGCCACAGTGGAGAATATGACTAAGAGAGGTCTCATCATAATTAGCAGATGCTGTTTGTGTAAAGCTGCAGCTGAAACCAACAGTCACCTGTTCTTTAGATGCTCATTTTCTGCTCAGGTTTGGGATAAAATAAGGAAGTGGATGGGTATGAATCAAAGCCACAATGACATCCATATGGTGCTGAAATGGTATAGAAGGAAAGCTAATCGGAAGCATTGGAAATTCAGATGGGCTGTATGTTGTCTCAGCACTACGATTTACCTTCTTTGGCAAGAAAGAAACTTGAGGTTATTCGAAGATAAGGAGCATTCAAAGGATTGGATTGTTAGACAAGTCAAATTTATAGTTAGTGTTAGAGTCTATTATTGGAACAGAAATTGTAACCTAGAGGAAATTAGTGGCCAAATGATTTCCTACCTTCTTAGAGGTTATTTTTTGTAATCTTTGTTCTTCTTTTCTTCCCCTTTGAGGATGAATAAAAGAACCAAATCTTTTACAAAAAAAAAAAAAAAAAAAAAAAAAAAAAAAAAAAAAACATAACCAAAAATAGGAAATCGATCAAGTAAAAAGTAATAATTGTGTCAGAAGTTATAAGTAATCTCATTCCTCCATATCCTTAGATTCAATGGTCCAAATAAAAAGAATTTAAAAGAAGATTGGAAAAAAAAAACCCAAATCGAAGTCTCACATTATTTTCTCTTACCTCTCATTTCCACTTCTCTATCCTCCCCCTCTTGTGCATCCCGTCGGCGTACACCACCAACGACCACCGGTGACTGCGAAGCCACCGTCCAACTTCCCACCGCATTAATAAATCGTCGCCGGGGATTCTTCGGTATTTTTCGAAGTCACGCGTCTCATTTTCTTCTATTGTGCGTGGCCTCCTCGGCGATTCACCTTATGTATATTCGTTGGTGGTGTTATTAAAGTTACGTCTTTTAGTTAGTAGAGTTGAGATAAATTATGTGTTTAAGTTTTGGAGTTAAGTTTAAATGATTGGAATTACGTGTTTTAATTATTGGAGTTAAGTTGGAGTTACGTATTTTTGTTGATAGAGTTAGATTGGAGTTATTAAGTTATGAGTTTTAGCCAATGAGGTTACTTTAGAGTTACAAGAGTTAAGTTGAAACTGGTGAAGTTCTGATATTACTGTAGTTATACAATTTAATTATTAGAGTTATGTGACTGGACTTACAAATTTTAGTTGGTAGAGTTATGTAACACTACAGAATTTGGATAGTGTTTTATGGAGTTGGTTTGTCCCATATTGGGAAACTAAGGCTCATATGATCAGTTTATAATGGATTCCTACAATCAAACTTTCAACAAGACCTTCACCTTTTAAAGCTGATCCACGAGAGGGTATTCGGGCTAAATAGGTGACTACCCATATTATAAGGTTGTGTTGCGACGTATGTTAGATCGGGCTATTACAAGTTAAGTGTCTAGAGTTACGCGTTTCATCAGTTGGTGGAATTAAGCGACTGAAGTTATAATGTTCAAGTTATGGAGTTAAGAGAAATCACTGGCTAAGATAACTTCTGACTTCTGCAAAATTATCATTTCTAACCGGATACGTCCCCATTAAAGTTATTGCGTAGCATTTTAAATATAATAAGTTATATTTATGACATATTTCACAGTGGATGCATATTATATACTAGGTATAAAGATATACATCCCCGTAATTAAGCACAAACAAAAATATTACCGAACATATGCTGATTATTATATCTTTCTTTCACGGACTTTTTAACATATGTATAAGAAAACATGCAAAACTTAGCATAGCCGTAACTAATTATAGTGAAAGGGTTTTAAGTTTTACAAGAAAAGAACAAGGAAATTTCGTATTATATCTCACATATTTACTTTGCATTTTATACATCATATGTTTCATTTATTATTCAATCTTATTTTAATTGTAATAATGATATATTGTCGTGTTTATATGATATGATAATTTATTGCATTTAAAATTCATATAGGTTAATCCGAATATAAACAAGGACAATGAGATACATCTCTTCCAATATTTAAATGTAAGTACGTTTACCATGTGTTTTAGTATTTAGGTGGTTTTCATGGCTTGGTATCGAAGACTCAAAACCAACATAGATGATTCGTATTTTCTATATAGGCCGGCCAATCACATTGTTTCAACACATTATGCCCTGGATTTGTTGTTACAAGTACGAAATACGCAATTGATGTTCGACTTGCTGGTGAATCAAAAAGGGGAGGTAAACAATATACCACTACAATCATTGTTCACCAGGTATGTAGTATTGTAGTTTCACTTTATACCCAAAATCAAATCTAATGTTTTATTTGCTAGTAGACCATAGCTATTTAACAATTTTCTATCTCGTCATATGTTATTATAATCGTGATTTTGAAAGTAAAGGTCGTGTCTTTGATACTAGTAGCCAAGAGTTTTATCTTCATGCATGTTTTGGCCTAAAAACCAAAATCAAGAGCCCCACCACTTGGTAAAACTTCATTTTAGCAGAATCCACTACACTAAAAAATTAGGCCATAGAAAGATATTTGGTAATTACCACATGATAAAGTATGAATTACCTGTGAATTACCTATGAATATACACTGTGTAGAATTTTAGAGGGGAGTAATAAAAGGAGAGTAAACCATACTTTGGAGTAGTCTACTGATGAAAAACTAACTCAAATAATCTCTTAATAATAAAGCCCCTTATATAGGCAATACAACAATAATATAATCAATCCTAGAGATTAGGAACTAATCCCTTAACTATGCCAAATCCCACGTATAAACCCACTAAGCACAAAACTAACAATCATTAAAGCCACGTCCACTAACCTCATGCTCTAAAACTTAGGATATCATGCTAACTAATTTTGACTAAATCAATTAATTTTTTTGGATCACAATCCAACACACCCCCTTGATCCAAAAATCTCGAGAGCAATCTTCGTCGTCCGCGCATTAAGCCGAACACACTGTCACGTCCTTTGCCGCAACGAACATACGAGACATCCTAGTACTCATACCATTTCTTCAATTTCGATCTCGTCTTTGGATCTTGATCAATTGGGTTTTGTACACCCGTCTTCTTCATGGAGCATCTCTCCAAAATCCAGTGAACCACTTCTCTTCACTTGTATGACGCACTTCTCGTCACCATGACCGCACTCCTCGTCGATCACCATCTCGTTGATGCACTTCTCATCACTGTCTAATTGATGCACATAATCACCAATTTGACCATTCTTTGCTACTTCACCGGAGCCCTTCTCTCCACCGTCTTTTGGTGCACTTCTCACCATTTCGTGCTACGTTGCACTCTCTTAAACATCTTCAATTTTCTGATCTTCACAGGCTGCATATGTGTTGCACCCTCCATCGTTTTTCTTCTTCACAAAGGCTGCGTTGTCTTATTGTCGGCTTGATCTTGGCATCAACATCATAATTTTGTTTATTGTAAGTCTTACAAGGCTGCATGCGGCATGCCTAATAAAAACATACAACTCACCCTTTTTTTCTTTTTAATTTGATTTACTCTCAAACACTCTTTATCTCTTGATCTCTCTTTTGCAAACACTCACCTTCGATTTTGTGACTTGTTTGATAGCAGCGGAATCTTCGTTCGCCCCATTTCGGAATCGAACCTGGCTACTTGAGTGGAGGTGATCAGTCTCTCATCTCAAGAGCTCTGATACCATGTAGAATTTTAGAGGGGAGTAATAAAAGGAGAGTAAACCATACTTTGGAGTAGTCTACTGATGAAAAACTAACTCAAATAATCTCTTAATAATAAAGCCCCTTATATAGGCAATACAACAATAATATAATCAATCCTAGAGATTAGGAACTAATCCCTTAACTATGCCAAATCCCACGTATAAACCCACTAAGCACAAAACTAACAATCATTAAAGCCACGTCCACTAACCTCATGCTCTAAAACTTAGGATATCATGCTAACTAATTTTGACTAAATCAATTAATTTTTTTGGATCACAATCCAACACACTGATGGTCTAAGGAACATAGAAAATGACAACGAAAAGGGAGAGGTAGCACTATTCTTGTGAGTTATATATTCACGTATGAAATATATATTCAAATGTCAATTCGATGCTTAAACCTTTCTAATATATATCGACATGAATTTAATTAGTGTAACACAACTTTAGTAATTTTACTATAATAGTACAAATGTCCAACTAACATTTTTTAGCAAATAAACTAGTTTACCATAGGCTCCGATGCGACATTTCACCTCAATAATAGAAAAACTGTTTGTGGGTTTATACATCAGGGCTTTACCGGTGTTTTAATAAAATGTCTAAACTATATACTTAATAAATTGCGTTTTATTTTTCAAAAAGGATTTTAAGACTGGAAATTGGTGGCTTGAAGTACAAGGCGAAACAATTGGATTTTGGCCACGAGAATTATTCAGCACATTAGCATCGGGAGCGACTTATATTGGAGTTGGTGGTGAAGCATATGGTCCACTTGATCAAGAACTCCCACCCATGGGAAATGGTTATTACCCTGTTGAAAATTTTAAGTTGTCTGCGTATTGTCATAACATTTCAGTGATGTATCCAAGTCAACAATGGATTGAACCTCAAAATACAGAGACATATGCAAACGATAACCACTATGGTATTTATGATGTGGGCCAGTCTGGTCAGTTTGCAAGAATGGTTTACTATGGGGGAACTACTTTATGGGCATGATCAATCTAATGTATTTGGAGGACATTAGTATCCCTTTTGAAATAAATGACATAAGTTTAATTCTCTATATAATGTTGCATCTTAATGAATATGAACAAATAGCTTGATGTCAAGGACAAATTAAATGGATTTATAATCAAGTGTGTAAATTAAATGGATTTATAATCTATTATTTGAATGTACATACAGTAAGGAATGTCTTAAACAAGGGATTATTAGGATTCACTGTCATATGAATATGTGGATAAGAAGATGGTGTGGTGTTGCAAGAACATGAAGTACTCAAAACGAAAGACCGATCATTGTTGTTGTAGATGCTCTAATATATGGTGTGTGGAGAGAGTGCAATCTGTCCAAACTTAATGATAGATATTACCAAAATGGCAGGAGCACTGGTAGATTGGATTGAAAATGTGTTAGAACTAGTGTTCTAAATAATGCTAGAAAGTTAGGAACGAAGGATGGTAATTGAGTTAACACAGTTGGATGATGTAGTGTTTTACCTCTTTGAGACGTAATTAGAGGGATAACCTTGTTTATCCCTACTTCTAATTTTAACTTCATTCATAATGCTTATATTTTCCAAACAAAAAGGAAAAGAAAAAAAGTGGGAGAGAAGAGAAAGGGAATAATGGGAAGAAGTTTATTTTGGTTTTTAAGTCCTTTTGTTTCCTCTTTATTTTTGTTCCACTCATTGCGTATCACTATCGTTTTTCGATAGGTTCGTAGTTTTTTCAAGCTGTGATTTAGTTACATAAAAGTACAAAATTATAATCACGCCTCTCTCTCCTCTCCCCCCTTTCTCTTTTGAGAAACCCTAACCTCTGATTTATTTGCGATCTTGGGACATGGCTACCACCGGTCAATTAGATGATTACAAGCACCAAATTTCTTATTATCTTCGCTCTAGTTAATTCTAGTTATTGTTATAATAACTCGTCTCTACCTCATCGACATGGTATTTCTACCACCATATAGATGGTTTATGCTGAGAGCTTTGAGTTTTATTTGACGCTAGATTTGTATACACGTAATTTCGATACTCGTAGTAGATGTCGTATGGTGAATTATCATGAATGATTTTTGCGCACAAATTATTACATACCCCGGGGGTGCCTAGAGCTACGTACCCCCGGTTTACTGTTCACGCATGAACAGTAATGATCGAAAATAATAAGTGAAAATTGGGAAATAATGAGTGCAAATTGAGAAATAATGAGTGAAATTTGGGAAATAATGACTGAGAATGGGAAAATAGTTAGTGAAAATATATAATCACTATAAAGTGGTATAAAATGAGTGAAAATTGGAAAATAATGAGGAAAATTGAGAAATCATGAGCGAAAATTGGTTAGCAATGACTGAAAATAAATAATGACTCTAAAGTGATATATAATAATGAGTGAAAATATATAATGACTACAAAATGGTATATAATGATTGAAAATTGAACGGGGGGTACGTAGATCTACGTTACGTACTCGCGGGGTACCATATACTGATTGATTTTTGCGACCATGAAAAAAGTTACAAAACTAATTTAAGTGGATTATTTATATGGTCATGTAGAAAGTTAAAACTGATAACTAATTCTCTTATGCAAAAAGACCAAAAGTCAAAATTGAAGATGGTGTAAGAAAAAATCAGATCTTGGTATTCAAAATATAAGAATTCTACAATAGCTACCAAGGTGTGGTAGCTATTGCAACAGAAAGAATCTGGACATTGATTTCTTTAAATAAATCCTAGCCCTTAAATAAGTTTGACCACATAAATAATTTAAAATTAAAATTATTTATTTTCTCCCCCTTTCCCCTCTCTTTCCCACCACCCTCATTGGCAACCTCTCGGTCCTGTCGTCGGAGCAAGGGCCGCGACCACCACCTCCCAGCCTAAATTTGTACGTCCAAAACCATGGTGCGATCCATTTCGCTATCAACCAACCAATCATCGTAAATCCGAAAAACAAATATTGAAACAACAAGATTCAAACAACCAGAAATAGTGGAGATGAGCCACCCGCGACGTTCGACCGTGAGTCGGATTCGCCAAAAGTCGACGATAGAAACGACGATGACGAGGTAGGAAAGTCGTGGGATTGGTGGCGGAAGGGGGCGACTAAAAAGGCTCGTGGAACCCGTAGTACATTGGGGCTGGAGATGGGGCTGCCACCATGGGTTAGCCGGCGACGAGGCGAGTCTGGTGGTGGTAGATGTGGCTGGTAAAATATTGATTGGTACATGGTGACGACGGTGGTGGAAGGATTGGTGCGTGGTGGCTGGTGGATATATAAGGGGAAGGGGCGAGGAAGCGGAGAGAGAAACTGAGAGGGTGGGGTGGATTCATTATTTATTTTTATTTTTATCTTAGATTTTAATAATTAAATTAAAATCATTTTAGGTCAAACTTACAATGGCTACCTATAGAATCACTCTTCAAAATAAGTGAAAAATGAAAACATAAAATGATACCAAAAGAATGGCTATTGATTTTATTTGTTTTGAACTACATCATATTTAAGATAAAAGGATCATTTGGGAAGAGACATCTTAACTCGGGATTATTTTGGATAACCCAAATTACGGATTATTATTGGAAGTAAAGGGAGAAGTTGAGATTATTTTGCAATTTTGCATGGGTAAACAACTGGCTAGTTCTACAATATTGAAGCAACCAGTAATTATTTTATCTTGTTACCACAAACTAATACTAGTAAAACAATATCTCAACTAATTCTTTTTTCTTAGGAAGCCGCTCCTCCTTCGGAATGTAAGGAAGGAAAACATTGTTTGTAGTGTTCAATCTCTTGAATCTTTTCCGTTGAGTACCAATTTAATAGTTTGGCATCTTCATATCGAGTAATCTCATGCATACCCTTTCCATTAAACATTTTATGCATAAGAATACAAGCTTCCATTTTCTTATTTTCTTTCTCTTGTTTAGACACCTCTTTTCTTAATTTTTCCACTCTACGTTTCATATATTGTTCATGGTTTACCACCATTTTTGTTTTCTCCACCATTGACATTGATTGAAACCTAGCCAATAATTCCTCCGCCACTTCATTAGATGGCCAAATGAATGGTCCCTCAGAATCAGGGCTATATATAATCATGCAACCCTTGACATCACATAATATGCATACTTCACCTAATTTCTTTCTCAGAGTCTCTTTTCTTTTTCGATAAGAAGCTTCTCGTGCGCGCTTACTTTCAATCCTTTTGAGAAGAAGTTTTTTCTTACCCATATTTTGTTCTCTGTTGAATTTTCTTATAACTTGGAATTTTGGTGAACTCTTTAACTAAATGAATATGGAGAATGTGCTTAATTATTTTGGGTCATTTGTTTAATAGAACTTCGATAATTTTAAGGATGTTTTGACTACATTAATGACTAACCAGGTATTATATAGCAGATGCATTTATTTTTAGTTATTTCATATATTTACTGTACTGACTTTTGCACTTCATTTAAGAAAGACAATTAATGCTCACATAATTATCACATTAATGATTATATAGCCATATATCTTGCATGAATTTATAAATTTTATAACAGCATTTTAATCATGTGAATGCTAATTTTTAAATCATTTCTCTATTACGCCGTAAAATATTAGGCTTATTACTTTTCAATTTGCAATTGGAGTCATGCTCATGGTTCATGAGTGATCGTTTACACTTATGTTTGGCAAAACTAGCTAAAAGCGAAAATAGTCGCTATAAGTTAAAGTAGTAGCACTAACAATTCAACAAATAATAATCATTAACAATTAACAAATTATGTAAGAAATTATGATGATAACTTGATGATAGTGGTGATTTAGAATGTACCGTGAGATAATGTATATTCATCACAACGTCCGTTTTTATTTTATTTTAATTGTATACCTACATACTCCGTATATCACTCAAAAACATGACTCTGTTATATTATATATACTAGTTTTTTGACCCGTGCAATGCACGGGAATTCAAAATGCTTATTTAAGATAGGTTCGTAGAATATTACTTCATAAATATTATAAAATTCAACGTTTAGAAATTAAAATGTAAAATCGACAAATAAGAAATATAAAACTTATTGAGATAATGACACGTGAGAATTGAAAGAAACACAATAATTTTATATCAAAAATTCAAGACTATGTGTTTTGTGACTTTGTGTCTTCTATGTGATCTATTGTGTTTGAAAAATAAGCATGAAATCCTGAAATTACTTACATGTATGCCTGACCCTTCCCCTACTAAGTTATTTAGTCTTATACTTCACCACTCGTCATCTTTGTACTCGACAACTCTTATCCTCCTCATAACTTTCTTTCTCAGTTGATAGTCGATCCCCTCCTCGCTCAACATTTCTAAGTGTCCCCACAATCCATTGCTAACTCATATACACCGATCACTAACCTCCAACTCTGACTCACGCACCCGTCCCCAACCAGCCGACAACATTTTAGTCGACACCTGTTACCCCAAATACGTCAAATGTTTTATCTTACCCGTCGACTCTTTACATTACCTCCTAGTTGACTCTCCCGCACACCCGTAAAGCATTTTAAACGCATGCCCACACTCTAATAACCTACATAATGCCACGCTCCAGGTGAAACTCTTATATTTGAAAACCCACTATCCCCCTTTTATACAGAACCCCCCCCCCCCCTTCCTTTATAAATTCATATACCCCATCCCTTTACCCAAGCCACTTCTTATACTCGATCCCAAATAACACTTAAACTCTCGACTCCTTTACCCGTTGACCTCTTATATGTGATACCATTCTACTCTTATTTTCGCTTTAGAATACTTTTTGACCCATAAACATGCACAACAATTCATAATAGTTTTCTAAATAGTAATATAATATCGGTTTTTCTAACATGTGCCTACATGACACATGCTAGGAGTCTCATTTCCTTCCTTAATACTACTTTAGATCTTAAATGTCTTTTCAAAAGTTAATTAACCTAATTAATGCGGTAGCTACCCGATCACCATTTTCTTGGTCATAAACTCGTGTAAGGACCCATAACCTGTATCGACGCACCCGTTAGTTCCACATACTTTTAGGTAAAACTCAATCCGTTTCTTATTGACCCGCTTATACTAAAAAATTAATAGAAAGTTAAACCCATATCTCCACCCCCGCAGTATTATCTGCTCCTTTGTACAAAAAAAAAGGTATTTAAAATTAATTATGGTAATAACTTGATCCCTCGTTAATTTCTCAACTCGAACCACAACCGACAACCTTACCTCTTTGTGAACTTTTCTAGCCAACCTCATTACCCGTCGTTTTTTAGCCATCAACCCCATTACCCGTTGTCTTTTAGCCGTCAACCCACTTACCCAATGTCAAAATTTCTAGCCAAATCCTAACCCTACCGGCTTCCCTACTTGGTCTCCAAAATCAATACTCACACCCTCTCCAAACTATCTAGCTGACCTCCAACCCCCGTCAAACACTCATCTTTTAACATTCATACGCACATACCCGATACTCCCACCCCAGTCAAATTATCTAGGTGATACCCCATCCTTGTGAAAATTTAGCCGACACGTAACTTTATTGAAACATATCCTACTTTTAGGTAATCTTGATACATGCCATAGATAGATTAAGAAAAGTCATAAAAAAAAAGTTTAAAAAAAAGTGCACCTTACCGTCATAAGCCCTATTAGATTGCACTTTGTGCATGTACGTTGAATCTTGAAACCAAAATGCTATCACCAACTATATATGGTGAATTAAATATCAAAGTGTCTGTTTTAGTAAAGAGTCAAGTTATAGGTATCCAAACCTTTTATTTGTTGAACACAATTGAATTCTAGGTGATGAAATTGTCGTAGAAAATAAGGACTAAACATAGATATGGCATAATAATATTTTAAGGAAATCACGAATTTAAAAAAGAAATGATATCGTATAATTTTATTTTTGGTTAAAATGAGATTATATCGTAGATACTTGATTTGGATCAAATATTTTTATTTTTGGTCAGGAAAGATATCATATCGTATACAGTTGATTTAAACCAATCAAATACTACTTTTTGTACACATGTCAGCTCCATTTTAAGGCTCTTCCATGTCAGCTTTTTATGCACGCAATTATTAAAAGTAATAGATTCTCTGCTTTAAACTTCCTACTAGATTGTACGTATACTCTGATATTTGATGAACAATGCCGTCTGTTATTATTTATAATCGGCGTATAGGCCCCTAGTTAATTATCTTTACACGATTCAATAAATTATTGATCTAACCCTACGATTTTAAACATAGACGGAAGGAGCGATATACGCTAATACTTTGCCAAAAACGAATAACGACGTTATTTGATGTAGGCAATGAAGTCACTACTCACTACTCACTCACTTGTACAATTTCCCTTTTTCTTCGTCGAGGACTACACACTACTATAAATTGCAACTAAAACCTTCATTTCTTTTCTTCATTATTCTTTTGATCATTCCTTCTCTCATAAATCATAATAATAAAAATTGAAAAAAAAATGGTTGATAGTTCGCAATTCTTTGAGTTGAACACAGGTGCTCGAATCCCTTCAGTTGGGCTTGGCACTTACGCTACTCCTCCACAAATTGTTGCTGCTGCCGTCAAGGTTCTCCTCTGCTTTGTTTTTTTATTATTATTTTAGATTAAAGTGCGTCGTTATTGCCCTCTGTTTTTTTTCAAATAATGGTTATTTACCGATTGGATGTTGCGTGTTTTTATTTCTCAATTAATTTAATTGACTTGATAGATTATTAATTGGATTGAATTATAATCTTTCTGCGCAAAGTCTCGTACGAGACGATCATAAGACCATTTTAATTGGTTAAAAAATTAATACTTTATCATTATTAATGGAGAATGGAGATCACCCACTTTCCATTTCTAGTCAATATTTGTTGTTGAAGACACATAGTCTTTTTCACGTGTGGGAACGGGCATGTGATTAGGCCGTTGATGAATTTAATAGTACGGGTCGGTCTTATTTCGGTAATGACGATGATTTATTTGGATTTGGAATGATTGCATGTGGATGTGGAATTATGGATATTGTTATAGCTTATAAGCTTGTTTAAGTTAATTAAAGGTTATTCCACCCAATTAATTTGTTAATGTTGGGTGGTAGTGAGAATGTATGAAGAAAATTGATGAGGAGTATGTCGGCCTCTCGGGCATGTATGAGGCGAGCTGATGAGGTAGGCTTAAGGCGCAAGGTGAACGTGAACGCCTTGTCGAATTAGTGTACTGATCGACTAAGATCATGCCAACTCGACTATAATAGGAATATAGGATTTGAACGAGTTTACAAGGTGATCGAGCTGGATAGTATCTAATTATCTATAGACGTCAAGTGACAGTGTGACACACAGAATGTGACATGGATTGGGTGATGGGTGTGATATGCTCATATGCTCTTGCCTTGGAATTGGTAAAATGTACTGCAAAGTTAAGGATGTGCTAACTTCTCCATCAAGTGAGCATTTCATTCGATCTAGATGTGACTCCCAATATCACTAGTCAAAAACAACAAAACAAACAGTAAGATCATTCTTGCAATAGTGAGGAGAATGTGATGAACATGTCCCACAATGTTTGTTGAACACTTGCGATATTCCTCTGGTCGTAGTCTAGATATTTTCTCCTTCAACTGTCATTAGTTTGATGTATGAACTAGTTAAAATGTCTGTTTTGCCTAAATACAGTAAGAGCATGTCTGAATAATTCGAAGATAGCCGTGTGTGATCTCTACGGTACTTGACCTTGTTGATGTCTTGACACTAGAAGCTTGGCTTATCTATTTTGCTAACAACTCACTGCTTTTTCCCTGATGCATGCAGTTGGGTTATCGACATATTGACTGCGCTCATATCTATGGAAATGAGAAGCAGGTAATGACAGACAGAAATTCCTTACAACTTGCATTCTCTAGTTTGTTGTGGTTAGTGATTTCTACACCCCTGATTTATCCCGACACGGCGACACCACTTCATGTGAGTAAATATTCTAATGCTTATCGGGGGCTAGTCATTACACACATAACAAATAGAAGTGTAGAATGCACAATCTGTTTACCAGGTGCTGAACACAATGTTAGCAGCCTTGAAAATGTCTACACTTGATCAAATGATGCATGCTGTTGATATAACAGTTCTCCGATTTGTCAATATGGCCTATGGAAAAAATAGCTGATTTCTCAACCATTTCTTCACTTGACTATGATTTCCTTGGTTATCAGATTGGCGAGGTTTTGAAGCAGCTTTTTGAAGAAGGCATAGTGAAACGAGAAGACTTATTTATCACCTCCAAACTCTGGTCAGTACGGAAATCTGCTTTGAACTATAATACATCGGTATAGATCATAATAAATTATAAAGTCGAGAAGGCATGCATATTGTAGTTATTGTTGAGCACAAGCCTCAGTCTTAGTTTAATTATCCCCTTAAGTATGTGATTGACACCTGAGTTGTTTATGATGATATATCTGCTGTTTTGTGTTTGGTCAGAGATGGTAATGTACGAAGTGGACTAGTGGTGACTGGTTACGTAGGTGTCTGTCACTTACTGTTTTTCTACTGATGTGCAGGAACTACGATCATGAGCCAGAAGATGTGCCCAAGGCCTTAGATAGGACTTTGGCTGACCTGCAGCTTGACTACTTGGACCTATACCTTGTATGAGATCAATTTCGAGCAAGAATAATATATCTTTTGAAACGTTATCGACTGTTGCACTGTATCTAACTGTAAAACTTCTTATGTGATCTGGACATTGATCACTGTCATGTAGATTCACTGGCCAATAAAAGAAAAGAAGGGAGCCGTTGGTATTGGAAGATTTCTTCCACCTGACCTACCTGGCACATGGAAAGCAATGGAGGCGCTTTATGATTCTGGTAAGGTCCGTGCCATTGGTGTGAGTAACTTCTCAGCAAAGAAACTGCAAGACATTTTGGAAGTTGCACGTATTCCTCCTGCTGCAAATCAGGTTGAATGTCACCCTATGTGGCAACAGCCAAAGCTGCACGAATTCTGTAAATCAAAAGGCATACATTTATCAGTAAGTGTGGTACTTTGGAGCACTGAAGAATATTTTAACTGAAAATGCTTCTTACTTTGCTGATCGTTATGAGCTGAAGTTTCACAATTGTGTTGCAAGTATCTTTGTTATAAAGCGGAGGACATTATGTCTTTAAATGCAATTGAATGTCTTGTGAACCTTATGTTCATCAGGGTTATTCTCCGTTGGGTTCTCAATCTGCTGCCGCAAAGGTGAATGGGCTTCTAGCCGATCCTGTGCTCAATACGATTGCAGAAAAACTAGGCAAGTCTCCAGCACAGGTAGCTCTTCGTTGGGGCATCCAGATGGGTCACAGTGTTCTGCCCAAAACATCTAACGAAGGAAGGCTGAAAGAAAACCTGGAAGTGTTTGATTGGTCAATACCTGAAGACTTAATCCGTAGATTTTCAGAAATTAAGCAGGTATCCCAATCTATATACTCCTATTACATTTCAGTCATATATTCAAGTTTAGTAGATGATCAATACTGATTACCAGCACAAGTTTTCCAGCGTAGTGTAGAAGTCATTCTGGTAGAAGTCTGGGAGATTTATGTTTCTAAGCTGAAACGCTTAAAACTGTTTCTTCTGGTTCTGCAGGATAAATTTGTGAAAGTTCGGGATATGGTGCATGAAACATCTGCTGGATACAAAACCCTTGAAGAGCTCTGGGATGAGGAAATCTGAGACTCGTTGTATTTCTAGAGTTTTACTAAGTATGTACATCTGCCCCTTCAGGACTTCCATTACTCATTTTGAGTGCCAAAGTTCTAGTAGCGAGGAATAAGGTCGACCAGTTAGGATATCAACCCACCTGAGGGTTGTCCCGGGTTTAAATCCTCCGCAGTCAAAAAACAAAAAAAAAAAAAAAAAAAAAAAGCAGCTATGGTAGTTTGTATCTCACAATTGATATCTGCAAATAATGGTGTATGGAGAATTATCCACCACATAAATTAAGGTGTTACTCCTTTTATTACCAATTGATTTTAGTATAATTTACTAAGAAATCTCACGTTTGAGATCTGAAAATCCAACAAAAATCACTACAAGAAAACAAGTCGGGCGCGTAGAAGAAATGAAGAGTAGTCTGTACAACCTGAACCTGCAGTCTGCAATTAATATTCTAAATTCCGAAATTGGTATCCTCCTCGTCGCTCAATGCCATGAAATTTTTATCAATTGGTTGCAACAATTTCGTCTCAAGTTTCTCGGCCTCAATGTGTTTCAACGTCTGAGAAACTAATAGCATTAATATCTGGTGACTGATTGTGCAATCCAAATTGTTCCAATAAACTAGAAAGCCAAAAGTAAAAAGGTGGCAAACAGAAACTAGTTTTCAGCAGGCAGGTGCTGGACTGCTGGGTACTACTTACTAGGGTGTCTTGACTGTATTAGCAGAGCCCTTGCACCATGACCAGGATTCGGAAGGGGATTTCGGCAGAGGAAGAAACAGTGCCTTCCTGCACAGTCCAAAAGGCCAGCCCCTGCAATGACAGATCTTCAAATGGCCAGCCCTTGCAATGACAGATCTTCTGAATGATGGCGCGCCTCCTAAGTTCTGTTCTATCCAAAACCTCTGAAGTCCACCACTTATGTTCTGCTGATTCTGGGTCTTTCAAGCTTGAACAGCAGGAAAATTTGGTGTTCACGGAGTAAAATGCTTCAGTATCATCAGCAGAAACAAATGAGCGAGGTGACAAGTGGCTCTGCACTAATGCGAAATCCTCCTTTTCTTCTTCATCCTTGATTTCTTCGTACAGTTGAGATGCTGTGCGGCTGTGCCTACAACTTCACTACGATTAATGCCACTAGCTAATTATTACTTCCTGCATATCCTCAAATTCACTGATGGGTGTTTCATCTTCTTCAGAGCTTGAGTAAGATAGACCCCTACGGTGACAAGTATGACAGTTTGAAATGGATCCTTCAAGTCAGAAGAGATGAATGAATAGGCATCTCTTCGTAGAGTTCGGTGGATCCTCCTTACAGAAGATTGCCATGACAAGCTCCTCCTTTTTGGTCGGTACAACGAAAATTCAACTTGCTAAATAAATCAGGACTAACACATATGTAAAAATGCAACTGCTATCCTTACTGAAGATCATAGAAGATCATAGTATTTCTTTGGGCCGAAGACTAAGTATTTAATGAGAAGGATGTAACAATTTGGTCTTTATTTCTAAAAAAAAAAAAAAAAAAAAAAAAAAAAAACACTCTTTATTATTTGTTCCTAGGACTGTTACTTCAAGCTGAGTTGAAAATGTGTAATTGTCATCTCTACCTAAAAGTTAAAGTTAATGGCGTACTAAGACAAGTCACCTAACAACCCATGTCTGTTTTCAAGGGTTTACTTTTAGTAAAATTATGTTTCATGAGAAAGACTGAGCACTATAACAACCAGATATGTAGAGAATATACAAGAAGTAACATAATACCAAATCGCATACAAAGGGATGGAGTGAAGCATGGTGTCACCGTGTGTCACGTCTGGGTCATAGCACCTCTCCTGTAGCAGTAGCTGCGCCCTGACATCAAAAATAATTAAAACGCATAATAAAATGAGCTTCTGATATTCAAAAGCTTCGACACTACAGGCAATTAACCAACTTTAACACACCTGAAAGCACCCTGGAGCCTTAGCACGGGGCTTACAGATCATAAAACTCTTACCAAGCAGCGGGCACTATCCATTCAGATACAGGCAGCTTCTCTATAAGTATCACTAGCTATGCTCATTTCTAAATCACCTGCCCTTGTTGAAAGTCGGACACTCAGAGATGGATATGGACACTTGGTACATCATTATAGCCCATATCCCTGAAACTTCTAAAAAAAATATAGCACAGTCTGATGATCGGACCTGTTCCTGTATCTGATACCTGTAGTCAAGTCCCAGAAACATGACCTCGGAGCAATCAATAGTTTCAGGTCGCTCTTTTTTTTTTTTTTTTTTTTCAGGATCTGACATTTGTTTGCAGTTGAAACACTTAATCAATACAAACCTTTTTCATTACACTAACTATTCCGGACCTCTAAGCTCACTTTAGTTACAACTATTCTGAAGAACACTACTACACCATAGCTTCTGTTTAAGAAAACAGATACAATTATTCACAAAAGATGTCATAATAAGATCTAATCCACTATACACAGCAGAATGCTACAACATTCTCAACCTGTATTGTAGGATTGTAGCTTCTCAGATTTAGATCGCGGAAATGCAACTTCATACAGAAGATTCAGAGGAGCATGTTAATGCCAAGATTGCCAACAATCAAGTTCAGAGAACATCTCTTGATCACCATCTTTCAACAATAGATAGTAAAAAATCATGAAAGACATTTAGTTCATGTAATATACCTTCACAGTGTGAACCAAAATAAACTTCCAAGGATAATAGCATCACTAAGCGTTTCTTTACGTCCAAAACGCAAGGGATTTGAACTTTAAAAAAAAACAAAAAAAAAAAAAAAAAACGGGAAAGGAAACTCAAGGGAGGTCATTTTCTTCACAGCAAGAATCACAATGCCAAGAGAAACTTCTTATAGTACAAATGCAGAACAAAGGTTCACACATATTACTAGGAAGAGATTAATCAGTTGAAACATCAGATTATTACTGGCTAAAAAGCTATCTTCTACAAAAGGGAAATCAATCAAAGCCACAAATTAGCATAATGAAGGGCAGCAGAGACGCTAACAATTGTCATTTAAAAGTCCTAAAATGTCGACGTGCAAGAGAAATCAGTGACTGAATTTTTGCAATGGCATCAGTTTGATCAGGCGGGCACTTAGAAAGAGATATGTTCAAAGAGTGAAGTCCTTCCTCAACTTTCCCCTCAGACAATGCTGCACATCCCAGATTGTAAGCTTCCTCAGCAATTCGGGCGTCATAAACAGAAGCTGAGCTTTGAATGGGGCTCTTGCTCCTAGAAGAGAAAGGCGATGGGCTGAGCATTGCACTAGCATGAGCATATTCCAGTGCAGCTATAGCTACATTTATCTCCACCATGAGAGCTTCAGGTGTTGCAGGAAAAACTTTGATAGCATCAAAGACACTCCAATGAGTTCTTCCATCTCTGGATTCCATGTCAAATTGCAGCCTCAAAATGTACAACTACTAGCTTTAAAACTGATTTCCTTCCGAAATTCACTAATATGATAGAGGATATCAACGAAAGAGCCAAATTTCCCTCAAAAGTTCAGGTTGCTATCAGAACACAGCCAAGCTTATAAACTACGATCATCGAGTTCTCAGTTGTTGCTTATCCTACAAACCACATCAAAGTAGAAGCAAATATTAGGAATCCAATTAGGCCAAGCCTGACAAAGCAATAACAAATCCACCCAAACAAGAAGAGACCATACTGGCTGCGCTCTCAGAAGTAATTAAGAAATGCTTTTACGAGTCCTCTTTGGAATGGGGTAATGATTACTCGACCAATAGGCCAAAAACAAAGGGGTATGAACATTGAGGAAATAATGGTGGAAAATAAAAGGGAATGGGGGAATTGATTACCCATATAGGGGGGCAATAGTTACCCACCTTCCCTCTAGAGCCGAGTACTGCATAACCCCCATATGAGGGTACTCGTTCCCCCTCCACCCCTCTGCTCGTCCCTTCACCACCACCATTTCTCTACTTTTTTCCATTGTTGCCTCTATTACCCTAGTAATCATTACACCCCGCAGAGATAGATATGAAAAACACAAGTCCAACTCCTCAAATAAGCAGTAAGCCAAATGTGCACGGCCATATACGAGGACGAATGACAGATCCTAATTATAATCCTCAATACCATTTTCATTCAACCAAATGTTTCTTTTTCACCCTCTCCCTCCCCCTTGTTTTAATAGGCTGAAACCTAAACACCACCTTGTCAAGGTGGCTATCATTTCCCGTAAATTGAATCAACCAGTGAGCAATTGGACGAGTCAACAAGGGGCTCAACAAGCTTCATTAGAAGTCTCGAATTCGAGCACTAGAAAGGCAACAACCACCCTCTGCAGTCCTACCCGACTCGCATCCAAACTAAACCGGATTGGACAAACCAAAAACATCCAATCAAGTGCAACCAGGGTTTGGACAAACTACAAATTACATTAGAGTGTGTCTGATACATGTACATTTGCAAAACCAAATATTATGTTAAAAATAATTTCACCTTTGATTACTTGCACTTAAATGAAACAAAATACCAACATACATGAAACAACATACTACTTCCTCCGTTCTTTTGGAGGGTTAACATTTTGGTTTGCTTATGCGAAAATCGGAACAACTTACAGATAGCCTTTATTGTGAGGAGGACCACCATGCTCTTTGTGCTCCCGGGAGCATGGTATAATTTGCGGATAGCCTTCCCAGTTCCCAACACATGTCATCAAAAGTCAACAATTCCCATTTCAATTATTATGGGTTGGCAGAAACAAAAGAAAAATTAAATAAAGATAGATTATAAAATGGAGAGCCAAGAGAAGAGTGGCATACCGGAAACAGTAAGAGCGGATAGCGGCGTGTTTGGGTGGACCGGGAAAGGGAAGTTACGAGTTACCGAAAACTCCAAGAGCGGTGGAAAAGAGCCTTGTGGAGGAAGCTCTTGACTTTGCCGCCAAACAGAAACTAATCTAAAAAACAATTAATAAATGAATCAAAATGGATATTTCTTGAAAAAGCTCCACTTCGAATTCTATGTTCTAACAAGAAACGTATTGTTGGTGTCAGTGTCACATCTCAAGTAGTTGTCTGACAACTCAGCTCAAAGGCAACAACGTAAACATGACGGTTCATTTGATCATCACTTTGCGGGACGACTGAGGATGTTATCCACGGAGTATTCTTTTTTATGCCATTTGGACATGTTATAGGAGATTAGGACTAGTAGCTCAGTATTTTTAGGGACGACATAGTTAAAAGTTATATTTTTTTTTCCCCGCAGGTGATTGATGGTATGTACTCCGTATTAGATTTAGAGGTGGTAAAAGTTAACCAGTTGACCAGGCTTGTGAAATCCGATACAATATAACTAGAAAAAATGTGACGAACTTCATGAATTCTTGTTGCACATTAAATCAATGCCAAATGGAAGACATTGGCATAGTCGTTAAGCAAAGGTCACCAAGTAACTACATCCTTACAGTTGAGACCGTAGTTTTCCTGGTTTCTCAGTCGAAAGTCAGACAATAGGCAACAAGAACTACCATGACGATGGAATCTCAGAGCAGGACTAAGATATCCTATGCCACAAATCATGAACTCACAACATCTGCAAAGTTACAATACATGTAAAACTGACACATTTTTCCTTTGGTAGAGAGCAACTACCAGTACACATAAGTATAGGTACAGGGTTGGAAGATCCATATCAACCCTCAACTATCCCTCTCTGTGTACACCAGATTTCCCTCATGAAGAAATACACACAAAGAAGAGCATCAACGTCACAATGGGAGATCATTGCGTACACTTCATAGCCACTTGGGTAAGCTCAGGCGAAATACTTACCCCTTGGAAGCAGAGAAGCACTAGAAAGTATTACCTTTTTTTCAGGGAAGGAGTAAACTTTTTGAAGAAGCTAGCATACGAGGTTTACTGCTCCTCAACCTGTCGTACAGATCTTCCACATCTTCATAATCAAAATTAGCCTAGTCTGGCTTCTCTTCTCAGTACCTAGAACAAAGACAAGGGAGCTGATGAATCGTGTAATTCCTATCAACATGGTAACAAACTCTTCATGAAATGAGTTTACATTCCCTTCACATACACACACTCAAAAAAAAAAAAAAAAAAAAAAAAAAAGCACTTTATGATACAGAAAAATTCTGTACATAGCCATCAGCTCGCTCAATATTTCAGCATTGTGAAAAGTGGGACACAAAGAGAATGCTGACCACCAAAAATCATACTATAAATCAAAGACAATGGTCAGCAGATCACAACATCTAGTTAAGCAACTGGGTGCGGTGCTACAAGTCTCCACAATGTTCAAACAGATGTCATTCAGCCAAAACATTGCATTATTATCTTTCGTACGAACATATACATGGGTCCAACAGTAAAACTACAGAGTGATGTTAGCACTCTGCATACACTTCAGGTCCTCAAACTAGGGCCAGCAAAAACATAGACACATAGTCCTAAGCCCTTCTATTGATAAAGCTTCCGTTCGCCACTTCAGATGATATCAGCAGTTGATTTACTTAAATCATTTCATTAAGGTCAAATTTCACTTCAATTCAGCAGTTTTAATTCTCAAGTTGCAGTTCAGTAAATTCATTCAAAATGAACAGGGCCTTAAAATCAATAAAGAGAGTGTGCGGGAACTCAAAATTTTGAGCATTTGAATCTGTTCAAAATTCAGCAAGACTTTCTAAAAAATTGAAGAAAGAAAAGGAAAGAAAAAAGTTATAAAACAAGTGAAAAATGAATAAAACGTATTTACAAACAATAATAAGAAAAAGACTGGAAAGAAGAAAATACGGATAACCATTAGAAAACCATTTGCAAAGCAAACAAAAAACCATAAAGTTAAATCATATCCTCCACATAAACCATGTCTCCACACAGCCATATCCAACGCCATCCTCTCTTCAAGCACCAAGGTACTCATATCACTTGTAATCACCCTCATCCAAGTCATTTTGGGTCTTCCCCGACCCCGGACGTTGCTATCACTTCCCCACGCTTCAATTTTTCTATGTTGGCCTCCTCCGCACATGGCCCATACCACCTTAAGCGGTTGTCCATCATCTTATTCTCGATGGATGCAACCCCTACTTTCTCCTTAATCACTTCATTTCTAAACCGATTTCTGTCTATACATCCATTGTAGCATGCGCATCTCCACCACACTCATCTTATGAACATGAAAGTGTTTCAGGGCCACAAGATTCTCAATACAATGTTTCAAAAAGGCTTTTACCATTAGCAATGCCAGATTTTAATTTAGTTAGGGTGCAACTAATACAAAAATCCCCAAAAGTTAAATTAGCGTTTTAAAAAGTATAAGGAAATCAACTTTAACGTCAATAATAACTCAATGGTGCAATTTCATTTAAAATTTCACAAGTACTCCCTACGTCCCACTTCAAACACCTCGATTCCTTATTTGGACGTCCCACCTCAAACACCCCATCTATTTTGGGATATCTTTTATCTCTCTTACTTTTTGCTACTCTCACACCCTCTCAAATTATCTCTAATACTTTTTGTTAATCCTAACATTCTCTCTCCTTCTTTTTCCGAACATTCCCCAACTACCACTACTCAACTTACTTGATGAATTTTCCTTATCCCCCCTACAAATGCCTCATATGGTGCTTTGAAGTGGGACTGAGGAAATACCAAACAATGAATGTCAATGCACCTTCCTCCATGTTTGGGTGCAAGTCTCTACAGTATTAATTATTAAAAAACGACAGCCAATACATTGCATTATTATCTTCATCTTCATGGCATTCAAGAATATTCATGGGTCCAACAGACAAGACTTCAGCAGTAATGTAAACTGTAAAGCACACCGCATCCTCTAGGTCATCAAACTCGGGTCAGTGACAACAACAAAGTCTTATGCATTCCTGTTGAATTAAACTTCCGTTCCGCACTTCAACTTATGTCAGCCGTTTAAATTTATAATCATTTCATCTCAGGCCAACATTTCTCTACAGTTCAGAAGTTTTAATTCCAAAGCTTTAGCTCAGTAAATTCAATGAAAATGAACAGAGCCTTAAAATCAACTGCCATGAATAGTCGTATGGAACTCGTACCATAAGGAGGTAAAACAAATAGAAAGGTAGATTGATTGAGAAAAAAGGAAGGAACACAACAGCGCAACAAAGGGAATGAGAAAAACGAGCATATATAAGAACAAAGTCTTAGTCTTGAAATTATTTAAGGCAGAATAACATGAACGGAACCACTGCTAGAACAAGGTTAAACAAACAACTGGAGCTTGTTTGGTTAGGTGAGATAGGAACAGAAGGCGGAAGGGAGAGAGGAGTAAGTTCCTTAGTGTAGAAAAAGGTTATGAGGGGATCCCCCACCCTCCCCTCCCCTTCGATTCCTCCCCCAATTACCCCGCCCCTTGGCCTCCAAGGTTTGTATCCAAACACACTCTTAAGTCACAGACCAGGAGATGAAAAGGAGGATCAGAAAATGAGGTCAAAAGATTAAAAAAAAAAAAAAAAAAAAAAAAAAAAAAAAAACAAAGTGAAACAAAGAGAGAGAGCTAATGACAAAAATAGGCCTTAGCAGCAAAACTGGGCACCTAACGAAGAAGCAAGGAATGATTATCGCTACATCCCCAGAACAAGATAAATCACATAAAAGGCGCAAAGAGAACGTGGTGAGACGAAAGAAAATACAAGGCATGAGATAACGAAAACAGGAAAGGATAAGTGGAAATCAGAGAGGATAATATGAGACAAAACAAACTTAAACACAAGCATAGACGTTAATGATTTTCCTTGCTTATACCATGTAACTCTCAATCATCCTTATCCAAATCTTCTTCAATCTTTCATCGTCCTTCACAGATCACTATGCCCTTCACTTTGGTACTTATCAATCCTCCAAGGCTCCGCAAAATTAGTCACGAATCTCCCATCTTTCATGGTCAAACCATACTCTATGTGATTTCTAAAGTCTAATTTCAATAGATGCAAAACTCTAACCTTCTTTCTACCTATCTCATTCCTTTGTAGATCAATGCAGCAAGTACATCTCCGCCAATTTTTCAGTTAAAAGACCATGTGCTTTATAATAGTAATAATAACGTAATTGTCGAGCCAAAAAAATCTCCTTCAATATATGGGGCATACTCTAAAGTGACGCCTAGCAGAGAGGGTTTGAGGAGGATTTCTTAGCTTCATCTCTTTGAAAAGAAGAAAGTTTTTCAAATGTCAATGCAGTTAAAAATCACAAAAAATGACGCCTGACAACAAGGTTTGTCATATGAGTTGATTTGACAACAAGGTTTGTCACAGAAAAATGACGTCTGACAACAAGGTTTTTCTTTTCGGCTTGAATTATTGTGTTGACAAAAAAAACCCAAGATTAGCTATTTTGTCATGAATGCTGAACGTGTCCTTATACCTGGCTCAAGAAAGAGGGGAATCGGCAATTACCCATTCTAATAGCGAAAGGGAGTAAGCAGTAACCAACCTTACAAAAACCACCACCACCGCCTTAGTCAAATACTAAATTGTACCATACTGAATCGCAAACCCAGAAATTTTAAATCAGTTAATTAAACTTCAACTTACGATAAAATGATATCTAGCGAAAAGCCTTGTATCTTTCAAAATTATTCAAATGTTGGCTTCGACTGGTCTCTTATATGATACATCTATGCGCAGAGCAGCAGACGTGATTTCTTAAATATGAGAACAGCAAGGAGTGCGATTTTAAAAGAAGCTAAATTGGCCACCAAACAATGAATATTGGAAGGGTCTTAACCACTAGGACTTTTATTCGCAAAACTTGAATAGTGGAGAGAAGACTCCCCTGATTCATTAAATCTTCAAGCCCATTTAACTGAATAAGAACTTTATTTTGGACAGCGAAGTTGCACATCAGTCTCCAACTCAGGCTTACTGTCATAAGCAAAATTAAGATACACATGAAGAAAGCATAGACCAGTAGATCAGTCCCAAGAGGTGATAGACAGCTAGTCTCCGCATATTATTAGTTTATACTAAACCTGGTCATCAAAATTTAAGCCTGACCTAGAATATTCATGTCAGTAAATACCACCCTAATTTCCAATCAGCTGATGTTGGAAAAAAAAAAGGAATAAATGTCTCTGGCTCGAGCACCACACCACGACATGAAAGCATCAGAACAGTTAAGAAAGATACCTCTTCAGCAAATTTTATCAAGATAGTGGTCCGTGGTCGCAATTGTCCTTCCACTGGTACAAAATGAGCAGTCACAACAGCTGGGAAACCCGCACTATCCAATACACCCTTCATAAAGATCAAGACTATCAATCTTCCACTCGCTAGAAATTACTTAGCCAGAAAGAGAACAATGGAAGACGTACCCTCACTATTCCAGCGACAAATGCACCACAATTGAATGTTCCCATATCTTTTGGTATGGATATAAACCTAGATATAACACAGCTCAATCACTTTATGAATGTGCAGCAAGATATCTGGAGAAAAAGCATAACCCACATGATAAAGGTAATTACCTGTTCACAAGGAGCTCTTTCTCACTTATCATGTATTCGTCTTCATGCTCAGTTCCCTTCTCAAGTGAGTCAGCAACCTAGTATTGAAGGGACAGGTGCCAGTGTTAGTTGAAATGAGAAGTCTTCTAACACCTTAAAAGATCAACTCCACGACCTAACTAGACCTGCTCACACTGAGAATTTACAATTACACTTCTGGGCTAACATCAGTTGTTATCAACACCAGTTGCTCCAATGTAAATATACTTAGGTTGTCCTATATTAATCTCCGTTCATTCTTTTGGAACTTCTCCCACGATCCTCATGACCCATGCTCTCTAGGTTCTAGAAACGGCAAGCTATTACCAAGTTCAGCTGATTTCCAGAAGCCAACATCCCAAGACTCAGCTAGACACATGAAACATGTAACCATAAACACCCACCCTAAATATAGAAAGTGTATAGACCACCCACCATAAAACTGTGAATACCTAACACGCCTTAGTCCCACCATGAGTGTGTGAACAGCAATAGCCTAGTCAATCACTCAAATTGTGCAATCACATGTCTGATGATCAGCATTAGTGCAGGAGGCCTCCAATAGGTTTGATGAGATCTTAGCCTATGTAGCTCAATCTTCTTACAGAATTCATAGAAATCTGTTTTCTATAGTTATATTGTCAGTCCAACATCTCATTCATCTTTTTACTTTTGACATGAAACCTGTTTTGCTTACTAAAATAACCCTCTACCAGCAAAGTCATCTTTGTCATATTCCGAAGTCCACATTAATTTAGATCACGTTTGCTTACTGGTTCACCTTAATTCCCACACAAGCCTGAAGGAATGATATGGTTACAGGCCTCCACCTCCTCGGCCTCCTCACAGGAAAATAAAGAGTCCCATGTCGCCATGTTCCATCCACTTACAAGAATAAAGATCATCTATTCCTCTTACTACCACAACCTCTGAAGTACCACGATCGCATCCCTTTCCATGCTAACCCACTAGACTCCCTTTCCCAATCCATCATTCACCTGCTTCAAAACCCCTATGTGATACTACTTATTGGAAAGCATTACCAATAAGGACCAGATAGTTCAAGGTAAAATATACACCATTTTACAAGCAGTAACAGGGTAAAGGCAATACTTTGATAGATCAGAGGGGAGCTATAATTACACATATACAACTATACAAGAACAAATGTTTCAAGGCAAAAAACAAAAAAAAAAAAAAAAAAAAAAAAAAAAAAAAAACTCGAAAAACAGAATTTTCAACATGGTAAGTTATACAAACCTTACCGAACAGCACCTTCCACACAGTGCTGTGTACAAATGATAGTATACCCAGCAGGCGCGTCTCCCTTCTATTACCCTGCAGTTTTAAAGATGGTTGAGTAATCATTAAAAAAGAGTAAGAAATGGCAGGTTATTAAACAATATATGCGCATTAAATTCTCAAGTTCTTCAGTGTATCATATGCAACAGTATGCATAACCATATTTCGGCATATCTTGCAACAATAGCATCACCATAAGCCAGATATAAATTTGCGTTTTCAATCCATCTCCAAAGAATGAGAGACAGCTTGGCATAGACAATTGCAAAATAATATAAACAACTTTTTGAGGCGTCTTCGACGTGCTAGTATCTATTTAATCATTTCCAGAACAAAAAGAGTTATGTGGATAAAGGTAAAGTACTTTTAAGGTGTCTGTTCAATTGCCAGTCAATTGAACCTTTTTACACAAAAGGAGGAAGATAAAGAGGACTTGAGGGCTTACGTCGCAGACAGAAAGGCGTCAAGGTCTATTCGACAAGTATGCAATAACATTATAAGAAACTGATATAATAAGTAGCAAATTCAAGCACTACCTTCTCCCTGTGGCAGAGAAGTTCCAGGACTCTCGCCCCGACAGCATAGCCTGCATCCTCTAACCTATTCCAAGAGGTATATGTCAACATTCGTAAGTCTCACATAACAACAGAAAAGCCTTGTTTCAGTTGGGTACATTTAGGCTGAATATGACCACCAGGAATGGCTAGAGAAAACAGAACCAAACATTATGCACAGCGACACGTATACGAAAGATTACCTTCTTTCTAATTCAGCAATATTGTCGACTTGTGTCTGGTTATATTGTACAAGCTCGGAGAACAAAAAGGCAAAGGCACTTAAGCCGACCTGAACGAAAATTATCCTTGAATAGCCTAAAAGTTGATATAGTAATGTACAAATAAAAGATAGGGTTAAACAAACAATGCACCTCTTGTTTGCCTTTGCTGAGAGGTTTATCAAGAACATTAGAATACTGTCTCATTTTCGCCATCATTTTTCCTCCACACCCTCTCTTGATCTCGATTCAACAAAACCGTGTCAATCTAATACAACTGGTCAGCCAACCCAAAACAATGATTATTGAATCAATTAAACTGCATAAATTGAAGCTCGTTTAAATCATTTTGGGGAATTCCAGTTGGTGCGTGGTTTCGTAACTTTACTAACATTATTCCGTTAAAAGTTCCGTTAGTGTGAAATGAGAGTTGATCTTGTGATTACGATTCCAATAATTCACAACTGATTGATCAGAATCAAATCAACTAACAATTCCAAAACAGTATTGAAATAGCAACATCATTCAACCTTACACAAGTGCAGAAAAACTCACAATGCACGAAAAAATAAGCCCAACAAAATACTTAACAAAGGCGAAAAAGATAAGACTAACTGACCGTCGGTGGTAGTGCGGAGTTGTTGCTGGTGGTCAGTGAAAGTGCCCACCTGTAGGCGGTGGTGGTTTGTGGGATGAGGTGAGGAGAGGGAAAAGGAGACTGGATGCCACTTGGATGGAGGTTTGGGTTACGGAACAAACTGGGATATTATCCACGGTACCCCTGAGATGTAGGTAGATATATCTGTGGTTTTCGTAATACCCATGGTACCACTGAGCTTTTCATTTTGTACGGTTTTTATCTTGCAGGTTTTCCTAGCAGAAATGTGACAGCGTTAGGTCTGTTGGTTGAGTGACGAGAATTTAGAGGGGTTATCATCCATTAACACCTATTAACACCCAATACCTATTTTTTAGGAGTACAAGATTGTCAAGAAAGGGTAACAATTGGGATTGTCCAAATCTTAGGGGCACTAACTGGAATGCCCCTAAAATATGTTGATAGTAAAATTGATATCGACATTAGACATTTCAACTGCCTACTTATTAGACCTACTCCCTCCATTTCATCTAGTCGTTTACATATTGCTTTTTAGACAATTTAAGTCGATTGTTTACGTTTTCATTTTGAGACAATTTTACTCATTTGCAATTTGAAACCTACCCTTACTAACCCCTTACCCCTCACTTAAACGGGTCACTTTAGTCTAACAAACTCACTAATACAACCCAATTACAACTAATAGTTTCTTCCCTCTCTAATCAACAAGAGAAATTATCTCACAAAGTTACAAAATCAATAATCCCCACTCTACCTCACGTTCATATAAAAGTTCAATATTTTGTTGGTTTGGTGGATAATTTGGGTTGTTGATTAAAAAGGAAGGGAAATGTTAGTTGTAATTGGGTTGTATTAGTGAGTTTGTTAGACTAAAGTGACCCGATTGAGTGACGGGTTAAGGGGTTAGTAATGGTAGGTTTGGAATTTCAAATGTGTAAAAATTGTACCAAAATAAAAACGTAAACAATTTGACCGAAATTGTGAAAAAAGGAATACGCAAACAATTGAATGAAATTGATTGAAATTGTGAAATTGAATGAAAAATGAATAGTATAACTTTTGGCTTCAAAAATACTACTACTAGTTTTTTTTAATAACACGGGGGATGTGATTCGGTGAGTTGTTGTTCGGCCCGATGCTGATCGGACATGCGGACCTTAGCCATTGGACAAGCTCTACTCTACATAAAACGACCAACTGACCCAGGGATGGGACGAGCTAGCTTGAAGAAAATCACTTGATAGTTCAGCATACAACTTTGGTCGATCAATTTTCCCTCAAAATCAACCCATCCACCACCCCAACAACCAAGCCAGCCAATTGACCACCAGTCCAACCAGATGACACGCACCAGCAGACACGAATCCCATGCGCCTGAGCCGCACCTGGTGTTGGCACCTGATGGGTTGCAGCTCGACTTTTGCAGGAACTGTTTTAGGGTCCCTCCGCACCGCCACCGCAGCAACCTCGATATAAAGTAAGTATTGTCCTGACAATCTGTTATTAATCAGTTAGATATAGTTAGAGTCCTGACAATCTGTTATTAATCAGTTAGATATAGTTAGAGTTTGTTACAACAATTCAGTTATGCCGTGGAATTACATAAGGTATAAATACCCAAAGTGTGAATAATTACACAAATTTCCTCTCATTCTCTCTGATAATTCTCCCCTCAATTTATATCTTCTTCTTCTACAAGCTTTCTCTTCTTTCTTCTTCTTCTTTTCTGCAAGATTGTTCTTGAGACTTCTCCTTGAAGTTTTCTGCTACAGTCTTGATGGATTTTGGTGATATTGGTCGACCATTGTCGACAGAAATAACATCAACTACCCTGAGTGTAACCACAGGGCGCAAGTCTGATGCGAAGCACAAAGACAATATCTTCCGTTTCATTACATCCGCCAAAGTTTTGAGGAAGGCCTTCACTGCTCTCTCGGATACAATGCTTAATCGGGGTGGGACGGGGGTTCTTCGTGTTACAGATTGTGGTGTCCAGATCATAGTGGAAAATACTGGTCGTGAGCATAAGTTGTCGTCGCACAACGACTATGGCTTACTTAACTTTGAAGCCTCCGGCTTGAATAAATTCTTCTGCAAAGAAACTTTCATGCGAAGGATCAGTTTGGGTAAAGTAAGCGATGAACTGAAGACAAAGCCTGCTGATGAAGAGATTATCCATGTTTACCACAGAAAGAATTCTGATCATGTGGTCTTCATGTTCAAAATCAAGAGTTGTAAGCCCTGATTCCTCTCTTGTGATATTAAATTCTTTTTTGAAATTCCAAGAATTAGGTCTGGTGTTTTGTATGTTGCGGATCATTGAAAAGTTGGTACTTGGTAGTTATATTTGCTTGATTCGATGGAGTTTGCTTGTTGGATGTTAAATGTTGAATGTTGAATGTTCTTTTGATTGTATCGAAACTTTCTGGATTTAGAAATTGTCATTGGTTCGGTGTTATTCAGAGACATGTGATCATCAAATTATGGAAAAGTTCTTGGTTTGTGAGCTTGGCGATTAGTTATTTCATCTTGTGATGATATCACCAGGTGATTTAAGTCAGATGGCTAAGCATGCTATTTTCCTGAAATTCCGAGATATAGTTCTGGTGTTTCTGTATGTTGTGAATCATTGAAACGTTGATGATTATATTGCTTGGATAATGTTGAATGTTCTGTTGATATATTCCAAACATTCTGGTTTTAGAAGGTCATATTGTCATTACTTCAGTATTTTTCAAAGATATGTGATTATCAAATTAGTCCAGTTGGATCCTGAACCCATTCAAAATCCAGCAGTGTAAGCCTTGATTCCTATCTTGGGATATTAACCCCTTTCCACATTTCAAGAATCAGTTCTGGTGTTTTCCTTGTTGCGAAGCGTTGAAATTTTGATAATTATATTGCTTAATGGAGTTAGCTTGTTAGATGTTGAATGTTATGTTGATTTTATCCAAACTTTCTGATTTTAGAAGGTAAAAAATGTCATTAGTTCAGTGTTACTCAGAGTCATGTGATTATCAAATTATTGGATAGTTCTTGGTTTATGAACTTAGCAATTGGAGTAGTTATTTATCTTGTGATGTTCTATTTTTGGTATCACCAGATGATTTAAGTCAGATGCTTAGGCATGCTTTTGTGGTTTTTCTTTTTTTTGGTAGAGATGTCAGTTTCATAACAGATAACAGATCCTAAGCCACAATACCACTTGGGACTATTACATCATGTCTCTCTCCTTCGGCTAAATTCTGTCATTTCTGGAGATATACGAGCTAGCTGCTTTACTAGTTTACTCTTAGTCTAACCTCCTCTGTAGCCTGCTTGACTAATTTATCAGGGGATAGAAGGCTATGCTCTAATCTACATCTGTTTCTCATTATCCAAAGCTGGTAGATTAGGCATGCTGCTAATGCTTACTCTTTTGTTTGGTAACAGTCGCAATTTGGAACCAGCGTGTCCTTCGTGTTCCCTTCTGTCCTCTAGGAGATTACAGACCATTCCCTACTACATCTTATGTGGCGGAGGCTGCATTATCAACAGCTAGTGTCAAAAAATTCCTTGAGGTCACGATTTCTGGCTTTTCTGAGGAATCTCGAAGGCCTCCTAAACGTGAGTGCTTTTGTGCTCAGATTGATGAATTCAAAGTTCTGCTCTTTTTTTTTCATTTCTAACATTTTGAGCAAATGCAGTTACTGTTGAGATTAACACAGCAGTGAAGATGACGGGTAGCATGTATGAATTAGAAAATTCTGAAAACTCGGAGGTGGCAATCACCTTCCCATACGGTGGTTCACTGAAGAATGTGTCAGATTTGGCTAGTAGGTGGGATTTATTGATACTGAAGGATCCACCTTTGCACTATGCTCTACGCGCCAAATTCAAAGAGCCTGGAGAACTTTTGTACCTCCGGCCTACACAGTGCCCAGAGAACCTTGCAACAGACCTAGTAAGTGAAAGTTTTTACCGCTTTCTTCGTCCTGTAGGAGCTTCAACATCAGCATCATCTGGTAAGGAAGCTTCAACCTCTTCTGCATTGAACAAGGGATTCAAATTCTCTGTTACGCCAGCTCGGCTTCTCAAGAGTGCCTTTGAGGCTCTAACTGACACTCATCTTAACCCATCTAGGATGGGGAGGATGGATGTGAATGACAAGGGTTTTGAGTTGACAGTTCTCAAACATACAGATCAAACTATGGGCTTTTTGCGTTTAGAATCTAGTTCACTGATCGAGTTTACGTGCGAAAAGGCCATTACCTGTATGCTTCCGCTAGAAGACATTTCCAGTTTTTTGAAGTCCATTGATGATAGTGAAACAGTACGTGTGTCAAGTGTTGACGGGGTTTCAGTCCAGATGATCAACCTTGATTCTAATGGTACGTTCAATCTAGTAACGAGCTTTTCATTAGCCTGATTCTGTTTACTGTTTTCAATATAACTTGTTCTTGTGTCAAACTATTCAGCTCAACCTAAAAGTGCAGACGTTGCCGAGTTTTCTGAGGCTGAGTTCAAGTTTTCTGAGGCTGAGTTGCTACAGAAGCTTCCTACTGTGTCCTATGCCTTCTTGTATCTGATGAAACCAGACCAGATGGAGGACATGTTAAAGGGCATGCTTATTGATGTGCTTGCAGAGGATCATGCTGAGAAAGCCACACCCGGTAGCCAGGGTAAATATCTTACATATCCTCTTATATTGAATGACAAATACAGTGGCCTCATCTCTTTGTTTTTTATTATAGTTAAAGCGACCTCCCACACTACCACCAGGATGTGGCAGACGGACAAAGGAAGGGAAAACTCGATTATCACGAAATCTACTCGCTCCTTCTCTTGCAATATAAGCTGCAGAATGGCGTGGCGGAAAGCGTCTCGTCTGGGAGGTGACTGCCACTTTTATGTGGTTACCCTTCCTAAGCACGGCCTGATGATTAAGTACAAAGTTGGTGAAGCCGGAGAATTCATAATCCTGCAGACAGCAGACACTGTTGTTGGGGAACTTCAGCCCTTAAACTAGGTATGATATTATACTGAAACAAACTTCAATATTTTATGTACTAGATTACTGACCGAATTAAGTTGGTTAAGTGTAGGTGTCATAGCTAAGATTGGAATTGGTTAGCTGTTTCTCTGTCTGAAAATCACTGCAGCTATTTTCTGTCATTGCTAAAGTAGATTAGCAGCTTAGCACAATCCTTTTGAGGTGAACTTTGGAGTAAGAAGTCTAGTTCAGCGCAGAGGTCTAGATTAGCTAGGAAGGATGCTGGATACTTGTTCTGAGATGCTGGTGATTGTTTTATAGAAGAAAGGAGAACGCATATATTTCTCTTCCATTTTGTCTCAAGTGAGCTCTGATCTCCTCATCCATGACCTTTTTCTTTCCGAACCTAGTTCAACTTCTCTGATCAACTGAGTGCTAAGCAAAGTAAACGATACTTATTAGCAAGCTCTGGTGGATTACATAATTGACCAGTGCAATGGTTGTTGAATGGTTTTTTAATATCTTTGCTGTGATATATCTACGTTTCTCATCCGTCAAAACGCTTATCTTACAGGGTTTGAACTCTCTTAAGATGCTTGCGTTGGAGGGTGACTTCAGCATTGGATTTTTGGGTTTGACTTCAGCAATGGTATTCGGATCATCTGTGGCTGCCTGTGAACAGAGTATATAGATAATTAGCCATCTTCCCCTATGTAAAGAATAGGTTACTACGCAATGCCACTGCAATTTGTTGGCACAGAATCTTGGTGACATTCTACGTTTGTTGGATCTTGATGAGTTGGGATCCCTGGTAACTGTATCAGAATATCACCTGCTGTGGCCGCTCATCTCAATATATTTCCGTGTAGATGGTTTTGTCAAGTTCGCATTTGTTACATTAATTTGTTTTCGTGTATGGGCACCAGTGCCACAGTGTAGGAGCTTGAGTACGCTTTCTACGTCTCTACTGAGTTTTTGTCCACAAGTTTTCGGATTCAGAGGGCGACAAACACGAGAACAGTACAAGACATATCAAACAGCATACAACAAGAGCACAGTACAAACATTGGGCTCTTTCTAGTAAAGCAAAATTCATGTTCAAGATGCATGCCATGCTCGGACGTTATAATTGTGTAAAATCATTATGCGGATTGCGGAAGGTAGTACGAGTTTCCATTATGGTAAATTGTGGTACGTGCACACTTTCGTCATGGGGCTGTAATAACTAAGAAATAGTAAACTTTAGGAAACAGACAATGAGACACTACAATCTCGTCATTGAGGATACGGTCAATAAGATAGATTTTCCACTCTCTTGTGGGTCGCATTTCCCAAGGTAGTGTAAAAATATATGTGAGTGTACAAATCTTCCCCGGATTTGAGAATTACTTTGCTCAAATGCTAGCATAATGCTTGTTTTTGTGTCGTAGACGTCAATTGGTTATCATGGATCAACTTAAGACGATGTGAGTAGCATGATCTAAACATACGGTGTAGTACTAAAGAGATTAGCTAAACTAGATTTTGGGTTGTAAATAGCATAATATACCCCTAAACTTAACTCAAGGTATGTCCTCAAAAAAAAAAAAACTTAACTGAAGGTGTACAGGGTAGATGTGAGTCATGTGACCTCGATAGATCGATTTTCATTCAATAGATGGAAATAATCAATGAAAAAAATAATTTCAAATATTTAGAGAACGTTAACAAACCAAAACAAATACTCCCTGTATTCATAATGAAGGGAGTAGTAATTGTTGAGGATTGCCACAACATTAGAGAGGCAAACCCCCACCACTCGTCCACCCCCCTCATTTTTCGCTCTGATGTTGTGCCTAGTGGAGGACAATGTTGAGGCTAGCATTACTCGTAATTAGTTACCCTCTAGCCACTAGCCATCGATTCGGGATAAATGTTTTATGGTATCCACACCGCCAAACTGGGCTCATAAACAGTTACGTCAATGTCAAGTAGTCTCCTCCAAGTTAGAATCTTCCTTGGACTAGCTTCATTATGAAGATCGAAAGCCCTTATCTCCATGGCCTCATCAGAGTACTTGACATGAATCAATATTTCTCCGTTTGGTAAAAATCCGAGCACGTCCATAAACTTTAGTGGTTGTTGTCGTCGTTGTATTGCAGTACATGGACTAGGAAGTAAAAAGGCATGAACCCATGATTTGGGCTTTCCATATTCCTTCATCACCCACAACTCCGTAGAATATGGAGGTTCCTGGTGGTGGACTACTATACCAAGCTCACGTTGTCCATCTAAAGCTGCCAACCCGAGTATTCGCCTTGCTCCACCAGCACCTATGTGATGCGGTACCCTTAAGCGCTTGAACTTCCTCGATTTTATGTCGAAGTACAGAATCATTTGCTTCGTCGGACGCACTCCACTTGGATTTTTGCAGAAATTTTCAGTCCAACGTTTTTTTGTTCTGCTTTCCACGGTCCAATGTGGTACACCACAAATGACCATTCCTACTCTTCTACAATAGTCCATCTCTTGATTCACCAATTCGTCTCCGCAACACCAACTTTTAGATGAGGCCGTCTTTAAACTTAAAACGTAAATAGTTACATTTACGTCATAATAAGAATGAGAAACAGCTACAACCACAGAATACTCGTTACAAGAAGCATCATAATAAAGTCCGTAAAGTCTGAGCCTTTCAAAAGGCAGGAGAAATCGAGAGTAAACGTCCTTGCATTCATGTGTTATAGGGTTCCACAACAAGAATCTCCTAGGCATACGATCGTCATAAAAATAATAAGATAAAGCTACCAATCCATTGTAAGAACCTATGAGATCAAAATAGCTACGTAGGGGAGGAAAAGGAGAGGGGGGACTTCCAAATGGAAATTGCAGGCAGACATTGTCAGTTACTTCTTCTTCATCTACAAAATCTCCACAGTCAACACTGTTGTAGGCAACATACTTGAGGGGATCGTAGCGTTCGAGGAAGAAGAGTTTGGTGGTGAGGCTATGTGTAGCACAGATTTCGTGAAGAACCTGAGGATCTAAGAGCATGGAACGCCATTCCTTGCATACTACCTTCAAGCTTCCTATGGAAGCCAAGGGCAATTTACACAAAATCTCAACCATTAAATCAATAGGAATATGTTGGACCGACGGTTGATTTCCCATGCCTCTCTTCTTAGGGTGACGAACACCTCTGCGACCTGTGCTCTATATTCTTACCGTCAATCTACAGTCCTTTCCCTCCCAAAAAAAAATAAAATAAAAAATATCTAGTCTCCTTCCAATAGAGATAACTATATCACGTCGTTAAAAGAGAGTTCAAGAGATAAAGGACTCATCCTTCCTCTTCATCTTTAATCAGGTGGAGTTTAAGACGTATTCCAATACCAACCATCCCAGAGTCCTACTCAAGAGAAACTTCATATTTGCGGAAATCGAAATGATTTCATAAATAGTTCAAAACCTGATAAAGCAAAACGCTTGGCTCACAGCATGAAATAGAGTTACTCACTAAAGAGAAATATGCACCACAGCTGACAAAATTTCAGTAACCCGCAGGTATCTTAGATTATCGCCTTCGCCAGAACGAAATGCAGGATATATACACAACTCACAAACAACCAGCAAAGGGAATTTTAAGAGATGGAAAAAAGAAAAGAAAAAAAAGGTTACCCTAACTCTAAGAAATCCTTACCAGACTACAATATATGTGGAAGCTGGTAATCTAATCTCTGTTGCAGTTCCTTAAGCTTGGTGGACAGCTCGACCTTTTGCTCCTTGTAGCTCTGGACTAAAAACTCTTTTCCTTCAATCACTTCTTTCAGTTCTCCTATCTCCTTCCTCAGCGATTCAATTCGTTCCTCAGCTCCTTTACTCTTCTCAGGAAACTCATGTTTGCTATCCCCGTTTGAAAACCCATTAGCATAACCATTTCTTTTTTCATTGTGGTCTCCGTGTGTCAAGCAATGGTCAGCGATAGCTTTCCTCAATTTCTGAATTTCTCTCTCGGAATCAAAGAGGTCTCTGTTTGCAGATTCAAGCTGTAGCTGCAAATCATTAGAATGAGATGACTGCGAGTTAAGTGCACTTTGTAGTTCAGCAATCTGATCTTGCATCTCCAATATCATGTCGTCTCTTCTCTTCAACTGTTGTCTGAGTTTTTGTATTACTTCTCGCTTGCTGAAGATGTCAGAGCCAGATTCTGAGACACATGGTGAGTCCGAAGTATTTGACTCGTGGAATGGCTTTGGAGGTAGGTCACCACGCTCTGGAGAGGACACCCAAACCATGCCATAATCACGCGTAGGAACAGTCACCAGCGGGAGTGCCACCTCAGGTTCCGTTACAATTTGTCCATTTGAAGCATTCTTAATCTCAACCACACGTTCTGCATCACAATCATAATCTCAGAAGCATTTCTAGAGTACATAAAATAAAACAAGAGAAAACAGACAAGGAAATCAGCCTCCTAAAATAAGTGATTGACGGTAATTTCAGCTAGCATCTCAAGATATTTGGGAAGCATAACACAGACATTCTCTGTCCTGTTCGGGCTACAAAAAAAAAGGAGCAGCAAAAGAAAACAATTGACGCAACTACAGATGAGGAGCTGAGCAGTAGTACACAAAGAACGTACTCCGTGTAAATTATCATATCAAAATAGTTGAAATGCTGGTTAAAAAACAAGAGGTACGAGGGACCCTGCTTGTAATTGCAGAAGAATGTCCCTGCTGAATACTGAGTTGTTGGCGTTATTGTTGTACAAGTTTTGGCAAAACATCGACATAGCTCCCCCTGCTTATGACAAGTTTATAACCTCCTAAATCCAAGGTCCATTCCTTTCCTGGCTAGTATTTTAAAGTATGGCCAATCACCATGACCAGCCGACCAGGGGTCCACAACACACAAAAAGTGCAGAGACCTTAGTTACATCTACATGTTGTCATCAATTTTTACGATGTCACTGCTAATGACAGAATATACAAGGAAGACCAGCCAAATGAAAGAAAGATAAATCACTGGTAACTCAGGAGATAATCAAATCTCCTACTCTTTGAACAAATTTTGCCTATCTGTTCTCCTAGATATCAGTTACAAAACATTTTGTTGGCCATAAAGTTTGAGAATGAACCTGGATCTTTTAAGGTTTTTAGATTAACTGACTCCGTCACTCTGCCAATGCAAAGCAAGGGCAGCACTAGTAGCATGAATGAGCCTTACAGCATCGTCAACAACAAGTTTTCTCCAATAATAAAATAAACCTTCAACCCAGATGAAATCCCACAAAAAATTTCAATTCTATGTCAGATATGAGAAGACCCATGGAAAATAAGTCAAAAACTTAAGGTTCATCGTTGCTAAGCAAGGACTTGACAAGAACTAGCATATTTTCCCTCTTACTGCAGTCACAACTAGGGTGTTTGTTAGCTAAATATTGACGAAAGAGGAAAACGCTCAGGTGCAGCAGATATTAATCATCACCATCAAGCACAAAAGCATGAAATTATAACTGTATACAGGTTTGAAAGACATAAGAATGAAACACAAAGAGTAAGCTTCTTAAAACCCTACCTGGTGCACAATTGAAGTAGCTGTTCTCATCCATACCAAAGGAGTGCAAACTTGAATTTGAACGACAGTTTCCCATGCTCCTCCTTTCAGCATAATTTTCATTACCTAAATGATTAACAAATCCAAGTGAGCTAGCTAGCAAGCACATAATTAGGTTACAACAAAGCCTAACTGATTTATGCATACAAACCTTTTGAGTCAGCATCGTCTCTCTGTTTTCCATCAAGCACCTGTCTTAATTTGTACCCAAGACGAATTGACAAAGTGCTTAATAAGGCACCACCCAAAATAAGCACCCAATTCGGTCCCTCTCCTTGGCTACCCTTCAGCCTTTGCACCTTAGCATCATTTCTGGATCTTGCTTTCATCCTTACCACGGAATTTCAAAGAAGAGAGAGTTTAAATAACAAACCTAGGAGCAAAATTCCAAAGAACCATGAGTTAGCATGCTTGCAGGTACAGTGAATAAACACCAAAATGACCACCTCAGGATTAGATACCAATGGAAGTCAAGCAAGCAAGTGAAACATGATTTTGTCATGTTACACTTTAACGGAACAAATTACATCATAAAAAAGAGCCTAACTCCCGCCTTCCCCCTCCACTTTCCCCAAAAAGACGCGATCTCTAACTATGCATCACAATTCATATCAGAGAGTAGATCACTAAAAATAGAACTCAACAACATAGATTGGTTAGGTTTATGACAGACGCTACACTCCTTAATAAACATTATCACATTCCATTCGAATTTGCAGAGTGAAGGGGCCAAAGTCGAGATAAAAAGAAAACTCGAGAATTCTATGTCTCATTTTTTACTTTATGCCTAGATTGTTTTGCACTCCGCATTAATCAGGGGCAAACGGAACCATCATACAAGCTTTAGGGGGAGTGATAACTGATAAGTGAAAAAGATAAAGCATTGCTGCTTTTATGTCTACTACCAATACTGACAATTTGCAACTACAATAACTCAGGAGTATTCCCAATCAAACCTAAAATTTCCGAAAATCGACATAAAACCCGTATCCAACACAACAAAACAAAGCCTATCAATCTGCGAAAATTTAACAAAATTGACAACCTATTAAAGTCATCCAAAACCACACATTCTAGCTCATAATCAGAAAATCCAAGGAAACCCATTTCCCCATTCTACATAAGGACACCATAGCAATAATAATAATAATAATTACCCTAAACCTTCCAAATTAAACAACTAAAAACCCATAATTACTCTTTTAAATACCCTTCATGCTTCACCCAAACAAAAACCCATTTCCATTCCTTCTTCAATTTCCACGGTAAACCACAATTACCCCAAAATGTCAACCAATTCATATCGTTAGAAACAAAGTGAACAAAAAAACATCATCTCATAATTTAACACAACATAATACTAATTACAAATAAAAAAATAGACATAACCCAGATTAAAAAATGAGATTAAAAAGAAAAAAGGAGGGAACTTTTTTTACCTAGAGGAGAAAATGAGTAAAAATGGGTGTCATTAAAGTAACATCAAGAACACTACCAACCCATGAATTTGGAGTGTTGGGAGATTATTTTAAGAGGAGAGAGAAAATGAAGGAAATGAGAGGGAAGGAATGATTAGGGTTTCATTGTCAACCGCAACAAGCTTCCATTGCAGACACAAACAAAGGGAATACAGCTGATTTTTGGGTCTCTGATGATTATATTTTGTGAATGTTGTTAAAATTGTGTGTGTTACGCTATTGAGTTAGTGTAATTAACGTACGTCGTCGTTTCGTTCTTTTTGGACAAAACTTGCTACTTCGGATTTGCTTTTGCTTTTTTATTTATTTTTCTTTTCTTTTTTGCCCCCTTTTCTTGTTTCTTATTTTTTTTATGATTCTCCTTTTTTTTTTTTACTTACTCTTCAAGTTCTACACCTTGATGTTATTTTTATTTCCTGAATAGAATGAAAGTATTCGGCATAGGCTTGTGGTTGTTACTTAACCATCGGTCTAAAATTTGTGACGTGTTTAGGTGTGATATGGGTTATATGGTTGTGTCACACAAAAACGAGGAATTTTACGGTACACGACGTGCACCGAAACATAGCATAATAAATAATTTTTAAATAATTTTTTTATTTTTCAAAAAATAAGTAATTAGAAAAAAGTGATATATGAAAATTAGTTTTTACATATTCTCTCTCCACCCTCACCCCATCTTCTCCTTTCACCGGCAACTACTCCGGCCATCTGCCACTCCAATGTTCACCTCGTCGGCGTCTTTTCCGTCAAGGTAAAAATGGCCGTCGGCGACGACCACCCAAAATCGCCGTCCCTCATCTCCATCTCCTCCTCCACGCCGTCCGCTAACGAACAAAGATCCATGGATGGGACGGCGCAGAGGAGGGGACGGAGCGGAGGGACGGCGACTATGGGTGGAGTCCGTCGGGCATGGTTATTTTGATGACGGAAACTAATAGCGTATGTATAACGTACCTTTGGGCTTTGGGTCGTGATCAACCCTAGCCCGGCTATTGTATTGTATTGTGTGGTATTTAAACCTCGAGAACGTAATGAGAAAGGCAAGGATGTATTGTATCGTAAACACTATTGTTTGATATGGTATCAGCTAGGTTAAACTTCTAATCGCAACCCTTTCTCACGTAACCCTACAATGGTAGACGGCCCTCCTCCACCGCCGCCGCCCCCTCCTCCCGGTCCAACCCCTCCCCGTCTAGACCCCTCTCACCCTTTTTACCTGGGTGGGCAAGATCGTCCTGGTGATTATATCACCCCTGCTCGTCTCAAACTCAACAACTATGATGAGTGGGCTCACGCTATGCGTATTTCCTTACAGGCGCGTCGTAAGTTTGGTTTTTTAGATGGAACGATCACGGATCTGGAAGCCCCCGCTACTGTTGGTGATTGGGTGGCTGTTCAAAGCATGTTGGTGTCTTGGCTCACCAATACTATCACCCCCGACGTTCTCCAACTTTTTCCAAACTATGAGAACGCGAAGTCCCTTTGGGATGCCATTCACGAAAGCTTTGGTCAGGTCAATGGCCCTCGCCTTCAACAACTCAAATCCGACATTCAAAACTGTGTTCAAACAAAAACGACCCCTGTTGCGGTGTATTTTGGTCGTTTGAACGCACTGTGGGATGAATTGGCTAAGCTGGAACCACTTATCTCTTGCTCCTGTGGCAAATGTACCTGTAACGTTGGAAAAAAACACTCGGACCGTCGTGACTCGGATCGATTTCAGCGATTCCTGCTCGGTCTTGATTCCGACTATTATGGTGTCTTGCGTTCAAATTAACTGTCCCGTGATGAATTACCAACCTTGAATCGTGCTTTTCAGGCTGTTTGCTATGAGGAGCAGCTGCGAGGGTATGGTAAGCCCACCGAGGAGGTCCCTCCTCCTGTCTCCAGCTTTGCCGCCCGTGTACAACCCGGTCGCGCCATCACCTCGCCTTCTCCATCCACCCGCCCTTTGACCAGGGCCGAAAAGGCCAAACTCCAATGTTCTGAATGTCTTGAATACGGGCATGATAAGAAGACCTGTTTTGATGTTCATGGAGTCCAGGAGTGGTATGTCGAGCGCTATGGTCGTTTGCCTGCCAAATTCCGTGATGGTGGTTCCTCCCCAGGGGTCAAGACCTCTGCCCCTCGTCACACTTCTGGTTCCTCTGTTTCTGCGCCTGGTTCGAGCAGCACCCGTACTCGTGCTCCTGTTCGTGCCCATAACACCGTCGTGCAGCCAGTTCCCTCCCCCACTGAAACCGCATACACGGCAGCACAGTGGCGTGCTATGATGACCGCATTCGGGTCGTCATCCTCTGCTCCATCTAAAACTTACCACGGTAAGTGGCTCCTCGATTCCGGCTGCTCCCATCATGTTACAAGGACTTTCGATTGTTTAACAGAGGTTACGTCTGTACCTCCGTGCGCCGTTGGTTTACCCGATGGGCGTCAAGTCATTGCCTCACAGCAAGGCTGTGTCACTTTGTCCCCGCAACTCACTCTCCGTCATGTGCTTTATGTTCCGGAATTGGATTGTAATTTAATTTCAGTTTCTCAATTAAGTGATGATTACAATTGTGATGTTATCACTAACTCTACTATGTGTGTTATCCAGGACCGGTGTACGAGGATGGTGATTGGGATGGGTGATCGAGACAATGGGCTGTACTACTTACGAAGGGATGTTCGTGTGGGTACTGTGACCTCTTCGGCGAAGTCTTCTGATCTTGCTTTATGGCACAAGCGTCTTGGGCATCCTTCGGATAGAGTGGTGAAATTATTGCCTTTTATTACTACTAGTCGTAACCGAATAAACTCAGTATGTGATGTATGCCATAGGGCCAAACATGCTAGGTCTAGCTTTCCCATTAGTAACTACAAGTCATCTCGTATTTTCGAACTCGTACATTGTGATTTATGGGGACCGTATTCGGTACCGTCATCTATTGGAGCTCATTATTTTCTTACATTGGTTGATGATTATTCCCGTGCCGTATGGATTTATTTGATGATTGACAAAACTGAGGTCTTTGGTCATTTTATGCAATTTCTGGCCATGATCTCACGCCAATTTTCACAACATGTTAAAATCGTCCGTAGTGACAATGGTACGGAATTTCGATGCCTCTACCCGTACTTTGCTAATCATGGTATTTTATTTCAAAGTTCTTGTGTCGGTACACCTCAACAAAATGCTCGCGTTGAACGTAAACACCGTCATATACTTAACGTAGCTCGTGCCTTGCTTTTTCAAGGGGGTCTGCCTCGCAAGTTTTGGGGGGAATGTATTCTAGCTGCGGCTCATTTAATTAATCGAACCCCCTCGACTGTATTGGATGGTCGTACACCGTATGAAGTTCCCTTCAGTGAACAACCTCCGTTTGATCGGCTACGGGTATTTGGGTGCTTATGTTACGCACACAATCAACAGGGCAAACGTGATAAGTTCTCAAGTCGTAGTCGGAAGTGCATATTTGTTGGGTACCCAGTAGGCAAGAAAGGTTGGTACCTGTACGATTTAGAGAAGCATACGTATTTCGTATCCCGTGACGTTGTTTTTTATGAAGATGTATTTCCGTTTCTCGATGGCAACGTCTCTAATTTCGAGCTCCCCGAGTCCGAGCAGTCTGCTCCGCCTCAAGGGGCTGACATGTATGTCCCGTTTGATGAACCTGATTTGGAATTTGACCCCCCTGCCATGCCAGCTTCATCCCCTGTACCACCCGTGCAGCCGCATCCTACACCTAAGCCTTCTCTGTGTTCAGATGTGCCTGCTCCCACCTCCTCTCGGCCACAACCAGAAGCCGACACTCATACTTCCACTGAGCCAGTCGTGCCCGAGCCTCCTGCTCCCCCTGTACAGCCAACCAGTACCATTGTATCTCCCCCCTCTACGGCTGATGAGCCCTCCCCTGATCCTCATGAATCTGAGGCTCCCTTGGGTCGTAGTCACAGGGAAAAATTTCCCAATGTTCGTCTTTCGGGATATGATTGTAGCACCAAACGTGATCGTGGTTGTAATATCAAAAGTGTTCGTGTAAGTAGTCAGTCCCCGTCTCATCCCTCTCCTCGGTCATCGCCATCCTCAGGTACGCCGTATCCACTCACTCATTATGTCAGTTGTGATAAGTTTACTGTAGCACATCGTGCATTTGTTACAGCGATCACTAGCGGTCGTGAACCGCGCTCGTTCAAAGAAGCAGTGAAAGATGAAGGGTGGCGTAAAGCGATGGATGCGGAGATGGCTGCCCTCGATGCCAATGGTACGTGGACTCTTGAACCACTTCCACCGGGTAAAAAGGCGTTGGGTAGCTAGTGGCTCTACAAGATCAAGTACAATTCCGATGGCTCCATTGAGCGCTTGAAGGCTCGCCTAGTTGTCTTTGGGAATCATCAAACCGAGGGTGTCGATTACGATGAGACATTTGCTCCAGTTGCCAAGATGACCACTGTTCGTACTTTCCTCGCTGTTGCGGCTGTAAAAAACTGGGAATTACATCAAATGGACGTACATAATGCGTTCTTACACGGTGACTTGGATGAAGAGGTCTACATGAGACTTCCGCCGGGGTTCACAGCCACGCAGCCCGGTCATGTGTGTCGTCTTCGGAAGTCTCTGTATGGCCTGAAACAGGCTCCACGGTGCTGGTTTGCAAAATTAGCTAAAGCATTGCGTACATATGGGTTTGTACAATCCTATTCTGACTACTCCCTTTTCGCTTACACTAACGGTGGTGTCCAATTACATGTGTTAGTATACGTCGATGATTTGGTAATCTCTGGGAATGATTCCGCTGCAGTTCAACTGTTTAAATCGTATCTAAGTAAGTGTTTTCATATGAAGGACCTTGGCGTTCTTAAATACTTCTTGGGTTTTGAGGTTGCGCGTCACTCGACTGGTATTCATCTCTGTCAACGTAAGTATGCAATGGACATTATCCTTGACACTGGTCTCCTCGGTGGTCGGCCAGCTCCGACACCCATTGAGCAAAATCACGGACTCGCCCGGGTGACCGGACCTACTATGCCCGACCCTAGTCGTTATCGTCAATTGGTTGGGCGTTTGGTGTACCTTGCGGTCACACGTCCTGACTTGGCCTACTCGGTTCATGTCTTATCTCAGTTCTTGAAGGAACCGCGACAACAACATATGGATGCTGCTCTTCGTGTTGTCCGGTATCTCAAAGGTTCTCCTGGTCAGGGTATCTTCCTTAGTTCGAGTAGTGAACTTACGTTGTCTGGCTGGTGCGATTCTGATTGGGCCGCGTGCCCTCTCACTCGTCGTTCTTTGACGGGATGGATTGTATTTTTGGGTGACTCTCCGATCTCTTGGAAGACGAAGAAGCAACCCACTGTGTCTCGTTCGTCTGCTGAGGCCGAGTATCGGTCTATGGCCGCTGCGACTTGTGAACTCAAATGGTTAGCCGGTTTGCTACATAGTTTGGGTGTCTCTCCGTCAAGTCCCATCCCCTTATACTGTGACAGTCAATCTGCTCTGTACATTGCTCGTAATCCCGTCTTTCATGAGCGTACAAAGCATATTGAGGTTGATTGCCACTACGTCCGTGATGCCGTTCAAGATGGTCTCATCTCTCCGTCTTATGTCTCGACGACTGAACAACTCGCCGATGTATTCACTAAAGCCCTCGGGCAAACCCAGTTTATGTATCTTTTGGGCAAGTTGGGCATTCGTGATTTGACTGCTCCTACTTGAGGGGGGGTAATAGCGTATGTATAACGTACCTTTGGGCTTTGGGTCGTGATCAACCCTAGCCCGGCTATTGTATTGTATTGTGTGGTATTTAAATCTTGAGAACGTAATGAGAAAGGCAAGGATGTATTGTATCGTAAACACTATTGTTTGATAGAAACGGACCTGTTTGATCACCACTGGAAAATCTTGTTGATATTTTTTTTCTTTTTATGATGATATTTAGATGCCAGCCTCCATAAATATAACATATGGGAATCTGTGGCCTGTTGGTCAGTGCTTCTCAATTTCCTATCCGTGGCCTGGGTTCGAGTCCTCCTGAGCGTAGGAGGATCTTTATAATTTTTTTTTTTTTTTATTATAGATCCCACCTCTCTCTCTCTTTTGTACTGAAATTGAAAAACAATATTTTCGAAAATTTATTATTTATACTTAATGATATATAAATTATAAATAATAAATAAATTACAAGAAATTGGTTGGGAGCCGCGATATATATTTATACTTAATATATCAATAATTTATATTTTCAAAATAAATCAAAATTATTGTTTTTCTGGTTTTCAAAAACAGGATTTTGGTTTTCAAAAAAATAGAAAACGATACCGAACAGGCCCTTAGGGCTCGGTTTTCTTTTTTAAGTTATTGTTTATTTAACTAAATGTTATGATTAGGTCGATTACACCCATTACGAGTATTAAGTTAGTCTTCTTTTAACATGTGTTTCTCTTCTAATCCTATGGAGTACGTCATATTTTAATGTTAGGACCATTGAATACTGTTAAAGGTCAGTGATACCGTTTTCTAAACACGTAACAGATACATCATTTTGCTATTTCAATTCATAATCGACCTTATATTTTTTAGAAGTCTTACTAATTTTCCAAAAGACTAGAGGGCGCTCTGATTAACAATATCATAATAACATTTTCGTTTGAGAGATAATTATAATGCATGTTAATCATAGTCATTTCTACAAATGACCATAAAAAAGGATTTCTTTAAACTTTTTTAATTCCTCATTTTCAAATTTAAAAGTCCAAAATACTTAAGGATTACTAGCCTCATAACTTCAAGGCCTAGTTAAATTGTCTCACAAATACAATAGAGTCCCACTTTAAAAGCCCCAAGTAAAAAAGTGATAACTATAATAATACAAAAAAAAAAAAGGAGAAGAAGCACACTAGGGCTCGAACCAGCGACCTTTGAGAAGTATGGAAGAATGGGAAGTTTGGAACCAATTCAGCAAATACACGATACGATACAGTATTGCAGTTAAATTATATGAACCCATTAGGTTCAATATTTCGCCCAGATAGTCCGACGTTACGGCGTCAAAGAAGCAAACTTGTTTCCTCCGGCGACAGATTACCTCACTAGTCACTCCCTGTAACACCCCACATTTTTGGGTTACTTTAAATGGTATTAAGTTTTGGGAAGAGTCTATTTTAAGTCCTTAAAGCCTCATTTTGGGAATTTAGAGCATACTTTCACTTTTGGAGACACTTTCCCGTTTTGGCAGTTGTTTGGCAGAATTACCAAAAATAACCTTACTATATTTATCCTACTTATTAAATAAAAAAAAAAGAAAACAAAACCCTCCCAAACTCCATCACACGCATAAGCCGCAGAGAAAGAAAAAAAAAGAAAGAGAAGAAGGAGAAGAAGAAAGCCGCGCGAAAGGAGAAGAGAAGAAGAGAAGGAGAGAGAAAGGGGAGCCGCCACCACCGTCGTCCGCCGCCCTCACCGCCGGTCACCACCACCACCCTAACCACTTCCTCTTGATTTTATAATCAAGAGTAGTAAGTCTTAAACCCTCTTGATCGTTATTTCTAATTAGGGCTTGCTTAGATTATTGTCTATTGTATTGCAATTTGGGTTAGATTGTTAGAAATTATCTAATTGAATTGTGATCATGCTATATTATGGTTTTGAATGCATGATTGATTGGTTATGAAACTAGGGTTTTGAAATTAGGGTTTATGTGAAGTTTATGGGTAATTTTATGGGTGGATTGTTATGAAATTTGAAGGGGATGTTTATTATGAATTGGGTAAACGTTGGTTTTGATTTGGTGAAATTTTAAAGTGATTTAATGGTGATAATACATGCTGCCCAGATCTGAAAATTGGCTTAAATGGTTGTTAAAGTTGTTAGTATGGCGATTTAGTGATAGATTCATGAAGTTAATATGCTTAGGGAGTTGTTGTGCGAATTTGGTATCATTCAGAGTTTATTTGATTGGTGAAATCTAAGTTTAAGGGTCTTAGATGCGCTAGATGAGTGTTGGTTAGTAATTGGAGTATTGTTATGTGATTTTAGGTTGTGTATTCGAGGAAGTTCCGTTTTAAGGCGTGATTTGATCTTGAGAATTCGCAAGTAAGGTAAGAACGTTGATCACAAACACCCTCCCTTGCTATTGAATCATTGATAAGCTTTTGTATGATCATCCGATGCCTTGTTTCGCTCATTTGTTCGTACCACATGATTCTTACTTCAAGTTCATCATTGATTTCGTACTATCGTTTGTTGCTTTGTACAATTGCTTCACAAATTCTTCGCATGTGTTCGGCCTTTTGGCCGTTTTACTTTTCCGGCCTCTCGGCCTTTGTTTGCCTCGGTCTCGGCCTCTCGGCCGTGGCTTCTGAGCCACTCGGCCTCTCGGCCGAGTGGTTACTTGTTTAATCTCGTATTGCTTTGTGTATTAGCATGATTCATTTACGATCGAATAATTTTGTACCGTCAAATAATATACGTAAAATGGATGAAAGATGATATATTGACCACCTAGAGTTAGGCGTTTGTCAGCTTGACTGGCCGCCGTTGTATACCTCTGATCAAGGTAATTTCTGGCCGGGTTAGCTACCGGTCCTCTATTAGTCCTCCTCCTAGATGGACAACTCGTCCTACCGGCTGTCTAGCGAGGGGTGTGCACACTCGGGATTAATAGGGTCGTTATTCCGACTCTAGCTCGAACGAAGTTCGATATGTGGGGCTATGGGGTAGGACCCTAGCCAAAATAAAATAACTAATTCTGTTGTATGAGCGGCGATGCTCTTTTGATATTCTTATCCCTTATTAATGATAATTCTCGTGATATAACTTCAATTCGTTCTTGTTAGCTACGCGCCTCAAGGCGCGTATCTAAATTCTTTTGTATGTTTATTTGCTTCTTACTCAGCCTGTGCTGACGTTCTGTTTCTTGTTTGTCCCTACCTTATTCTGGGGCCTATGTCAATCTTCGATGGCATAGTTGACAGGTCTTGAAGTGTGGCTGCATGTTAGTGAAGCTGGTGCATGTGTGGGAGTTATATCATAAGACATATTTCGATAAAGACTTTATTTCATTTCGGTTGTAATTTGATATTTCGTTTGAAAACTGTAGGTTTGACATTTTAAGACTTCCGCTGTATTATTTCTTTTGGTCTATTGTAATTGAATTTCTAGCCTGGTAATTGACTCGATAGTCAATTGTGGCGTGACAATTCTAAATTATTTCTATTTATAGTTGGTCAAAATTTAGGGTTGTTACAGTTGGTATCAGAGCGCTAGGTTCTGATTCGTCGAGTCTACAAGAGTTTTCAAACTTGTTTTCGAAAATCATTTAAACTGGGAATGGGATGGGTGCATTCATTCGCATGCTATGTGCTAACTGCTACGTGTTACTAAAGAGAGATTGACTCATATTGACAAGGGTTAACTTACGTTCTATTTGGAGTATACAGAACGTGTGGGATACTAACGCGCTTAACTGATCTCTTTGGAATACTGACAGAATGGCAGGTTCACAAGTTTATGTTTGGGAGTTCGGTCCGTCTGGAGTGAGTTCAATGGATGGTCCTTGGTCTATAACGGATCACATAGCTTATGCTTCTGAAACTTTCCAAGATCGAATGAGGATTGGGGAGACTGTTGAGAGTTATGTAGCTAGAATGAGAGCTAAATTTGTTGAGGCTGTTGAAAGATTTCCATGGGTGGCTAGGAATGAAGTTCAAGTGTTTGTGACATTGGTGAATTTGAGGGCACTTTCCCGTTGGGAAGAGGTTCGAGCTAGATATGAAAGGAATGCTTATTATGCATGTCTCTCGGGAGATTCTGAATACTTGAGGGATAGATCAGGTAGACGAATTACCCTCGATCGATTGGAGGCAATTCTAGAATGGGAGTATGAGGTATCTCTTAGCCCAAACCTTGCACCTGAAAATGGTCCAGTCTACATACCCCCTGTGCCCATAAACCCACACCTCAGTAACCCTGTTCCGGAGCCTCATGGAAACAGTTCGAAGAGTGGAAAGAGGGCTCAGTCCCAAGAGCATGAGGGATCGACCCAGCTGAGGTTTAAGAAAGTCAAGATTGAGGTGTCCAACCCTCCACCTAGCCCACCATCCTCACCTGAAGGGGAGGATATGCCTGAGGAAGCAAGAGAGGACGCACCCGAAGAAACTAAGGAAGAGGAGCCTATGGAAGATGACGAGGTTGTTATTCTTGAGCCTCCTGCTAAAGAGATAGTTGACATCAGTTCTGGAGAGGAGTCGAGCGACTCGGAGGAAGACGATGGAGGAGAAGTTCCTAATGATGGGGATTATGACCCTAATTGTGATATTTAAAGGATAATCTATAGACTTACAAATAAAGGCATAAGGCCTAGCTACTTTTAGACTTCGAGTGTGCTTTGTTGTTAAACTTTAGCATTTAAAGTCTTGTTTAATTTTCGTCAAACTTTTATTATCATGTACTCTGAACTGGGGACAATACCCCATACTATTATGTTATTTCAATAAATTCACAACGTTATTGCGAACTAAATGCTATTTGCTCCTGATTGTGTGATTGATGTTACTATTGACGAAAATTCGTGCGGCTGAGGTTCTTAACCCGGCACGGCTATGTTGCGATTGTCGAGATTCGTGCGGCTGAGGTCCTGGACCCGGCACGGCCCGTGCTACAGTAACCGAGCCGGGAACGAATAGCTAGTTACTGATTTCGATATACTTCAATTTTCTGCGCTGAATTGCTATTAAGATTCGCTGCTTATGCGATCTGTTATCTATGTTTTGATTGATTTATGCTTATCCATGCTTATTAATAACGATATGATTATGTGAGCGAAGTGGGTTACATCTGATACAACCGTTATTACTTATAGCATGGTGCGAAACAACGTTCCTGACTTGACAGCCATCCTAGCGCAAATGGCACAGCAGCAACAGGTTATGGTAGAGGCTATGCAGCATATAGCCCAGAGTAATGCTAATAATGTCCACAACAACAACAACACTGCAACTAATGGTAATGGGGCTACTGCAGCTAATGGTGATGATCTGTTGTTGGCTAAGATGTCAGATGATGTGCAGAAGAAACGGCCTGACAACTTTACTGGGAAAGGGGAACCAAGCATCTTGCTTAACTGGATTGAGGATATGGAAAGGATTTTTGCTGCTGTTGGTGTTCCAGATAACCTAAAGGTAAAAGTTGCTGCATTTTATCTTAAGGAGGTAGCTGGAAGATGGTGGATGAGAATTCAGGAGGAGTTCTATAAGCCAGTGTTGGAGGAGAAAGCTGATGGTTCTGTTATCCAGAGGTTTAGGGACTGGAAGGTTTTCAAGTATATTTTGGAAAAGGAGTTCTTTCCAGATCACCTGAAGGAACAAAAGGCAGCTGAATTTGAAGCATTTCAGCAAACTGAAGGCATGTCGGTTAAGGAATTTCATGATAAGTTTGAGGATTTAAATAGGTTTGCTGAGAGTGTGACGCCTACTGAGGCTGCTAGAGCTGCTAGTTTTCGCAAGAAACTGCTTTGGAGCATTAAGGGATGGTTTGCTTCTGAGCGGTTTCATACCGTCAAAGATGTTTATGAGAGGGCTACAACAGCAGAACAGAACATGGAGACAATGAGTGCTGAACTTGGGGGAAAGAGGAAAGAGACCCCCTTTGACTTGGTAAACATACCCAACAAGAGAGGAAACTTTGGGGACTTCAAAGGAAAAGCTCAGTCAGCTGGAGCTGGGAAATCTAACTACAAGAATGCTTCTTACAACCGAGCTCGTAGCCAGGACTCTGAGTTCGAGAAACCTTGTTTCAAGTGTGGATTTAGACACGCTGGGAAGCCTTGCAATGGTGATAGGATCACATGTTTCCATTGTGGAAAGCTTGGGCATAAGGCTAATGTGTGCTACTCTAAGTTAAATGGAAAACCATCTGTGGCATCTGGGAGTAACTCGGTAGCACCCAATCGATTTCAGAACTTCAAGGCTCAAAGTGGCTATGCAGGTTCAAACAACACCTACAAGAACCCGGCACGAACAAAAGGGACAACCTATGTGGCGCCAGCTAAGCAGGCTGGATCAGCCAGCGTGGCCGCCCCGGCTAAGAAAGCCACAGGTCAGCTGTATGCCATGAACCCAGAGGAGAATGAGAATACCGACGTCGTATCGGGTAAATTTCCTGTTAACTCAGTACTTGCAAATGTTCTATTTGATAGTGGTGCGTCCCACTCGTTTATTGCTGATAAGTTTGTTGAGAAATGTAGACTTAGGGATAGTTCTGGAGTAGATCTTGAGTTTTCTTTGCCTGATGGGTCTAGTATTGCATGTGAGAATCAGTTTAAAGATGTACTTGTAGTGATTTGTGGACATGAGTTCAAATCTGATCTGATAGTTTTTCCTCTAACTTATTTTGATGTAATTTTGGGGATGGATTGGATGGGTAAGTATAAAGCAAGAATAGATTGTTGGATAGGAAAGATATCACTACGAGGTCAGAAAAACACCCATGTGACTTATCGTGTACTACCCAAGAAACCAAGAATTAAGTTCGTATCAGCTATGAACCTGAAGAAACAGATAACCAAGGGAGAACCTCTATTCTTATGTCATGTGCGAGACACTAGAGTAGAATATCCAGAGTTGAGCGATGTCTCTGTCGTATGTGATTACCCTGATGTTTTTCCTGAAGAAATACCCGGGATGCCACCCAAGAGGGAGGTAGAGTTTAAGATTGAGCTAGTCCCAGGTACGGGACCGATTGCTAAGTCACCTTACCGAATGGCACCGGTAGAAATGCAAGAGCTTAAGAAGCAACTGGATGAGTTGGTGGAGAAGGGATATGTTAGACCGAGTGTCTCACCTTGGGGAGCACCAGTCTTATTTGTAAGGAAGAAAGATGGGTCTATGAGATTGTGCATTGATTATCGAGAACTGAATAATGTAACCATCAAAAACAGATACCCCTTACCTAGGATTGATGATCTGTTCGATCAACTTAAGAGTGCAAGCGTGTTCTCTAAGATTGACTTGAGGTCTGGGTATTATCAGTTGAAGGTAGCTGAGGAAGATGTGCCAAAGACTGCGTTTTCAACTAGATACGGACACTATGAGTTCACGGTTATGCCGTTTGGGTTGACCAACGCGCCTGCAGTGTTCATGGATCTCATGAATCGCACATTCAGACCCTACTTGGACAAATTTGTGGCAGTATTCATTGATGATATCTTAATTTACTCCAAGACTGAGGAGGAACATAAGAATCACTTGAGGATAGTGTTGGAAATTCTGAGAGAAAAGCAGTTGTATGGTAAGTTCTCGAAATGTGAATTCTGGTTGGAAAAGGTAGCCTTTTTGGGTCACGTGATATCCAAGGATGGAGTTGCAGTAGATGCAGCTAAGATCAAAGCTGTTAAGGATTGGCCGACCCCAAAGAATGTAACAGAAATTAGAAGCTTTTTGGGATTAGCTGGTTACTACAGGAGATTTGTAAAGGACTTCTCTAAGATTGCTAAACCAATGACTACTCTAATGAAGAAGACTACAAAGTATAAATGGGATGATACATGTGAAAAAGCCTTTCAGACTCTTAAGGAACTGTTAACCACGGCGCCAGTGCTGGCACTACCTGACGAGAATATACCTTATGAGGTGTACACGGATGCTTCGAAAAATGGTTTAGGATGTGTCCTTATGCAGAACAGGAGAGTGATTGCCTATGCGTCTAGGCAGCTCAAAAGTTATGAGGAGAATTATCCGACCCATGATATGGAGTTAGCAGCCGTGATTTTTGCACTGAAACTGTGGAGACATTATTTGTTTGGGGTTACATTCAAGATTTTCTCTGATCACAAGAGTTTAAAGTACATTTTCACTCAGAAAGAATTGAATATGCGCCAGAGAAGATGGTTGGAGTTGATTAAAGATTATGATATGGAGATACAGTATCATGAAGGGAAGGCGAATGTTGTAGCTGACGCATTGAGTAGGAAGTCACTACATTCAGTCCAGTTGATTGTCCAAAGGCAGAAACTACGAGATGAGTTTCTTAATTTCGGGGTTCAGTTGACAGAATCGGGAGCAACTTCAGGGACAACAGCGATTGAGAACGATATAATCGAGGAGATCAAGGGTTTACAAGAGATTGACGAGCTGCTGATGGGTAAAGTGACGAAAGAACCTGAGTTGTTCAAAAGAGGTGATGATGGAGTGATCCGATTCCAAGAGAGAGTCTGTGTACCTAATAACACTACTTTGAGGGATAAAATCCTAACTGAGGCCCATGCGAGCAAATACTCGGTACATCCAGGTGGAGACAAGATGTATCAGGATTTGAAGAAGGTGTTCTGGTGGTCAGGAATGAAGAAGGATGTGGCTGATTTCGTGGCTAGGTGTTTGGTTTGCCAAAAGGTTAAAAGTGAACACAAAAGACCTCAAGGTAAACTACAACCCTTACCAGTACCAGAGTGGAAATGGAGTTCCATATTTATGGATTTCATTGCTGGATTACCTAGGACGCCCAAGGGCAACAACATGATTTGGGCAATAGTAGATAGGCTGACAAAGTGTGCACATTTCATACCAATGAAGGACACGTGGAAAAAGAAACAATTGGCCGATGCTTACATTCATAACGTGTTAAGGCTTCATGGTACACCAAAGGAGATTGTCTCTGACCGCGACGCTCGTTTTGTCTCTCGTTTCTGGAAGAAGTTACAGGAAGCCTTGGGAACTAGACTCTTAATGAGTACAGCCTTCCACCCTGCAACCGATGGTCAGACAGAGAGGACAAATCAGACCCTGGAGGATATGCTAAGAGCCTGCGCTCTACAGTACCAAGGAAGTTGGGAGGACAAGCTGGATTTGATAGAGTTCTCTTACAACAACAGCTATCAAGCTTCTATCAAGATGGCACCATATGAAGCTCTTTATGGCAGGAAGTGCAGGAGCCCTATTTGTTGGAATGATATCAGTGAAACAATGGTTTTGGGTCTAGATTACATTCAGGAAATGACCGACCAGGTCAAACTGATTCAGGAGAGACTTAAGGCTGCGCAAGACAGACAAAAGAGCTATGCCGATAAGACTCGCAGTCAATTTGAGTTTAATGAAGGAGACATGGTACTACTACGAGTGTCACCTGTAAGAGGTGTAATGAGGTTTGGGAAGAAAGGAAAGCTAAGTCCTAAGTTCATTGGACCTTACAGAGTGATCAAACGGGTAGGCGAAGTTGCTTATGAGCTAGACTTGCCAGCAAATCTTGAGAAGGTCCACAATGTGTTTCATGTATCCCAGCTCAGGAAGTACATTAGTGATCCAACTCATGTACTCAACCCCGAGACCATTGAGCTTGATGAAACAATGACTTACGAGGAGGCACCATTGAAAATCTTGGACACCAAGGTGCGCAAAACTCGACGAACTGAGACTCAAATGGTGAAAGTTCTGTGGTGCAATAACAACGTTGAGGAAGCAACTTGGGAAGTGGAGTCAGTTATGTGAGAGAAGTACCCCCATCTGTTCACTTAAGGTATATTCGGTTCGGGACGAACCTTTATTTTAAGGGGGATGAGAGCCTCGCGCGCCTTGCCTTTACTTGTTCCTAATTGCTTGTTGATGTGATCTTTACTTTATGATGTGTGCTTTGACTCATATGTTGATCGATTCTCCGTACCTCGAGTACAATATTTCCAACTCAATTTACTTCTCATTCAGTTACTCTATTGTGACATTTCGAGCATGATCTTGTTTCAAACATGTTCTATTTTCTTTCCTTTCTATTCTACCCTGTGATCAATGTTACTAGTTAAGAGCGTGCCTTTTAAAGGATGGGCTTAAAGATTCGGGACGAATCTTTGTTTTAAGGAGGGAAGATTGTAACACCCCACATTTTTGGGTTACTTTAAATGGTATTAAGTTTTGGGAAGAGTCTATTTTAAGTCCTTAAAGCCTCATTTTGGGAATTTAGAGCATACTTTCACTTTTGGAGGCACTTTCCCGTTTTGGCAGTTGTTTGACAGAATTACCAAAAATAACCTTACTATATTTATCCTACTTATTAAATAAAAAAAAAAAAAAAAAAAAACAAAACCCTCCCAAACTCCATCACACGCATAAGCCGCAGAGAAAGAAAAAAAAAAGAAAGAGAAGAAGGAGAAGAAGAAAGCCGCGCGAAAGGAGAAGAGAAGAAGAGAAGGAGAGAGAAAGGGGAGTCGCCACCACCGTCGTCCGCCGCCCTCACCGCCGGTCACCACCACCACCCTAACCACTTCCTCTTGATTTTATAATCAAGAGTAGTAAGTCTTAAACCCTCTTGATCGTTATTTCTAATTAGGGCTTGCTTAGATTATTGTCTATTGTATTGCAATTTGGGTTAGATTGTTAGAAATTATCTAATTGAATTGTGATCATGCTATATTATGGTTTTGAATGCATGATTGATTGGTTATGAAACTAGGGTTTTGAAATTAGGGTTTATGTGAAGTTTATGGGTAATTTTATGGGTGGATTGTTATGAAATTTGAAGGGGATGTTTATTATGAATTGGGTAAACGTTGGTTTTGATTTGGTGAAGTTTTAAAGTGATTTAATGGTGATAATACATGCTGCTCAGATCTGAAAATTGGCTTAAATGGTTGTTAAAGTTGTTAGTATGGCGATTTAGTGATAGATTCATGAAGTTAATATGCTTAGGGAGTTGTTGTGCGAATTTGGTATCAATCAGAGTTTATTTGATTGGTGAAATCTAAGTTTAAGGGTCTTAGATGCGCTAGATGAGTGTTGGTTAGTAATTGGAGTATTGTTGTGTGATTTTAGGTTGTGTATTCGAGGAAGTTCCGTTTTAAGGCGTGATTTGATCTTGAGAATTCGCAAGTAAGGTAAGAACGTTGATCACAAACACCCTCCCTTGCTATTGAATCATTGATAAGCTTTTGTATGATCATCCGATGCCTTGTTTCGCTCATTTGTTCGTACCACATGATTCTTACTTCAAGTTCATCATTGATTTCGTACTATCGTTGGTTGCTTTGTACAATTGCTTCACAAATTCTTCGCATGTGTTCGGCCTTTTGGCCGTTTTACTTTTCCGGCCTCTCGGCCTTTGTTTGCCTCGGTCTCGGCCTCTCGGCCGTGGCTTCTGAGCCACTCGGCCTCTCGGCCGAGTGGTTACTTGTTTAATCTCGTATTGCTTTGTGTATTAGCATGATTCATTTACGATCGAATAATTTTGTACCGTCAAATAATATACGTAAAATGGATGAAAGATGATATATTGACCACCTAGAGTTAGGCGTTTGTCAGCTTGACTGGCCGCCGTTGTATACTTCTGATCAAGGTAATTTCTGGCCGGGTTAGCTACCGGTCCTCTATTAGTCCTCCTCCTAGATGGACAACTCGTCCTACCGGCTGTCTAGCGAGGGGTGTGCACACTCGGGATTAATAGGGTCGTTATTCCGACTCTAGCTCGAACGAAGTTCGATATGTGGGGCTATGGGGTAGGACCCTAGCCAAAATAAAATAACTAATTCTGTTGTATGAGCGGCGATGCTCTTTTGATATTCTTATCCCTTATTAATGATAATTCTCGTGATATAACTTCAATTCGTTCTTGTTAGCTACGCGCCTCAAGGCGCGTATCTAAATTCTTTTGTATGTTTATTTGCTTCTTACTCAGCCTGTGCTGACGTTCTGTTTCTGGTTTGTCCCTACCTTATTCTGGGGCCTATGTCAATCTTCGATGGCATAGTTGACAGGTCTTGAAGTGTGGCTGCATGTTAGTGAAGCTGGTGCATGTGTGGGAGTTATATCATAAGACATATTTCGATAAAGACTTTATTTCATTTCGGTTGTAATTTGATATTTCGTTTGAAAACTGTAGGTTTGACATTTTAAGACTTCCGCTGTATTATTTCTTTTGGTCTATTGTAATTGAATTTCTAGCCTGGTAATTGACTCGATAGTCAATTGTGGCGTGACAATTCTAAATTATTTCTATTTATAGTTGGTCAAAATTTAGGGTTGTTACACTCCCACGATATTCTTGATGGCCAATTATGCCGGCGAGGATTCCGATGACCCTTTCCGGCGATCGATACCCCTCCGGTGGCGTCACTTTCTCCGACAACCACTACCGTCGGCCTCCCTAATCCGGCCATAATTTCTGACGACCACTCGTCCGACCCCCCTCCGGGCTCCGGCGATCTAATTTAGAACTGAATAGTAATCTTTATTTTCCTTCATAAATTTATTTTCATGATTTTTGCATTTTTGTAGTATTTAGAAAATAGTTTATAAAATATAAGTAATTACAAATTAATGGACGGTGTAGATCTTTTCTAAGATGATGTACGGTAGATCTAAGCTTTGTTATGGTATGTTTCGGTGCACGTCGTGTACCGTAGAATTCCTCCACAAAAACAAATTTTCATTATGTTGATGGTTTTTCGATCAAATTCAAATGTAACGAGATGGTTATATTTTCTTGGTGATATACAAATTTTGTATATACATTTGGTGTATGAGTTTAAGGTCACCTCTGAAACCCTTGGTCATGATGATATCGGTATTTTATTTGAAACTTTTGTTTGGGAGCTCGATCTGTTGGCAGTACGATATGAGTGGACACTTCATGGAGTATTGGAGTACCTTACATTGAATAATATAGTGGTGACAATCTATATTACCAAACCCTCTAACATTTCAATAATCTTATACCTATGTACTTATATATTCAGGATATTCTCCAAGCGAGATGATAAAACGAGAGCAGAACATTCATGTTACGACTCTAAGTCATTACACCCGCCAATTAAGTCTATAATATTTTTATTTTTAGTATAAACCAAAGTAAACGTGAAACTGAAGATTTGAACCGGCAAATGCACGTGGTGTCCCTGAGTTTTGACGTTTTGCACATGGTGTCCCTGAGTTTTCTACTCCCTCCACTTCTTTTGTTTCTTTACAAAGAGAAAGTGGGGGAGAACCTAGGTGGGTAGAGAGAGAAGCAAATTAGGACAGAAGAGGGGTAGTTGTTAAGAAAATTAGGGGGCGTATCCGGTCAGAAGTATAATTTCTGTCAGAAGTCAGAAGTAATCTCAGCCACTGATTTAGAGATCAAAACCAATCTCAGCCATTGATTTCAGATAACTCCATAACCTAAATTGAATAACTTCAGTCCCTTAACTCCACCAAATAAAATCGGTAACTCCAGTCATATAACTCCACTAATTAAATTATATAACTCTACTAATATCAAAACACCACCAATTTTAATTTAACTTTCGTAACTCTAACGTAACTCCACCACCTAAAATACATAACTCCAACATCTAAAACACGTAACTCCATAACTCCACTAACCAAAACACGTAACTCCAACGTAACTCCACTACCCAAAACACGTAACCCCAGCGTAACTCCACTAACCAAAACACGTAACTCCAACGTAACTCCACTAACCAAAACTCGTAACTCCAACGTAACTCCACTAACCAAAACACGTAACTCCAACGTAACTCCACTAAATAAAACACGTAACTCCAACGTAACTCCACTAACTAAAACACGTAACTCTAACATAACTCCAATAACTAAAACACGTAACTCCAACTTAACTCTACCGTCTAAAACACGTAACTCCACCATCTAAAACACGTAACTCCAAATAACTCTAATAATTAAAACACCGTAACTCCAAATAACTCCAAAAATTAAAGCACGTAACTCTTATAACTCTACAAAATAAAAGACGTTACTCCAAAAACGAAAAAACATTAAAAAAAAAAAACAGAAAATTAACCCCCATTTTCACCATTTTCTCTCTCCTCCCACACCAGACACCACCCCAAACCCCACGCACCCAACCCCCGCCCCCGCAGCCACCACCCACGCAGCCACCACCAACAGCACCGTCTACCACCTTGTTCGGCTCCACCTCCACCACCACGTACTACGTGCTCAGGCGAACGGAAGCCCCGTCCCCCGCGGCCTTTCCACCACCTCCCTCGCGCGTTTTCTCTCTCCTCACCCCCGTTCCCCCTGGTTTCTTTCTCCTCACCTTCGATCCTATGTTTTCTCTCTCCTCGCCACCGTCCACCACCAACTCCACCATTTTCGTCTCTCATTTTCGCGGAAAATCGTCGGAAAGGACGCGCGTGGAAGAAAATTAAAGAATTTCTTACCTCTCTCCCTAACCACGGCGATTAAACTGAGGACGGAGTTTCCTAACCACGCGACGTCGCCAAAATTCGCCGTGGACGGAGTTTCGCCATCGCCAAAGGTCGCCTGAAAACGCGTGAGAAAATAGGGAGAACCGGAGAAGAATGACGGTTTCGCGGCGACGCTGGTGGAGTCGCCCGGTAGCTAGGAGTCGATCGACGGCGGAGACGAATGGTGGCGATCGGACCTGACGAAAACGGGAGCGAAAATAGCGATTGAGAAGACAGTTTTCGCGGTGGGATAGTGCTCGAAAGTGGCCGATGATGCCCGACGAAGATTCACCTTAGTCTGGGCTGTCGGCCGGTGTCTTCGAAGTCGCCGGTGGTTGTTACGGTGTACACCGGCGGCGGCGGTTGGCGGCGCGGGGGTGGGGGAGATGAGAGAAGAGGAGAGAGAAAAGAAATCTGAATATTTTGTGTTTGGATTTAACTTTTTTTGGCTTTTTTTCTTTTATTATGAAATTAAATATAGGCCATTAGATTAACATGTAATGGAGGGCTCAGATTACTTCTGACTTCTGACAAAATTGACACTTCTTACTGGATTCATTTCCAAGAAAATTAATTAGACTATAATATTAACTAAGATCTCATACCCAACAATACACCACCGCCACTCCCTATGTCATACCACCACCTTCGTCGTCGCTGCTCTTGTGCTACCCTCCCTGTCCATCACCATCGCCATTTTTTTTTTTAATTGAAAAAAAAAATTGTGACTTTTAATTGAAATTAATCCCCATTGATTTTGACAACAAATTTTTCTGGGTAGGAAATATTTGTACCAATAAGTACGAAAAACAGCCAGATTTGCGGAAAATAATCACTGGAAGAAAGGAGGACTCCTAGAATTAAAAAAAAAACCCAAATTGATTTTTTTTTTTTTTAAATGAAAATTATAACCAGAGATTAAACTTTGGTCTTTTAAAGAGCCAACATTGAAGGAAGAAAGAAAGAGTTCCAGAAAAAAGAGAGATAACTTCTGAGGGGAGAGATGAAGATGGGTGAGATATCGATTTTCAGAGGAGAGAGATTGAGATGGATGAGATTTGGATTTTTAGAGGAGAGAGATGAAGATGGGTGGGATTTGGATTTTTAGAGGAAAGAGATGAAGATGGGTGGGATGGGATGAACGAATGTTGAAGATGAAAGATGAAGATGAATGGTGAAGATGAATGAATCTTGAAAAACTAGTTTTTTGTCCCGTGATTTCACGGGTATGGTATTGGTACTTTGTCCATAATCCTTAAGAAGTGAAGAGTTGAACATATGTGTGATCCTTGAAATATTGGAGTACATGCTTGTGTAACTACACTGTTAAGGCTTAGTATCAAATTATTAGAGTACATGGATGAGTAGAATTAACGATTGCACACGTAAATTAATATAGATGGGGAAGAACATCCAATGTGCTGGTTTGGATTATAAGAGAGAAGAAATCAAATTAACATCCCGTTTTCCCAATGACGTAGCATATCAATCAACAATCACATTTTTACAATCACCTTCCACTTGAATTCTTTTGTATCCCCTCACCTTTGCGTCCTAGATAAGCGCCAATGTTTCGGCAACCTCGGGATGAATATCAGCAACAACGAACTTGGCTTGAGTGTAGCTGTCCAATACACTCAGACCTACTCGATTTTGTTGACCCTCAATTGTGCATCTTAATTCAAATATACCACCTTAACTTCGCGCCGTTTCCATCCGCTTCGATGACTCGCTCCCGTTAGAGTAATCAGAAAATTTTCGGAGATCATCCATCATTTTATCCAACATCTCGTAAAAGATTCAAGTATTCTATGCACCTGAACCTCCATCGGAACATAGCTAACACATATTTACAGTCTCTCTGAACAAATAATGGCAAAACATCGACAATCAAAAGGTTTGAGGAGACAATCATCATATCCTCTTTCTGAACCTTCAAACTCAAGATCCGCCATTAATCCTACACTCGGGTCAGTCTTTGAACTTGTGAAGAGCTGATTCTGGTTCCCCCACATTACGCATGGACCAATCAACATGAACTAACTCTCGAACTTGTGAGAAAATGCAAGGCCTGAAACATAGTGCCTGTTATTGGCATCTCGATTTCTCAGTTTTGAGTTTTGACCAATGTCCTTTGGAACATAGTGCGATTCCCTAGACCAACAAATAGGAGGTAATAAGAATAGTTCTAATAATTCATCGATATTAACATATCCTCTTATAGATTTATCAAGATATATTGAAAAGGTGATGTTATAACTATCTGGTACTTTCACCAAGACTAATCAACCTATACTATAATCTTCTAGGAGCTTGATCTCCTCCTTTATGAAAAGAAATTGATGATTATTTTTAATAGTTTAAGCACTTGAAGACAAAGAAATTAGCTGTTTGACATTTCTAATTTTAAACTCCCTTAATTCTACTTTACATTCTCATTTTGCTGCACTTGCTAATAAATTTTGTTGACATCAAACAATTTGACTATTAATCTTTCTGACCTTATATTATCAAATGAAGGACAATATTATTGTACAGAGATTAGCCTGTTACTCATGGAAAATGCGAGATTTGCTTAGCCTTACAAACACAGTGATAAAGCCAAAGGAAGACAATGACGACTAAAAGCTCCACAAATTAACTCCATGATACAAACACAAATGTTATACACTAATGATCTTTATCTTATTTCAAAAAAACTATTAACATCAAAATCAAAACAAAGGCATACAAAAATATGTCATAATAGTAATAAGTTAAAAAAATCAGTCTCATTATATAATGCCATGTGCCTTTTAAAATTACTTATGATATGATGCCATCAGATAAGTCTCATATATGAAGCATTTTCCTAAAAATCAATAAAGAAAGAGCATTTGCTAATTTCAGGGCAAATAACACATATATGATGTCACTTCGACATCAGAATAGTTTCAAACTCTAGGTAGTTTATAACAAAAAAAAAAACATCTCTACTAAGTTCAGGGGCTACATTTTAATTAAGCTAGGGGGAAATGAGCAAAATACACCTATATTGTGAGTTCTACCAATAGCCACCAGCCCACCATACAAAAGTTATTCCCTTACTCTTTGCAAAGCAATATAAGATACAATATGAGGAAACTCCAAAAATGCACTAAGAGAAGAGCAAGAGGCATTCTTTGGTGAAAGGGTGCTTCAACAATAGACAGAATGAATAAAAGCTTACTGCATTATGCTGAAGAAAAGTTGGTCTTCTCAAAATAGACTCCCAAAAAGCAGAAGTGTTCATGAACAATTGATGAGGTTGTGGGTTATTAATCATAATCTGGCATTCATGATACATCATATCACAACAACCATGGAGGCATTATCTAGTATATATAGTACAGAATCTCTACAGGGTAGATCATATGATCCAAATGACAACAAAATGACTGCAAAAATGCTACTAAGGACTGAAATTTATGCTGTCAAACTAACGCAGTGGATCAACCTTCAGCCACTAAACAAAACAGAGGTCCACCCAAGAAAGATGCATTTAACTTTCCCTGACATTTACTAATGCTCTATTTAGAAATATGAACAAAACTTTGCATTTCTAATCAGGTTACACACTTCGAAACCATGTATGACAACAAACGGTCAACAGACTCTTAAACTAAATATAGGATAACAAAAAAATAAATAAGTTTATTATGATTATACCAAACTAACTCACATATCAAAGAACAAACAAACACTCACAAACATGAATGAATCATAAATTTATCCGAACACAAGGCGCAAAATAAAGGTTCTTAATATTAAATCCACGTCCACCATTTACTGAGCCTTCAGCCACGACAGAGGTTCACCCAAGACATTGTATTTCATTTTTCTAGTGTCATTCTACTTCATATTTTCACATGTAATTTTGACGAAGTTAAATTTGGCTTATATTCTTTCACGTTAGCAGCTGAGTTCTCCATCGACTTAAGAAAAGGCTTTCTTTTCCTTCAATAAAAAAAAATTAAGAAGTCTTTGTTTCAACTGTATTTTGTGTCATAAAGAAATAGACAGAATCCAAAATTGGATTAGCTCAGGCCTTAGACTTCTTTTTTTTTTTTTTTTTTTTTTTTTGAAATCAGCTCAGGCCTTAGAGTTACCATACATGTTATGGAGCACAACTTTATTATCACGTTTCATTCTCAAACATCAATCTTAGTATCATGTATCCTTACCCATTTTTTAAGCAAGGAAACATGTAACGCCAGCTAGACTATGCGAGCCTTATATTGTTTGAGCAAGAACACCGTGTAAGGCTGGCTGGGCTATATGTGCGTCGTATATTGTATGTCACACGTAGTGATTAAGCCATAGATGACTAATCATTTGTTCTCATACAACTTTCTAATTCTGATGTTGTAATGAAAATGTTGACATAAGGGGGATTGATGGCATAGGATGTCTGAGCCTTAAATACTCATATGGATTTACGAATCTCCTCTTTAATTCCCTCATAATTCATGTTGATGAAAATTGTTGTACAAAGGACCCCAACTTTCAGTCACTAATAATAACAGAGGTTCACCCAAGAACAATACATTTTACTTTCCCTTAAGTTTACGAAAGCCTTGTCCAGAAATAAAAACAAAACCTTGTCTTTTTCATTTAACCTGCAATTGTATTTGATTAGTTCTTTAAGTCTATCAACCACAAAAGTTGCCCTTCCGCATCAAACTACCCAAGATTCCCTCCCTGCTACTGAAAAAAAGATGGATATGAAGTACCTAAATACAACAATACCAAAGGGCGATCATGTAATCATAAAGTTTACGTCTCACCAAGACATCAACATATGTGCTCATAATAAGTCGCTAATAGTCCGGATATCATGTTTTGGAGCAATACTGGCAGACAGAAAACATAGAAGTCAGTGAGACTTGTTTTACCTTATAAATAAGATGCCTTGATCTAGTCTCCTTGCCCTTTCTCTTAAAGCATGTAGACCATTGAACTTGTTGAGAGAAGCCTGTAAAAAAATAGCTAGTAAGGAAGCATGTCAATGAGTAGATCAATGCAAAACTAAAAACGAAAACCAATAAAGCTGATCAACCATAAACAAAGATGCACGTAAAGAAGAGCAAAACGAATCAAACATGAACGGGAAAAAAAAAACAGAGAGGAATTGATTGAAACAAAACAAACTTTGTATCTGAAAGTAAAAGCCAGATTGTTGAGGGAAGATGCGGTTCAAACAATGTAGCAAAATTGAACCTTACTCAACAATTCATCACAAAAAAAGGGGGAAAAAGTATGAGAACCATTATTCAGGATTAGTGAAATTAAAAAGAACAAAATCAAATGGTCAAAAATAAAATTAGCTTGAAAAAAATTGGGGATATAAACCCAATTACCTTTCATTCGCATTACCCAAACCCAATGTTCTTTCAATCAATTGTTAGACCCCTGTAAATCGACATATAACAATCATAACAATGCAACACCAAAAACAAACGAATCTCTTTACAAATCCAATTTAAATTACGGGTAGATATTGTTCAATATACCAACCTTGATCGATTTTGCAAAAACGCCAATATCTACGCTGGTGACCAACGTCGTTTGTTGAAAAATTAATTGAAAGAGGTGTTGTGGGTGCCCAGAGAAAGTGTGCTCTACACCTCGTCTTCATCGCCATCGCTGTCGTTCGAGGATGAGCTGGAAGACGAAACCGAAGATGAAGATCCTGCTACTCTTTCTCATCTTTGATTTCTTCTTCCCACACCCACAACACCATTTTTAATCAATTTATTTGCTGGTTGCATCGGGGTGTCACTCCATAACGGCCCCTTTGGCCCTTTCATCTTCATAACCATAATGAGATGATAAATGGAAACCATGGAAAAGCGCATAAAAATTACAACGGACACTCGGGTGCAAATGAAGAGTTTATTTAGTAAACACAGTCTTTTGCACGGTAATACTTACAACGCGGATGACGTGGGAGGGGTAAAATGAGAAGAAGCTTGAGCACGACACCTCAGCGATGACCTGGAATTTTTTTTAAAGTATACGTCGACGTACTGCCAAGTGGCTGTAAATGTTAGACAATTAATAGTAAAGTATAGATATGATGAAGATGAATGAGGCGTTGGTCTCAACTGGGAATGATAGGGTTGTATGGGTGGGGTAAGTAGTAGGATTAAAGGGAAGGAAGAAAGATTAAAGATAAGTGGGCTGGGTTTTGAATTAATTAGATTATAAGTTAATTAATTAGAAGGTGTGTTAGTAGAGTTAGTAAGGGTAGATGGGGAAAGTTATGTAACAAATGTTGGCCCAAAATAGAAACGTAAAGAATTGAGTGAATTTGCAGAACATGGAATACGTAAAAAAACAAAAAAAATGAAGGGAGTAATTCAATGCAAATGGTGTCCCTGCTTCACCAATAACCAGAGAGTAGTTTCAAAGGCAGGAACACCATGTGCAAAACGTCAAAACTCAGGGACACCACGTACATTAACTGGATTTGAACATGATATAAAACAAAGTTACTCGTGAATCTTTTTCAGAGACATTAAAGCAAGCAAGTCAATTGCATCAATTATTATGTTAGACCCCAAAAAATGATCCCTCGATCTACAATCAACCAATCCGGACAAACAAAAAACTCTTAAATTATCCGACTTACATGATCAAGAGACTATTAGGAAAGTGGTTAAATGTATACACATCCCTAGTCAAATAAATGTATTGACATTTCGAAATAAATAATAAAAAAAAGTTCACCCGGTTATTCTACTTGTTGCAAGAGGAGTAACTTCAGCAAGAGGGGTTGATTGAGGGGTGGGCAAAGGAGAAGTCCTACAAAGAGGGCAAGTAGGGTGAAGTCTAAGCCAAGGATCAACGCATTTTAGATGGAAAACATGCCCGCAATCAGGCAATTGTCTAATGACATCACTACCCTTATAATCTGCTAAACATACCGAACAACAACTTTTTTCCGTCGTTGTTGACCCCTTCTTTACGCTACTACTAACACTACTTTCTTGCTTCTTTTTCTTCTCCAGCTGCGAATACAAACACTTTGGGTATGACTTTAGTGTAGCTTCATCAATGCCAACTACGTCGATCACGCAATCATCTTGTTGCTGATGCTGCCGACGACCACCTTCACCGGAAGAGTCACCTTCTGCGCCGTCACGGGTGCAGAAGTAGGAGGCTACGGTTATGGTTGTAATTAGCACGAGAATCCCTACGGAGACGCCTACACCGTACGTGAACCCGCCTATAGACGACGATGATGACCCGTCTCCACGTGAGAACGCGTCATCATTTGCATAAGTTCCACTACTTGTGCTAGGAGTACTACCAGTATTCATGGTTTCGTATATCTAAACCTCCCTAGACGACCCTGCTTTGATTTGATTTCGTGGGCGTCCACAAAATCGAAGTCAAGTGTTGGGTTTTGAGAGAGAAATAAGGAGGAGAAGTTTTGAGAAAGTTGTAGGAGCCATTGAGGGGTGTTTTGGAAGAGTTAAGGAGAGTTGTGTGTGTGTTATTTGGGGGAGGCAATAGATTTTAGAGAAAGTCAACTGTACGTACTTCAAAGAAATAATATTGCAAATGGTTGGATTGGTGGAGTCGTAATCAAGGGAAGTTGTATGCGACGACATAGAGAGCTACTAGTACATTAGGTTGCATGTGAACCTTCTTATCTGGTGATCATGTATTATTCATTTTGATTATAAGTATTTTAATTATCCCAATAGAGGTCAATAATCCTTTGATTATTCATTTGTTTGGTGTCACCTTTTGTCAAATTTGTGTTCACGTCTTTGGGTCACTGCTTTTTTCTTTGTTTCAAAGTCTAATTAAGCATCTATCAACAGCAAAAGACCATCTTTTATTCTAGTAGTACATACATGTATATGCATGTATGCATATTGGCTATATATATGATGACATATGAAGTTAGGATTTGACTTTCGAAATTGCAAAAAAAAATAAAAAAGTACTAAATATTGCTACCCAATTTGTTACTTATTTCAATTTGGTAATTTTTTGGAGTACTTAATTAAGGCTTGAATGTCTAAATCCCAGGGCAAAAGAACGGGTTTGTTTGTCAATGACCGACTTGATGTGGTCGAGTTTGCAACAACATTATCACCTGGCTCCTTATTAGCTTCGCCATGCTCGACCAGATTGATTTCTTTTTTTTTATGGTAGATAGACCACATTGATTAAAAGTAGTACTAAGCTCAAAACTTTATGATTATATTCGTGATCAATTATCAATCGTACATAGCTGCATACGTGATGAGATAAGTATGGTAGTTAGCGGTAGCTCAATGCATGGTTCGTTGACCTTCCAACTTTTATTAAACATTGCATTGAGTAATTTTTGTATGTAAATCATCTTACCCAATTCATCATCTTAATGACTAAAATAGTAAAATCCAAATTGAACTGAAGAAGAACCCCAATAATGAAAATAAAAACTGGAAAATAAAATAAATAAAATAAAGGTTCCTAGCCCCAAAGACAAGACTCCAATATGAAACAAGTGACAACTTTATTTGTGGAGTCTTATTTAAATGTTGAGCCATCCTAGCTACGTGCAAATCACGATAAGTTCATCTGATCTATACTTTATTTCATGGCGTACTTGCTCTGCATACTAAATTTTAAGCATTTGCTAGATTTGCCTTTGTCTCCAATCAAAATATACAGAAAAAAAAATGTAGCAAGACTAGCAACTGCATACATGCAACTAGCTACAAATTATAATCAACAACTTGTTTGTTCTACAGCTATACTACTACTTGAGTATTATGTACCTAATTAATGATAATCTTGATCGTAATAATGAAGCATTACCATGTACTACTGCGTACAATTACCTAATATGAGTAGTGTGGATTGCAAGGTTGAGTTATTTGCATGTTTGTACAATACATTAATTTCAATAATACGTTCATGATGAATGAATTGATGAGGTTATAGAGATGTGAGTTGTTGTTTCACATTGGAAACTTAACGTGGATCTATAAGTCACGTTTATAAGTTTGTTGATGGTATTCATATATACCAATAATATAGACAATGAAGAAATTTAGGGCAAGTGCAATAGTTGCTCTAGTTGTTTTGGCATTCTAAATTCAAAACCCAATATACTATGGACTGACGAGATGTGAATCGAGTTCTTATTTGAGTACCCAATTCTCGCGTAAATTAAAGAGAGAGGAAGAGAGAAAATATTACGGGACACATACAACTATACAAGTATACAACTCAACTGCTCATGCCTATGTTGCACGAGTGCGGACACCGATACCGACACCGGGACAATACACCTCAATCTCGAAATCTAGGACACCGACACCGCTATTATTTTTTAATATAAATATATTAAAATAAATAAAATATTATTATTATAATAAAATAATGAGAATTTTTAACTTTCAAACTTAAAACAATTTCAAAATGAAGATATTACACACATGATCATTGAATATGTCAAGAGAAACGCTAAGGAATTCGAGATTAACAATGTCTATTTCGCTCAAATTCTTGCTTAATGTTTGTTTATTGTGTCTTAGAGGTGTCCAACCGGTGTCATGTGTGTAAAATATCCAATTTCGTGTCCGAGTTAAAAAAGAATAAACCGGACACCGGTCCGACATGTCCGACTCGTGTCCACCCGATGTCCGACACCGTATTGGACACGAACACGTCACTTGGGAGAAGTGGAAGTGCATCTTGTTTAGGAGTCCGAGAAGTTGTAGTTCTACCCTATCCTTTTACTACGCCGTATATCACCATTCACCACCATTATTACCCCTTCTCTCCCACTCAAAGCTCTTCCTCTGATCTCTCTCTCTCTCAGAAAAAAATAGAAGACATGGATATGAGGTCACTCATAATGATTCCTCTTTTATTGATTTCTCTTCTTCTGATTCCACCATCAGCTCAATCCACCGAAGTTCGTTATTGTGGTATTCTTTCTTTCTTTCTTTCTCTTTTTAAATTGCTACTTCACTTGTTTTTGCTTATTAATTTTGTTGGGTTTTTTTTTTCTTCTCAAATTTAATCATGCTACATTGCTGATTGCTGCCCTTACTTTTACCTAATTTGTAATTATTGATGTTGGTATTTCTTAGTGTGCCTTCTTTTATAAGTTTTATCAATACTAATAATCACAAAATTGTGTCTCGCTGGATAACAATTGAATTAGAACTTACAAGTTCATGTTACTGCAACAATTGTATGTTTATGTGGGGTTTTTATGGGGTGTGCCTTCTTGTATACGCCACATCAATAGTAATTGCAAATTCATGGCAATCCAACAATTAGAAAATGCTTCATGGGAAGGAATAGGGCTCCCGCGTTAGTGGGTGCATACATGGATCAGATGTACCATGTACGCAACCTTAACCTTGTCTGATGCCTGCCGTTAGTTTTGGTAAAATCCATGTGATGGTTAGTTGAGATTGGGAATGGTTATGTTTTTCAAGAGGATTGATTAGTTCTGTGCTCACAATGTTATCACTATGTTATGCTGAGCTAAATTCCTGTATAGTCAATCTATTAGACTTGACCACATCCTAAAGTTAATTGTGATTGGAAACTGGAATATTGGTATGCTCATAGTCATAGGTGGTTAATTTCATGGCTTGGTTCGCTTTTTTGCTACATTAGGAATTAGGATGATGGTGGTTCCTTATTCGTTTCATGTTCATGTGGGTATCGTTTGCTGTGTGTTTGCGAGGAGGGAATATGTCTGTTGGCCTATAGGTCAGACTGTCACAGAGTGTAGCTACTGTTTTTGAAACAGTTCTACCTGCAGCAACATGAATTCCTGGGTTGAATTCTTGGAGTATCGCAAGACTTGTTTGATTCTAATAAAGTTCACTATGGTTGATTTCCTAAGGGGTTTATGAATATGCCTTGGGTTTTCTGTCATTCATGAAATCACAGTGTCATACTTTGGCTTTGCTAAGCTAAAACCCTTTACCACAGTCAATTGGGCTTTCTAGTGCCGACAACTGAAAGTTACTCAAGATATTTAATTTCTGTTAGCGTGAAGACATGGTGACATACTGATATGATGATGATTAGTTCCAATTAGGGCATTGTTAAAGAACTTGTTTCTGTATGTTGAGGATTGGGACATAGGACTCATCATGTATTCATGTGGTTTGGCTCAGTGTTTGTGTAAGAGAGAAGAAAAGAAAAGTTTTTTTTTTGGCCTATCTGCTAGTGGCCATAGCTACAGTTAAACCGCACAGAAGAGTTATAAGTAGAACATCATTAGGATAGCATTCACGGGTTGATGATATGTCTTTTTCTTGTAGATTCTGCATCTGATTTACCCTTTTTAGTTGTGACATTGTATGAGATGATATTATAGTAAACTTTTAAGCTATATTACAAATTAGTCATAGCGCCTTTGGGAGGTATAATAAGTTATATTTAGTACTTTACAATAAGTCGTAATTGTTTTTTCAAGTAAAAGAATGACTTCAGAGACCGAGTGACTAAACATGGTTAGGGTTTGTGCTATCAAATATGCAGTTAAGCAGATAGCATCACACTAGAATCTGGTAGCTATTAGGACCTATTTGTTCTGTCTCATGAAAGGCAAGCCGTAACTTATAAGTTGCATAAATGGATGCTTTCCTATATCTTTGAAATGCTATCGTTTTCGCACATTGTTTTAGTGGCTGAAACTTTCATTCATTTCAGATAAGAATGCTGATTATGATGTGAAGGTCAACTCAGTTGAAATAACACCAAATCCAGTTGCCAGAGGCCAGCCTGCCACCTTCAGCATATCTGCATCGACTGGTAATTTTTACTGTTTTCTTAGTTTTTTTAAATTCTGGATATCTTCTGTCTTGGGACTCTTTAAATCCTAACTGAATCTTGGCTAAACATCTGAACAGTAGGTATTTATGAACAAAGAAAAAGTAAACATTCGATATTCAATTATTCATGTTTGAGCTTCTTGTCTCTTAGGCTAAGCAAGAAGTGGGGATCCTCTGTCCCATTCTTGTGTCCCACTCCTTGTACCCCTCCAAGGCTCCAATCAAAGTTTAGAAATCAATTAAATTTATAAAGTTAAACAAATTTTTTAAGATTGTAATGTGGGTTTGGAAGCTTGTGATTGGAGGGGTATAGGGAATGGAACAGAGGATCCTCGCTCGCAAGGATTTTATTTGAAAATTGTCAAAGTATTGTCTAACCTTACAACTTAAGAAGCATTGCTCATACAAGACAAAGATGATCTGGAATCACTAACCAAGTTATGTGAATAACCAAAACCTTCCCTCCATGGTCTTTCTAAGAAAGCTGATTGCTTGCAGCTTGTAACCTGTAATATTTACTTGAGCTTCTTGTGAATAAATTGTACTTGAAGCATGTGTTGTTGTAGACTTAAAGTTTTACTGTGAAGTTGCCACTATTGTGCTTAATATGCAGCTCTGTTTACCACCCCCCCCCCCCCCAGCCAACATGCGGCTCTGTTTATGCCTTAATGCCTATATAGGGAGTATATATTATCAAGTAGTCTTTGTTTACATCTGACTTATGTCCCAAACATATGATGTTATCTTCACAGGGAAAGCCCTCACTTGTGGGAAGTTGAATATTGATGTTGCATATTTCGGATGGCATGTCTATAGTGAGAGCCATGATTTATGCACAGAGACCTCTTGCCCAGTTCCAACTGGTGATTTTGTCATTGCTCACTCCCAGGTTTTGCCAGGGTTCACTCCACCGGTGAGTCATCTTCAAGTTTTTATGTTTATTTGTAAACTAGTAGTTGGTCATTCCTAGTAGACCTACAATAAACCAAATTGGAGTTGAAGGAAAGGATAATATCTCATTCCTCTTTTATCAAAGTGAGAGATTATTTCTCCTTTCTCTCTTCTTTTTTTTCGTTCTTTATTTCCATCTTTCCAGTTGAAGGAGGAGGGGGGGGGAGCATCTTGATTACACAATAGATTATGAGGTTTCTCTCCAGTTGTCGAAGGTGCAAATGAAGCTTATAACTTTTAATCTTTAATCTAGATACTGAAACGAAACCGCCATCTGTCTCACTGTACCCAAAGATGATAAGGAAAGCAGATGTTGGAACATTCCTTCTTAAACATCTAAAGCCCACCTTTTAACTGCTGAAATTATTCAAACCTTTCTGTGATGGACAACCCTTCTGATTACCTCAAACATCACCGGTTTCCTCCTGATCCCACCTCTACTTCTCCGAACAACTGAGTGTTAATCTAAGGAAATGATGTTAGCAAGCCCTAGTATATGAACACCTTGAGCAGTGCAATGGTTGTTGGATGGCTTTTAATATTTTTGCTGTAAGTTCTACGTTTCTCATCCCTCAAAATGATTATCTTACAGGGTTCTTACTCTCTCAAGATGAAGATCGTGGATTCAAACAACAAGCAATTGTCTTGCGTTGGTTTTGACTTCAGCATTGGGTTTGGATCATCTGTGGCTGCCAGTTAACAGGGTATAGAAATATGTTCCCATCTTCTCTATGTAAAGATTAGGTTGATAGACTCTTAATGCTATGGCGGTATATTTGTACAGATTCTTGGTGACATAATATTATTGACTGCTTCTGAATTCGACATATGTTGGATCTGGAATATATATATGTGTTGGTTAGTTAGTATCCCTGGTATCTCCACCAGAAGATGGTATTTACCTGCTCTGGGTCTCTTTGTTTGATTTAGCTGCTCATCTCAAAATGATTCCATGCAGATATTCTTGTACATTTCTCATTAGTTACTGTAATTTCTTTTCGAGTACGGGCACTAGTGTGACGCTTATTGGCCAGTGTAGAACTGAATGTTGTTCTAAGATGTCTGTTGACATACACATTCTCGTGTGGTTGCAGAAAATGGATTTTTTTGGTCAAATTACGGCAACTGTATGCTAAAGCTAATGTTGGCCATAACAAGCTTGTTCATGTTGGTTGTACGTGTGCCCAATTACATATGCTTAAGTTCATGATGTCCTGTGCTGCTTGCGTGTCCAGTCGTGAGTCTCTGTCATTGCGGGTCTTGTGCAAGTCCATGCATCTTAGCTGATGGAGAACCTCCTGGTGAAGTGTCAACATTATGTACCAAATTTCTCCACTCCTCTAGTCCTCTTCCCTTCATGCCTATTTGTGACCTCCTGTGCAGCATAGGGAAATAACTCGAGCGTGCAAAGGACTTGCCGGACTAAAGTCCCCCCACACCAGTGACCACTGCTCCTAAAGCTTCTGCTACTCCTGCTCTTTTAAACATGTAAAGAACATGTCCTGCCCATTAAGCGAAAACTCGGTGCTGCATGTGACACTAAACAAAGCGTTACGTCCTTTTCTTGTAGTAGGAAAGGTACATATGATGCTGGGGCTATAGTCTTAGAGGAAGTAATGAAGTATCATACAAATTGGTAATCAAGTGACTCATTGATGAGGGAAAAAGAAATTTTTGAGTCCAGAGAAGTTGATCGCTTATCTGGTTGGTTCTTACACTTGATCAAGTGTTAAAAAGAGGAAAATAAAGGAGGTTATACAAGCTTTTGCCCACATGGTACTGAATCATGACCCCTTACCACACTTGTCCCCCATCTTAGCTAGAAAAGTAGAAAACCCTCCAATATTGTTTCCATGATTACACCTATCTGCGCTCGCCACATCAGGACCGTTGTGACCGGGGTGTGTGGAAGGTACGAACAGCCTACTCTGTAAATATTGCCTAAAAAGTTCAAAAAAAAATATTCTAGGCAACGTACTTAAAAGCAACACGTCAGTCTTAAAGAAGGCTACCTCGATTTCACAGAGCTAGATTTGATGTTGTTTGAGAGGGTGCATTATGCTCTAATAATGCTTGTCATGTTGCCAATAATCTTGAGAAACTTTTAAAAGCAAAAGAACACAAGCTTTTGTAGGAAAGGCTTTCTCTATTAGTCAAGAGTAGCCAAAAGTATATATCACATCCCTTTCACTGTCATAACTAACAAAGAAGAAGATAATTCTAAAGAGATTAATGGGGGACATACCTCCTTCCACTGTTTTCCTATCCTTCCTCAGAACAAGTCATTTTCTCTAGTGTAGGAGTTTGAGTACGCTTTCTATCTTCATTTCTGCTGAGTTTTTGTCTACAAGTTTTCGGTTTCAGGGAACGACAAACACAAGAGATCATGAAAAGCATTAAGAGTAGGTTTCTCAAGAGGTTTAGGACCCCTCCTCCTTCAACCTACACATCAAAACAACATGCCCTAGTACCTCTTTGTTTCGACTCGTCTGATAGATTGTCCTGCAGTCAAACCCTGCACGACGTACCAAACAGCATAAAACAGGAGCATAGTACAAACATTACTAGGCTCTTTCTGAGTGAGCCTGAGTTATATTTAGGGAAGAAAAATTCATCATATGACTTAGAGATGGCCAAAGAGACTGATGTTTTCGAAGAATGTGAGTGTGAGTTTGATGATTCAATGCCTGAGCTGGTGTCATCGTCGTCTTCATCTTCATCTTCATCCTCTTCTTCTGCCTGCAGTTCTCCGACCTGCAGAATTGACTGCAAAAGCATAGAAAATTGTGCTCGCACAAGTTTCACTAGAACAGAAAACCTGTCAGATTTCGAGGAGAAATGCCCACCAGGAGGAGGTGACAGAGTTATACTGTACACAACAAGTCTTACAGGGATCAGGAGAACGTACGAGGACTGTCATGCCATTAAGTTTCTCCTAGACAGCTTTCGAGTAGTGTATTTCGAGAGGGATGTCTCGATGCACCTCGAGTTCAGGGACGAGCTTTGGCAAATTCTTGGAGAGAAGAGTGTACCACCTAGGCTCTTCATCAAGGGAAGACACATAGGTGGGGCTGATCAGGTAGTGACTCTGCATGAAATCGGAATGTTGAAGATGCTTCTGCAAGGTATGCCTGTACTTGCTTCAGGCTTGAATCTCAAGTGCAAACAGTGTGGTGGAGTCGGGTTTTTGCTCTGCTTAGACTGCCATGGAAGTTGCAAGATCTACAAAGGTGATCATAAAAATGGGTTAAGTTTATTTGGTAGGTGCTCTAAGTGTAATGAGAATGGGTTGATCAAGTGTCCGACGTGCTCTTACTGAATTATCTCGACAACAAAGCATTAGTCGCAAAATGATTTGGATCGAATGTTGCTCTTATTAAGTAGTTGTAGCTAATTAACCATGCTTTCTAGCTTGCAGTGTTATAGATGGTCGCAAATTCAAGATGCATATCATGCTTAGACATTATTATTGTGTAAGATCACTAAATCAGTATGTATGAAGAGGTAGTGCTAGTTTCCATTATGGTACATTAAAGTGATTAGTATGATCAATCCACAATTCCGCATGCTATCCTGGCCTGCTTGTTTAGAAAGGGTTGATATGAATAGCGGTTTACTCAGAGGGAGCATAGATTCTACGGTGAGGTTGAATCTCAAAATCAATTAGCAATTAGTATGATTACTCTTTGGTTTCTAATGAGGTCAGCTTTCTAAATTTGCAATGCGGGATACTCATATGTAGAATAAATGCAAAGTGAAATCTTTTAACATAGAAAAACTCTCGTTATTGGTGATTTTCATGGTCTAAATTCATGAATAAGACAACCAACTCGAACTGCCGAGTATAGGAACAATCAAAGTAAACAGAATAAAAATAAAAAAAAAAAGAATTGGATGGTAACGCGGTTAGAGTGAATTAGTGTATTGTGTACCGATAAACTACACATTGATCATTACATTGGATTATACAACTAAAAATTCAAGTGCGCGGCGTGCTCTTACTGAATTACCTCGACTACAAAGCATTAGTCGATTGGTTATTTGGTTGTCTTATTCATGAGTTAGGTCATAAAAATCATCAATTATGAGATTTTCTCTTTCGTAAAAGATTGTACCTTACATTTTTTTTTACATGTAATTGTCTCGCATTGAAAATTATCTACTTCACCAAGAAACATGATACTACAGACGGTATATCAAGTTCGCATGGATTACGGGACTTTGCCAGTTTAGTTTCGTTGGCCCTGGAATATTGGCATGCAGTAGTGAAGTCATTTGAAAAAATTATCTTCCTATAATCCTATAGTTCTATGTAATCGAACTCAACTCGAATCAACACTAATGTGCATGATACAGCCAATAAAAATTCTTATCATTAACAAGCTGAGTCATTTCCTATAACCACAAGATTACAAGAAGACAAAGAGTTCGATGCTAATTTTATGATGTAAACATGGAGAAATCAAGTACGGAGTAATTAATTTAGTTTGAAAGAATGGGAATAGATAATTGTGAAAAAGTAAGAAGATGAGGAGGGAAATTAATTTAGTTTGAAAGAATGGGAATAGATAATTGTGAAAAAGTAAGAAGATGAGGAGGGAAAGCTTCGGCTTTACAGCTCACATAAAATGGATCATTATGGGCTTTAATCACCCGTCCACACCACTACCTGCTCAAATCATGACAGTAACCCACCATATTCTAGAATTAGTAATTCTTTGTGGGTTCTCCTTCAAGCATATTCTCAAAATCTGACCCCTTTTTTTCCTCTTGATCTTCAATAAAGCTTGAAAAATCCTCTAAAAATAAAGTTTGGTACTATTGTGAAGTCCCATAAAGTATTTGAAACAATTAAGTACCCACAAATATTCAATAAATTTTTACTATACATTGTTTGAATTCAATGAGCTAAGTTGAATATAAACTACTGAAATAAATAAAAATGGAATTGAGTAGGCATAAATAATTTTGGGTGATGATTTTGTCAAGGCAATCAATATCTTTCCAGGTAAATATGTTCATTATATGGATCAGATTCATTCAATGTGATTTGGCAACAGTAATTACTGCATTGGCAAAATCATTGCCAGTGATTTTCATTACTCTGTATTAAAGAGCAAGAGTTTTTTTTTTTTTTTTTTTTTTAAGATGAAAGAGCAAGAGTTGTGCGCTAGCTCTCAAAATGACATATTGTACAAAAGAAAAAGAAAAAAAGAAGTTAAAATGGTCAAGAAGTATTGTAATAAAGTTATTGTAAGACCGACTTGTCTCTTGACTTCATGAGCTATTATAAAAGTGAATTAGTCTAGCAGATAATAATTTGATACATAGATTTGGTTTTGCCCCCAATTCAAGTAATATTCACGAATCATAAATCACAATCACGGAATGATACGCTCGAAGATGAGCTGTTCGGCTAACGAGACCGATAGGCTCATATGTAGCTAAAACCTGTGGCGAGATGCAAGAATGTCACCTAGGATTTTAGTATGAAAAGATTAGAAATGGAGTATGTGGAAAGATTAGCTCAAAGAGCATTTCATTAATTCATTTGTTGAGTGACTCTTACAACTACACACCTCTTATATAGCTACACTTTCTTGGGAAATAAGCTAACAAACTAAGAAAATGACAAAATACAAATAAATAAAATAAAAAGACAATAATACCCTTTTTGGTATGTATCAATACCGACCCCTTGAAATGATCCTTGTCCTCAAGGATCAAGAAACAACCAAGGTCTAAAGCAAAAATATCACCATAGCCGAGAAACCCACCAGGGTCGTAAACGAAGATGGTACAGCTATAGTGTAACACTTCTAGCAGGTCAACAACAATTACGCAGCAGCTCATACAGCTCTCCCTGATCACATCACCCGAAGAAAACAATGGACAAGCTCCTTCACTTTCCAGTAGGATAGATGGATTCTTGTCGTCAGTGATGCCGGGGTCAAATACCCAAAACATTGGACGGTGAATATCACTGTAGCAGCACTCTAGTAGCCCATCCATAATCGGATCCCAAGTTTTGAAGCGACTAGGATTTCTCAGGCTTGTATCAGAAACTTGCACACCATCAGTTTGATAAGCATTAAGACATGGCCATGTAATTCCCACTAGGAACGCGTCAGTGTGAAAATTGGACCAACATGATCCTACAAATGTCCTTGCCACCTTATCACAATCACAGTGAACGCAGACTTCCAAATATGCTTTCAACAGGGGCAAATAAAGCATATTACCTAAGCGTATCGTCAACCCACAATATAGTCGAGCTCGCGCAGAATTTGCAGCCTCACATAGAATAATTACTCCATTACTCCAAGGGTAGTTTAAGTGCACTACCATCCTCATGTTATGCATGTCTTGTACCATTTCCTCGCACCTCAAAACACCCTTGTCCTCAAGGGTGTAAGACAAGGGCCAAGTGTTTCCTAGACTATCAGTCTGCAAGTTCATTTGAGCATGTTGTCTGAATTCACCATATCGATTTGCTCCTTTCGCTAATGAACCTCCAGGATCGAAAATAGTCACATCAGCCCCACAATCGCTTATGCTCTCAACTGTTAGAACAGAAATAATTGCCCAGACATAACCCTCTAGGCTAGAGGGATTTCCCATGTCACTCTCAGATTGACATGGAAGCACGGTGACGAACTTATGGTTTGGCAGTGGCATATCGTCGATCACCTGGTGTGCATCGTGTCTTGCACTTGATCCTAGCTGATCATTCAAAAGGACAGGGGAATGCTTATAATCACCATACGATTCAGTAATGGCACCCTCTGACAAGATTGTTGAGCTTAACATTGATGGTGACATTTCATCAAACACGGGGCTGCGGTTTGTAACCTGCATCTCTTCTATACATAAACACTCAAATTGTTGTCCCAGAAGAACATCTCCACCAACATCATTGTGAAAGTTCGAACTAAGGCACCCTGAATCAGTTTCAAATTCACCAGGTTTACTCCTTAGTGTACACTCACCATCTACCAGGGAAACCTGATCATCGTTAGAGCACAGAACTAGTCCAGCCAATTCATTAAACACCTTGCACACACTGTCGATTGGACCCTCTGATTCAGAATCATCTCCATCGGGTTGAAGTATATCGCCCAGCATCTCATGTGCATCAGGCCCTTGCACCACATCTTTCGAAACAACACGATCACTCTGAGAATCAATTTCGTCGACTACAGCCGTTTGAACTTCATTAGTTGGTTTCGACATTTCATCGAACACATGGTGAGCACTAGAAATCATGGTCACTTCTGACACCCTTTCCTCAAAGAAAGCAACACCCACGTCAGTATCAAACTCTTGCAACACGTCTTTCGAAATGTCGAAAGTCTGATGCTCACAAGTATCGCATCCTACTGTCAACGGCGCTGGAAATGCGTGGGAAGTCGTATAAGGTTTCGGGGTTTGTTTGATCGTAACAAAATCAGCCATGGGATCATGCCAATTATCCCTAAACCCAGCTGTAATAGCTAGCTTATACTCTAACCAGCCCAATGGCACTGTAGACTTAGAGGCCCTCCCCTTGGCAAAAGCCTCGTGCCATGCCAGGGCTTTCGACTCTAAATGGCCAGAAGCCATAGCCACTTTCCTCACATCATCCATAACATCATATTTAAAGTAATCATCACACTTCAGCAACCAATCCTCAACCTCACTATTACCATCAAAGCAAGGTATTTTAATCTTAGGAGTTCTAGGACTTTTACCTTGCGTTTCAGCGTGTAATCTGACCAAGGACGCCACATTCTCTGTCAATCGAGCCACCATCTTCTTCAATTCTTCCATTTCCACAGATGATGATGGTGTGCTTTGATTATCGTCTTTCATCTTCTTCTTCTTTTTTTTTTTTTTTTTTTTTTTTCTTGGGTATTTCGGGTTTATCAAAATAAAGAAATCAAAATGGGTTTATGAAATTTTCTGGGTTTATAAAAACTGGGGGTTTAAGGGTTGTGCGGAATCGGGATTTCTAGGTTTCAAAAAGAAAAAAGCTTGCACGTACCTTTGTTTTCTGGTTTTTTTTTTTTTTTTTTTTTTTTGAATTTTCTGGGTTGATAAAAAATGCAACAAAAAGGATGAATTTTGGTTATGAGTTTGAGAAGATGAATGGATAAGGGTATTTGGGATTAATTTGGGAAAGTTTCTGATTACTAGGTTAGTAAAAAATGAAAAGGATGAACAAAGGTTGAAGATAAATAAAATCAAAGGATGAAGTTGAATTTGGGGCAAAACTTAGTTTCTGGGTTTGCAGGAGGTGGAAGGGATGAAGATGAAGATATTTTTTTTTTTTTTTTTTTTTTTTTTTTTGCTACGAAAATGCTGAAATCAATCAAACAGAAACATAGAGGTCGAGAGAATCAATGGCTCTGATACCAATTGATACGCTCGAAGATGAGCTGTTCGGCTAACGAGACCGATAGGCTCATATGTAGCTAAAACCTGTGGCGAGATGCAAGAATGTCACCTAGGATTTTAGTATGAAAAGATTAGAAATGGAGTATGTGGAAAGATTAGCTCAAAGAGCATTTCATTAATTCATTTGTTGAGTGACTCTTACAACTACACACCTCTTATATAGCTACACTTTCTTGGGAAATAAGCTAACAAACTAAGAAAATGACAAAATACAAATAAATAAAATAAAAAGACAATAATACCCTTTTTGGTATGTATCACGGAAACTAGTACAGACGTACAGTATAGCACTACTAGTCAATCTTGTCATTATCAGTTTAAGGCATATCAATGACTTTATTGATCATATAATAAAAGGTTAAAATAAAACGTTTGGAAATAAGAAAATGACTTGAAGGAAAACCCGCGGTAAGTAAGAAAAAAAAAAAAAAAAAAAAAAAAAAGTTTAACTCATAATAGGGAGGGTGGGGGGGGGGGGGAGCAGGAGTGCAGGACACAGGGGGGTTGTTTGGTAGAGCACAAAGCAGGGTTAAAAAGAATACTTTTGGGGGTTTCTTAGAATGAGGTTAAAAAGTAAGTCCCCAAAAGACATCCAAGTATCATTCCGAACTGAGCCTTTACAGGAGGATTAAAGTTGTCCAAATTACAAAAGGAAATGCAGTTTCATTTCCTCTTAGAAAGAAAAGCAAACGAAGCGAAAAAGCAGTTAGAGCAGTTAAACCTTAGCTAAGATATACACCATCTAATGGCACTTATGCTGCGACCTCAGTGACAGATACTTCCATTTCTTGAGCTATGTTAGTCGTGGAAGACGCTTGTTCAACTGCTGTTAATGTCTCGTCAAGCAGTGGCGTGGCTGGGAGGATTTGCGTGTAGTGAAGCTCAATCTGGAGCCGATGGAGAGGAGGTGAGGTTACCAAGCCTTTCTTGAGATCTACGAGGAGTTCCCTGATCGGTAGTGCTGCCAAGAAGTTCTTGATATACTCCTTGCAAGCTTCCTTCCCTTGGCAAACCACTTTCTCCTGATTTTCGGCAGCCTCAGGCTCAGGCTCTTCGACCTTGGAGTCAACAGACTCGATAGTCTGCTCAGACTCAGTCAACTCCGATGATTGATCTACAGCAGGTTTTTCATCTGGTTTTTCGTCTGAGGACTGTAACCTAGCTGGAAGTTCTACAATTTTGGTATTCCTATCGAATTTCAGAATATAAGCTTGGCTGCATCCCTCATAGAGCCTCTCCCCCAATGTATCGATGATATAGTATGCATCAGGTTCCACTTTGAGGATGAAGAAATGGTCGTTCCAACTAACAACATAAACATATGGCTCACCATCACTAGAATAGTCCAATCCAGCACGAGCAATCTCATCCCATATCCCATCGAAAGACATGGCACCTTGCAGAAAGTCAAATTTGCCTTCCACGGTTTCTTCAGGGTCGAAAAACCCAACAAAAGACTTGCCAGGATGGACGGAAAGGGGCCGAATCTTTGCCTCCAGAACAGTCTCTAAATCAAAATGCTTGTCCGGAAACCTATCCCTGTAAATTTGATTCTCACAGAGTTTTCTCCATTCCAGTGAGCCTTCCCTTATAAGACTGTCAAACTGAGATTTGATAGGCATTGTGCCGCGGTTATTATGAAACCAATTAGCTACCACAGCAACCAAAGCAGTGCAAGCACTTTCACCAGCTGCCCTCTCACTCCTCTGATCAATCGAAGCAAAGAATACATCTGCATAAAGCTTCATATGTCCATCACGGCTTACAATTTCTTTTTGGTCCCAGCTCCCCACTGCAAAGCTATCATCTCCAAACTCGGACACTGACAACCTATTTGCTGCTAAATCTTCATCAGACTTGAGCCACTGAAAACAAGTGAGAAAAGGAACTATTTAATTCAGTTTGGAGAACTAATGCCCTTCTACAACATCTACTAAATGAATATTGAAGTCTGAGAAACTAAGGCTTCCACATCAGAGGACCTAGACAGAATGGGGCTTCAAAAGCAAAAAGAAACATTTAGTTTCAAACGGGCAAAAATAAACCAACAATGTGCTCACCCCAAATGACACAGATTCATCAGAGCTGAGCTGCCGTCTATCAAAGTCAATGTCATCTCCGCCTTCTTCAGCATATGCCTTCTTCAGCAATGGCTCTCCCTTAGCTTTAGGGGATCTGAAGTTTAGCTTCCTCTTTCTCCAAGGAAGGATACTACGCTTTGAGCTCAGCGGTACGGGTAGCTCAGCAACTGAAGCATCTTCTTTGACTGAACACTCGAAATCTGATTTCTGATGACTGTAGTATATCGAGTCTTCATCCTGGCTACTGACGCGCATGCTAGAGAAAAATGAACCTCCTAAATAATTCGCATAAGCCAATGTCCCATAGCTAAAGGACTTTCTTACACTAGCTTCCTCTTTTGCTTCATCTGTCTCTCCTTCACCAAATTCATCAAACGAATCAGAATCAAATGGATAATCACCATCTTCACTCCTAGCAGAGAACCTCCCTTCACTGCCCTCTTCCACTCGGCAAGCCTTCTTTGCTCTTCTTGTTGATACATACTCTGTCAGAATTTTAACCTTCCTGAGACCGGCTTTAAGCGCAGAAAGTTCATCTTTCTCGGCTGGCAGAGTCTCCCCCAACTGAGGTGGAGACGAAGACAATGGAACTATTGAGCGCTGAAGTGATTCTCCAGGGTCCTGAGTAGTTCTAAGTTCCAGCAGGCTCAGCGATATCTGAGGCAGTAGATCATCACTTAGGATTGTGAAAACCCAAGACAAAAAGGAAACAAATATCCTGATATTAAGTGGCATTAACACAAATGGAACAGATAAAGACGACTACAATATCTCTTATAAGGTAAATATATACCAAAGATGCACCTACATGTAAGGAAGGGCAAGGTTCTGTAGCAGTGCCTGAAACAGTCAAAGGAATGCTCAAGTTGAACTCTTTCTGCTCAGTCATGGATGCATATTCAGCTACATTAAGCGATGCAGTTGCAACAACAGGAACTTTGTTCTTCACACCTGCTTTCACGTCCTGAACACAGAATGTGGAATATTCAGGATGAGACACCACCAAATTACGTGTCATGAGTAGCCAAACCCCAGAACTTATGAGGTCTACAGTCTAAAGTACATCCTAAATAAGCTACTTAAGAAGTCACATGTACTTTCAGATCAAAAGGAACTCGGGAAAAAGACCATCACAGAAAGTAAGACACCGATCATCTTCCACTAATCTCGTTCTAGAAAAACAATCGAATGATGCAATGGAATCTCATGTTCATCTAATATTTGCCAACGTAAAATTGATGCTTTAAGAATGATTCCTTCCTTGTACAGCAGAATAGCCATTACTTATGGTCTCCAGTGATGAGTTTTTTTGAATCTACATTTGAATGGAGGAAATAGATTCGGTGATTTTTATTTTGTTTAGATTCGATGAATTTATTTCGGAGAGGATTAAATTTGGATTTTTGGATTTGATTGTGTTTTTTTAAGAGAGGGATTTATATTGTTAAGAGGAGAGAGAAATCGAGAATATGCCGTTACTTGCGCTTTTAGAATAAGAGAGAGAGAGAGAGAGAGAGAGAGAGAGAGAGAGTAGAGAAGAAGGGTTTTTGAGTTGTGTTGTGTTTGGTAGTGTTGGGTCTTGGTTAGTTTAGTGCTGTTTCTTTTGGAAGGTTTGCGTTTCCAATCACGATGATTGGAAACGTCGTGTTAATAAAGTGATAGGGATGAAATCATTTACACGAGATCACGACGTTTGGAAACTAATATTTCATCAATCTTGTGTTGATGCTTTGATTTGGGCAACCTCGTGTATAGTTTGTATGACTCTTTGATCCACATGGTACGATGCCTACAAAAATTCGAATATTGGAATCTTATCTCTTACAACAAATGTTTAGCTACTCAAGTCTAGTTTTGCAATCTTATCAAAAAAAAGTTCAAAAGTTTACTGGCACATAAGCTCGTTGTTACCTCAAACATGAGAGTTTTAATGCCTTTCCATGCTCTTTTTATTTCTAAACCATTTTAGTAATTTACGTTTTGCTTTTCGCTTCTTCCTTATTGTCTTGCCTTGTCAAAACAAAAATACCTGATGAGTGGCAAGAGAGATGATAAGAAACTTGTAAGTGAAATTTTCCATGTTTAATCACATTTTAGAGGGATTCAGATCACATTTTAGAGGGATTCACATTTTAGAGTAGTTTAGCTGTGATTGGAAGAATTAATCAATCATAGTGATTCATTCATCCCCAACTAGTTAATTAATTAAGCTGGGTTGAATTAATTAAGAATTAACGTAAGAGGAAAAACGCGGATATGAGGGGACCACAGGTGTGGAAGGAAGACGCTGTTTTGCGTAGGATACTCTAAATTTTCAATATTTAAATTTACTTATTTTGTAATTTTATTGGGTGGGTGCATGTTTTGTTTGGTAATTGCGTTGGGTGTCATAATCCAAAAACTCCCGTGTGTAACGGCGTTTGGGTGTGAGTGGGTAACAGTTAACACTCAGCTCGTTGACTACCACACTACACTCACAGTCACTCGCTCTTTAATTTACGAGTAATCTGTAAATAATTACTCACCCTTTTGTTTTTCTTGGAAAAAGTGGAGGAAGTTTATGGGGTGAAGTTACGTGTTGGGTAAGAGACAAAAGGAAATTGCTCTCAACTTTGATGTTTGTCCAAGTCAAAGTTTTGGTAGGTCAATTGTTAGATTTGTTACACATACGGAGTATATCTTCAACCACACACAATTATTATGTGTCTAAGACCAATTTTTGATAATTTTCTGTTTGGATCAAAAGATATACTATCATGGGAGTTCGGACAATATCCATTTGAAACGGGGTTTTCGAATAAAGAAATACGGAAATACCTTTTGATTCACACCTCAATCTATATTAGCATGTCGTCACCATTAGACTGCAAAAATGTAGTGACGGTATTTTATATAAGTTGATTCCTCCACACTAAATTAATAAGCTACTAAGTTAAAATGAATAACTTCACTCACATAAAGAGAAAGGGAATTAGTTTTCCCATGCCATAATAAAAGAAAAGATATAGAGACATTGGTAATCATTTTCTGTATATTGAGAAAATGAACAAATCATAAATCGAATCAACTATCTCACGTTCACTTTCAAAATATTAATTATGTGTACTACTCTTAGGGCATGTGCAATGGTGGTTCTTCCACCTCGAGTTCTTAAATAAGAACTACAAAATGCAAGTTCTTCCATTGTGGGAGGTATAAAATAAGAACCGAGTTCTTATTTAAGAACCCAGTTCTTGCGGAAAACTAGGTGAGAGAAAGACTATAAATAATTAAAAAATATTAATTAAGAACTCATAAAGTTAGTTCTTCCATTGTAGATGAGAGTTCTTATGCATTGGTTTTGTAAAATTATGAGGTGGCATTAGAAGAACTCAAATTTGAGTTCTTCCATTGCTATTGCTCTTAATACTCGATCGCTTTTTAATTAGTTGCATTTACATCCTAGCTAGACATCCATTTTCTTTATTTTACATTTCCTAGGTGTGGAACTCTCTATACCTACTTAAATTCGTACCACTTGATCGAATGATTATTGTGTTAATGTTTCTTGCTAAGTCAAAACCTTTAGTTTATGCGATATGAAATATCTAATCAAATATTACATCAAGTTCAAGTATTCACCTTGTCACGAACAAAAAGTCCTAGGCCAAAATTCATGAGTAATATCTAATTATATCATTGGTTCCATGCTTGCATGGTTGCATACTTGCATGTGATGATACTTACTTTGACAAGTTACAAACATTGATGACGGTATATTGGGCACAAATATTATTGTTGTTTGTCCAAATGTTAAGCAATCAAGCATTTAACCACATTGTTTTTCAATACGTAGTATATGGTCTTTAACTATTAATAAACGTAGAGTTTTAGCTAACATAAGTTGTTCACATGGTCATGACTCATGAGCGGAGTTAATTTTGGGTCACTTATTTGCAATTTTTGTTTGGCTGACTCACTTTTTTGCAATTTGGTATTGGAGGATGATTGACTCCAAAAGTCAAAATTTCCTTTACAATATGACTTTTTGACATTTTGAGACGTCATTTTATCAATATCTCACAAAATATATTAGTAAAAATTACGAAGATATACTTGCCTGAAATTATTCTCCAAAATGAATTCAACGATATGTGTTTCATAATTTCCGATATTTAATTCTCCATAGTATCACAAGTCAAATCCTCGCCTCGTTATCCAAATACGTCAAACATAAAAATTTATCAGTGCTTATACCATGCTCCCGGGAGCACAAGGAGCATGGTGGTCCTCCTCACAATAGATGAGTGGGGACCACATATTAAAAAATGAAAAATCATTTTAAGTGTGGTCCCCACCCCTTTATTGTGAGGAGGACCACCATGCTCTTTGTGCTCCCGGGAGCATGGTATAATTTGCGAAAATTTATGGAGACCGCATTATTTAATTAGGTACTCCGTTGTCTCCGTATGTGTTTTTAATGTATTCCAGCGAAAAATTCAAATGCAATTAAAAAAAAAAAACAATACAAATCCAAATGTAAGTACTTGGGCATGGGAGCTAAGATCTCTGACCCATAATATGTCTCAATTCTTATATCAAAGCATTCAAGCCAGTCAAATAAACTTAGGATGGACCGATGGATGGTGCACCTGCTTAGGAATGTGTAGTACTCGTAAATTAATATTGGCAAAACTAGTACTCCACGTACTCATGTAGTATACTCCTCCGTCCCAATTAAAATTTTCTCTCTCATTTCACACATTCAATAATGAGTTAGGGCCGAGGAGTAACAAATAACTGAGTGACAAGTAGATTATGAATAAGACATCGTATAATGAGATCTAAAATTTTGTAAAGAAAAAAAAGTCTAAAATTAAAGTTCAATAAAGCGAAAATGACGGGTTTATACTTAATTATAACAACCTTAGATTTTATTATGACTCTTTATATAATTTTGAGTGAAACCCAAATTCTGATTTGAAATGAGACAACAATGTGAGGATGAGTATTGTGCAAATTGCAAAATCCTGCCTTTTGCATTACTGTATGTCATTGTTGTCTCTTTCAAATGAAGCCCTACTTTCCCACTTTTTCTTCAGTCCTAACATTGGGGCTTTACTACTTCTTTGCATAAATGTCCTTTTCAAATTAAAGGATCTGGTATTCATGGCATCCATGGAGTATCTCCCAAAGTGCAAATCCTTTTTATCTTTAAAGTTTTGTTCTTTGTTATTGGCCCATTCTTAGTGCCAGCATATGCTGCTACTGTAGAGTGTGGACTACACTTCTGTCAACTATGGTGGTTATCTTTGGAGCAACCCAGTCTACCTTTGGGGTACTCTCATACTGTACACTTATAGTCAAAAGACGAAAGCTTAGAGGTACGATTCTCGACTCTTACGACGTTAGGAGGGGTCTGCAGTGTGCCTAACTATTATTAAATTTATTGATTACAATACCTCCACGGAGATGTTGATACTATTGACACCATCATATACAGTCCAACACACACACCACACAATACAAACATACAATACAAAAAGAAAGAAAAAAAAAAAAAAAACAAAGCAAGAACAAGAAATTGTAGCTGAGACTGCAACCACCCTCCTCTTTCTACACCAGGTCAAGCTTGAACCCCTGGTACAACAGTTCCTTAAGCCAGCCCAAAATTCTTAGATCCTAGTCATCCTACCTAGAGTACCTACACAAGCAAAAGATCAGGACCGCATGCCCAGCACGGCTGGTCTGATTCATTGCCATAGCTCAAATCACTGCGGCAGCTGGGACCTTTTGTTACAAAGGCCCATAACTCGTTGTACCCATAACTCGTTGTACCAACAACTAGAGCTGCTTGGAACAAAACCTGATATCTACTCCGTATCCATTGGGGTCAGGAGTCAAGTTGCTCCTCCCAAGTCCCAACCACAGCTACGTCAGTCATGGCTTGGCTTATCACGTGAATCCATATGGTCGTGTCAGTTAGCCAACATGTTTGACCCATAAGGCCATAAACACCTGACCGGCTGAGCAGGTGAGATCACTGGCTCAATTGGCTCTCAAGTACTGAGCTCAGAAACAAGGGCAGGCAGAACTCAAGTTTCATACATTCCCACGGGGAGGGGGGGGGGGGTTTACGAGGAGGATGATGCACCCAGTGTTAATAGAAGTTTGCCGGTAGTCCGGTACAGGATGAAATTTAAGGTTTACGGACTGCATACAAGTGTCTCATAGCATCACCACAAGCAGCTTAATAGTGTGGGACTATTTTATCTAAGTCAACAAAGGGCCTCTATAATAACCATTAGCTCCCTTGGGAGAAAAGTCACTTCAAAAAAAAACTTCTACATTCCGACTGCCTTCAGTACTTTCAGATACAACTACATAAGACAAATTACATCAAAGATTCACACACAGGAAGCAACAATCCGAAAACATGTTCAGGGACTGTGACATATGATCTTGGCCAATGCATATAAGCATAAGTGCACTAAAGGCGACTATGAGTCTATGAGTGTCTTGGAACTTTAGAGCTCGTTCAACAGCCAATTCCAAAAACAATTTCAGATCACATACACATTAAGGTAAACAGTAAAAAACAATAGTTTCATAAGTGCAGGGAGTACCAGCAGAAAAATTCGAGCAAGGCAGAAAACACTTGATCTGTGACCAATAGCACGAGTTATCAAGAAGGCCAAAACTTTCAGTTTAACAAGATCAAAATGGGTATAGTCAATTCAACAGTATCCAACATGAACAGACAAGCCATTCACTAAGACACCACTAGTTCCAACAACTCAACAAACCAGAGGTCTTACCCAGGGTATGTCCAGTGTGAAGGGAAGGAACATGAACTACAAGAGTACAAGCCCAAGCTCCACCGGCTTCATGGGTTGCCTTAAGCGATAATTGTAAAGATAGTAATGCAGTTTGCCATCACCAGGCCCGAATTTGAGCTCCTTGAGGAATGATTCATTCTCCATAATGTCCAAGGCGTTGAAGACATCATAGTCCTTCTTCTTTGCTATAATAAGAGCATCATTCATCAACTGCATCAATGGAGTTCTTGTCGCCACATTGTAGTAAGAATAAGCAGCCTTTAGAGATGTGTAGTTTGGGTTGCCAAGAATAGTGGATGGCAGAGTGTAAAAGCTGCAGAAGTCAGTGATCTCATGGGTCACAGGACTTTCAACAACGAAGCTATCAATTACATCTTCTTTAGGAAGAAGCCAATGTTCAACATCGTCATCATTAAAGTCGGGTGCAACAACAAACTGGGCCAGATAACCCCTCAGCAACCTGGTGACTGCGGGAACATCACGGAGCTCCATTTTCCTGAATCCAGGTGTAACTGGCGAGTCTGGCAGCTTATAGAGCTTGATAGTCCGGCTCATTGTCATCCTAGGACCGAGCCTTGAAAAGCCAACATCAATCAGTTTCTTCGGGTTAAGAGACCTATGCCAATATTGGCAAGTTGCTACAGGTGTCGGAATAACTACCCCAGCAGTATAAGCAGCATGCCATATATTTTCCAGATGAACCCTTCTTGTTACCTCCTTAATCATAACAGGAGCTAACCTTTTCGACCTAAGCTTCTTATGCACACACAGGAAGTTAACCTCAGCCATGGAAACAACCTCTCCCCGGACACAAATCTTAGCTGGGATACCAGTAATAAAAGCAACAAGCTTCTTCGATGTTTTGACCCGCACCCCAATATGCCAACTCTTGTAATGGCCAGGTGGTCGGAGAGCCCACTGCAGGAATTCTTTCGAATAATTGAACCTAAACATGTTCTCATCATCTTCAACATAGTTATTAGTCAGAAGATTGTAAACCTCAGTGCACATTTCCTCAGTCTCCATGTCACAAGTGATCCACTCATACGGACCAGGCAGGTTATACGGCTCCTGCTTAACTTCAGACAACGGTGTAGCCTGCTCAATAGTACCCTCAGACAAACTGGAATCTCCAATGTCCTTAAACTGCCCAACAGGCTGTGTTTCCCAAAACTTGTGTCGATTCTCGATAGCAAGCGACTCTTGCATTCGCCTCGCCATCGCCTCCATGCTAGATTCACTCGGCCTAGTCACCACCGCATTCTCATCCGAATTCGAGTCTTTACTAACAACAGACTCACTAGTAGGCAATTTGCTTTCCTCCATCACTCCCAAAACCTAGTATGAGAAACAGAAAACCCCCTAATTATATAAATCAATCTAATTATAATGCAATAACCCAGAAATCAACTAGAAACAATTGCATCAACAATCACATCACAACTAAATTACTACATACGATCAAATTACCATCTGGGTATCTTATTTATGTACTAAAATCATCTTAATCTTTATACCCAATTCAAAAGATTCAAACTTTTCAATTAAACCAACTAATATGAATCTTGAAATACAGCAAGTTTTAGCAATGAATTGCAACAGAATTAAAAACAAAAAAAAAACAAAAAGAAAGTAAATTACCTGATTCGAAATTAATGGTGTGGAAACTCTCTCGAGATCTACAGCTTTGTTTCTTGAGATATTTTTATTGAATTTTCAAGGGGTTTTGGGAAATTTGTCCTGCGATTTATGGGGTGGAAAGAGAGAAAGAGGAGGGAAGGTGCTGCGAGAGAAAAGGTGCTGCCTTTGGGAATGGAGTGAGGATTTAGGCAAAGTATCGAGGCTAGTTGGCGTACTCGAGTGTGAGCGAGTCCGCCTTTTTTTTCAAGTGAGTCAGTTTACGAGCAATTTGAGATTGGTTTAGACATTAGAGTTTTGGGTTATTGAACTCGACAAATGTTTAAAATCCATGCAGAACGTCTAATGTTAGAGTGCTGATACCATTTACTAGGGGTGAGCAAAAAAGCAAGGTACCCGGAACCAAATTTGGAATCGATAAGGAACCGACGGTTCCGCCGGTTCCGGGTAATGAAACTTAGGAACCGGTAACAACGGTTCAGGTTCCGGGTAGTGAAATTTTGGAACCGGAACCGGTCGGGTAGCCTGTAAAGTAGATTACAATACCCGGAACCGAGCATGGAACCGTTACTATACAAAATATAAAAAAGTAAATAATGTCAAAAATTATACAATTAAACCCGAATGTTAATCTGTTATACACTTATAAGCCTCCCTCTGCCTTTTTTTCTCATTTACCATATTTATTTCACTCATAACAACGAGATGTTGATGATGATGATCGATTGATGAAGCCAAATATGCCAAAATCGTTTTTTTTTTTAAATTCTTTGACCGGGTACCCGGAACCAGTACCGGGTAGTGGCGGTTCCGGTTCCTCAATCTTAGGAACCGTGAGAAACGGTTCCGGTTCCGGTTCCGAAAATTTGGAACCGGCCGGTTCCGGTTCCCGGGATTTGTACCGGGTACCCGGCGTTGCTCACCCCTACCAATTACTGTGAATAGATATATGGACTCGGGCAAAAGTGTCAATTTTTCACCCTTACCGAAATAGCCTAGATCCGACCATCGCGCAACGGTTCATAACTACTCGCACATCACCAGGACCCCTGTCAACCCAACACCCATGACGGGCGACCAGTGACCACAATGCTAAAAACGATGCTAATTGAATTGATTATAACAAGCGAGAATTTATCAATAACAAGTGACAATCTGTCAATTTGATGCGTGCGGCGATCCACTTGATGCGTGCGGCGATCCACTTCATGCGTATGTTAATCTAACACGAACAACACTAAGAGTTTTTTGCAGCGGAATGAAAACTAAAATACTATTTTTTTGTGTTTTTGTGTTTATATGAACGAAAAATAAAGTAAAGATATGAATGGCGCCCCTAGTTACCAACTAAGAACCCAAACTACAATTTCAAAGCTTGATTCTAAGTTACCAACTCGTATGAATCTCGCCTATCTATTGGTTGTCTAATCCCCTAGTCAATCTTTAGACTAGTGATAAACTTGTTTGTGAACGCATCCACTCAAATCCTCGCAAGGACACAAGATTGAAGGAAACACCCTTCGACTCTTCGATATTAATTCTCAATGTGTGTAAAACTTAAACCGTGTCTAAAACAATACAATAAGACTCCCTATTTATACTAAATAGACTCTATGGAATAAGGTAAGGTTCTAATAGAACTTTCCTTAATTCCGACATACTTAAACTACAACAACTCGGAAACCTGATAGACTCCTTTATTATTTGGAAACTAAATAATAATAAGAATTATATCTACTAAGAACTTCCTTAGCTTGGACGTGCATAGCTTGAGAATTATTGCAATTCGGTCATCCTCGTGTACCCGCGTAGAAATTGGACAGGTTAACTTAAAACAGGCATATCTCATTCGTTACTAAACCAATTAAGGCATATGACCACTTTTCGGAAAGCTTAGATCATGAACATTATTATCCAATTGATTTCACTTCAAAATATTGAATAACTCAGTCGATATTTAAGCTGGAAGTTGACGTGATGTAAACTGAAATCTCTTTCTTGTCTTGAACTTCCATTATTAGAATAGACCCATTGCTCCCATGCATCATTTTAATTAAACGCATCGAGATACAAAACTCTAGTTTGTTTTTTTTTTTTTTTTAATCAAACAAAGGGAAACTAATTAAAGTCCTGTTTATTGCAATATCTCTCAATCTAATGTGTCAGACGTGTGCTTTCTTTCGCCATTCTTGTGCTTTTCTGTTCTTAGGATGGACTTCACCTCTGATTGTTTCAAACTCATCCATAAAGCGCAATGACAGAACGAACACCAAACAAATGACGAGGAACCAATTTACGTAGTGGTTACAATCGCCCCTCGACCTCAAGGTCACGCATCGGAGTACCACCGCTAGCATCCCGTAGTACAAGATACCTATGATACCGAAGATCACCCACACCACCACCTTCACCCTGTCGACTGGACCCCTATCAATTTTTGTTAAACCCCCGTCGATGTCCATTCCTATCTTGCATGTCTTATGTTTTGAATAACCAATTCAACCAAAAGTCTTGAGCTATGGTTATGCCACGTACAAAGGTTTATTACATTCAAGACACTTCGTCACGCGAAGTCCCAGTTTTTTTTATTATTAAGACTCTAACATAACATAGTCCTTACACAAAGTGACAAAGATCAAAGATCAAAGATCAAAGAGGTGTAAGACGTATGGAGGGATACATCTAACGCAAAGGTAATATTGACATCTAATCTAATACTATCTAATAAAACCTGAAACCAAGTCTTTCCTAGGTTGACACTTGGCGTACATTAATTGGATAGAACATAAAAATAGCATTAAATACAATTATCGGTTAGGAATGGTAATAAATTATTATATAGTAGTACAGTAGTATTAGCTAATTTATGGAAAATAATTATTATGGTGAATTGGTGATTTATTAGAACAAAGTTAAGGCAGTATTTTTTTTTATGAACAAGTATAAACAATATAAATATATAGCGCGGGCGTGGCACGGGCATGCAAACTAGTTAAGTGATGGTTAGTAAATCCAAGTAAATTATCTTAGGCGCAGCTGAAAGAGAGGCTGTTGAATAAGGTACGAAGATGGAAGAAGAGGCTACCATCGATGGGAGCAAAGAAGTACTAAACTCACCGCAAACTTTGAGATTGCAGCTGAGACTGCAACACCCTCTTCTTCCTCCACAGGCCAAGCTCGTACCCATGGTACACCAGTCCCTTAAGCCTGCCAGGCCTGCCACCATACCATCGCTAACGTGGGCCTGGCACGACTGATCCTATTCATGGCCATAACATAACCCATATTACTGCGGCAGCAGGAACCTGTAACTACATAGTCCAATTGTACTAACAACCAGAGAGCATGGAACAAAACCCTGATATCTATACCATGGATGCGAGGAGTCAAATTGCTCCCCCCAACAACGAGTATGCCAGTTTGGCTTTGGCTTATAACAGCAGTCTGCCAAACCTTAGAAAAAAAACAGAGTTCAACACAGTAACACCTGAAGAGTGAATAGGTGTCATCATTGGCTCCACGGGCTCTCCCGTACTGAGAGACCTTAAGTTCACACTTGAGGGAGGAGTATAGTGGGAGGGTGATGCACCCAGTATCTGAAGGTGAAATTCCAAGTGTATGGGTTGCATACGAGTGTCTTGTACATCACCACTAGCAGATCAATATCGTGATTCTATTTTATCTGAGTCAAGTACGGGCTTCTTATAGTAACAAACTAACAACTGGCCTCCCTTTTCGTTGGTCCTAATTCCCAACAGCCTTCAATATTTTCAGATAAAAGTCATACGACTACAGTTGATAAATCATGTCAAAGATTCACACCCAGGAAGCTACAACCTAAAATCATGTTGACCAACGGTGACATATGATGTCAGCAAATGCATATAGACAAAGAATCGTAACAGCACGACAGGCAACTATTGAGTGCTTTGGAAGTTAGGAGCTCCTACAACAGCTAGTTCTAGTGACAATTTCAGATCACATATTCACATACACAATAAGGTAAACTGTATAAAACAATAATTTCTGTGCAAAGAGTACCAGCAGAAAAATTCGAGCAAGGCAGAAAACATTTGATATATGATCAATAGTACGAGTTATCAAGTTACCAAAATTTTCAGTTTAACAAGATCAAAATGGGTATAGTCGATTCAAGAGTATCTAACATGAACAGACAAGTTGTTCATTAAGACACCACTAATCCCAACAACTCAACAAAGAAAAGATCTTACCCAGGATATGTCAAGTGTGAAGTGATATTTCATCTGAAACATGAACTACAAGAGTACAAGCCCAAGCTCGGACGGCTTCATGGGTTGCCTTAAACGATAATTGTAAAGATAGTAATGAAGTTTGCCATCACCAGGCCCGAACTTGAGCTCCTTGAGGAATGATTCATTCTCCATAATGTCCAAGGCATTGAAGACGTCATAATCCTTCTTCTTTGCTATAATAAGAGCATCATTCATCAACTGCATCAATGGAGTTCTTGTCGCCACATTGTAGTAAGAATAAGCAGCCTTTAGAGATGTGTAGTTTGGGTTGCCAAGAATAGTGGATGGCAGAGTGTAAAAGCTGCAGAAGTCAGTGATCTGATGGGTCACAGGACTTTCAACAACGAAACTATCAATTACGTCTTCTTTAGGAAGAAGCCAATGTTCAACATCGTCATCATTAAAGTCGGGTGCAACAACAAACTGGGCCAGATAACCCCTCAGCAACCTGGTGACTGCGGGAACATCACGGAGCTCCATTTTCCTGAATCCAGGTGTAACCGGTGAGTCTGGCAGCTTATAAAGCTTGATTGTGCGGCTCATTGTCATCCTTGGACCTAGCCTTGAAAAGCCAACATCAATCAGTTTCTTCGGGTTAAGTGACCTATGCCAATATTGGCAAGTTGCAACAGGTGTCGGAATAACTACCCCAGCAGTATAAGCAGCATGCCATATATTTTCCAGATGAACCCTTCGAGTGACCTCCTTGATCATAACAGGAGCAAGCCTCTTCGACCTAAGCTTCTTATGCACACACAAGAAGTTAACCTCAGCCATGGAAACAACCTCTCCCCGGACACAAATCTTAGCTGGGATACCAGTAATAAAAGCCACAAGCTTCTTCGAGGTTTTGACCCGCACCCCAATATGCCAACTCTTATAATGGCCAGGTGGCCGAAGAGCCCACTGCAGGAATTCCTTGGAATAATTGAACCTAAACATGTTCTCATCGTCCTCAACATAGTTATTAGTCAGAAGATTGTAAACCTCAGTGCACATTTCCTCAGTCTCCATGTCACAAGTGATCCACTCATACGGACCAGGCAGGTTATACGGCTCCTGCTTAACTTCAGACAACGGCGTAGGCTGCTCAATAGTACCCTCAGACAAACTGGAATCTCCAATATCCTTATACTGCCCAACAGGCTGTGTTTCCCAAAACTTGTGTCGATTCTCGATAGCAAGCGACTCTTGCATTCGCCTCGCCATCGCCTCCATGCTAGATTCACTCGGCCTAGTCACCACCGCATTCTCATCCGAATTCGAGTCTTGACTAACTACAGATTCACTAGTAGGCAACTTGTTCTCCTCCATCACTCCCAAAACCCTATTACGAGAAACAGAAAACCCCCTAATTATCTAAATCAACCTAATTCAAATGCAATAACCCAGATTTTATTCTATGGCAACAATTACATGAACAACTAATTTACTGAATAAAAACAATCATAGAAGACTTATCTTAAGAAATTCACATATGGGCATCTCTCAAATCACTTTAATATTCATACCCAAATCAAAAGATTTCATCTTTTCAATTAAATTAACTAAATTGAACAAATCTACAGGCAGAATCTTGTACTACAGCATGTTTCATTATTATAGCAATAAAATTGTCCTCGTTCATTTGCACAGAATAAAGCAAGAAGAAATGAAATTACCTGATTCGAAATTAATGGAGTAAGGACTCTGAGTCGAGATCTAGAGTTTTGATTCTTCAAATATATTTGTTGACTTTTCAAGGGGTTTTGGGGTGGGAAGAGAGGAAGAGGAGTGAAGATGCGCGAGGTAAAAGGTTCTGCCTGGGATTGGAGTGAGAATTTAGGGAAAGTATCTAGACTGGATACTCGACCCTGAGTGAGTGACTGAGTTTGCGAGCAATTTGAGATTGTTTTAAGCGATCGAGATTGGTTTCGTTTGGTTTAAACGATCGAGATTTAAAATGGTTTATCGTATATTTTCTCCATTTTAAAGAGGGAAGCTAGTATATATACAATATTTTCATACACCACAACTAATAATATGACAACTCAACATCAGGACAACTAGCATTTTACTAAAAATAATTGTGATTGACTCAATAAAATTAATCCCACTCTCTTCCTTCACCCTTAATGCGTCAACGGCTCAACCCATCTCTCTCCTCCCTCATCAGTTAAACCCAAACCACCAATTGACTACAGTGTTCGCCAGCCCAACCACAAACAACCACTATCTCGATCTCCCCACCATAACCGCCCATGGTCCACCAACCTAGGCAAGCCACCACCGATCATCTCCGGGGCCTCCTTTGCCCCTCCTCGATACTTTTTGCTCCATAGAATCCGCCACTAATTGTAAATTAAACCAATTGACTTGGGGGAAACTGACCTATACAATATGGCTATACAGTTGGCATGGCGGGCGGCCGGTTTAACTGTTATATCGATTTAATTGGATATGAGATTCATATCGAATTTGATGATGGGATATAAATTGAAGGACAAGGATGGTGCAAGGTCGTTGCTTGGCGGACCACTAGGTACAAGAGGTTGTCGAAATCGGCCCAACGGTGGTGGGGTCAGGGGTGACGGTGGCCGGATGTGGCAGTGTGGAATGGAGTAGTGGTGGTGATAGGTGGGTCGTGGGTGGTTGTGGCCGTGGGATGGTGGTTTTGATTAATGGTGTAGTTTTTTTTATACTTTTTTTAATCGGTTATTAAAAATTAAGTCAATCATTTAAATTGATAAAACTACTACTCCCTCCATTCATTTCCAAGCTTCCTGTTTGCTTTAAAAGAGTTCTTAAAATTAGCGTATGTCGATGATGTGGGTGGGTCGTGGGTGGTTGTGGCTGTGGGATGCTTGATGTATGTGTACCCTTATCCTTAAAAGAGTTCTTCCCCTTTTATGTCGATGATTTGACTTGGCCATGTTGGGAGATACTAGATGAAATGTCCGCTTGACTTAAAATTTAGTGGAGTTGGTATAATGCATTGCTGAATAAAACATGGACTAATTTTTACAACAATTGAACGATTCATTTGGTTTACAAGTAGTTTCGAACATAACTTGTCAAACACTCAAATGAAATGGGGAGAACTCTTTGGGTAGGAGCGAGGGAGTTAGTATCTAAGTATACCAATATTTAAACAAAGCTGCACTTGAGACTTTAACGAATAGAGTTGAAAAGACAATAACCGGCATGAAAGACAATTAGCTCAAAATTTGAAGCTCGTCCAACACCAGCTTGAGCTTGTGTCATCCATAAACTTTATGAGTTCAAATAATTTGCTTATTTCTCAAGCATGAGTTTGGTTTATGTTTTATAATCTATATGAGTTGCTGCGATTAGGATAAATATATATTAGTTCTTGTTTGACTGCTAAATGGAATTTATAAACGGCAGCTGCAATTCATGTTTAGTGATTAGCTCTCCAATATTGAGTCTGTTTCATCACGGAATTGGGTTGCTAGATTTAATAGATAATGTGTGTCCGTTCTAGTGATTCTCTCCAACAACATCTCACATTCTTCTACCTCCAACTCCGCAAATGAGCCTCCGGCACTTGCATTAACCAAATCAACATATTTTGCTTGAATCCCTTGATAAAATTGGTTAAACAATAACCACTTGGGAAGACCGTGATGGGGGCAAGACCTTTGGAGGTTTTTGAAGCGTTCCCATGCGTTAGCAAAACTCTCATGGTCTTCTTGTGCAAATTGGAGGAGTGCATTTCGTATATTAACGGTTTTTGAAGGAGGGAAAAATTTGTCTAGAAATACTTTTGATAGGTCGTGAAATTTGTGGAAGGTGTTTGGAGGATGAGAGCGTAACCACTTCTTGGCTTTGTCTTTAAGTGAGAAAGGGAATAGGATTAGTTGAATTGTTTCGTTTGATACCCCCTCACACTTGAAAGTATTGCAATATAGACCAAAAGTTGAGAGGTGGTCATATGGACATTCGTGAAATGCACCCCCAAAAGCATCTTGTTGAATTAGGAGTATAAGCTCGGGGTCAATTTCAAAATCGGTTGCTTCAATAGTGCCATGGTTAATTGGAGGATCGGTTGCCGAAATATTGAGAAATATATGGTCGACGAGCCTCTTAAAAAAAAAAATCTTCACACCAACAAACAACCATAAGCATAAAATGCATGCACACTATTACTAGTGTACTTGGGAAGGAAATCAAATAACATGTGAAAATAGAGGCATTCCCAAGAATAACCACATAACAAGTAACGATGATTAGTCCTAAAATCTAAACAAAAATCGATATCAATCACTAAACAACACCGTCCCCGGCAACGGCGCCAAATTTGACACGCCTAGAACTAGCCTAAGCGGGTCTAATCATCCTAGCATAGTCTAGGGTCGAATCCACGAGGACGGAGGGTAATTGTCTATCGATTAAGTTCTAATTTTAGTCTAATCCAATCAAGAATTAAAGATATAATCTGATCTATTATCTAATTTCTACTAATCGACGATTTAAACACACGAACTAGTAATTAATTAAACTAACTCGCAAATTTAGACGATAATAGACAAACGCTAGGGGTTAGAGAGATTTATGGGTATAAAGTTGATACCTTTAGTTTAGAGAGGTTGAATTGAGCCTAAACATGCACACTAACAAATTATCAAGGCAAAATAGAAGGGTTAATTCTTTCTCAAGCAACTAATCAAAGCCTAATTACTAATTAATTCATTTCCATGCAATTAATCAATAATCCCAAGTTTAATTAGCCAATTTCAATCTCAAGTCTCCCATGTTGATTAAAACGCAATAATAAGTAAAATAGATCGTCATCTATATTTACAAAATCGTTAAAACATTAAACTTGGTGATAAAGTAGCATGCTTTTCAAATAATAACCATTATTAGACAACCCCTCTAACCATAAAGTTCACAACTTTAACCTATAAACCTCACCCCTAGCCAAGAAAACTACTCACACATGGTTAAACTAACACAAATCACAATTAACATAACTCTAAACATGTTGCTAAGCATGAAAACTAGATAAAGATGCAAGCTTGGAAGACAAATATGATTAATTAACTAATAAGCATGACTTAACAACAATTGAAACAAAATAAATTGCAATAAATAAAAAAGAGAGATTAGTTACCCAAATAAAGTAAATAAGAGGTGAGATGAATGAAATAAAACTTGGATTATATTATTAATAGAACTTGAGAATTGTTGACGAAATCTTGAACGATTTGAAATGGTGGAGAAACCAAAGTTAAAAAACTAGGAGAGAGAAATTCTAGATCTAAATTTGAACTAGCTAAAAATATCTAAGGAAATGAAAAGGTGAAAAAAAAGTCTCATACAACCTAGGGTAAGTGGGTATTTATAGTGAGCAAAATAAAAAGACGAAAAAACGTGTCAAAAGGGCGAAACTGGCTTCCACTCGGCGACACACTCGGTGAGTGGAGCCATCCGCTCGGCCGAGTGGATGTGCACTCGGTGCCTTGCTCTCGGATGGTTATACGCTCGTCCATCCGCTCGACGAGCGTACGGCCGAGCGGCCAAAAACTGGCGCGCGCACTTGACTTTGGAAGGCCATATCTCACTCGTTTCTTGATCAAATTGGGCTTATAATATATCATTGGAAAGATAACGGGATGAAATTTCATCTCCAACTTGAATCATCACCATATCAGCACTGGAACATGAGATACGACCGTTTGAAGTTACCTCTTTGCGCGAAGAGTCTTCAACTCATGTGTTTGCCCTCTCTTTGCTTCCAAACTTATATCACCATCCCATACTCTCGATTCCCGTGCCTAGGGTCCCGCTCAAAGACCTATCTCCGCTCTTTGACTCTCCAATGCCCCGGGTTCCGCTCCAACATGCTCCGTAGGTGCCCCTACAAAAGCCAAAACCACACCGCAGAACCCGATTCTCGTACAAAATAGAAAATGCACTAGAATTTGCAAAATGGCATTGAATTGAGCCAAGATAAACATATATATGAAAAGAGCGGGAAAGCAACTATAAAATCATCAAAATTAGGACACGGGAGGGGAAAATCGCATGAAAAAGAGGACATTTGAGTCATATATCACCGATCGGCCGTCCTATATAAGATGGGTGTAGATCCAAGAGAAAACCCTAAAAATTGATCGCCGAATAAAGGTACCCCTCTCTCTCTCTCTCTCTCTCCTTGGTTTCATTTCCCTTTCAATTTGCAATTTTGTAATTGATACTAACTTTTGATGATCTAAAATTGTAGATCAACTAAAGAGCCAACTGTGATTGTGATTCAGAAGGTTTAATCTGAAATTTAATCTTCTATTCCTTCCTTTATACGCCTTTTTTTATCCTGAGAAAAGACAAATTTAAGTCGTAATTTTGGGGCAAATCAACATTCAAATACCAATGTATCAAACCAGATAACATTCAAAATCATATCGTCTAATCAAGAATCTAGCGATTAATTGATTAAATACTCATTCACAGAGACAGAACGAATAATATCTCAATTTCAATGTTTTGCCCAGTTTTTGGTGTTATGATTTTGATGATGTTTGACGTTGTTTGTATGATGATTTGGTTTTCTAATATCATTGGAAATGTGATATGTGATGTTTCTGTGATATGTGAAGGTTTAATCTCCTTTTCCTTCCTCTATACGCTTTTCTTTATCCTGTAGGGAGATGTGACTCATTTCGTGACCGACAAAATAGCCGGTTACGATTTTTGAAAAACGAATTTGTTGTGTCTCTTTTTGAAAAAAAAAAAATGTGCATCCATTAATGAGTCATTTATGCCTACAAATGAGTAGTATATAAATGAGTCAGCGCCTACATTATAAATGAGTTGTAAAGAAATTGGGCACCCTTTTATTTGTAAGATTTAGTATCACAAAAACATTTCCACTTTCAACAATACTTTCCAGGGACATAAACATCTAATTACGAGACTAATCTATACTATATCTTTAATAGGCTAATTTCAACGCCTACGGGACAGTTTTTGAAAGCATCTAGAGCAAAACAAGCCAACTCAAATCTTACGTGTCATCTCATTGTTCAATTCCTTTCTCTCTCCTCCATGTAATACAACCTTCAACTTTTTCCAAATTAATTCTCATAAACTTTCATCATTTATATGATAATTTATCATCATTATTCATTCAACTAATGGCAATAAATTTTGTTTCTCTTGGCTTTTCGCTTGCCAATATATCTGTGACATGATAGTTTGAGATACTATATATACCTTGGCCTATTTGTTTGATTTGGAGAGAAAATTTTGCATGAAACAAATATTTGACACGTTGAAAGAGAGGGTGGAGTTAGGCTAGAGAATTAGATATTTACATAGTGGAGTATAGATTGCTTTCTCATACAAAAATTTAAAGGAATGTTAGCATATTTTTGATAGTTTTATGTATTAATAGTTCTTAGTCTTTATATAAGTGTTTGTGTTTGTACTCTCAAATTATTGTTACCTCCAAATTATATATCGCAATTTTTTTATATGGTTGTATTGTACTAGAAGATTATATATAATGTAATTTGATCGCTTTGGTCATTGATATTTTTAATTTTTCATTAGACTATGAATATATATATAATTTTACTAAAATGCATGCACACACCATATATTGATTAAGGTTACAAGAATCTTGGAATATGATTCACTTCAAGGTTTAATTGTTTTGGAACAATTATGGTTTCAATGAAGAGTAGAATATGTTTTGCTGTAAGCTTAGTCGCAGTCTTTTACGAATCATGTCAAAATTTAGACTAAATTCGGAATTATAACAGGTCAATCTGGTTAGGTAATGATGGGGTTTGTCATATTCGGTCACTTCTTGGACAAGTTCAATCGAAATTGGTCATTTTAGGTTTAGTCAAATATGTTCGAATTATTATCGGATATTTCAATATTATACCACATAATATATCAAATTAATGTTCTATTTCTAAATTATGTTTTAATAATTGGGATTGTAATGTGGTTAATTTGGCTCATTTAGGCTAACAAAAAGGTTTCATAAAATCCACGTGGCATGTCGATGGCGAATCGCTTTAGGTTAGTTCCACATCATCTCTACCTACGTGTCACTCTCATATTACATCAAGTCTCTTGAGCTGTCTTTGCAAATGTTTAGCAAATATTTCAACTTCTTTAAATTTAATTAGCATAAATTTCGTCATTATTGAATCATTAATCAGTATCTTAATAATGGTATTGAACATTGTGTCTCTTGGCTTTTCGTTTGCTAAGTTTGTTAGTTACATGTTAGATCAACATAGTATATATATGGCTCAGTTGTTTGTTTGAAGTTGGTAAGAAAAAAAAAAAAAAAAAAACATGCCACCCACACATGAACGGTATATCGAAAGAAAAAATTAAGGAGAGGATATATGAAAATGGTGGTGTAGATAATTATCTCTTGCAACAATTTAGAGTGATTTTGAGAAGTTTTAGTGATTTTATGTATCAAGCATAGTTAGATGTTATGAACTGTACATTATCTCTGTACATACCCCCATGTTATTGTTAGTTACAAGTTAATATAGGAATTATTGGAAATGGTTATATTGTATTATAAAAAAAAAACTCTTTTATAATAAAAGTTGATCTTTCGTCACCATTTTTCTTATCTTACAATTGAACCGACCATTGTATTTTGATTACTAAATTCTACACACCTACTTTGAATTCATACAACGTTACTCAACTTTTGATTGTATTCATTATGATATGCAAATCATGACGTACTATTCGTTATTTTGGAAATATAGTTTGCAACAATAATTGTAACAACCCTAAATTTTGACTCAAATATAATAGTATTAAATTTAGAATTGTCACGCCGCAATTGACTACCAAGTCAATTGCAAGGCTATTTATTCGATTACAATACTAATTAAAATGAAACAGCGGAAGTCTTAAACAAATGTCGAACTACTATTCTCAAACTAGTCTTAAATTACATAATCAAACTGAAATATAAATTAAATAGTGTTTATTAAAAATCTCCATCATGCAGACGACTCTTCAACCAAGCATCCACATCATCAACAAAACCTGTCAACTACGCCATCGAGAATGACGTAGGCCCCAGAAATAAGGTAGGGAACAAACCAGAATAAAGAACGTCAGCATACAGGCTGAGTAAGAACAACAAAAGAATACAAGAAAACAGAAGATACGCGCCTAGAGGCGCGTAGCTAACAAATAACAAGCTACCGTTACACCATTAACTTAAATCATCACAACGTTAAGAGTTCAGTAATCACAATATGTATTAGCATTCATTAAGGCCGGGTTCCTACCCCACAGCCACCACAAACCTCGAACCAAAGCGAGCTAGAGTACCATAAACAACCCCTAATGACTCAGAGTGTGCACACCCCTCTCTAGGGATCCAGTAGGATGCGTACCCCTAGGAGGAAGCCAAATAGGAAGCCGGTAGCGAACCGACCAAAGACTCCCCTCTTGTAAAGAAGGTACACAGGTGACCGATCTACGCCGAGACACCTTACTCTAGGTGGTAAAGTCGATATCAACATCAATCACAATTATTAGTCAATAGTCATAATCATGCTTACCTTTAAAAATATCAAATTCATAATTATAAGCTTAAGGAACAACAATAACAAAACAAGAAGAATCGAGGAAGGCACACTCGGCCGAGAACGCCGAGCGGCCGAAGAAGTCGAGCCGGCCGAAGGGCCGAGCCGGTCGATTGGCGGAGGCCGAAGGGCCGTATGGTAAGGCGAGCCGAAAGGCTTTAGCTGCAAGGTTAATTTCAATCGATAGAGGTAGGAACAAAAGCAATGGCAAGATATTCATGGACAATGATCATTGAAGACGGGATTAGAATCAAGAAGCATAGTCTTAGAGAATTGGTTATGGTAGTTGGGATTGTAACCAACGTTCTTACCCTTTCTTAGCAAATCACAAATCAACACAAGACTTAGAAGGGTACTTCCTCGAACACAGAACCTAGAAATCACCAACAATAATCAATTACCAAACAATACTTCCAATCAACACAAAAGGCATCTATAATCGATCCAAACGATCTCCAATTATCACCAAATTCGCACAGCACTTACCCAATCATAATAACAATATAATCCCATCATCAAATCATCAAACCATCATAATAACACTCAATTCTAGATAAATTCAGATCTGGACAGCATTTAATTTCCTCTCTAAAACATCTTAGAACATCCCCAAATTATAAAAACATGATCAACAAGTCATAATAATTAATCCCCTCAATTACTACTCAATTCCATTCATAAAATCATTATTAATGCAACATAAACTCCAATCATATGAACTCTAATTATAAACTTAATTCTTTATGCATCCAAAACATAATCAAATTCAACTATGAACCCAACAACAACTAATCATCATCTAATCCATGCTTAAACTCCAATTAACATGAATAATAATCAATACCCTAATCCGAAAATCATACTAAGGCATAGAAACTTACGATTCTTGATTGCAAAACCAAAAAGAAAAGACAAAAGGGCTCGGAAAACGGCCTAGGGCGGCTAGCGGCGGCGACGGGCGGCGGCGAAGGCGCGCGGCGGCGGTCTCGGGTTGCGCGCGCGTCTTCTTCTTCTCCTTCTCTTCCCGCGGCTCTTTCTCCTTCTCTTCTCTCTTTCTTTTCTCTTGGGCGCAGGTAGTGTGAGGAATAGGGTTTGGGGTTGGTTAGTATTTATAGTTTATGGTGGAAGCTTAAAAGACGGGTTTAGGTAAGACGGTTTACTTTAAATAAGTAATTGGGCTACCCAATTAGGAGATTAGCTAAATTAGGAAAGTAAACTCCAATTTCCCAAAATAGAATTAAAACTCGTAAAATGATTATTTCTCATAAAACTTCCATAATTAAAACTCCCAAAAATACGGGGTGTTACAGTCTTCCCTCCTTAAAACAAAGATTCGTCCCGAATCTTTAAACCCATCCTAAAAAGACACGCTCCACTTTAAAACATCAGTCACAAGGTAACAAGAGTATTCGGAAATGGTAGGATGTGAACTTAGAAATGTGCTCAAGTCGAAACATGAATAAGAGTATAAAAAGATAAGAAATGTGGCAAGGCATGGTAGTTGAGGCATGAAGCAATCAACCACAGAAAGAAGAATCAAAAGTCACATGAATCACAATCAACAAAATGTCAATCACATCACACAAAATAATTAAAAATAAAACGCGCAGGGTTCTCATCCCCCTTAAAACAAAGGTTCGTCCCGAACCGAAGTACCTTAATCGAACAAATGAGGGTACTTTTCACGCATAACCGACTCTACTTCCCAAGTAGCCTCCTCAACATTATTGTTACACCACAACACCTTTACCATCGTCATTTCTGTTCGCCTAGTCTTTCGCACCTTAGTGTCCAAAATTTTCAGTGGTGCTTCTTCATAGGTCATAGTTTCATCCAACTCAATGGTTTCTGAGTCCAAAATATGTGACGGATCACTGACATAACGTCTGAGTTGAGAAACATGAAAGACATTGTGAACCTTGTCAAGATTCGCAGGCAAATCTAATTCATAAGCGACTTCCCCAATGCGCTTAGTCACCTTGTATGGTCCAATAAACTTAGGGCTCAATTTCCCTTTCTTCCCAAACCTCATAACACCTTTGGTAGGTGACACCCTCAACAACACCATATCACCTTCAGCAAACTCTATATGGCTGCGAGTCTTATCAGCATAACTCTTTTGTCGATCTTGTGCAGCCTTGAGTCTCTCCTGTATCAATTTCACTTGTTCTGTCATCTCCTCAATGTAGTCTAGACCTAAGACCACTGTCTCACTTATATCATTCCAACAAATTGGACTCCTGCATTTCCTTCCATACAGAGCCTCATATGGTGCCATCTTTATTGAGGCTTGGTAGCTATTGTTGTAGGAAAACTCAACCAAATCTAGCTTGTCCTCCCATCCTCCTTGATACTGCAAGGCACAAGCTCTCAACATATCCTCCAATACTTGATTCGTACGTTCCGTCTGACCATCCGTCGTTGGGTGGAACGCAGTGCTCATAAGAAGTTTTGTACCTAAAGCCTCCTGCAACTTCTTCCAGAATCGAGAAACAAAACGCGCATCACGATCAGACACAATCTCCTTTGGAGTACCATGAAGTCGCAACACATTGTGTATGTAGGCGTCAGCCAACTGTTTCTTCTTCCATGTGTCCTTCATGGGTATAAAATGTGCGCATTTCGTCAACCTATCTACTATTACCCAAATCATATTGTTGCCTTTAGGCGTTCTAGGTAATCCTGCAATGAAATCCATGGATATGGAACTCCATTTCCATTCCGGCACTGGTAAGGGTTGTAATTTACCTTGAGGTCTCTTATGTTCACTCTTAACCTTTTGGCAAACTAAACACCTAGCAACGAAGTCAGCCACATCCTTTTTCATTCCTGACCACCAAAACACCTTTCTCAAATCTTGGTACATCTTATCTCCTCCTGGATGTACTGAGTATTTGCTAGCATGAGCTTCTGTCAAGATCTTACTCCTTAATGCTTCATCATTAGGTATACAAATCCTTTCCTGAAATCGAATTACTCCATCTTCACCTCTTTTGAACAATTCAGGCTCCTTTGCCATCTTGTCCATTATCACTTTGTCAGCCTCTTGTAATCCTTTGATCTCTCCAAACAAATCATTCTCAATTGTCATCGTTCCTGGGTTTAATCCTGGTTCCGTCAACTGAACTCCAAAGTTGACAAATTCATTCCTTAGTTTCTCTCTTAGAACAATCAATTGCACTGTATGCAGAGACTTCCTGCTTAGAGCGTCAGCTACAACATTAGCTTTTCCTTCATGATATTGTATTTCCATGTCATAGTCCTTGATCAACTCCAACCATCTCCTCTGTCGCATATTCAACTCCTTCTGAGTAAATATGTACTTCAAACTCTTATGGTCAGAAAAGATCTTGAAAGTCACTCCAAACAAGTAGTGTCTCCACAACTTCAATGCGAAAATTATTGCAGCTAACTCCAAATCATGGGTTGGATAGTTTTCCTCATAACTCTTGAGTTGCCTAGACGCATAGGCGATTACTCTCCTGTTCTGCATTAGGACACATCCCAATCCATTCTTTGAAGCGTCAGTATACACCTCGTATGGTATGTTCTCGTCAGGTAATGCTAACACTGGAGCTGTAGTTAACCGTTCCTTTAAAGTCTGGAAAGCTTTCTCACAGTTTTCATCCCATTTATACCTTGTGGTTTTCTTCATCAAGGTTGTCAATGGTTTAGCAATCTTTGAGAAATCCTTCACAAATCTCCTGTAATAACCTGCAAGTCCCAAAAAGCTTCTAATCTCAGACACATTCTTAGGGGCTGGCCAGTCCTTGACCGCCTTAATCTTAGCTGGATCCACCTCAACTCCATCCTTTGATATCACATGTCCCAAAAATGCTACTTTATCCAGCCAAAATTCACACTTCGAGAATTTACCGTAAAGTTGCTTTTCTCTTAAAATCTCTAAAACTGTCCTCAAATGTTCCTTATGTTCCTCCTTGTCCTTGGAGTAAATCAAAATATCATCAATAAATACGACCACAAATTTATCCAAATAGGGTCGGAAGGTACGATTCATGAGGTCCATGAATACTGCTGGTGCATTGGTTAACCCAAAGGGCATCACTGTAAACTCATAGTGCCCGTATCTAGTCGAGAATGCAGTCTTTGGTACATCCTCATCAGCCACCTTCAATTGATAGTATCCAGACCTCAGATCGATCTTTGAAAACACACTTGCCCCCTTTAATTGGTCAAACAGATCATCAATCCTGGGTAAGGGGTATCTATTCTTGATGGTCACACGGTTCAATTCCCTGTAGTCGATACACAGCCTCATCGATCCATCCTTCTTTCTTACAAACAGGACAGGTGCTCCCCAAGGTGAAACACTTGGTCGCACGTAGCCTTTTTCCACCAGTTCGTCGAGTTGTTTCTTCAGTTCCTGCATTTCTACTGGCGCCATTCGATAAGGCGTCTTAGCAATAGGACCTGTTCCTGGTACCAACTCAATCTTAAATTCCACCTCTCTCTTCGGAGGCATCCCTGGAATCTCCTCAGGAAAGACATCAGGATACTCACTTACTACCTCAACATCTCCCAGCTCTGGGTATTCCACGCTGGTATCTTGTACATGACATAAGAATAGGGGCTCACCCTTTGACACTTGCTTCTTCAAATTCATGGCAGACACCAGTTTAATCCTTGGTCGCTTAGGAAGTACGCGATAGGTAACATGAGCATTCTTCTGTCCTCGAAGAGAAATCTTCCCTATCCAACAGTCTATTCTTGCCTTATATCGACCCATCCAATCCATTCCCAAAATCACATCAAAATTTGTTAGGGGAAAAACTATCAAGTCCGATTTAAACTCATGACCACAGATTACCACTGGCACATCCTTAAATTGACTCTTACATTTAACGTTAGATCCATTAGGCATAGAGAACTCAAAGTCAACTGTGGAACTGTCATTAAGTCCACATTTATCCACAATCCTATCTGCAATAAACGAGTGGGATGCACCACTATCAAACAAAACATGTGCAATTACTGAATTAACAGGAAATTTACCCGCAACGACTTCGGTATTTTCAGTCTCTTCAGCATTCATTGCATATAGCTGTCCCGAAGCTTTCTTAGCTGTGGTGGCCACACTGACTGAACCTGCCTGCTTAGCTGGGGCCGCGGAGGCAGTCCCCTTGGTTGGCGCTGGGTTTCTGTAAGTGTTATTTGAACCAGCATAACCACTTGGAGCTCTAAAGTTTTGAAACCTATTCGGAGCCGTAGATCCTCCCGCAGGCACTGACGGTGGGTTCCCTCGCATTTTAGAGTAGCATTCCGTGACCTTGTGTCCTGGTTTGCCACAATAATAGCAAGTGATCTTTTCACCTGTACAGGTTCTCCCCACAAGGTGTTGCTGACATTTCTTACAAGGACCACCCTGGGGTATACCTAAACTTTGAGCTTTATTGACAGGAAAATTCTTAAATCCTAGGTTTCCAGTTCCTGTCGACTGTGCTTTTCCCTTGAAGTTCCCAAAGTTTCCTTTCTTGGGAAGATTGCTCATCAGTTCAATGGGGCTCTCCTTCCTCTTTCCCCCAATCTCAGCACTCATTGTTTCCATATTTTGCTCCACCGTTGTGGCCTTTTCATAAACCTCCTTCACAGTGTGGAAACGCTCAGAAACAAACCATCCTTTAATGCTCCAAAGAAGTTTCTTCCTGAAGCTATTCGCCCTTGCAGACTCAGTTGGGGTCACGCTCTCAGCAAACCTGTTCAAATCTTCGAATTTGTCATAAAACTCTTTGACAGACATTCCCTCAGTCTGCTGTAAAGCTTCGAACTCAGCCACTTTCTGTTCTTTCAGATGCTCTGGAAAGAACTCTGTCTCAATTAGGACCTTGAAAACTGCCCAATCTCTATAGTGCTCTACTATTGTTCCATCAGCGAGCTTCTCCTGTACTGGTTTGAAGAATGCGTCCTGAATCTTCATCCACCAGCGTCCAGCTACTTCCTTAAGATAGAACACAGCAACTTTAACCTTACAATTATCAGGACAACCGACAGTTAGAAAGATCATCTCCATGTCTTCCAACCAATCCAGAAGTACACTAGGTTCCCCCTTTCCTGTGAAATTGTTAGGCCTCTTTTTCTGTACGGCATCAGACATCTTTGCCAACAGCATTTCGTCATCATTCCCAGCATTGTTATTTATATGACCATTCATCCCATTGTTGGCCATCTGTGCCATAGCTTGGGCCATGGTGTTCTGGTTTTGCACCAGTTGATCCAGAACAGCTGTCAAATCAGGTATGCTGTTTCGCACCATTGTCTATAAGGCATCAACATTCCGAATCGATTATAATCACATTACCAATTGCTAAATCATTCCATGTATTCAAAATCATAATCAAGATATTTCAATCAATAATCAATTGCATATCAATCAATAATCAATAGCATATTCGCATAAATCAGTAAATCATGTAAAGAATTCATTCCAGAATTATATATATACATGATAATCAACATCTAGCTACTCGTCTCGCGCGAGTTTAACTTTTCGAAATTTTTCGATTTTTTTTTTTTTTTTTTTTTTTTTCGGAACACGACCCGTGTTCACTGTAGCACGAGTCGTGCGCACATCAGAATCGAAAACGGCCGAAACAGAAAATTAATCACAACATCAAATCGCACGTAATAGACTTTCAAATAGCAATTAAATCACATCGACCATTAATAATCAAACATATATCATAGTAATATTGGGGTATGGTCCCCTCTTATGAATTATGCAATATCTAACTTGTTTTAACTTTCACATTACACATTATTCGACGAAAAGTAAATGCAATAATAATAATAAAATCCTAGCACATAGTCTTCCAATACTTTGGGTTATGGCTTCAAGCATTTCTCTCGTGGCTTCCTACTTCATTTGATCCTTCACTCTCCCCCTGTGCGGCATACTCACTAGAGTTCAAGCATGCATAAGGGTCAACATCATCCTCCTCCGACTCCTCCCTAATAGGTTCACGGTTGGCCCTACGCAGAACGATGGGTCGTACACTCTTTCGAGCAGTACGCCTGAGTAATGGTCTCCCCCTAAGAGATACTGGTGATTCAGGTGGGGAAGGAATGTAGTAGCGTTTTCCAGGCTTAATATTCTTACTAGCAAGGTGGACTGCTAAAGCACTTCTCCTCTTTTCCTCAGCCTTGTCCTTATAGATCTTATAGGGATCTGGATGAGGGTAGTTAGGGTGAACTGTGGCTTCTACTAGATATTCAGGTAGCTCCTCCAAGTCATCCTTGGCATTCCTGTAGAGTAAGTCCTCGTATTTCAGCACAGCTTTCAGTTCCTCTACTGTCATGGGCTCTCCTGAATCAGTGTATAGGTATTTTAGGTCACCGAAATGGCAAGCATAAAAGGCCATTCTCTCGAGCTTCTTGTGCACGTGATCCCATCGTGCCTCATTCTTCAAGTTGACCATCACCACAAACATTATCACTTCTTCATTCAAAGCCCATTCGTGCGTTCCTCTGGCTATCTGGAGCTTAGCTATCACCCTGTCAACAAAGTTTGTGACTGTCTCTCCCCATCCTATAGGTATGCAAAACAATCCTGGATTCATGGCTATTGTGTCTGTCTTAGCTTCTACTGCTGGATCCCCAATTTGTCCATCTATTCCAAAGTTCCAGCTAAATCCAAGTGGGTCGGTATACATCTGTCAATTCACCAAGGTTAGAAGTTCCAAATAATCACTACACCAAATGGTTAGGCATTAAAGTCACATAACACTTAGCAATCAGCATGCGTATGAATGCACCCACCTCATTCCCAGTTTTGAAAACAAGTTTGAAAATTTTATAGACTCGACTAATCAGAACCTATTGCTCTGATACCAACTGTAACAACCCTAAATTTTGACTCAAATATAATAGTATTAAATTTAGAATTGTCACGCCGCAATTGACTACCAAGTCAATTGCAAGGCTATTTATTCGATTACAATACTAATTAAAATGAAACAGCGGAAGTCTTAAACAAATGTCGAACTACTATTCTCAAACTAGTCTTAAATTACATAATCAAACTGAAATATAAATTAAATAGTGTTTATTAAAAATCCCCATCATGCAGACGACTCTTCAACCAAGCATCCACATCATCAACAAAACCTGTCAACTACGCCATCGAGAATGACGTAGGCCCCAGAAATAAGGTAGGGAACAAACCAGAATAAAGAACGTCAGCATACAGGCTGAGTAAGAACAACAAAAGAATACAAGAAAACAGAAGATACGCGCCTAGAGGCGCGTAGCTAACAAATAACAAGCTACCGTTACACCATTAACTTAAATCATCACAACGTTAAGAGTTCAGTAATCACAATATGTATTAGCATTCATTAAGGCCGGGTTCCTACCCCACAGCCACCACAAACCTCGAACCAAAGCGAGCTAGAGTACCATAAACAACCCCTAATGACTCAGAGTGTGCACACCCCTCTCTAGGGATCCAGTAGGATGCGTACCCCTAGGAGGAAGCCAAATAGGAAGCCGGTAGCGAACCGACCAAAGACTCCCCTCTTGTAAAGAAGGTACACAGGTGACCGATCTACGCCGAGACACCTTACTCTAGGTGGTAAAGTCGATATCAACATCAATCACAATTATTAGTCAATAGTCATAATCATGCTTACCTTTAAAAATATCAAATTCATAATTATAAGCTTAAGGAACAACAATAACAAAACAAGAAGAATCGAGGAAGGCACACTCGGCCGAGAACGCCGAGCGGCCGAAGAAGTCGAGCCGGCCGAAGGGCCGAGCCGGTCGATTGGCGGAGGCCGAAGGGCCGTACGGTAAGGCGAGCCGAAAGGCTTTAGCTGCAAGGTTAATTTCAATCGATAGAGGTAGGAACAAAAGCAATGGCAAGATATTCATGGACAATGATCATTGAAGACGGGATTAGAATCAAGAAGCATAGTCTTAGAGAATTGGTTATGGTAGTTGGGATTGTAACCAACGTTCTTACCCTTTCTTAGCAAATCACAAATCAACACAAGACTTAGAAGGGTACTTCCTCGAACACAGAACCTAGAAATCACCAACAATAATCAATTACCAAACAATACTTCCAATCAACACAAAAGGCATCTATAATCGATCCAAACGATCTCCAATTATCACCAAATTCGCACAGCACTTACCCAATCATAATAACAATATAATCCCATCATCAAATCATCAAACCATCATAATAACACTCAATTCTAGATAAATTCAGATCTGGACAGCATTTAATTTCCTCTCTAAAACATCTTAGAACATCCCCAAATTATAAAAACATGATCAACAAGTCATAATAATTAATCCCCTCAATTACTACTCAATTCCATTCATAAAATCATTATTAATTCAACATAAACTCCAATCATATGAACTCTAATTATAAACTTAATTCTTTATGCATCCAAAACATAATCAAATTCAACTATGAACCCAACAACAACTAATCATCATCTAATCCATGCTTAAACTCCAATTAACATGAATAATAATCAATACCCTAATTCGAAAATCATACTAAGGCTTAGAAACTGTAGACACCAAATTTTATCTCACCTGTTTTATTTTCATTTTTATTAATCCATTTATATTTTCTAATTCTAATTCTATTTCTAATTCAATTTCATTCCATTCATTTCTATTCTCCCATTTCTACTCGTTTATTTGCAAATAAAACGATTTCTCAACAATTTCAATTCCACCATTTTTTTTTTATTATTTATATAAATTTCGAAAATCATGTAAATAATATTAATAATATTGAATTTATTCATTTTTTATTCTAATTTCATTATTTATTTGATTTAATTCACCCGGTTTCCATTTTTGCGCAAACCGAGGTAAATTTGCCCGAGATGAGCCAAACTCGATTCCAATTTTTTTACTACTAAACCACATAGGCAATGACATCATTTTTTACATGTCATGCCCATGTCACTCACATTTACACTAACAAGATGCTAACAATATGCTAACTATTTGATTTTTGATTAAAATTTGAAATGATGACTCATTGATTCTCTCCTTCCTTACAAGAGCAAAATGACAAATTTTTTTGGTGTGTTGGCATGGTTTTGGCCGGCCAAGTGAGGCTTAATGAGCAAGTTTTTTTTTTTTTTTTGTGTTTGCTTAATTTAATGAGATATTTATCTCTCACATTCACTCACATTCACTCATTTTTACTCTCCTTTTGATACTTAAGCAAACCCTAATTCACACACCCACACACACATTCATTACTCACAAACAAAAAAAAAAAAAAAAGAGAGAGAGAGCAAGAGAGAGAGCCGGCCAAAGAGAGAGAGAGAAGAAGAGTATTTGTTCATTGCATTTACTCCTACTTTCATTCATTTTCTCTTATTTACTTCCACATCAAGCCTCCACTTTAATTCTAATTCAATCTAATAAATGAATAGCATTAGTATCACTTAGATTATAACTAAATAAAATCAATCTCATCTAAATTAAAATCTTTTTAATACCTTAGCATTGGTGGATTTGCAACCATTGATCTCAAAAGGTAGTATTTCTTCTTCCCTTCTTCTTTTTATTGTAATTTCATTTCATTTATTTTATCTCAAATACCTTACTAACGTTTTTCTTTGTTGAGCCTTGGTCGGTAACGATGAAATACGTGTTTATTGAGCCGTATGGATTCGTAAGCTTGCCTCTAGGGCCTTTTGTGGCCGTTCCCTTTACTGAGGGGAACATTAGATGAGAGAGTTTTAGGAGTGGAGTGCCCATTGGTGTGTTTTTCTTATTTCTAATGTTTTATTGACCTTTTGTGGTGATTTGATATTTTTCAAAAAATTTTCTACATTTATTTCCATGTACAAAAACTATCTACAACTCAATCCGATTTTTTGTTCTTTGAAAACTGTTTTTCAGTCTGATTTCCAAAATCCGTATAAAATCTTCCCTTTTGTTAAAATTCCTGATTTTATAAACAACTCTTCTTTGGGGTCTTAAATGCAACTCTGCACAATTTCAGATCCAAACTCAAACCAGATTATTTATGATGATTTTTGCAATAAAATGACTCAAAACTGGTCCTTGCTCCGACCAGCTGTATTCAACGAGGTTTTTCGAGTTCAAAACGACATTTTCTGAGTATGTCTCCTTCATAAAAGTTGAAGATTAGACTCTCAAGTTTCTAGAAAGCTAAGGTTCAAAATTTTGTCATGTCTCTATCAACAGCTATGATTTTTTGAAAACAGATCCTGTTTTGCTCAGAAATCCGAATTTCAACCTTAAATTTGTTTTGTGAGTAAATGAACTTTTGGGGTCATGAAAAAATTCATGTGTGATCCCAAGATGTTCATGAACCCACCTTCAACCCAGAAAAATTTGAAGATTTGATTTGATCTTTCAAACCATTCGATTTCCATCAATTTTCTGTTTTTGGGGTTGAAAATGACAAGTTTTTCACCCAAATTAATTGTCATAACTAATTAAATGGTTAGACTTAATAGGGAGTCTAATTAGTCCACCTCATTGAGATGTCAAAATGTTAAAATCGATTTTGACTTAATTAGGAGTCTACTCAACCCGATTTATAAAAACAATTAGACTTAATAGGAAGTTTAATTGATCAATCCATTTGTTTGATGACTTTAAAACACTTAGAAAGAAGTCTAGGTGAATCTAAGTCAAGTCTACATAAGTTGAGTCTACCTAAGTCAAGTCAATCGAGGTCAAGTCAATGAAAGTCAACCGTCGTCTAAAACCAATTCAATTACAACCAAGTCTACTAAAATCCAACTAATTATTCAAAGTCCACCCAAATACAACCAAGTCTACCAAAGTCTACTAAAATCCAACCAATTACTCAAAGTCAACCAAAGTCAACCAAAAGTCAACCAAAGTCAACCAAAAGTCAACCAAAGTCAACTAAAGTCAACTAAAGTCAAACACGTCTATCCAAGCCTACCAATGCCAAATGTCTACCCAAATCTACCAATGTCAATGTCTACCCAAGTCAAACCCAAATCTACCTAAAAGTCGTCTAAAGTCAACTTTGCAAATAGGTGCAAGTCAACCGAAGTCAACCCGAGTCAATTAAAGTCAATAAGGACTAAAATCGACCCCCTTATGTAAATAATGTAATTAATAAAACCAAAAAACCCCTAAAAATGTTTTCTTATTTGTTTTCAAACGTCTTTTTCTTAGTTTTCCTAATTAAAATCGTTTTCTCCATTTTCGTCAACGTTTTAAGAAATTCATTTCTTTTTCCAAAACTTTTTGTACATGGAAGTAAATAAGCTTTCTTTGATGTGTTTTGCATGTAAAGTTTTCTTCCCGTTCTTGTATGGACTTTGGACGGGGCCCTACCCCAACACTAGGCAATGATTGCCAATTCGCTTATGCGCGATCATGAGGTCGATCTACATTCACCTCTACCATCTATTCCACCAACGCCCCAGTGGAACACCACTTGATCGAACATAATCGAATCGGCGATTTATTTTCCTTATATTGTTGTAGGGCCTACACGGGCAGCTCTATCGATACGGCCAATTCCACCGAGCCCTAAACACCTAACCCAATCCATTTTCCATTAAATCTCCCCGCGAGAGTCAATTCAACCTTAGTCAAACTATTGAGAGGTCTAATCTTTAAACTCGCCTTAGAGAGGTCGAGTCATCCACTTTAAGACCTCGTTCAGGAGGCATGCCTGGTTCAGGAGGCATGGTGATCATGGCGATCGCCGTCTCGATGAGAGACACATAGATGCAAGCGGAATATACCTTGCTCTATTCTACGTGGATCGACTTGACTCTAAAGTGAGTCATCTATAAAGTCTCTCAATAGTACGACTTTGACTGAAACGACTTTCTACCACTTCCAAGCGAAGTAAAACCCATCTCTAGCCCCACATTGGTGATATCCCCAGTGGAATCAACCCGATCATTTCCCCAGTGGAATGATATCTACCATGTGGATTCATCCATCCACCCTCGCGGATATTAGCCGCTACCCCCCAGTGGAAAAGGCCGTTGTCGTGGGGCTGCCCGTCAGAACTACGTAGGGTTTTGATCCTCGAGTGGATTCCAATCCCACGATGAAAGGTACGTAGGGCAACTTTGGTGCTCAAACCCCCCAAGTCCGTACCCAAAAGACTCGGGAAATCTTTTGTAAATTCTTTTTCTAAACTCTTGCATGTGAATGACAATGTGAATATATATGCTTTTCTATTTCTACTTGTTTATATGGATCTTAACGTAATCAATTCATCGAGAATCTTTAGAAGGATATGATGTATTAGTAAGTGCCCGCCCTTATGACGGAAGGGGAGACGAGTTCCAAATGTTCGCACCCCTTAACTAAGGCCCCGAACCTTTTTTCTCTATTTCGCAGACCAGTTTTCCAAACCGTTTGGTAAATATAATAAAACGGAATTTTGCCTTAGGGCGTATGGAGTCATTTTTGGTTTTAGAGAGGTTTTCCGTAAAATTCTTTCATTTGTTTTCGAACTTGTGCTTTTTAAACTTGTTTCGAAACCCTTCCTTGCCGGGGTAAAGACAGGGTGGCGACTCTGAGTTTTCAACGATCCAACTTCGGTTAGTTCAATAACCATTCAAACCTCAAACCATTTTTTGCGGGCGCCGCAGAAACTTACGATTCTTGATTGCAAAACCAAAAAGAAAAGACAAAAGGGCTCGGAAAACGGCCTAGGGCGGCTAGCGGCGGCGACGGGCGGCGGCGAAGGCGCGCGGCGGCGGTCTCGGGTTGCGCGCGCGTCTTCTTCTTCTCCTTCTCTTCCCGCGGCTCTTTCTCCTTCTCTTCTCTCTTTCTTTTCTCTTGGGCGCAGGTAGTGTGAGGAATAGGGTTTGGGGTTGGTTAGTATTTATAGTTTATGGTGGAAGCTTAAAAGACGGGTTTAGGTAAGACGGTTTACTTTAAATAAGTAATTGGGCTACCCAATTAGGAGATTAGCTAAATTAGGAAAGTAAACTCCAATTTCCCAAAATAGAATTAAAACTCGTAAAATGATTATTTCTCATAAAACTTCCATAATTAAAACTCCCAAAAATACGGGGTGTTACAATAATATTTTTAAAATAAACTTACGAGTTACGAGTTCATCTTATAAGTGATGTTCTTTCTTAGCCACTTAGGTCAAAACCTAAATTTTTGGTGAATGTCACGCAATGATAGATCACACAAATTAAGTCATATAGATATCCTGTATAATTTTCGTTTGAAAGGAAACAAAAAATAAAACCATGATTTCACGGGCGCAAAAACTAGTTTAAATGGATTTAGGGAGTAAAACAAGTCCAAGAGCTCTCAAGCACAAACACTAAGAGTGGAAACCCTACTCTCACTATATTCCTATAAATAGAGTCCCTCACTCTACTATCAAAGTTAGTCACATTTGGGAGAAAATACAAACATACAGAGAAAACCCTATTCAAAATTTTCCACTCACAAATTCTCTCCAAAACAAAAAATCCTCTCTAAAAACAAAAGAAACCTCCTAGAGACTCAAATCAAAATCCTCTCCAGAAATTCTTTAGCAAATCTCTCCCAAGATCAAGACATCTAAGCACATAAATCATCGTGGAGATCAAGTCACACGACCCTCTTTCAAGATCGTCATTCACAAGATCGACACTAAATTCATCAAAGTCGTTAGATTCATTTTCAAGTCACTTTGGAGATCGAATCAGATGAGCAGTTAGAGATTGTAACCAAAAATCGAAATCAATAAAAATTACTTTTGCCACATTGTTTGTCTATTTGTCATTTTGCAGATTTACGTAATTTGTGTTTACATCCATGCCCCATGATATTTGATGTCTTTGAGGACTGATCTCATATCCAAACAAGTTATCCGCTAATTTGTGCAAAACATTATAAAAAAACAAGAACTTCTACTCGATTGTTACTTGTATGTGCAGTGGATTTATTGGTCATCTAGTGGTTCACGTCCGGACAAATCTAATTATGGGGCTTTTTTACACATTGTTGGCAAGTAAAACTGTTAAATCCATTAATGTATGTAATTCATCTTTTGTCTTTTTTTTAGATATCTTTATGAATTCTTAGATGGTAAACAATTACAACAAGGCAAGTTCCCGGGAATTAATCAATTTTGTGGAACTTTTACTTTGCGCAGTAATCTAATTCCCGTGTTGTCCAAACGAGCACTAGATCTTATACAAAATTCTAATACTATGCAATTAGATGACAACAACAAATATACAAGATGATGGGAAAAGAATTTTATGAGGCATATGAACCCTGACAACTCTACTAGAGATATCTCATGCTCATAATTGAAGGAGAGGTATAAATTCACGATATAAATCAACTGATCCACAGTCCATATCCCTATGTGTCTTGCACGTCATAAACCTGCACCGGTAGGATCAGTTAAGCATGCAGTGGTGTTATTTTATGTATCTGGTTTGATCCGTTTGATAAAGACGTAAGTTTTTTTAAAACGTTTTCATTCGACTCAAGTTTGGGCTAAAATAGTAAGGGTGAGACTCACTATTCTCCGGATCCACTACAAGTCTACAATCTATCGACACTCCTACTCGAGTTAGGCCATGTACGATTCAACTTATTCAACAATGTTTTCAAATCAGATCAGATTTATTCAAATCAAATCAAATCAGATCAGCTTTATTCAAATCAAATCAAATCAGATCAGAATTATCCAAATAACAATCAATGAATGTAGCCTATTTTAGTTGCAGTTAATTTATCAGTTAATTCAGTTCAGATCAAATCAAATTTATTCAAATCAAATCAAATCAGATCAGTTCAAATCAAATCAAATCAAATCAGATTAAAAAAATGTAGTCCAATCGTACATGACCTTACAATATTAGGAATGCTATAAGACTATGACAAAGTGCCAATTGTCATTACCGATCGGCAAATACGCATGCAACCTACACCTACGGAGTACTTATTATCGAAGAACTCCGAGGCTACGACTGCACGAGAATCGTCTACACATCAAAAAGTAAAACAAAAAAAAAAAAAGAGTCGAAGAGTCATAGTAATTGCTAATCACTCTCGGTGTGTACTAATGACACCATTAAACACACTTATTAATTCCCCCCCTTTTCCCTCCTCCCCAAAAAACCAATACAGTTGCTTCGCAAATTGAATTTCAATTCAATTTTATTTCAGAATTTAAATGCCCTCTTCTTCCCCTTCGTCTTCCCCTTCAACAACAACAACAACAACAACAACTCTGAAGAGTCTGAGTCATCATCGTCGTCGCAAACTAATCACCGCATTCCTCTTTTTTTGCACTCTCCTCAAATCCCTAATTTTCTCTCTCCTCTTTTCTATAATGGACGACTTCCTCGACATCAACTCCTCCTCCTCCTCCGCCGCCGGCCCCACCTTCTCCCTCGATGACGACGACGACGACTTCCTCTTCCCCTCCGCCCGCCGCCGCCGCCGCCTCCTCGGCTCTTCCCCTCCCTCTCTCCTCTCTCTCCGCCACGACCGCCTCTTCTTCGTCCCTCTCAAGTCTCTCCCTCTCTACTCTTTTATTTATTTATTAATTTCTCGGGAATTGCGATTTTTGGAATAAATTAATATTGACGGGAATGTTAAATGTGCAGGTGGTGGAGAGACGCTGAGGTTAGTGAGCAGATAGGGACGGAAGGCGTGCTCTATACGGCGTCGTCTTCCGGTGATGATGACTCGGAGTTTTCTAGAAGTAGTGAGATTGTTCTTCAACTGGAGAAACAATGCAGCGGCGGCGGCGATAACGGTAACGAAAGTAGCGTAAACGAGAATACTGATAAAGGAGAGGGGTTTTCCGGACGAGAGTATGCTTTGATTTCTGAAAGCGTGTGGTTTAAGGCTCTGAAATGGCAAGTCAGAATTACTAGTACCTTTGATTGTTTTGCATGTTGCGTATAAATTTATAATTGCATGATTTTGATTATATATATGAAATGAAATGTTTTATGGATTGTAGTAGAGTGATTGAGTGTGAAAGCGTGTTGGTGAATTTTTGTTGTTTGTTACAGGCATAGTGATTATTGGTCTTCAAGATCAAATCAGGATAAAGGATGTTTGTTGCTGTCGAATAATTGGAACAAACAAGTGGTTTTCCCTTTACAATTGCGACTTTCGGTCTCGTCTCAAACTCAATCTTTGTTGGTGAAGATTATTGCTATGGTATACTGTCGTACGCCGTTTTGCCGTTTTTTTCCGCCTTGTTGGTTTGCTTTTGCTTGGGATGACTTGTTTTCGTCTAGTTCATAGGGGTTTCGGATGCTAGGGTTGTAATTAGTTGCTTGTACTACAAGTGCGTTAGTTAGTTGCTTAGTGGTATTGATAGAAACTGACAATTTTAGGGTGATTGGAAATGAGCGTAGGAGACTTATATTAGGCTTAAGAATGAGTATCTTGACATTCCGTTAATTTGGCTTGATTTGTCTTGTGATGGAGGAATACATGGACATCGAAATATGGGATGTTGTTTTGCAATTTAGAACGTGTTTATATTGGATGCCCTTCTCTAGGCCACATTTCTTATAATGTGTTCGGAATATGTATTTCCAAGCTCTTTCTGGGATGAAATGAAGTATAATTAAAACAAACTGGTATTTGATAAGTTGCCTTTTTTTTTTTTTTTTTTTTTTTTTTTTTTTTTTAAAGTTTCATTTCATAGAGAATGTTAAAATTCCATGTTAATTACCATGTGCAGGAAATATATTTTGATATGACCATCATATTCATTCTTCTTTTGAAACCCCTATTCCGAATTTGGTGTGAATATTCACATTGATATTGCTTCCTTTGCTTCCGAATCTCTTTTGGAGGATGACTTATATATAAATATAATCATGTGCAAATGTTTCATTATATACTTCCCTTGTGTATAATGTATATGGCTCATTCTGACGAAGCATATAATATTTTCAGGATAATTCTCTTCTATGTTATGAAAGAGCCTGTCAAATATTTGATTCAGAGTATGGTTCGGTATGCTATTCTTTGTTCTGTCTGTGTTCCTTTTACTTTTAAGTGTTCTTTAGCTGAATGATTTTCTGACTGTGATTTGTTTTGTGTAGGTTCATATCTGGGATTTCTCTGGGCAGATGACTCAATTTTTCAAGGGAGATGGCAATATGTTACCAAATGGTAGTCTGGATCATGCTGTTGAAGAGGTATTTTCATGTTATACTGTCACATCTCATGCCTGTGGTAGTACTCAGCTTGCTCTTTCTCTTAATTTTTCGACGTTCTACTGTCTCTGTATAGAGGATTGTCTTCTGGCTTCATGGAATTAGTGGTCACCTGTGGACATAGTTTTCTTCTATGAGCTGGTGTAGAAGTAGAGACAATATAGTAGTATTATGTGCGGGTACGAGCTTGATCCCACAATATCATTTGTATTGCTCAGAGCTGTTTCTCCAGGTTTTATTCAATGCTAAGGGTTATATAAAAGCTAAGGGATACAACTGTACAAGAAAAGAAGTAGAAGTTAAAAAACATGGGAATTGCATAGTCGAAACGTCTCGGGTACGCCTCACATTTGCGAGGTGATACGCCTTGTGACCAAGGCATTTTGGTTGGTGCCTCACATGAGGCGTGCCCAAGGTGTGCTTTTGTAAACTTAGGAAGGGCCAAAGGGGGCATCTGATGTAAGCTACCTTTACTCCATTACGAGCGAAAGGTTATTTCCAACTGTCTTTACTCTGTCTCACGTCTACCTGTTGTTGCTTTGTTAATCGAAGAAGTGGCAGGGTTTTTGTAAGCTGTTTTGATTTATGTGTTTCTAAATCCACAAGCACCACAGCAAAACCACTACTGAAACCCTTGTCTATAGTAGAGAACTGGAGTTGGACAATTTAGCAAAGTCGTTTAATACTAATCAGTTTTGCTTTCATCTTTAGAAAGCAAGATTTTATTGGCACTACCTGTTTTGAATGAGCAGTTTCTTCTTCACACTCCACCTGTCCCCCTTTATTTTGTAGGAGGTAATTAATGTGACAGATCCTATGTTCCCTGGTTAGGTTTTGCTGGAACTGCAAGTTTATGGGCTGCCTGATTTTTGTGAAGGCAAGAAAGTGAGAAAATATGAGGATGCTCTTCAAGAAGGGTTCAGGAGCAGAGGGTCTTTTGGTGGATGTTCAATCAAAATGAATGGAATTGCTGAGAATGACTGGCCTTCTTCAACATTGGTCAGTTTGGAGTCATGTGATAGAGGATATGGAGAAACTGGTCTTCTTGGCTTGACTGGACTTGTAAATCTCGGTAATACTTGCTTCATGAACAGTGCTATTCAGTGCTTAGCTCATACTCCGGAGCTTGTCGACTATTTTCTTGGAGATTACAAAAAAGAGATAAATTATGAAAATCCTCTGGGTATGAATGTAAGTTGTTCTACATCTTGCTCTGTTGTAGTGGTTAAGTCGTTTGAAGGAGGTTATGTCTTGTGGGGCAGACCCCTTGGGCGATCTTATTTCTGATGCTAGTCGTAATTACTTAATTTGGCTAGGGTGAGCTCGCTTTGGCATTTGGGGACCTGTTAAGAAAGCTTTGGTATCCTGGTGAAATGTCTGTTTCCCCAAGATTATTCAAGTCGACTCTTGAGAATTTTGCCCCACAGTTCAGTGGCTATAATCAACATGATTCCCAGGTAAGTTTGATTCGCTTTGGTTGCTAAGTTGCTTCGTTTTGGGCTTTTCTTCATTTGCTTTTTAAACTTTGGGAAGAAGAATAGGGGTTCCAGAGGTTTGTGTCTTCTCAAGTGATATCCAAACTTAAGACCTTGTTCTAGATTGTGCCCACGAACTTACAATTTAGTTTGTAATGTAACCAGAATACACATCTATATAAAATACAAGTTATCTTTAACATATCATAGGAGTGTTTTGTGTTCTTTCCTATTATCCGATCCCTGAGCTTTTGGCTATTCGGTTCCCTGACTGACACTCAACAAGTTTACTTTAGAAAACTTAGGATGCGCTGTAGAGAACTCAAGATGTTTTTCTTGGACTGTTTCAGTTATTTAAACCTTTGATATTTTATCAATGCCAAGTTGTAAATTGTAATGTTAGTAAGTGACTTAAGAGATGAGTTCTTTTGAAATATTGAAGGAACAACTTTGTGTAGTATGACTTGGAAATTTCTTCAAAACACCTGGCTAGAGTAATATGGAACCTGAAATGATCGTTCGGTTTTTTAAAGGGGGAGGAAAATGAAGGAGAATGGGTTTTTGATATCAAATAATGGAGGTGGAGTTTTTTTGAAGTTGCTGACGTTTGTCAACAGAAGGGAAATGATAAGGATGGCATTACAACAATTGGAACTGGAGGGAATATTAACTGAGTCATGAGGGGGTGCGATCATGGGAGGAAAGTGCTAAACACTATTATGCCACTTAAGCCTACTTCTTGAAGGAGATCTGCGTTGGGTTACAGTTTGAACTTTGAACTAGTTTTATAAGTTCAAGGGCAAAACCTGGAACAAGGCTCCAAGTTTGGTTTTTTTTTTCTTATATAGTTAGAGATGCAACAATTGTAGTTTTTTCAACAATTATAGTTTTTTTCAACAGTGCAACAAAAAAAAAATAGTTTTTTAAACTGTAGTAGTTTGAACTATTTCTTGAACATGGTTTATATTAAGAGTGGCTGGTGTTTGATGAGTAGGTCAGGGTTATGAGGTTTAGAGATGTATCTCCAGGTACATCTTCATTGTCTTTCCTTCATCAGAACAATCAGGGTGTGAAAAGAATTTTGAGTTCCTCTAGGAGAATTTCGCTCTTTTTCAGTTATACCTAGATTTTAGAGATGTGATCTGATAATCTGGTATTATCTTAGATGTACCTTTATTATATCACAAAGTTTATATGTTTTTCATTATTTTTTAAACTTTTTTTTTATTTTGATGACTTTCTAAAACTCCTTGTGAATGTGTTTCAATATTCGTAAATGGTTCACTACATTTTTGAATTTTTTTGGCATACACAAGACGGTTACTTGATGACGATTCGTATTGCTTATTTTAAGGGGTTAATATTTAAAATCTTGAAGAAATTAGTCATTTAAAGACAACAAACAGAAGCTTGTTCAAATGTTATGTTTTAGGTCGCATCGAGTTTCTTTTCCTCTTATTTATTTATTTAGTTTTAATAACAATGTCGTGCCAAATTCAAAAGGTTTGGATTAAACTTATCTTTGTGGATTTTTCGGGGTATCTAGACATATGAAGTTGAAGACTAGTCTCATGCGCATACTCATTCTGGTATTTCCCAGATTCCTTACCCTTTGTGACTGTACAAGTGCAGGGATTTTAACCTGCATTAGGTGGGAAATTACGACCAAGAGAGTAATGGTAGTTAAAGGCATGGTTCTTTGGGCTTCAGTTGTGAAGTGTTTGTGATAATATAATGGGAAGGATAGGGGAAGGACTTGCAATGAAAGGTGAGGATTTTTGAATCCGAGAAGATGTATCGTATGTTGTAACTTGTAACGAACTCAGTTTGTGACCATCGGAAAATAAGGAGAAATCTCGGTGTGTTTTATATTATCTCTTTGATAAGTTATATAGGATGGCTATCAAAAGGATAACAAGGGGGTGAGTCCCATGTGGAATAAGTTCTATAGATTCAAATCCAAGCTTGGAAAACAAGGAAAATAAAAGGACAGTACATGCTTTCGAGTGGCCCTTTCACTGCACAACTAATTGGAGGAATCTGATGATAACTTGTGAGGTAGCAGCTTTTGAGTTGGTCCTTCAACCAGTGGTTGTCTGAGCAGAAGTTTTTCTTACCTTAAACTCTCCATTCTACGAGCTACCTTCTTCTCATAGCAGTTTTTTGGCTTGAAAAAGTTTTGGGCCCAGAATTCTCCCTTTCTCCTGAGAATATGGTGCAGTTTTGATGTGGTGTTTGTTAGGACTTAGGACCTAAGGATACTGAATTACCGTCAAATGCTGCTTGTCGCTTTATGATGATTCTTGTTCTGGTCTTTGTTTTTTTGTAAGCAAAATATTTTTATTTATAATAGAGAGTTTGAGATTGGTGACTCCTGGAGCTTTTTCTGAACTGTAGCTTGAAATTGAGCTGCTGATTAGGTGGTGGCAGGGCGTGACTGGCTGTGGTAGACTAGTGGTAATGTCTCTTGTGTTTGGCCAGTTCCAGTAGTGGTAGCATTATTTCGAGCCTCTGTTGTTTTCCACGTGCTCTATTTCATTGAGTGCTGGGTAGCAACATAACTTTGTTCTGGGGTTGGCCGCTAAGAAGTGGTGATACCTGGTAATTTCTTACTTATCAAAGAAAAAAAAAATACCTGGTAATTTCTTGTTGGTTCTCTGTTGATTTGTGTGGGATTGGAAGTTGGAAGCTCATTATGTTTCAGAGTTTGGATGTAAACTTTAATTTTTTCCTAAATTGACGGGCATACAATAAGGGTCATCTTATATTTCTGTTTATAGGAAGCCTAACAGCTATCTGTTCTTTATGTTTGGATTGAGTTAAAATGGACCCAAAGAATATCTTTGCAATGTCTTTTCTCATCTATTGTTGTCCTACGATTGCAGGAGCTTTTGGCTTTTCTATTAGATGGGCTTCACGAAGACTTGAATCGTGTGAAACAGAAGCCATACATTGAAGTTAGAGATGAAGTGGGCCGTCCGGATGAGATGGTTGCTGATGAATATTGGCAGAATCATCTAGCTCGTAACAACTCCATTGTTGTTGATATGTGCCAAGTGAGTCATGTACCTTTCAATATTCATTTGGAACTCTCAGAGTTGTGTAATTGGAAATTGAAAACATAGATAATTGGTTTAGCTTGGAAATCTTCAATATTGAAACAAGAAATTACCTACTGACAAGTTTCTGTTGAGGTAGCAACACGAGCACTTAAAAGTTAGAACGCATCAAATTTAGTCGATAAGACAATGTAAGTTCGTTGTCAGGAACTATTTGATGCGGCTAATGATAAAGCAAAAAAATCGTAGTAGTTCCTTTAATCTTTGATTGCTCTCTCTATCTCAACTCTAGCCCCCTGTTTTTTTTTCTTTTTTCTTTGTATTTTATATTTTGTTAGCGCAATGAACATTTTCTACAGAATTCAATAAATTGAAACTAGAGAGCACATTTTGGCAATTACTTGAGTGAAAACCAAATTGGGAATAAACTTAATGAAATTTCTCCACTACTTTCTTTGTTGTTTGGGCTGATGAAATTTGATTGTGTATTTGAATGGCCGCTTGCTTGATTTTCTGTAGATTATCTTCCCTTGCTCTCCATTTCCCCTCTTATCTAGACAAGGGATTTCCGTCCCCTCTACCCTCCGTCGCCTCTTCTTCTCTCCTATCCCCTTCCTTTTTTCTTTTCCTTCAAGAATTGTATCCAAACACACTATTAGGTGAATGAAGGATATCTACTTCGAGTTCAGCAGAAGTTGTCTTTTGTACGAAATATGTAATTATGTTTAAAGAATCGTTTCCTGATTTCTTTTGCTGAGTCCTTAGTTGAATCTTTCTTTTACTGAGGGCTTTAGCTTGCCAAACGCTAAGCTGACAAAACATTTGTTTGGAAAACCTGCTAGTCTTCTACTATATGGGATGGAAGTTAAAGGTAGTAAACTGTACATTACATCTATGCATACCATTTCGTCCCTCATACTTTAATCAGTTTTACGACTTTATGTGCTCCAACTTAGGGCTTGAAGAGAGTATGGTGGTGGATAGGGGTGTGTGGGGAGACTCGATCAATGTGGAGGATGCAAATATGCAATATGATTCATTTTGGTTTCTTTGTTTTGTTTTCTAAATCTCTTTTTTCTTCGTCTCCTAAACTTTTTATCTTCTCTCAAACCTGTTCTTTCTATTGTTTGTTTAAAGTTCATATGTTTTTTTTTCTTGATTTACAACTTTTTTTTTTATCTTTTGTTTTCCTTTTATTGGATATTTAAAAAAAAAAACTCCTTTTAAACGTGTTTCATTATTTTTCTAACTTATTCACAATGATCTTTGACTTATATGACATACTCGAGACGGTTACTTATTACGATTCATGTTAACCTACCTCAAATCATATTGAGAATAAGGCTTGGTTGTTGTTGTTGTAGATGCTGCAACTTATGGTTCTAAGCTAGGAATTTCTCTCTATATAACACCTTAAATTTTGTTGATAGAATTTTTTTGTTCACTTCGTTTCTTTCTTGTTGGACTTTGTCAATTCTAGCTAGGCATAGATGATGCATACATTAAATCTTGAAGTGCCACCCTTCAACTCCTGAACAATTGTTGCTTTGAAATGTTACCACCTCAATTGGGAGTTGAGATCATGACCACATATGCATACTGTAGCCTTGATCTCCTCACTCTCCCTCTTCTGGGGAAAAGATAATATGTTGATGATTCAGAAGACGCCTTACCTCCATACCCTGTTTTGCATTTTTCTTTTTTCTGTTTGCACATCTGAATGGAAGTTAACTAAGTGTTTTCTTGCTTTTAGGGTCAATACCGATCGACGCTTGTTTGCCCATCTTGCAAAAGCGTGTCTATCACATTTGATCCGTTTATGTATCTTTCTCTTCCATTACCTACAACAAGAATGCGAACCATGACTGTAACTATTATCAGTAGTGATGGAAGCAGTTCATTGTCACCAGTAACTGTTACTGTACCCAAGAGTGGAAGGTGTGAGGATCTTGTTCAAGCTTTAACCACAGTTTGTTCTATGAGGGATGACGAATTCCTCTTGGTGGCTGAGGTATGTTGTCACATGTTCTGGGGTCCTCTTTCCGCAGTTGGTGCTAGTTGAATAGTGATTGATATGCAAATTGGTATGTTCAGTCATGCGTAAAGAGTATTGATGACGAAAAATTGCAAACTTTCAAATTTATTCACTTCATTTTTGGTTGTACGACATAAGTTTGGTGTGAGTGTTACCTCGCTAATATGTCCTGTGAATCTGTGATCTTTGTTGATTATCTTTGATCGTGTTCTTTTATGGAGGCAATCATTCATTGTTCTTTTGGTTTCGTATAATTCTGGTGCTTATCAAAATAGCTGATTAGCCCTTGGCGTTTTATAGTTCTTGATGCTGTGATAGATTTGGTTTGTAACTTTGTATGACGCATGTGAGACCTTGGGTATTATATAGTCATTTTTTGTGGTTTGAGTCTGCCTGTAGCCTTCCGCCGCATATTTTTCATGTTTTGTAACACCAGAATTTTGGGTATTTTGTTATTACTTTTTATAATATTAACTTTGGGTCCAAAAACATTTATCTTAAATCTTAAAAGAAAGTACGAAAAAAAAAGAAGAGAAAAAGGTTGATGTCGGTTTAAAGTCAAACCCTAGAAGTTTTTGATATTTTGTATTTTTCGCCTCTTTAATTCCCTGCCTTTTCCTTTGTACATTGCTTTATCAAATTCACTCCTTGGATCAGCACCTCTTCACTTTAATCATCATCTTCATCATCATCAATTTTGCTTAATTCTACTTTTTAACTTTGTAAGTTCAATCCAATTTCAGTTATCTAATTGACATTTTGGGGTATTACATGTTTGATATCGGGCAATTACCAAGGTTTTGGGGCTAGTACTTGAGCAAGAGAATATCAAAATGGTCTGGACATAATAAGCAAGATGTCACCAAATGGGTCATGATTACGCTATAGTTCCTAGTATAATAAATAAGTCTCTTTATGAGCTTCATAGGGATCCTCACAGGCTGGACAGAGAGTTAAACTTGAGTGTGCGGATCCACTTAGCCCATTCCCATCCATTCTTCGGTAATTATTGTAACTGTTGTTGACTTAGTGCGTGTTTGCATGTAGTAGGGGATGTAATCTTCTAGCTAGCCTAGCTTTGATATTGCCGGTAGCCTAGTCTAGCTTGAAAGTTACTGCTGCGGACTTTCAGGACTGTGATAGCAACTTTTTATAATTTTCTAGTGTTACCCTTTTTTCCATATGCAGGTGTATAATCACTCTATCATCCGTTTCCTTGAAGATCCATCTGATTCTCTGGAGTTAATACGGGATTATGATCGCCTTGTTGCTTACCGTTTACCAAAAGAGAGCAGTAGTTGCCAACTCGTGGTTTTCATGCATGAGCGGTGTGAAAGGTATTTATCTATCAATCTGCTTCTGTTGTTGTATTCAGGGATAGGTCATTGAGATTGCTAAATGTTTTACAGTGTGTAGCCTTTTCAGTCATTTTCTGTTCCTGATCTCTAACCGATTTGCCCTTAAACTTGTCTACTTCGTATTTATTGAAATGGCTATGCTATGATTTTATTTTGTGCTGTCGTTCGGTGTAAATGTGCCGACTTTTGCTTGTTTGCGAGCCATTCCTGCCTCTTAGAATCATAAAAATGAGGTGTAATTTCACCTAGTTGTCAGTTTTATTTTCTACTCAATTTGAATTTACAGGCATCGCTGTACCTTAATCCGTGCGTGCGCCCGTGTGTGTGTGTTGGTAGATCTGGTATTATTCGTATATTGGACCAACTGGCCTCCCTCCCTCTCGGTCCATTCCCAGCCCTCCCTCTTTCTAATTGTTTATTTGTAAAGGAGCACTCTAGCGTCCTCCTATTTCGCATATATTAGATAAATGTGTATGGAAATTGTCAGTTGGTGATATCTTGGGGCCTTTTGGTATCTATGGTGGGAGAATACTCTCGCGTCTACTCTAGCTATCTCTATCTCTTAAGTATGGTTTTCGATATTGGTCACCCTCCAGGACATTACCAACATATTAACGAGTTGACCAGAAGGCATTATTGTTGTCTTCATTGGACGCGATTGTCTCCCTATATCCTCGATCATCACAATTTTCTATGATTTTTGATACAGTGGATCAAAAACTAAGATTTTCATGCTCCTTGCTGCCTGCTTTGGGAGGGTGATTTACTTAGCATTGTTAATGGATAATTGCTTGGGCTTTTTGGGAAATCTCTATTATATCTGCTTTGAAATTGGAATTATTTATGATTAGATCTCTTTTGAGGATGCGTTATTCTCGTTCTTTGGTTTTTTATCCATAAATAATTTAATTTGTCCTACTAAGGCCCTGTATGATAGGACTTAATAAACTGAATATTCAGATCAGATCATATTTATTAAATTCAGATCAGAAGTATTCAAATCAAATTTGGTCAGATCAGAGACTTTCAAATCAGATCAGAGGCATTCAAATCAGATCAGATTTAACTAATTTGACCATAGCATAATTAACATTAATCCCGAATTTTATTCAGATCAGAGTCATTGAAATCAGATCAGAGTCATTCAAATTGGATTTCATCTGATCAGAGTCAATAAAATCAGATCAGATTCATTAAAATCAAATCAAATCAAATCAGAAAGATGCAGTCCTATCATAGAGGGCCTAAGGGAATGAAACTTTCATCAGTTGATGGGTTTTGGTCGAACGTAGACCTGTGTACCTAATAATTGGTTGCATCCAATCTTCTCTATGTTTGCTTCTTCTGCTTAATGTATCTTCAGCATATCTATTTATGGCCTCACATATATAACTGGGAATCAGTCTAGGCCATATACAATTGGAGTTAGTATTGGATTTGAAATTTAGAAGTACTGGTAGTTAGAATATGCTGGAGTATGGAATTGAGTGTTGCTATTGATCATTTCTTCTATTGATGGCTTAATCCGCTGACGGTCTTCCAATTATCTGTCAGTACTTTAAAGTATGATGTGCGGCTGCTTGTATCTTCTACTAGTACTCCGTCCGAGACTACTGTTTGTCCCTTTATCTGAAATACTTTTTGTGCAATTAGTACAATGTTCTTATTTGAACAAAGATGCTGCTGTCAGTCACTCGGAAGATACCTGGTGGCTGTATGTTGGCAATGCTGAGTCTGTGTTTGTGTCTTGTTCTTTAGATGTGTACAAATTGATGATTTGGCCATTCGGACCTGCCCTCAGTCCTTTTCAAAGATTAAAAAGCCTTCGGAGTATTTCGCTCGACTTCCATTTTGTCTCGTGCCCCTATGACTTAATGATAAGATACAGGAAGCTTTGAACTATCTGTTTAACACCTTTTGCTATACCTGATTCCATACTGAATGAAATTTTTAAAAACTGGAGACTGATTTTTTTAACAGTTCTTTTGTGAATGGTGTTGGAGTTATTATTCATTGGTACTCATCATTTGTGCTATCTCAGGAGTTTTGGCTATGGAAAGGAAAGGCCGTGCTGGAACTTGTTTGGAATTCCTTTGGTGGCAAGGATCTCTAATCTCGTGAATGGATATCAGATTCGTGATGAATATTTGAAATTGCTTCGTCCTTTCCAGAATATGGATGTAGCTGAGTCTGACAATATTGAATGTTCGGATACTGGACTAGCTAAGATGGAGGCTAGCATGTCAAGTTCAGATAATTCTTTGACCTCTGACGATGAAGCGGGATCTGACTTGCATGTGGGCGCTGATTTTCGGTTTCACTTCACTGATGAGCAAAGTAATTTAAGGGGTCGCAGCATAAAGCTTTCTAGACCACTTGATCTTACTGGTGGTCCTGAAAAACTATGTGTTGTTGTTAGCTGGCCAGAAGATGCTGTGAGGCGTTATGATACTTCTCATCTCAGCTCCTTGCCTGAGGTTTTGAAACCCAAGTATCTTACTTTTAAGCCACAAGAATCAGTTTCCCTGTACCAATGCCTGGAAGGCTTCTTGAAGGAGGAGCCGTTGGGGCCCGAAGACATGTGGTTAGTATTTAAGCTTGTCAATACTTTTTGCGCTATATTTTTCTGGTCCGTTTACTAGTTGGTTTGGCAGCAGTGGGTGAATATAGTTAGTGTATGGAAAATATTTTGGATTATGAGAAGTGTTTGTTCATACGAGAACTTGATAGTTAACTGGAAGGGATCAAATTCTCCTGAGACATAGAATCTACGAGCCTATATGGAGTCTCCCATATCATTCTAATAATTTATAAAGCTCCATGAACATGGTAATTAGGTAGTTTCAACAAAAAGAAATATATATAAACTCTTGTTATGTGGATTGATTATTGGCTACTAGTTTCGTAGCCCCTCTCTCTTTTCCATTTTTTCGAAGAAGTTTCTAATTATCGGGTTGGGGATTATCAGTGAGAGTGTCTGAGACTATCGATGAGAGTTGTTATATGCTGGTTTGTGAGAGTGGTTATATAACGGTTATATGCTAAGAAGTGAGAGTGTCTTCAAACTATCAGTGTTGGACATGGATACGACACGGACTCGTAGGCCTAAGGAGAGTGTCCGCGCTTCATAAGATATCATGCTTCCCAACCCAGGTTAGTATACAAAAGTGAAATGCATGCTCGTGGAGTCGTGGTCAACCCTACTCCAAATGCAGGCATGGAACTATGATAAAGCCCTAGGAATTGCACAAAGAGATGGGGCTGAATCAGATCAACTGCTGTTACTAGCCAAGCTTAGTCATTTCCCTTCTCACACTGCTTCCACTTCTATTAATGGGTTTGGGTTAGGAGAAGACCCCACTTTGAATAGACAATCTCAGTTTAATCGTGGTTTTGAGTCATGTCAACTAAGGGGGCGTTTGGTTCGGAGAGGGGAAAGGGAAAGGAATCAAGTAAGGGAAAGAAAGGGAAAGGAATGAAAACCCTCTAGATTCCCCCATGTTTTTTGTTTGGCACGAATTAATCAACCTCCCTTTACAATCTCCCCCCCCCCTTCTCTGTCATTAAGCACCCAGAAACTCCCACACCCCTGATACTATTGCACAACACCACCATAACCTCAAACCCATGACCCCACCTGCTACCTTAATCCATTCTCCGACCACGTTGTCGAATCCATACCCGCCGCCATCGTGGTTGTTTCTTTGGTTAATGAAGGAGGAATATGTGGTGGATGGTGGTGTTGGGGTTGCATAGGTAAGCTGTGCGGTGGACAGTGGTGCCTTGGGTTGCTGGTGGTGGAACGTGCGGTGGTTGGTGGTTTTCGGTAGATGGGGGGGTGCATGTGTGGTGTTGACTTGATTGTTGGTGGTGGCCCTGGTGGGTGGCGGTGGTGGAGGACTACTTGTGTGGTGGGAGCTGAAAACCCAATATGGGGTAATCACCAAAACCTTGGGGGGATGAGGGGATGAGAGTTGAGGGATTTGGGGTATAATCAAAACAAGGAAAGTAGGGTAAGGGAATGACCAAAAAACTCAACCAAACATCTTCAAAGGGAATCAAGGTTTATGACTCCCTTTCCCTTTCTTGTTTCCATGTAAACAAAAGGCCCCTAAGTATCTGCTACGTATTGATGGGAAAGATATTGGGCTGCATTGTGGTTTTGTGCACAAGTTTTGTGTTAGAATTCCTTGTGCGGCGAATTGGACACTGCTGTATACTTGCACACAAATACCTAGTTATGATGTTCCAGATGCATCCTAAGTGTCCTCAATTGAAAACTGTGACATGATAGCTCAGTTATTACAGGCCTATTGTTTTGCTTACTCAAAGTGTGAGGGGTACTTTAGATTGGCTTCCTTATTATGCTATAGATTTTTATCGTCAATTACAATTGTTAGGCAGCACGTTTGGTTTCTAATAATGTTCTTAAATTGGCAACAATACTAAATTACTCTTATGCATCTTGTTCAAGGTATTGTCCGTCCTGTAAGCAGCACCAGCAGGCAAGCAAAAAATTAGATCTTTGGAGATTGCCTGATATCTTGGTGATTCACCTGAAGAGATTCTCCTACAGCCGTTTTTGGAAGAACAAGCTTGAGACATATGTTGATTTCCCCATTGACAAACTTGATTTGACTGGCTTCCTTGCGCATAAGAATAGCAAACATTTGGATTGTTATAGGTTATATGCAGTTAGTAACCACTATGGCGGTTTGGGTGGTGGTCATTATACAGCTTCGGCATATGTAAGTGCTGCTCTTTTCATGCACATCTTTACACTGGCTCTGTATAATATTATTAGTATCAGAATTGTGACTTATGTGGCTATACAGCTGTTATGTTTACCATTGTAAGCTTGCTTATGAAGTTTGGCTTCTATACTTTTGCAGCATGGTTCAAGGTGGTATGAGTTCAATGATAGTCTAGTTGAAGCGATCAGAGAGGAAGACGTGAAGACATCAGCTGCTTATGTTCTTTTTTATAGAAGAGTGTCGGATACATGAATATAATGGCTATATGTTTGTGGTGATGGGAAATCTATGCTGAAACTCATATGCCTAGCTACGCTCTGCAGCATTTGAAGGATTTAGGATATCGCTGATATGTTGCAAGGATAGCGGGAGGACGCTTTTATCTCTTTCTGATGGGGTCTTGTACATACTCTTTTAGGAAAGATCTAACATTGTGGTTTCTACCCAATATTTTTGGATAGTTCGGGTATATTGGTGTACAGTTGATGTACAGAGCTCTATTTTCTATGTTTTGTAATCTCTATTATCAGCTCTCTATTTCAGAGCTTGGACTAGTGTAGCTGAACAATTGGGCTGAAACATCAGAAAAGTGTTTCTGAAATGAGAATTTTACTCGGAAGATAGTTTCATCAACCCTTGTCAATCTGTAATCTTACAGACTGGAAATGTGTTTATGAAGCTAATTCATGTCGGGTTTAAACTAGTTCATTTACTCGTATATGCGGTTATCACTTTATTTCAAAGTACTTCAATCCACCATTTTTTTTTTTTTTTTGATGGGTTCTATCCACCAATTTCAGATTAGTTCAATCGAGTATTCTTAATTTCGATTCTTTTTTCTTTTTTATGGCTGAGCCTAATCCGTGAATGCAGTCTACATTAGGTTGTACCGTTCTATACTCATCTTGAATCACTTTGTCTATAGTAAAGCTGTGGACAGTGCAGCTCAATCTTAACAACGATGATGCTGATCATTTTTCTATAGGCTCAAACCTTATTTCTGAACATTACTCTCCAGGTCCTCCATGTTCATATGTTTCATAATCTTGTCCCCTTGTGATCATTTTCGATCAACCTGACCTGGACTCGCTTTTTGAGTTCAGCTCTACTGCTATGATACTGACATACACCGTATATAGTAGTGGCTCAGAACTGTACAGCATTTTTCCGATGAACTGTCTTTACAGTCACAGGATTACTATGCAAAGCGGATGATATCAATCATCAATGTCCGAAAATCAACAGTTATATGCGGATTCAGATTATGAAATTCTGATGTTTTCTGGTAGTTTTTAAACGATTTCTAGTTTCTACTAGTTCGATGCTCAAGTCCCTAATGATTAGCAGCTGTTTATCACATTATTCGTTAAAAAGTTTGGAACAGAAATACTGGGCACCTGAAAACCTGAATGGCCTAGAATGGTCTGGGCATTCTTTAGTGCAGGCAGAAATCACAATGACAAACAGGTATTTTCGCAGGCACGGTGTGACGTGAAGGATTGAGATGCAACGAGATTGTAGCTAGCGCACCTTAACATGCACCTCCCAGGATTTTGGGCATAGGGTCTTTACTGCGATCCCTTTCAACTGGCCAATTTTTATAAAAAGCGATAAAAAGTAACAGTAGTACTACAAATACTACAATTCCATAGAAAACCTTCCAAAATCAAAGATATAGTATATGATGATGAAAAATGACATATAGTTGTCTGATTTTATAATTCCATGAACTGAAGCAAGTGTTACACATGTACAAAAGTCAAAAAAATTATCAGATTGAATGTTTACAGAATTAGGGCAATATTTAACAGAATGACAGTACACCAAATCGATGCTCAACAACTTAATCTACTACTAAATTATCATTCATCTGACTATCACCAAAGACAAGTAGTAGAGTTCATGCTCTTTCTTACCAGACCAGACCTGCACCATAGACCCAGCCTTCAGTCCATTAGCCTCGACGACGGCATTCCAATGATTATTGAAGACACTGTATCCAGCTTTGTGAAGTTCATCAACCATCTCTGCTCAACCTGCTGTAACACTGCACTGCTTCGTCTTAATCACCAATTTCAGGTTGTTTCCACCCACCTTCACAATCTTGTCTTTATACTCAACCGGTTGTTTAGGCTCCAGTTGCTTAGGAGGTAGCCGTAGACGAACAATGAGCCTCGTCCTCTTTGGGGGCTGACCTTCACCACCGGAATCAGCAGGGCTATTATTATGATTAGCTTGTTGTTCACGCTTTCGTTTCTGGTGAAGGCAAGGGAGTAGAGCGTGGACATCAATTGGGGTTGAGCGAGGCCTTCCATGGGTACGGGGTTTCGAGTTGAGATCAAATGGAAGACGCTTCTTCTCCTTCATCGGCATAATTATCATCTTCTTCGATGACGGTTTCAAACAACCACGCTCTTTCTCAGAAACCTTGTCGGCAACAGCAACAAGCATCTCGAAAGGAGACGAAGAACCCAATAAACTGATTTCATCTTCCCCAAAATCAGCCGCCGTAACAATTGCCATTAACAACAATGAAATTAAATCAAATTGATTAGGGTTTGATTTGAAGGAAGAGTTGAATTCGCGGAATTTGTTTGCAGGGAAACAAGTTGAAAGCAGAGTGGAGATTATTGCGGGGGAATTTTGTTGTGTAACAATTCGGAGTAATTAAGGAAAGTAGTAATGTTGTATATATAATGATCAACAACAATGGTAGAATTTGGAAAGGCGGTGATGAAATTTAAGGAAAGAGTTGTCTGTGAAAATTGATCAACGGTAAAATAATTACTTGGGGACTAATCCAAAATATCACTCGTTCTTGGAGCGCACTCTGTTTACAGCTATACAGTTCAGTTTAAATTTTTGGGCGGGAAACGTAACAGTTAACTGAAGTCTGACGATGATATTTCAGCGAGTAGTATGTCGAATTCCCAAATTCAGGGCTATTAGGGTGAGTTTAGGGAAGCTGTTGTTTGAAATGTAATGAATGAATTTGGTCTTCACGTTTTAATGAATTAGTATTTTCGTTTTTTCACATGTATATGTTGAGTGAATAATGGGTGTCGGTTTTTTTAGGTATTCTTATTGTGCCATATTTTTTTTAATGGTAATTAACATTATTCGATTAATCAGACGAAATCAAATCGATCGGTTACATCGCATGTGGGACAATATCAACTATCCACCCTAGGCTATTTGGTCCCATTTATCCTAACACTTCCCGGTAGTAGCCCACCCTCGTTGGCCTATGTCTATGAGATACACTATTGCATTCGCAAAAGCAAAATTTGAAAGCGTACACCAAGGAAAAAAATGCTCTTTATTTAGTATCTTTGATTCTCATCAATAACAGACTATAGAGTTGTAATGTCTCGAGTATACGTATTATAATTGTTGCATACACACGCCAATCCATTCTACGGATCGGACAAAAAATGTATATGTGTCTACAATTTTATTATTGATAAGGTGATTTAATTTTGTGTGCCGAAGTGAATCAAAATAAGTAAAACATAGTAGACACTTCGAAGATTCTAATGAATTTTCACGATAACTAATGTTTTTGCGTACAATTCAGGAGTTAACAAGAAGAGCAAGTCATATGAGCTGATGAAACTTACGGAAGACGATGCATGGAAATGCTAGGGGCCGGTGAGCAAGGGGAAATCCATCTGATCAATGGCAGCAAACTAGTACTCGTAATAATCAAGGGCGTACTGCGTACAAGAGCCCGCACCCGAGCTCGAGAACGATAAGAAGCTAAGACGACTCCGGCCAAGAGTTACTCCGCCAGTATAAGAGAGCTGAAATCAAGGCTGAGATAATAAAGAATGGTTTGCTCGGAAAACCAAGGTCAAGCTTCCCAAGTTCGAAAGGAAGCCACTTCTTCGAAGACTGTTTCCAACAAGAAGATGCTCGTTTTTTTTGTGCCTTTTCAGAACGCGCCTTCTGAGAAACCGTTACGGCAACCGCGGCAAGCATCTCAAGAGGAGGCAAATAATCCATGAAACTGATTTCATCATCCCCAAAATCAGCCGCAGTAACAATCGCCATTAAAAGCAGTGTAATATCAAATGGGATTTCAATAGAGATTGGAATTTTAGATTTTTGTTGTGTGATAATTCTGAGAAATTAACGAAACGAAATCTTATATGAGCCTTGAGAATTGGGAAATTTTAAGGAAATAAAGTGTTTTGGAAAATTTGATCAACGGTAAGATTATTACTTGGTGATTAATCGAAAAAGAGCGCGCTCTATTAACAGCTAAGTTCAAATTTGCGCGGTAAAAAAAACATGATTATTCAGCGAGCAGCTTGCTGCCAGATATTAAGACACTAGATGATGACTGAACTGTTGTTGGAACGAAGCGCGCTGCCTGTATTACAACTGTAAAGTTCAGTTTAAAATTTGGGCGGGAAACATAACGGTTAACTCAAGATGAAAAATATCAGATTTAAGTATATACATGATCATAGGTCACACCCGAGTTTCTGAAATACCGGAAATTTTGTATTCTTAAATTGCAGTTGCACAACCATATATGGATTGAGATGCGACGAGATATAGTATATGATGAAAAACTGACATATAATTGTCTGATTCTATAATTCAATGAACCGAAACAAGTGTTGAACATGTACAAAACTCAAAAGAATTATCAGATTAAATTTTTACAGAATTAGGCAATATTTAACAGAATAACAGTACACCAAATCAATGCTCAACAACTTAATCTACAACTAAATTATCATTTATCTGACTATCACCAAAGGCAATGCAAGTAGAGTTATTCATGCTGTTTCTTATGAGTATTGAAGATATACCAAGACACTGTATTGAAATTCATCACCATCTCGTTCAACCTGCTGTAACACCGCAGTGCTTCGTCTTAATCACTAATTTCAGGTTGTTTCCACTTTCCACCCACCGTCCCAATCTTGTTTTTGTACTCAACCGGTTGTCTAGGCTCCTGTTGCTTAGGAGGTAGCCGTAGACGAACAATGAGCCTCATCTTCTTTTGGGGATGAGCTTCACCGCCGGAATTAGCAGGGCTATTAGTAATAATAACTTGTTGTTGACGCTTTCTTTTCTGGGAGAGGCAAGGGAGTAGAGCGTGAACATCAATTGGGTTAGAGCGAGGCCTTCCGTGAGTACGGGGTTTCAAGTTGAGATCAAAAGGAAGACGCTTCTTCTCCTTCATCGGCATAATCATCATCATCTTCGATGACAGTTTCGAAGAACAACGCTCTTTCTCAGAAAGCTTCTCGGCAACAGCAACAAGCATCTCGAAAGGAGACGAAGAACCCATTAATCTGATTTCATCTTCCCCAAAATCAGCAGCAGTAACAATTGCCATTAAGAAGAGTGTAACTAAATCAAATTCACAAGGAACTAATTAGGGTTTCAACGCAGATTGGAATTCCTGAATTTTGTTTGCAGAAAAAGTAATTGCAGGTGAATTTTGTTGTGTAATAATTCTGAGAAATTAAGGAAACTGAAGATCATCGTATATATATGCATAATTTTAAGAATAGGAAAATTTTATGGAAAGTGTTTTGGGAAATTTGATCAACGGTAATATAATTATTACTTGGGCCTTAATCCAACTTTTCACTCGTTCATGGAGCGCGCTCTGTTTACAGCTGTACAGGCTGCTTCAAATTTACGCGCCAAACTTAACGGCTAACTAAATATGAGCATGATTTTGCCCACGCACACCAAAAAAGGAAAAAAAAAAGGTTGTATACTTGGACTGCAGTATCTTATAGACTCCATGCTTAGAAGTAATTACTTGGGGACTAATCCAAAATATCACTCGTTCTTGGGTAAGCTCCTTTCCGTTAAGGGTTACATAGATGCTCCTTAATGGATTATTTCTATTATTACTAGAGTAGAACTTCTTCATAAGTTCAATTTGGTAACACATTTCAAATATCTACAATTATCCAAAAGGTTAGAAGATTCAACAATTTCACATAATTTAAATGCTCTGTGAATACTCGAACTAGTTAAATATCCAAGCTTGAATGAAAACCATATGTAACCAAATGTCAAAATTACCCCATAAAATGATTATCAAAAGATTTTGCATTTTTTTGGGCCGATTTTTGCACATCTTTATTTTTCAATTTCGTTTATTATTTTAGTCAAATTAACCAGACCTCTAACATCATTATCTTACGTCTTTTTTCCTTTTTCCACGTCACCATTTGGTTTATGACATGGACCGGTATGACACAGCAGGACTGCAATTTCACAGGGCCTAGAAAACATCGGCGTTGTTCAAAATCCCCTGAAGATGGTCGGATGCTCTCTGTCTGTCCCTACTACATGCAAGCTTTCAGACCGAATTATGAAATGTAAGTCTTCCTTTACTTATCACTTGAACATGTATCATCTCTAAAACAGTCTCTTTGTTTCGTCATGATTACGCTCCATGAATTTACTCCCCCCTTCGCTCAACCATCATCTATTGAAAAAAACAGTCGCCTGTTTCTGAATTCCGTTTTGATTATATGCTGGAGTATACTTCTCTGAATTTGTTTTTTTCCTGGGCGTTTTTCGTTAACTTTAATGTACGCGTTCACTCCCTATATATGACATTTTGTTGCTTGCTGATGACGATTTTAGATGACGATTCATGTTAGCTGACCCTAAATCATTTTGGTACTAAGGCTTAGTGATTTTTATCTGGGTGTTTTCTTGGGAGTTAGGATTGGGGTGTATTGTTGTTTGAGCAAATGTGCACGGAAGGTGTTTGTTGAAATGCCTCTAAGAAGAAAATTTCCATGAGCTGTTGCTTAAATTTTTTTTTTTTTTTTTTTTTTTTAAAATGATGTTGCTTAAATGATGTTTTGAATGGCTGCTAGGTGTGAATATGTTGGTTAGAGCTAGTATGTGTAGTTTTGCACCTCAAGATAACGGGTATTAGTAAGCTTGGAAAATCGATGTTCCTTCGTTTAGGAGGAACGTTAAAGTGTATCCAAAACCTGCTTGGAATGGTTTTTGAACTTATTTCTTAAGGATTAGGGCATGAGTAGAATGAGCTTGGTGTCTTAAGGATGATAGTTCTGGCTGAATTGAAAGGGGACTAGGATATTTCAAGAGGCGTGTATGTTTTCCTAACCTCTCTTACGTCTTTCAACTACAACCGCTTCTATATTTCAATTGAGGGTAGTCCTATTGAGCCCCGTCCTTGCACACTGTCAGTCCTGTCACCTGTGCCATGTATCATGAGAAACCCAACATACACCACAACAACAACAACAACAACAACCAAGCCTTATTCCCAAAATGATTTGGGGTCGGCTAACATGAATCGTCATCCAGTAACCGTCTTGTGTACGCCAAGAAATTTCGAAAACGTTGTAAACATTTTAGAAGTATTTAAACACTTTCAAAGGAAATTTAGAAAGTCGTCAAAATAAATAAAAAGTTAAAAAAAATATTGCAAAAAACATATGAACTTCGAACACAAATTAAAAAGTTTTGGAAAAATAGTTGGAAAAACCAAACAAATAAATCAAAAGGGGTCAGAAAAAGACCTCCACATGGATAGAGTCTCGCCACACTGCCCTATCCAACACCATACTCTCTTCAAGCCCTAGGAAGCTCATATCACTTCCAATCACCCTCGTCCAAGTCATCTTGGGTCTTCCCCGACCCCTGCTAATATTATCACTTCTCCACCCTTTTACTTCAACATACACCCACGAGGAAAAACAATGAAGATGAGAAAGATGATTTGTCCCATTGTGTAATAACTGGGGTAATGTTGAAGTTTCTGTTGTGCTGTCTACCCCTTACATGATTGCCAAAACCTGATTGTACGTATTGCTAGCAAATATGGGATTGGAACTAAGTTTTTGAACAAACATGTCGAAATTATTGTCAAGAAACACTTCTAATAGTTTGATTATGCAGTTGAGTATTACTTCTAGGATGGACTGCAAGATTGTTTGGTACAAGTCAATTAGTTAACTAAGTTAATATCTTGGAGTTTTCTGAGAATGCCGAATCATAAATGGGTTGTGGGTTTTGATTTATATCTCTTAAACTATAATTCAAAATAACTAACTTTCAGAAGTGATTGATGTTGTATTAGATCTTTTCTTCTCCTTAAATTAGAGTTGATGTTAATCATCTATTAGGTGTTAAGGCTGAAAAAGAACGATATTGATTCACTTTTTTCATGGTGATGATATAGGAATTCAGCTTGAAAGTTCATAACTAGCGGCATATTAAGCCAATTTGCTTTTCTTGCATCAAGGATGAAAGCACTTACGTTTCCACAATCACCACCATACTTGAATATTGAGAGATGCTTGCCTGTGAAGGATTCTCCGAAGAATAATTTTCGCCTTAGTGTCAGTACACAAGTAGCCTTAACACAGGAAGTATCAGCGAGCACCCACCATGTACTTCATAACATGCCCAAAGTTGACACCTTTGCTTGGAACCATATGATCAAAACTTATTTAGCAAAAGGAGAGGTAGAAGATGTGATGTATATATATGAGCAGATGCTTATACAAGGTGTTCGTCCTGATAAGCACACCCTTCCTCGTATTTTAGCTGCTGCTCAACTTTCAGAATCCTTGTTTCTTGGGAGACAGGTTCATGGCCATGCTGTTAAACTAGGTATTTCATCCAAGGATTATGTCATCACGGCTCTTATGAAAATGTATGGTCGTCTAGATGGTGCAGACACAATGAAGCAGGTCTTTGACGCCTATAGTGTGGGGAAAAACGCTGTCTCCGGGACCTTGCTGATCTCTATGTACTTGAAGGAAAACAAACCCAAATTATCGCTTGAGCTGTTCTACCAAATGGTAACTGTAAGCTCCCAGATTGATGCAATTGCGATAATGGCTGCTGTCAGTGCTTGTGGGATGCTCCGATCCTTTGAAGACGGGAGAAAAGTGCATGAGATAGCCAAGGCTTGTGGACTTGAATCTCAAGTCATGGTGAGTAACGCTCTTTCAAAGATGTATTTAGACTGTGGGCACATTAAGGATGCCCGTGAAGTGTTTGATAACATGTCATCTAGAGACTCCATCTCGTGGACAGAAATGATACGTGGCTATGTGAGGAATGGTGGGTTCAACGAAGGTCTCAAATTGTTTAAGATGATGGTGTCAGAGGGCATTCAACCTGATCCACCAGCATTATCTACCATTCTGCCAGCTTGTGCCAGAATGACAGCTCATAAGCAGGGCAAGGAACTTCACTGTTACATGATCAAGAATGGGGTTGACATGAATATTACTGTTTACAATGCACTTTTGGACATGTATATCAAATCAGGATACATCAAATCAGCTTCAACGATTTTTAAAGAAATGCCTACTAAAGATGCCATATCCTGGACTATTATGATATATGGCTGCAGTCTTCATGGGGATGGAGCTTATGGGGTTAAGTTGTTTCATGAAATGCAGAACAATAATCTGGATATTGATGGGATCGCGTTTTCTTCAGTCCTTCATGCTTGTGTAGCAGCAAATTTAGTTGCCGAAGGAAGGACTTTGTTCAGCTTAATCAAGAAACCTGAAATCAGGCACTATGCATTGATGGTTTTGCTACTTGCTCGCGCTGGATGTTTTAAAGAAGCAAAGATCTTTACTGAGAAATGCCATATTGCAGAGCATACAGAAGTTTTAAGGGCGATGTTGGATGGATGCAGGATCCATCGAAATATTAAAACTGGCAAGAAAATCACTGAGCAACTCTGTCAATTAGAACCATTTGATGCTAGTAATTACATTCTATTGTCCAATCTGCATGCTAGCAACGGAAACTGGGATATGGTGCAGGAATTGAAGGACAATATCAGAGACTTAGGTCTCGTGCCTAAAAGGGCTTACAGTTGGATAGAGTTTCGCAACAAAATTCATGTATTTGGAACTGGGGACGTGTCTCACCCAAGGTCTGAAAGAATATATCGGGAATTACAGCTTTTGGTGAAGAAAATGGAGGAAGATGGGCATGCTTTCGACCGTGATTTCAGCCTGCATGATGTCCATGAGGAGAGAGAGTCCCCCCTAATAGGGCATAGTGAATTGTTGGCCGTATCCTTTGGTTTAATCAGCACTCAAGGTACTACTATCCGTGTAACAAAAAACCTTCATATTTGCCGTAACTGTCATGCTATGGTAAAAGTCATATCTAGATTAGTGGCTCGAGAGATTGTCATAAAGGATCCAAATTGCTTTCACCACTTTAAGGACGGACATTGTTCCTGTGGGGACTTGTGGTAATGATTCGGGTGTAGGATAGTTTATAGCGATTAGATAACTTCACATCAGTCATAGGCATTAGTTGAGGATAGGTTAGTGTAGCAGTGCTTTAATTTTCTTGCTGTTAGTTGCTTTAGCCGTCATGGTTTTTGTATTTAGAAGACGGTGAAGAAAATGGGTATGAAGTTATGTGCGCTGAATGAGTAGGAGTTGCGTTTTGTATTGCACTGATCATACAGGCCATCAACGGAGAATATGAATGTGACAGACGCAGAGGTTTCATCCTCAGGAAACCGAAAAGTATGTTCTGGTTTGTAGAAGTGAAGCTTGAGTACAGTACAGAATACACTGTTATCTTTGCCATTTGATGAAGAAATAACCATCTACTCCAATTGTAAGAAATATAATAATGATCTTTTTGAATTAGATCAATAATTTTTGTATTATCCTGTTCAAACTTTTACAGAAATCTGATGGTTGGATGTATTGTCAGCATACAGTTTGCACAGGGACTCACTTAGATGCACTTCTGGAGAATTTCATCAACATTTTCGAGTAAGATTTTATTTCCCGCTTCGTGTTCTCTTCTGTGTGACTGTGTACCATAATCAACATTTTGTAAAACTTGTGTCTGCTAGTTCTCCCTAAACTAGAGACTAGCAGACCACATACACTATGTAAAGGAAACTCTCAAGTGAAGTTTAGGAAACTTCTTTAAAAAAGGTAGAAACCCAAAGGGGGGTGATAAAAACAAAAAGTACACTTAATACTACAAGATTAACACTTTAATTTCGTGAATTGATTTATTGTGAATTGTGATAATCAGAAGATAAATTAAAAAGGTTCGAGAGGCAAAGTAATCATCCCTTGATAAATCATATCATATGTTGCTTAACCCATACGATCATTTTGCTTGAGATTAGGAGCTTTCAAATACAAGTAACTTAATAAGGTTTTAAGAATGCTCAATTAGTGATCTAACAAACTCTACAGTGTCCTGACTCCAAAGATTATGGAAAGAAATTTCAAGCAATTAGGACACCTCTTTTTTGAAGGGACCCTCAGAGATTAAAAAATTTATCTTTTAGTTGTTTTTTTTTTTTTTTTTGAAATGATCTTTTAGTTGTTTTTTGTTTGGTATGAAATGATGTATTTAGAAGCCGCCAACTTCAAATTTAAATTTTGATTACAAGAGATCTTGATTAACCAATGTAAAGCACCAGCCCTCAAAAAGTTCAAATTAGAATATAATATTATTTAATATTTATCAACTATTTGGACCTTTAATTCAATTGTTGGATTAATATGTTAATCAATTTAATGTTACGATTGTAAATTTTTAATTTAAATATGTGGGATAAATTGTTATCAGAACGGCAACGATTCAATATAGCTGTTTGAATATCAAATTTAAATGTGATCGAACCAGAAAGTTGGTAACAACTAGAATGAACTCCACCTTTGATATTGGGCCAGAATCTTAGGGACCCGATTTAGAGAGTAGTATGGCCCATGTAATCATGCATTTGCAAATTTCTAAGGTGGATCAGTTTTGTCTTCGTTTTTGCTTAAATGATCGATTACTTTACATCTTCATTCTTCAATGTGTGGCACTTTTGAGAGGGGTTGTTCAAATTCAAAATCTCACACGAAATTTTGAATTAGATGGTAAATATGATATTAGAGAGTGGTCATTATAGTTATGTAGTGGAGTGACTGAGTGAGATCCTCTAATTGAATATCATTTTATCATATGTTGAGTAGATGATAATTAAAATTGAAGACTCCTTTATTACCTAGTACTAAAATTCACAAACTTTATCATTGTACTCATACCCTTTGAGACTGGGTAATTTGTATAATGCGCGACCGACCTTTTGTTTTATAGATGAGTTCGAAGGTGAAATCTTGGACATCTAAGACCCAAGTTTAGATGTCCTGAAGGCAAGATGCCATAATTCATCAAGTTTTCGTCCAAAGCCTTTAATTTATCAAGTCCTATGTTAGGGCCTTAAAGAGAGGATCGGACTCGCTTAAAACTTGTAAACTTACCTTCTTGTAAAAAAAGTACCGCCATTACTTGTTTTTCTAGTTTCTTTTCCTTTAGGCATTATTAAAAAGAATAGGAGACTTTGTGATACCACAAAATATTCCCTCACATCTTGATTACACCCAATAAATTTAATTTTTTTCACCCCTTTAATGGAAAATACATCAATTTATTGTCATGTAAAAAACAAAGTCAAAATCTAAGTGACTTATACGAGTAAACTTATCCTCTAGTCCTACACAAAATAAAAAACTCGCTCCGAATTTTTCAATTGAAAATGTAGTCTCCGAGTCCCAAATTAATACTACTCTTATACAATGACCTATACTGATATACGATACTCCGTATGGTAAGGTTGCTTGTCAAATACGCTTATGACGTCTTTAAGAGTTACTATGACTTGCAAAATGGTACAAAAGCCTGCCGCAAAGAATACGAGCATGTATGCTTTTTTTGGTGAATGAAGCTAAAAGGGAGGTGAGATTATTAAACTAAGCATTCTTGCAGGCACGACTTCCTCTTTAATTTGTTCTGTGTGGTTTACAAATTACAAGAACTTTTACAAACATAAAATTCGTGCATCTTTTAATTCTATGCAATAAAAAGTTGGTGTAGTGTTGTGAACGCTAAGTTAATAAAACTCGTTTTATTAGAGATAAGTATGTGGCTTAGTTACACTACTTAATTAAACCTACTTAATTGTTGAGGGGAAAAACGGTTGAACTAATTTGTGCTACTAGCTCCACACAAGAGTCAAGGGCGTCGTCAATAGACAATAGTGTAATCAATCATCATGCAAAGTTTGATGAGCAAGTTTTAATTTGGTGATAATAGTGAATTTAGCAAAGTAGGTTGATCAGTTGAGACTTTGATTTGGTGTGCTAATTCATTAATTCAATTGTGGCAATTGAAGTTGATGAATTGTTTTTTTTTTTTTTGAGCAGGGAGGTTGATGAATTGTTGGTTGTAATTGTATAGTAGGAAAAAAGGATGAAAATAACCCTAGTCACCTTTCCCTTCAATGACGAAGTGGTCAGACGAATATTGTCGTACATCATTACGTTGTTATCAATTAGCGGATCAATATTAAACATTTTTCCGTATTGTCTACCATTTATTTTACTTGTTTCGGGTCACTGGTACAAAAACCACTCAAATTCTTCAAAAGCTTGTATTTCCCCCAAAACATTGTTTTTTTTTTTCTTTGTTAATAATCACTCCAGCCATTACGAACAAGGGCACGTTTAGTACATACCGTCCAAATAGTTCTCTTAGCTATAACCAAGTAGTAAAAATTTTAACCAAAGGCAAACTATTGCTCTTTTATCGTAAGGTATTTCAACCGACTACTATATAAGACCTATTATGTCGAAAAAATCACTCGAATATATAGAATTGTTATTCACCTATTACAAACTGGCTGATCCGTAAAACCTAACAAAAACTCGGATTATATCATTATCAATTACAACTTGGATGCATTTTGTTTTTGTTTTTGTATTCGTATGAGGTACAACACGAAACAAAGGTGAAATAATACAATCTAATTTTTCTTTAAAAAAAAGGATTGACCAAAGAGAGAGCGCTGGTAATAAAAACATGAAAGCACCCTTCTCATTTCTCCCCTGCATTTTTTCACACATCCAATAAATTCCCCTGTCTCTCTCTCTCTGACTCTCTCTCTACTCTCTCTCCCTCCCAAAACCAAAACTCAGACAAAACAAAAACAGTACGGACACTCTAACCCGCCCAAAATGACGGTGTTCTCTCATTCCTCCGCCGTCATCGGCGGCGGCACCACCACCACCACCAACGCAAAGCAAGTATTCCCGGTAGACTACGAGTCCGAAATCTCACAACACCTCCTCGACTCACTCTCCACCGGCGACCTCTCCTCCGCCTCCGCCGTCATTAACGACGAATTCCTCGACGTCAACTTCATCGGTGCCGTATCACTTAAGCTACGTCGCACCGAAGTCGTCCTCCGTGATCACCTCCCTAACGACGTTAACGTCTTCTACGAAGAGTTTAAGACTGACGTCACTCCTCTCTTCCTCGCCGCTCACTTCGGTCACCTCCACCTCCTCCGCCAACTCCTGGTATTTCTTCTATCTTCTTCCTCACTCTACTTTCTCAAATCATTTACTTTACTCTCCGTTTAATTCCGCGTTCAATTTTATTTTTCTACTACTTCATACTTAATTACTTTTTTAATTTTTGATTATCAAGCTAATTAAATTACAAACAAGGAAGAAAATCGCAGAAATTTCCTAATTAGTATATTTTAATTGATTTTTTGGTTAATAATCAACATATTATATATATTCCCTCTTTTAAGAATTTTGAATCAGGAATTTCTATTTTAGTGTAAGTTTTTTTGAATAAATATGAATGAAAGTGTACAGTGGTCCTCCATTGAAGGTACGTAGATAAGAGCTAAAGTTAGAATTTTAGTTTGAATTTCAAATTAAACTTTTGATTTTTCATAGGTTGTTGTTTGACTTGCGTATTAACTTTTGCAACAACAACTACTCCGTACTTTGCTCTTTTTTTTTTTTGTTTTTTAATAATCTGTTAAAGAAAACGTTGAACTTAATTTTTACGAGAATTTGTATGTGATGTGCAGTAGTAGTGACTAGTGAGTAATTAAGTAATTTTACTGTATAATGTGTCGCCTATGTTGAAAATTTAAAAGCCTTAATGTCGGCTGTTCAACTGAAAAAGCATTCAATTGTTTGTTACTCCTTGTCTGTTGTCTCCCCCATTTTTTTTCGGTGGTATTTGATTTAAAGTTTGATTTTAGCTTCCTTTCGCGTTTAGATTAGACGTTAACAATTTGAGATGAGTACGGGTAGAAGTGAGGGTAGGTTTAAATTTTTTGGGAGGGCATGGTTTAATAGGTGGTCCCACCATAAAATTTGTTCAGTTGTTTGTATAATCAGATAGAAAAGATGATTAGCGCTAATTTTGGTTGATGATGTTTTAGTGAGTTATGATTTTCTCTTTTTTTAAATGAATCTCAAATATCATATTAGTGTGACTTTCAGAGGTAGGAGTATGTTTTGCAGTTTTATGGGTGTGTATTGGGCTAGTTGAGTCGATTTCATTTGGTTGAATTTACTTAATTAAAGTGCTATACTACGACGAGTAAAAGAGTAGTCTTATGATTGTTTGTGAAATCGCTTACTCCGTTTATATTACACCCTCTCAAGGGTCTCTTCCAAAATGGCTTATCAAAGCGCTTTTGGCCATACAAAACCTCTGTGATAGTTGTTTGGACTTTGGACGATGAAGTGAGTCTGTCGATAGTGGTACCAAATATCCATTCTCATTCTTGAGTGCACGAAATATATCTGCATTTATTAATTACTAGTTTACTACATGCTAGTACGTACAAGAAAATCGTATATGTCACGTTTAGCTCGAGGGTGTTTGTACTAATACCCATAAACCCATTAAATAACTCACCAACGCTCCTATCATTTTCTCTTGAGCTGATCACCAACTGCCGTGTTACGCGCTAGAACTTGTTTAGTTAAAATGTCCCACAAAAATTAGAGAAGCTTATCTAATTAGAATCAAGTACTCATTCTAGTTACTTTCTTTGGTCTACAAAAGGGGGTTGTTTGGGTTGGTAAAGAATGCTAATAAACCCATTTCTTGCCTTTAAACTTTTAATTGATAGTAGTATTTACTAGTATTGTTGTCCATTTAACACTAACACTTTGTGTACAAATTAGTCTCTTTATGTTGGCCTGAATTGTTGGTTTCTTTAGTTTATCTAAAGGTTCCTTGTGCCACCACGGACCCAAATTTAAATATAGGTCGTTCTCACTTTTTGTAATGTGAAGTAGCAGTTAGTCAGTCCAATATTTGACTCAATTTTCATGACACCTTATGTTTTTAATATAAGGGTCGATCTTACTTAACCCGCTATATGAAGGTTGATGTAAGAAAAAGTGCACTTGACTTCGCATATTAAATAGCTAAAGTACATTAAATGTCTACTACAGTATTAATATAATTTTGCCTGCCTAGTTATCAATTGTCATTAATTAATTTAAACTTGTGTTGTTGTTTTGTCACCTAAAGCTTGCTGGTCAAGATGCCCTGGTGGAATCCTACCACTTTTATGGAGTTTTATGTTGTTTTTCACTGATGTGCTCTTCTGCTATCATTGGTTATATGCCACTTAAATGCATATTGTTTCAAGTCTAGTTCATCTGCACAGAGATAGAGTGGTGTGTTCAATTAGGGTAGTTGTATATTTTTACTACTACTAGTAAAACTGCAACTTCTCATTGACAAATTGACAACTCAATGCTTCTGAACATTCATACTTCTTCCAAGAAAACTTGATTTTGAAGTTTGTGATTTTAGTAGCAAAAAAATTTGGGAACTCAAGTAATTTTTGCTTTGGTGGTTGTACAAATAAATTATCTTCAAGTCTTCACTGTTTTTAGTTCTGCACCAGGAGACTTCTAGTTCTAGCCTTCTAGGTATGAATATGACAAGCTTCACTTACGGATTATTCTGGATTAGAGGCAGTATGGCATGTTCGTAGAGACGAGTTATGTGATTTGGTCGAAATCTCGAACATAGTATATAATGATTACATTTATTCATTCTATATATTCCATCACTCTGTAATCTGTTTTATACTATGGTTCATTGAGTATGTGAAGAACCCATGTGACATTATCAACATATACAACAAAATGAATTTCTTACCTTCACCTGAGAAGAGGGGGGCTCGAGGAGGGATACAGAATCAGGATGGGAAGGACATGAGTGATTTTCCTAGATCTGATACATGGCATTATATGTAGTATTTTGTTTTTGTTTAGCTACATAGGATTCCTGTTTTAGTAACTCTAACAATCTGAGTGAGATACATAAGGTGCGCACATGAGTATCCGCTAAAACCCATATGGAGCTGTCCCTTATTCTTGATGACAGACCAACATTTTGCAGTCTGAAGAAACATTAAACAGTAGATCTTTCTTTTAGTTAATTATATAACTCAACCATTTAGCCAGGGTTTCATGCTCCTTAAATCCTTAGTTTGTAGTTTGTGATAACATAATCTCTGTGGTTATTTGTCTGTGTCAGTAAATCGAATGAATTCATGTTTACAGTTTATGATGGACTAGCATGGTAAACATTCGCAGTTATATAAGATTACATAGTTTTGGATGAAATGTCTGAATTCTGAAGGTTAATAAACTATTGCACAAATGAATGACAGAGTGTTGGAGCTGATGTAAACCTGAAACTGTTCCGAGGTTTTGCTACAACCGCGGCAGTGAGGGAAGGCCATCTAGAGATTTTGAAGGTGTTGCTCAAGGCAGGGGCATCACAGCCAGCTTGTGAGCAGGCCCTCCTGGAAGCAAGCATCCAGGGACGGGCGAAATTGATGGAGCTACTCATAGAGTCCGATTTGATCCGACCCCATGTTGCGTTGCATGCTTTTGTCACAGCATGTGGCAGGGGATTCACTGATGTTGTTCAGACAATGATGAAGGTAATATACTATAACATCAGCATATCCCATAAGATCTAAGATATTATAAAAATTTTGGCATCTACTTCTAATGTAATTTTTTATTCCTTTCGCTCATCATTCATCATAAGCAAACGTAAACCACTTTCTAAGTTAGCTTAAAAGTGAGGTTATCCAATACTCCTGGTCTTCTTACTAAGGCACTAACATCATGTTATTCCAAAGATGAATTTTAATTCTAAACTGAATACGGAGTATGCTTTTGGAATGCCAATAGTGGCTCCCTTAATATAACACGGTTCAATGATTGCTTAACGGTCTATGTGTAAAAAAGAGAACGCAACATTTTACCGAAAATAATTCAATCATTGTTCTTGGAAGTTTCTGATCCTGGTAGACCCAATGAAAACAGAAAATTTGGTGATTACCCTGTAAAATGAAGTAAAGAAAATAGTTTGTACACTTTGGACCAACAGAAATGCATGCATGGATTGATGAATTATCACTAGTAGCTAACTTATTATTGTATAAACTGGCAGTGTGGAGTTGATGCGAATGCAGTGAACCGTGTGCTTCTGCAATCATCAAAGCCGTCTCTTCATACCAATACTGACTGCAATGGACTCGTGGCTGCAGTCGTTAGTAGGCAGGTCTCTGTTGTCCGGATGCTGCTACAGGTAAATTCTTTAACTCCATCAAATGCTAACCCTGTCACTAAAGTGACTTGACTGGTTTATCATCCTCTGGCCCATTTGGCCATTTCTCTGAACCACCAATTGCCATGCATTATAAAGTTTGGCCATCACCACCTTCCATATTGTCCTCACAAATATGTGAAATTGAGGGTTTTGGGAGTATCTGTTAATTGTTTTCTTATTAGAGTATTATCTGCTCATTTTTTAGAAAACCTTCAAATTATACGTGGAAGGTTGGAGAATCCTTCACTTACATCGTTAACATCACGTTGAGTTGATTGATTTCGATTTATTGGACTAGTTAAAATGGTATGTAGCAATTAACTAACGTGATAGTCAGACAATGTCACTTTTCCTAAGCACGGTGGTAGGACGTGATTAGATAACACTCGATTTGGCTGTCACACTCTAGTATGGAAGTACGACTAAGTGATCTAAACTTATAGTTATGAGATGACATGATACCGAATTTGATTACTATGAAACAGTAATATTTCCATCTCCCCATTAATGATTAGGTTATCGTTATTCAGGTATTTCCCTTTGGATTACCTGATGCTGTATATATCCTCACTTGCGCAGTGTCACTGTCACCTGGGGCATTCTATCTTTTTACTGTTTGTGACGCGTATGGTTGTTGGGCACATTTATGTAGTATGGTCGGTGTAACAACTTTACTACAGCTGGAAGTTTGTACCGTGGCAGTACAATGAATCCCCTGCACGGTTCATGTACGGGTTAAGAATCTCACCTGAAAAGCTTTTTATGCCATGGGCCAGTATCAGATTTTTGCATGCATGCCACAGTATTTGCTATGTCGTACTCTTGTGTCCATATACTCCTCTTGATTAACCAACGAATTCCCCTTCATGATTGTTCGTTACATTTTACCCCCTCCCCATAGATAAGATTGTTGCGAGTGGTATTCATTGACCCGGGGATTTAAAACTCTCTACATCGATATATGATCATATACCCGTATGAACCGTGGTCGGAAAAAGAAAAAAGTTGGATTAACTAAACATGAATGTGACACTAAAAAAATTTAATTTTACGGAAATATGAAAAACTATTTGTGGATGTATTGGACTTAATTATACTGCTGGCTTTTGGTTCTACAAAGTTCTGATCAGTCTTATAAATGAGCAGGCCGATGTAAGAACTTCTGTAGAAGTAAGGCTGGGAGCATGGTCATGGGATACAGATACAGGGGAAGAGTTGCGAGTGGGCGCAGGTCTTGCTGAGCCATATCCCATAACATGGTGTGCGGTTGAATACTTTGAGATCACTGGTGCAATCCTTCAGATGCTCCTAAAGAAACACTCTCCGAATGTCATTCATCAAGGACGAACAGCTCTCCACCATGCCATTCTCTGTGCTAATACTGGAGCTGTCAATGTGTTGCTTGACTGTGGAGCTGATATCGAGTTTCCTGTTCAGACATCAAAAACCTCCTTCCGTCCCTTACACATGGCTGCTCGTCTTGGGTTATTGACGATTGTGAGAGTTTTACTTGATGCTGGCTGTGATATAAACTCAAGAACAGGCTCTGGTGACACAGCCCTTATGATCTGTGCAAAGTACAAGCAAGAAGAGTGTCTTAAAATGTTAACTGCAGCTGGTGCTGATTTTGGCCTCGTCAACAAGGGTGGCTGCTCTGTGCATACAATTGCTTGTGCTAACAAATGGTCATCCGGCTTCCAACAAACAATCTTGCAAGTTATTAAGGGAGGTAAAATTCCTGAAAGCAGTAATATCCCAACATTCTCGCCTTTGTTGTTTGCTGCTCAATCAGGGGATATAGAGGCTCTGAAAACTGTGATGGCACAACCAGGGATAGACCTTAATCAAGCCGATGATATTGGTTTTACAGCAGTCTTACTTACAGCCTTGAAAGGTCACGTCGAGTCATTCCAATTACTTATATATGCCAAGGCTGATGTGAAGCTGTGCACTAAATCAGGAGAGACTGTGATTTCATTGTCTGAGCGAAGCCATAAGAGAGACCTGTTTGAGAAGGTGTTGCTAGAGTATGCACTTGAGATGGACAGTCGTAATGCTGAAGGGTTCTATGCCTTACATTGTGCAGCACGTAAGGGTGACCTAATTCCTGTTCGGCTTTTGATCAGCAAGGGCTATGATGTCAACATCCCTGATGGTGATAGCTATACACCGCTTATGTTGGCAGCTCGAGAAGGCCATGCCCATGTCTGTAAGTTCTTGATTTCGCAAGGAGCTCGATGTGATGTTAAGAATGCCAGGGGTGAAACTGCGCTTTTGCTGGCGAGAAATAACTCAGCAAAAGGAAATGATGCTGAATACGTCATATTGGATGAGCTCGCTCGTAGGCTGGTGCTGAATGGTGCCTGCGTGCAGAAACACACCAGAGGGGGAAAAGGGTCGCCGCATGCTAAGATGATCCGTATAGAGAACACGACTGGGGTTCTCCAATGGGGAAAGTCCAGCAGGAGGAACGTGATCTGTAGGAAGGCGGAAGTGGGACCTAGTTCAAGCTTCCGTAAGAACAGGCGTGGAAAGGGCGATGCTGATGAAGCTGGGGTTTTTCATGTGGTGACGACCAAGAACAAGGAGGTGCATTTTGTGTGCGAAGGTGGTTGCGATGCAGCTAAACTGTGGGTGAGAGGGATTAAGCTTCTATCTAAAGAAGCTGCATAAGGTTCCAAGCCATAGTGCATCCGAACGTTTGAGGCATTGTTTGTTTAGGTGTAGATGTGGTTTATAGCGTGTAATACTTCAGCTCGAAGTATTTTGCATTGTAAATATCTCCAAAAACCTAGTAAAAAAAAAAGAGAAGTTTTTGATACCGTGAGCAAGAAACTTTGCAAATATACGCAACTTCCATGAAAGAAGCATGAATCAGACCCTTCTTTTATTCTTATCAGCAAGAAATTACGTCCAAACAAGTTTACTCCAAATTTTTACTTGAATAACTTTTGCTCAACGGCATATAACAACCCCCCTAAAACAGAATATCCTTATCTTTGTCTCCCAAATCATCCTACCCTTTGAAAATTACTAATACCAATTCGCATCCTGATGAAACACTATTACTACCGAAATCAGAGCGTCGAGTTTAAAACCTGTAGTGATACACTAAAATACGCAAAATTCATTGTCTTTGATGCAGCTTTCTAGCCTGAAGCGATCTCCTTCTCCTTTGCTTTGCACATGTCCTCAGCAGATTTGACAAACTTCTTTGTAAATTCATCGATCTATCAAAGAACAAAGCATCAGATATCGACAGTAGCCAACCAGAAAGATCAGATGAAAATATTCAGTTGTGAATCTAGACTACTCACTTCTTTCTCCAATCTTTTCACATTATCTTTGGGATAACCAGCTTTCTTTATAGTATCCAGTGCCTGCACAATGACAAACAGTGGTTTCCTTGTGAGCTTGTATGCAAGATGCAAATCGCTCTTAAACAGAGGGGAAGTAAGAAAACATAAATGATGGACCAAAAGAAAGTAATTTTGGCAACTCAGGTTCTTGATCACTGAAGGATCATCTAGGCAGCCCAAGTTCTCAAATAGTGCTCAGGAAATTTAGCTACCCAGAAAAAGAAGTTTACAATCATAAGATACATACAACTATCACACCATCAGCATGTAGGCAATTCGTGCACTCACAAACTACAGAACCCTGAATATACAGATCTAACTTGCAGCTAATCCTGAAAAGGTCGTTCTCAAGGTTACAGCCACTTGCATTGACCAGGGACATGAACAATGGTGCTATGATGACAAAGATAACAATATCCGGGAACCTCCATTTCACTGACATGTGAAGCTGATTCCACTCTGTTAGACATATTTAAGTATTTACTTAGTTAAAAAAGGTATGAGGTGCACCAAGGTGGTGACGGGCAGTGACAACGAGGCGCAAGGCGTGCACCTCATGGAAGCAAAAGGGTATCTTTTATCAATCAATTTTTCTATTTTCCAGACAATAGTTTGCATAAATTACCCCATTTTTGGTTTTTAAAGAGGGCCAATACGTAAAGTAATAGTTAGGGGATTAAGGCAAAGAAAAGGATAGAAAAAAAGAACAAGAAACAAAAAAAAAAATGGAAATTGCATAATCAAATGCCTCACATTGCCTCATTATTAGCGAGGTGCCTGCGCCTTGGGCTCTAGGCATTTTGGATTCCGCCTCAGGCGCGCTCTTTTAAATTGAATATGTCCTTTATCATACTAGTATACTGGTAATGAGGAAACCCCAAGACTTGAAATAATACAAAAAAAAAAAAAAAAAAAAAAAAAAGGATAAACGCCACTTATGCAGGCAGACGAGTGCATGATACGCAGAGCTAGTCTTAACTTTGCTGACAACTGGGCAAGGAGAACTACAAGAGGAATTAAAAGTTTGACTTTCAAGAGGACAGGAAGGGCCTGTCTGCAATTTAACTACCATGTCCAATATCTCCTTCTTCCAACTATTCTCTAACCATGCCCTGCCACCTCATGCTGCCTCTTCAGAAAACGTCAAGCCACTGGAAATGTTCTCTTAACACACAAGTGTTCCTAAAAAACCTCCTAGTCGCAAAGCCATTTGAAATATGAAATCTCATCACATAAAAGAAAAGGAAACATTTTTTAACATGTTTAGTAAGTCTCCACTCTCTTAACCCATCCAAACAATAGAAAGACAGCACACATATGCACGCAGACAACGATAGACAGAGCAGCCAGGATTAGAAAAATAGCATACAAAAAAATTCACAGCTAACCTTTTGGCGAGCTCTTCTGATGCTTAGTTTGGCATCCTCACTTTTAGAGGCAACAATCTTACACATTCCCTAGACAAAAATCGGAAAAAGATATTTTACTGCTTCTTATTCAAACAAATAACATAAGGGTAGCAAGTTATGGGCTTGATTCACACCTGTTTGTTTTCTTTGGTTAATCTGTTCATCACGAAAAACAACATAATTTCTCAGTTAAAAATCAAGAAGTCTATAGTCCATACATTCCAAACAACCCCCCCCCCTCCACCCAGAAAAAAGTGCAATAGCAAGTTGGTAGTTGAATGTATTAAATTAATAATGAAGATAATAGAAGGCACTTACGGTGGAACAGCTGCTACTAATCGCTGACCGTCTACTTTTGGATTCAAGTTTAACGGGGATGATACAATGGCTTTCTCCAATGCTTTGATCGTCTGCAGAGAGAATCCAAGTTTCCCTTAATATATCTTGCTTATGTTGGATTTCAGGAGGCTATGGTAACTTTTGTCAGGCGAAAATGATAACAATATTTATCATAAAGCCAGAGGGGAGGGGGTAATGTGACCTCAGAGGAATTATAAAAATAATAATAATAACAATAAAGTAACTTATCTCCTTCTAGGCCTGTTATATTACATTTTTATGAAGTAACTTATCTCCTTCTAGGCCTCATTCAGAAGATCAGGCCCGGGTGACACAAAGCAACCAATTTATCCAATTCACTACCTTCAACAATCATCATGCATAACAAAATACAAGTTCACCATCTTTTGCCACTCTTTTTTTTTTGGTAGTACAGACAAAAGCTAGAACTAAATCACATTAGTCAATCACAAGGATTAATCAACATAAGGTTTAAGTAAGAAACTATTCAAGCCCTCCAAGGGTTGATCTATAGTACAGACAAAGACTAGAATTAAATTGCACTAGATGGTTAATCTTTTGCCTCCGTTTATCAGGGGCCACGGACAATTTGTCACCATATAGTTCTTTAATAACTATAAGTATAACAGCAAAATGTTTCGAAATAAGGTAGCTTATCAAATAATTCATACCAGCCAACACTTAAAAGCTACATCGCCTACATTCTAAATGTTTCACCGCCATTCTTCTTTACCATAAAACCTTTTTCTAGTAAACCACATAAACTAGTTTCTGAAAATCTAACACGTATCCTCTGATTTGGTTTCTCAAATTTAAGTAAGTCGAACAGCAAGTTTAGAACTTCTTTTGCAAATAGTTCTCAATAGCTAGATATAAGAGAGAGAGAGAGGTAGCAAAAAGCTTTTAAGAAACAGAGCAACCAAGGAATCAAAACTGAACAAGCTAAAAGTCCCCTTAAAGTATCATCACAGCCATTACTCCAAAATCGACAAGAAGTCAAGTACAGTAGCAAGGGGAACAGACAGGAAAGATAACTGTAAAATCTAAAAGATAAATGCCAGCGGTAACTTGAGTCAGATAAACCCAACTCAGCTGATGGATGCTGCACTTAATCCAAATGATATATAATCCTAGGCTCCTAGCCCAAAGTAAATGTGGCTGTACTCCTCAAAAACGAAAACTAAATGTGGCAATGGAAGACTGAGCAGCCCTTCCCCTGTAAGGCAGTATTCCTACACACAGGGATTCCAAGATCCAGCTCACCGTCCTTGGGCCAGCATATCTATTCTCCAAGGGATCCAAACTACCTACACTTCTCAATGAGACATGACAAAATGAATGCCTCAAAGAATTTTGATGAGTTTAATTTAACCGCCTGGTATTCTGAAACGAGTAACATAACATGGGATGTCAAAAGAGGTAAATGTAAAAAAAGAGATCCTCTCCTAGAAAGATACCAATATCAATGACAAATCTTAGGAAGAGAAGCAGAAGGGTCTCTGATATTTAGATCAGGGACAAGACATTAGCTATTAAGTATGGGTCCAGTAGCAGAATCACCAATGTTGGAATTTTGAGGCTACATTTTTTTTGGGATTGATATGAAACTTGATTGCAATTTTTTCTTAATTTCTTACGTTACATATGAGCATAGATGAAGTCTATTTATAGACCCTCATGTTATTTAATTGAATATTCTAGAATAAGTTACTAGATTGTTCTATAACATTTCTAGGAATTCCAAGCATTCAATGATGCTCTAGAGTTTTCTAGATTAATTTCTAACAATCAATAAAGAGACAACACAAACTGAAACATTTTAATAAAGAAATTGGTAGTTAATTGCAGAAAGGGAGGCATTGTTACTTCTGGGTCATATGGAGTTACTGCAAGAGTTGCGTGGTCGACAAGAGTGACAAGAGCAACTCGGTTCAAGTTCATCTTTACACCATGAGTTTCCACGATGATATGGTCTAGCATTCCTGCAATCACATAACAAACCTTAAAACTTGATCCATTTCAATATGTCAACCATCTTCTCATACATAGAAGGAGTCAAAGTAGTGAACCTGTAGACGCTCTTCCAGTTCGTAGCTTAGTTAGCTCTCTCGACAATGAATCTAGAGCTGCCTCCATCAGAGAAACAGCGGTTGATTTTACTGTGGGCCCTATGTCTTCGACAACTTGGTCCGTGCCGGCATTGTCATCATTCTCTAAACAAATTCCAGGTTCCAGTATATTTAGAATCACCTTATTGTAACCAACAGCAACTAATGGTTATCATAATCATGAACATCACACAAGACTCCTTGAATCAACCTATATTCGGAGTTTTCACATTAGGACATCTACATTATATGAAGTGTATGCCTGACTTTATACTTTCTAGTTTAGTTGCACCTCAATTGAATCACCTTCTGAAAATTTGAAGGTACCAAAGTTGTATATATGTTCCCAAGGGAGAGATAATTACGGTCCTTGGTACCGCAAAAATAAATGTAGGTAACCACATTACATTTCTAATCCATTAAGAGAAAAGAGACCATTTACTTTCCTCAAATCACTCAAGTCAAAGAGCTCATATCTTTCTTCTTAAAGTGCAACATTCACAAAATAAATCCGTTCATTTTGGAAAGATAGGCGACAAAAACATACATGTACTTTAACAGTCTAGAAAATCGTTCATGTGACTCTCTTACTTTATGCAACTTAGAAATTATTTATGGTTTTCCTTCACGAGACCAAGTTACGTTCTACGTAACGCGAGGACTGATAAAGGAGGAGAAGGGTGTCCCTGTTGATGCATTTCTGACCTTATCTCAGATACTATGATCTTAGTTTAGAAAAGCGCTCCTGGGGAGTGCCTAGGCACAGGTGGCATCACATCAGAAGCTTGAAGTGCACCAGTAGGCGCAGGCCAAAAAACCGCATGCCCTAAATCCCTATCTTAGACTTCTTTACACATTGGCCCTCAATATAAACCAAAAAAGGGGTAATCTTTTGCAAAATATAGTTTTCAAAAATAGAAGTTTGTTCACTAAATGAGTGTGCTTCGCGTGCGCCTTCCCCCTGCACCTCCTTAAACTAAACTTATGATTCTGTTCAAATATCAAGCAGTTCACTATATAACCTAAAGCGAATCAGGGTTTCATAATTGGAAGCAGACTCTAGTCACCTAATCTAGTTGACAACCAGCAAACATTACATTTCTTTACACATTTTGCAGAGAGAACAAACTCAGCTACAGAGAGCAATGCCCGCTAAGACCCGAGTCATTACTCCTTCCATTATATTCGAGGTCCCTTCTAACCACCTCCGCTAAGCGTGTTCTACAAACAACTAAGGAAGCTGTACTCCATCCTCTAAGACCAAACTTTACATGGTTCTAACCAGCTGTCTCAGCTATTAAACTAGTTTATTCAATCGACACAGCGCAAAGTCGCAAACTTTACACCCCTTCAATCAATCAGCTCACCGAAACACCCAAATCCGAGGAAGTAAGAAATCATAAATCGATGATTATATTAGCCAATTCTAATCTACAACATTTACAAATGAGTTTATTCACAAAAATGATAATAATATTACACCAACGATTTTCCTTCAACAAAATTAAAGAAACCCAAATTAAAAACAATTTCAATTTGGGCAAACTTCACATTGTTTTGCTATAATCTCAAAGTTGATATGAACAATCAAATATACATAAGTTTAAAATGTTGCCCAAATCTAATGGGTTTACTCTTACAAATCAAAGCACAAAAATTATTAACTTGCAACACTAAATTACTAAAAAAATGACAAATGAAAACCAAATTTCAATTTGGGCAAACTTCACATTGTTCTAAAATATAATCAAAAATATAAATATTCAGCAAATAGAACAAAGCAAAAGGAGAAGAAAAGTACTTGACTTTCGGGCTTTGGCGAAACTGCGGCGGAATTCCTTGAGAGGGTAAGAAGAAGAAGGGAAAGTGGGTAAATTGTGGGAGGAAGATTCAGAAGAAGAAGAAGGGTTGATCGGAATGGGGTGAGAAGAAGAAGAAATGATGGAGAGATTGCGGGTTTGTTGATGGAGGAGAGATATACAGCTACGGTGATGAATCTTACTCAATACTCTTCTCATCGACATCATTTTTAAAGTTTGGAAGTAGACAAGTTCTGGGGGAGAAAGAAGAGAAATGGTTTTTTTTTTATTTTTAAGGGTTTTCGGGGGTTTAAGAATCCGTGGTTATACTTATTGGGGAAGAAGACTATTGGCACTCTACTCGTGCACTCATAATTCCACTACCATATTTTTTTTCTCGGAGGTGAAATATTGTGAGTTGAAGTATCGGTAGTCTCCATTACTCTCTCCAAGCACCAAATATTAGGTTCTAGGAAAATTACACCTAGATGGCTTGAAAAGGTCATAGCTCGAAGAGGAAAAGGTTACGGGTTCAACTCTAGAGTCTCTAAGGATTCACCTGACATACCTACACGGCTACGTAGGTGATATGTTATTTATTTAAATATGTCGAGGTCATTTTAAATTCAGATGTTGTGCAAACTCATGATTGAAGTCCAATAAGATAAAGATGTATGACGAATTTTTTTTTAATAATTCGGTTAGATTGTCCGACAAACAGTTATTGAATTAGTGAGTTTCACTCAAGTTTTTTAGTTTTAGGTCACCTAAGTTATTATTTATGCGACCCGTCAAAGAAATAAAAAAAAAAAAGTGTAGATATGCAAACCTTAAGTCACTCGGTGTAATTTTCCCCCACATGCAAGCTATTCGTTTGTTATAATAATATTGTCACTATAAGACTTGATTTCATACTTCAAAAGGAGTGGGCCATTGTTAAATGAATAAGCAAAAAAATATCGAAATAGCATAATATAGAACTTGTAAAATACCCTGTGACACAACTAGTGTTAGCACTACCAACTCTCATCCAACGAAATGTGTTTTACCTTTAACTATAGGTCGGGTGTTCGAGACTTGGTAGCATCAACAACAATGAGCACTAGCGTTGTATATGTGAAAACATGAGCTAATGTTTTATACATAATAAAAAGCATAAAACATGAATGTTGGGCACTAAATTCGCCCCAGAAGTTACATATGGCAAAACTACTAATATACACGTTTTAGCCATACATACATTCCAAAAAAATATATTATCATTGCGTAGTGCCAAACTTGAACGGATTTATGCGGCATAGAAGCAACAAAGCCACCTTTTCTGCAAATAGAAAAGGATAAATAGTCAACAAACAATTGACGGAATTCCAAAACTTAGTGTATAGGATTTGAAAGTTTGCTTAAAACGATATTCATAGTTATGAAAGCCCGATTGACATGTCATGTTGACTTAGATATGCACAAACGTAGAATCGGTTTTGAATCACAACGATCTACCTCATTGGCAGATTTACATATGAGTTCTTTCAATTATTGTTGTTAACTTCCAAGGAATTGTCATGACGTGGCATCTTGGTGGTAAACATGAAGTTCAGATGCAATTATTAAAAATTGATGTCAAAATAATAACATAATCTTAGCATAACATGAACTTCGTGTACGATACCGTTGTCTTTGGCTGGTGGTCCGCTTCATGAGAGTTTTGATTGTGGTTGTTATGTTGGTTATTTGCCTGATTCATGTTTTGATCAAACTTTTGAGCACCATGCATCCCGCCTACGGCGGTCCCATTAGTTTTCTTTTGATCTCTTGCCTTGTTGAAGATGACTGTAAATCCCTCGGCTGATGCGGGATTGTTTACGTCCCATTCTCCAAACTTAGGCAAGGGTCTACCTCTTGCATTAGCTGCCTGCTGTTAAATGTAATTTTGCTTAAATTTGTTAGTATGTCAATTCAACCATATACTTACAAACACCGATCATAACTAGTTACGCTTATATGCCCTAATTATGATATTTATGATGCGTACCATCAAAAGAAGATACTCGATTAAAGTGCATGTAAAGTATCCAATAGTTATACGTTTAAAAATTAGTGAGAGGGTAAACCTATTTGGTGTATTTTTCATAAGCTATACCTATTAGAAAGATGATATCATTGATGGTTAAGATGAATACAAAGCTTAACAAAGGCTATGTTTGGTATGCCAAATAAGCTAGCTTATTTAGGCAAATTAGCTTATTTGACTAGATTTTTAAGCTTTTTGACCAAATAAGTGTTTTTGGTGACACCACTAGCTTAAATAATAAGCTAGCTTATTTAAGATGTTACCCTGGGTAGCATATTAAAAAATAAGCTAGCTTATCATAATTTTATTCCTAATTTACCCTCATTTATTTACTAAAATAAAATGACATTAAAAATATTTAATACATTTTTATGTAATTTTATATATATCAGCTAATTTTGCCAAACACTCCTATTACTATCAGCTAATAACTTTCAGCTAATATTGCAGCTATTAATTCAGCTTTCAGCTACTATTTCAGCATTCAGCTACTATTTCAACGTTCAGCTACTATTTCAGCTAGTTTTACCAAACATAGTAAAAGTGTGAATAGAAACATACGAATTACAAAAATGCATTCACAATCATATGCGATTAAAATATTAAAAGATTATTTTTTGAAATAGTTGTATGATACCAATTTAATTAATACATAGATTCACGGAGGTTGAGGCCGAAAGCAAAGTTTAGGCAATATAATTGTAAAATATTAATGATTGAATTTTACAAAGGAACAACGAATAGAAAAAAAAAAACAACTTTCCCCAGATTTGTATGAACTCAATGGAAAATCGCATGGATTAGAATTAAAGATTTCAATAAGTAGGATAAAAACGACTTGCAATACACCAATTGCTTATTTCTTTTAAGATTTGGGTACTAATGTCTTAAAGATATATATTCATGCAGTTCATGAGAAATGCAACATACCGATGTCATCAAAGATGATCGCAGGAGCTATAAATGAATTGGCAAGAGGAAGAAAGGAGATTATTGTAAGTTGCAAGACCTGTAAATGGGACAAGCAATGCCAAAAATGAAAAAGGAAGAAATCAAATAAGAGAAAAAATGGCACGAATAAGATGACAATGGATAGAGCGAGTCATGAGGTAAGACACAACTAATAACAGATGTTTCCTACCCAAAAAAATTATTTCCTAACATCTTTAGCTCAAACAATCAATTGGCTAATTTTAAACAATGTAAGGGAAATGAATGTTTGTATTCTTAAAATTACTTGCTGCTTATTTTGTTATATGACTTTGTTTTAAGAGGTGACCATAATTATATTATCACAACTGTCAGTCCTACGTCTCCTTTATTCTATTGAGATAAAACAAATCAGAGTCATGTATGAAATCTTATCACAAATTCACAATATCTTATTGAAATACTAATATAATTATGTTTAAACTCCAGGTCTTGAATCTTTTAAAGCGAAAGACATAAATAACTTTTTACTTAAAGAAATTGTGGGACGATTATAACACGTGCGTGTTTTCAATACCCCGTTTGTCTTTAAATTGGTTGTACTTGCAACATTGAGGAACAATTTCGCAAAATCACAGACAACGAGTGCATGTATGATTTTTATACGGGGGTCGACGCACGCTTTTAATTTCCTCTATTCGGTCACAAATTTCGGGAATTGAGCCTTTGCCCACGTCAGATCACGTCTACTCACGAGTCGATCGATGACGAAGGCCCTGTGCGATTCAACTTATTCAACATTGTTTTCAAATCAGATCAAATTTATTCAAATCAAATCAAATCAGATCAGCTTTATTCAAATCAAATCAAATCAGATCATAATTATCCAAATAACAATCAATGAATGCAGTCTATTTTTAGTTATTAATTCGTCTAGTTGCAGTTAATTTATCAGTTAATTCAGTTCAGATCAAATCAAATCAAATTTATGCAAATCAAACCAAATCAGATCAATTCAAATCAAATCAAATCAGAAAAATGCAGTCCAATTGCATAGGGCCGAAGAGAATTAGTAACCGAGCATATCACTATTTTGGCATCATATGCACTGCGACAAACCTCGAGCGTATCACGTGAATTAACCGAACACAATACAAAAAGAGGTGTAAACAAAATCGCTTGATTTTTGCAACGCAATCACTCCTCACCCGCCACTCCCAGTCCGCCTATCTCCGACGCCGGCCACTCCCAAATGAGCCGAACCCTAACCACCACCCACCAGTCTAAAGTCAAAAATCAAAGTCTCTAGTCTTATCAATTGAACCAATTAAAGGTACGCCATTTCTTTTCCCCAATTTCAGAAATCAATTCAACTAATTTCATTGTCAGTTTTGTCACCAATTTAATATCATGATCGATGTCTCAATATATTCGTGTTCATGAATTTATTTGCCTGTGTTCCAGTTTCAGTTTCTATTTCCATTTCTTGTTAAAAGTAATACGAAAATTGTAACTTGTTAAAAGTAATACGAAATGATTGAATTTACTCTTAAGTTTGTCAATTGATTAATTTAGTCAGTCATATGAACGATATAAACAAGGATTTAACATATAGTTTTCATGAATATAGTTGTTTTTATAAAGTGTTTGCTTTTGAAATCAGAAGGTTTAGCTCAGTGTCTAAATTTGTCATATTCTGTTTTGTTCATAGGGGCGTAGGAGGAGGTGTATTATCAATACTGATTTGCTCAAATGTCGGAATCTTCCGTTTTCGATAAAATGATGCTTCGTCTCCGGGATTCTTGCAGGTGAAACCTTTTCTTTTTTGTTTACGCGATTCTTGTATTGTGAAGTAGCAGTCAATCGATTCTCAAATCACTTTTCATTATGGGTCGTCCGTAAGTAGCCTCTCTATGTTTAAAACGTAGGGGTAAGGCTTGCGTACATCCGACCCCCCCCCCCTACCCCTCCTTATGGTGGGAGTCTTTGAGGCGTTGGGGTAATGTTGTTGTTGTTGGGTGCAATTTCACTCTTGCTTTTTGACTAATCATGATATGGTTTGTGTTCTTGCTCTGATTTTCAAGGTATTATACGGGTTATCCCAAGGATTTAGGGCCCTCTCGTGTAATTCATTTTACGTCGGAGCGTGAGTTTGTCCAACTACTTCACCAAGGTTACCCTGTTGTTGTTGCTTTCACCATCAGGTATAGAGTAAATGAACTAATGAAGTGTTATTTTTTTTTTTTTTTTTTTTTTTTGCTGTGCCCTGTGTGTTCTAATTTTTGTTCACATGGTCCAACTATTGTGATATGTGGCTATGTAGGGGGAATTACACAAAACATCTTGATAAAGTATTGGAGGAAGCTGCGGCAAAGTTCTATCCGCATGTCAAATTTATGAGAGTAGGTTTTGTCTTTGTCAGGTTTAATTTATCGTGGTAGACATTAATCTGTTTCCCCTTGTAAATGACAATATTCTTCTATTGCTGGTTCTATTTCTTTCTTTTGTGAAAACTAGAAATTGAGTTTCAATGAGGCAAGAAGTACATGACATTAGGATAGTTACTAGTTACTACTTACTATGATGCGAGATTTGAATCTCCTTATTTCTTCTGTTTTTGTTTTTATGCTCATTGCTGAACCCCTGCTTTAACGCTGTGCCTGGTTCTATATAGCTTAATGATTTGAGGATATCTTACATCCAATCACGTATTATACAAATTTTGGACCTTTCATATCTTTCAGGTTGAGTGCCCCAAATATCCAGGGTTCTGCATAGCACGACAAAGGAAAGAATACCCATTTGTCGAGATTTTCCATAGTCCAGAGCAAGTATGAATGATCTTTCCGCACTTGAGTGATATGAACATTTTACGTGTTTTCCTACGAGAATGTAGCTAATGTGATTGCCTATATCTCTTTTTCATAGTAAGGGGTACATTGTTCTTATACCGGCCACCTACCCTATCATCTGCCCATAAGAGGGGAAATATATGGGAGAGATTATAAACCTCACATTTATTTCTTACTATATAATGTGTCTAACTTTTTGTTTTTTTCTCTCTGCAGGCTGCTGCTCAGGGTAAAATTGCAGATCCAAATGTCACAAAGTACTCGGTGAAGGTTTTGCCGGTAAGAATCTCAGTGTACTCTTGCTGCTTAAAGTCCACAAATTTTGCTTACTTAGACCAAGACTTGTGGCTTTGTTCCCCTTTCTCCGTTTCTTGCGAATGGTCTACAACTCTTGTGCTGCTTGTGTGCCTATCATACTCCGTTTCTTGCGAATGGTCTACAACTCGTGTGCTGCTTATGTGTCTATCTTACTAAGTGTCTGTCATTGCCATCGCATATATTGATATTCTCGGAATAGGCTGAGAGTAATAGCTGGCTGGCTAATTTTTTTGGCAAGTTATGAAGAGAAGGGAAGATGGCTCAAACGGCACAGTACTAAGTTAAACATTGTACTAGTTTTCACGGTCATTACTCTGCAGTAAAGGAAACACTAATGGTCATGAAGCATTTGCCTCTAACTCATATTGGCCTCTGGCCTCATTCTGGATTTGCTTCACTTTGGGCTGAAGAACTATTGTTTACACTTATTGTGGGGAAAAAGGCCAATACGATTTATTTCCTGGTTCTCCCACTATATACAAGCCATCTGTCCTTTTTGCACATTCCTGCCCTTCAGCTTCACTTCTTTTCCATCTCTTAGGTATTTAACTAATAATTGTTGGGAGATGAAGTTATTTTGTGGTCTTTGGGACAAAGTGGAAACTTTTTGGTTTATCTCTGAGTAAAGGTTTGTAATCCTGAAGTCCATATTGAAGTGGACAGTAGAGTATTCTGACCACAGTGAGCAGTGAGTTGAAGAATTCTTGTGTAAGACCTTCCGCGATTCTGAGAACATGATTGGCAGTGGAAGCTACGAGCTCAAACTCTTCAGTATGTGATTTCCAGTATTGAGGTTGAGTATAGAAGTCAGTCAGAGCAAGCAGTTGTTCTGCATGACGCTAATTCATTGAAATCAGTATTGCAAGAATTTGTAAAGATTTGAAGGGAGACTAGTTGCTTCAACTATATTTATCGCTTAATAACGTCATCGATTAGCCTCATTTTGGGACTAAGGCTTAGTTGTTGTTATAACGCCATCCCATAACCTAACTTGCTCATAAGATCTGCACCCTTATTATCCTACTTCACCTTTCCATATTTTGGGCAAAATCAATTGTGCCTTTCTTCCTTTTCTGATGGCCGTGCTTTACTCCATCCTTACCTTCCTCCCTTTTGCAATCCACTTGGCAGCAGCAGTTATATTTTCTCCACTTTCTTCTTGTTGTGTCTCCCCCCTTTTCGTCTTGCTTTGGTTAACCGACACATTATTTTTTTAGGGCTTAGGCATATATGACATTTAAGGTGCAACTGCAATTGAATAGGGAGGTGTGGGGAGACATGATTCTTTTGGAGGATATAATCTGACTATTAATGGTTTTTTTTGTTTTGCAAATGGTTGTTTATTTATTTTTATTTATTTTTATTTTTTTGCTTTTTCCTCTCTCTTTTCTCAAACCTTTTCTTCTTAAACATTGTGAAGACGTTCACGCATTTTTCATTTGTTTTGTAACTATATTAATCTTTTTTTGTGTGTTCCAATTCTTTTGATAGATGTTTAAAACTCTTGCTAAATGTGTTTTCACTACTTTAAACTTTTTTTCCAACAATCTTTAACTTTTTGTTGACCTGCACATGCCGATTCATGTTAGGCAACCCCAAATCATTTTGAAAATAAGGCTTGGTTGTTGTTGTTGAATCAAACTAGCCCTCCTGAATCGTACGGGGCTCACAGCGAGCACTGTTTCATTCTGGCAACCATTTTTTTACCTGCTTGATCGTCTATTGGATTATGGGCAATTATAGAAAGTGGAAGTTCATTTCAAGTGAAAAGTCTATGAAATGAGTTACTTTCGAATAGCTGCTATTTTTCTTTCTAAAAGGAGGATTCATGGGGAATTATTTAGACTGGAGTATTAGTTCCAGGATAGGAGAGATTGTTTGGCTGAATGTATTTTGCAGTCTGCTAGGGACAGAGAAGTGTTATAACCTGAGTTTACAACCCGTGACGAAGAGCATTTGCCACTGATGCATTAACAAATGCTGGACTCATGCTACATCTTCTCAGTACTCACTTTGGCCTGAAGAATGTAAGGTTTGCACTTCCTCCTCCTGAATGTTGCGAGGAAACTCCATATATCTGGATGCCCTGTGTACAAGTCTTCTGTTTTTCTTGCTTGTTCTTCAGTTCTCTTCTTGCTTCAGTCCTCAGAGGATACTGTTAATCATCGGCCGTAGGCCTGTAGGCTTTTAGGGACTTAGAGGAATACTATGTGGTGTATTTCTTAGTAAAAATGCTAAAGTACTGTTTGTAAGGGATTGTCATTGTTGAGTTTGAATATTTAAGAGATGCGAAGGAAACAACTCCTGTTAGTTTAATGAGTTTTTCCAGCTTGTTTAACTCCCAAGAATTTTGAGGGATGGGGAAGGGAAGGAGAGTAGGGAATGCAGTTTTCTTTGCTTGGATATAAGTTTGAGCGAGCTAAGGAAGGGGAAATGGAGAGGTCTTTTTCTTGATTCTTGTCCAGTGAATGGTTTCCTCTATTCTACAAAGATTTGGGAGGGAAACAGCTCTGACCTCTTAGTTGTAACCTATAATTCTTCTTACTTATGTTAGTATATGATCCTTTTAGCTCGCTACATCTTGTTACCTGATGCTTGCAGGTCCAACACCCTTATTAACTTTCTTCCCCTTTTTAGGTTTTGGGCAAAAACCACTTCTCTTGCCTCATTCAGGGCCATGCCTTGTCTCCATTCTCTTTTGCAGCAGGGATTGTTTATTTTTCTCCACTCTTACTTCTTCTGCGTCCTCTTTACCCTCTCAAAATGGTGTTCAAACTTGTGTTAGGCATGCATGACATATTGTGCATACAATTGTTTAGACTAAATACTCTCGAAATGGATAGGACTGACTCAAAGCTCATTAATACCTAGCATCACTTTCATTATATGCTTGCTCAACTGTCTATCTGGAGTGTAAAATTCTTTTACGGGAAAAGTAGAGCAAATTATATGACCATATAGAGAAGACTTTTGACTAGCTTGTTGAGTAATATATCACGATCTCGTTTAGATATTACAAGCTGAGTTGCATTGGAATATGGGTTCCGTGATAGGTTGATTGATATATATTATTGAATCTATTTGCGGTCAGATGGGGACAGATTGGAGGTGATGTCAGCTATTTGTTTATGAGCCAAAGCGATTAACACACTTCAAGTAAAATTAACAAAGTGTAGTCTGTTCTGTTGTCTTTAGTTCACATACAGTTATGTCCTTGGGGTTCACTTATCTGTCCATTGAATCAAGAGCTTAGGATCATTTTTGTCTAGAGGTTCCTTATACGAGATTAATGGATTTTGTGGGTTAAGCAACTGGGTTATAGGATTCTTGGATGCCTAAGCTGTGCAAATGTGTCTAGATGTATTAGTCTCTGCCATTTTTGATTCTGAGAATCTGAAGAAAGAAGTAGACAGGTGTGATCATTGGGATTATCCTTACGGCTGACCTTTGACTACAATATTTTCGTATGGGAGATTGAAGAGGTTATTTTGTAATCTCTATTGTGGAAATTGTAAGTTTGTGTGACGCAAAGGACATGTGAGTTAGAAAGGGAGACTCCTGCAGAAGTTTTAGCTGTAGATCTTTCTCTATGATACTCTCTTGTGTGATTACCTCTTTGATGTCCTTAATGGTTACAATTTGGATGTCTAAAATCCCTCATAAGGTGTGATCTTTTGGTCTGGCTTTGGGAAAGATAATCACCTGTGATAAATTGCCTACTACTGCCTTTACGCTTCATGTGCTTGAAAAGTAGTGAATAATTATATCTGTATCCATTGTGATTTTGCATTTAATACTTGGCATCGGTTGACAGCCCTACGTGGTGAGCAGTGGGTCTGTCCTGCTTCTTTTGTTGATTCTCTCTAGATGTGATTGTGGGTTTAGGGGCGAATGAAGAGAGGTTGTCGTGGAATTGTGCTGTGTTTGCTGCACATTTGGAATGAGCCAAGCTCGCGAATACTTTTTGAGGGAAGTCATTTTCTTGACTATGTTTGGGGAAAATAATTTTCTGACTATGTTTGGGGGAGGGTTGGTTCTCTTGCTTCGTTTTGGGATAAGGTAGCAGGGATCTTGATTGAGACCCCTTTAATTCTTGTGAATAGGAACTGGGCATTTCGTAACTACTCATTTTTATTTGACGATATTTACGCTTGTAAAAAAGAGAATGCATCAATTTTTACATAGCGAGGTGTCACCTAGGGTTATTATATTCTTTCTGTTGGCATGGCTGGCATAGTCATCCTGCCACGGTGTTTTTTTTTTTTTTTTTTTCATATTTTTTGGCAGGGGAGGGGGGAGGGAGTCCAAGTTCTCGAACAAGAGTTTACCAAAGTTTACAAGTGTTCTTACAAGGGAAGCTTTATACTACGCAGTTCATGTTTGTTGTAGACTTACTGTTTGCCGACATCCCCTTTACTTTTGTGCTGCAGAGCTGCGAGTTAATTGACTGCAGCACTTGCCACCTGCTGAATCTTCATCGTATGATATGGCTAGTGGTTTTCAAACAGGACTTATTCTTTCCTTCTTTTCTGTTGGGGGGGGGGGAGGTGAATGGGAAGTGTTAGTGGGGGTGGGGGTAGGCATGGGCCTCCAGAGTAAGAGTTGAACCACGTATAAATTATGAACTAATAGTTTGTTTGGAATGGAAAATTTGGAGGGAAACAAAGAGGAGAGATGATGAGAAACTCGGATAGGAAATGGAGGTGAGGTAGGAAGGATCGTTTGTTTGGGTTACAAATGTTAGAAATGTATATGAATAGAAAAGAAAAGGAGAGAATAGGAAGGATCTATTTTCTCTCATTTTTGTAGAAGTCACGCCTCTCCATATTTGAACAAATTTGGAAGGAGAATTAACCTTGCTCTTGGCATACAAAAGCACAAGATTATATGTGATTGAGCTTTTTTTTTTTTTTTTTAAATAAGGGAACACAATAACACATGATTAGGCTTCAGGCTGCAATATTATTGCTTGGTTACTAACTTACTATCTATATTTTAAAATTATGAAATGATATGAAGGAAGTAGTGAAGTCCATTTCCATTTGGTGAGATGTCTGATATAAACATGGTCATATATCCTATTGCTTGTTAATTGTAGATACAGCTTCGATCCTTTTAAAAGAACCTAGGAACCATAATTCCGTTTCCACCACCTACAAGAATATGAGCTAGCACAATAGTTCCTTTTCCCTGATTGATGTTATCGTAAGAGTGGATTTTGGACATCTCTATTCTCTTTGCCTCCATTTCTTTCTATCCAAGAACACTGTAAGCAAGTTCTTTTTTTCTTTTGGCTGACGGAGTTGTCAGCAAGTTTACTCCGCGAATAAAGTATGCATGTCAGTCAAAGAATTTGTGTTTGCCATGATAATCATGGGAATTTCTTCTATGTTGGTAATTTTCTGGATTAAGTGGATATGTGGATGGACTCCGGATTCCTGGCTATCCGATCTTATATTTCATAATCTTGAAAGCATTAATTCATATTGTGTTCTCTAAAAGCTAAGTTACCATTTATTTACGTTACATTTTTTGCAACACATGTATATCTGATATCTTTTGTTACCATTGGAAGAACATGTAGATCTGATTTCTGCTCTTTTGTATTTTCAGTTTACTTATGACATGAGTGCCTATGGATTCAGAGAATACTTCAAGCGCAATGGCATTCAAATGTCTGATCGGAAGTGAATCGTGGGTGACTATTATCCTCTTCCTCCTGAAACTTTAGAGGTACTATAGATGCTGAACAGCTGAAATGTTTGCTTGTCATGATGTAGCTGGGCTCTGTAATGCAATCATAAGTATCATCTTCATGTACAGACGAATAGGTTCTCAGATAGTCAGATGTAATCAGACCGAACTTTTGTCCATTATACATGGGAGTAGAATGATGTAAAATCACTTGCCAAAATTTTCTTCACTTGCCTAAACGAAGTATGCCAAATTAATTTCAGGAGTCTGAAAGTCAGGTGAAAAGCTCTTGCAGTGTAGGTCGTCATATACATTCTCGTCTGTAAGCATGCACGCTGATTATTATCAGCTAGAAAATGAATGCAATAGAAGGCAGCTCTTTACAAATTATGCACCAGAATGAATATGATAGTATGATTTTTTCTTTTTGAGGTTAATGACAGTATGATTTTGATGATTCTATATGGAATTTGTGCTGAAATTCTGGAATGGAAATCTATGTCTGTAGTGATGCGGTTTGGTATTGGTGCTTCATAGCTGATACATTGTGCGCAGTGACAATTGTCATATAAATTTTTTCCTCAATTATCGTGAAGTGTTTTGGACGATTCATCTATACGACTTCAAAGACCGGCGCTCTTACAAGGAGAGTATGAATCAGCGTAGGAGAGTACCAGCCATGGAGTTTTCTGGATTCAATTGACTATGATTGCAAAGCTGCCCAACAACCTCTGTTACACTCTATCATGGTACTCGTAGGCCGGATCTCAGGGAGAAGCATCTTCTTGCTGTGATCGATCATCATAACAAGTCTGTATTGAGTTTCCAGTATATATGTAGTTGGATTTCGAACAACTTTATTTATTGCTTTGCTTAATAATTTTTGCCTCTGCCGCTTGTATAGTGATTAGTGGTCACCAACGCTTGTCGATTAGAGGTTGTGTTGAAAGGATTAGTTAGTGACAGTTAATCGAGTGAATAATGTCGATTTTGTTCAAAATTTTATCCTTTTTCTATAATAACCAAGGCCGGGAACCCATACCCACTAGCGCTTTAGGTAAACCCCACGGGCCACGGGTATACCGGCTAACACCCTACAAGCCACACAACTAGCTGGTAAGACACATTATTTGCATGTGATAGGTAGAACCGTAGAAGTATCGTATTTGATATGCCTAACTATAGACAATCATTAAGAATCGATGCTCTTAAATACTTTGAAGACCAACTTTGTTCAGCGGCGGCGTTTTCATTGAAAAAAAAAACAAAGGATCTTTGCTAGTTTAAGTTCCCGAAAACTCAATTGAATGCACCAAAAACTCAGTTGAATACACCAAAAACTCTCAATTCGAATCCTCTGAATATGCATAAAACTCAATTGGATCGTTGCCCTAATAACATGAGCTACACCAAAAATAAAAGGGGAATTCGAAATTACGAGGACGAAGAGATGAAAGGTAACATGAAAAGATTGAAATTGAACTCGTCTTCCGACTGCACCTTCATCGAAGGAATTGTGTCCAAGTTCTCACAAGTACGAGTACTGGATGAAGACCGCCCCAAAAACCCGAAAAGACGACTCGATTGCCTTAAACCTACTCTTGGGGATAACAAACGGCCGAAACTGATCAGACTAGCAATAGTAGAAGAAGAAGACAGATTGAGCTCGCTCCCGGACTCCCTCCTAAAGGAAATCCTCTCTTGTCTACAAATCGACGTTGCAGCCCGTACAACAGTCTTATCTCGCCGGTGGCGCCATCTCTGGACCCAAGTCCCGCGCGTTCAACTCGACTTGGGTAGCTTAGGAGGGTGCCCCTTAAGTGTTTGTCGTGTGTCCAATGCCTTGGATCATATACGAAATCAGCTCAGGTGGCGAAAAATATGTAGCGTAAATATCCGTGTACCTTACTATATCAGGGATGAAGGCATCAATCTTTCAGAATGCTGGATATCGCAAGTTTCAAAGAAGCGTTCCAAGGAAGTTTTTGTCACACTCAAAGATGAGCCAGGGAGCAAAGGCACATTAGTCTACCAGGTTGAGTTCTCCGATCCAAAAACGCGAAATCAGTTGATATAATTATCTATTGACATACGTCATTAACTAAGTTCAAAGGAAATACTCAATCGAAGGTGAGCCAGCGGACACATTAGTCTACAAAATTGAATTCTCCAATTGCGCAAAATGAGTAACTATGTTACCTGATGGCCTGGGATCATATTAGAGCATACAATTATAATTATAATAACATATATATACTTTAACATATGTACTTTACCGAATGCAATTCGAAGGCTACCGATCATGTACTGATCGCGACATTAGATTTTGATCTTTGTACAGTGCTAAACTAAATTACTGGTGAATAAGGTTATTTACTACCACAAAAGTACTGTGAACGAGTAAAAGGCTCATTCTTTTTAGTCATGTCTTTACTTGTACAGCTTAATGAAGTTGGCATCTATGCTGAAAAAACTAAAGACAATGAGCAATTTAATGACCAATTTATTCTAGCTCAATTTCACAGAGTACATCATTCTCACAGGGTATGAATAAGGATCCCATTTTAGTGTTCTATCTTCAGGAACAGGTCATGCATATAGGCAATCCTCGTGAGTCGATAACAATCACAGAACTTGAGGTAAAAAAAGGCAGTGGGGAGGGAGGGGGCGGGAGGAGCTTAAACTACTACATGAACCACAAGAAATCAGGATTGAGTAACAATGAAACGGCGCCTTTGCTACTTTGCCGAGTTGGCGTGGACAGGACAATGCAATCTTACCCTCAAAGTCTGCCATTGCAGGATGATATTCAATAAACTCAGGCATGATCAACAGCAAAACATATCCAGAAAGACTTAGTTCAAAGGCATAAAAGCCACAGCGAAAACCTAAAGTTACTCAGCAAAAACATAGTGTACTTAGGCTAGATAACTCCTACCAATGAAGCTCATAATATGTCATGATACTCGAGCAAAAGCATAGCTCAATTAAACTGGACACGAAAGATATCAATCCTCTCCCCTTCCTTGACTTTGGGAATCATGATGCTGACCACTCCATTCTTCACCTCACCTTTCATTTCATACATCTTGCATTGGGGAATCACAGGCTTCAAGCTGACCTTTGCAGAGGTCTGCAGCTCAGGGTCATTCTCTCTAGCACCCTTGATGAACAGAATGCCGTCCTCCACATGCACCATGACGGTCTCTTTGGTGACTCCAGGCATGTCCACCGTGATGTACACTGCATCTTCCTGATTTTTCAGCTCCCATGGCTTCTTGCCGTGGTCCTTGTCTGGTTGCATCTCTTCCGTCATCTCACTTGCTCCAGGTGTGTATACGGCACCAGAGAAGTCATCTGGTGATAAAACAATGTTCAGGCAGAGCTAAGAGTCAATAAGACAGGCATGACCGATCTTTTACATATACATTATTGTTACAACAAAATTAAATACACAAGCCGATAAATCTGCATTATGAAAGAAATGTATCTTATGGTAAAACCAGCATAATTAAGCAAAGAATGATAAGGCTTGAAATCTCTTCCTATTACATCAACAACTTAACAGGGGAAACAAACAGCATAACAATACGACACTGTAAGGACCCTGTTAAAAAATCGAAACAAAATAAAAAAAAACACTAACATGCATGAACCCTAAAATATTCAATTAATAACAAAAAACCGTAAGAAATCAATTGATGAATAAGCACATACCAGATGTTTCATCGGTGATTGCTACGCATTGCTTCTTAGAAACTTCCTCATCGACATCGTTGTCCTTTCTTTTCGTCATAACTGGAAAATTGAACAAAAAAACATGATCAAATCACCATATCGAACAAAAATGACAATAAACCCTAAAAAAATGACGATAAATCTCAAAAATTAAAAAAAATCACATGCTTAGTAGATTTGATTTGTCCTTAAATTTGATGCCGCAAGATTGACGTTTTTGATCTGTTTGATTTTGTCCTTAAATTTGATGCCGCAAAATTTGACGCGATTTGTGGCAAAGCAAGGGAAATAACAGAGAGAATTCGAGAAGGGTAAAGAAGAGTTAGTTGTCCAATAGAGTTACTATGAATGAACAAAATGAGGATCAAGGTTGGCCTAGTGGATAGGATCTCAACCTGCCTGGAGGTTGTCCCGGGTTCAAATCCTCATACCCCCACCCCCGCAGCATTAGCTGCTCCTTTGTACCAAAAAAAAAAAAAAAAAAAAAACTATGAATGAACAAAATATCCCCAGACAATAGAGTTAGCGTTTGGGTAAAGAAGAGTTAGTTGTCCAATAAAAATCTGCGCGACATCTGGACCGTTGGATCATCAAGATGGAGGGTTTAGATTGCTTTTGGCTTCTGACAGAATTGACACTTCTCACCTGATATATTTCCCTTTTGATTATTTATTATGTACATTACATATTTACATATACGGCTATACATATATGGGCACCAAATGACCAAATTGGTATATAAAAGTGTACCCATGTACCAGTTTGGTATAAAAAAAGTTCAAAAGACATATTGGTATATAAATAAACAACATGAGTCAAATAAGTCTATTTTTTCCACAAAGATGGAGAATCGACACAAGAAATTAATTTTCATTTTTAAAAATAAGCAAAATAATTCTTTACTAAATTCTAAAATATTTTTTCATGGCACAAAATTATTTTTGTAAAATAGTAAAAAAGGATTTTTCATAATTTTTAAAAAAGAAAATCAATTATTTTTGTCGGTTTTCCAACACCGACAGAATATTAGGCTTATTTGACTATATTTGCATCTTTTTATACCAATATGTCTTTTGTAACTTTTTATATACCAATCTGGTATTTGGATGTATTTTTATATACCAATTTGGTCATTCTGTCGAGTATGCAGACTATCGTACATAAATAAATATGAACCATTTCTTAGGATGTTTGGAGACTTAAACTGCAATTCTACTTGTATATTTGACTATGTCTTGATATAATGATGGCATGTCATGTTCGTCTTAAGTAAGAGCTTTTTCCGAGCCGTGGTTATATTGTGCCTTATCTGTGTCTTCAACTCATTTAATTTGTTCAAAAGCCACATAGTAGTTTCGTTTATATTTCCAGATTCATCGTTTTTAACATTCTGTATGTGCCCCAACCATGGTTCTAATCAGTGACGAGACGATACGTAGACGTGTTTGGAAGGAAACATCACTCTACCGTGTAATGTTTTTCCTTGTTTAAAAAATTGTATTTATAAATTTATTTTTCCATTTTAAGTAAACTCCTGGGAACTCCACGAAAAATAACTCCAGAGGATCTTGATCCTGAAGAAATGAGCTTCAAGTTCAAGGGTGTTGATATTAACTATTGATTGGAGCTTGTGTGTAGTTAAGGGATTAATTAGTGACGGTTTATCGGCTTTATTAATGATGTCGATTTTGATTGAAATCCCCTGATTATTGGTTCGTTGTGTCTACAATGCAAGTAATTCAAGTGTCTTCGCCAAAACAGTAATTCAAGTGTTGCGGATTTCTGATGTAAGGCACGCTACCTAAACCAAAATTTCGCCGAGTCTGAGTCGTGTATCGATTACATACCATAAAAGTATGGCATGCGATATGTCTACTGACCGAAATCAAAATAAAAATCGATGCTTGATCAACTGAAAAAGAAATCCCCTGACTTTTAATTATTTTGGAGACCGGCCAATTGTTCAACCTTCGCACAATAATTTCCTAAACCTGGTTGGAGTTTTGAAGTGCTAATGTCCCTATAATTAAAGTATAAACCAGCTGCGAAACACAGATCCCTTGAACATGCATAAAACTCATATGGATCGTTGCCCTATCATGAACTATTCCAAAAATAAAAGGGGTTTTCAATTGGGAAATTACGACGACGAGATGAACGATAAATTCAAAAGATTGAAACTGTATTCGTCTTCTGATTGCACTATCGAAGGGATTGTGTCCAAGTTCTCAGAGGTTCAAGTGGAGGAAGACTGCCCCAACAACCCGAAAAGGAGACTCGATTGCCTTAAACCTACTGTTACGGAAAATAAGAGGGCGAGACTCGATTTAGTGGAAGAGGAAGATAGATTGAGCTCGCTCCCGGACTGCCTCCTAAAGGAAATCATCTCTCGTCTACAAATCGATGTTGCTGCCCATACTGCAGTGTTATCACACCGGTGGCGCCATCTCTGGACCCAAGTCCCACGCGTTCAACTGGCACGATTCGATAGTATTTTCCATCTCCCTGAGACCTTAGATCACATCCCAAATCAGCTCAGCTGCCGAAAAATCTATAGCTTCGTTCCATATTCATTTACCTGACTTTATCAGGGAGGACACCAATCTCTTAGAATACACAATCGAAGGTGAGCCACCGGGCACATTAGTCTACAAAATTGAATATCCAATCCCGCAAAATCAGTAACTATGTTACCTGATAGCTGGGATCATATGAGGCCATGCTCCCAATTATAACATGTACTTTACCGAATGCAATTTTCGAAGGCTCAATTAAAACGCCTAGCGATCAAGTACTGATCGCGACACTAGATTTCGATTTTTGTATGGTAAACAAGGTTATATACAACCGCAAAAGTACTGTGAATCAGCAAAAGGCACATTCTTTTTAGTCCTGTCTTTAGTCGCACAGCTTACTGAAGTTGGCATTTATGCTGAAACACTAAAGACAATGAGCAATTTAGTGACCTATTTATTGTAGCTCAATGTCACCGAGTACATCATACTCACAGAGTCACAGGATATTAATAAGAAACCCATTTTAGTGTTCTATGTTCCATAATCTGGTAGCCCTTTCAAGCTCTATATATGGACACATGGTATTATATCAAACAGCAACTTCAGGAACAAGTCATGCATATAGGAGATCCTCGTGAGTCGTGAACAGAACATGAGGTAAAAAACGGCAGTGGGGAGGGGACGAAATCAGGATTGACGAAATCAGGATTGAGTACCAACGAAATGGCGCCTTTAATTACTACTTTGCCGAGTTGGCTTGGACAGGACAATGCAATCTTACCCTCAAAGTCTGCCATTGCAGGATGATATTCAATAAACTCAGGCATGATCAAAAGCAAAACATATCCAGAAAGACTTAGTTCAAAGGCATATAAGCCACAGCGAAAAACTAAAGTTACTCAGCAATTTAAACCATAGTGTACTTAGACTTAGGCTCATAATATAAGTCATGATACTCGAGCAAAAGCATAGCTCAATCAACCTGGACATCAATGACAGTCATCTCCTCTTCCTTGACTTTGGGAATAGTGATCTTGAGCACTCCATTCTTCATCTCACCTTTGATTTCAGACATCTTGCATTGGTGATACACTGACATCAAGCTGATCCTTGCTGAGTAAGTCTTTTTCTTGTTATCCTCCTGCAGGTCAGGGTCATACTCTCTAGCACCCTTGATGACCAGAAAGCCACTCTCCACACGCACCTTGACGGTCTCTTTAGTGGCTCCAGGCATGTCCATCTTGATGTACACTGCATCTTCCTGATGTATCAGCTTCGATGGCTTCTTGCCGTGGTCCTTGTCTGGCTGCATCTCTTCCGTCATCTCACTTGCTCCAGGTGTGTATACGGCACCAGAGAAGTCATCTGCTGATAAAACAATGTTCAAGGCAGACCTAAGAGTCAATAAGACAGGCATGACTGATCTTTTACGTACATTGTTACAACAAATTGAAATACACAGGCCGATAAATCTGCATTACGAAAGATATGTATCTTATGGTAAAACCAGCATAATTAAGCAAAGAATGATAAGGCTTGAAATCTCTTCCTATTACATCAACAACTTAACAGGGGAAACAAACACCATAACAATACGACACTGTAAGGACCAAATACGGAGGCCTTATTAATGCTTCACGAAAGCAAGCAAGCAAACAAACAACACTTCGGAGAATTATCATCTCTTCCATAAAGAGATCAAAAGCAGCAAACCCATTATCACTATTCATTCAGCAACATCATATCAGCAGAAATAGATTTACCTACTGAAGATTTGACTCATTAGAGTATACATTTTGTTGACAATCATAGAGCAAAAAAAGTATAACTGGCTTAGCGACAAAACATTTGCATTAGTCCTGCAAAAGGTCTGGAGTTAGGGGGGATGGTTGTTGGAGTTATATAACTCCCTAACTCTACTAACAAAAATATCAAATCAAACCCTAAAAAAAAAAAATTCTGACATGAAAATGAACAAATTCGAAACGAAATCAAACAGTAAAAAACCGAAACAAAATCAAACCGTAGAAAAAAACTGACAAGAAAATTAACAAAATCGAAACAAAAGCAAATAAAACACTAACATGCATGAACCCTAAAATATTCAATTAATAACAAAGACCGTAAGAAATCAATTGATGAATAAGCACATACCAGATGTTTCATCGGTGATTGCTACGCATTGCTTCTTAGAAACTTGCTCATCGACATTGTTGTCCTTTCTTTTCGTCATAACTGGTAAATCGAACAAAAAAACATGATCAAATCACCATATCGAAGAAAAATGATAGTAAACCCTAAGTAAAATGACGATAAATCTCAAAAACAAAAAAAATCACCTGCTTAGTAGATTTGATTTGTCCTTAAATTTGAAGCCGTAAGATTGACGTAATTGGTCTGTTTGATTTTGTCCCTAAATTTGACGCGATTTGTGGCGAAGCGAACAGAGAAAAGGGCGGAGAATGAGAGGAGAGAGAAAGAAGAGAGAGAAGGGAGAATGAAATAAATGGAATGAAAATCCCTAATCTATAATCAATACATATATATATAGGGTTCAGTTCTCATGAGAACACTTATTCTCATGAGAACCATGAGAACCCTTATGTACCATTAGATTACAAGGATGAAGGGTCAAGATTAGACCCCTAAAATAAAACAAACCCAACACTTTCTCTCTCCTCCTGCCTCCCTAGCCCCGACCACCGGCAACCACCCAACCCCCACCGTCACCTTCACCAACCACCAACCCAGCCACCGGAGACCCAACCATCAGACTCGCCACCGTCGGCGAACCCACCACCCGCGGCCCCCGCAACACCTCTTCCCTCCCACCTTCCTCAATTTTTCTTCTTCCACATCCTCTCTCCTCAATTTTCTCCCTCTTCAGCAACAACGGAGGTCTCCGGCCAACGATAATGCAAAATCGGAATGCACAATTAAGTATATCCAAATGCACAACTAGATGATGTGTAATGCACATTCGACAATTCGAAATTGTGCAATCCAATTAACGAAATTAAAATTAAAATTTAGAAAAGATAAAATGCACAATAGAATGCACAATTAGATAAAATGCACATCAAACTTTCAATTGCACAATCATGTAAGATAGAATGTACCTCCTATAATTATAGATTGTACAATTAGTTTTGAGAGAATGAACATTTACATCAATTAAAATGCACAACTTCAGAGTTCACACTATATCACCGCCATACCCACCGCAACTAACACCGCCACCTTGCGCCGTCCACGACCAATATCGGCGCCACCGAAGAATGGATGATTCCGACGACGTAGCTAGTAAGGAAGGAGGGTGGTTTTAGGGAGCGGTGGAATCATGGTGGATGTGGATGAAATCGAGAGGACTCGATAAATGAGGGAGGGGTAGGCGGCGAAGGTGGTGGCGCGAGGCGGCCTCGTCTAATTCCGACGCCTGAGTGGTGAAGTCTGGCCACTGGTCGGCGTTGATAAGGTCGTCGGGTGTGTGCGGGAGAGAGGATGGGAGAGGAGAGAGAAGACCGTGGAAACCTGGGTTTGGTTTGTTTTTTGTTTTTTTACTTTTCTTATGTTTTTATATAACATAATTAAATCTCAGCCCTTGATCAATCTAATCGAAAGGTTAGTAAAGGTTTTCATGGTTCTCATTTAAGAGAGTGTTCTCATATGAACTGAATATATGGGGTTGGGTTCCGGTAGGAACCATATTTATATAGGAACTCGTAGGAACCCACCCTAGAGGTCATTTTTTCCGAAATAAAATACACAGATGCACTCCTTGGCACCTAATCTACCCAATCATGCCCCAAACTTTAAATGAAACATCCATTTGATGTGATTTTTAGGTACCCCAAAATTTTAACGCGCGTGGAACGCTAAAATTGGGGGTATGAAAAAATATGACCAAATGAGTAAAACCGACCCATGTTAGGGTGTTATTATATAATTTCCTTAATTTTAAAATGATTGGGAGCGTTAGATTTGGTCAAAATGACCTCTAAGTAGGGTTCCTACGGGTTCTTATATAACTATGGTTCCTACTGGAATTTAAACATATATATATATATATATAGGGGTTGTATCCGGTCAGAAGTAGATTTATGTCAGAAGGTCAGAAGTGATCTAAGCCATTCATCTATCCAAGATCAATGGTCATGATTAAAGCAAAAGAAAAACAAAAAGAGAAAAACCCACCCCTTCCTTCCTTTCTCTCTCCTCACCCAAACACCCCCACCTTCCCCGACCACCACTGCTCCGCCGACGGCCGGCCCCGACCACCACCACAGCCGGCCCCGACCCCCCCACCATAGTCGGATCTCTGCCGCGACCTTCGCGCCGCCCCTCCGCGCCACCATTGCCCCTTCATCCCCCATTCTTCCTTCAATTGTGCAAACAACGGCTGACGGCGACGATAGTGAGGGGGCGGCAGCGTGTACGTGGTCGGGGACGACGTGCGAGGGGCGTGGGACGTTTTATGGGCGGCGGCTTTGGATTATAGGGGCTGGGGAAGGGAGGGAAAGAGGAGAGAGAAAATGAATAAAAGAGGACGTGCACGACGATGGAGACAGTGGAGCAAGGAGGTTGATGGCGCCGTGAGGTCGCCGGAGCGTCGCCCACCCAATGGTGGTGGTGGCGTCAGGGGAGGTGGTTGTCGGCGCATGGAGGTGGCGGTGGTGAGGTGGTGCGTGGTGGTGGGTGTGGGTGTGGGTGGGTGGAGGAGGAGAGAGAAAAGAATGGGTTCATTTTTCTGATTCTTTTTTTTTATATTAAAGTTAAGGATTTTAGTGTGTGGAGTTATTGGAGTTATTAGAGTTATTGGAGTTATCAAAGTTATTGGAGTTAAATCGGGGTTACGTGTTTTATAGTTATTGGAGTTATTATAGTTACGTGTTGTAGTTATTGGAGTTATTTTAAAAAAACGTGTTTTAGTTATTGAAGTTACTGGAGTTAAGTTGAAGTTACGTATTTTAGTCAAATATTGTTAAGTTAGGGTTATAAAGTTATTGGAGTTATGTGGTATAGTTACTAGAATTACGGAGCAAGTAAAGTTATGAGAGTTAGTGGAGATCAAGATGTGTGGCTGAGATTACTTCTGACCTTCTGACATAACTTTACTTCTGACCTGATTTAAAAAATATATATATATATATATATATATATATATATATATATATATATATATATATATATATATATATATATATATATACAGGCGGGTTCAGGTGAGGTCTTACCTTCCCGTGAGGCGTGAGGTCAAATAAGGACCGTCAGATTGGAGGATATGAACGGCCAAGATTAAAAAGTCTCACGCTTGACCAAAAAGAAAAAGGAAAGTCAAAGCTTCTTTCCTCTTCAGACAAATAAAACGCGCACTCTTTCCTCCTCACTTTCTCTCTCTTCAAACCCCAAAAATCTGGTCTTCAATTTCAATGGCGACGGATCAATCGATGGATCAAAGTTCTACATCAATGGCGACGGATTCTGGTATGTACTCTGTTCTTCGAACGATTTAGTTGATTTTTTGAATCATACAGTGAATCTTAGACTCATAAAGATATGAAGAAGAGATTCATTTTAATCAAATCGGTTTTCGTTTTCTTTTGATTAAATCTCAAATTCGATCGTTTTTTTCAATTTCTGTATGATTTCGAGTTTTTGATAGAAGTTGCAATCACAACATGTTGGTTATTGAATCACACACGTTCTGGATTTTTTAATAGAATTTGCAATCAAAAGGTGTTGGTTATTGAATCACATGTTCTCGTCGATTCCACTGCCTTCGAAGGTCGCTACAAAAAAATTCATCATCAAAACGATCTTAAATCAGGTTCGAAACTGCAAAATGTTCAGGAAATTCGTTTTTGATATTTGGTAAATTGGGCTCAATTTTATTAATTCATTTTGCAATCACACTGTATCGACTAGTGAATCACACCCGATTTGATCATTGATTTGCAATTACTCGATTTTACAATTGGTTAGGTTATACAATCACATTGGTATGTATATAGAATCACATTGGTTACTATATGGAATCACATTGGTCAGTTTATGGAATCATATTGATGAGACTATGTATGTTAGGTTGTGTGCGATTGTATTTGTTAATGTGATTCTATCCTATAGGGTGTGTGATTCTATTCCATAGAGTGTGTGATTCTATTAGTTAGTGTGTGTTTATATTTGATAGCTTACGTATGATTATGTGTGTGTGTTAGTGTGATTCTATTCATTAACTTGTGTGATTCTATTTGTTAGTGTGTGATTTTATTCGATTGTGAGTGTGATTTTATTCCATAGAGTGTGTGATTCTATTAGTTAGTGTGTGATTCAATTTGTTAGTAAGAGTGATTCAATTTGCTAGTAAGAGTGATTCTCTTTGTTAGGAATTTGGAGTCCTACCGACTTCCATTTTTCGTTTTTTAGATAGAATTTGCAATCACAGAGTATTGCTTATTGAATCACACATGTTATTCCTATTAGTTAGTGTGTGTGATTTTATTTGATAGGGTGTGTGATTCTATTCACTCTATCCATGTGGAGGACTTTTTCTGACCCCTTTTGATTTATTTGCTTGGTTTTTCCAACTATTTTTCTAAAACTTTTTAACTTGTGTTCAAAGTTCATCTGTTTTTTGCAATATTTTTTTAAACCTTTTTATTTATTTTGACGACTTTCTAAATTTCCTTTGAAATTGTTTAAATATATCCAAAATGTTTACAACGTTTTCGAAATTTCTTGGCGTACACAAGACGGTTACTGGATGACGATTCATGTTAGCCGACCCCAAATCATTTTGGGAATAAGGCTTGGTTGTTGTTGTTGTTGTTGTTGTTGGTGTGTGATTCTATTCGTTAGTGTGTGTGATTCTATTAGCCGTGTGTGATTCTATTAGCCGTGTGTAATTCCATTTGTTAGTGTATGATTCTATCTGTTGGTGTGTGTGATTGTATTTGTTAGTGTGTGTGATTATTCTATTAGCCGTGTGTGATTCTATTCATTAGTGTATATGATTCTATTAGCCATGTTAGATTCGATTTGTTACTGTGTGATTTTGGTTGATCTTGATAATTTTTTTTTGGTTGATCTTGATAATGCTTGGTCGATAGTGATACTCGTGTATTTCAATGTTGTCAAAATGTCAAATAGATATATTGTTATGCTTTATTAACTTGTAATACACTTCATGGTGCTTTGTCCATAGAGATTGATACCTCATAAAGCCTATTAGCTCAATGGTTAGAGCATTGTGCTATATTTTGCGCAAGGATGTGGGTTCGAATCCCACATAGGCTGTAGAGAATGGTGTCGGTATGCAGTTGAAGCCGGAGTCGATCGAGGTCCTTTGAACATATATTGCATCAAGTTTTTTTTTTTTTTTTTTTTTTTTTTTTTTTTTTTTTTTTAATTTGGTAGCATTGCTATTCATCAATCCTGATGGCCCTCATCAGGTTGTATGTCTTTTAACTGATTGCGAAAATTTCACAACTAAGATTGAGCAAACATTTGAAACATCTACAAACAAAATATAGTCTTGGTCTTTTCTCTAGTTCTTTTACTGTTTAGGATAAATAGAAGCTTGTTGTGTCTCCGCCTATGTGGGAGTCGAACCCACACCTTGTGCCAATAGCACAATGCTCTACCACTTTGAGCTAATAGACGTCATAGTAGTCAGACTTACTGTTTTGTGTATAGATATTTATCATGAAACCTGATTTTCAATTTGCCCCATTTGCTCAACAGATTGCTACCAGTCATTAATTGAGGTCTTCAACACGACATCAGGTTATCAAACAAAACAAACCAAATCAGAATGCGAAATGTAAAGAGTAAGCCTCGCAACTACAATGTATAACATGCTCAATAGCAACACATGTACCTTTTGTACTTAAGTCTGACATACATAGCTGTAGGTTGCATACCATCAGTATATCTGATGTGCAGTGTGCACTGGTACCTGATGCTGAGCATTCTTTACCGCGAAAAGCCAGGACATAGTTGTCTCAAGCTTACTGATCTTAGCTTCTCCTTACAGAAACTTCAGACACGTCATAAACCAGCTAGCCACAAGTAAAGTATAAAAAAAATCAGGCCATTAGAAACTAAATCAGGACACTCCACTTTACTGTTGAATCCCTTCAGTGATGCACAAGCAAAGAAGTAACCAAAATCACAATAATGTTCTTACAACGCAGAAAAAAAGAATGGGACTTACAACAAAATTGTTTTCCTCTTTTATTGCAACCATGATAAGCCTCTGTAAAAGTGGATTCCGAAGTATTGATTCGTTCACGATGACCCGCGACCGATACGAAACAGAAAACCGACATAATTATACATCTAACCGGCTCAAAATGTATGCACTATATAGTTTCAAGCTATACCCCCACTTCTCTGGACTACATGCCATCAACGGTAGAAGGCTACAACTACCCTATTTCACCCAGTTATAAACCTATATCTCCTATCTACAGCCTGTCTTCTCAGTCTTACACCCCTACATCGCCCGACTACACGCCGGCCCCTCCTTCATACAATCTTTCATCCCCTGTTACAGTCCCACTTCACCAACATCCCACGAATCACAGAGAATGTCCAAGAAAAATCATACGAGTACAAAATTTACCAACAAAATCATGCAAATTATCCAAAAAAATCACACATTATCCAACAAAATCATAGAATCACAATGAAAACAGAATCACACAAACATCCACACAAAACCACACAACATATTCTAAAAACTGCCCACGCTGAAATCTCCCCACGCTGCCTCTTCTTCCTTTTATGCAATACACCATATAGTTGTAAACTGCTTCATCCTTACACTTAACAAAACAAAAAACTGTCAATTATACTTACAAAAAACATGAGGAAAATAGTCATAACTTGTGGAAATGCAATCACACTTTAAGAATTTGTTATGATTCAAAAAAATTGTGAAAAAACGTACGCATTAATCGAACAAAACTTTTCGAAAAAACCAAATCGAGCATATAATCAACACAAATCAAACCTAATAAACATTAAAACACATGGAATCGAACAAATAACAGCTTGACTAACACGCAAAATGCACCAAAACTTCGAAAACAACAAATCGAGCATCTATTCAACACAAATCAATCTTAACAAGCATTAAAACACATCCATCGAACAAATGAAAACTTGAATTACACATAAATCGAACAAAATGCAGGAAAACTTCAGGTCATTAGTGATTACCTTTGACAAGAGAATCTCGTGGTAATAGGTGAAAGAGAATCGCGAAGGCACGGTGGCGGAGGCGATGGCGGCGACGAAATGATCGGAAAAGTGGAGACAAAAAGCAGGCGGATTTTCGCCGTGTTCCCTTGGCCGTCGCCGGAAAATAACATCGAGAAGAGATTGCGGTGACGGCGGCGGTTGGAGGAAGAGGCAACGGCGGCGATTGGAGGAAGCGGCGACGGCAGCGGTTGGAGGAGAGAGAAAAAGACGGTGAGGAGAGAGAAAATGAGGAGTGAAAATGGAGGGAGAGAGAAAATGGGGAGTAAAAGCGGTTATGGCTGGCTAATTCTATTTTTTTTTTATTTATTTATTTGTAAGAGCTGGTTTAATCTGGATCGTTCAATATGTAACATCTAATGGCTCAGATAGAACCTCACGCCTCACCTGAGGAGAGAACCTCACGAGATCCTATTTCTATATATATATATATATATATAGGGCTCACATCCAGTGAGAAGTGATAATTTGGTGAGAAATGAGAAGTGATAACTGCAGTAACTAAACTGCATAACTCTAGTGAGAGTTAACTCCATAAAGTAAATTGTTTAACTCCAATATTATTAGTAACTCCACCAAATTCAAAGAAAATTAATTAACTCTAACGTAACTCCGCAAACTAAAACACGTAACTCCAATTTAACTCCACAAACAAAAACACGTAACTCCAACTTAACTCCGCTAACTAAAACACGTAACTCTAACGTAACTCCACTAAATAAAACACGTAACTCCAACTTAACTCTACCAACTAAAACACGTAACTCCAACTTAATTTCATAAACTAAAACACGTAACTCCAACTTAATTAATTTCATAAATTAAAACACGTAACTTCAACTTAACTCCACTAACCAAATCACGTAACTCCAACTTAACTCCACCAATTAAAACACGTAACTCCAACTTAACTTCATTAACTAAAACACGTAACTTTAACTAAAAAAAAAAAAAAGTAAACAGAAAATGAACCACATTTTTTTTTCTCTCTCCTCCCATACCCACCCACCACCACCACCCCGCACCTCCGTCCAACCACCAGCCACCCGCACCAACCACCACCACAACCCATCTGGCCACCACCACCTTGACCGCCCTCCAGACGCCAGCACACCGGTGGTGGTCCCGGCCACCGTCGACAACTCACGAGCCCAAATCGACCCATTCTCTCTCTTCAAACTCCTCTCTAACCACCACGAATTCCGCCCACCCGATGATCCAACGCCCTACTCGAAGTTAGCCGCCCCTCCCCGCCATTCGCCGCCCTCCCCCCGACGTTCGCCGCCCCTCCCCTGACCTTCGTCACCCTCCCCCCAATTTTCGAAGTTGGAAAAAAAGGAAATGGGGGAGAGGGAAGGGGCAGCGGCTTGTGGGGACGGCGGAGAGGATCTTGGGGTGGCCGGCCGACCATGTTGGCTGGGTCGGGGCAGCTAATGGGGGTGGCCGGCGACGGCCACGGCGGGCAGCGGTGGTCTCGGGTTGGGGGGGGGGTTGGGGGAGGAGAGAGAAAAAAGGAGGAGGATGAGATTTTATTTTTATTTTATTTTTATTTCAGTTTTAATTTAGACCACTAGATCAAGGTAAGATGGAGGGATGAGATTACTTCTCATTTCTCACGAAACTAATACTTCTCATTTGATAGATTTCCTATATATTAAAACTGAAATAAAAATAAAATAAAAATAAAATCTCATCCTCCTCCTTTTTTCTCTCTCCTCCCCCAACCCCCCCCCCCCAACCCGAGACCACCGCTGCCCGCCGTGGCCGTCGCCGGCCACCCCCATTAGCTGCCCCGACCCAGCCAACATGGTCGGCCGGCCACCCCAAGATCCTCTCCGCCGTCCCCACAAGCCGCTGCCCCTTCCCTCTCCCCCATTTCCTTTTTTTCCAACTTCGAAAATTGGGGGGAGGGTGACGAAGGTCGGGGGAGGGGCGGCGAACGTCGGGGGGATATATAGGAAATCTATCAAATGAGAAGTATTAGTTTCGTGAGAAATGAGAAGTAATCTCATCCCTTCATCTCATTTAAACCAATGGTCTAGATAAATTAACTAAAATAAAAGGAAAATAAAACTAAAATAAACACAAACCCCAAATTACTCTCATTTTCTCTCTCCTCTGTTATTCACCCTCTCTCTCCTCGGCCTTAACCCCCGCGCCACCACACCGCCGCCGTCGGTGTTCACCGGCGACAGCCATCGCCGGCTGCGATGCCACCGGCCGACTCCACTAACTACGGCGAGTCTTCGTCGGCAATCAGAACACCTCGTCGCGCATCAAACCGCCGCGAAATACGTCTTCTCTCTCCTATTTGTCGCACCTTTTTTGTCAGATGCGGCCGCTTGATTGCGCTTCGCCGTCCAACTGCCCCGTCGCCGGTCTCCTCTCACCTAGTCGCATCTATTGCCCTCCCACCCAGACCGGCCACCGCCGTTCAATCCAGAAGCACCATCGCCCACCCCTTCTCCTCACCTTTTACTCGTTTTTTTCCCCAAACGACGGCGAAAACACGAGGAGACGATGAGAATAGGGGCGGAAATCAAAGATGATGTCGGCGATGGTGTAGGTCGACGCAGGAGAAGAGCGGCGGCGCCAAATATGAAGAAAATGGATCGAGTGATGAGATGTGAGGAGAGGGGGGAAATGAGGGGGATGGTGGCGTCGAGGGTTGTAGTACGGAGCACGGCTCGGCCACGGTGGCTGTTGAGGCTACTAGCGACGGAGGTGCAGTTGGAGGGGGCTGTGGCTGGCGGAGCTGTGGCGGGGGAAGGGTGGAGGTTGGTGGTGTGGGAGGAGAGAGAAAATGGTGGAAGATTGGGGAATTTTGTTAATTTCGTTTTTAATTTTCTTTCATTTTCTGTTTTTTTTAGTTACGTAATTAATTGGTGGAGTTACCTTTAAAGTTATTTTTTATAGTTAGTAGAGTTATTGGGGTTATGTCTTTTAGTTATTAGAGTTACGTCTTTTAGTTAGTGAAGTTAGTAGAGTTACGTATCATAGTTATTAGAGTTAAGTTGGAGTTACTTATTTTAGTTAGTGGAGTTGAGTTGGAGTTACGTGTTTTGATTAGTAGAGTTAAGTTGGAGTTACGTGTTTTGATTAGTAGTGTTAAGTTAGAGTTAAGTGTTTTGGTTAGTGGAGTTAAATTGGAGTTACATGTATTAGTTAGTGGAGTTAAATCGGAGTTACGTGATTTAGGTAGTAGAGTTATTAGTGTTACATGTTTTATTTGATGGAGTTATGTGTTTTAGGTCATGGAGTTAAGTTTGAGTTATATGATATAGGTTGTGGAGTTAAATTGAGTTGGAGTTACGTATTTTAGTTAGTGGAGTTATGTCAGATACAATAAATTTTCGTTCAATTTGGTGGAGTTACTAATAATACCGGAGTTAGACAATTTAGTTTATGGAGTTAATTCATTGGAGTTAAGCAATTTAATTAGTACAGTTAAATGACTGGAGTTATGTAGTTTAGTTACTACAGTTATGGGAAATCAATGGCTGAGATTACTTCTCATTTCTCACCAAATTATCACTTCTCACTGGATGTGCCCCCTACTATATAGGAAATCTATATATATATATATATATAGGGGGCGTATCCGGTCAAAAGTAGATTTATGTCAGAAGGTCAGTAGTCATCTGAGCCACACATCTATCCAAGATCAATGGTCAAGATTAAAGTAATAAACAAAAATAAAAAATAAAAAAAAGACCCACTCTCTCCTTTTTTTCTCTCTCCTCCCCCAACTCCCCTCCCACCTTCCCCGACCACCATTGCTCCGCCCACGGCCGTCCCAGACCACCACCATCACCGGCCCTGACCCCACCACAACTGCCGCCTCCCTGCCGCGACCTTATCGCCGCCCCTCCGCGACACTATTGCTCCTTCTTTCATCCCATATTCTTCCTTTAATTACGAAAACAACCCTTGACGGCGACGATAGTGAGGGGGAGGCAGCGTGCGCGTGGTCGGGGACGACGTGCGAGGGCCGGGTGAGGGTTTCTGGGCGGCGGCGATTGGTAATAATGGCTGGGGAAGGGAGTGAAAGAGGAGAGAGAAAATGAGGAAAAGAGGACGTGGAGGACGATTTAGGCGGTGACGCGGGGATAAGGATGTTGCCGTGGGGTCGCCGGAATGGCGCGCGTCCAATGGTGGGGTCGCCGCCGCGTGCGGTGGTGGTCAGTGCAGGTGGTCGGCGGTGGTTAGATGTTTCGTGGTGGCGGTGGTGGGTGGGTATGGAGGAGAGAGAAAAATAAGTGGGGTTCATTTTTCTGATTTTTATTTTTATTTTTTTTATTTTTTTTAATAAAGTTATGTATTTTAGTGTGTGGAGTTATTAAAGTTATCAAAGTTATTGGAGTTAAGTCGGAGTTACGTGTTTCATAGTTATTGAAATTATTGGAGTTATTGGAGTTAAGTCGGGGTTACGTGTTTTAAATTTAAATTTTCTATTTTTAATTTTTAATTTTTAATTATATTTATTAAAGTTATTGGAATTATTAAAGTTATTGGAGTTATCAAAGTTATTGGAGTTAAGTCGAGGTTACGTGTTTATAGTTATTGGAGTTATTATAGTTACGTGTTGTAGTTATTGGAGTTATATTAAAAAACGTGTTTTAGTAATTGAAGTTATCGGAGTTAAGTTGAAATTACGTATTTTAGTTAAATATTGTAAAGTTAGAATTGTAAAGTTATTGGAGTTATGTACTACAGTTATTGAAGTTACGGAGCAACTAAAGTTATGACAGTTAGTGGATTATCAAGATGTGTGGCTGAGATTACTTCTGACCTTCTGACATAACTTTACTTCTGGCCGTGGGCGGAGCAATGGTGGTCGGGGAAGGTGGGAGGGGAGTTGGGGGAGGAGAGAGAAAAAAAGGAGAGAGTGGGTCTTTTTTTTATTTTTTATTTTTGTTTATTGCTTTAATCTTGACCATTGATCTTGGATAGATGTGTGGCTCAGATGACTTCTGACCTTCTGACATAAATCTACTTCTGACCGGATACGCCCCCTATATATATAGGGGGCGTATCCGGTCAGAAGTAGATTTATGTCAGAAGGTCAGAAGTGATCTAAGCCATTCATCTATCCAAGATCAATGGTCATGATTAAAGCAAAAGAAAAACAAAAAGAGAAAAACCCACCCCTTCCTTTCTCTCTCCTCACCCAAACACCCCCACCTTCCCCGACCACCACTGCTCCGCCGACGGCCGGCCCCGACCACCACCACAGCCGGCCCCGACCCCCCCACCATAGTCGGATCTCTGCCGCGACCTTCGCGCCGCCCCTCCGCGCCACCATTGCCCCTTCCTTCATCCCCCATTTTTCCTTCAATTGTGCAAACAACGGCTGACGGCGACGATAGTGAGGGGGCGGCAGCGTGTGCGTGGTCGGGGACGACGTGCGAGGGGCGTGGGACGTTTTATGGGCGGCGGCTTTGGATTATAGGGGCTGGGGAAGGGAGGGAAAGAGGAGAGAGAAAATGAATAAAAGAGGACGTGCACGACGATGGAGACAGTGGAGCAAGGAGGTTGATGGCGCCGTGAGGTCGCCGGAGCGTCGCCCACCCAATGGTGGTGGTGGCGTCAGGGGAGGTGGTTGTCGGCGCATGGAGGTGGCGGTGGTGAGGTGGTGCGTGGTGGTGGGTGTGGGTGGGTGGAGGAGGAGAGAGAAAAGAATGGGTTCATTTTTCTGATTCTTTTTTTTATATTAAAGTTAAGGATTTTAGTGTGTGGAGTTATTGGAGTTATTAGAGTTATTGGAGTTATCAAAGTTATTGGAGTTAAATCGGGGTTACGTGTTTTATAGTTATTGGAGTTATTATAGTTACGTGTTGTAGTTATTGGAGTTATTTTAAAAAAACGTGTTTTAGTTATTGAAGTTACTGGAGTTAAGTTGAAGTTACGTATTTTAGTCAAATATTGTTAAGTTAGGGTTATAAAGTTATTGGAGTTATGTGCTATAGTTACTAGAATTACGGAGCAAGTAAAGTTATGAGAGTTAGTGGAGATCAAGATGTGTGGCTGAGATTACTTCTGACCTTCTGACATAACTTTACTTCTGACTTGATTTAATTCCAATATATATATAATTCTGGAATGAATTCTTTACATGATTTACTGATTGTGCGAGTATGCGATTGATTACTGATTGATATATCTTGATTTATGATTTTCAATATATGAAATGATTTGGGAATTGATTAATGTGGTTATAATTGATTTGAATGTCGATACGTTTTTGACAACGGTGCGAAACAACGCTCCTGATTTGACAGCCATCCTAGCTCAGTTGCCACAAACATCAGGAAGTATTGACTCAGGCAATGGCTCAGATGGCCAACAATGGGGGAACCAGGCATATGAATAATAATAATAATGCAGGGAACGATGATGAAATGTTGTTGGCAAAGATGTCAGATATGCCGTACAGAAAAAAAAAAGGCCTAACAATTTAACTGGAAAAGGAGAACCCAGTGTATCATTGGATTGGTTGGAACATATGGAGAGGATCTTCTTAACAGTCGGCTGTCCCGACAACTGTAAGTTTAAGGTTGCTGTGTTTTACCTTAAGCAAGTAACTGGACGCTGGTGGATGAAGGTCCAATATGCATTCTTTAAACTGGTACAGGAGAAACTAGCTGATTGAACTATGGTTGAGGATTATAGGGATTGGACAGTTTTGTTTGATAGGGGTGCGTCCCATTTGTTTACTGCAGATAAGATTGTGGAGAAATGTGGACATAGTGATAGTTCAGCGGTAGACTTCGAGTTTTCAATGCCTAATAGGTCTAGTGTTGCATGTAAGAGTCAGTTTAAAGATGTGCCTATAACGATTTGTGATCATGAGTTCAAATCGGACTTGATAGCTTTTGCCCTAACAAATTTTGATGTGATTTTGGGAATGGATTGGATGGGTCGATACAAGGCAAGAATAGATTGTTGGATAGGGAAAATTTCTCTTCGAGGACAGAAGAATGCTCATGTTACCTATCGCGTACTCCCTAAGCGACCAAGGATTAAACTGGTGTCCGCCATGAATTTGAAGAAACAGATATCAAGGGGTGAGCCCCTATTCCTATGTCATGTACGAGATACCAACGTGGAATATCCAGAGCTAGGAAATGTTGAGGTAGTAAGCGAGTATCCAGATGTCTTTCCTGAGGAGATTCCGGGGATGCCTCCAAAGAGAGAGGTGGAGTTTAAGATTGAGTTGGTACCAGGAACATGCCCTATTGCTAAGTCGCCTTACCGAATGACACCAGCAGAAATGCAAGAACTGAAGAAACAGCTTGACGAACTGGTGGAAAAGGCTACGTACGACCAAGTGTTTCACCCTGGGGAGCACCTGTCTTGTTTGTAAGAAAGAAGGATGGGTTGATGAGACTGTGTATCGACTACAAAGAGTTGAATAATGTAACCATCAAGAACAGATACCCCTTACCCAGGATTGACGATTTGTTTGATCAGTTAAAGGGTGCAAGTGTGTTCTCAAAGATTGATTTGAGGTCTGGATACTAACAATTGAAGGTGGCTGATAAGGATGTGCCAAAGACTGCATTCTCGACTAGATATGGGCACTATGAGTTTACAGTGATGCCCTTTGGGTTAACCAATGCACCAGCAGTATTCATGGACCTCATGAATCGAACTTTCCGACCCTATTTGGATAAATTTGTGGTCGTGTTTATTGATGATATTCTGATTTACTCCAAGGACAGGGAGGAACATAAGGAACATTAGAGGACAATTTTGGAGATTTTAAGAGAAAAACAACTCTACGGTAAATTTTCAAAGTGTGAATTTTGGCTGGACAAGGTAGCGTTTTTGGGACATGTGATATTTAAGGATGGAGTTGAAGTGGACCCAGCTAAGATCAAGGCGGTCAAGGACTGGCCGGCCCCTAAGAATGTGTCAGAAATTAGGAGCTTTTTGGGACTTGCAGGTTATTACAGGAGATTTGTGAAGGATTTCTCCAAGATTGCTAAACCAATGACGACCTTGATGAAGAAAACCACAAGGTATAAATGGGATGAAAACTGTGAGAAAGCTTTTCAAACTCTAAAGGAACGGTTAACCACAGCTCCAGTGTTAGCGTTACCTGATGAGAACATACCGTACGAGGTGTACACTGACGCTTCGAAGAATCGCTTGGGATGTGTCGTTATGCAGAACAGGAGAGTAATCGCCTATGCGTCTAGGCAACTCAAGAGTTATGAGGAAAACTATACGACCCATGAATTGGAGTTAGCAGCTGTAATTTTTGGATTAAAGTTGTGGAGACACTATTTGTTTAGAGTGACTTTTAAGATCTTTTCTGACCATAAGAGTTTGAAGTACATATTTACTCAGAAGGAGTTGAATATGCGACAGAGGAGGTGGTTGGAGTTGATCAAGGACTACGACATGGAGATACAGTATCATGAAAGAAGAGCCAATATTGTAGCTAACGCTCTGAGCAGGAAGTCACTACATACAGTGCAATTGGTTGTTCAAATTGAAAAACTAAGAAATGAATTTGTCAACTTTGGAGTTCAGTTGACAGAACCAGGATTAACACCAGGAACAACCACGATTGAAAATGATTTATTTGGAGAAATCAAAGGATTTCAAGAAACTGACAAGGTGATAATGGACAAGATGGCAAAGGAGTCTGAATTGTACAAAAGAGGTGAAGATAGGGTAATTCGATTCCAGGACAGGATTTGTATACCTAGTACTGAAGCATTAAGGAATAAGATTTTGACAGAAGCTCATGTCAGCAAATATTCGGTACACCCAGGTGGAGATAAGATGTACCAAGATTTGAGAAAGGTGTTTTGGTGGTCAGGAATGAAAAAGGATGTGGCTGACTTCGTTTCAAGATGTTTAGTTTGCCAAAAGGTTAAGAGTGAACACAAGAGACCTCAAGGTAAATTACAACCCTTACCAGTGCCGGAATGGAAATGGAGTTCCATATCCATGGATTTCATTGCTGGATTACCTAGGACGCCTAAGGGCAACAATATGATTTGGGTGATAGTAGACAGATTGACGAAATGCGCACACTTTATACCCATGAAGGACACATTGAAGAAGAAACAGTTGGCTGATGCCTATATACATAATGTGTTGAGACTCCATGGTACTCCAAAGCAGATTGTGTCAGATCGTGATGCGCGTTTTATTTCTTGATTTTGGAAGAAGTTGCAGGAAGCTTTAGGTACAAAACTTCTTATGAGTACTGCGTTCCACCCAGCGACTGATGGTCAGACGGAGCGTACGAACCAAGTCTTGGAAGACATGTTAAGAGCTTGTGCCTTGCAGTATCAAGGAGAATGGGAGGACAAGCTAGATTTAGTCGAGTTTTCCTACAACAACAGTTACCAAGTTTCGATAAAGATGGCACCATACGAGGCTCTTTATGGAAGGAAATGCAGGAGTCCAATTTGTTGGAATGATGTAAGAGAGACAGTGGTCTTGGGTCTAGACTACATTGAGGAGATGGCAGAATAAGTGAAATTGATACAGGAGAGACTCAAGGCTGCACAGGATCGACAAAAGAGTTATGCTGACAAAACCCGCAGTCATATAGAGTTTGCTGAAGGTGACATGGTGTTGTTGAGAGTGTCACCTACCAAAGGTGTTATGAGGTTTGGAAAGAAAGGGAAATTGAGCCCTAAGTTTATTGGACCATACAAAGTGACTAAACGTGTTGGAGAAGTCGCTTATGAGTTGGATTTGCCTGCGAATCTGGATAAGGTTCACAATGTCTTTCATGTTTCCCAACTAAGACGGTATGTCAGCGACCCGTCGCATGTATTGAACCCAGAAACTATCGAGTTGGATGAAACCATGACCTATGAAGAGGCACCACTAACAATTTTTGGACACTAAAGTACGAAAAACTAGACGAACAGAAATGACTATGGTGAAGGTATTGTGGTGTAACAATAATGTTGAGGAAGCTACTTGGAAAGTAGAATCGATTATGCGTGCAAAGTACCCTCATTTGTTCGCTTAAGGTACTTTGGTTCGGGGCGAACCTTTGTTTTATGGGGGGATGAGAACCCTACGCGTTTTATTTTTGATTGTTTTGTGATATGATTGATATTCTGATCTTTATTTCTGTGGTTGATTGCTCTATGCCTCAACTACAATGCTTACAATGCCTTGACACATTTCTTATCTTTTCATACTTTTACTCATACTTCGACTTGAGCATATGTCTATGTTCATGTTCTCTCATTTTGAATACCCTTGTTACCTTGTGACTGACGTTTCTAGTGGGGAGCGTGTCTTTTTAAGGATGGGTTTAAAGATTCGGGACGAATCTTTGTTTTAAGTAGGGAAGACTGTAACACCCCGTATTTTTGGGACTTTATTTAATTAGGGTGTTACGTTTATTTATCATTTTGAGGAAAATGAATAAAAGTTATTTTGGGGAATTTGGTGAATTATAGATTATGTTACTAATTGGGTAATTCTATTTTGGGAAGTTGTATAATTGGGTTATTGGACTTGGATCGGATTTATGGATCACTAATCTCACCCGACTAATTAAGCCCGAACCCGAGTCTACCCTAAAACCCATTCACACAAATCAAAGGAGATAAACCCTAGCTTATACTATATATAGTCGGCCCTCTCTCCCCCTCTCACAATCTTCTCGTAGCCTCCACCCGCAGAAGATTCCCAGCATTCCTGTGTCAACTTCAAACACACATAATTCTCTCATACGACCTCCGATTAGGGCGTGGTTGGTGGCGTTAGAACCGTGCTTTCGATAAAAATCCAGGAACAGGTAGATCATGCCAAGATTCCATCGGATGATACTTGTGGAGATGTTTTAGTGGAGCTGTGTCTATCTACCCGAGAATCTGTTCCGCCCCTCGGTAGTTTGAGGATTCGTTTGAAGAGTTTGATTTAAGGATTAGCGTTGAAAGGTAAGAACGTTGGTTACAATCCCAACCACAAAGACCAATTCTCTAAACTATTCTCCTTTGAACTAATCTTGTCTTTGATAATCTTCTATTCACTAATTATTCATACCATTATCCTTGTTCATATATCGATCTTTGTATGATCTAACCATGCAGCTAAGCCCCTTTGTTTTCCTTCCCGGCCCTTCGGCTTCCATGTGACCGGCACGGCCATTCGGCCGGCTCGGCCTTCTCGGCCACTCGGCGATTTCTCGGCCGAGTGTGCATTGTGCCTTTTCCTTTTTGTTTCGATATTATTATCTCATGATTCTAATTATTGTGGTTCGAATTATATAATATGTTAAGTGAATGATTTCGTAAGATAATGTTTGTGACTAACGTTAATGATTATGATTAATGATGATGTCGACTTTTACCACCTAGAGTAAGGTGTCTCGACGTAGATCGGTCACCTGTGTACCTTCTTTATGAGGGGAGTCTTTGGTCGGTTCGCTACCGGTTTCCTATTTGGCTTCCTCCTAGGGGTACGCATCCTACTGGATCCCTAGAGAGGGGTGTGCACACTCTGAGTCATTAGGGGTTGTTTATGGTACTCTAGCTCGCATTAGTTCGAGATTGTGGTGGCTGTGGGGTAGGAACCCGGCCTTAATGAATGCTAATATATATTGTGGTTGCTAAATTTCATTTCGCTGTGATGATTAAAGTTAATGATGTAACGGTAGCTTATTATTTGTTAGCTACGCGCCTTCAGGCGCGTATCTTTTGTCTTCTTATATTCTTTTGTGTTCTTACTCAGCCTGTATGCTGACGTTCTTTACTCTAGTTCGTTCCCTACCTTATTTCTGGGGCCTACGTCATTCTCGATGGCGTAGTTGACAGGTTCTGTTGATGATGTGGATGCTTGTTGAAGAGTCGTCTGCATGATGGGGATTTTTATAAACACTATTTAATTTATATTTCAGTTTGATTATGTAATTTAAGACTAGCTTTGAGAATAGTAGTTCGACATTTGTTTAAGACTTCCGCTGTTTAATTTTTAATTAGTATTGTAATCGAATAAATAGCCTTGCAATTGACTTGGTAGTCAATTGCGGCGTGACAATTCTAAATTTAAAGCAATTATATTTGAGTCAAAATTTAGGGTTGTTACATGATTATCATTTTTTGCGGACGTTTGGTAGTGAATGTTATCCTAACTTCCCTGCTAGCTCGTCTAATAAGTTGTCACCTCGATCTGTTTAGTGTATTTTTCTTGGTTATGCTAGTCATTACAAAGGCTACCGTTGTTTTGATTCTACTTGTGGTCGTGTCTGTGTTAGCCGTGATGTCAAGTTTGTTGAGACTAGATTTCCTTTTTCCAGTCTCGTTATTTGTCCGTCCACCTACGGCACTTCATCTCCATCTGTGTTGTCACCAGACTGGACATATACGGCGCCTGATCCCCCCTTGTCGCCTCCTACTTTGCCTGCCTCAGGGCCGACCTCTATTTCACCTCCGTCCGCTGTTTCGCAGTGGACTGCATTTGCGTCCCATCCCTGTACGTCTCAGGTCTCCCCTAGGTCTCTTCATGTGGTCACAACCTTTGCTCCCGGGGGTGGTTTTTATGTGTCTCACTCTCCTTCTCCTAGTAGGGAGGTCGAACATGGGTATTTAGAGTCTTCTGATTTGTCTTCCCCGACTCCCTTGTCTTCGGACCTTGATCTGTCGTTTGCATTAGTGTCGTCCCCCCCTTTGAGTCCCTTGTCTTCCGACTCGAGTCGGTCGTCCCCATCAGTGACTCCTGTCGAGGTCACCCCACCAGCCACTTCCTCTACTCCACCAGCTACTACTGTAGCTTCTCGTGCACCAGTCACTAATGACCATGCCATGCAGACGCGTGGTAAGTCGGGGATCTTCATGACTAAGACCATTCCGTCTATGAGTGCTACAGAGGTGGTAATCGAACCTACTTCCTACACTCAAGCGGTAAAAGACCCTAAGTGGAGAGATGGTATGGCTGATGAGTTTAATGCTTTGGTTGACAATGGTACGTGGACTTTAGTTCCATTCGAAAAGCATATGAATTTAGTTGGTTGTAAGTGGTTTTTATGATTAAATATCACTCCGATGGTACTATTGAGAGATATAAAGCTCGTTTGGTTGCTAGAGGTTTTCATCAACATGCTCGCATTGATTTTCATGAGACATTTAGTCCTGTTGTTAAACCTACTAATGTCCGTATTGTTCTGTCTCTTGCTTTAGCTGCTAATTGGCCTATTCGCCAGCTTGATGTAAAAAATGTTTTTCATCATGGATCTCTAACTGAGGTGGTCTATATGAAACAACCTCCTGGGTTCATCCACCCGCAGCTCCCGTCTCATGTTTGCCGGCTTCGTAAGGCCATTTATGGTTTGAAACAGGCACCTCGTGCTTGGTTTCATCGTTTTATTTGTTAGCAATCTGTTGTCCATTGGATTCCGTTGTTCTCCATCTGATACTTCTATGTTCGTTCTTCGCACGTCCCATTTCATGCTTGCTCTGTTGTTGTATGTTGATGATATTGTCTCATTGGTAGTTCTCAGTCGGCTGTTTCACATCTTATTCGTCTGCTTTCCTCTCAGTTTCCCATGAAACATCTAGGTTCTCTCCATTACTTTCTGGGTGTTTAGGTTGTACGCACTCCTCAATTTTTGTTCTTTCACAACAAAAATATGTTCTTGATCTGTTACAAAAATTCCATTTGCATACAGTTAAGTCTGTGCGTACTCCTCTTGCTTTTAGTGCCACTTTATCTCTCACTGATGGTGAACTCCTTGCAGATGCTACTGAGTACAGAAGTATGGTAGGTGCTTTGCAGTATTTTACTATTACTCGTCCTGATATTGCTTATGCTGTGCATGTAGTTTCCTAATTCATGCATGCCCTCCGTACCACTCATATGCTTGCTGTGAAACGTGTTTTCCGATATTAACAGGCCACTTCTGAATATGGCTTGTTGTTACGTGCGGGTTCTTCTTCTACCCCTAAGGTTAGTGTTGCCTATTCAGATGCTGATTGGGCTGTTTGTCCAGATAATTCGCGGTCTACCACTAGGTATGCGGTTTTACTTGGTTCTAACCTTATCTCATGTCGCTTTAAAAAGCAACCTACAATATCGAAATCGTCCACTGAAGCTGAGTATCGGGCTTTGGCCTACACAGTTGCTGAAACTATATGGGTTCGCAAGTTACTCCTTGACCTTGGCATATGTCTTCGCCGTCCGGTGCGTTTGAAGTGTGACAACATCAGTGCCAAGTATATGACGTATAATCCAGTTTTGCATGATCGTACCAAACATATAAGAGTTGATTATCATTTTGTTCGCGAAAATGTGTCTCACGGGGATTTAGTTGTTGAGTATGTTCCTACCCAGTTTCAGTTAGCGAATATTTTTACTAAAGGTTTGTCTAGTAAGCAGTTTCTTTATATTCGGGACAATCTGTCCGTCCTCACTCTTCCCGTACAAATTGAGAGGGTGTAATAGAGTATAAGGGTACAATTGTAAATTGTCACACTGTTTATGTTATATATACAGACGCCAGTCACCCTAAAAGGGTACAACTTATCGCACATTCATACCGTGCCTTATCCGTGTCCTCTACTTAATATATATGTTCATATAGACATATAGTAGTTTCGTTTATATTTCCAGATTCATCGTTTTTAACATCCTGTATATATGTGCCCCAACCATGGTTCTGCTCAGTGATGAGACGATACATAGACGTGTCTGGAAGGAATGTTTTATAAACAAGCAGAATGGGATGGTGTGGATTACATCACACAACATGCCTGTAAGGAGAGTAATAGTGTGTGCGAGTTTAGGAACATACAATCCTTCTATACTATTAAAGGAGGCTTTTTTAGAGCTCTCACAATGACCGGAGGTTATAAGAGAGTTTTGACAATTTTTTAATATTATTTAGTTATCAAGTTTAATTTATGTGAAACTCTTTTAATTAGACAATCTTCTAATAATAATAATAATATTATAATATTTTTATTTCAAAAAAAGTATACTATTATAATAATAATGTTTATACTAGACAATCCTACTAATGATCCTACTAACACGTAGTTTTCAAAGTCCTATGTCATAAAATTGCTATAGTACGATAATACACATTCTAATTAGGGGTTAATAGTAACTATATTCATCTAAAAACCAAGTGAAGGTTGCTAAATGTGATTGGTGAGCTTAAACTATCATACTCATAGTTCTTCCTAAACCTTAACAAACCAACAATTATTTTTGAAAAAAGTTGCTTCAAGTCTAGATTTTTGTTACAGTTTATAAATAAGAAACAACAAATGAGAATTATTGCGATATTTGAGATTAATGGGCGCAAGGAATGTGGAAAGAAATCTTGAAGGGAATTGAATACAAAGTTGAAGAAAATAACGCAAATGAAGAGAAATTATGAGAATAAGAAAGAGGATTTTTTTTCCCAAACATTATTTTCTTAATCATTACTATGAAATAATTTATCAGAACTTACCCGGCTATAATTTATAGACTTATACTCACTTTGTATATATTTTTTTTATGTCGCTCAACTTTCGTGACACTCCTTTAACGTTAATATATCTCAAAATACATTGGTTAGATTATGATACTATACTGCACTTATGGAATTATTTTTCACTAGGAATCTAACGAGAAGTTTTATACTCCCTCTGTTTCTTTTGTTTCTTTACGTTTCGTTTGAATATGTGAGAGAAATTCAAACGAAACGTAAAGAAACAAAAGAAACGGAGGGAGTAATTGTTTTGAAATATTTTTTTTCGTTAGACTGACCATCAAATCGCTAACTCGAAAAACAGAAACGTTATACAATGTATAAAAAACTACACATTTTAATTTGAAAAAATGTTTATTAAATAGAGATTTTACCACACAATATCTATATCCAAACATAAATTACAAACTTCAGTTTTAATAAGTTTAATAGAAATCATTATTAAGGAACCCGTGCAACGCACGGGATTTCATCCTAGTTTCTACTATAATTGAAATTTGGGAGCAAGTTATTATTACAAATCGACATAGACGTCGAAATTTTTACTCGTAGAGAACTATCAATCCGAACTACCTCTATAATCTTAACCCGAGATTTATTTTAAAGGAAATAATAGGTAAGAAATCTAGTCAAACTAATTAATCTAGAGGAATAACAGATTAACTGAATGTTGCCGAATTTGATGAGATTCTATAACAAACCCCTTACCCCTTCAATAGCCAACTTAACTCAGGCGCGGTAACTCCTGAAGAAATGAGCTTCAAGTTCAAGGGTGTTGATATTAACGCTTATCGATTTGCTCGTGTGTAGTTAAGGGATTAATTAGTGACGGTTTATCGGCTTTGTTAATGATGCCGATTTTGATTGAAATCCCCTGATAATTTGGTTTTCTGGCCTTGCTTATTCAGCGTACCGGTACCGCTACATGCTTTACTAACTATTGCTTTGGTTCGTTGTGTCTACAGTGCAATTAATTCAAGTGCCTACGCCAAAACAAGTAATTCAAGTGCCAGCTGCGTAACACAGATCCCCTTGAATATCATGCATAAAACTCATATGGATCGTTGCCGTATCATGAACTATTCCAAAAATAAAAGGGGATTTCAATTGGGAAATTACGAGGACGAGATGAACGATAAAATCAAAAGATTGAAACTGTATTCATCTTCTGATAGCACCATCGAAGGGATTGTGTCCAAGTTCTCAGAGGTTCAAGTGGAGGAAGACTGCCCCAAAAAACCCGAAAAGGAGATTCGATTGCCTTAAACCTACTGTGAACGAGCAAAAGGCTCATTCTTTTTAGTCCTGTCTTGACTTGCACATACAGCTTAATGAAGTTGGCATTCATGCTGAAAAATTAAAGACAATGAGCAATTTAATGACATCATACTCCCAAGATATTAATAAGAATCCATTTTAGTGTTCAATGTTCCATAATCTGGTAGCCCTTTCAAGCTCTATATATGGACACATGGTATCATCAGACAGCAACTTCAGGAACAAGTCATGTATATAGGAGATCCTCTTGGGTCGTGAACAGAACATGAGGTAAAAAAACGGCAGTGGGGAGGGGACGAAATCAGGATTGACGAAATCAGGATTGAGTACCAACGAAATGGCGCCTTTAATTACTACTTTGCCGAGTTGGCGTGGACAGGACAATGCAATCTTACCCTCAAAGTCTGCCATTGCAGGATGATATTCAATAAACTCAGGCATGATCAACAGCAAAACATATCCAGAAAGACATAGTTTAAAGGCATATAAGCCACAGCGAAAAACTAAAGTTACTCAGCAATTTTAACCATAGTGTACTTAGGCTAGATAACTCCTACCAACAAAGCTCATAATATAAGTCATGATACTCGAGCAAAAGCATAGCTCAATCAACCTGGACATCAATGACAGTCATCTCCTCTTCCTTGACTTTGGGAATAGTGATCTTGAGCACTCCATTGTTCATCTCACCTTTGATTTCAGACATCTTGCATTGGTGATACACTGACATCAAGCTGATCCTTGCTGAGTAAGTCTTTTTCTTGTTATCGTCATGCAGGTGAGGGTCATACACTCTAGCACCCTTGATGACCAGAAAGCCGCTCTTCACACGCACCTTGACGGTCTCTTTAGTGGCTCCAGGCATGTCCATCGTGATGTACACTGCATCTTCCCGATGTATCAGCTCCCATGGCTCCTTGCCGTGGTCCTTGTCTGGCTGCATCTCTTCCATCATCTCCTCTTCTGACATCTCGAACATCATCTCCTCTTCTGACTGCATCTCTTCCGATATCATCTCACTTGCTCCAGGTGTGTGTTCGGCACCAGAGATGTCATCAGCTGATAAAACAATGTTCAGGCAGAGCTAAGATTCAATAAGACAGGCATGACTGATCTTTTACATACATTGTTACTACAAAATTAAATAAAACTGGCCGATAAATCTGCATTATAGGAAAGATATGCATCTCATGCTAAAATCAGCATAATTAAGCAAAGAATTATCAGGCTTGTAAGATACTCACTTGATACTCCTATTACATCAACCACTTAACAGGGGAAGCAAACAGCATAACAACACGACACTCCAAGGACTAAATACGGAGGCCTGATTAATACTGTAAGCAAGCAAACAACACTCAAGAGATTCGTCTCTTCCATAAAGAGATCAAAAGCAGCAAACCCATTACCACCATACATTCAGCAACATCAGCAGAAATAAATTCATAGGCATTAAAGATTAGACTCATTAGAGAGCACATTTTCTTCAAAAACATGAGGCAAAAAAGTTTAACTGGCTAAGCGACAAAGAACAAAACCCCGTAAGAGAGTAATTAACCATGCATTAAGGTCTATCTTGTGTTATCCGTAGCGAAAATATGCTCACAAATGATTTCGAGTAACACAAGAGAAAATCGACAAAAAGAGAGTGTCTTAATCCTAAGAATTGTAAGAAAGCTAGACTGTTCATATATTCCACAACAAGAGAAATCAGTTGCTATACACATCCACACATCACAGTTATCTTCATTGGGCATATAAATGCATCAAAATCAACTTTGAACATCCAATGTTACAAGAAAATCAAGCTCTTTCAAGTCAATAAAGACTAAAGAGATTCATAGCCATTGAAGATTAGACTCATTAGATCGAGTATACAATTTCTTTACAAACATAAAGCAATAAAGTATGACTGACATAGCGACAAAGAAATTAAACCCCTAAGAGAGAAATCAACCATAATGTTCGATCTTGTGTATCCATAGCGAAAATAGGCTCATAAATTACTTCGACTAAGTACTAAAACATAACAAGAGAAAATCGACAAGAAAACGAGTGTCTTAAACCTAAGAAAGCTAGACTGTTCATATTCAACAACAAGAGAAATCAGTTGCTATACACATCCACACATCACAGTCATCTT